>CM035837.1:144569325-146014325 GCA_020510985.1 Pholidichthys leucotaenia
GTTGATTTATTTAGGAAATTCAATTAAAAAATAAACTTCTATATTATATAGAGTCATTACACAGAGAGTGATATATTTCCAGTGTTTATTTATTTTAATTTTGATGATTATGGCTTACAGCCCATGAAAACTGTCAGGGGATTCCATCGTGCTCAGTCTCATGGTCTTTTTCTATATTTGTATATTTGTTGTATTTTGAGTTCTTTGGTTCCTGTCATTTTACCCTTGGTTGGTTTTCATATGTCTTGTATTGTTTCTTAATTCTACACATTCTCTTGTTTATGTTCATCGTAGTCTTGCTACTTATTTATTTGGTATTTGTTTGTATTTACTGTATCCCTCAGTCTTTATTTGTTGACATTTTAGTTCTCGCTTTATATTTGTACTTTTGTGTTCTCCCTCTCTTTCTCTGGGGCTGCAGCAGTCAGTGGCACTTCCGGGTATTGCTCTGTTGTGGGTGGTGCTCTTGTCAAGCTGTCAGTCCCGTCTTCTCCCCTCTCATTACTCACAGCTGATCTCAGTTTGTAATCACTGTCACCTCCTACCCGCTCATGTGATTCACACCTGGTATCATTTGTTATGACTGAAACCCTGCCTTATTTAAGAGGGGCTTTTTCATTCACCCCTGGTCAGAGTCTCACCATTGTTACTACCTACTCTGTTAGAACCCACTTCCTGTTCTAACGCCATCCTGTTGTCTTCCCATTTTTCGTCTCATTGTAAGTTCATGTTCGTACACTGTTTGGATTTGTGTTTTTTTCTTAATAAAAACTACAAACTGCAGTCCAGCGCTTGGGTCTCCCTCTCTGCCCGCGGGGGCGGTTCACGACAGTAGACTCTGACCCATTTGAGACCCAGCTGCTGTAGTTAATGGTTTTTGTTTTTTCATTCATCCATTTTTTCCGGAGCCTTCCATCATGTCCCCAGCACGCTGGCCTTCAGTCAATAAAGGGAGATCGGCAGTTGGGTCCCCGAGTGTGGAGGAGCAGTGGGCCGCTGAATTCATTCAGGGTTTTGTCGACGAAGCTCTCACCTCCCATAGCCCCTAAAAGATCTGGGAGAGTGTGGATGCAGCCGTCGGGATTCTGGAGGTGCACCCTGGGTTGAGGAGGTTTCCCCAATTCACGGAGTTGCCGTACACGGTTTCCTCACTTCAGCAGTCATTTCCTGGGCTGACGTGGGGGCCGCTTCCAGCGGGACCAAAGCCAACGCGGAGGTGCTCTCCGCAGCAGACATCCCTTTTCTCCCCTTGTTCGCCTGTTCCTGCTTCCACTCCGCTGGCTCCAAGACGCCACCATCCAGCTTCGGACCACCGGAGGAACGCCACCACCTCCTTGTCAGCGGCCCCTCCTTCGCCAAGGCTGACAATCCCCACAGCAGTCCTTTCTCCCAGTTTTCCTTCGCCGGCTGTCCCGTCAGCCTCCTCCTCCTCCTTTGCTGCTATGACTTCCATCTCCTCGGTGTTTCCTCCCGCTGCTAAGGGCCCGGTCGCTTCCTCTCCGGCTCCGCCCGTTGCCGTGCCTGCAGGGGCAGCTCCTCTACATTCCTCTGAGGGGCCCTCAACCGCTGAAGTCACGGAGAGGGTTGATTCTCAACCAGCTGCAGCAGAGAACCATCATGCCCCGGGAACTCAGGTAAGTGTTTCTTCATTCTCATTCACCAAAACATGAATTATCTTGCCTGATTCTCAGTGGTGAGGCTCAGACTATGCAGTTCTCTGAGTCCTCACCACCGAGAATCAGGCAAGATAATTCATGTTTTGGTGAATGAGAATGAAGAAACACTTGCCTCACCGCCTGCTGCAGCTATAGACTGTTCACCTGCTCTGGTTCAAGCCCCGCAGCCACGGTATGGATGGAGGGAGAGTGTTGATACCGAGCTGAAGCCTGCATTGACAATGGAGCGTCCCCTGGCATCTGCAGTGCAGGATCCAGCGCCAGCAAGGAGCTGACCTCCTGTGCTCACGCTGGGTGAGCCAACTGCATGGGTCAGTCCGCTGGGGGGTCCCGGGACTGCATCTACCACCATGCCTGCTGTAGGGGCCACAGAGCTGTTGGCCGGCCGTCGTGGGTGCTGTGTCTCAGTCTCAGACCTACGTGGGTGCTGCGCCCCAGCTTGGGTCCACCATGGGTGCAGCTTTGCTCCAGCCCGGAGCCGCCGTGGGTGCAGCTTTGCTCCAGCTTGGAGCCACCGTGGGTGCTGCTTTGCTCCATCCCAGAGCGCCGCATGTGCTGCCTTGCCCCAGTCCGGGGTCGCCGAGGGTGCTACAAGCCAGTCTGAAGGCATTGTGGTTCCCTCTCCTCTGCCTGACGCCGTCAGGGTTCCCTCTCCTCTGCCTGGCGCCGTCAGGGTTCCCTCTACTCTGCCCGAGGCCCTTGCAGTTCTCTGTCCTCTGCCCGATGTTGTTGTGGCCCCCTCTCCTCAGCCTGACATCGCCGTAGTTCCCTCTCCTTCGCCCGACGCCGTTGTGGGCTCATCTCCTTTTCCTGTGGCCACCGGGGGTCCTGTTCCTTCCCCTGTGGTTTCCACTGGTCGGCCATTACCTCAATTTTGTTTCCCTTCACCTCCGCCCTTCTCACCACCAGTTTTTCCCATGGGGCAGCCACCCACTGGGCTATCCCATCTGGCCAGGTGGTTAAAAGACTCTGGTAGACCACCCAACAGACTGTCCCGCTGGGCTGGGTGGCCCACGTTCTCCGGTAGACCACCCGACTGCTTCCATCTTGCCATCCACCGGGCTTGGGACTCTGGCTGTCAACCGGAACTGTCCAGCTTTCCAGTCCAGAGGGTTTTGGGTGGTTTGGTTGTTGCCTGGTGTGGGTCCTGAGCGGGGTCTTTTTTCTTTGTTGTCCCAGAGTCTGGAGAAAGAGTGGAGAGGCACAGAATCTAAGTTGCTTGTGGTTTAGTGTGAAGTTTCCACAGTCAGTGGTGATTTGAGGAACCATGTCATCTGCCGGTGTTGGTCCACTGCGTTTTATCAAGACCAAAGTCAGCGCAGTCGTCTACCAGGAAATTTTAGAGCACTTCATGCTTCCCTCTGTTGACAAGCTTCATGGAGAAGCTGATTTCATTTTCCAGCAGGACTTGGCACCCCCCCCCCCCCCCCACACACACACACAGACACACACTGCCAAAAGTATCAAAACCTGGTTTAATGACCATGGCATCACTGTGTTTGATTAGTAGTAGTAGTAGATTAGTTTATTTGACAGGGACAGTGCAATAAACATAGACAATTAATCAAAGACAATCAATCTGATGTGTTGCACATAGAGTGTATAGCTATTAGCTAATTTGCAACTCTTGTCCCTGGATGGGCTTTAGAAAAAAGAATCAAGATAAAAATATACACAATAACCACATACATCAATGCAGAAAAATTATAAATACACAATTATAAATATTATAAATATTATAAATACACAAATATAACAGCCTGACTCACCTTTAACATAAATATTATAAATACACAAATATAACAGCCTGACTCACATTTAACACATATAACATAGCTCACATTTGCCTATTTCAGGCCTTCCTCCCTCCGTCACTCACTATAAACAAACACATTTATTCCTTCCCTTCATTCACTCTCACTTTGCAGACAAATAATTCATACATGAGTACATTCTTGTTTATTTTTCAGCCAGTTTTTAACATTTTTAGTGAATGTTTTAAAGTCCGTTATTATTTTAATTTCATTTGGCATTGTGTTCCAGATGTGACTGCCCTTTATAGAGAAAGCTGTTTGTCCAAATGTGGTTCTGCGGTGGAATATTTTACAGTTATTGTTAACAGAACTCCTGGTGGCTCTGCTGCTGTCCTGTCTTTGGACGAAACCAGCAAGTGGCTCGGGTGCTGATTTATGGAAACATTTGAACGTTAATTTCAGAAGACAGAGGTCAATGAAGCTCTCAAAACTCAATAGGTTGTATTTTTTTAAAACATTACAGTGATGCCACCTAATGGGCTTTTTGTCCAAGATTTTTAGGGTTTGATTATATAATGAACCTATATGTCTTATTGTGGAAGGGGCTGCTTGAGCCCAGACTGTCAAACAGTATGATATATGAGAAAAAACCATAGAATGCATATACAGTGCAGCTGCTTCGTAAGGTATGTAATATCTAATTAATTTAAAGCAGTTCAGATTTTTTTTTACTGTTTTTGAAATTTTCTTTATATGAAGATTAAATTTGAGTTGAGGATCTAGTACAATGCCAAGGTATTTGAATTCTGTAGCTAAACTGATGTCATGATCATGTATATTAACTTTAAAATGTTGCAGGTTACATTTTTTGATTGAAAAGCACATTGAGACTGTTTTCTGAAGGTTCAGCAATAGATGGTTCTTGAGGAGCCACTCTTGGACATCAACCATACTTGTAGACAGTACATCTGCAGCCTGTGCTGGAGTCTTGGCAGCTGTGTAAATAACTGCATCATCTGCATAAAGTTGGCATGTTGCAGCTGAGCAGTGTAACGGCAAGTCATTAATAAAAATGCTGAAAAGTAAAGGACCAAGAATGGACCCTTGTGGGATACCCTGCGGTTGTTTAAAAATGAGGATTTATCCTGGTGAACTTTTACACACTGTTCTCTATTCTGGAGATAAGATGCAAACCATTCTAATGTATTTGGGGAGAAGTTAAAAGATACCATTTTGGATAAAAGCAAACTGTGGTTTACAGTATCGAAAGCCTTTTTGAGATCTAGAAAAACAGCTCCTACCACATTACCCTGTCCAAGGACTGTTTGACGTTTTCAATAAGGCAACAATTTGCTGTTTCTGTTGAGTATCCTGGTCTAAAACCAAATTGATGTGGATGAAGAAGTTGACTGTCTTGTAAGTAGTCTATCAGCTGTGTAGCTACAACTTTTTCAAGAACCTTAGATAGGACTGGTAAGATAGAGATTGGGCGGTAATTGCATATATCGTCTTTACTGCCTGATTTATGAACTGGTATGACGACAGCTTTTTTCCAGCCAGATGGAAATGTACTAGACCTAATGGAGAGATTAATGAGATGAGTCAGTGGTTTGATTAATATTTTGCTGTGCATTTTGAGAAAGGAGGTGCTCATATTGTAGATATCACTAGTTTTTGAGTTTGACAGTGTTTTAACAATACCAGCAATTAACTTCTCATTTACCTCATCGATGTGAAAAGTATCTGTTGGGAGTATGGAATTTGTGTTGTTGAGCACATTTGGCAGCACAAAAATTTTTGTTAAGTCTTCCACAGAGCCCACAAAGTGTGAATTAAATTCATTTGCCAAAGTAGCCTTGTCACTGACGGTCTTGCCATTGATTCTAAGTTCCTTTACCCCCTTCTGATCGTTTTTTTTATTAGTTAAGTTATTTAAATGCCTCCATAGGGAACTGTTGTTACCCTTTGCATGATCTATCAGTTTATTGTAATAAGATATTTTTGATTTTCGCAGCTCATGTACCACTTTATTTCTTAAACTTTTGTACACAAGGTGATCATTTTGTAGTTTGGAGGTTAGTGATGTTTTCAGTGCATAGTCTCGCCTCTTCATAAGTTTTCTTATTTCATTATTTAACCATGGTAGGCTAATCTTCTGTTGTCTACTTTTAATTTGCTTTGAAAATTTTTCTATAGACTTTGTGATTGTTGCAGTTATAAAATTACAACAATCATCTACTTCACATGTTGCCATGAGCTGCTCCCAATTTTGATTCTCTAAGTAATGTTCAAACTCCTCATTTTTTGATTTGGGGATAATAAAATTTGATTTGTCAATATCGACTCCCCCAAAATACTGTAGTCGCTTTTTAGTAAGTTTCCTGACAGCAAGAACCATGTTATGATCTGAGAGACCAGTTACAAGATTATAGGTTCTGGTTATTCGTTCTGGTTTATTAGTAAATACCATGTCAATAAGTGTTCTGGATTGTTTGGTTATCCTGGTGGGTCCTTTGATGATTTGCTGGTAATTAAATTTAGTCATGAGGCTTTTCAGTTTTTGTTTGTCTTTTTTATCAGACCAGTTGATATTAAAGTCACCATGAATTATTGTTTCTCTGTTCTTCTCAAGTTGTTTAACCAGATCACTTAATTCATTATAAAAGGAAGAGTTTGTGTGACGGTGGGTTGTACACTACTGCAATGTTGAAATTCATTACCGGAGAGAGACATACATTAACAGCTAAACATTCAAGTGAAGTATTCAAATCAACCAGTTGACATTTATATTTCTCTTTGATGTAAATTAAAACACCTCCTCCCCTCCCTACCTGCCTGTCTTTTCTAAAACACTGGTAGCCCACAATATCGATCATATTAGTGTCTATGTTACTGTGTAGCCAGCTTTCTGAGAGACAAAGGTAGTCCAGATTTGAGTCCAACAGCAACACCGAAATCTCATCTCTTTTGGGGATTATGCTCCGTATGTTTAAATGACCGCCGAGGATCCCCTTTGGTTTAGCCTTGGTGTCCCAAAGAACTCGTGCATGATTAACAGTTTGGAAAAATAAATGTTGTTTTTGCTTTTGTACAGCTCGGTTTTGTGCTAACCCAGTGGTCTGCTGTTTAATAGTGGCAGGTCCAGGGTTAAGGTGAATATCTCCTGCCAGAAGTAGCAGAACTAACAGAACTTTAACTGTATATCCTCTGCCATATTGTGATTTTTGCTTAACAGCCATGTTTGCCTTAATTTGGAAGTTTTTGCTCAGGGCTTTTAAAGACCACATAGAGTGTAGGGTGAGATGTCCAAGCCCAAATCCATACAGATAAAACTTTTTAACTTCACCTTTGGTTGAGTTTGTCGGAAAATCCTTCTTGTTGCAGGTCCAGACACACAAAGACAAAACGAAGAGTAAGTAGAGAAGTAGAGAAGGCTTATTAGTGGTGCCCATCAGCCCACTTTTTAATCCGGTGGCAGCCATCTTCAGTCTTTCTTGGAAAGAAGGAAAAGGAAAATCTGTGGATAGTAAAATAAATTCTTCTTATATCGCCAGAATCTGATCCGATCGTCCTCGAATCCAGCTGGGCCTCAGCTAGCCAACTAGCCCCTTCCGTTGCTGGTCTCGTTGCTCATAGTCGCCGTAACTGGTCTCCCGTCCCGCTCCTCCAACCGAGTCTCGTCACACACCGCCGCTGCCACCGAGCTCCGCTGAGGTCACGGTAAATCCTCCGCTAGGCACCGCCACCTACCGTCGTCTGCCTGGGTGAAATCTCTGCTGAGCCCCGTCAACAAATAGCCGCTTGCCTGGTAGTATCTCCGCTGGGCCTCGCAGCTGGGCTTCGATTCAGGCTGGTGTAAGGTGGAATGACTGGCGCCAGCATTAAGCTAACTAGCGTTAGCTTAGCAATCGCTTCGGGTAGTCTCGTCGCACACCGCCGCTGCAGTCACGGTAAGTCCTCCGCTGGGCACCGCCGCCTACCGCCGTCTGCCTGGGTGAAATCTCTGCTGAGCCCCGTCAAACAAATAGCCGCCTGCCTGGTAGTATCCCCGCTGGGCCTCGCAGCTGGGCTTTGATTCAGGCTGGTGTTAGGTGGAATGGCTGGCGCCAGCATTAAGCTAACTAGCGTTAGCTTAGCAATCGCTTCAGGTAGGGCACATCAGTGAATCACAAGGAAGCGCTGGAATCGCTGGTCAGTTTACTCACAGTGGCCGGATAAAAGCGATCAAAGGGGTAATCCACCGGAGGTATATCCGATCGCTGTAGGTGACGCCCAGACACAGCATCCATCCCGACGATCGTCACCCTATCTTGTTTGTTCTTGTTCTTTGTATCTTGATTGGCCAGCAAACTTTCCTGACCTAAACCCCATACAGAATCTATGGAGTACTGTCAAGAGCAAGATGAGAGACACCAGACCCAACAATGCAGATGAGCTGAAAGTCACTGTCAAAGCAACCTGGACCTTCATAACACCTCCGCAGTGCCACAGGCTGGTCACCTCCATGCCACTCCGCATTGATACAGTAATTAATCCAAAAGAAGCCCCGACCAAACACTGAGTATGTACATGGACATACTTTTAAGTCAGCCAACATTAAATTTGGGTTTTTCGTGGGCTGTAAGCCATAATAATCAAAAGTAAAATAAACATTTGAAATATATCACTCTCTGTGTAATGACTCTATATAATATAGAAGTTAATTTTTTAAAAATTAAATTACCTAAATAAATCAACTGTTTGCTGACATTCTAATTTATTGAGATGCACCTGTACATAGCCTCTGTGGGCCGCAACAGCTCTGTTCTTGGTAGCTATGACCTCAGTCCCAACATCCAATCACAAGGCACAACTGTAACCACCAGCAACTTGGCACTCTGTGATTGGCTGTTGAGACCAAGGACAGAATCACCATGGTTGTAGTCCTTTCAATGTTCCTACCCAGAACAAAAACTTACGCAGTGCTGCTATGAAATTGCAATTAAAATAAAAAAAGTATTTAAATAGCTTACTTTATGTGTGATGGGCACAGAAAATATGAAAGTTTAACTTTTTAAATTGAGTTATAAAAACAAATTATTTTTTCGCAATATTCTATTTTTTTTTTTAAATGCAGTAGAATAAAACACATACGGTGGTAGCTCTTCTGAGACGTTGATATAGGCATTCCTAATTCCTCTAGGTATTAATCTGTTGTCCGTGAAACAACAAAAACGTTTTGTGGAAAAGCCTCCAGGGGTTTCCCGGGCTGCCCCTGATAAGACACCCACTCATTAAAAATTGCATAATATCCACACTTCCAGTCATAGAGCCACTAC
The DNA here is from genome assembly GCA_020510985.1 of Pholidichthys leucotaenia. Classification (NCBI taxonomy): domain Eukaryota; kingdom Metazoa; phylum Chordata; class Actinopteri; order Cichliformes; family Pholidichthyidae; genus Pholidichthys; species Pholidichthys leucotaenia. The sequence goes on from CM035837.1 coordinate 144,578,074, forward strand.
ACCTCCAAACTCCGGTTATTTTTAGCATTTTTTCATCCTGTAATAGCCCCACGTGAGCGCCGCTGTCGTTTCTCGGTTTATTTTTAGCGCACGCTCCCTCCGCTCTTGCGTCAATGGAATCCCGAGCGTGCGTCACACGGGAAGAACGTCTGTGCCGCACGCGGCGCCGATTGGCTGGCCACCCGGAACATTCCACCGCCCTCGCACCAAATATGGGCACGGGCCCGCCTTTTATGCCAAACACGCCAAAATAAAACTTGAGTGTATGGAGCCGTCAGCGTCGGTCTGACCCAGTGGTGAACGTGTGTGAGGGAGTGTGTCTGAATGAGTGTGTGTGCGCTGACTGAGGCTAACACTTTCGCCGCTGTGGAATAAAGGAAAAAAAAACCCCTCCAATATCAGGACATTTAATGATCCAGGTGAGTCAAAGTGTTTGTTTTACTACTGTTAGAGGCTTACCTGTACCCTTTTGATAACCAGTCTTAAGTGAAGTTCATGTCGCCTGACAGGCAGTGATTGAATGATTTTACACGTTGTACTGTTTACATGTTGATTTTAAATCGACCAGCTTTGCTCTGAAGTCGAACTGCATAAAGCTTATTGTGTTCAGTGGTGGATTGATCAAGTTATAGCTGTGTAACCGCTTGAGGTGGGCGTGCCTTCTAAACCTGCAATCCTGTTGACAAAGTATTCTTTAAATTCCTATGAACTGTTTGCGTTATTATAATGTAGTATTAGGCTATGTTTTGATGTTGTTCCCCAGTGTTTCCGCTTGATATACGTACAGCTGGTGTTTTGTTTTTTGTTTTTTTTTAGTAAGTGTAGTGTCCTATTTGTGCAAATTTTAATCAACTTTTTGAGGGTAAAAGCAGCGTGTTCTCAACTTAATGGCTTTCATAATTTAACACAGACACACGCATAGGACAGTAATTTTATAACTTTGGCCCATCACTGGTGTTATATGAGAAGATTTATTAGATATGAGTATTTATAGGACTCGGACTAGATCAGCAGGCTAGGACTGTTTTAAGTTTTTTCCCAAGAATGATCAAACGTTCTTGTGTGCTTCTGTATGAACAAGCCATGTAATGGAGTAAGGGCGTTTGTGCCTACACGCCCATTCTTCCAGCCATGCACACACAAGCACACTCATAGGCACACACAAACAGGCTTTGCCACCTTTCCAAATTTCTGCTGGCATCCAGCCCACCCTGAAATACAATCTGCAATGCTCCCCGGTATAGCGTCTTTGAAAGAGGGGTTGCCCTCCACTGAAGGTTTTCAGGGTGTTAACAGTCAGTAACACAATATCTGACAATATCTGACTGCTTGGCTGGACTACCCTCTACATTCTCTAGAGGGGACTGATAGGCCCTGAAGCGAGAGAAATGGTATGTTGGGAAAATGAGACAGTCCACCGCTAAGGTAGTAATGTTGGCTACTGTCTGGATGGCTACAAGCGAGGGAATCGAAATACAGATCTGATTTATATGAGCTGGATATTGTAACACATGTTTCAAGAGTCAGATCCTTATTAAGATCACTTATCTCCAGTCGTTTAAATCCTTCAGTTATATTTTGGACAGCTAACGTTAGTTGTACCTTGAGGGCGGCACGGTGGCGCAGTGGTTAGCACTGCAGCAGCACAGCAACTCACCCTTGGCCATGGGATCCCTGGTTCGATCCCAGCCCCTGACCAACAGTGATCTGTGTGGAGTTTGCATGTTCTCCCCGTGTCTGCGTGGGTTTACTCCGGTAGTTCTCCGGTTTCCTCCCACAGGCCAAAAAACATGCAGGTTAGGTTAATTGGAGACTCTAAAGTGGCCCTAGGTGTGAATGTGTGTACGAATGGTAAAAGGGATAGCGCCGTACCGTGGCTGCTTCATCCATCCAGGTGGATGACCCTCAATTTCCCCTCTGGGGATCAATAAGGTATACAAAATCCCCCCCAAAAATCAAAATATTAATATTCAATATTTCTATTCTCCACTGTAGCAATGCCCTGCGTACAAACCCAGTATGGATCCCTGCCCCATGACAACTACTTCAGCTCCGAGTTCTTGAATACTGACCTCAGTACCAAACTGATGATGGAAATCAGTGGCCAAAAGGACCAGCTGTCCACATCTTCACTGCCCGGTATCAACACCTTGGTGGGAAATGGCTACATGAGGGAGTTCGATGCTTATTCCTGCAAGATTACCAACTCACCTTCTGCCTCTACAGTTTCATTCAGCCACACAGCAGCAGCTGAAAGTGCCAGCCCCCAGATGCAAAGCCAGGCCTTTAAGCTGGATGATCTCCAGGTGTATGGCTGCTACCCAGGATCCTTTGCGCTCAGTTGCCTTGATGAAACCCTGTCGTCATGTGGCTCTGACTACTATGGCAGCCCGGTCTATACCACTGCTTCTCCTCCCACACCGAGCTATCAGGCTGAGTCTGCACCTGCCTGGGATTCCCTTTTCAGCCCCTACCCCTCTGCCCCTCTGACTTCTTCAGCTGACAAGGCCGCCATGGCTCAACAACTGTCCTTTTTCAACTTCAGCCCAGCACCAGAGCAGCACTCTCCTCTGGGGCTGCAACATCAAGAGGCTCAGCTGGGACCAGACGACCATTTCTTCCTGTCTCCTCAGCAGCATGTCTCGTCCCTTCATTGCCCCGCTTTGTCTCTGGACCATGGACCTCTGGAAAGCCCGAAGATAATGGAGGGCACCATGATGTCTCCTAAAACCACAAATCCAGGGTCCAGTGAAAGCCACTGTGCAGTTTGTGGTGACAATGCATCATGTCAGCACTACGGGGTGCGCACCTGTGAGGGATGCAAAGGTTTCTTCAAGGTAAAAAATTACAAACTTTTTCTGTTTATTGCATATTTATGTGATAGTATCATGGGGCAGTGGTGGCCTAATGGTTAGGAATGTGGACTGATGACTGGAGGGGTCGCCAGCTCAGTCCCTGAACCGGCAGGACCAAATCTGGGTAGGACAGATGGCATAAAAGTGTTTGCCCCACCCTTCTTAACCCCACTGTGCAGGGCCCTTAACCCCAACTGCTCCACTGAAGTTGCTCAGCAGCCACAGGTCATTCAGTGGTTGTACTGGGCCGCATCCAGTTGTGAGTGTGAACAGGGTGTCCTTGAAAAAAAAGAGGTTGCCTCTCAATGGACCTTGCCTACAGTATATAAATAAAGGTTAAAAAACTGTACCATAAAAATGCAGTCATGTGGGTCCATTCTCTCAGGAGTGTAAATCTCATTCACAAGTTAATAAATCAATGCGTGTAGTAGTATGTAATCGAACAGTTACTGCACAATTTTCCAAATGAACAGAAACAGCAATCGGCATACAACTGTGTCAATAGAGAGAATTTTAACTTAAAAAAAAATCCATACAATCCATACAGTGGATAAAAAGTCTACACACCCCTGTTCAAATGCCAGGTTTTTGTGATGTAAAAAAATGAGCCCAAGATGAATCATTTCAAAACTTTTTCCACCATTAATGTGACCTATAACCTGTACAGCCTAATTGGAAAAACAAACTGAAATCTTTTAAGGGAAAAAATAAAAAAATTAAAAACTTGCAATAATCTGCATAAATACACCCTGTTATAACTGGGGATGTGGCTGTGTTCAGAATTAACCAATCACTTTCAAACTCATGTTAAATGGGAGGCAGCACACACCTGCCACCATTTAAAGTGCCTCTGATTAACCCAAATAAAGTTCAGCTGTTCTAGTAGGCTTTTCCTGACATTTCTGTAGTCACATCTTACAGCACAAGCCATGGTCCGCAGAGAGAGCTTCCAAAGCATCAGAGGGATCTCATTGTTCCAAGGCATTAAATATACCATGGAACACAATGAAGACAGTCATCATCAAGTGGAGAAAATATGGAAGAAAACTGGTGAGGGAGGCTGCCAAGAGGCCACCAGCAACATTGAAGGAGCTGCAGGAATTTCTGGCAAGTACAGGCTGTTTAGTACAGGTGACAACAATCTCCCGTCTAAGGTGACAAGACGGAAGCCTTATCTTACAAAGAAAAACATCCAAGCCTGTCTACATTTTGCAAAAACACATTTTAAATCTCCCAAATGCATGTGGGAAAATGTGTTATGGTCCAATGAAACCAAGGTTGAACTTTTTGGCCATAATTCCAAAACGTATATTTGGTGCAAACCCAACACTGCTCATCACCAAAAGGACACCATACCTACAGTGATGCATGGTGGTGGCAGCATCATGCTTTGCGGCTGTTTTTCTTCAGTTGGAACTGGGGCCTTAGTCAAGGTGGAGGGAATTATGAACAGTTCCATATACTAGTCAGCGTTGGCACAAAACCTTCAGGCTTCTGCTAGAAAGCTGAAGATGAAGAGGAACTTCATCTTTCAGCACGACAATGACCCAAAGCACACCTCTAAATCAACAAAAGAATGGCTTCACCAGAAGAAGATTAAGGTTTTGGAATGGCCCAGCCAGAGTCCAGACCTGAATCCGATCAAACATCTATGGGGTGATCTGAAGAGGGCTGTGCACAGGAGATGCCCTCGCAATCTGACAGATTTGGAGCGTTTTTTGCAAAGAAGAGTGGGCAAATATTGCCACATCAAGATGTGCCACACTGATAGACTCCTAACCAAGAAGACTGAGTGCTGTAATAAAAGCCAAAGGTGCTGCAACAAAGTATTAATTTAAGGATGTGCATATTTATGCAAACAGGTTATTGTAAGTTTTTTATTTTTTCCCTTAAAAGATTTCAGTTTGTTTTTCAATTGGGTTGTACATGTGATAGATCTCATTAATGGTGGAAAACGTTTTGAAATGATTAATCTTGATCTTATTTTTTGTACATCACAAAAACCTGGCATTTGAACAGGGGTGTGTAGACTTTTTATATCCACTGTATCTAAATCATAAACCTATAATGAGCAACGATAACATTGTTGACACTAAATGTCAATTTATTTTTCTTATACACACTTATTGAGTAGGAAAGTATCAATAATGCACCAATTTATTAAACCAGCATTAAAACTAGCAAAACTGACAAATCTTTAAGCATCATGTATTGGATGATGGCTAGTTTATTGGTCTTTCTGCCATCCACAACATTCATTATGTGCTGCAACATTATAATCATGTACAATACATTACAATGTTCTAAAGTAATGCATTTTTTTTTCCTTGTTTCACAGCGAACTGTCCAGAAAAATGCAAAGTATGTGTGCCTCACTAATAAAGACTGTCCAGTGGATAAGAGGAGGCGAAACCGTTGCCAGTTCTGCCGGTTCCAGAAATGTCTTGCCGTCGGAATGGTCAAAGAAGGTAATGCCATGTCAAGAGTCTCCCATAGCTAAGAAGAGCAGGCTCACGTAGCCCGAGTTTGACAGTGCCAGCTGCAGAAAAGTGAAAATGACACTGACACAGCAGGTTTTTTTTTTTCACTAATTACAAAAATGGTCATGCGAGAGTCTCAAACATGTGCTCCTCTCCTTGTCGCTGTCTTAGTTGTCCGCACAGATAGCCTCAAAGGCCGCAGAGGTCGCCTGCCCTCCAAACCCAAGATCTCGGCTGAGGCTTCATCCACGACCCCCAGTGTCAACATCATAACTTCTCTTGTCAGGGGTCAGTTAGACTCAAACCCACCCATAGGAAAGCTCGACTACTCTAAGGTCAGTGTTCTGTATCTTAATTTTATTGTATATGGAACATCTGATAAAAAAAAAAAAAATCTCTTCAGGTGCACTTACCCTCTATTTCTTGCCCACTGTAGTATGAGGAGACAGTGGACAACTTGAAAGAGAAGGAGGACGCTGGTGATATCCAGCAGTTTTATGACTTGCTGACCGGTGCATTGGATGTAATTAAAAACTGGGCTAAAACCATCCCAGGATTCACAGATTTCTGCACAGAAGACCAGGAGCTGCTCCTTGAGTCTGCCTTCGTTGAGCTCTTCATCCTCCGCCTTGCATACAGGTAGGGCTCATTTTTTTACTTTGATATTTAAAAAGTGCATTTTTGACTAATGTTTTGTCCAGCTTGTGTGTACTTTTTAATGGCCTAATTGTAATCAACTGTGTAGGTCAAACCCAGAGAAAGACAAGCTGATCTTCTGTAATGGCGTGGTCCTCCATCGGCTGCAGTGTGCCCGTAGTTTTGGTGGCTGGATTGACTCCATTATGGATTTCTCTCGAAGCCTTCATCGCATGAACTTAGATCTCTCTTTGTTTTCCTGCCTTGCATCACTTGTTATCATCACTGGTGAGAACCACTGTTTACCTCGTGTCTTAGTGAATCTCACCATGTTTTAACATAATTGAAAATGAATTGAAACAGAATTAAAATGAAGATTTCTCCTTTTCCCCACTTACAGATCGACATGGCCTTAAAGAGCCTAAACGGGTTGAAGACTTTCAAAGTAATCTCATCACTTGTTTGAGGGAACACGTGAGTGGAAATGGTTCAGAACTGAGGCGGACACAGCCCAACTATCTTTCTCGTCTTCTGGGCAAACTCCCCGAACTGAGGACTCTGTGTACACAGGGCCTGCAGCGTATTTTCTATCTAAAACTTGAAAACCTTGTCCCACCTCCACCAATAGTGGAGAAAATCTTTATGGATACACTGCCGTTCTGAGGAAACACTTTTGTGATGGTTGTGAAATGAACAATGAACAAAGGAGGTCTGAAGCACATACTGTGACTTTTTACCACTGAACTATACTTTTAAACCACCTTCTGTTATAGTCATATGACTAACATGTCTGACATCATTTAAGAGACCATTTTTTTACTACTATTAAATAGTACTTCCATAAGTACTATAAAAGATTACTCTTAGACCTAAAATGATATCGACATTTTAAGAAAATTGTTTAGAAATATTTTGTGTGCGTTTGCCAAAATTACTTTGCTTTGTTGGTATGCAAATGTTGTCTTGGTTTGCAGCTTATATAAGCTATGGATGTTAAGATAGGTGCAATACAGTCATAAATCTTCAAAAGCACACTAAATAGAAGCCTGTTTTCTAAACTTTATGGAAGAAAACCCAGGATCATGTATCCAAGTTGTGGAGTCCCATATGGCTTTTATTCCATAACACAATCTACAGTATGGTTACAGTCCTAATTGTGCTCCTGTGGCCGGTCTTGGACCAAAGTTTACCAAAGTGTTTATTTTGATGTTACCAGTTACAAACCGTTTTGCCTTAAGACAGGGAAAAAGCTTCTGCCATAATTCTTGCCATAAAAGCTGGTACTAGCAGAAGTCTTGTTAGACTACATTTATCTACAACAGCATGCTTCCTGAGCTCCTACAAAGAATCAAAGTGGACTGGTGAAATGAAAACAAATAAGTGCCTTTTATTGCACCTTAGCCCATGAAACACATGGGCACAACACAATGATTTCAATTCTAAACACTGCATGAAAGCCATGTAACTTTTTCAATTCAAACTGAACAAATGTGTAGGATTTGGAGCAGTGGCACCTATTCATATGAAGCAACACATTAGTCTCACCAGACTTTTGTAGTGAGTGTTCAATAATTCACAATGCTAAACTGGAACGTCCTAAAGCAATGCAAGATTGTTTAGGATCTGTAAAAACTAATTCCTGTTTGCATGTTTGAGCACTTTTCAGTTTCTTTCCATCAGCAGCTAGGCATACCACACAATTTGTATATTTGTCATGTTTTGTATATCCACCAACTGCTTTCTGGTCTTAGGTTCCTGATGCATCATATGCTCTGTACCTCAAGTCTGTCCTCCTGTCTTCCACTTTTTTGTGCATTAAGGAAATTCTTTCAAGCATCACAGCAAATCGTGGTGGCAAGATGAGCAGCTATGAACACGTTTGTGTTCAACCAATATGAATACTTCTATTGCATGTGTTTTGTTTTGTTTTGGTTCTGTATGTATGTGGAAAATACTGCCGGGCTTTATGTAAACTGGGGCAGACATATCAAAAGATGGTGAATACTTGATATTAAACCTTTTGGAAGATAGACCACCAGAGCGACTCTGTTTAAATGTTTAGGGAACAGCAGGTTATGTGTGTCATGTGGTCACATATGCTGACGTAAACTGTCTTTACTTCCATCTTCAGTTAAATTGTTGGAATTTAACTTTAAAAAAACTGTTGGGATATCCGTGAATGAGAGCAAATAAATCCTGCTTCGATTAGGCTACAGTTTGATTTTGAATCATCCTGTTATAAGAACGTCAGTGAATGACTAGAGAAATAATGTCATAAATTACATAATTTGGCGTAATTATAATTGGCATAATTTGGCATAGCATGCTCCTTTGTCCGGTGTGTGTGTGTGCAGATCTCAGCAGACAGGCTCTCCAGCTGAGGGTAGCAGCTGTTTCCTGGTGTCTGTCACACACTGGTCACACTGCGCAACAGCACAGTAAAGTCTGATCGTTAAATTAAAAAAAGAAAAGTGACCCACATTCTGATCACCTGAGAAGAGGAAAAAAAAGAAAGAATACTTAATGTGTATACTTGTCTGTAAGTTTACAATTCATTCATTCATTCATCTTCTTAACTGCTTAGTCTGTCAGGTTGTGGGGGGCTGGAGACTATTCCAGCATCTTTGGGCGAGAGTACGCTCTGCACAGATTGCCATTGAAAACACAAGTAAGGGATTATGACAAATTAAAAAAAAAAATCAGTCTGTCAAAATAATGGACACTGAAAAATTTTAGCCCACGTGTAGTAACAGGCATGCATACATATTCAGGCTTTTTAAATGTGCTACAGAAATAGCAGTTGATAACGTGCTGCTGACTTTAGACCTGCTTTTTGCTGATCAAAAGTACATTGGAAAAAAATGCACCATAACACAAATGTGCAAAACTTTGCATCAAGCCTCACCCACTTTAAATCAGTCCCCTCCTATCAGTGGAAGCTGCATGCACAGTCAGCCACTAATTAGGTGGTGAGGGCACACAGCAGAAAAACAGACAATGCGCTGATGGAAACTAACGAATGTACTGGCACAAGGTGCAAAGCTTGGCACAAATGCACATTTTAGATCATCGTAATAAGGCCATGACTCCATATTATGTTACCACGCTTCACGTTAAAGCTGGCAACATCCTTGACCAGAGGAAGACGACACCCTGCCACTCTCGGTCACAGCAGCCTGTAGCACCGACTGCATTCAGCCTCTTGAAACTTGATCTTACTGTACAGCACATACTGGTCATGTGGATTCTGGTGTTGGCAGACACAGTGGAAAAAAGGGACAAGGGGAGAAAGGAGGAGGTAATATTGAAACTGGCTTGCGTTGGGGTGTTCATTTTGTTACAAAATAGCATGTGTGCCACCCAAGTTAGATGACAACAGAGTTGTTTCAAAAGCAGACCTTAAAAGAATGGATCAGCTTAGAAAATTACTTTGCTCCTAACTTAGAACACTTCAAAGTATTTTTTCCTTTATGGCCATGTGTCCAAGACAGGTCAGGCATGTTGTCCCTTTGCATTAATCAAACCCAAACTCAAAATACTTCCTCCTGTCAATATAGCTCAAGCTCAGACTCGTGTGTATCTTGACGCCACCTTTTTATCCAAAAGTGGAAAGTAACCATCTGGAGCTGCTATTTGCTCCTAAACGTTTGACCTGGCAGGGAACACCGCTTTTGGCCTCAACCTTACACCTCTCTCTCACACACTTGTCACAGTGATTTGTTGTGCATCCAGGAAAAAACTTGACCTCTTGCACTTTGCCTGCAGCTTCTATGGAGGAAAAGTTTGAGAGCATGTAGCACTGTGTATTGTTGCAAATAATTATTCATTTAGTATAAGAAATTTTTTTTTAATACAAAATCTTTTTTTTTTCATGAAAATGCAACCAGTGTTATGCCAAGTGGGTTTTACATATTAAGTAATACTTAGATTGTAAGCCATTGTACAGTATACCATGTTCACCATGCTCTGTGAGTTAGCATGCTAGCTAGTAACAGGCAGTAACAAAATTAACAGATGGAGATGAATTCAAAATTCAAACTTGAAAGAGAGAACACAAACTTCTGCCAAGGCAGGCAATTTTCTGCTTCATATTTTGATTCCTACTAACATCCTGTTAGGTGTCAGCAGACATTGCCCTCTACTGGTGTTAAAGTATCTGACAAGGCTCTGCATTCATTCTCTCATTTGGAATATTTTTTTTTTTTCTGCAGCCTGATAATGACACAGATCACAACAAAAAGGTAATTGACTAATCCTTGGTGTATTACCAATCTCTTCTGAAAATGTTGTCAGAGTCCATAAATAGCTTGTTGAGTTATGCTGTTAACACACAAACACATGCACACGAACAAACAAATGCAAGCAATAACATAACCTCCTTGGCAGAGGTAAGGATACCGTAATATTTTTAAAATCATACCTTTTGTCTTGTTTGGTAAATTCATTAAAATCAAAACACAGAGGTGGCAAAAGCATTTGTACCTACTCTATGTCTGACTGTATGAAACATGCAACAACAAAACCAAAAAATATTTATGACATCCTCATATGACCAGTATTATTGTAATATTTTACTTTTTAAGACTGAAAATGTCACCTGGACAATTTTGAACAGTTGTGCACAACCACCCACTATAACAACTAGAACTGAATTCTTCTAACACCAACTTAAATGCATAAAGTCAAAATTACTCTATACACATGATTTTAATTTTTTTTTTTTAATTGTACTGCAAGAACAAACCAGTTCAACACAGCTTGTGTTCTCTATCACTTTGAGATAACAATATAGAGGACTTTAACTTTTAGGACACAAGTAGCAGAACTTGGGAGTGCATAGCTGTGTGTGTATCAGAGAGAGACAGAGAGAGAGAGCATCTGATTTCTGGGATGATATTGTTCCAGGGGGATGAAAACTAATAGGCTTATTTGTTTGTGTGGGCGAGGAAGCTGCACCTGTCATTTCCTAATAGATTTAACTGTGAATAACTTTCTGCTTAGTGCTCTATTGGCACTCCTGCATTTTGTTCTCCACTCTTCTATTTTTCTCTCTACACCCTTTCATGCGCACACACACACACACCACACAGGTGCACATGCTGTATTGCTCTGAAAATATCCACCGCATTTATTCTCTATCAAGACCATCTGTTGCAGGCGTCTGATAAAGAAGACGCATACAAACATATATTTGTAAAATCATGTTAGGATGTGTGTGGGAGTGCTGTTGAGTGTGGAAAACCCTTTATGAGTGTATTTATAGCAGGCCTTTGTTGAGCCCACAGAAACCTCTGTAATTGGATCTGGTCACCATCGGTAAGAGCGTCCAGTGATAAATGAGCTGGCATACATCACTGCTCATGCCATGTCTGTGAAAAGTGTACGCCCCACATCACCCTCCAAAGCTCTTAGTTGCAGCAGGATTAAATTCATAAGTGACTGATACTGGTGAGCCGACTGAATTATGATTCTGAAATGAGACAGGAAGAGATGGTGGAAAACCTGTCTGCTCTGTGATGTTGCTTTTGTTGTGTCCTTCAGTGGGTGAATACTCAGTAAAGACTGACAGACTGATGTGGCTCTTCACATGCCAAACCACTAATCTTACTGTCATGCAGTTTCTTTAATGACAGGAGTTGGAAGATCAGTCCACAAAAGGATTCAAGAACCTCTTTTGCTATGTGTACGTGTTTGTTGGAAACTTCTCTCTGCTCAGCTGGAGAATATGAGAATGTTACAATTATAAAACTAGATTGACAGGATGGATAGTGTTGCATTGCCAGATGACAGTTCTTGGCTGCCTGCCTGCGAGTTATTCACAGCAAAGCACGCACACACACTGCAGGCACGCACACACATGCACGCAGCTCAGGGAGTCCCACCTCACAGATAAAGTGTGGGTGTATGTATGTGTGTGTGAAGGTCAAACACATGGTGTAAACCAGCAAACACCCTAACACAGGCGGGTGGTATACAGTACACCATATAAATAGCGGCATCAATCAACAGTTCATACTCTGACTGATAAAATTTTATGTTGATGAAGCCTTGTTAACGGTCGTTCATATTATGGGATTATTGATGAAATACAGTATGTAACTCTTAGCACTTGCACTGCAATTACGGATTAAGATGTGGCAAAGCTTCATACATGTATGTCCACGGAAACATAGGATCTGTTACACAGAATAACATCAGGCCTACAATGGGGCCTTGCAGTGCTGCATTTCCAATACTGCACTCCCTCTTTTGTAAAATTGCTTTTTCGAGTGGAAATCATCAGAGACCTCACAATATGATATTATCCCGGTACTTGGGCCATGATATGATATTATTACAATCTCGTGATATGTTGAGTATTGCAATATAATATATTGTGATTTCCAATATGCACCTTTGTCTTCTTCAATCCCTGACTTGATCTCAGGAGTCACTCCTTTGCAGCACTGACCTAACCCGCCAGTGAGCATTTAGCACCATCTAGTGCAGGGGTGTCAAACTCATTTTAGCTCGGGGGCCGTATATCACTGGATTTAATGTCAGGTGGGCCGGACCAGTAAAATAATAACTCTCTCTCTCTCTTTACTCCGGCGGGGTGAGGGCTGGGTGACCATCACCATGCACAGAGCAAATCAGGTTAACCAGTGCGTGCCAACATTGCCGGTTTTCGGCCAGCTCCTCTGCGTCGTCAACAGTGACTCCAAGCTGTCAGAGGTCTCTCTCCACCATATCAAACCATCTGGTGCGTGGCTTGCCAGCTCTCCAAGCTGCTGTAGAGCCGCTTGAACAGGGCTACGATCTTGGGTGGGGCTCCGAAGGTCTGTAGGATACTCCAAAGAGAAGCGTGGTCCACGGTGTCGAAGGCAGTCTCAAGGTCTATAAAGGCTATATAGAGATGGCAGTCCTTGCGGAATTCTTAGGCCTTCTCTATTAATAGGCGAACAGCAGAGATGTGGTCTGAAGTCAAGCGGCTGGGCATGAAGCCTGCCTGCTGAGGGCGACAGCCACCTCTGATGGCTGGAAGGGCATGACTGAGGAGGATCCTGGTGAAGAGCTTACCTGGAATGGACAAAAGGGTGATGCCTCTGTGATTGCTGCAAATGAGTTTGTCGCCCTTTCCCTTCCAGAAGGGGAGGATGATGCCCCTGGTCCAGTCACTGGGGAGCTGCTCTGTCACCAAACATGATTGATGATGTGGGTGAGCCACTGGATTGTGCAGTCTTAAAATAACAATAATAAAAAAATATATGGACTTCCGGTCTGGACGCCATGGCGACTGCAGCTTAACACTGAAGCTCTCAGACCCAATCCAGGATAACACCTTGAAAATCAAACTTAACGGATTTTTGGAGGAGTGAAAATCAAAAGACAAAATCATCATGTCTAAAGGAAAACAGAAGAAACTGAAATTCTCCAGGCCAGGACACGTATCGGCCGGAGAATCTGAACTGGAAGATCTCCGTTCAGAAGACGAGGAACTGGTGATAGCTAACAAAAGGGTTAGCCTGAAATCACTATTTGAGGAGCTACGACGATTTCGCTGAGATGTTACGGCCGAATTTCGGGAATTCAGAGAAGAATTGAAAAGGACAAACAGCAGAGTGGACCAGGCCGAGAACCGAATCTTGGAAACAGAGGATCGAATAAAAGTGCTCGAAGATTCTGTGCTAGACCTACGCAAAAGACAAGCAGCTATAGAGGCTAAGCTAACCGACCAAGAAGGAAAACAAAGAAGAGACAACATAAGAATTCATGGTCTGATAGAAGGAACCGAAAATGGTTTTAACTCAATGGCAGAATGCGTGGAATCCTTACTAAGAGAGAAATTGGATATTCCACAAACCACCGACTTGAAGATAGAAAAGGCACATCGTTCATTAGCCGCTAGGCCGGCGGCGGAAGTGCCCCCACGTTCGGTGTTGGTAAGATTTTCCAATTTCAAAATAAAACAAGAGGTTGTAAGACTGGCCTGGCAGAAAAAAGGATTTATGCACCAGGAGAGAAAAGTCTACGTGGAACACGATTACGCCCCGGAGGTCCTTAAAAAGCGCAGGGAATACAATGACGCGAAAAAGGTGTTAAGAGAGAAGAAATTGCGCTTTCAGACACCATTTCCTGCGAAGTTAAGGGTCTTCTACGGCGATGAAACGTGTCTCTATAATTCGGCGGAAGAAGCAACAGCTGACATGGCGAAAAGAGGGCTCCCGGTAACGGTATTTAAACCCGCAGCAGACCCGAGTGAGAAGATCAAAGCGCAAACATGGACAACACAAAGACCCTCAAAATCCACGGACCAGCAGCGGGAAACCCAGCACCAGAGCGTCGCGGATAAACTATCCGTTTTCAGGTTGGAATAGCGACCTTTTTTTTTTTTTTTTTTTCTTTTCTCTTGAATCAATCCGCACATCCAACCCCCCTCATACAAGGTAACAAACATTAAAGGAGATGCATATTCAGCATGTGGTAAAACATTTCATGGAACAATCATATTATTTGAAACAAATAAGTCTTTGTAATAAAAAAAAAAAAAAAAAACTTGTTAAAATAGAAATGTGACAATAATCCACATGTTCTCCTCATACTAACAAATACTGTTTTTGCGTGAATGTTTGATGTGATGGGGGTGGGAGGGTGCACACAATTTCACAGGGTTTAGGCATAAAAGGAAAAAAAAAAATCATTACAAGTTGGATTGGGTTCTGAAACTCACGTTAAAAGCATGGGACTACTTTCAGTGGTAAGAGAGGGCCCTCAACACGTAACAGAGTTTGAGGAATTTCCCTCAGAGCCTTCACTCCATCAAGGCTCTTACAGGGTCTTTAAAAAGACCTCAGCTCAGGAAGTTCTTATGACAGCTTTTTGTTTTAAAGTTTTTTACACTATGTTCTTAATGTTTTTCTTGTTTTTAATGTTCTTTCAGTTTCTGAGTAGCACAAAAGACGGCCACCACACAGTTATACTAAACAAAACAACACAATGGAGAAACAGGGTGTAACCAAAATAATTTCATATAATGTAAAAGGAATCCTGAATCCAGTTAAAAGATCCAAGATTCTAGGCAAAATGAAAAAAGACAAAGCAGGAATAATACTTTTACAAGAAACCCACCTAACAAACGTGGAACACAATAAACTCAGTAGACAAGGGTTTAAAATGATCTCTTCATCTTCATATAAATCAGGGAGGAGGAGGGGAGTAGCGACATTGATATCAACCAAAATTACATTTGAAAAAAAATCAGAACACAAAGATAAAGAAGGGAGATACAGTTTGGTAACTGGGCGGCTAGAGGGAGAAGATATCACCCTGCTGAATGTGTATGCTCCCCCAGGGGCTAACTGGAAATTTTATAAAAATGTATTCGACCTAATGATAACTAAAGCTCAAGGTTTAGTGATATGTGGTGGGGACTTCAATTTTAGACTGAATCCATACTGGGATGCTTCTGGTAATTCCCCACATCAAAATAACACCCAAAACAGGAAGACTCGGATGCTACTAAAAGAATTGGGAATCTGTGACGTGTGGAGGGAACTCAACCCCAGTGTAAAAGACTATACATTTTACTCAACTCCACATTCATCTTACTCAAGGATTGACTATTTTTTTATGTTTAATAGAGACATTGGAAGAGTAAAAACATGTAAAATAGGACTGATGGATCTCTCCGACCACAGTCCGATCTACATGGACTTAAATATCCAAAAATACACAAATAATACATTTTCTTGGAGGTTAAATTCAAATGTCCTGAAAGGACCATTGAAAGATGAATTGGAATCAGATATTCTCAGATATTTGGAAGATAACGATAATGGAGAAGTATCCCCTTTAATACTGTGGGATGCATGTAAAGCTGTAATAAGAGGAAAGATTATTGCAAAACTGGCAACCCAAAAGAAACTAAGACAAGAAAAACTATCCACATTAGAGTCAGAACTTAGGAACCTAGAAAAAGAACACAAAGGCAACACTCATTCTACTGACTCGCTCAAGATTAAGGAAATTAAAAACCAAATAAACGAGATCTACACAATAGAAATCCAGAAGAAACTTACATTTCTGAAACAAAAATACTATGAAGCAGGCAGTAAATCGGCAAAATTGCTAGCCTATAAATTGAGGAAACATCAAACAGAAAGAGCAATCTACAAAATCAGAGACCCAGTATCAAAGGAAATAAAATTCAGAATTCAGGATATTCTTAAAAACTTCGAGAACTACTATAAGAACTTATACTCCCACAAAAAACATAAAAACGCATCCGAGGCATTCCTAAACACATTAAACCTTCCCCAACTTACGGAGTCACAAAATAAAACACTACTGTCAGAAATACATCCTAAAGAATTGGAAAAAGCAATTATGAAACTTAAAGCTAACAAATCCCCAGGAGCTGATGGCTATACAGCAGAGTGGTACAAAACCTTTAAACAGCAACTATCTCCTCTCCTCCTGAAAACATTTAATTATGTCCTCCACACAGGGGAAATCCCCCCCTCCTGGAGAGAAGGGGTCATTGCAGTTATACCTAAACCTGAAAAGGATAAACTAGAGTGCTCCAACTACAGACCAATCAGTGTACTAAATCAGGACTATAAGCTTTTTACCATTATCCTTGCCAAAAGGTTAGAAAATATACTGACAGACCTAATTCATTTAGACCAAACAGGTTTTATAAGACAAAGACAGACACAAGACAACATTCGACGCACTTTACACATAATTCATCATATAAAAAAATATAACTTAAATGCAGTCATATTGGGATTAGATGCTGAAAAAGCATTCGATTCGGTTGACTGGTCTTTTCTATATAGAATCTTATCCAGTTTCAATTTTCATAACAACTTCATTAGAACTATACAGGCATTATATAAAAAATCAACAGCTAAAATAAGGATTAACGGTAATTTATCATCATCTTTTGAACTGGAAAGAGGATGTCGTCAGGGCTGCCCCCTGTCTCCACTGCTCTTTGCAATCTTCATAGAACCTCTGAGCCAATGGATAAGACAAAACCAAAAAATTCAAGGTATTACACTTGGTCAGAAGGAACATAAAATAGCACTCTTTGCTGATGACATTTTAATATACCTAGGGCAGCCGGACACTTCTTTACCAGAACTAACCTCAGTTTTTTCAGAGTATGGAGATTTATCGGGGTACAAATTAAATATGCATAAAACCCAAGTTTTAACATTCAACTATGACCCAAATCATTATTCACTAAGCAAACTCAAAACTAACTGGGAGTCGGAATCTATGAAATATCTGGGGGTCAATATCCCGAAACAACTCAACAAAATTATATCACTAAACTATGATCCACTGGTGACAAAAATAAAATCTGACCTAGCAAGATGGAATATGATACCATTCTTGGGTACTGCACAAAGAATTGAAGCAGTCAAAATGAATATACTTCCACGTCTTCTATACCTTTTCCAAACAATACCGGTAGAACCTCCCAAAAAAACATGGCAGGAGCTGGACAGAAGGATCTCAAGATTCATATGGCAGGGCAAGAGACCTAGAATCAGATATAGAACCCTACAGCTAAACAAAGACAAAGGTGGGCTCGCGCTGCCAAATATCAGGGACTACTTTAAAGCCGCACAAATTAAAACTTTAGTAGAGATATGTAACCCAGTCTACACTGCACAATGGAAGGAGATCGAATGCCAAATAACAAGTGACATCCCCCTACAGGCGATAATAGGGAACAATGTCTTACCTAAGCTTTTGAATAACACTAACCCGTGGATAGAGACCCCGCTAAAAATTTGGTTTAAGATAGTCAGAGAGAATCAAACTAAAGAGCCCTATCGACTTCTGCAATGGATCGCCTATGATCAGGACTTTACTCCTAATAAAACAGACACCAGATTTAAAAAGTGGAAGGAGAAAGGGCTGATAAAATATTACGATTTTTTTAAAGGGCAAATCTTAAGAAGTTTTGAAGATTTGAAAAAACAAGGCCTAATAAATCAAGACCTTTACAGGTTCTTCCAGCTTAGACACCACATAAACAATATACTTAAAAAGGAGGTTTTGGAAAGGGCCCAGTCAGGTGTTCTGAAGGTCTTCTTAATGGCATATAAAGGGATCCCAGGGATCAGATACATTTCTAAAATATACCAAGGTCTTCAAGACTTAAAAGGAGACAACACATCTTATATAAAAGAGAGATGGGAAAAAGAGGGGAATTTCACTTTACAACTGGAAATATGGGAAAAGCTAAATAAACAGCAATGGAAAAGTACCTCATCCCTGCAGTGGAGAGAATTTGGATGGAAAAACTTGGCAAGATTTTTCAGAACACCTGCACAAAACAAATTTACCCATAAGGGATTGAACTGTTGGCGCTTGTGTGGTGAAAAGACTGCAAATCATTTTCATGTGTTTTGGTCATGCCCAGTTATCCACCAATATTGGACCAATGTACAGACAATATTGGGGAAAATATTCAAAATTACAGTTCCCTTTTCTTTTGTAACTTTGTATTTGGGTTTACTACCGGACTCACTGGAAAGACGAGGAGAAAAATACTTATTCAATGTTTTAATATTGGCAAGCAAAAAAGCTCTAACTAAAAAATGGATGTTGAAGGACTGTCCTACACCTGAAGATTGGACTAACGTGATCCAAGACATTTACTCGATGGAAAAGTTGACATTCGCACTGAAACAGGACATGGATGGGTTCATGAACTTTTGGCAACCCTGGACCGCATATGTGTCTTCCATTAGATCTAATCTTTGACAAATACCATTTCAATAATGGTTCCGCTCTTTGTTCCAACACTACTCAGATGCTCTTTTATCTTTATTTACTTACTTTTTCTTTTTGTTTGTTTTTTACTGGTTTGTTTTTTTTTTGTTATTTGTTTTTTGTTTTGTTTTTTTTCTCTTTAATTTCACTTTTTCTTTCACTTTAAAAAAAAAAAAAGGGGTGTTGTAAGAATTAATCTTCCAATGTTGTCAGATATCAGAAAATAAGGGAACATGTGATGAAAATGTAAACACTGCATTGCTGTAACGACCTGTATACCCTTTACAAAAACTTAAATTAAAAAAAAAAAATATATATATAAAATGATGATAACAATAATATAGTAATAATATAAAATAATAACAAAACAGCCTAATGGCAACTCTAAATTTCATTAGTTTGTTTTAGTACAAAGAAGTGCAAGTACATTATGAACTGTTTACATTTATTGAACCACTGATCTTTTACAAAACATGAACAACCAGAATGATGAATCTTGATCAAAGTATGAACAACCGGAATTTTTTTTCTTTTCTGCTCTGTTTTGAAGTGAAGCTGCTGACAAATAGTATCTTAATCATGATAAAAACAAATGCCATTTAAGGAACTAGATATCTCATTGCTGCCATCTACTGTTTAGTCCTGGAACTTGTTTGTATTTTGAACAATGACCCCAGTTACATGGTCACAATAAACAGATTACTGGCAATAAACTGATAATGTCAACAATCAGTTTTCTCATGTTTACATGCACTGAATAAAGGGTTTACTGGAGGTTAAACTGTAATGTTCTCCTGGAACATGTAATGACGAGGTGCACACACCGGGTGTCAGTTAGGACTTTTTACTTGTCACTTCAAGTGCAACTAACAACTAACCACACATTGGCACATGTACATCTCCTTTTATAGTCAGGTCATGGCCGGGGTCATACTGCCCTTTAGTGGTGACTCTATAGGAACTTCACATATCAATACATCTCCCTTTTTTTTCTAGTAAAGGTCATGTCCAACTATAAACTTTCTCAAATTTCGATATACAAAATAAACTCCATTTCTATTTACATTTCTTTCAACCTTGTACACTGAATCACAAGTTCAATTTTTTTTTTTCTCTGTTTACAATTCAACATCAACACTTTTTTTTCCCCTCTGTTTACAATTCAACAACACTTTTTTTTTTTTTTTTTTCATTTCAGTACTCCTTACATTTCCTCAATCAATCTTTTCGGTTTTGCACTGTTCTCCACCTCTGTTGTTGAAGCGGCGGCCCAGAGCTGCGGCCGCAAGGTGGTCGGTGCATCTCGTGGTGGCAACCCCCGAACCAAGTGGTGGACACCAGTGGTGAGGGGGGCCATTAAGCTGAAGAAGGAGTCCTATCAAGCTTGGTTGGCTTGTGGGACTCCCGAAGCAGCTGAGGTGTACTGGCAGGCCAAGCGGAGTGCAGCTCGGGTGGTTGCTGAAGCAAAAACCCGGGTATGGGAGGAGTTCGGTGAGGCCATGGAACAAGACTTTCGGTCGGCTTCAAAGAGACTCTGGCAAACTGTTCGGCGGCTCAGGAGGGGAAAGCAGCTCCCCGTCCACACTGTGTATGGTTGTGATGGGACACTGTTGACTTCAACTGGGGATATCGTCGGGCGGTGGAAGGAATACTTCGAGGATCTCCTCAATCCCACTGATACGCCTTCCACAGAGGAAGCAGGGTTTGGGGACAAGGGGGATGACTCGCCTATCACAGGGGCTGAGGTTGCCAAGGTGGTTAAAAATCTCCTTGGTGGCCGGGCCCCGGGGGTGGACGAGATTCGCCCCGAGTACCTCAAGGCCCTGGATGTTGTTGGGCTGTCATGGTTGACACGCCTCTGCAACATTGCGTGGAGGTCGGGGGCAGTGCCTTTGGCATGGCAAACCGGGGTGGTGGTTCCTCTCTTCAAAAAGGGGACCGGAGGGTGTGCTCCAACTTTAGAGGGATCACACTCCTCAGCCTCCCTGGGAAGGTCTATGCCAAGGTACTGGAGAGGAGAGTCCGGCCGTTGGTCGAACCTCGGATTCAGGAGGAGCAATGTGGTTTTCGTCCTGGCCGTGGCACATCGGACCAGCTCTTTACCCTCTCGAGAATTCTTGAGGGTTCGTGGGAGTTTGCCCAACCAGTTTACATGTGTTTTGTGGACTTGGAGAAGGCATTTGACCGCGTCCCTCGTGGATTTTTGTGGGGGGTGCTTCGGGAGTATGGGGTATCGGGCTTGTTGTTACGAGCTATTCGGTCTCTGTACGACCGTTGTGAGAGTTTAGTTCGTATTGCCAACACTCGGTCGGAGTCATTCCCAGTGAGAGTTGGACTCCGCCAGGGCTGCCCTTTGTCACCGGTCCTGTTCATAATTTTTATGGACAGGATTTCTAGGCGCAGCCAGGGAATGGAGGGTGTCATACTTGGTGACCACAGGATCTCATCTCTGTTGTTTGCAGATGATGTTGTCCTGTTGGCTTCATCCAGCAATGACCTACAGCTCTTGCTGGGACGGTTTGCCGCTGAGTGTGAAGCGGCTGGGATGAGAATCAGCACCTCCAAGTCCGAGTCCATGGTCCTCAGCCGGAAAAAGGTGGATTGTCCTCTCCGGGTTGGGGACAGGCTCCTGCCCCAAGTGGAGGAGTTTAAGTATCTTGGGGTCTTGTTCACGAGTGAGGGGAAAATGGAGCGAGAGATCGACAGACGGATTGGAGCAGCATCTGCAGTGATGCGGACGTTGTACCGGTCTGTTGTGGTGAAGAGGGAGCTTAGTTCTAAGGCAAAGCTGTCGATTTACCAGTCAATCTACGTTCCTACTCTCACCTATGGTCACGAGCTTTGGGTAATGACCGAAAGAACGAGATCGCGGATACAAGCGGCTGAAATGAGCTTTCTCCGTAGGATTGCTGGACTCACCCTCAGAGATAGGGTGAGGAGCTCAGTCATCCGGGAGAGGCTCAGAGTAGAACCGCTGCTCCTCCACATTGAAAGGAGTCAGTTGAGGTGGTATGGGCATCTGATTAGGATGCCTCCTGGACGTCTCCCACTTGAGGTGTTTCAGGCACGTCCCACTGGGAGGAGACCCCGGGGCAGACCCAGGACTCGGTGGAGAGACTATGTCTCCCAGCTAGTCTGGGAACGCCTTGGTATCCCCTCTGAAGAGCTGGAGCAGGTGGCTGGGGAGAGGGAAGTCTGGGCTTCTCTGCTTGAACTGCTGCCTCCGCGACCCGGACCTCCGGAAAAGCGGTAGAAGATGGATGGATGGATGGAATCTTTTCGGTTTCACAATTTGCCTTTGTGATCTTCTGATTTGTGTCACCTCAGTCTGTTCGTTATTGTCTGTCTCTAAGTTTTGGTTCTCAGCCATTTCTGGTTGTTCGGTTTGACTGGAAATTAGCATGTCGCTTATTTCACTGTCTATGACTCTCATTTTTGTCTGAGGCACTTTCAGTAAGTGACGTCGGTT
This sequence comes from Pholidichthys leucotaenia, assembly GCA_020510985.1. NCBI lineage: Eukaryota > Metazoa > Chordata > Actinopteri > Cichliformes > Pholidichthyidae > Pholidichthys > Pholidichthys leucotaenia. The sequence goes on from CM035837.1 coordinate 144,600,288, forward strand.
TCGCCTCATTGTTTTCCCATGCTCTGTGATGACTTCATATGATCTGGGAGTTGTTTCTTTAACCACTTTTGCCAGCGGTCCCCATTCTCCATCACATCTCACTCGCACTATGTCCTCATGTGCAAGTGGTCTCAGAAGTCGTGCTGTTCTGTTGTACAGTTCAGTTTGCCTCTCATCACGCCTCACATCTCTCTTTTCCATCACCTGAGATGCTGATGGAAGTCGCGTTCTGAGTTTTCTGTTCATGAGCATTTCTGCTGGGGACAGTCCATTCTCCAGTGGTGATGCTCGGTAATTCAGGATCGCCAGATGTGGGTCTTCTGCATTGTCTGCAGCCTTTTTCAGTATGCGCTTCACAATTTGCACCCCTTTCTCTGCTAACCCATTTGACAGTGGGTACAGAGGGCTTGAGGTCACGTGCTTGAACCCATATGTGTCTGCAAAGTCTTTGAAGCACTGACTCGTGAATTGTGGTCCGTTATCACTTACAACAGTCATTGGAATTCCATGGCGTGTGAACATTGTCTTTGTATGTGCAATCACCTTTTCTGCTGTTGTGTCACTCAACCCTGCAAACTCTGGGTAGGTGGAATGATAGTCCATGACTAACAGATAGTCCTTGCCCTTAAGCTGAAATAGATCCATGCCCACTTTTCTCCATGGCCCTTGAGGCTTCTCATGGGGCCTCATAGGCTCCTTTGGCTGTTGATACCTGTGGCGCTGGCAAATGTCACAGCGCTGCACATATGCCTCAATGTCCTTGTGCATGTTGGGCCAATACAAAACATCACGTGCACGTCTTTTGCACTTTTCAATACCCAAATGCCCCTCATGCACTAATTTAACCATTTCTGATCTCATGGGGGTAGGTATGACTATCCTTGTACCTTTTAACAGAACCCCATCTAACACAGACAGTTCACCTTTAAAGTGTTGGTAAGGCTTGTCAATCATAACCTGTCCTGGCTGATGTATCTGTTCCATTACTCTTTTTAGTTTCTCATCTTTTTGTGTTTCTTTCACTATCTTCGTCCATTTTGCATCTGACACTGGCATGTGTGCCTTAATAGAGTCTACATGTATTTGCACAGCTTCCTCTGTTGTGCTGCTGGTGTTGCTCAAGCTAGCCCTACTCAGCGCATCGGCTACAATTAGTTGCTTGCCTGGTGTAAACTCAAATTTCAAGTCATATTTCTGTAATCTTAACATTAGACGCTGGATGCGCGGTGGTGCGTCACCCAGTGGCTTCTGTGAGATCGCAATCAGTGGTTTGTGGTCTGTTTCTAGTATTACTGACCTTCCATACACATATTCATGAAACTTCTCACATCCAAACACTGCACCTAGAGTCTCTTTCTCTATTTGCGCGTAATTTTTTTCTGCGCTTGTCATGGTGCGCGATGCGTATGCGACTGGATACCACTCTGTGTCATGTTTTTGCAATAGCACAGCTCCTAGGCCGGCTTTGGACGCATCTGTGGACACTTTTAGCAGTTTGTCCTGATCATAGAATTTTAACACTGGCTCCTTTATTAGACTGCTTTTGAGCCACTCCCATTCTCTGGCATGCTCTGCCATCCACTTCCACATTGTATTGGTCTCTAACAAGCTTCTAAGAGCTATTGTGTTAGCTGATAAATTTGGGATAAATTTTCCCATGTAATTGACTAGTCCTAGGGCTCTTTGCAAGTCATTTTTGTTCTGCGGTACTGGCAGCTCTGCTATGGCCTGCACTTTTTCCGGATCTGGTTGCACGCCTGCCCCAGATAATTTCTCTCCCAGGTATGTAATCTCCCGTACCCCGAATTGGCACTTACTCTTATTCAGTTTCATACCTGACTTTTGCGCCTGTGTGAGAACTCTTGCCAACCTTTCGTCGTGCTCCTCTTTTGTTTTTCCCCAGACTACCACATCATCAAGAAAAACTCCCACCCCTTCTATTCCGTCAAACAATTGCTGCACAGTTCTATGGAAAATTTCAGGGGCTGAGCTAATCCCAAACGGCATTCGTAGAAAGCAATGCCTTCCGAATGGCGTGTTAAATGTGCACAATTTAGCGCTTTCCTCGTCGAGCACTAGTTGGTAAAACCCAGATTTGGCATCTAATTTTGTGAAGTAACTTGCTCCACTCATTGTGCTGGTTATGTCAGATTTTGTTGGTAGCCTGTAATGCTCCCGCTGTATTACTTTATTTAGATCTTTTGGATCTATGCACAATCTCAAATCTCCATTTGGCTTCTCCACTATAACTAGTGAGTTAACCCATTCAGTTGGTTCCTCTATTTTTCTGACCACTCCGTCTGCTATCAGTGAGTCTAGTGTTTCTCTCAGCCTCTTTTTAAGAGCTATTGGCACTTTTCTTGCTGCATGTATGACTGGCTCTGCATTTTCTTTCAGCCTAATTTTTTGTTTGCCTGGTAGGCGGCCTATTCCTTTGAACACCTCTTTGTATTCTTTCACCCAGTCAGTGTGTTTGTGCTTACTTGTTGTAGCCTCTGTATTTTCTCGTGTTGTCACTTTGTCTGTATCAATGACATTCACCCTTTTGATCAGACCTAGCTGATCGCATGTTTTTAAACCCAAAATTGCTTGTCTATTTCCATCAACAAGTACAAACAATGCATTCACTGTTTTACCTTTGTTTGACAGTGTAACCCTGCACATTCCTTTAGTGGGTATTGGCTTATCGTCATATGTTCTCAGATTAATCTTTTTATCTCTTATTTTCGGTTTGTTTTTCAGTCTTTTAAAATCTTTCATTGGCAGGATGTTTACCTGCGCACCTGTGTCGAGCTTCAGTGACATGTCCGTGCCATTCATCTCCAGGCACACTATCCATTCGTCAGCGCTCGTCTCTCCCTCGATGGCGTCCACGTAAAACTGATCCTCTTTGCTGTCGCTCTTTTTCTCCACGAGTTGCACTCTCTTCTTTGAGAAGCAGGTCTTTGCAAAGTGATTTTTTCCGCCACACTTGCGACATTCCTTCCCGAATGCTGGACACTGTTTCAGCGCGTGTTGCCTTCCACACCGCTCGCAGTTCCCGCGTGCGCGCTCTGGGTTTGCCTCCCTTTTTCTTGCCTGCAACGTTCCTTTTGGCTTCGCGCGCTGCACTGCATCGACCTCAGCAGTCTCTTTTTCCTTGCTGCTAAAAGTCTTTAATTGTGCCTTTGTACTCTCAGACGCTTGGCAAATCTGTGTCGCTTTCTCCAGCGTTAAGTTAGTCTCTTTCAGTAATTGCATCCGCAATTTGTTGTCTTGGACCCCTATTACAATTTGGTCCCGTATCATTGACTCACTCAATGTTCCAAAGTTGCATGACTGACATTTCAACCGTAGGTCTGTGACATACAGCTCGATGGACTCTGACTCTTTCTGAAGTCTTTTTCTGAACACATACCTCTCGTACGTTTCATTCTTTCTCGGTGTGCAATAATCGTCAAATTTCTTCATTACGGCGTCGAAGTTGCCTTTTTCTTCTTCCGTGAAGATGAATGTGTTAAACACATTTAGCGCCGCTCGCCCTGCTACTGTCAGCAGTAATGCTATTTTCCTCTCCTCGTCACGGAGACCGATAGCAAGCGAATAAAGTTCAAAACTCTGTTTGAATACTTTCCAGTTCTCGTTGACGTTACCGGTCAACTTTAACTCGTCCGGCTGTCGAAGAGCGTTCATCTTTGCCGTCGGTTCGTAGTTTTATATCCTGGTATCATGTAATTTACTCCTGGTACCATGTAATGTTCTCCTGGAACATGTAATGACGAGGCGCACACACCGGGTGTCAGTTAGGACTTTTTACTTGTCACTTCAAGTGCAACTAACAACTAACCACACATTGGCACATGTACATCTCCTTTTATAGTCAGGTCATGGCCGGGGTCATACTGCCCTCTAGTGGTGACTCTATAGGAACTTCACATATCAATACATAAACCACTTGAGTTAATGATCCCAGTTAAATGGCCTTTATCGGCTTATTCTGTTTACATGGCCACTTTAATAATCAGATAACTGCAGAAATTCAGTTCACTAATAACTGATTTATTAGTGTGCAAGTAAACATAATCATTGACCATGTTTACATGCACATGAATAATCTGATTATGATTGGATTTCTGGAGTTTCAATCCAGATTAAGACCCTTAATCAATTTTTGGCAGTGAAACAACATATTTATAAGCTATAACAGCCCTTTGAAACTATTCACAAGTGTGACAGAACATGTATTATAATCTTCAAAATTCAGCCTTGAAGAACCAAATCAAGTAATTTTTTGGATAAAATGTTTCAATCTAAATTGGGAACCTTAATAAATTTTTGGCAGATGAAGCATACATTTTATGGATTCTACTTACAGTGTCGGACAAGTTACTGAAAAATAGTAACTAGTTACAGTTACTAGTTACTTCTTTTCAAAAGTAACCTAATTACTTACCAATTACTGCATGATTAAAGTAACTATACTTGGAAAAGTAACCTTCCCGTTACTTTTAAATGCATACTTAAATCATCTTGCACACATAGCAAGATAATTTAATTAATGGATTACATTATGGGCTTATTAATGTCAGGCTGAAAACAGACTGACAGAGCTTTTAGAACATGTTCAGTCTGTTTTATCCTGCCTTGAGAGCTCTTATTGTGGGAAACATCTGAAGAAAATCAGCACAAAATTGCCAGTAATTTCCTCATTTTGGAGTGAGAAATAGGGTTTGTGGAGTGAGATAGAGGGAAAAAGGGTGAGAATCACTCCAAAAGAGTGAGTTGGCAACACTGCATAAGGCTGTCAATGTTTCTTACCTTCAATATTATGGATTTAATCTGATGTGCAGTGATCCAAAGAAAATGTCCATTATCCACAGTCCAAATGCTGTGACAGAGACATGACCCAGTCTCTTAAATTCCTTTTGAAGATCAAACCTATTTTTCAATAATCTTTATCCAGGTAGCATGTAAATGTGTTTTAACTTCAGTGGATCACAGTCTTAGCTGTCTGATGGGAAATGACTGTTATCAGATCTTCATTCTGTAACGACGTATCTGGCAATCAGTCGTTTAATTCTTGCTGAGTCACAAACAGTTCAGATTTATACCTGTGATTGAAATCCAGCCGGTGTTGTTAGCGGTGTTGTTAGCAGAGCATAGTGTTATGTCGGTAAATGAGAACCAAGGACGAGGCTGGATGTTGAACTGAGCACGACTTTATTACTGACTCACTCTCACAGTACAGTCAGGCAGAGGTGAGGTCAAAGAGACCACCCCTCCTACTCACAGCCCTCTTATACCCCGGGTGGCGGCGGAACCGGAAAGGTGGAGCCATCACCCGTGTCACACAATAATATGTCCCAAATAACACCACAACACTCTCCCCCTTTTCAAAAATGGTCCAAAACACACACATGCAATCAAGACCCTCCCCAATTTGGAACCCGAATCACACACTAACACTGAACAGACATATTTGAAGGCCTATAACATACACACAAAACAATTAAAGCTGGGGGGAACAGGCAGACTACCGTTCCACCCCCACATGGCTAGACGGCTTATTTGCTGTCTCCACTAAAACACAGTCCTTTAAACTTAAAAACTGCCGTGTTCCTAAACTAAATATAATATACAACCCGGTTATCCCCCATTCCAACATCATGCAATAAACAGATTGCCCAACCATCAGTCTACCCCAGTAAAGGAACCACCCCCTGGAAAACCATCAGACGGTTCCCCTCCAGAGCACCTTCTTTTCTTCGCACCCGGGGATAACTCACGTCAAAGCCCAAACACCTCCTTCTCCTCTGTGGCATGCCGCAACTCATTGGGGTGCCTCCATGAGCCATCAGACAGCTGGAGATAGCCATCCTCCCCAACAGCCACCACCTGCAGCCGCCCCTGGTCATCTTGCTGTCTGCACTTGCCTCAAACACCTCTCGACCGGGCCTCCTCCCTGGGTCGGCCCACATCCGCAACCCCTAGAGGAGCCTGACTTGGCTTCCAATGTCCCTGTTTGATATGTTGTTTTACCGTGCCAGCCAGTCCTGCCCTGCTCGTTTTCATTTTCGCCGCTGGCGAAGCTGTTGTAACCCCTTGCTCCTTGATACCTTCCAGCCAAACTCCAGAAGCAGAATGGGTCATCCACTCGGCTCCACCCGCTGCCACGGGCCTCCCACTGCGCCGCCCAGTTCCCTCAGCTCGGGTTACTTGGGCACTGGCACCGGGACCCTCCCGCGATGGCCCTGGGTGGGATTGGTCCTGCTCATCAAGGTTTGTCCCATACAGCATTGTCCACCACTCGCGGAACTGGCCGGTCCCACAAACCATATCCCAACCACTCCTCTCCAACACCGCTGGTGATGGTGAAGCCCAATCCATAAAAGAAGTCACACCCCATAACATTCTCACCACAGGCAGTCACTACGAACTTCAGGTTTGACACCTCCGCCGACTTGTACCTAGCCATCAGTTCCATCGATCCCACTGTGGCCATTCTTCTTCCACCATACCCACACAGCGGTGCTGAATGACCTCTTACTCGGTAATATGGGAAGAAACTCCTCACGGTAGACCAATTCAACATGGACCTCACCGCACCTGTTTCAATTAGTAGCGGCACCACCACCCTGTCCAATTCCACCATACAGTAGGTACGACCATCGGTGCTCGGGGAAATGGTGTGGATGACCGTGGGAGTTGGAGGTGGGGAGTCCACTTTATGTCTTTGGTCCCCTCGCTCAAACCTGTTACATGCCCTGGCAAAATGATGCAGGAGTCCACACTTGCTGCAGTGTTTTCCTCTTGCTGGACACTCTCTAGCCTTATAACGATGCTTGGTGGACCCACAATCCAAACACCTGGGCGATCCCGAGGCGGACCTTATCTTCACAGCATTAGTGTTTTCCTCCTCATCCTCCACGCTATCGTTGCTGTCCGGGTCCACTGCCTGTGCTGTCGATTGTGATTCAAAATGGCGGAGTGTTGCTCTCTCGCCGAGCTCTCACGACAGCTTGTCTGCTGCTTCACACTGTTGAGCTAACTCGATGGCCATGGCTAACGTCAGCTCGCCCAAGTGCATGAGGAGCTTTGACCTAGCCGCTGAGCAAAGGGTATGTTCCGCCAACTGGTCGCAGACCATCTCTTCCTCTAATGCTCCAAACTGGCAGTCCCCGGCCAGTTGACATAAGTCTACAACATACCGCTGCACTGATTTGCCAGTCCGCTGGCAGCGCTGCCGAAACTGAATCCTCCGGACAATGATGTTTTCCGGGGCACGAAAATGTCGCACCATTAGCTCAACCACATCTTCAAAGCTATCACTGCCACCCAAGATGCTAAGGATACGTTATCTTTCCATTCCCAAGCTGTGAACCAACACTGCCTGTACCCGCAACTTCTCCAGTTTACCAAGGTTAAATGCCACCAAATAGTTCTGGAATGTGGCAAACCACCTCGCTCAAGGGACTGGCGGGAACCTCCAAAAACGGCCGAATATTAGCAACTCCCACGTCCATACTTTTATCCTCCTCGCCAAATGTTATGTAGGTAAACAAGAACCAAGGATGAGGCTGGATGTTGGACTGAACACGACTTTATTATTGATTCATTCTCACAGGACAGGCACTCCCATCAGGCAGAGATGAGGTCAAAGAGACCTCTCCTCCTACTCACAGCCCTCTTATACCCCGGGTGGCGGCAGAACCGGAAAAGTGGAGCCACCACCCGTGTCACACAACAATATGTCCCAAATAACAACACAACACATAGCATAGCTTTGTTGGATCTTGTTGCTGTTCTCAGGCACTTCTGAAGATTTGCAGTCGGTCTCACACAGCCCACCAATATGCTTTTGTCCTTAACCGCGACAAAGGACAAATAATCTGTCCATTTCCACAAAAACAAAGTAGCTTCATATTTTCCCAGCAGGAGCAAGCTCCATTTATGGCTGCTGGCTGCAGCAGTGAACAGGCTCTTGACTGACAGCTGCATTAGCTACGTAGGGTCAGTTTATATTTATTTGCGCTAAAAATATCTATCCATATTAATAAAACGAGTAATGCGAGTAACGCATCTGATTAAATCTCAGTAACTGTAACGCATTACCAAATTTTTAAACAGTAATTTCATTACACAGCACGTTACTGAAAAAGTAGTGGCGTTACTTTGTAACGCATTACTCCCAACACTGCTTACAATACATAATTATAGGAGGCAAATAATGCGCAAACACTAGTATTCATGAGAAAGAAAAGCTTTATTACCTCCGCCAAGGAGGTTATGTGATCATCGGCGTTGGTTTGTCTGTCTGTTTGTCTGTTTGTTTGTCTGTCTGTCTGTCTGTTTGTTTGTTTGTTAGCAAGATAACTCAAAAAGTTATGGACGGATTTTCATGAAATTTTCACAGATTGTCAGAAATGGGGTATCCTACAGATGATTACATTTTGGTGGTGATCCGGATCACCGTCCACAAGAAAACCGCCATTACGCAAAATGCCATTTTCGTCAATAACTACTGAACCACTAATCCTATCATTGTGAATCCAATTGCTAGTCATATGTTTTCATGGTCAAGGAATCTGAAAACGTACACACAAACACTGTATGGGGGGAACTGTGGCGCTAAACCGCCATTACGGAAAATGCCATTTTCCTCAATAACTACTGAACCACTAATCCTATCATTGTGAATCCAATTGCTAGTCATATGTTTTCATGGTCAAGGAATCTGAAAACGTACACACAAACACTGTATGGGGGGAACTGTGGCGCTTGGCGGAGGTCTGCGCTCTCCGAGTGCTTTTCTAGTTAACTTTTACATCATTATACATGGATTTTGTAAATTTCAGCACACCTTTCTTAACATATAAGGCAGAACATTAAAAGCTGCTACAGGATAAAATGTTATATTGTGGCCACACATATGTGACCTACTTTGTGACTGATGTAAGGCCTCACATTTTAGATAAGAACAAAGACAGAGTTTCCTTGGAGATAACAGGAAGCTGTGAAGGTGTTAGCTTTGGTATGCAGGGCCTGAGACTGTGGGGGTGATATTAGAGGATTAAAGAGGAGATGCATTGTTACTGGCGATTATAATGCAATGTGACTTGTGATGCAATGTGACTTGTGAACTGTGAGAGTCCTGGTATTTAAGGACGAGAGTTTCCTGTGATGTTCTCTTTCTTCTTTGAGATGTTCGCAAATGTGAATAAAGCTGCCTTGAGAGAAATTTATCTCATCATTTGCACATTCCCACACTGGTGACCCAAGACGTAGCATGCAGCGAGAGGAGAATTCCCCGGGGCCAGCCTCGTCAGGAGCCGCCAGCCAAGCGAATGCCGCTACGGTCCAGCTACTGGACTTTTGGCAGAACAATCCGCGCTCCTGGTTCCACGTGGTTGAGGCACAGTTCAACCTCCGGGGGATATCGGTAGACGACACAAAATTCTACCATGTGGTTGCAAAACTGGACAACCACACGGCCCAGCATGTGGAGAGCCTTATCGAGCAGCCGCCAGACAGCGACAAATACGGCGCATTGAAGGCTGCACTCATCCAGCACTTCACCCTCTCGGTTGAGGAGCGAGCAGAGAGACTCCTGGCGCTGACTGAGTTGGGAGATGACACGCCCGTTAACCTGATGGAGAAGATGTTGAGGTTGAAAGGCTCGGACGACGACCACTTCATCTTTACCCACCTCTTCCTCAGGACCCTACCGTCAGCGACGAGAGCGACCCTGGCCAGTTTGCCGTTGTTGGCCCAGCGGGTCTACCACGCGCTGGCCCGGGAGGCGCAGCGAATTGTCAACGCCAGCAGACAGCGCGCGGCCACGGCCGCAGCAGCGGAACTCGGCGCGACGACCGGAGATGGCAGGGGGCCAGGGGCAGCAGTAGCAGACCCACCGACGACGGCGGGGGTGGGGGCCAGGGAACGCGGATCAGACGCCCTTTGTTTCTACCATCGCCGCTTCGCAGAGAGGGCACGCAAATGTGTACCACCGTGCCAGTTCAAGCGTTCGCCAAGACCGGGGGTCGGTAGCAGCCGCAGCCCTTGGGGAGGAGAACAAGCTGCTCTACTTGTTGGACACACGCTCGGGGAGGCATTTCCTCGTGGACACAGGCTCCCAGTTGAGTTTCATCACACCTTCCTACGCGGACAGGCTAGCAGGTTCCAGAGGTCCCGGGGTGGCAGCAGCGAACGGCTCGGAGATTAAGACCTTTGGTGAGAGGACTCTGCTTCTGTCTCTACACAGCTGTACATTTGAGTGGACTTTTGTGGTAGCAGCAGTGAATTTCAATATGTTGGGGGCTGATTTTTTGTGCTCACATGGTTTGTTGGTTGATCTTGCTAACAGGCGCCTGGTTAATGCACTTTCTTTTGATTCTATTCCCTGTACAGCGCGAGTGGCCCCGCCAACAGCACAAGCCAACATCACAGCTGCAAGCGATAAGTTCCACACACTGCTCACTCAGTTCCCAGCACTCATGGTCCCCACATTTTCGTCAACCGTCGCTAAACACGGGGTGGAACATTTTATTACCACTACCGGACCACCCGTTTTTGCAAAAGCTCGGCGCTTGGACGCAGCTAAACTGGCCATAGCGTGCGAGGAGTTCGCCAACCTGGAGAGGTTGGGCATAATCAGGCGTTCAAACAGCCCGTGGGCTTCCCCGCTACACATGGTCCAGAAGGCTGACGGCTTGTGGCGACCTTGCGGGGATTTCCGCAGGTTAAACAACGCTACAGCGCACGACCGCTACCCAATCCCGCATATCCAAGATTTTTCCGTTCATTTGGCAGGGGCGCGTGTTTTTTCTAAGATAGATTTGGTCCGCGGTTACCACCAAGTCCCAGTGCGCGCTGAGGACATACCCAAAACAGCGGTACCGTAATAACTCCATTTGGCCTATTCGAGTTTTTGCGCATGCCATTCGGGCTTAAAGGGGCTGCACAGACCTTCCAACGCATGATGGACACGGTGCTGCGCGATCTCTCTTTCGTGTTCGTCTACTTGGACAATATTTTGGTAGCCAGCGCGTCCGAAGACGAACACGAAAACCACCTAGCCACAGTTTTCCGGAGGTTGGGAGATCACGGGCTAATAATCAACCCAGCGAAGTGTCAGTTCGGGGTGGTGCAGATCGATTTTTTAGGACACCGCGTCTCCCCCGAAGGAGCGGTTCCGCTTCCTGACAAAGTGCGCGCGGTAGCAAATTTTCCCCTGCCGCAGACGGTCAGGGCGTTACAGGAGTTTTTGGGAATGGTGAATTTTTATAACCGTTTTCTCCCCCGCACGGCGCAACTCATGCAACCGCTGTATGCCGCGCTCAAAAAACAGAAACCCGCGAATAAGGTTGAGTGGTCCCTGGAGCGGGAGCGAGCGTTCTCGGAGGTAAAAGCGGCCTTGGCAAATGCTGCGTTGTTGGCACACCCAGACCCAACGGCCGGCGTAGCGCTCACTACTGACGCGTCAGATGTGGCCATGGGGCAGTCGTGGAGCAGCATGTAGCCGGGGTTTGGCAGCCCCTCGCCTTTTTCAGCAGGACCTTGCGCGATAGTGAACGTAAATACAGCGCATTCGACAGGGAGCTGCTGGCTCTCCATTTGGCCATCCGCCACTTTCAGTTCTGGCTGGAAGGACGCTGTTTCACTGCGTTCGTTGACCACAAGCCGCTAACATTCGCGATGGCTAAGGTTTCCGAACCGTGGTCAGGCCGACAACAGAGACAGCTGGCCGCGATCTCAGAGTTTACCACTGATATTCAGCATGTGGCGGGCAAACTGAATGTAGTGGCAGATTGCCTCTCGCGCGCCGTGGCGGCCCCAGTCAGCGTAGGAATAGATTACGCAGCCATGGCTGCAGAGCAGCTTAGTGACGCGGATGTGCGCGCGCTCCAGTCTGGACCAACAGGGTTAAGGCTGGAGAACAGGGTGCTGCAAGACGGTATGCCCCCCCTAATCTGCGATGTCTCCACTGGACGGCCGCGTCCAGTAGTACCGGCCGCGTGGCGCCACCGCGTTTTTGACTCGATTCATTCTTTGGCGCACCCGGGAGTGCGCGCGTCGGTCAAAATGGTAGGAGAGAAATTCGTGTGGCCGAGTCTTCGCAAACAAGTTAAAGAGTGGGCAGCAGCCTGCACGGTGTGTCAACGAGCCAAAGTACACAGGCACACGAGGGCTCCTTTGGAGCCATTTCACATTCCGGCCCAGAGGTTCGATCACGTTCATGTGGACCTCATGGGCCCCCTCCCGCCGTCACAGGGGTGCACACACCTTCTGACAATGGTGGACCGCACCACGCGCTGGCCTGAAGTGGTTCCGCTGGCATTAACCACGGCCGAGGAGGTGGCGCGCGCATTTTTAACAGCTTGGGTGGCGCGTTTCGGAGTTCCGTCTGACATTACGTCCGACAGAGGCCCTCAATTTGTGTCCGAACTTTGGTCGACAATGACCCGCAACCTGGGTGTCACAATTCACCGCACAACCGCGTACAATCTGCATGCTAATGGGTTATGCGAACGTTTTCATAGGTCATTGAAAGCGGCTCTCAGAGCGTCACTGACGGATGCAAATTGGGTAGACAAGTTACCGTGGATTTTATTGGGGTTGCGTTCTGCGCCTAAAGAGGACTTAGAAGCCTCCCCAGCGGAGCTCGTGTTTGCGCAACCACTTTGGCTGCCTGGGGAGTTTCTCCCAGATAACCCTGCGCCAGACACCTCCCCATCTCAGCTGTTGCGGAGTAACATAGAATCAAGCACGCTGCCCGGCCCGTGCACCACAGTTTTCTGCACGTTTTTGTGCCTAAAGCTTTGAAGAACGCAGAGTTTGTTTTTGTCAGACACGATGCACATCGACCCCCACTGGGACCACCTTATGACGGACCGTTCAGAGTGTTGGAAACAGGGGACAAGCAGTTTTTGCTAGATTTGGGGGGTAGGAAAGAAAAAGTTGGCATAAACAGACTCAAACCCGCGTTTGTGGTGGCGGATGAGCAAGTGCTGTTGGCAAGGGCCCCGCGGCGAGGTAGACCCCCATGGGGAGCTTCACAGAGTAATGTTTCCCCAGAACACCCGCAGGGACTGACAGAAGGTTTTCACCCCCAGACGGCAACCCCCCATCGTGACAGCGCTGCGGAGACGTTGAATCCGGGCTACAGCAGATACGGCAGGAGACTGAAGCCTAGACTGCATGTGGACTGATGTGTATTGATTCTATCACGGCATGCATACTGTTATTCTCTTGTTTGTTCTAAAATGTTTGGGGGGGGGGGTTGTGGCCACACATATGTGACCTACTTTGTGACTGATGTAAGGCCTCACATTTTAGGTAAGAACAAAGACAGAGTTTCCTTGGAGATAACAGGAAGCTGTGAAGGTGTTAGCTTTGGTATGCAGGGCCTGAGACTGTGGGGGTGATATTAGAGGATTAAAGAGGAGATGCATTGTTACTGGTGATTATAATGCAATGTGACTTGTGATGCAATGTGACTTGTGAACTGTGAGAGTCCTGGTATTTAAGGACGAGAGTTTCCTGTGATGTTCTCTTTCTTCTTTGAGATGTTGGCGAATGTGAATAAAGCTGCCTTGAGAGAAATCTGTCTCATCATTTGCACATTCCCACAATATCTGATTATTCTAACACAAAATGCATGGATCTAAAATTATGACTAATCCCTCACCACATTAAATAACAGACATACCTTCGCTAATTGCATGGATAAAACTAGAAAAGCACTCGGAGAGCGCAGACCTCCGCCAAGCGCCACAGTTCCCCCCATACAGGGTTTGTGTGTACGTTTTCTGATTCCTTGACCATGAAAACATATGACTAGCAATTGGATTCACAATGATAGGATTAGTGGTTCAGTAGTTATTGAGGAAAATGGCATTTTCCGTAATGGCGGTTTAGCGCCACAGTTCCCCCCATACAGTGTTTGTGTGTACGTTTTCAGATTCCTTGACCATGAAAACATATGACTAGCAATTGGATTCACAATGATAGGATTAGTGGTTCAGTAGTTATTGAGGAAAATGGCATTTTCCGTAATGGCGGTTTAGCGCCACAGTTCCCCCCATACAGTGTTTGTGTGTATACTTTCAGATTCCTTGACCATGAAAACATATGACTAGCAATTGGATTCACAATGATAGGATTAGTGGTTCAGTAGTTATTGAGGAAAATTGTAGAAGAGCTTGGAAGAACAAGGCGATGTGATATATAAACCAAAGTTTATTATCAGCTCCTCTAACAAGTCTCATCCTAGTGCAGCAGCAGAAGAAGGAAAAAGAGACCGAACACCTCCGGCTCTCAGAACTTATACTTGCACATAACAAAAGACATGCATATCCAAAGCTGACATCCCTCATTATCTTAATCCCCCCCTTGTCTTCGTACTCCTCCTCATGGCCCTGGGGGGTCAGGGCAGCTCCTCCGGTCTCCACCGCAGTGCCTGGGAAACTCTTTGATCCTCACTGGCGGTTGAGATCTCTTTGTCCTGTTCTGAGGTGTGAAGTCGCCTTACATATGTAATCACCAAACATTCTCACATGCTTCAACATATGTAGGTTATGGAATATATGATAAATATAGACCACAGCCCCCCCCCCAAACGACTAAGAAAAGGACAATAGAAAAATTCACAGTTTAAGATAATTATTATGACATACTAACTGCTACACCTCTTGCCACAGAAGAAACTTTCCAGCAGCCATGCTCCTAAGAGAGTTCAGTGGTAATCATAACAGCATAGTAATATCACAAGTCAGTCCTAAACTGTTACAGCACAATTAGTGAACAACTGTTGAGTAGTTTGTATCAGTCTCTGTGCCGTCTGGGTTTTAATCTTCTCCCGAAACTGCTGTGGGTTCGCTTGGGCGTCCTGCTGGGACCTTCCTGTAAGGAATCTGCAGCTTGGGGAGGAGAGTGATTATTTGTTCCCTGCAGGGGGGCTGAGTCTTTTCTCTTGGGGGGTCTACCCCTCCGAGGTGCTCTCGCCAACCGTGCAGGCTCGTCTTTCAACAAGAAGGCAGGTTTAAGTCTGTCAATGCTGACTGTTTCTTTTCTATCCCCAAAATCAAGCACAAAGTGTTTATCACCAGGTTCCAGCACTCTGAATGGCCCATCATATGGTGGGTGGAAAGTTGGTTTTAAAGCTTCATGCCTAACAAAAACGAATTCAGCATTTTTTAAAGCTTGGGGGACAAAAACCCGTGGAAAAGAGTGATGAGCCGGACTGGGGAGAGAGTCCGGTCCGTTGCTGCCTAAAAACCTCGGGGCAGGGAGATGCCCTGGCTCTGGGTTCTCTGGTAAAAATTCACCTGGGAGCCTGAGAGGTTGTGCAAAAACTAATTCTGCTGGAGAGGTATCTCGATCCTCTTTGGGCGCAGCACGCAACCCCAATAAAACCCAGGGGAGTTTATTTACCCAATTTGTATCCGTTAGTGAGGCTCTGAGGGCGGCCTTTAAAGATCTGTGAAAACGCTCGCATAACCCATTAGCCTGAGGGTGATAAGCGGTGGTGCGGTGAATTGTTGCCCCTAAGCTGCTGGCCATGGCTGACCAAAGCTCCGAGACAAATTGAGGCCCCCTATCGGACGTGATGTCCGATGGGACGCCGAAATGTGCCACCCAGTTTGTCAAAAAAACGCGAGCGACTTCCTCCGCTGTAGTTGACGCCAGAGGGACTGCCTCTGGCCAGCGCGTGGTGCGGTCTATCATTGTTAACAGGTGTGTGAAACCTTGGGAGGAAGGTAGTGGTCCCACGAGGTCGACATGAACGTGGTCGAACCTTCTAGCAGGGATTGGAAAAGGCTCCAGAGGGGCTTTTGTGTGTTTGTGTATTTTGGCGCGCTGACAAGAAATGCAAGTTTTTGCCCATTCTTTTACGTTTTTGCGCAGGCCGGGCCACACAAACTTTTCGACGACCATTTTAACCGAGGCGCGCACACCTGGGTGCGCGAGGGAGTGAATTGAGTCGAAAATACGGCGGCGCCATGTAGCTGGAACTAACGGGCGAGGTCGGCCGGTTGAGATATCGCATATTAGGGGGGGCACGCCGTCGCGTAAACCCCTTTCCTCCAGCCTTAACCCTGTTGGTCCAGACAAGAGTGCGCGCACGTCCGCGTCACTACTTTGTTCCTCTGCCATGGCTGCATAATCTATCCCTGCATGGATTGGGGCCGCGTATGTGTCCGCGTTGGTGAAGAGTTCCACGGCTGAGGTAGTATAATCTGTCTCCTCGCGCTCTGACGATGTCACAGCGCGAGAGAGGCAGTCTGCTACCACGTTAAGTTTGCCTGCCCCATGTCGAATGTCTGTGGTGAACTCTGAAATCGCAGCCAGCTGTCTTTGTTGCCTGCCTGACCACGGTTCGGAAATTTTAGCCATAGCAAAGGTGAGCGGTTTGTGGTCTACAAAAGCCGTGAAACTCCGCCCTTCTAACCAGAACTGGAAGTGGCGGATGGATAAATGAAGCGCTAGCAGCTCCCTGTCAAAAGTGCTGTATTTACGCTCGGTTTGGTTTAGCGATTTGCTGAAGAATGCCAAAGGTTGCCAGATTCCGCTGACATGTTGTTCTACAACTGCCCCTATAGCTAGGTCCGAAGCGTCTGTGGTTAGCGCAATGCGGGCCGAGGGATCGGGGTGAACCAACAATGTGGCATTAGCTAGGGCGCTTTTTACTTCCGCGAAGGCGCGTTCGCGCTCCGGGGTCCATTCGACCGCGTTGGAAGCTTTTTGTTTTCTGAGCGCGTCATATAGGGGCTGCATGAGCTGAGCTGCGTGGGGGAGGAAACGGTTGTAAAAATTAACCATTCCCAAAAATTCCTGCAGCGATTTGACCGTTTGTGGCCGTGGGAAACTTTTTATCGCGTGAACTTTGTCTGGAAGTGGGACTGCCCCCTTCGGAGAAACTCTGTGTCCTAAAAAATCAATTTGTGACATGCCAAATTTGCATTTGGCTGGATTGATTATTAACCCGTGCTCTTCTAGCCTCTGAAAAACCATAGTGAGATGCCGCTCGCGTTCTTCCTCAGACGGGCTGGCTACCAGCATATCGTTGAGGTAGATGAAAACAAAAGGGAGGTCGCGTAATACTGCGTCCATCATCCGCTGAAAGGTTTGAGCAGCGCCTTTGAGGCCGAAAGGCATTCGCAAAAATTCAAAAAGGCCGAAAGAGGTTATTACAGCTGTTTTAGGAATGTCCTCTGCTCGAACTGGGACTTGATGATAACCACGGACCAGGTCTATTTTTGAAAAAATGCGCGCACCCGCCAGATGCAGTGAAAAATCCTGAATGTGAGGAATTGGGTAGCGGTCATGCGCTGTCGCATTGTTTAATCTGCGGTAATCGCCGCACGGTCTCCAAGAACCGTCGGATTTTGGAACCATGTGAAGTGGTGAGGCCCAGGGGCTTTTCGAGCGTCTAATAATGCCTAATTTTTCAAGGGTGGTAAACTCGTCCTGAGCTATGGCGAGCTTGGCCGCGTCTAAGTGCCGAGCTTTGGCAAATACGGGTGGGCCCGTTGTGGGAATAAAATGTTCAACCCCGTGTTTAGCCACTGTGGCTGAGAATTTGGGAATTGTGAGTGCTGGAAATTGGGTGAGGAGTTGATCAAACTTACCTCCTGCTGTGGTGACGCTAGCCTGCACGGGTGGTGGAGAAAGTCGAGCTGAGCAGGGAATAGAAGCAAAGGACAGTGCATTAACCAAGCGTCTGTTCGCTAGATCAACTAATAACCCATGTGCACACAAAAAATCAGCGCCCAACAAGTTAAAACTCACCGCCGCTACAACAAATGTCCATCTGTAGTTGCGGCCGTGGATGCAGAAGTGCAGGCTCTTTTCGCCAAAAGTGTTGATGCTGGAGCCGTTGGCTGCCACTGCTCCATTGCCCCGGGGGCCCATGGCCCGGTCTGCTTGGGAGGGCATGACAAAACTTAGTTGAGCTCCCGTGTCGATAAGGAACCGCTTGCTGGTGTGTCCGTCCGTCACATATAAAAGCTTGCTTTTTTCGCCGAGAACCGCCGCTGTTAACGGCTCTCGGCTTTGGCGTTTTCCGGAAATTGTGAATTTGCAGGGGGGAACGCATTTGTAAGCCTTCTCGGCGAAGCGGTGGTGGTAATAACAAACGTTGCTCCGTCTGTTGCGTCCTGGCCGTGTCGCTGTCACCGCGGGCTGATTCTGCTCGGTGATTTGTGGCTCCGGACATCAGCGTTGAGGTCTGCGGATGCTGCTGTGGGTGTCTGCTCCTTGCAGGCGTTGATGAGCCGTTGAGCTTCGTGAACTAGCGTGCGGAAGTCTTGCTGGGTGCTGCATCGCATGTTGGCAAGCGTCCCTCTCATGTGTGGCGGCAGCGTACTGAGGAATATGAAATGGAAAAGGAAGTTGTCATTGTCCTCTTCTTTAAGTTGCAGCAAGTCCTCCATGAGGGCCTTGGGTCTGCCTCCTCTGTGGCCGTAAACCGCCAGGATCCTCTCGGCTCTCTCCTCGGCTGAGGGGATGTAATTTGCCACGATGGTCGCTTTCAGTTCTTCATATTTGTCCTGGGCCGGCGGCCGTTGGATTATGCTCCGCCACATCTCGAAGTGGCGGCGTTGAGTTTGGCGACGATGTGATAGAACTTTGTATCGTCAGCCGTGATGCCCGCAAGTGCAAACTGGGCTTCAGCTTGCAGAAACCACGAGGCGGGGTCTTCCTGCCAGAAGTCCGGCAGGTTGACGGTGAAGGCATTTGTGTAGACCGTCACTGCTGTGTCCGCAGGGTGAGAGTGCCTTGCTTCGGCTCTCACAGCGGCGCTGGTGCTCGGTTGAGCCCTCTCTATCACTTCTGCCGTGGGGGAACGTCGTCCATCTGTTCCCCTGTCTGCGTGGGCGCCGGCGTCTGCCTGGGTCGCCACAGATGAGTCGATCGCGGGGGAACGCCTCTGGTCCATCCTTGCGTCAGGGTCACCAGTGTAGAAGAGCTTGGAAGAACGAGGCGATGTGATATATAAACCAAAGTTTATTATCAGCTCCTCTAACAAGTCTCATCCTAGTGCAGCAGCAGAAGAAGGAAAAAGAGACCGAACATCTCCGGCTCTCAGAACTTATACTTGCACATAACAAAAGACATGCATATCCAAAGCTGACATCCCTCATTATCTTAATCCCCCCATTGTCTTCGTACTCCTCCTCATGGCCCTGGGGGGTCAGGGCAGCTCCTCCGGTCTCCACCGCAGTGCCTGGGAAACTCTTTGATCCTCACTGGCGGTTGAGATCTCTTTGTCCTGTTCTGAGGTGTGAAGTCGCCTTACATATGTAATCACCAAACATTCTCACATGCTTCAACATATGTAGGTTATGGAATATATGATAAATGAGATGTTGGCGAATGTGAATAAAGCTGCCTTGAGAGAAATCTGTCTCATCATTTGCACATTCCCACAATATCTGATTATTCTAACACAAAATGCATGGATCTAAAATTATGACTAATCCCTCACCACATTAAATATTAACAGACATACACTACCGTTCAAAAGTTTGGGGTCACCCACACAATTATTTTGTGTTTTCCATGAAAAGTCACATTTATTTACCACCATGAGTTGTAAAATGAATAGAAAATATAGTCAAGACATTGACAAGGTTAGAAATAATGATTTGTATTTGAAATAATAATTTTTTCCTTCAAACTTTGCTTTCGTCAAAGAATCCTCCATTTGCAGCAATTACAGCATTGCAGACCTAACATGATTGCACAAGGGTTTTCTAATCATCCATTAGCCTTCTGACGCAACGAGCAAACACATTGTACCATGAGAACACTGGAGTGATAGTTGCTGGAAATGGGCCTCTATACACCTATGTAGATATTGCACCAAAAACCAGACATTTGCAGCTAGAATAGTCATTTACCACATTAGCAATGTATAAGAGTGTATTTCTGATTAGTTTAAAGTTATCTTCATTGAAAAAAAGTGCTTTTCTTTCAAAAATAAGGAAATTTCTAAGTGACCCCAAACTTTTGAACGGTAGTGTACCTTCGCTAATTGCATGGATAAAACTAGAAAAGCACTCGGAGAGCGCAGACCTCCGCCAAGCGCCACAGTTCCCCCCATACAGTGTTTGTGTGTACGCTTTCTGATTCCTTGACCATGAAAACATGACTAGCAATTGGATTCACAATGATAGGATTAGTGGTTCAGTAGTTATTGAGGAAAATGGCATTTTCCGTAATGGCGGTTTAGCGCCACAGTTCCCCCCATACAGTATTTGTGTGTACGTTTTCAGATTCCTTGACCATGAAAACATATGACTAGCAATTGGATTCACAATGATAGGATTAGTGGTTCAGTAGTTATTGAGGAAAATGGCATTTTCCGTAATGGCGGTTTAGCGCCACAGTTCCCCCCATACAGTGTTTGTGTGTACGTTTTCAGATTCCTTGACCATGAAAACATATGACTAGCAATTGGATTCACAATGATAGGATTAGTGGTTCAGTAGTTATTGAGGAAAATGGCATTTTCCGTAATGGCGGTTTAGCGCCACAGTTCCCCCCATACAGTGTTTGTGTGTACGTTTTCAGATTCCTTGACCATGAAAACATATGACTAGCAATTGGATTCACAATGATAGGATTAGTGGTTCAGTAGTTATTGACGAAAATGGCATTTTGCGTAATGGCGGTTTTCTTGTGGACGGTGATCCAGATCACCACAAAAATGTAATCATCTGTAGGATACCCCATTTCTGACAATCTGTGAAAATTTCATGAAAATCCGTCCATAACTTTTTGAGTTATTTTGCTAACAAATAAACAAACAAACAGACAAACAAACAGACAAACAGACAGACAAACCAACGCCGATGATCACATAACCTCCTTGGCGGAGGTAATCAGCACCCAAGATTGGGAAACTGCATGCCGCTATGACGAATGTCCACTCGTACATACGGCCATGTAGGGATACAGTCAGTGTCCTCTCACCAAAAGTCCTAATGTCCGATCTGTTTGTGGCCATCAGCTCAGGGCTGCTAGCTCCCGCTAGCCGGTCGGCATAGGACGGCAGGATGAGGCTCTTTTGGGAGCCGGTGTCTACAAGGAACTGTCTCCCCGAACGCGAGTCCGTCACGTAGAGCAGCTTGTTTTCTTCACTGGCGGTCGCAGCTGCTACTGACTGCCGGCCTTGGCGTTTCCCGAACGCTTGAATTGGCACAATGGCACACATCTGCGTGCGTTCTCTCCAAAGCGGCGGTGGTAGGAGCAGAGCATGTCTCTCTGGCGCTTCCTGGCCCCCGCTGCCGCTACCATTGCCGGCTCCTCGCTTCCGCTGGTCGTCTCGCTGGGTTCCAACGCCGCCACGTTCAATGTGAGGGCTCTGGTGGTGAGGGTGATCGGATCTGCCTCCTGGGCTAGTGCCCAGTAGTCACGCGCAGCCAGCAACAGTGAGTTGGCAAGGACCGCTCTTGCCTCTGTTGGGAGGTTCCGGAGGAAAAGGTGTGCAAATAGAAAATGCCCGTCGTCCGTGCCCATCAGTGCCAACATCTTCTCCATCAGTTCGACCGCCGACCCATCTCCTAACTCGGAGCACCTCAGGAACTTCTCTGCTCTCTTGCAGTCCGAGAGTGTGTAGCGCAGGGTCAGCGCAGCTTTGAGAGTCCCGTATTTATCGTGGGCTGGGGGCTGTTGGAGCAGGCTCACTACTTGCTGAGTCGTGCGAGCGTCCAGCGCTGCAACCACATAGTAATATCTGGTGTCATCTGCCGTTATTCCCCGGAGGGCGAACTGGGCCTCGGTGTGGAGGAACCAAGACTGCGGGTTGCGCAGCCAAAAGTCCGGTAGTTTGACCGAAACGGCGCACGCGTTGCTGGGGCTTTCCGTTCGGGCCGTCTCTGGGATGCTTGCCGCGTTGCTGGAGCTTCCCGTCCGGGCCGACTCCGGGGTTTTTGCCTCGTGTTCCATAATTCGTCAAGGGTCACCAGTGTGGAGAGTGCAATAAGCAGACCAGACTTGCATGGCAGATGAACTTTATTTACTCTCTCACTTCATTCATACTCAGAAAAAGCAATGACCTCCTGACCCAGGGCCTCTCCTTTTATATCACCTGACTCATTCCCCCTGCTGCCTGAGGTCTTGCATCACAATACATTTAACACATCACCACTCCTATTGTCCCTGCAGCTGCTCTTTTCTGCTGCCTGTGGTCTTACATCACCATACCTTCTCCCATCACAATACCTATTGTCCTCATCTGATTAATCCCCCACCTCTTCCGGCAGAGGGACTATTTGCCTCTCCTCTGCCTCTAGTCTGAGATGAATATCCCAGCGTGGGTTCCCCACAATAGAGACTTTCACCAGTGTAAAGATGAAGTCTGAAGTTTTATTGTACATACTGTGTACAATAAAATCAATCAATAGACACTGTGCACTACACAGTGTCTATATTAATTTAGAATATTACATAAAATTAACTTTAAAACACTGACTTTTTAAAGAAATGTTGGTTGACTGAAAATTATGTCTATGTACACATTACTTGGTCGGGGCTCCTTTTTGCATGAATTACTGGATCAATACATTGTGCATGAAAGTGATCAGTCTGTGGCACTGCTGAGGTGTTATGGAGGCCAAGGTTGCTTTGATAGTGGCCTTCAGCTCATCAATTTAAAAAACTGATTTTTAATGGAAATGTTGGTTGGCCAACTGAAAAGTATTTCAATGTACACACTCAATACTTGGCCAGGGCCCCTTTTGCATGGATTACTGCATCGGTGCAGCATGGCATGTCTGTGGTACTGCTGAGGTGTTATGGAAGCCTAGTTTGCTTTGATAGCAGCCTTCAGCTCATCTGCATTGTTGGGTCTGGTGTCTCTCATCTTCCGCTTGACAATACTCCATAGATTCTCTATGGGGCTTAGGTCAGGATAGTTTGCTGGCCATTCAGGCTCAGTGATACCATGGCCATTAAATCAGGTTTTGGCTTTTGGCAGTGTGGGCAGGTGCCAAGTTTTGCTGGAAAATGAAGCCAGCATCTTCATAAAGCTTGTCAGCAGAGAGAAGCATGAAGTGCTCTAAAATTTCCTGGTAGACAGCTGTGTTGACGTTGGACTTGATTAAACACAGTGGACTAACACCAGTAGATGTAATGGCTCTCCAAATCATCAGTGACTGTGGAAAATTCACACTGGACCTCAAACAACTTGGATTCTGTGCCTCTCCACTCCTCCTCCAGACTGTGGGACCTTGATTTCCAAATGATAGGACTTGGCACCTGAAGGCCACTATCATAGCAACCTGGGCTTCGAAAACACCTCAGTAGTACCACAGGTTGATTGCCTCCATGCCATGCCACTTTGATGCAGTGTTAATTCATGCAAAAGGAGCCCTGACTAAGTATTGAGTGTGTACATAGTCATACTTTTCAGTCAGCCAACATTTCTATTAAAAATCTATTTTTTTAAAATTGATCTTATGTAATCTAATTTTTTGAGAAAATGAATTTTGAGTTTTCATAGTTAAACCATAATTATCAAAATTAAAAGAATTAAATGCGGACTTCCGGTTATGGCTGCCACGTAGGACGGACGTGTCTCGCTCTGCTCTGCTCCTGGAGAAAAAAAATCGGCAAATAACTCTCTCATTTGGGACAGAACGTACCCCAGCATTTGGGCGAGGATATGTCGGCGAAGCCTAAGGCTGGAAAACCAGGAAAAGGAAAAAGCGAGCCGCCGAAACAGTCCAAATTAACGGACTTTCAGGTCTGTGACGCAGCAAACAAAACTCCATATATGGCGGAGGAGGCTGGCAACGGTGCGATGTCTGCGGGGGGAGGCGCAGATGCGCTGATGGCTGCCATGAGTTCAATGAGAGCGGACTTTTCCTCTAGATTTGATGGGATTATGACAGCGTTGGAAGGAATAAGAAAGGAATTGGGTGACTGTGTAGAACGAACGGCGCAGATGGAGCTCCGTCTCGCTAGTGCTGAAGATGACGTCACCCGTCTTCAATTAAAGGTGCGCACTTTGGAAAAAAAAAAAAATCTCTGGAAGATAATATTTTGGATTTGGAATCTCGGTCGAGACAGAATAATTTGAGGCTGGTGGGTCTTCCAGAGGAATCAGAAGGTCGGGACGTATGTTCCTTTCTGGAAAAGTGGATTCCGGAGGTGCTGGGCAGCGAGGAGTTGCAATCAGCAGTGGTTCTGGAAAAAGCACATCGTATTGGCCCACGGAGAGATAAGGGACCGCCGAGGACCTTAATTATGAAGTTTCTTAGCAACAGAGACAGGATGAAGATCTTCAACGCTGCACGTGCTAAAGGAGAGATTAAACACCAGGACCAGCAGGTGCGGTTCTACCCAGATTTGGCCACAGGAATCCAGCAATTGAGGAAGCAGTTTGATCCCGTACGTAAGGAGCTGCGCAACCTTGGGATTCGTCATGGTGTAATCTATCCTGCGAGACTGCTGACCACGTATGAGGGCAGAACCCACATCTTCAAGACCCCAGAGGAGGCGCAGGAGTTCATCAAGAAGATCAAAGAAGAAGAGACTGGTGGGAGCTAAGCATGAACAAAATATAAGGTAGAATAATTAAGCATTTGCACAGGCATCTGACTGACTTGAAGTAAATAGTAAGTTTACAAAATATAGATTGTATTATATATTAAAAAAACAAAACAAAAACAAAAAAAAAAAAAACAAACTATGATGTACAAAGTTGTTAAAAATTTTGGAGTTAAGTTGGAAAACTACAGAGGAGAGTTAATGTTACGTCATTAAAAGCAGTAGAGTTAGGGTGATTGGGAGGATGAAGAAGGAGTGGCTTAGGCTGTTCCCCGTGGGTGTGGAACGGTCGATGGCTATATCGGGAGACAGAATTTTTCTTTTGATTTTGGGGGGTTTGCCACAAGTGTGGGAAGGGGAAATTTGTTTGTGTGTAGTTTGTAGGATGAATGTTCAACCACTCGTTTTTGCTTCTCTGTATGAGCATGTTTACACTGCAAGGTAATCCCAAACTCTCTATTGATCATGGACCAAAGTGTTAATCTTAATTTAACTTCATGGAATTGCAGAGGTTTACAAAATTTAAAAAAACTTAAACAAGTTATGAATAAAATAAAGGACATGGGTTCAAGAATTGTGTTTTTACAAGAAACTCATCTGATAGAGGAGGATGTTAAAAGAATTAGGAGTAGATGGCAGGGAAGTGTATTCACCTCTTCATTTTCATCCCGAGCCAGGGGAGTTATGACTCTCATACATAAATCAGTTCCTTTTCAAGTGAAAAATGTAATTGGAGACAAATTTGGAAGATATGTAATCATTCAAGGTTCTTTGCTATTAGAAAATATAAATCTTGTGAACTTATATGGTCCCAATATAGATGATCAGAAGTTCTTTGCTAATTTATTTCTCATCTTATCATCACTTACAGGGCAACATATAATAGCAGGGGATTTTAATTGTACATTGAATCCAGGTGTGGATAGATCAACAGGACTGGATTGTACGCACATTGGATGTAGGATGACTATTAATCATTTTATGAAAGAATTGAGATTGTTAGATATATGGAGAGAAATGAAACCACAAGTTAAAGCCTATTCTTGTTATTCCAGTACCTACAAGACATTCTCACGTATTGATTATTTTTTGATTTCCACAGAATTAAGGTCCAAGATTCAAAACTGCTTTTATGATAACATCGTGATCTCTGATCATGCACCCTGTTGTCTAATATATGTAGATAAAAAATTGACAAAGGAATCAGGTAGATGGCAATTTCAGCATAAATGGCTTCAGGATGAGGAATTTGTCAAGTATATAGAAAAA
This sequence comes from Pholidichthys leucotaenia, assembly GCA_020510985.1. Taxonomy (NCBI): domain Eukaryota; kingdom Metazoa; phylum Chordata; class Actinopteri; order Cichliformes; family Pholidichthyidae; genus Pholidichthys; species Pholidichthys leucotaenia. The sequence goes on from CM035837.1 coordinate 144,626,094, forward strand.
CAGATAGACGAGTTCTTTGACATCAATACTACACAAACATCAGCATGTGTAAAGTGGGAGGCTTTCAAAGCTTTTATTAGGGGACATATTATTAGTTATACAGGATCAAAATCTAAGAAGACTCGAGAGGAGAGAGCTAAATTGGAACATAAAATAAAAAGTCTTCAGGAAAAAGTGTATGCAGGAAGTGACCCAAGGTTGGAGAATGAATTACTGATTTTGAGAGGTGAATACGACAAAAAATCAGCGAATAGAGCTGCCTCGAGTCTTCTAAGATTGAAACAATCTTTTTATGAACAAGGTGAAAAATCAGGAAAATTATTAGCATGGCAGATTAAACAATTGGAAATTAAAACACCAATTACCAGTATTATAAGTAACGGACAGGTAGTTATAGATCCTTTAGAAATTAATAGAGCCTTTAGAGATTACTATGAAAAATTATATGATACCAAAAATGAACCTGATTTAACAAAACTAAATGGGTTTTTGAACGAACTATCTATACCGTGTATTCCAAATGAAAACAGGGAGATATTGGAGTCTAAAATTAGTCAAGAAGAAGTTGGGCTAGCCATTGATAATATGAAATCAGGAAAAAGTGCAGGACCAGATGGTCTTCCAGTTGACCTTTATAAAAAATTTAAGAATAAATTAATAAAACCTTTTTTGGAAATGGTTTTAGAAGCATTTCAAAATAATAATTTACCATCATACATAAATAATGCCTTAATTATACTGCTGCCAAAACCAGGTAAGCCCTCTAATAAATGTGAAAATATGAGACCAATAAGCCTATTAAACGCCGACCTTAAGATAATCTGTAAAATTTTAGCAAGACGAATACAAGAAATTTTACCAAATATTATTAATCGAGATCAGAATGGCTTTATAAAGGGTAGACAAGGCTTCCATAATGTAAGAAGACTATTTAATATTATTTATTTTAATAAAGAAGCACCGGATACAGCTCTCCTATCATTGGACGCCGAAAAGGCCTTTGATAGAGTTGAATGGCCCTTTCTTTTTGAAGTCCTACAAAGGTTTGGACTTGGAAATAATTTCATAAAATGGGTTCAAATAATATACAATAATGCTACAGCAGAAATCCTAACAAATAACAATATTTCAAAACCAATAAAAATCAATAGAGGATGTCGACAAGGCTGTCCACTTTCACCTTTACTGTTTACTATGGCAATTGAACCTTTAGCGATAGCGATACGTTTACATTCACAAATATATGGAATTAAAGTTGGACCAACAGAACATAAAATCTCCCTGTACGCCGATGATATAATTTTGTTTATGTCGAATCTAAAAAAATCAATTCCAACCTTGTTGAATTTAATAAAGAATTTTGGGGAAATATCAGGATATAAAATAAATAAAACTAAATCTTCAATATTAATGCTAAATGAGACCCAGAGAAATTACCCAGCCCCTGAGGTAAATCAATTCAATGTTGTAAATCAGTTTAAATATTTAGGAATCCAAATTGTGCCTAAGCTAGAATCAGTCGCCAGTGTCAACTATGAAGCCTTAATGTCAGATATCAATGAGTTAACTCAGAGATGGATGTCACTACCAATGTCGATGATCGGGAGAATCAGTATACTTAAAAGTAATATTTTACCTAAAATACTTTATTTATTTCAATACATTCCCTTATCACCACCTTTAGATCTATTCTCAAGAATAAAAAAAAAGTTAGTGGAATTTATATGGAACAACAGGAGGGCTAGATTACGTTTGTCTTTATTATATTTACCATTTGATCGTGGAGGTCTGAAATGTCCAAATTTTATGTTGTATTATTGGTCGGCACAACTGAGGTCTATGACATATTATTTTTCATCAAATGATCTCCCTCACTGGACTGAAATGGAATCATACAATTTACCTTTACCTCTTCCCATATTCATATACTCAGATTCGGCAAAAAAATTACAAAAACAAGTTAAAAATCCATTTGTAAAGCATATGATCAAAATATGGTGTGAAGCTAAAAACTATTTAAAAGAACTACAGTTATTGTCACAATTTAGTCCAATATGGGGTAATCAATATTTTAAACCAGGGAGAGCGGACGCTGTATTTAAAGTATGGAATTTAAAAGGGATACAAAAGATTCAGGATTTATATTTGCCATGTGCAGACAACATAATGTCTTTTGAAGAGCTGAGGATCAAATTTAATCTCAATAGAACACATTTTTTTAAATATCTTCAACTTAGAAACTTTATTCGATCAAATCAAAATAAAGCTCTCACTCGACCTATTTATTCATCCTTGGAAAAAATGATGATGAAAGATAGTAAAAGAAAGGGTATTATTTCAGAGTTTTATAACTCATTGACACTATCTTCAAGTGAAAATTCACTGAAAAGATTAAACTACTGGAAAGAAGATCTGCAAATTGAAATTTCAGAGGAACAATGGGAATTGGCTTGTACAGAAGCTCAAACCAAATCAATAAATGCACGCCTTAAATTGATACATTTCAAATGGTTAATGCGGATGTATGTTACACCGGAGGAGTTAAATAGATATAACAAAAATATACCAGATACATGCACAAAATGCATGGAAAGTAAAGGAACCCTATTTCATTGTGTATGGGAATGCAGATTAATAAGAATGTTTTGGGAAGAGGTGAGGGTAACAATTGAAAAAATAATCTCAAAACAAATCATATTGAATCCTAAACTGTTTTTGTTGGGTCTGTACCCAGAAAAGCATAATTTTAATAAAAGTGAAAGAACATTCATAGACCTCAGTTTGCTTAATGCCAAAAAATGTATTGCACTATTATGGAAAAAGACTCATAGACCAGATGTGACTCAGTGGTTAAGACAGATGTTAACAAACCTTCCATTAGAAAGAATAACATATATACTGAAATCAAAGGAAATTGTGTTTGAGAATATATGGAGACCTTTTATTGATTATGTAAAAAATTTAAACATAACTCTTGAAGAAGAAGGTGAATGATGTGTGTGGACCTTGTAAATTCCAAACTGGTGAACATAATATGTATACTAATGTATTGGATTGTCTAGACTAAACAGAGGAGCATTGTTGAAGACTTGATTTTGTTGGTGGTTGTTGGTGTTTTTAGTGCATTTTTTTTTTTGTAGTACTTTAGTGTTAGTGTTTGATTGTTTGTATCATGTTTGTTAAAAAAAAAAAAAGGTTCAATAAAGATATTGTGGAAAAAAAAAAGAATTAAATGCTTGAAATATATCACTCTGTGTGTAATGAATCTATGAATCAGAATCAGAATCAGAATCAGAATCAGGTTTATTGCCATTGTTCATGTAGTACACAAACTAGGAATTTGTCTCGGTACAATGCTGCAACATTAAACATGATAAGAGAAATAAACTATACATGTAATAAAGTGTAGGATAAGATTAAGTGATACTGGTCAACAGTTAAAATATATATTAGCCAGCAGCAGATACTGTGGAGAACTATATAGTGCAGTCGGCAATGCAGGAAGAAAACAGCGATGATTGACATGAGTCTGGTTGAGCTGCTGTACATGGTGCACGAGAGTCACTTAGTGTTCAGCAGTCTAATGGCAGAGGGGAAGAAGCTGTTCATGTGACGGGAGGTTTTAGTCTGGATGGACCGAAGTCTTCTACCAGAGGGGAGGGGGGCAAACAGTACGTGACCAGGGTGTGAGGGATCGGCTATGATCCGGCCAGCACGCCTCCGGGTCCTGGAGATGTACAGATCCTGGAGAGATGGGAGCTTGCAGCCGATCACCTTCTCAGCAGTGCGCACGACGCGCTGCAGCCTTAGTCTGTCCCTGGCAGTGGCTCCTGCGTACCACACGGTTATGGAGGTGGTGAGGATGGACTCGATGATGGCTGTGTAGAACTGCACTAACATCTTGGTGGGTAGTTTGAGCTTCCTCAGCTGCCGCAGGAAGAACATCCTCTGCTGGGCTTTTTTGATGAGTGAGCTGATGGTCAGCTCCCATTTGAGGTCCCTGGTGATGGTAGTGCCTAGGAAGCGGAAGGAATCAGCAGTGGTGATGGGAGAGCCTGAGAGGGTGAGGGGGGGCAGAGGAGTAGTGACTTTCCTGAAGTCTACAATCGTCTCCACTGTCTTCAGAGCGTTCAGCTGCAGGTTGTTATTGCTGCACCAGGACGCCAGCTGGGCCACCTCTCTCCTGTAGGCGGACTCGTCGCCGTTGGAGATGAGCCCGATGAGGGTGGTGTCGTCCGCAAACTTGATCAACTTGACAGACTGGTGGCTGGAGGTGCAGGAGTTGGTGTAAAGGGAGAAGAGTAGGGGGGAAAGTACACAGCCCTGGGGTGATCCGGTGCTGATGCTAGTATAGTCTGAGACAGTCTTTCCCAGCCGCACATGCTGCCTCCGGTCCGTCAGGAAGTCGATGATCCACCTGCAGAGGGAGTCAGGCACGTTGAGCAGGGACAGCTTGTCCCGGAGCAGAGCGGGGCGGATGGTGTTGAATGCGGAGCTGAAGTCCACAAACAGGATCCTGGCGTAGCTTCCCGGGGAGTCCAGGTGCTGCAGGATGGAGTGGAGGGCCAGGTTGACTGCATCGTCTACAGACCTGTTGGCTCGGTAGGCAAACTGCAGCGGGTCCAGGAGAGGGGTGGTGATGGACTTGAGGTGGGACAGGACCAGGCGCTCAAAGGACTTCATGACTACAGAGGTGAGCGCTACAGGTCTGTAGTCATTAAGTCCAGTGATCCGTGGCTTCTTGGGGACAGGGATGATGGTGGAGGATTTGAGGCAGGATGGCACGTGGCATAACTTAAGGGAGGTGTTAAAAATGTCTGTGAATACAGGAGCCAGCTGTTTCGCACAGAGTCTCAGGGTGGAGGGAGACACGCCGTCTGGGCCGGGGGCCTTGCGCGGGTTCAGTCTGGAGAACTGTTTGAGCACATCCTGCTCACTGATGATAAGGGGAGGGGGGGAGGAGGGGGGGGGTGCCTTAAATGAAGTAGGGAATGTGGAGGCTGTGGAGCTGGAGGGAGGGGGGGAGTTGGACACAGATGACGAGGTGTCAAAACGGGCATAGTGTTGGGACAGTCTCTGACAAAGGGCTTTGTCATCCTGACCTTTAGGAGCCTTAGGTCGATAGTTGGTGATTTGCCTCAGTCCTCTCCACACGGAAGCCGAATCATTAGCAGTGAACTGCTGCTGGAGTCTCTCTGAGTACACAGATTTAGCTCTCTTCAGCTCTCTGTTAAACCGGTATTTAACCTCCCTGTAGCAGTCCCTGTCTCCACTTTTCAGCGCTGCTTCCTTCTCCTTCCTGATCTGTCTGAGCTTAGCTGTGAACCAGGGTTTGTCATTAGAGTAACTCACCCTGGTGCGTGATGGAAGAATGTTCTCTTCACAAAAGTGGATATATGAGTTCACAGTGTCCGTGTACTCATCCAGATCATGCGTGGCTCCTTTAAGCATGCCCCAGTCAGATATTTCCATGCACGTTTCCAGCTTCTCCTCAGCATCACTGGTCCGTATCTTCGTAGTGCTCACAACAGGTTTAGTGAGCTTCAATCTCTGTCTGTATGTGGGAATGAGGTGAACCATCACGTGATCAGATAATCCCAGCGCAGCTCGAGGGACAGCGCGATATGCGTCTTTCACTGTGGTGTAACAGTGATCCAGTGTGTTTAATCCTCTGGTGGGGCATTTAATAAACTGTTTGTAGCGGGGGAGATCGTGGCTCAGATTGCACTGATTAAAGTCGCCAGCCACAATAATCAGCGAGTCTGGAAAACTCCGCTCTGTGTGTTGAATGTGATCCGCGAGCACGCGCTGAGCTTCGCGCGTGTCCGCGTCGGGAGGGGCGTACACAGTGATCATTATGAAAGAAGCAAACTCCCGCGGGGAATAGAAGGGCTTGCAATTGATAACAAGAAATTCCAAGGCAGGAGAACAGTGTTTGGAAATTACCGTTACATCAGAGCACCAGATGCAGTTGATGTAGAAGCAGACTCCGCCTCCTGTGGTCTTGCCGGAAAGCTCTGTGTCACGATCAGCACGGAAGAGCTGGAAGCCGTCGAGGCGCAGCGCGCTGTCCGGTATATTTTCCCGGAGCCAGGTCTCAGTAAAGCAGAGGACAGCTGAGGAGGCGAGGTCCTTAAAACGCATCAGCAGTCTCAGTTCATCCACCTTGTTAGAGAGAGAGTTGGTATTGGACAGAAATATGCCAGGCAGCGCCGTTCGCGAGCCTCTCCTGCGAAGTCGCACGAGAGCGCCCGCTCGTCTTCCTCTCTTCCGCCGTCTCACTTTCCGAGCCAAACAATAAACCAGATCGGCGGCAGGGGCTAGAAAAACTGGGAGGAGGTCCGTGGGGGTGAAAGTCCTGATATTTAAAAGTTCTTCACGGGTATAAGTGCAAGCAGACACACAATTGACAAACAAAAACAAACAAAGAGCGCAGCGAAGCACCATGTCGACCGCTGTGGGCGCCATCTTGGATATTCCATGACTGAATGAATCTATGACTATGAGTTTCACTTTTTGAACTGAATTACTGAAATAAATCAACTTCTTTTCAATGACATTGTAATTTATTGAGATGCACCTGTACATGCTGTAGATTCCATCACTTTTCCCTCCCTTACTTATCATTTAAGGTATCTAAACAGAATAATGGTGGTGGCCAAAGTGCTCTGCAATTACAATAATAATGGTTTAAAGGTAGTGGAAAAGAAGCTAGAGCTGAATGCTAGATGATTTTTGATGAACTGAGAGGATGTACTCAGTATAACATAACATCCATCCATCCATTGCTTTTCCAGAGGCCTGGGTCATGGCGGCAGCAGCTCAAACAGAGAAGCCTAGACATCCCTCTCTCCAGCCACCTACTTCAGCTCTTCAGAGAGGTTACTAAGATGTTCCCAGGCCAGCTGGGAGACATAGTCTCTCCAGCATGTCCTGGGTCTGCCCTGGGGTCTCCTCCCAGTGGGACGTGCCTGAAACACCTCAAATGGGAGGCATCCAGGAGGCATCCTGATCAGATGCCCAAACCACCTCAGCTGGCTCCTTTTGATGTGGAGGAGCAGTGGCTCTACACTGAGCTTCTCCCAGCTAACTGAACTCCTCACCTTATCTCTAAGGGTGAGTCCAGCAATCCTATGGAGAAAGCTCATTTCAGCCGCTTGTATCTGTGATCTCATTCTTTCGGCCATTACCCAAAATTCATGACCATAGGTGAGGGTAGGAACGTAGATTGACTGGTAAATCGATAGCTTTCCCTTAGAGCTCAACTCCTTCTTCACTACAACAGACTGGTACAACATCCACATCACTGTAGATGCTGCTCCGAACCTGTCTGTCAGTCTCGTGCTCCATTCTCCCCTCACTTGTGAATAAGACCCCAGGACACTTAAATTCCAATACTTAGGGCATAACCTTGTCCCCAACCCAGAAAGGACAATCTACCCTTTTCCAGCTGAGGACCCTGGATTCTGACTTGGAGGTGCTGATTCTCATCTCAGTCACTTCACACTTAATAGCAAACCATCCCATTAAGACACTGTAGGTCATTGCTCGATGAAGCCAACAGAACAACATTATCTACAAACAACAGAGATGAGATCCTGTGGTCACCAAACATGACACACTCCTTTCCCTGGTTGCACCTAGCTATCCTGTCCATAAATATTATGAACAGGATACTGTATGTGACAAAGGGCAGTGGAGAGTCCAACTCTCACTGGAAACAAGTTTGACCGAGTGTTGACAATATGGAGCAAGCTCTCACAACGGTCATATAGCTTGTAGCAACCAGCCCGATATCCCATACTCCCGAAGCACCCCCCACAAGAGACCATAAGGGACACGGTCCAATGCTTTCTCCAAGTCCACAAAACACATGTAGAGTGGTTGGACAAACTCTTACAACCCTTCGGGGATTCTCAAGAGGGTAAAGACCATGTCCGATGTGCCACGGCCAGGTTGAAAACCAAATTGCTCTTCCTGAATTTGAGGTTCGACCAACGGCTGGGCTCTCATCTCCAGTACCCTGGCATAGACCTTCCTAGGGAGGGTGAGGAGTGTGATCCCCTAAAGTTGGAACACATCCTCCTATCCCCCTTCTTAAAGAGAGGTGCCACCACCCCAGTTTGCCATGCTGAAGGTACTGTCCTCTACGTCTATGCGATGTTGCAGAGGCATGTCAACCATGACAGCCCTACAACATCTAGAGCCTTGAAGTACTCAGGGTGACTCTCATCCACCACCGGGGCCCAGCCAGTGAAGAGTTTTTTAATCACCTTGGCAACCTCAGCCCCTGTGATGAGCAAGTAATCCCCCTCATCCTCAAGCTCTGCTTTCTCTGTGGAAGGCAAGTCAGTGAGATTGAGGAGATCCGCAAAGAATTCCTTCCACTGGCCGATGATATCCCCAGTCAAAGTCAGCAGCACCCCATCCGTACCACACACAGTGTGGACAGGGAACTGTTTCCCTCTCAGGAGTCACCGGACAGTTTACCAGAATCTCTTCAAGGCTGGATGAAAGTCTTGTTCCATGACCTCACTGAACTCCTCCCATATCCAAGTTTTTGCTTCGGCAACCACCCGAGCTACACTCTGCTTTGCCTACCGGTAGACCTCAGTGGTTCGGGAGTCCCACAAGCCAACCAAGCTCAACAGGACTCCTTCTTCAACTTGATAGCCCCCCTACCACTGGTGTCCACCACTTGATTTGGGGGTTGCCACCATGAGATGCACCAATGACCTTATGGCCACAGCTCTAGGCTGCTGCTTCAATAATGGAGGTGGAGAACATGGCCCATTCAGATTCCATGTCTCCAGACTCCCTTGGAATGTGGTCGAAGTTCTTCTGGAGGTGGAAGTTGAAGACCTCTCGGATAATGGCCTCAGCCAGACATTCCCAGACACCCTCACTATACGTTTGGCTCCTCTGGGTCTCAGTGGCATCCATCCCTGCCATCGGGCATGCATACCCCTCACCTTATCATGATGGGGGTGGGGACGGGGGTTGTGTGCCATAGTGATCCCAGGAATTATGTATGTTGGCCGGGGCAATTTGCCTCTGGTAGGGTCTCCCAAGACAAACTGGTCTTGAGTGAAGTGCCAGACTAAAAGTGATCTAATAGACTCTCATGATGAATGAACAACCAAAGATTCAGTGCACCCTGCCCAGTATGGGGTTACTGGGGCCCCACCCTGGAGCTAGGCCAAGGGGAAGGGCTTGATGGCAAGTGTCTGGTAGCCGGGTTTCTGCCCATGGAACGAGGCTGGGCTCAGCCTGAAGGAACTATATGGGTCCGCCCTCCAGCGGGCTCACCACCTGCAGGAGGGACCATGGGGGTTCAATGCTATGTGGATTAGGTGGTGATTGAAGGCAGAGGCCTTGGTGGTCTGGTATCCGGTTTTCTAAACTGGCTTTTGGGATGAAATCCTGCATATAAATAGTATTTCTAAAAACACTCAAAACTTCTTTATAGCATGGCATGGACGGGATTACAGATTGACCTCCAATACAGGAAATGGGAATTTGAAACCAGTTGGTGCCTTTTTTAATGACCACATCCATGTTTACTTTCATTTCAGTTTTTACTTCTGTTTTCTACATGTATTTTACAGATTAAATAAACATTTATTGGTAGTTAAAGGAGGTGTAATAATTTTTCATTACCACTGAGTGTTGGAGTAGAACTTCACTCTTAAACCTAAACAAAGCTCTCAACAAAGCTCACCCATCCTCACCACCCATCTCCCTCATAATTCTGTGTGAAGTAAAATCAAAATCCTTGTTCTAACATCATCTGAGACTCAGTGTGTTAAAGTTTAATAATAAGATGACTCGGCATCATGCTACCACTAAGTTAACTGGGTTAAACATCAATAACCATGACATATAAGTAATAATAAAAATAAGCCAGATAACAATGGAGAGCAAGATATATGTTTCAGTGTGTTTCACAGGTACATTAGCACAGTGCCGGCTCATGGTATAGGCCATATAGGCAGTACCCTAGGGCACCACTGGCAAGCCCTCAATTTTTTTTAATTAATAAAATAAAATTCATAATAGCCAGAGGCGCTGTGCCGGCAGACAAGGCAGACAAATGCCTGGAGCCCCAGGGCAGAAGGGGGCCCTTGAGGGGTGACCAACTTTGAATCACTACAGCAGTGACAATATGGAGAGTTTACAATAACCATGGTAAGCCTTCGTAGAACTCCCAAAAGGGGCCATACCCCCACCTCTCACTCTCATACCAGTGTGTTTTATATAAACAAATTGCAGAGAGGAGACTTGTTGAGATATTCCGGTTGACTAAAGAGAGAAGAGAGTCCAGTTTTGCTTATTCCTTTACTACTAGTACCAGCGGCGATTCCAACTCCGGCTGGCCGATGATGTGGACTTACTGTAACTCTCCGGCTACAAACAGCTCCAGCCACCAGTCCTGTGTGTTGCTTCTTGAATATGATTTATAACTACAAAACAGCAAAAATAGGACAAAATTTATAGTGGTGGCTGTATAAAATGAAGTTTATTTTTGCTCGTGTGTTTTTGTGTTTGTAAACTTTCAGTTTTAACTGGTGAGGATGTGTGTTTGTGTGTTGCGCTTCATTTCCAGTGCCACACAAAGCGGGATATGTTTTACAGGGAGAAAAAAAGGAGCAGTGGATAAATTATTGTGAGGTGAACTGCATACATGGTATAATGTTCTCCATCTCAGGAAAGCCATTCTGATATTAAATCTTGCTTGTGATCTCGCTATCTTGGAACCTCATCAGTGAATATTTTTTTCAGCAGTGTACAACCAGGGAGATCTCCTACACTTTGCTGAGAAGATGCCATTTTCTTTCTGTATTTGGGTAAAAGTAGAGCTTTGAATACAATTCAATTCAGTTCAATTTAACTTTATTTATGTAGCACCATTTCGCCACAAGTCATCTCATAACACTGTCAAACTGTAGGGGAAAACCCCACAACTGAAGAAAGACCTCAGCAATCAGGCAATCCCCTGTAAGCAAGCACTTGGTGATGGTGGAGAGAAAAAAAACTTCTTTATAGCAGAAAGAAACCTTCAACATAACCAGGCTCAGGGAGGGGCAATCATCTGCTGCGACTGGCTGAGGGGTGATGGGATACAGAAGAAGAAAAGAACAGACATGCAGAGAGCAAACAGCACAACAGAGACTCAATCTATGGAACAGAACAAACAGATGTTAATGACCATCAAAAGTATTATATTGAGAGAGAAAAAAGGAGTGAAGCCCAGTGCATCATTGGAGGTCCTCCGACTGTCTATACCTATTAGCCACATAACAAAGTGTCATGATTAAGCTGACCGCTCACACGCACGATGCAAGCACAGGACGGAACCACACGGGGGAAACGTTCAACAGTTTATTAAATGTAGAAAACAGCCCACAGTTAAATAAACAGCCACTCGCCAGAAGATTCAACCCACCTGTGGAGAGAACGCGAGAGCTGTCAGTGGAGGAACAGAGTAAGGGAAAATGGGCGAGCCAAATTGCCACTTACTCAGGATTCCGAGGACGGACTGGCAAGACTCCAGTGGGAAATAGACGAACCAGTAGGGTAGGGGGGAATGAGCTAGTAGTGCATGACCAGGTGAAGATTTTGTTGCTGTGGAGGAGGTGAGGTGGCAGGAGAGCACATGCAGCCCTGAGACGCACCCACACGATGGCAGCAACCTGTAAGAGAGAAAAGGGTATAGTTTTAGACGACATGTCTAAAGCCACATTTCCACTATATAGTTCTGCGCTACTCTTTTCTTTTCTTTACTACTTGTTTCTCCCGCGGCTGCGCCTCCATCACAACCGCGGAAAGCCGAGAATTGCTGGGGTGGGCGGGATCGAGGTGGCACTACACTGCTGACGTATAAAGGACGAGACTGACTCCTCAACAACACAGAAAAAAATAGCGGATTACGAGCGGAGGATTTCCACGGTTTTTAACACAATGAATGTCTTTAACGAGACAAGAGAATTTTACAGGAGAAGACGACGTGGATTGAGACAACACACGTTGGAGCAGGAGAGGAGAATAGCGGTTGCCCAGGAGGAATCTGAAGCAGCTGCATATGAAGCAGAGATCATTTCATTTGTTCAGTGTTCATGTGCATACATATGTCAAACGTGTTTTTTAAATAAAATGTTGTGCACTTTTAAACTACGTCGCCTCTGTTGTTCAAAACGGTTAAATGTTAACAGACGGTTAATTAAATGCTGAAACACCGGGGTAATTTAAAATTATGCAGAAGCTTAATCCTAAACCCCTTTAACTTACCAAATAATTTATAATATTATAAAAAAAAGCCAATCCAAATCTAGACCCATTTTGTATATTGTGTAATAATGATACACTGATGATAAACTGACTTCCCAAAAAAAGCAGCAGCTATACAACGCACTTTTGGTTTGATGGAATTGCCAATTGACCTTGGAGTTATATGTGGAAACTTGTTATACTTCCAGTTAACTTTAACTTACAAAATAATTAAAAATATTATAAAAAAGCCAATCCAAATCTAGGCCCATTTTTTGTATTGTGTATCATTTGAGTATCATTGTACAATCTATTGTTATTTATAAGGGTTATCTGTTCAGTGGTGGCTAATTACACACTAAAACAACGTAGAAAATGACTGCAAAGAAAATGCTGCAGCTAGCCAAGTCACTTTTGATTTGATGGAATTGCCAATTGACCTTGGAATTATATGTGGAAACTTGTTATACTTCCAGTTAACTTTAACTTACCAAATAATTGATATTATAAAAAAGCCAATCCAAATCTAGGCCCATTGTGTATCATTTTTCCAATCTATTGTTATTTATAAGGGTTATCTGTTCAGTGGTGGCTAATTACACACTAAAACAACGTAGAAATGACTCAAAAAAAAATATGCTGCAGCTAGACAACTCACTTTTGGTTTGATGGAATTGCCAATGAACCTAGAAATTTTATGATGAAACTTTTTTTTAATCCTACTAAATACACTGACATTGTCACACTGCCCAACACCAAATTATAATTTTCTTTTTCAAACCAAAGATCACTATGGATCTATTGAATCACAATCGCATAGGTTTATCATATACATGTCAACGTTTACAACATCGAAAATGTTATATTTGGGTTTACATGTATGGGTATTTTCGCTTTATATTATACTAGACTGCTTATAATTTGTTGGAATTCTCAGAATTTGGAATGCCGATATAACATTCAATTCACATGTACTTACCTTTTACCCAATTCGACTTTCACCTTTATCAGTGTCTACTGCTGAATGTAAATTACACCTGTGCAACTGCTTACAATTTTACTTAAAAACTGTACCCAATGTAGAGCAATGGATACAGCAGTGGTAATATTTATTAAATTTAACAATAACAATTACATTACCATTAAAAATCTTGACACCTTTATGGCTGAACAGCAGGATTAGGGTCATATGAGGCAATGGAATGTGTATGTAATTATTCGCCTTTATCATCCAGTGTTATAATATACAAACCACACTTTTATCCAAAAGACTAACATTTTATTACATTACAAATATTCCCAAAACATGTTAACAAATGGGGAGCTTTCAGTACTTCGACCAGACTGCCAAAATGGTTTCGGAAGGCTCCGTGGAAGGAAGCCGTCTCTGTCAGCTCATCCCTTCTTAATGCGGCTAACTGCAGGTGTCTTTCGCGCTGTTCGATCATCCTTTCATGGATCCGCATCTCCTCAGCATGATTCTGGGCCATCAGTGATGCAAGGTCTGCAATGTTGCTGGACCTCTTCAGCTTGCCTATATGAAAGACAGAAGTCATTGTATTTAGATAACACCGGATCAAAACGTGTCAGAAAAAATAATATGAAATTAAACTGTTGAAAGCCTGTGGTGGGATGCTTCGTTGCTGTATTTAAGCTCAACTGTCATGTTGTTGCCCCTCAGTAGAGTGGACTATAAGCAACTTCTGTGGTGATGTGGTTAGGCCCCCCTTCATTTCAAAAAGGATTAATTGTAAAAAGTATTTTGATTTAATGGGTTATTTTTAAAAGAATTTCTTTGTACTGTGGCCTCATAAATCAGAATGGGTTAATAGTGTTAGCTGACTTGAAGAATTTCAATCAAGCATTTTGATTTGAAGTCTGTACATGTGCTCCTTTTTTTTGTGAAAATACAACAGTATTTCACCACCAACACACCTATAACACTGGGCCACTGTGGCTATGAACACCCCTGAATCTAGTATTTTTATAAACGTAGAAAGACATTTTAAATTCCTTGTTATGCGTCTATAGAAAACAATCACATATAAAAACAACCGGGTGGTAATTTTCAGTTTGTTGTGCCTTACCAGCACTTGACCGGGAGATGCCGGGGCAGTCCAGTGAGGCGGACCCCAAGGGATTTGAAAACTGTGTATAGAAGGAAAAAACACACAATAACGCTCACAAACAAAGTGCAACATGTACCGCAAACACAAAACTTTTTAACCAGAATACAATAAGCTTACGTCAGCGTTTTGTTCATGTGAATACTGAAATAAAAGCGCGATTCAGCAGCTTGATGCCAGGTAGCAGCAAGGTACAGAGGTAGCTAGCTATTAGCGGGCTAGCCATCACCACAATTGCCCACAATCAAACAACTTTCTTTATTGCTAAAATAAAGTGCGCTTTTGACCGAAAGGCAAGAAGACGGACAATAACAAAACAACACTCACCGTCACCGTTTTCCAATTCCGTGGCCGTGTCGAGTCCAAATTCTCTGCCAATAATAGCAGGCCGGACACTTCCTGGTATATTTTTTCATTGCAAGTTGCCCCACCAACTCGCTCTGGATGTAGTCATCGGCTACGAGGGACAGAAAAGTCTGTACCTCATCGTTTGTTCATGGAATAAACTTGCGCGTGGACATCGTTATATGAGAACACAATTGTGAATCCAGTCACCGCGGTTACTCGCTGAAATTACAAATGGCGGACGTGTAGCTTCAACAGAAAACAAAACGGACGCGTTTGGTGACGTTACGCCCTGACCAATCAGCGTTTAGCAGTCGATTGACGTCAATTCACACCTCGCTTTTCGCTCGCCTGTACCCTGCCTCTGAACAGGCACGAAAATCGTAACGGTTAAACCGTGAGGACTTGGGTGGAAATGGCGAAAAACTGAAAGAAGTAAAAAAAAGTAAAGCCCAGGTGATACTGGTGGAAATGGGGCTTAAGTTTAGTACAACGACCTGCTTGCCTGAATTAGGGCAGTATACCCAGACGAGCCAGCACTGAATGCGCGAAGGAGGCCTCCTTAAATACACTGGCTGATGAGCGGGCGCAGGTGTGTCCTCTGCCGCAGGTGCAGTGATGAGTTTGTGAATGTGTGGCAGGATGGGAGGGGCGCACGCTCACTGCCCAGGACAGGGCCCCCCCGTTCTAGGAGTGCCTCCTGGCGGTACAGAGGGCTTCTCGGGGTGAGTTTGGTGGTAGACCCGGAGCATCTCCTTGTCCAGAACCCGTGATGAGGGGGTCCAGGATCATTCCTCTGGGCCATAGCCCTCGCAATCCACCAGATATTGCAATCCTCGGCCTTGACAGGGAACGTCCAGAATATGGCGGACCGTGTAGGCGGGGTGACCATCGATATTCCGAGGAGGAGGAGGTGGCTGTGGGGGAGGGGCTGACCGAGAGGGGCTTAATGTGGGACACGTGAAAAGTGGGGTTCACCCATAGAGTAGGAGGAAGTCTCAGTTGAACTGACGCATCATTGATTATCTGGGAGATGGGAAACGGACCCAGAAAATGGGGGGGGGGGCAGCATCCTTGATTTCTCCTTCAGCGGGATTTGACTCGCCGCCAGCCAGACTTGCTGTCCCATGGTGTATTTAGGAAACAGGACCCGCTTCCTGTCAGCAGCGGCCCCGGGTAACCCTCCTGACCCGCCGGCATCGACGAGCATGGGGCTGTACGTACAGAACCGCCACCTCCCTCTCGGCCATCGGAAGAAGAGGCGGGGTGCAACCCAAGGACAACTCAAATGGAGAGTCCAGTGGCCGTGGAAACGGTTGAGTTGAGGGAATACTTCACCCAGGTCAGGTGTGAGCTCCAAGAAGCTGGGTTCTCGCCTGCTACGCACCGCAGGGTGGTCTCCAGGGACTGATTGGCATGCTCTGCCTGCCCGTTGCGCTGAGGATGATTCCCGGAAGCGAGACTCACTGAAGTACCCAGTGTCTGACAAAAGGCCCTCCAGACTTGGGACGTAAATTGTGGACCCCGGTCAGACACAATATCAATGGGGATGCTGTGGACCTTGATGACATAGTCAGTCAGCAGGACTGTCGTCTTCAAGGCTGAGGGGCGCTTCGGGAGGGCCACCAAATACACCACCTTGGAGAAGCGATCCACGATCGTCAGGATTCCAGTCTTCCCATGGGGGGGGGGGGGGAGTCTGGTCACAAAGTCCACGGCGATATGGGACCAAGGACTACCCGGGGTGGGAAGGGGATGGAGGAGTCCTGAGGGGGGAGAGGAGTCGGATTTCACCCTGACGCAGGTCTGGCAGGCCCTGACGTGATCCTGTGCGTCCCGCCGCACCACGGACCACCAGAATGCCTGCCGGACGAAGTCCACTGTGCGGGCAATGCCAGGATGACAAGCGAAGCGGCTGGTATGGGCCCACTGGAGAACATCACTGTGGAGGGCAGCCGAGAAGTAGAGACGGTTCCGAGGGCACCCTACAGGCACAGGCTCCCGGGACTGGGCCTGATGGACCCTCCGCTTGATATCCCAGGTAAGGGCACCAAGGACACATGAAGGCGGGATGATGGTTTGGGGGGGTCTACTTCCCTGGAATTAAACTGGCGCGATAGCGCATCCATTTTGACATTCCGGGCGCCAGGCCAGTAAGTGATGGAAGAATAAAGACCAGTGAGCCTGCCTGGAGTTTAATTGGGGGGCCAACCACAACTATTCTAGATTCTTGTGGTCAGTCCACATGATGATGGGGTGAATGGCGCCCTCCAACCAACATCTCCACTCCTCCAGTGCCAACTTAATGACCAGCAGCTCTCTGTCCCCCACGTCATAATTTCTCTCGGCCAGCGTAAACCAGTGAGAGAAATATTCGTATGGGTGGAGCTTCTGATCCGAGGATGTGCGCTGCGATAGCACAGCGCCTACCCCCGTGTCAGACGCATCCACCTCGAGGAAGAACTGGAGCTGCATGTCAACCTGTGCCAAGATGGGTGTGTCCGTGAACAGGCATTTTAATTTGTTAAATGCATGCTCCGCTGCCTCAGTCCAACGAAAGGGGACCTTAATGGTGGTCAGCTGAGTTAAAGGCAGTGCCACCCCACTATAGTTCCTTATGAACCGGCAATAAAAGTTCACGAACCCGAGGGAGTGTTGGAGCTCCCTATGGAAGTGAGGAGTTGGCCAATCCAGCACTGCCTTCACCTTGGTCGGGTCGGCAATCAGTCTCCCCTTGGCTACTATGAAGCCCAAGAAGGTGGTTGATGTAGCTGAGAACTCACACTTCTCGGCTTTGACGTAGAGCCGGTTCTCCAAGAGCCATTACAGAACGGCCCTTACATGGGCTTCATGTTCTTCTGGCAAGTGGAAGAAGATTAAAATGTCAATCTAGGTACACAAACACGAATTGATACAGCATATCGTGGAGGATATCATTTATTAACCGCTGGAAGATGGTGGGGGCGTTAGTGAGCCCAAAGGGCATCACAAGATATTCAAACTGCCCCTGGTGTGTCTTAAATGTCGTCTTCCACTCATCGCCTACCAAGTGATACATGTTCCTAAGATCCAATTTGGTAAACACCTGTGAACACTGAAGGAGCTCGAATGCTGAATTGATTAAGGATAGAGGGTACTTGTCCTTAATGGTAATTGCATCAAGCTCCCAGTAGTCAATACACAGGTGCAGCGAGCCATCCTTCTTTCCAGTGAAAAAGAACCCGGCTCCGAGAGGAGCCCAAGATGGCTGAATAAGGCCGGCGTTCAGGGACTCCTTAATATACCTTATACCTTACCCTATACCTCTCCATCGCTTCCCTCTCCGGCCCCGAAATGCTGTATAGCCGACTGGACGGCAGCCTTTCCCCTGGGATGAGGTCTATGGCACAGTCATAAGAGCGGTGAGGCGGCAGCGACAATGGTCTAGACTTGCTAAAGACCTCTCCAAGATCGTGATAAGCCTGGGGAATGAGACTGAGGTCCGACGACTCGACCGGAGAGAGAGAGACGGATAGAGAAGAGGAGCACTCCGCTGAGTGCGTACAATGGGCTATACAAAAGGGTTTCCAGGAGGAGATGGTGTTTTGGATCCAATTGATCATAGGGTTATGCCTCCGGAGCCATGGATACCCAAGGACCACCGGGGAAGATGAAATAGGGAGAACTAAGAAAGTTAGTTCCTGCCGGTGGTTCCCGGAAAGAGGGATGGAGATCGGCATGTTCTATGTGTGACTACTGTGACCTCCCGGCCAGATATGGTTGTGATTCTCTGATCACGGGGCAATTTACGTGTGGGAATACCAACCTGCTTAACGAATTCAGCAGATACGAAATTACCCTCCGACCCCGAGTCAACCAGCGCCTTGACCCTCCTCTCGACGCCTGGCAGCTGCACAAGGGCTGAGATAGACAAATTACCGGGGGGAGTGTTTTTAGTCCCACCCGCCAGACCTTCCATGGTTACTGATGGGTTGTGTCTTTTGGGCCGCTGGCGGCACTCGTCCCGGCTGTGGTTCAGGGACGGCGCCGCCAGTGTCAGTAGTCACGGCGGGTCCGCGTGTGGTGCACGGCCGAGAGGAGGCCTCGCGCTCCTTCGAGCACTCACGATGCCAGTTATCCAAACCGACAGCTTGAGCTATAAGATCATCGAGGGTCTTAGGCACAGAGTGAACATCCAGTTTGTCCCGCAGCTGTTTGTTCAACCCGTGGAGGAATGCACTGTGCAAGGCAATTTCATTCCACCCCAAATCTGCAGCAACAACTCGGAGCTCCACCGAGTACTCGGCCGCTGACCGGGGTACCCTGGAGGAGCGTCATTAGGTGGCTTATCACATTGCCCTCACTCTCGGACAGATCGAACACGCAAGTGAAGCCGTCAACAAATTGGCTGAATGTATAACGCCGCCCCTCGGGGTTGTCTAACGTGGAGCATGCCCAGTCGAGGGCTCGATCCTTCAACAGCAGCATAAAAAGCTGTATCTTGGCCGTGTCCCCCGGGAACTCCTCCCCAACCTGCTCCAAATACATCTGTACCTGAATTAAAAAACTCTTACATTTCCCCACCTCCCCCGCGTATGGGGTAGGCGTGGGAAAGGTAGTGGTACACCGCACTGTAGCACGGGGAGCAGGCTGAGGAGGCGGAGCCGGGGGAGACGATTGAGACCAAAGCTGAATAAGGCTGGCTCTTTCTGTCATGATTAAGCTGACCGCTCATGTGCACGATGCAGGCACAGGACGGAACCACACAGGGGGAAATGTTCAACAGTTTATTAAATGTAGAAAACAGCGCCAGTTAAATAAACAGCCACTCGCCAGAAGATTCAGTCCACCTGTGGAGAGAAAGCGAGAGCTGTCAGTGGAGGAGCAGAGTAGGGGAAAATGGACGAGCCAAATTGCCACTTACTCAGGATTCCAAGGACGGACCGGCAGGACTCCAGCGGAGAATAGACGAACCAGTAGGGTAGGGGGGAATGAGCTAGTAGTGCCTGACCGGGTGAAGATTTTGTTGCTGTGGAAGAGGTGAGATGGCAGGAGAGCGCACGCAGCCCCGAGATGCACCCGCATGATGGCAGCAACCTGTAAGAGAGAAAAGGATACAGTTTTAGATGACGTGTCTAAGTTTAGTACAACGACCTGCTTGCCTGAATTAGGGCAGTATACCCAGACGAGCCAGCGTTGAATGTGCGGAGGAGGCCTCCTTAAATACGCTGGCTGATGAGCGGGTGCAGGTGTGTCCTCTGCCTCAGGTACAGTGATGAGTTTGTGAATGTGCAGCAGGATGGGAGGGGCACGCTCTGACTGCCCATGACACTAAGGGAGGGTTCAGGGTCACCTGATCCCATCCTAACTATAATCGTTGTCAAAAAGGAAAGTTTTAACCCTATTCTTAAAAGCAGAGATCGAGTCTGTCTCCCAAATCTGGATTGGCAGTTGGTTCTACAGGAAAGGAGCCTGATAGCTAAATGCTCTGCCTCCCATTGTACTTTTATAGATTCTAAGTATTTGACTTCTATATATACAAAGGCAGGCCGAAGGTTTCAATGAGTGGGAACTAGAAAAGTGAGCAGTTGTGCTGCAGAATAACAAAGGGTCTGAGAGTACTGGTTGAGGGTGGGGAAGTCAGCTTTAAGCAGGGGCTGACAGCGCTCACTATTAACAGTAGATAGAAGGTGTTCATTTATTTTTTAAAAAAGCATAAAATGTTCTGTAGATCACTTTTTAAAGGGGACATACAGTATAATGAACGTTTCACTTTTTCAGGACTTTTGTGCATCTACTTGGGTGTCTGGAGTGGCTACTAGTGGAACAAGAGCACTCTGAGGTGAGTGCAATATCACTCAGTTCTGTTTTCTTTGAAGATACCAATATCTTCCTGAAGGAGAGCAGTTTTCAACTTTCCATGCACATCATCAAACTCTGATACCAGCTTTCAAAACATTTGGAACCAGACTGTCAGTAACAGAGTAGCTAATTCCTGTATGACGAAATCACACCAAGAGTACTCAGATCACCTGATCATTGACCTTGACCTTAAAGTGTCTGTGACAGGATGTAGGAATTATGGATCAATATTTGGTATGAATTTATCTTCACTCGTCCACATAGTTGGTTCTGTTGACTTAGAACGCTAAATAAGTGGAAAAATATTTCTAAATAAATTCAAATTTAGCGCTGTGTTGCAGTAATGCGATATCCGGAGACTCGCCTTGTTTCCGGATATGATGTCATGAGGAGAGTTTCCTCTCGGCTGATCTGTGTGCTGTCAATGTAAACAAGCTGTTTAGCTTCTATATCAGCGAAGAAATGCCAAAACGTTGCGTGGCGGCTGGATGTTCTAATTGCTCCAGTGAATGTATAAGCCTGTTCTCATTCCCAAAAGATCCAGATCTTCTTAAAAAATGGGCAAAGCAAGTACAGACAACAAGGGACAAATGGCAGCCAACACCATCTTCTGTACTCTGTAACGATCATTTCACTGCAGACAGTTTTGAGGAGGCGCCTGCTATACAGGAATCTTTAGGCCTGAAAGTTTGTTACAAATGGGTTCTAAAACCGACTGCCATACCTACAGTTTTCAAACGAAAACCCACAGCTCAAGACGATATCAACAAATCAAAACAGCGCAGAAAAGCAACAGTGTCAAAACTCACCCGGAAAAGAGTTTCTGTAATTTATTTTTTTTCCACATCAGGCGATTGTGATTTTATTATACTTTTTTTTCAAATCAAATCAACCTTTATTGTCATATTGCTGTACATACAACTGTAGTGTAGGCAAGATGAAATTGCGTTTCTCTCGGCATCCATATAAGCAGAAGAACATGATTTAAGACACACTCACACATATCTTCACCCCCCCACCCCACCCCCCATCCGTTCACACATCCCTGAGACATACTTGAAAAAAACTAATTAACTATAATATACAAATAATGCACATAATGTCCGTAGGTGCAGTAGTGAATATGAGAGATTCCGGGTCAACTGTTCAGCATCCTAACAGCTTGTGGGAGGAAGCTGTTGATCAGTCTGGTGGTTCTGCCTCTGATGCTCCGGAATCGTTTGCCAGATGGAAGAAGTTCAAAGTGTTTATGCAGAGGGTGAGAACGGTCCTTGACAATGTTCAGTGCCCTGCTCCTACAACGGTTCTGAAAAAGTTCTTGGACAGAGGGGAGGGAGACTCCAATTACCCTCTCAGCTCCCTTGACTATCCTCTGCAGGGCTTTTTTGTCTGACATACTGCAGCTGGAGTACCATGTAGCAATGCAGTATATCAGAACACTCTCCACCACACCTCTGTAGAGGGTCCTGAGGATGCAGATGGGGAGAGAGGCCTGTTTGAGTTTCCTCAAGAAGTGCAATCTCTGCTGAGCCCGCTTCCTGATTCCCAAGGAATTCTTGCTCCAGGTCAGGTCCTGCGAGATCTGCACTCCAAGGAACTTGGTGTTCTCCACTCTCTCCACTAAACGGCCGCCGATGCTGAGGGGGACGTGTTCAGGCTGTGACCGCCGGAAGTCGATAATCATCTCCTTCGTTTTGTCCACGTTGAGCACCAGATTGTTCTCCCTGCACCAGCCCTCCAGGTCTCTCACTTCTTCCCTGTACATTGATTCCTCATCCCTCTGAATAAGTCCCACCACCATGGTGTCATCTGCAAACTTAATAATCTGGTTCACCTTGTGTCCGCCGAAAGTAAAATCCTCCCCTATGAATTTTGAAACCGAGTGTTGACTTTACTCCAAATGGAACAACTTTGTGTTAAAAAACGTTATATTACTTTTTCATTTTTGTAAATCTCATTGCCTACCGAATCTGAATATCTGAGCTTTTTTTTTTTATTTCCATGACCACCCAATTGGGGAAATTTAGCTCTATCTGTATATTGCCATTTAGTGTTTTGGAAGCGACCGATGTCGATCTCTAACCCTTCACGTCGGACCCTTCATCCTCTGAAACGTGGGAGTCATCTTTGCTTCCTGAACGATATGGTTCAAATAGATAGGGTTGCAGTCCTTCGTTAGACTTGCTCTTCTTCATCACTCGATTCTGCTTCTTCCTCAAAAACTATCGCCAAATCGCTCAAATCTTCGCTGAAATCGCTCACAACTTCCTCCGCTTCAGTGTACTCAGCCATGCTTGTTTACCGCTTTGGTTCCCCTCATTATATCACAAAATGGTGGCGGCGGCGTTTGACCCAATTTCAACAAACGAACATCGCAATCGTCTGCATCACAATGTAATTTATGGTAGTATATGGAAACAAAATTTTACTGAATTTTTTTTGTCTACACAGAATAAAAACACAGTAGTTCTTCATTCTAATGATGTTTTGGTTGAATTATGTCACAGACTCTTTAAGCACAGCCTAAATGCAGACCCATCTAGGCTGTGCTTAAGGTCAAGGTCAGTGGCCTAGGAGGAGTAATGTTTTTCGTGAAAACATAAATGTCCAGATCTCCTGACCTTTGACAGTGACTTTGACCTTGACCTCCACATGGATGCAGACCTACCTGAGGATCCTTGTAAGTGAGCTTGCTGACCACTGGGGCAATTGCCTGGTACCAAGTTTCAAAATATTTTGAACAAAACTGTAGGAAGAATTGATTTCACAAGACAGTTACTGCATATTAACTGAGGTTAAACAAAGCATCATAAGTCAGGGGCTATAAATCCAATAACTATAATTCTGAGTCTAATTATATACTATATTATACCTCAGCTGTTTGCACAGAAAGACTTAGCACACCAATAGTAATACATCTGCTGCTGTATGTCTCTGCACCTATACTGTAACCATTTGCACAAATACCATACCTGCTGCTGTCTGTTATTGCAATACTGATCATGTGCAGTCCAATCTTCTTCTTCTTCTTCTTTTAGATTTGATTGGCGGTTGGCAACCAGCTTACAGGTGCATTACCGCCACGTACTTCAGTCTATATTGTCACTCTATATATAATTCAAGAAATGTCTGCATTCCAATCTGTCACTGTCTGCACCTACACTACCGCACTGAACTTGCAATTACGAGTATTATGGCTCTACTTTTTTTCTGTACATAGGATTGCTGGGTTTTATCTATTATCTTTATTTGCACTATGGGAGGTCTGGGTCTATCTTTTGTCGCCATTTGAGATCTATCAGTCTGGAAAAGGTTATAAAGCCATTTCTAAAGCTTTGGGTCTCCAGCAAACCACAGTGAGAGCCATTATTCACAAATGGCGAAAACATGGAACAGTGGTAAACCTTCCCAGGAGTGGCTGGCTGACCGAAATTACTCCAAGAGCACAGTGACGACTCATCCAAGAGGTCACAAAAGACCCCACAACAACATCCAATGAACTGCAGGCCTCACTTGCCTAAGTTAAGGTCAGTGTTCATGACTCCACCATAAGAAAGCAACTGGGCAAAAATGGCCTGCATGGTACAGTTCCAAGACGAAAACCACTACTGAGCAAAAAGAACATAAAGGCTTGTCTCAGTTTTGCCAGAAAACATCTTGATGATCCCCAAGATTTTTGGGAAAATACTCTGTGGACTGACGAGACAAAAGTTGAACTTTTTGGAAGGTGTGTGTCCCATTACATCCGGTGTAAAAGTAACACAGCATTTCAGAAAAGGAACATCATACCAACAGTAAAATATGGTGGTGGTAGTGTGATGTTTGGGGCTGTTTTGCTTCTTCAGGACCTGGAAGACTTGCTGTGGTAAATGGAACCATGAATTCTGCTATTTACCAAAAATCCTGAAGGAGAATGTCTGGCCATCTGTTCGTGACCTCATGCTGAAGCGCACTTGGGTTCTGCAGCAGGACAGGTTCTGCAGCAGGACAAAACCAGACGCATCATTTTATGGTGTATTCAACAATTCAAAACTGAGTATACAATTATATAAAGGTGCCAATTAAAATGACTCTGCACTTGACTGAATTTGGTCCTAACACGGCTTGATGAACACAAGGTTGTTTTTCATGTCATACGAGTTTCCGTCAGGCTCCACGGAGATTGGCTGATTGGACACTTCCTGTGGTAACGTATCGTCACTCCCTGTGTTGCTGGCTGTCAGTTTGGTTTGCTCTGTGTATAGTTCTCCTCGCTCTCCTGAAGATTATTGCCTTTAATTGTATTTAAATCGCTTTTTTTCCTATCTACCGTCACCTCTCACTTCTGTTTAACAAGCCTCTAGCACCTGTGTGCGCACTCAGTGTCACCTTATCACCCTCTTTAGCCTTCTGTTCACCTTTCATCAGTGTTTGTGTTAGCTTTGGGTTAGCCACTAGCTATGGCTACTAGCTCTCCTTCCCCTTCTTCTCTGGTGTGCTCTCTGTGTCAGATGTTTAGCTACACCTCTGCCTCTTTTAGTGTTAATGATAAATGTAATAAATGTTGTCTTTTCGAGGTGCTTGAGGCGAGGTTGTGCAATTTGGAATCCCTGCTCTGCTGCATTGAAACACCGTCAGTGCCAGTTAATAATGACGGACACCCCTTAGCTGCAGTGGAGCACCCTAGCATAGGGCCTGATAGCCATCCCCCAGCTTTCACCTCTCCTGAGCAGCCAGGAGAGAATGGGTGGGTGACGGTGAGAAGGAAGCATGGTCACAAGCCCCTGGTTCACCACCAACCTGTTCATGTTTCTAATCACTTTTCCCCGCTCAGTGACACACCCGCTGAGCAAAAAACTCTGATCATTGGTGACTCTATAGTCAGAAACATGAACCTAGAGACTCCAGCGGCCATACTCAAATGCATTCCTGGGGCCAGAGCAGGCAACATTGAGTCAAATTTGAAAATGCTGGCTAAAAGTAACTGTAATTACTCCACAATTGTTATTCATACCGGCATTTACGACATCTGACTCCGGCAGTCGGAAGTCACAAAACTTAGTGTGGAATCAGTGTGTAGCTTTGCCAAAATGATGTCTGCCTCTGTAATATTCTCTGGGCCCCTCCCTAATCTGACCAGTAATGACATGTTTAGCCGCATGTCATCCTTCAACTGCTGGCTGTCTGTGTGGAGTCCTGCAAACGATGTGGGCTATATAGACAACTGGAACTCATTTTGGGGAAAACCTGGTCTTATTAGACGAGATGGCGTCCACCCCACTTTGGATGGTGCGTCTCTTTTATCTAACAATCTGGCATCATTTTTATCCAAATTTCTAAATCCTTGACAACTCAGAGTTGGGACCAGGAACCAGAGTCGCAGTCTTACACGCCACTCTGCAGCTCCTCTTCATCCGCCACCCCTCAACTTAGCCCTTGTCTTCCCCGTCAGAGAATCATTGTCTGCTCCCTCCAAAATAAATAAAAATATAATGTATAAGCATCCCAAAGTGATTAAACCAAAACATGAAACTTCTAAATTTAATGACTTGGCCTCTGTTCCTGCTCATAATTTAAAAATGAAATGCAGTTTGTTAAATATTAAGTCTCTAACTCCCAAGTCTCTGCTAGTCCATGATCTGTCAATTGATTATCAGATTGATTTAATATCCCTTACAGAGACTTGGTTAGGGCAAGAGGATTATGTTGGTTTAAATGAATCAACTCCCTCTGGTTATTTAAACTGTCAAAATCCCAGAAGTTCTGGCCGTGGCAGAGGAGTAGCGACAATTTAACATTCCAAATTACTAGTTAATGTAAAGCAAAAAACATGTTATAATTCCTTTGAGGGCCTGGTCCTTAGTATTGGGCATTTTAGCAATTTTAGGTTAAACACAATTTTATTTGCCATAGTTTATCGTCCCCCATCAACCAATTCAGAGTTTTTATCCGAATTTGCCAAATTCTTAGCTGATTTAGTGCTGAAATCAGAAAGAATAATTATAGTAGGGGACTTTAATATACATGTAGATGTAGATAGTGATTGCCTTAATATGGCATTTAATTCAATATTAGATACTATGGGGTTTTCTCAGAAAGTAAGAAATTCTACTCATTATTTCCACCATACGTTGGACCTTGTTCTGACATATGGCATAGAAATAGATAATCTGGTAGTGTCTCTTCATAACCCTGTACTGTCAGACCATTGTCTGTTAACCTTTGATTTCACTATTTCTGACGATTTGGCTTCTAAGGAAAAATATTACTACAGTAGATGCCTCTCAGATGATGTTGTTACCAAATTTATGCAGATTGTTTCCTCTATGCCATGCGTCAACACAACGGAAATAAGCTATAGACAGCTTGCTCCTTCTGTAATTGATAGCATGGTAGATGGTGTTACAGCTTCTCTGCATCAGACTCTAGACATGGTAGCCCCTTTAAAAAAGAAAAAGTCTAATCAGAGATTTCTAACTCCTTGGTTCAACACAGAAACTCGTAGCTTAAAACAGAAGACTCGTCAGAAAGAAAATGGCGCTCCATTAATTTAGATGAAATCTATTTAGCTTGGAGAAATCATCTTTTAATTTATAAAAAATCTCGTAGAAAAGCTAGAATGAGTTATTATTCTGCATTAATAGAAGAGAACGAGAATAATCCCAGGTTTCTTTTCAGCACTGTAGCCAGGCTGACAAAGAGCCAGGACTCTGTCAGTCCTAGCATTCCCTTAGAGCTTACTAGTCAGGACTTTATATGAACTTTTTCAATAATAAAATTTCATCTATCAGAGATAAAATCAGTCAGATTCTTCCCACCGTTAACTTAAATGCATTAACTACTACACCTCCTTCAACTAACATCTGTTTGAATCAGTTTACTCCAATTGACCTTATAGAGTTAGACAAAATAATTTCCTCATCCAAGCCTTCTACTTGTCTTTTAGACCCTATTCCTATCAGGTTATTTAAAGAAGTCTTCCCATTTATTGGTAGCTCTTTTCTTCAAATAATCAATTCTTCATTGACATTAGGCCATGTACCGCATGCTTTTAAAACTGCTGTAATTAAACCCTTACTCAAAAAGCCAACGCTGGATCCAGGAGTTTTAGCTAACTATAGACCAATCTCTAATCTGCCTTTCATTTCAGAAATTTTAGAAAGAGTTGTTGCTATGCAATTATTTGATCATTTGCAGGGAAATGGTTTATTTGAAGAATTTCAGTCTGGGTTTAGAATCCATCATAGTACTGAAACAGCTTTAATGAAGGTCACTAATGACTTCCTTATCGCATCTGATAATGGACTTCTTTCTGTTTTTGTCCTTTTAGACCTTAGTGCAGCTTTTGATACTATCGATCATAATATTCTACTTGATAGATTAGAACACCATGTTGGACTTAATGGAACTTCGTTGCAGTGGTTTAAATAATAATAATAATAATAATAATACATCAGTCTTATATAACGCTTTTCTAAATACTCAAAGACGCTTTACAAAGCAGCATAGGGACAAACATACAGAGAACGGGTAAACACATACACATAGGTACACATAGGTAGAAGAGGCAGTCAGTTTTTATAGGTAGATTTAAAAAGATGGGTTTTGAGTTGATCTTTAAAAGAAGCAAGTGTGTTGGCAGACCGGATGTGAAGGGGCAAGGAATTCCAGAGGGTTGGTGCGGCGATGGCGAATGATCTATCACCCAGGGTGCGGAATTTTGTCTTGGTGATGGGGGTAAGAAGGTGAGCGTCAGCAGAGCGGAGGAGACGAGTGGGAGAATGACGAGACAGAAGGTCCGTTAGGTATGAGGGGGCGAGGTTATGGAGAGCTTTATAGGTGATGAGGAGGATCTTGAAGTTGATGCGCTGTTGAATGGGGAGCCAGTGGAGCTGACGGAGGAGAGGAGTGATGTGGTCTGCGGAGCGGGAGTGAGTAAGTAGGCGGGCGGCTGAGTTTTGGACATACTGTAGTTTTTGGAGGATGGTGGAAGGAAGTCCATACAGAATGCTGTTACAGTAATCAAGTCTGGAGGTGATGAAGGCATGGATAAGTATTTCAGCAGCAGAGGGTGAGAAGGTGGGACGTTGGCGTGCAATATTACGAAGATGAAAAAATGATGTTTTGGTGATATGGTTGATGTGAGATTTGAAGGAGAGGGTGGGGTCCATGATAATGCCAAGGTTTCTGGCCAGGGGGGAGGGGGGTGACTGAGTGACCATCGATTAGGAATGAAAAGTTCTGGGAAGAGGGTAAAAGAGATTTTGGTCCAAAAATGATGATTTCTGTTTTATTGCTGTTTAGTTTGAGAAAGTTGTTAGTCATCCAGGTTTTTATGTCTGTAAGGCAGTCGGTGATGGTGGAGAGAATGGCGGGGGTGATGGATTTAGAGGAGATGTACAGCTGGGTGTCGTCGGCGTAGCAGTGAAAGTGAAGACCATGTTGACGGATGATGTGACCATGCGGAAGCATGTAGAGAATGAAAAGGGTTGGACCGAGCACAGAGCCTTGAGGGACACCATGAGAGACGGGGGTGGTGCGTGATTTATGATTGTTGATGGAGATGTACTGGAATCTCTCAGACAGGTAGGAGGTGAACCAAGAGAGGGCGGAGTCAGTGATGCCAATAGAA
This sequence comes from Pholidichthys leucotaenia, assembly GCA_020510985.1. Lineage (NCBI taxonomy): Eukaryota > Metazoa > Chordata > Actinopteri > Cichliformes > Pholidichthyidae > Pholidichthys > Pholidichthys leucotaenia. The sequence continues at coordinate 144,655,284 of CM035837.1, forward strand.
AGCAGACGACGGAGCAGGATGGAATGATTGATGGTATCGAAAGCAGCGCTGAGATCGAGGAGGAGAAGAATGGTGAGGGAGCCAGAGTCAGAGGCGAGCAGGAGGTCATTGGTGACCCTGAGGAGGGCGGTTTCAGTGCTGTGGTGAGAACGGAATCCAGATTGAAATGTTTCGTAGAGTTTGTTGGAGAGGAGGTGTTTCTTGAGTTGAGTGGCGACAGCTTTTTCCAATATTTTAGCCAGAAATGGGAGGTTGGAGATAGGTCTGAAATTGTTGGGGTCGTCAGAGTCCAGGCCAGGTTTCTTAAGGAGGGGGGTGATGGCAGCAATCTTAAGTGATGGGGGGACAGTGCCAGTGGTGAGGGAGGAGTTGATGGTGTCGATGATAAGGGGGACAAGAGGGGTGAGACAGGCTTTGATAAGGGGGGAGGGGATGGGGTCCAGGGGGCATGTAGATGATTTCATGCTGGAGAGTATTTCGGAAAGTTCATCAGTGGTTATGGGTGCGAAAAGGGATCGCTGTTTATCTATGGGTGGAGAAAAAGTGGGTTCTGAGTCAGGGGTGATGGCTGGGGAGGAGGCAAGCTGGTTGTGAATATTGTCAATTTTGGAATGGAAAAATGATAGAAAGCTATTGCATTTTTCAGGGGTGAAGGATGATGAAATGATGTCCTGGGGTTTGAGGAGTTTGTTGATGGTGGAGAACAGAGTGCGGGGGTTGGAGGATCCAGAATGAATGATGCTGGAGTAGTAGGCAGAGCGAGCTTCATTGAGTGAAGATTGATATAGGTGCATCAGTTCTATGTGAGCGAGGGTGTGTACAATCAGACCAGTTTTGCAGCTCAGGCGTTCAAGCTGTCGCAGTTGTTTTTTGAGTTTGTGAAGTTCTAAGGTGTACCAGGGGGCCGAATGAATGAAAGTGACGGATTTTGTTTTCATGGGGGCCAGTTTGTTGAGGGAGGTAGACAATGTGTTGTTGTAGATGTTTACTAAGTCCGTAGGAGTTGGGTTTACAGGGAAGGTGCAGTTGGAGAGAGTGTTAGATATGCATGTGGAGAGAGAAACTGAGCAGATGGACTTAAGATTCCTGAAGGTTATTGTTCGGTCTTGTTTGGGTTGAGGGGCCGGGATGTCAAAAATCTTATTTATCTGATAGGTTCCAGTTGGTTCATGTCAGTAATGAGTTTTCTTCCAACTCAAAGCTCAGTCACCGAGTTCCACAGGGATCTGTGCTAGGCCCTATTCTTTTTAGTTTATATATGCTTCCACTAGGCAACATTATTAGAAAGCACTGTATACATTTTCATTGTTATGCAGATGACACACAATTATACCTGTCAATGAAGCCAGATGATAGTAATCAATTAGCCAAGTTAGAGACCTGTCTTAAGGAAATAAAAGCTTGGATAACTTGTAATTTCCTGCTATTAAATTCAGATAAGACTGAAGTCATTCTAGTTGGTCCAAAAAACCTTAGAAATACCTTTCCAAATCAAACTCTTAGTTTGGATGCGGCTACTCTTTCTCTGTTTTTCAATTCACATATTAAATTTGTTTCTAAAATTGCCTTCTATCATTTGTGTAATATTGCCAAGATTAGGAGCATCTTGTCTCAGAGTGATGCTGAGAAACTAATCCACGCTTTTGTTTGCTCTAGATTAGATTATTGTAACTCTTTATTATTAGGTTGTCCTAAAACATCTTTAAAAAGTCTTCAGCTGATCCAAAATGGTGCAGCAAGAGTTTTAACAGGTACTAGAAAGCGAGATCATATCTCTCCGGTTCTGGCCTCTCTTCATTGGCTTCCCATAGAGTTTAGAATTAAGTTTAAAATCCTTCTTCTCACTTTCAAAGCTCTAAATAATCAAGCCCCTTTTTTTTTCCACAATATTTTTTATTGAACCTTTTTTACAGACACAACACAAACAATCAAACACTAACACTAAAGTAATTAAAAAAAAATAAATAAATAAAAATTGTACTAAAAAACACCAACAACCACTAACAAAGACAGGTCTTCAACAATGCTCCTCTGTTTAGTCTAGGCAATCCATTACATAAGTATACATATTATACATTCACCAGTTTGGAATTTACAAGGTCCACACACATCATTCACCTTCTTCTTCAAAAGTTATGTTTAAATTCTTTACATAATCAATGAAAGGTCTCCATATATTCTCAAACACAATTTCCTTTGATTTCAGTATGTATGTTATTCTTTCTAGTGGAAGGTTTGTTAACATCTGTCTTAACCACTGAGTCACATCTGGTCTATGAGTCTTTTTCCACAGTAGTGCAATACATTTTTTGGCGTCAAGCAAACTGAGGTCTATGAATGCTCTTTCACTCTTATTAAAGCTATGCTTTTCTGGATACAGACCCAGCAAAAACAATTTAGGATTCAATATGATTTGTTTTGAAATTATTTTTTCAATTGTTACCCTCACCTCTTCCCAAAACATTCTAATTTTTCTACATTCCCATAAACAATGAAATAGGGTTCCTTTACTTTCCATACATTTTGTGCACGTATCTGGTATGTTTTTGTTATATCTATTTAACTCCACCGGTGTAACATACATCATGAAAATTGGAGACCTCTCTCATCTTTTAAGTGGGAGAACTTGCACAATTGGTGGCTGACTAAAGAGGTGTCAAATTTTCATCATAGGCATACCTCAACTATGAGAGACAAAATAAGAAAAAAAAAATCCAGAAAATCACATTGAAGGATTTTTAATGAATTAATTGGTAAATTCCTCAGTAAAATAAGTATTTGGTCAATAAAAGTTCATCTCAATACTTTGTTATATACCCTTTGTTGGCAATGACAGAGGTCAAACATTTTCTGTAAGTTTTCACAAGGTTTTCACACACTGTTGCTGGTATTTTGGCCCATTCCTCCATGCAGATCTCCTCTAGAGCAGTGATGTTTTGGGGCTGTCGCTGGGCAACACAGACTTTCAACTCCCTCCAAAGATTTTCTATGGGGTTGAGATCTGGAGACTGGCTAGGCCACTCCAGGACCTTGAAATGCTTCTTATGAAGCCACTCCTTCGTTGCCCGGGCGGTGTGTTTGGGATGTCTGTGTGTGTGTATATATATATATATATTATAGTAATATGTACATATGTATATTAGCTGCTCTTGCTTGCTTGTTTTTTTCTTGCCTTCTGATTGTTGCTCTGAGTGTTGCTATCCCTGTGCTGTTGCAATCCTGGAATTTCCCCGTTGTGGGACTAATAAAGGCTTATCTTATCTTATCTTATCTTATCTTATCTTATCATTGTCATGCTGAAAGACCCAGCCATGTTTCATCTTCAATGCCCTTGCTGGTGGAAGGAGGTTTTCACTCAAAATTTCACGATACATGGCCCCATTCATTCTTTCCTTTACACGGATCAGTCGTCGTGGTCCCTTTGCAGAAAAACAGCCCCAAAGTATGATGTTTCCACCCCATGCTTCACAGTAGGTATGGTGTTCTTTCTCCTCCAAACACGACAAGTTGAGTTTTTACCAAAAAGTTCTATTTTGCTTTCATCTGACCATATGACATTCTCCCAATCCTCTTCTGGATCATCCAAATGCTCTCTAGCAAACTTCAGACGGGCCTGGACATGTACTGGCTTAAGCAGGGGGACACGTCTGGCACTGCAGGATTTGAGTCCCTGGCGGCGTAGTGTGTTTCTGATGTAGCCTTTGTTACTTTGGTCCCAGCTCTCTGCAGGTCATTCACTAGGTGCCCCCATGTGGTTCTGGGATTTTTGCTCACCGTTCTCGTGATAATTTTGACCCCACGGGGTGAGATCTTGCGTGGAGCCCCAGATTGAGGGAGATTATCAGTGGTCTTGTATGTCTTCCATTTTCTAATAATTGCTCCCACAGTTGATTTCTTCACACCAAGCTGCTTACCTATTGCAGATTCTGTCTTCCCAGCCTGGTGCAGGTCTACAATTTTGTTTCTGGTGTCCTCTGACAGCTCTTTGGTCTTGGCCATAGTGGAGTTTGGAGTCTGACTGTTTGAGGATGTGGACAGGCGTCTTTTATACTGATAACGAGTTCAAACAGGTGCCATTAATACAGGTAACGAGTGGAGGACAGAGGAGCCTCTTAAAGAAGAAGTTACAGGTCTGTGAGAACCAGAAATCTTGCCTGTTTGTAGGTGACCAAATACTTATTTTACTGAGGAATTTACCAATTTATTTATTTATTTATTATTTATTTATTTATGCAGGGACATGCACAATATACACTGACCTTAAAGAGGAAAGATGCATTGTACCAGGTTATAGCACAAGTGCTAATTTCCACCTGTAGTCCCTGGGCAGGCTAGTGTTAGCATTAAAAAGCAGACATTTGCTAAAACTACAAGTAAGCATTGATAAAAAACTAAAACCAAACATTGATTAAAAAACTAAAACCAAGCATTGCTAAAAACTAAAAAACATTAATATCAGTGATAAGAACCCAAAACATTGATAAGAACTAAAACATACAATAATACATTTTTATAACTCCATCCTTATAAACAATTTTTCACATCAAACCACTGACTCTTATTGGTCCCACTGTCAACATCACACACTCTAACATCTTTACATCACAGTACATTATGGACACAGGTTTGCTTAGAGATTAAATGTTTTTTCACCAAGCGTGAAAATGTGTGATAGTCTGTTACTGCAAGTAACTCCGTTGGTAACATGTTCCACTGTCGCATAGCCACACATGAAAATGTTGAATTTGCTAATGTTGTCTTGTGCTTAGGAATCCTGCACTCGCCACGTGCTGTTGATCGAGTTGTCCGAGATGTATTTACAGAACTTAATGAAACAAACCTTTTTAAGGGAGGAGCAGCAGAGTTATGGATTATCTTAAACAAAAGACACACATTTGTATACATAATTAGATTTTCAAAGCTCAACAGGTTATATTTGGACAGGATTGGGCAGTGATGGAACGTTCGTCTTTTCTTGTCATGAATCTTGATAGAATACTTGTATAATGATTCCAGAGGCCTCAGGGCAGATTTACAGGCCTGTGACCAACTTGTCATACAGTAAAGAAAATGTGGAATTATCATAGCATTTAGATACATACTTGATGCCTCAGTAGACAGTTAATTTCTGATATGTTTGAAATTAGCACAATTAAATTTGACCGTGTTTGTCATCTTTTTAATGTTTTTTTAAAGCTTAAATTTGAGTCAAATGTAACACCTAAATATTTAAATTCAGTCACATTCTTAATTTTTTGTCCTTCTATCAAGATATGGCAAGAATTCTTGGATTTGTAGCAATTTGTAAAAAACATTGACACAGTTTTATTGACGTTTAAGGTTAAACAAGAATTCCTCAACCAATGTGAGACTTTCTCCATTTCCTTTGTTAATTTTTCAGTCACCTCTTCAGTCGTTTTACCATGAGTATATACCACAGTGTCGTCAGCATACATAATTATATTTGCATTACACACAGATGGGAGATCATTAATATATAATGTAAACAGCAAAGGCCCTAAAATATAGCCCTGCGGTACACCCATACTGCATGCTTTTAACCTCTTGCACTCCGGTGTACCGTGGGCGGGCACGTCTCTGTGTCCTAGAGCGCACGAGGGCACACGGGGGCACACGAGGGCGCTGCGTCCTAGAGCGCACTGAAAAAAAAAGCTGCATTTCCGTTCTTCCACTACAGACACAGCCGCGAACAGAAAGCCAAAGGAGTGCTTTGATTGGTTTAGATGTGATTGACCTCTCATTCGACTAATAAGAGCCTTGAATTGGGTTTCTGAAACCTTGAAGAACCAATGACTGAAAACCTAGCAAGAAGGACCTGCCTACCAACGGCTGCGAATACAGCCAGCCAATTGAAGCACAGAAGTTCGAAAGCTGTTTTGTGTAAGGCTGGGTGACACACAGGCGTTCGCCAGTCTTTTTTTCTTACTACTGTTGTTATTTGTTTTGAAAAATTGTTCGCCAAAACCGCAATCATGGAAGCGCAAAACCGCAATAATGGAATTATGGTTTGACCGGGTCGCGTGACCAGAACCACGAGTCCGTAACAAGCGGACCAGTGTCATGTTCGTCTGACAATGAGGAAGAGAAGTTCGCCAGCGACTTTGCTGTTGTGGACAGGTAAGTGTTATAAGCTAAATTATTCTTTATCCCTGAAAATTGTAATCCAAATGACTTTTGACCAATCGGTAAATTACAACTGTGCGTTATCGCAACATGACGGACCCGGACCGGAGCGGTCCGGGTCCGTCATGTTGCGAACGGCCCCCTCGTCATGTTGTGAATGCCCCCCCCGCTACTCTTCTGTAGCGGATTGCAGATATATTGCAGATATTTTAGTCCAACTGTGCGTAGTAGACCGCGGTGCACCGTCACCGCTTTCCGTCATGTAGCGATGGGCGATGTCCGTCCTCTGTAGCGCGGGTGGGGGAGTTGTTATCTTTTACATTACAAATATTTTAGTATAATTTTTAGTGCACTGTAGGTTATTTTTTCTTGTAAAAAAAAGCCACACATTTTTTACGTGACATGCTTCTTTGTGTGTGGGGGCTTGTTTGTTCATTCATTCATTCATGAATGAATAAACAACCCCCCCCCCCCCCACACACACACACACACACAGCCCTTCACCTTTCATTAGAGCCCAAGATGAAGCTTCTATATTGAATCATTCAAAAGTTACAGACGTTTTTCCAAACTGTGCCATTTGGCACAATTTGGCACAGTTCAAAAACGCCTGGGAACAGCCTAAGAAAAAAGCTATGTAATATATTCATTTTTTGTGGTATTGTTACAAAATTTTGACCTCAGCTGGATAACACTTGGTTCTACATTTCTGTTGCATTTTCCAGCCCGGATCTGAAGCTGTGTGTTATTTGCAAGCATTTGTATCCAAAAAAACACCCAGGCGAAATTTATTTTCTTCAAGTTCAGTATGTTTAGATGACTGTTACTCAGTGGCAGGAGCACTTAGAGAGATTATGACTGTTTTGCCAAAAAATTCAAAGTGTTTTCTTTTAACCCCATGAAGATGCTGCAAAGGGTTGAAGAACAGCTTTTGATTTACTTTGGGTATGTTATTTTTTGGCGTTTTTAGGGAAATTGACCAGAGTGCAAGGGGTTAAAGGTGACGGACAGTGACATTTTTTTATTGAACAAATCAAATGATTGTATGAAAATATTACATTCAGCCCATTCCCCTGATTTAATATGTGTCACCATCCTCCATAAATGACAATAAATGGTCATAGCCCATTTTTCACTCAGTGATGCTGCAGTACCGCCATCTCCCGATAGGTGCGGGCAGTCGTGACGTCAATTCGGTTTGGCCGAGAAAATGGCTGAACAAGAGCAAAGTGATTCCGACAGCGATTACTTTCTCGACTTTGACGACCACAATATAAATGATGACATTGACAACGAAGAATCTGAAGATGAAGTAGTTTTGGGTGGTGCTGAGAGGGGTATTCAGCCTTATTTGTTCGAGGCAGAGGGAGAGGAGAAAGACGCAACACGGACGGGAAAAGAACACGTTTACGATCGGCTGTAAGATATTTCTAGGTAAAAGATGCTTACAAATATTTTTTCTTTGGCGACATGCATGGTCACACACTTAATTTTAAAAATAAAACTACCCATTGGTCACTCGCTGCCTGATGACATGTCATCTTCTCAGCCACTGATTAGCACCTGCTGGTCTGTGCGCAGCTGGACTTTGACGACCTCAATATAAATGATTACAAATGATTACATTGACAATGAAGAAGTTTTGGGTGGTGTGTGGCCTGTCAGCCTTATTTGTTCGAGGCAGAGGGAGAGGAGAAAGACGCAACACGGACGGGAAAAGAACACGTTTACGATCGGCTGTAAGATATTTCTAGGTAAAAGATGCTTACAAATATTTTTCTTTGGCGACATGCATGGTCACACAATTAATTTTAAAAATAAAACTACCCATTGGTCACTCGCTGCCTGATGACATGTCATCTTCTCAGCCACTGATTAGCACCTGCTGGTCTGTGCGCAGCTGGAGCTGATGAGAGATGAGCGGCCGTCATCGTCCACACGAGTGAGTTTATAAACAATATTTATTCATTTGATTTAATTTCCCAGATGAATTATGAAGAAACCATTCAATACATTCAATAATCAATGCAAACGGAATAATCAATGCCAACCCCATATTTTTCAGGCGATACAGATTCATAGTGTTGGGGATTTTTTTGGAGAAGTGAGGGCGATGCCTGCCTGTGCTGTGAGCCTCATCAGAGAAACCTTCCCATCTCATCACTACAAGGGATTTTGCCTACCAAGATTAGATTTGTGAACAATGTTATTTAAATAAAGTTTTGTAAAATCATATATTGAGTTTCTTAATGTTCATGTCAATGTTATAGTTCTCATAGCTCAGCATTCATCAAAGTCGCATGTCATATACATTTCAATAATTTTTCTACCATTTTATGGTATAAATTTGGATTTACATAAAAGTCATGTTCATCAGGTTCCTCTGCTTGGTCAGAAACATCAACATTGAGTGACAGTTGATAAAATCTGCAAAAAAAGTAGATCATAATTTTATCCCAGAGGTCTCAAATTGGATTACATACATAGAAATATAAATTGATCAAACAGGCACAACCACCTCCCTATACAGCACTGAATATTTCATATTTGATGAGTATGAACACCCTAATATGCTAATATTTGATAAGTTGGTAAGGCAATGCAAACCATGGCTTGGAATTCATTTAAGATGTTTAGTAAACATTTGCAGTGAATATTAAAAATAAAAAAATTACCCTGTTTCCTTTAAGTGTTCTGACAGTTGATCGCAACTGTCACTGACCCCGTTCTCAGAGTCACACTTGGAAATTGAGGCATATATAGTTGGAATAGCCGTTTTCTTTATCAGCAATCTTTTGGCAAATTTCATTTCAAATTGACATGTCTGGCCCAGGAAACACGCACGCAGGCTCAGGATAGATTTAACAGCTTTATTCAACAAGCAGGTGTGTGTGAATGGATGTGCTGACGAGGGGCAGGTGTGTGCCCAGCTGACGCCGCTGAGGAGCGGCGAGTTGTGACACAAATTGCATCTTATTCTCGAAATCGCTGTCAACAAAATCTATACTGCACATTTTTGGTGTTTTACCGACATAAGTCCTTTTTTTTTTGCGTTTTCTGAACGAATTTCACCCAGGCCGTTCTGATATTCATAGGGACGTGGACATTCAAAAACACTCACAGCATGCTCCTCTGGTATAACGTTGCACCCGTACACAACACGACAAACCATAATTAATTCGATTCCTGAAATCCTAATGTTAATAAATAATCTATTTGTAATCCAAAAGTATTCCGAGAAATATCCGTAATCGCTGATTTTAAAATTTAAAAAAAGAAAAAAAAAAGCAATGTCCGCTGACTGTGTGACACACCGAATTGACGTCACATAGTCAGCGGCCATTTTAGCTGCTGATCTTGGCTGGGTCAGACAGCTCTCCACAACAACGTACTTCAAGAGCGCATTGTCACCTTATGCGACATACGTTGACACCAAAACATGTGGGGTTCCAATTAGCTCGTCTCAGACAACAATTTGAGATATGATTTAGCGATTTTGAGTTTTCCTCTGTCCGTCACCTTTAAGGGAGCTGTAACATTATTCACAATTACACACTGCTGTCTGTCACTGAGGTATGACCTTATCCAATTTTGTGTATTTTTATGAAGGGAGAATTGTGATAATTTGTTTAAAAGTAACTCATGGTTAACTGTATCAAAAGCCTTTCGCAAATCAAGAAAAACAGCCCCCACTACCCCTCCCCCATCCAGGCTGGATTTGATGTTTTCTAATAGATAGCAGCATGCTGTTTCAGTGGAATATCCTTTCCTAAAACCAAACTGAAAGGGGTTAAGTGCTGCCATGGAGTCAAGGTGGTCCACTAGCTGTTGTGCTACAGCTTTCTCCAAGCCTTTGGAAATGGTTGGGAGTACGCTGATGGGTCTGTAATTTGCGACCTGGAGCTTATCACCTGATTTGTACACTGGCCGTACAATGGCTGTTTTCAAAATTGTGGGAAAGGTACTCTCATTTATGGATTGATTTATAATTTTTGTTAACCACTTGCACTCCGTTGTTCCGCGGACGGGCAAGTCTCTGCGTTCTAGGGCGCACGAGGGCGCACGAGAGTGCCCTCGTGCGCGCTTGGACTCATGACGCATGATGGTGCAGATGGAGATGGTGCTGGCCTCCAAGCACCACTGAAAAAAAAAAGCTGCAGACAGCCGCGAACAGATTAGTTCATCTGATTGACCTCTCATTCGACTAATAAGAGCCTTGAATTGGGTTTCTGAAACCTTGAAGAGCCAATGAATGAAAATCTAGGAAGGAGGACCCGCCTACTGTGAACGCAGGAGCCAATTGAAGCACAGAAATTCAGGCTGGGTGAAGAGAGATTTACTGTTGCAACAGATGAAAACAAAGGATCCTGGACGAATCTACTACAGACCCAGGCTCACCCAGCAGCATGGAGAACACCCACAAGTGGGACCTGCACTCATTCCAGCAGAATAGACGGAGGCCGACGACAAAAGTCGTAAATCATTCGCCAAAACGGCAATAATGGAATTATGTTTTGATCGGGATCCACGAGCGGAGCAGCGTCGCGTTCGTCTGACAATGGGGGAAGAGATGTTCACCACGACTCTGCTGCTTTGAAGAGGTAAGGTGTTATAAGCTAAATTATTATTTATCCCTAAAAACTGTAATCCAAAAATGACTTTTGACCGATCGGTAAATTACAACTGTACTGCGCACGAAGTACGAAGTGTGTGCGCCGCGATAAACGGTTCATTTGCCGTGTTCGGACCGTGAACGCCCCCCCCCCCCCCCCGCTGCAGAAGAGGAGCGGGGGGGGCGTTCATGGTCCAAACGCCCCCCGGTCTGCGGGGGGAAGCATATGAGTCTATTCCATCATGTAGCGATGGCCCTCTTCTGTAGCGAGGGGGGGGGGGCGTTCACGGTCCGTTCACGGTTCCCCCCCCCCACACACACACAGTAGCGAGGGGGGGGGGAGCCGCTGTGAAAACATGCAAGGAGTGTAATCCGTCATGTAGCGAGGGCCGAACTCGGTCCTTGGTAGCGGGGGGGGGGACGACCCCCCGCCCACACACACACACACAGACACAGCCCTGAGTGTGACCTTTCATTAGAGCCTAAAATGAAGATTCTACATTGAATTATTCAAAAGTTACAGACGTTTTTCCAAACTGTGCCATTTGGCACAATTTGGCACAGTTCCAAAACACCTGGGAACAGCCTGAGAACAAAGCTGTGTAAAATATTCATTTTTTGTGGTATTGTTACCAAATTTGGATCTCAGCTGGATAACACTTGGTTCTACATTTCTGTTGCATTTTCCAGCCGGATCGGACAGCTGTGTGTTATTTACAAGCATTTGTATCCAAAAAAACACTGTGTCCAATTTTTTTTTCTTCAAGTTCAGTATGTTTAGATGACTGTAACTCAGTGGCCGGAGCATGTAGAGAGATTGTGTTTTTTTTGCCAAAAAATTCAAAGTGTTTTCTTTTAAATGAGACCAACCCCATGAAGATGCTGCAAAGGGTTGAATAACAGCTTTCGATTTACTTTGGGCACGTTATTTTTTGGCATTTTTAGGAAAACTGCCCGGAGTGCAAGTGGTTAATACTGGGATTAAAATTTCTTTGTGTTCTTTCAGAAAAGCTGTATCCATTCCAAATATGTCTTTAGCTTTACTATTGTTAAGATTGGATATGATTTTAGAGATATTCCCTTCATCTACCTTACTCAATTTAAAAGAATGAGCATCACAGTGGAATTCATGAGTGCAGTTTGGCTTAGAAAAACTCTTTACCAATTGTGACACAGAGTTTATAAAATAATCATTAAAATGTTTTGCCAGCTCAGTGTTGTTATTTTGGATAACAGAATTTATTTTTAGCTTTAAGTCATCACATCTTGGTTTTTCTTTTCCCAATAGCTTCTCCATGCTTCTCCAAATAAGTTTTAATTCATTAAAAATCCTTCAATGTGATTTTCTGGATTTTTTTTTCTTCTCATTTTGTCTCTCATAGTTGAGGTATACCTATGATGAAAATTGGAGACCTCTCTCATCTTTTAAGTGGGAGAACTTGCACAATTGGTGGCTGACTAAATACTTTTTTGCCCCACTGTATATAGAAAATGAAGAAATGCCTCAAAACCCTCCATCCTATAAAAATTTTTATTCACATTTTTCAAATGTGGTGGGGGTCCATATTCCACTGTTTAATATGGATCCCGTACATACCAGTGACACAGGGTCCATTTTCCACGGGGGGGGGGGCATATTTTATATGACACCAGCGTTGGTTTGTCTGTCTGTTAGCAACATTAGTCAAAAAGTTATGAATGGATTTTGATGAAATTTTCAGGAATGGTGTGTAATGGCATGGGGAACAGATTTTGGTCGTGATCTCAGAGTGCATGCCTCCACCTGTCATGAATTGGCCCCTTCGGGGTAGAGAGAATAACCCAGATGCTGAACTGTTTAGTGATATTTATTAACAAGAACAGAAAATTCAAAAACTGTGCACGTAACACAAAAAAATGCAAACTTAAAGTAACTTACAGCGGGGAACTCTCCAGGGCTGAGATCGCACTGTGAGAGGGGAGGGGAAATAAATCCAACAGTCCATCGACATCAGAAGATTGACAATTGAGAAGTGACAATGCTGCCGCAGGCAGCCTTGAGTAACTGGCAGTAAATGAGTGACAGGTGTGTGCCATTAAGTGAGCCGGTGACCTAATTACAATTGCTCACAGCTGAGATGGCAGAGAAGCAGACAGTGAGCAGCTGGTGGAGAGTGTCTGGAGAAAGAGGAAAGGCTCTAGTCAAAAAAAAACAAGCAAAAAAAAATATACAAAAACTGACAACATACTAATAATAACAGACATACAAAACTTAAAAATAAAGTGAGAGTCTGAGCTCTGTGAAACACATGTGCAGACATATGACAGAGCCCCCCCCTTTAAGGGGTGGATTCCAGACACCCCCAGGTAACACCAAAGAGCCCCCCCCCCCCCCAAAAAAAGAAAAGAAATAGTACAGTAATACGCCAGTCAGGGTGGGAGGTGGGGGGAACTGGTTAGGGGGAAACAAAAATGTAGAGCCCGCTCAGGACCTGCACCCACACTACATCAAGGCCTTGGGCCCCCCAGACAGTTCGGGTGGCTGGCCGAAGTCCCAGGCCAGCTGGACGGCCAGATGGAATGAGTCAGTTGGCCTGCCGGAGAATATGGACCAGCCACCCAGCGGCACAGTCTTTCAGGTGGCCGACCAGAGTCTTTAAGTCACCAGGACAGGAGGGGTGATCCAGGAAGAGGCTTCCCCATAGGAAGACCCAATAACGGGAAGCAGGGCCAGAGGAGGGGAACCACAATGGTGTCAGGTGGTGGACAAGGATGGGGAGGAAGGGGGACCACGATGGCGTTTGGCAGGGGAGGAAAGGAGACCATGACGGCGTCCTGCAGAGGAGGAAGGGTGGCCACGACAGCGTCCGGCAGAGGAGGAAGGACCTTGACGCCTTCGGTGGTCCCAGGCTGGACGACAGTTGCACCCGCGGTGGCTCTGGGCTGGAGCTCTGCAGCACCTTTGGTGGTCCCGGGCTGGGCCAACACTGCACCCTTGGATTGATGCTGGGGCACAGCATCTACGAGGGTCCCCGAATGGGACGCAGCACCCACGGAGACTCGGACCAAGGAGGGACCCACACGATGGCCTCCGGCAGAGGGGAAGCTGCACCCACGGAGGTCCCAGGCTGGGACAGGGCACCCGCGATGACCTCTACAGCGGGGAAGCTGGACATTGGACGACCTCAGGCAGTGAGCCTGGACCCATGGAGACCTCTGGCATCGCTGGAACATTCCTGGTGACCCTGGGAGAAAACTCAGACAAGACACACAGAGAAGAGGAGTCAGGGTCACCGGCAACGGCGAGCTCAGGTGCAGTGGGTGGCTGCACCCAGCTCTCCTCACCAAGAGCCAGGAAAGATTGCTCCAAGACAGATAAGAGAAACACAAAGGACAGCACTTGCCAGAGCTCGAGCTCCACCGCCGTCCAGGACTCCAGGCATGATGGTGGTTGCAGTCCTTTCGGCCCCAGGCAAAGTGACCCACGCAGGAGGTTTGTCCAGCGTGGCGGCTGGGGTCTGGCTCGCCATTGGTGCTGGACTCTGCGTAGTGAGCTCAGGTTCAGCGCCTTCCCTCTGTCCATGGTGTACTTGCTGGGCTGTAGTCTGGTCCTCCAGCGTCACAGGCTTCTCCATCATCTGGTGGTTCTGATCCGGGGCCGGTGGACACCCAGAGGCAACAGGAGGCACGGAGAGGGCAGTTGATGATTTAGGTACAGCAGGTGGAGAGAGCTCAGTGGACTGCACATCCTGAGTCTCTCTACCAGGAATTAGGCCAGGCATTTCATCAAAAATTGCAATAGAATGAAATAAAACTTGCCTGGTTTCCTGGGACTCAATGTTTCCTGCTGTAGCGTCGCCCCTCTCCGTGGCTACAGTGGACTTGGGCCCCTCAGTGGATCGTGGAGGAGCTGCCTCTGTAGACGCAGAAGTGGACAGAGCCGGGGAGGACGCATTGAGCTTCCCAGCAGCGGGAGGAGTCACCGGGAGGAAGTGGGAGGCAGCAGCTGCACAGCGGGGAGAAGCTGGGGAATCAGCTGGAAGAAAGAGACGTTAAGAGTGCACTGCTGCGGGAGTCTTCTGCTCCGACGAAGGAGAGGCTGCTGGCGAGGAGGAGATGGTGTTCTTCCAGCGGTATGGAGCTGGATAACGCTGGCCTTGCAGAGTTGATGGGAAAGGAACGGGCGCCAGAGGCTGGTGAGGAGTAGAGGCAATGGAGCCCCAGGAGCGCCTCCCCTTCAGTGCGTGCCCAGGTTTCTCCGGGGAATTCTTCGTCCTCCCACTGTTCTTGCTTTGCAGTGCAGCCACCTGAGAAATCCTTTCTCTCCCCTCAGTGTGTTCCATAAGCTGAGGGCATTTTCACCCAGTATGTCACATGCCACACCAGAGACTATAAAACACTGGACTTATTTTATGCAAACACCAAGGAGGCTTACACCGCATCGCCACTCCCCACTCTCGGAAGATCGGACCACAACTTGGTTCACCTCTGGCCTGTGTACAAACCCCTGGTACACAGACAACCTCCTGTTACCCGCACAGTGAAGATATGGTCTAAGGAGGTGGAGGACACTCTGAAGGACTGTTTTGAATCCACTGTATGGGAGCAACTTTGTGATCCACATGGTGAGGACATCAATGGCCTCACACACACCATCACAGACTACATCAACTTCTGTGTGGACAACACCGTACCTAGCAAGATCATACGGTGTTTCTCAAACAATAAACCCTGGATCAACCCTGAGATAAAGTCACTGCTGAAGGAGAAGAAAAGGATCTTCAGGTTGGGAAATAAGGAGCAGCTGAAGTCCATACAGAGGGAGCTAAGGAGGAAGATCAGAGAGGGGAAGGACAGCTACAGGAAAAAGACTGAGGACAAGCTGCAACAGAGTGACATCAACGGTGTCTGGAGAAACCTCAGAACCATCTCTGGGCACCAGAATACCTCCTCCTAGGCCACAGGGGGTAGGGAATGGGTGAACAAACCATTCACCCATTCCCTACCCCCTGAGAAGAGGGCAGTTGGTCAAACCTGTTTTTAACAGTTTTGACCAACTGCCCTCTTCTCCACCTGCTCACCAACCACTGCTGCCTCCACCTTCATCTAGTCCCGCTGTCACCATAACATAATCCCCCTTAGGTCTTCGTCTGGCAGGGGATAAAAAACCTGAAAAGCACAATCTTGTCACTACTTTAGGGACAGATACTGTATTGTCTCTGTCCTGTTCTTTAAATGAGCAGTTTTGATTTTGCTTTTGTTGTGACATAAACAATGGAGTCAATGGACTGATACCACCCTTCCAGCTTAATTTTCACTAATTTTCTGGATCATGGGAGGATTGCTGTAAATGTTCAAACCCACACTGACAGTGCTACTAGGGTTGCCAGCCTGCTAGGGTCTGTCTAGCACCTTAGCAATCACCTCAGTGGGGAGAAGCTGATGAATTAGCCTGGCAAGCACTAGTGGTCTGGTCAGGTCTTATATGAGGTGGTCAAATTTGACCAAATGTGGTTTATTTTTCAACATAGTCTCCCCTTCAGTCCACACACTTCTTCCATTGGTGTTGCAGCGCTTGGATCCCT
This sequence comes from Pholidichthys leucotaenia, assembly GCA_020510985.1. NCBI lineage: Eukaryota > Metazoa > Chordata > Actinopteri > Cichliformes > Pholidichthyidae > Pholidichthys > Pholidichthys leucotaenia. The sequence goes on from CM035837.1 coordinate 144,671,604, forward strand.
GCAATTGAAAAATAAACCACATTTGGTCAAATTTGATCACTATGAATGTTTCACCCCCCGTATAATATATATATATATATATATACTGTGTATATATATATATATATATATATATATATATATATATATATATATATATATATATATATACTGTATATATATACTGTATATATATACAGTATATACATATATATACACACACACACACACACACATATGTGTGTGTGTGTGTGTGTGTGTGTGTGTGTGTAAATATTCAGTTCTTTATTAAGAAATGTTCACATATTGATGTCTAATCTTGCTTTTATTTATCTCTGGAAAATAAAGTGATTTGATTGCAGGTAAATAACGAAAATTAACTTTGTTTTACTCATTAAACAAAAGATATCAACAAAAATGTGTATTCTAACTGAGGAAAAAGTTAGGACACCCTACTGCCTAATAGCTAGTGTTACCCCCTTTGGCTGAAATAACTTCAGTGAGACGCTTCTTGTAGCCATCTACCAGCCTCTGACATCGGTCTGAGGAAAGTTTTCCCCACTCCTCAATGCAGAATTCTTTCAGCTGTGAGATGTTTGAGGGGTTTCTTGCATGTACAGCCCGTTTCAAGTCACCCCACAGCATCTTAATGGGATTAAGATCTGTGCTTTGACTCGGCCATTCCAGGACTCTCCATTTCTTAGTTTTTAGCCAGTCCTTTGTGGATTTACTGGTTTGTTTTGGGTCATTGTCATGTTGCAGGGTCCAGTTCTACTTCCATTTTAATTTTTTTACAGATGGTGTCACGTGGTGCTCAAGCACCCTCTGATATACGGTAGAATTCATGATGGATTCTATGACGGCGAGCTGGCCAGGTCCGGCTGCAGCAAAGCATCTCCAAACCATGACACTTTCACCTCCATGGTTCTTTTCCTGGAATGCTGTATTTGGTCTACACCAAACATGTCCTCTGTTCTCATGTCCAAATAATTCAATTTTAGACTCATCTGTCCAAAGAACATTATTCCAGAAGTCCTGGTCTTTGTCTTCATTCTCTCTGGCAAACTTCAGTCTGGCCTTCATGTTTCTCTTAGAGAGCAAAGGTTTCCTCCTTGCACGCCTCCCAAGCAAGTTAAACTTGTGCAGTCTCTTTCTGATTGTAGAGGCATGCCCTTTCACATCAACAGTAGCAAGAGCCTGCTGTAGGTCCTGTGATGGCATTTTAGGGTTTTTGGAGACTTTTTTTAGTATCTTGCGGTTTGCTCTCAGGGTGAGCTTCCTTGGACAACCAGTTGTTGACAGTTGTTTTGAATGTTCTCCACTTGTAGACTATTTTCTGGACACTGGAATGGCTGATTTCAGTTTCTTTTGAGATGTTTTTAAATCCCTTACCAGACTCATAAGCAGCTACAGTCTTCTTTCTGAAGGTCTCAGACAGCTCTTTCGATCTCACCGTGGTGTTAACTCTCACTTCAACAGTCAGGAGCACACCAAACTACAGTGGATAGAAAAAGTCTACACACCTGTGACAGCGGAGTGTCGCCACTGTATGGTCTGTGTATCGAATGTTATATTATATGTGTAAAGGATTTATATTTGTAAATGTCAACTTGTATTTGATGGGAAAAATGCACATATAATTGTATAATGTGTTCTGACTAAATTGAATCCCGTTTGTGAGATAATTGTGGATTAATTATGTTAATTGGGTGAGAAATTAATTAATCTTAAAACCACGTACCTTTGCCAGCATGCTTCCTGGAGGTATCCGGACAAAAGACTCCTCAGGGGTTTGAGGGCCTTCTAAAGGATGCCAACAGGAAGAAATTATATGATGGTTGAGTAGAGGGGAATTTAATATGTAAATAGGGGATTGAAGTATTTATTGTATTATTTATGGTGTATTTGTGGTTCTATTTATTCTGTAAATATTCTGGGGAAAGTATTTATGTATTTATGATCTTTTAGATATTATTGGGTATGTGGAAAATATGAAAATGCTTATTGTCTTACCTAGGGTTTTGGTATGCGCCAATTAGGCAAATTATCTCACTGTGTATATTAACAGGTGTTTCATTTGGTTAGTGTGGGGTGTCGGGTGTGCATGGGAATTATTGCCTGTGAAGATTATTGGAATAAATGAAAAATTGCTGATTGCAAACTGTTTGGAAGCCTCCACTCTTTCTCTGGTGCCTCGTCCGCTCGGTTGTGTGACAACACCCCTGTTCAAATGCCAGGTTTTTGTGATGTAAAAAATGAGACCAAGATAAAGCATTTAAAAACTTTTTTCTTCCATTGATGTGACCTAAAATCTGTACAACCCAATTGAAAAACAAACTGAAATGGTTAAAGGGGAAAATAAAAAAATAAAAAACTTAAAAAACTTAAAAAAAAAACCTTACAATTACCTGTTTGCATAAACATGCACACCCTTAATCACCCCTAACCCATCATCACGAACACAGGTGTTCCACAGGGTTGTGTTCTCAGCCCCATCCTCTGCAGCCTCTTCACCCATGACTGTGTTGCCTCCCACAAGGACAATATCATCCTAAAGTTTGCGGATGACACAACAGTGACAGGACACATCTCTGGTGATGACGAAGCATCCTACAGGAGGGACGTGGCCAACCTGGTGTCATGGTGTGAGGACAACGACCTCACCCTCAACATGGGCAAGACAAAGGAGATGATAGTGGACATGAGGAAGGGGAGGAGGAGACCCCATCAGCCGCTGTTCATTCGGAAGCTTGAGGTGGAGGGGGTGAGCAGCTTTAAATACCTGGGCATCCACATCAGCGAGGACCTTAAGTGGACACACAACACCACAGAGCTGGTTAAAAGAGCTCAACAGTGACTGTACTTCCTGAGGAGGCTGAAGAAGTTTGACATGTCCTCCAGGATCCACAACAATTTCTACAGCTGCATCATCGAGAGCATCCTGACAAACTGTATCACTGTGTGGTAAGGCAGCACCACTGCCCTGGAGCGCAAACGCCTGCAGAGAGTGATGAAGACAGTGGAGAAGATCATCAGGACTCCACTCCCTTTTCTGCAGAGCATCTACCACCGCAGAGTCCAAAGGAGAGCTGACGCCATCCTCCAGGACCCCACCCACCCCCAGCACAGATTGTTCGCACTTCTACCCTCAGGCCGGAGGTACAGAAGTGTGAAATGCAGGTCAACCAGACTGAAGAACTCATTCTTTCCCACTGCCATCAGACTCCTGAACAAATAACTCCCAAAACTCCGCAACACAGCTTTGCATATAGGAACTCACACATACATCTGCACATTGCTCACTTGTACAGTGTATATAGTCTCACCTGTCTGATGTCCAGATCATCTCTGCTGCTAATTATCATCTCTGCTGCTATTTATCTTGTACAGGCTACTGGAACGACCGTTACAAAGAAATTAGCACCGGGTGCTAATTTGTAATTTATCATTATATACTGCTCGCTGCACAATGCTCATTTGCACACTGTACATACTTAGGTTTATGTACACAATGCTCAATTGCACACTGTCCATAGGTTTATGCCATGTCAGGTTCACATCATCTCTGATATCAATATACCACTACCACTATAGTTATCCAGTGAATTTTCATTTTCATTCCTCCTGTTTGACTGCATCAACTGCTTTAGCTGTCCAAATTGCCTAATGTGTGTTAGTAGTACTCATTAGTATTAGTATTTAGTATCAAAGCGTGCTTAGGAGTCCTAATTGCCTAACTGTGTGCTGGCGTGTGTGTTGTTAGCATCCATTAGTATTAGTATTGAGTTATTGTGTTATTGTGTTATTACCTTATTAGTATCCTTGTGTACCTATTACCATGGCATTTGTTTGGAGAGCAAAGTAAGAATTTCATTGCTCAGGAAATGTAGCATTTCTTAACTATGCACATGATAATAAAGCCTTTGAATCTTGAATCTTAAACTAGTACTTTGTTGCAGCACCTTTGGCTTTTATTACAGCACTCAGTCTTTTTGGGCAGGAGTCTATCAGCATGGTACATCTTGATGTTCAATTCAATTCAGTTCATTTCAACTTTATTTATATAGCGCCATTTCACAACAACGGTCATCTCATAGCATTTTCAACTGTAGGGGAAACCTCCATAATTGCAGAAAGATGTGGCAATATTTGCCCACTCTTCTTTGCAAAAATGCTTCAAATCTGTCAGACTGCAAGGGCATCTACTGTGCACAGCCTTCTTCAGATCACCCCACAGATGTTCGATCGGATTCAGGTCTGGACTCTGGCTGGGCCATTCCAAAACCTTAATCTTCTTCTGGTGAAGCCATTCTTTTGTTGATTTGGATGTGTGCTTTGGGTCATTGTTGTGCTGAAAGATGATGTTCCTCTTCATCTTCAGCTTTCTAGCAGAAGCCTGAAGGTTTTGTGCCAACACTGACTGGTATTTGGAACTGTTCATAATTCCGTCCACCTTGACTAAGGCCCTGGTTCCAGCTGAAGAAAAAAAGCCCCAAAGCATGATGCTGCCACCACCATGCTTCACTGTAGGTATGGTGTTCTTTTGGTGATGAGCAGTGTTGTGTTTGTGCCAAATATACCTTTTGGAATTATGGCCAAAAAGTTCAACCTTGGTTTCATCGGACCATAACACATTTTTCCACATGCGCTTGGGAGATTTCAAATGTGCTTTTGCAAAATGTAGCCGAGCTTGGATGTTTTTCTTTGTAAGATAAGGCTTCCATCTTGCCACCCTACCCCATAGCCCAGACATATGAAGAAGATGGGAGATTGTTGTCACATGGACTAAAAAGCCAGTACTTGCCAGAAATTCCTGCAGCTCCTTCAACATTGCTGTCGGCCTCTTGGCAGCCTCCCTGACCAGTTTTCTTCTCGTCTTTTCATAAACTTTGAAGGGAAGCCCAGTTCTTGGTAATGTCGCCGTTGTGCCATATTTTCTCCACTTGATGATGACTGTCTTCACTGTGTTCCATCGTATATTTAATGCCTTGGAAATTTTTTTGTACTCTTCTCCTGACTGATGCCTTTGAACAATGAGATCCCTCTGATGCTTTGGAAGCTCTCTGCAGACCATGGCTTGTGCTGTAAGATGTGACAACAAAAATGTCAGGAAAAGCCTACTACAACTGCTGAATTTTATTTGGGGTTAATCAGAGGCATTTCAAATGGTGGCAGGTGTGTGCTGACTCCCATTTAACATGAGTTTGAATGTGATTGGTTAACTCTAAACACAGTCACATCCACAGTTATAACAGGGTGTGCATATTTATGCAAACAGGTTATTGTAAGTTTTTTTATTTTTCTCCTTAAAAGATTTCAGTTTATTTTTCAATTGGATTGTATACATTATAGGTCACATTAATGGTGGAAAAAGTTCTGAAATTATTTAACTTGGTCTCATTTATTTACATCACAAAAACCTGGCATTTGAACAGGGGTATGTAAACTTTTTATATCCACTGTAAATGGCTTAAATAGGACAAGCCTCCTTCAAAATACTGAGTGACGATGTTCTAATCATGTGCACCTGATGTGATACACCTGTGTGTGATTTTAGCCATTTTAAGTGGGAATAAATGTGGGGGTGTCCTAATTTATTCCTCACCAGAAATTGCATGTTTTTAGCATTACATTTTACAGAAAAAATCTTCAGTTTTACTTGGTGAGTTATATTACTTGAATTCCCAGTATTGTTAAAATTGATAATATCCATGTGTCCAGATCTTCTTCTTTTGGCTGCTCCCTTTGGGGGTCACCGCTCAACTGCTTCCATCTCACCCCATCCCTTGCATCTTCCTCTGTAACACCAACCCTCTCCATGCCCTCCTTCACTACATCCATGAATCTTCTCTGTGGTCTTCCCTTTTTCCTCCTGCCTGGCAGCTCCATCTTCAACATCCTTTGTCCAGTATATCCACTATCCTTCCTCTGCACATGTCCAAACCATCTCAGCCTTGCCTCTCTTTCTTTGTCTCCAAATTGCTCAACCTGAGCTGTCCCTCTGATATACTCATTTCTGATCTTGTCCCTCCTAGTCACTCCCAATGAAAATCTTTGCATCTTAAATTCTGCCACCTCCAGCTCCATTTCCTTTCTTTTTGTCAGCGCCACCATCTCCAGACCATACATCATTGCAGGTCTCACTACCGTCTTGTAAATCTTCCCTTTCACTTTTGCTGCTACGCTTTTGTCACAAATCACCATTGACTATCGTCTCCACCCACTCCACTTCTCCTGCACTCTCTTCTTCACCTCTCTTGTGCATTTTCCATTGCTATGGATGGATGACCCCAGGTATTTAAACTCATCTACTTTCACCACCTCTACTCCTTCCATCTTCACCGTTACACCTGCCTCCCTCTTATTCACACTCATGTATTCTGTCTTGCTTCTACTAACTTTCATTCCTCTTCTCTCCAAAGCATGCGTCCACCTCTCCAGTTTCTCTTCCACTTGCTCCCTACTCTCACTACAGATTACAATGTCGTCTGCAAACATCATGGTCCACGGAGACTCCTGTCTGACCTCATCTGTCAGCCTGTCCATCACCATGGCAAACAAGAAGGGGCTCAGAGACGATCCCTTATGAAACCCCACACCCACCTTGAACCCATCTATCACTCCTATAGCACACCTCACCACCGTCTTGCTGTCCTCATACATGTCCTGCACCACCCTCACATACTTCTCTGCCACTCCTGACTTTCTCATACAGTACCACACTGCCTCTCTTGGCACCCTATCATATGCTTTCTCCAGATCCACAAAGACAGTGCAACTCCTTCTTGTCGTGGTTCGAGCGCCGATTTCGTCCGCGCTCGGGCCATGCAGTATTTTCCTCCCAGCTGATGCGTGTGTCCCCGATGGCTCTCCGAGCTCTTATTGTGACAGCGCTTGGAGGGGCTTCCGGCTGTCAGAGCGGAGCTCTCTGACAGCTGAGCTGCATTAGCGATTCCATATAGATGGCGGCAGCGGCCCCTCTTGGCATCAGCGAGTGTGAGAGTTTTGAGTGTTTTGATCTTCCCAGACGTACATTCTGTAAAACTTACAACCGTGAGACCTTATTAAACATCAAGGTACTGCACGCTGCAAGAATCGCGGCGATCGGTTGTGATTTGGACATTCTACGCCAGCATGGAATTCTGGCGGAGTCCCCGCTGGAAGCTACCCGAGAGAAGAGGAGGCGTAAGCGGAGTGAATGCAAGCAAAAGCGTGGAAAAAGGGCCGGGATCCATGCTAGGCTAAAGGCTAACCCCTCCAGACCAGTGGTACCGTCGCTCATTCTCTCTAACGTCCGCTCCCTCGAAAACAAGCTACACGAGCTGCGTCTGCTGAGAGAAACCCGGAGAGAGTGGAGAGACTGCTGTGTGTTTGTTTTCACTGAGACATGGCTCCACGGCAACATTCCTGACGAGGCCATTCAACTGGAAGATATGGTGATGTTCCGTGCCGACAGGGAAACGGCGAGCTCCGGTAAGAGCCGAGGGGTGGGCTATGCATCTATGTTAACAAGAACTGGTGCGTCAATGCCACGTTAGTGTCTAAACACTGCTCTCCATTGGCGGAGTTCCTTATTGTAAATTGTCGGCCACATTATTTGCCGAGGGACTTCAGCAACGTGTTTGTAGCTGGTGTTTACATAGCGCCGAGCCCTAATGCTAAAGCTAATGCTAAGAAGGCACTCGGGTTACTGCACAATGCGATTAGTGAAATCCAAACTTCACACCCGGATAGTTTTGTGGTGGTTGCGGGGGATTTTAACCACACCAGCTTAAAGACTGTGCTCCCCAAGTTTAAACAATGTGTAGACTTTAAGACCAGAGGAGAGAATATGTTGGACTTAGTATACACAAACACAGATGCATATAAGGCGATACCCCGCCCCCATCTCGGCCTTTCTGATCACATGTCCGTGATGCTGCTGCCTGTCTACAAACCTTTATTGAAGCGCAGCAGGCCAGCAGTGAAACAAATTAGAATTTGGCCAGAGAGTGCAACCTCTGCACTGAAAGACTGTTTTCTGCACACAGACTGGGAGGTCTTCAAAATAGCAGCCTCCCAGGAAGACAAGACAGATGTGGAGAAGTATGCTGATACAGTCACCAGCTACATCGCGAAGTGCACAGAGGATGTCACTACAGTGAAGACCATCACTATGCGGGGTAACCATAAGCCCTGGATGACTGCAGAGGTGTGCTCGCTGCTTACAGCCAGAGATGCAGCCTTCAGAGCGAAGGACAGGATTGCCCTCCGCTCAGCCAGGTCTGCGCTCTCAAAGGGAATTAAGGCGGCAAAGCGCGCCTATGCGGAGAAAATCCAGGGACACCTCTGTAACACTAGGAACACCAAGCAGATGTGGCAGGGAGTTCGGACACTGACGGGCTATAAGTCTAGGCAGGGGGTCCATGATGACGACGCTTCGCTTCCAGACAGGCTTAATGACTTCTTTGCACGTTTTGAAGCATCAAACTTGACAATCAGAGGGAGGGCTGGCCCACCCCCACCATCGGTCGGACCAGCTTTTACCATCAACACAGCGGACACACGGAGGACCCTAACCAGAGTCAACCCACGCAAAGCTGCAGGTCCGGACAACATTCCGGGACGCATGCTCCGAGACTGCGCGAGCGAGTTGGCGGATGTCCTGACTGACATTTATAACATCTCCCTGAGTCAGGCCATCGTTCCCAGATGCTTCTAGACCTCTATCATTGTACCGGTGGCAAAGAAACCAGTTGTGTCCTGTTTGAATGACTATTGTCCTGTTGCAATGACACCAATTGTGATGAAGTGTTTTGAACGGCTTGTCAAACCACACATTACAGCCTGCCTCCCTGCATCACACGACCCGCTCCAGTTTGCATATCGTTCAAACCGCTCCACGGAGGATGCTATAGTCACCACCCTACACTCTGTCATTACCCACCTGGACCAGAAAGACACCTACACCAGACTCCTGTACATTGATTTCAGTTCAGCATTCAACACCATTATTCCCCAGAGACTGATGGAGAATTACTCCTTCTCGGTCTGAACACCGCCACATGTCTCTGGATTCTGGATTTCCTGACTGAGAGACCTCAGTCTGTCCGGGTTAGAAACAACATCTCCAACTCTGTCACGCTGAGCACCGGATCCCGTCAAGGCTGTGTACTCAGTCCACTGTTGTTTACACTTCTAACACATGACTGTGTATCCAGACACGAGGGGAACCAGATTATTAAGTTTGCAGACGACACCACGGTGGTGGGACTTATTCAGAGGGATGAGGAATCAATGTACAGGGAAGAAGTGAGAGACCTGGAGGGCTGGTGCAGGGAGAACAATCTGGTGCTCAACGTGGACAAAATGAAGGAGATGATTATCGACTTCCGGCGGTCACAGCCTGAGCACGTCCCCCTCAGCATCGGCGGCCGTTTAGTGGAGAGAGTGGAGAACATCAAGTTCCTCAGAGTGCAGATCTCGCAGGACCTGACCTGGAGCAAGAATTCCTTGGGGATCAGGAAGCGGGCTCAGCAGAGACTGCACTTCTTGAGGAAACTCAAACAGGCCTCTCTCCCCATCTGCATCCTCAGGACCTTCTACAGAGGTGTGGTGGAGAGTGTTCTGACGTACTGCATTGCTACATGGTACTCCAGCTGCAGTATGTCAGACAAAAAAGCCCTGCAGAGGATAGTCAAGGGGGCTGAGAGGGTAATTGGAGTCTCCCTCCCCTCTGTCCAAGAACTTTTTCAGAACCGTTGTAGGAGCAGGGCACTGAACATTGTCAAGGACCGTTCTCACCCTCTGCATAAACACTTTGAACTTCTTCCATCTGGTAAACGATTCCGGAGCATCAGAGGCAGAACCACCAGACTGATCAACAGCTTCCTTCCACAAGCTGTCAGGATGCTGAACAGTTGACCCAGAATCTCTCATACACACTACTGCACCTACGGACATTTTGTATATTATTTGTATATTATAGTTAGTTAGTTTTTTCCCAAGTATGTCTCAGGGATGTGTGAATGGATGGGGGGGTGGGGGTGGGGGGGGTGAAGCTATGTGGGAGTGTGTCTTAAGGGAGTGCTGCTTCTATTTATATGGATGCCGAGAGAAACGCAATTTCATCTTGCCTGCACTACAGTTGTATGTACAGCAATATGACAATAAAGTTGATTTGATTTGATTTGATTTTGATTTGATTTGATTTGATTGCCATCAGCTGTCCCATCCTGAGCCCTATTTAAGGGATCAGCTAGGGGCTGAGCGTCGCTGCAGTCCCGTCAGACAACTCCTCGTTTGACATCGTCGAGCACTCCTCGCCGAGCTTCCCTGGTCAGACGTTAACTACCTTTCATCCTCGTCCTTTATTGTAAGTATGTTTTGTTATGAATCTGTTCTTCTTTGTCATAGCCTGAGTTATCGTTATAGTGTGTTTTAGCCCCCCGTGGCTCGTTATTTTGTCATTTTCCTTTCCTTTAATAAACTGTGCAAACTCACCGGCTGATATATAGCGTCTTATTGATGGCTCGTGAGGGCCATCCATGACAGTAGACTGCAGCCAGACTGAGACGCCTGTCGCCGTGAGTTTGCCGTGGGCTGGAGTTTTTTCCCTTTGCAAGGGCTGTTGGTATCAGTATGTCCACCCTCGAGCGTGGGTTTTGCAGTGAGTGGTTGCAGGGGACCGATGGCTACCTGGCCAAGGCCCGTCTCCTCATGCCTACCCACGCGGCACATAATTACTTGTTTCTTGCCCAGAGGACCATATTAAAATATCACCTTACCTCCTTTCCGGAAGGAAAGGAATGGGTGACATGGATTGTGGCACAACGTGAACTGATCGAAAAGGCGGCCAAGGAACCCTCTCCTTCTTCCCCGAGTACAGCGTCCCCGATGAGGGTGGAGATCCACGGACTGGAGGGGAACCCCGGCAGGAGACCGACGGAGAGGCATCCCTGCTCCTCGCCTCGAGATCCAGCTCCTGTCACCCGTCCAGCCCAGGTGCCATGTATTCCTGGTCCCATCTCCATTCCACCATCTGCCAGTAAACATTGTTGCCATGCCACAAATAGGCCTCAGCGAGAATCCCGTCTGGATCCAGTTCCGGGTCATCGGAGGGACTCAGCCTTGCAGTCAGCTGCTTCTCCTACGTCACGTCAGGAGGGAATCCCCGCAGCTGCCCCCCCCCCCCCGGGTCATCTGTCCCTGCTGTCCCGTCAGCACCTCGTGCCTGGATCGCCTCGGCTGTCATCCCCTCCTCCTCAATGTCATCCCCGGCTGCTGTGAGTGCCATGAGTCCTGCTTCGGCAAGGCCCGTCTGCAATCCATCGTGAGTGGCTCCTCCTCGCCTTCCCGAGGGGCCTGCCATCACCATCCGGAGGGGAAAAGGAAGAACTCCGCCCACTACAGCAGGCACCATTGGCCCTCCGGGGAACAGGCAAGTGCAATTTCATTCTTCTCCTCATTGTTGTGATTTGCCTTGTCTGACTCCTGGGGGTGGAGTTCGGGGTTTGCAGTCCCCCGAGCTCCCACCACCTGCTGTAGCCTCTGACATTGAACCTACTGCCTCTGTGTCTCCCTCCGCTGAGCGTTCCACAACGCCAGGTCTACGTCGCCGGATGGGGAGGGGGCCTGCGGTCCTGGAGAGCCTGGTTCCAGCCCCGCAGCCACGTCACGGGCAGAGGAGGAGAGCGGACTGCAGTGTGGAGCCTGCGCCGATGATGAAACGTCCCTGGGTCTCCATCGATGAGCAGTTCGATCCAGCGGGTCGAGGATCCCCTGCCACCACGCCGTGCGGGTCGTCGGCGTGGATGTCAGAGTTGGAGGGTCCTCAGACTGTGGAAAACATCATGCCGGCTGCGGAGCCCGCCGTAGCCGAGTGGGAGCCAGAGGACGTCCTTCTTCGTCCTGAGCCCGGATCGCTGAAGTCCTGGACGGCGACAGAACTCGGGATCAGGCAAGTGCTCTACTTTATCTTCCTTCTTTCTTCTTTGGAGCATTTTTGCCTGTCTCTCGGGGAGACGAGCCTGGTGCAGCCATCTGCTGCATCCGAACTTGTCTCGCCGGGTTCTGTCGCTACCGGTGATCCTGACTCCGGTTCTGTTCCCTCTCCTGAGCACTTCTCCAGGGTCGCTGGTGATGAGTCGGTCCTGGTCTCAGCTCTGAAGGTTCCGGGTTTGGAGGTGGAGGTGCGTCCAATGGTGCTGTTCCGGACCCAGTCGGGGTGCATCGTGGGTGCAGCCGCGACCCAGTCGGGGTCCATCGTGGGTGCAGCGCGGGGCTCACCCGGGTCCAACAGAAGGACAGTGACTATTTCTGGTAACATTCGGAGGTGGAGCTGCAGATCCTCCGCTGAGCGGATGCCTGGACTGGTCCCTTATCCCTTCCCCATTCCCTCCTTCCCTCCATCAGGTGCCGCAGGGGTTTCCCGTAATTGGCTCTGCTCTCCCTCGTTGCTCCTGGCCCTTAAGAGGCCGTCTCCGAACTCTCCCCTGTGGTCCTGGTGGCTGAACGATGCGGGTCGGCCGCCTGGAGGACTGCCTCGCCCGTTTGGCGTTCTGGGTTGGCCACCCGACCAGCTAGACTGTCTGCTTGGCGACCTGGTCCGGCCACCAGAGATCCTGTTTCTCCGGGCCTGGGACTGGGGTAGGCCGCCCGAACGCTCCCCTTTCCCCCTATTGGCTATCTGGACATTGGACGCAGGGAGACCACCAGAACTGTTTGTGTATCATTGGACTCTGCCTACCGTCATCCCCGTGTGTTTCTTATTTCCATTAAATATTAAGGTCACTCGGGTGTATTGTCATTTGCTCTATGTTGATCTATGTATTCACCGCTGTTTAGCGTGCCTTTTTTTTTTCTCCCCTCCCCTGTCTGACAGATGATTTGTGTCTGCCACATCATGTCTTATGGGCCTGTGTGTTTTGGTTGTAGGCCTCCTCCTTTCATTTGCATTTTTTGTCCTGTCTATGTTCCATCCGTGCTTTATGGAGTATTGTTTTTTTTACCGTGCTCTGTAATTGCTTCGTTTGTTCCCTGTGTTTTCCCGTGTCATCATCTTGGTGTTTTTTTTGGTCTTTTCTGGTTCTCACCCTCCAGGCCTTTCCCCCATCCTCCCACCAGGGTGGGGTGGGGGTGGGGCTTGGTGTCATACGGCATCCGGAGTTCCCCGCCTCGGGGGGGGAGTACTGTCGTGGTTCGAGCGCCGATTTTCGTCCGCGCTCAGGGCCATGCAGTATCTTCCTCCCAGCTGATGTGTGTGTCCCCGATGGCTCTCCGAGCTTCTTTTTGTGACAGTGCTCGGAGGGGCTTCCGCTTGTCAGAGCGGAGCTCTCTGACAGCTGAGCTGCATTAGCAATGGCCATCAGCTGTCCCATCCCTGAGCCCTATTTAAGGGATCAGCTAAGGGCTGAGCCGTCGCTGCAGTCCCGTCAGACAAACCCTCGTCCTGACAATCGTCGAGCACTCCTCGCCAAGCTTCCCTGGTCAGACGTTAACTACCTTTCATCCTGCGTCCTTTATTGTAAGTGTGTTTTGTTATGAATCTGTTCTTCCTTGTCATTGCCTGAGTTATCGTTATAGTGTGTTTTAGCCCCCTGTGGCTCGTTATTTTGTCATTTTCCTTTCCTTTAATAAACTGTGCAAACTCACTGACTGATATATAGCATCTTATTGATGGCTCGTGAGGGCCATCCATGACACTTCTGACCTTCTCTATACTTCTCCATCAGCACTCTTAGAGCAAACATTGCATCTGTAGTACTCTTTCTTGGCATGAAACCATACTGCTGTTCACTGATTGTCACCTCTCCTCTTAACCTGGCTTCAGCAACTCTTTTCCATATCTTCATAGATAGATAGATAGATGTACTTGATTGATCCTAAACTGGGAAATTACAGTTCAATTTACAATTCACTCATAGTGTGACTGATAAACTTTATGCCTTTGTAGTTACTACAGCTCTGAGCATTACCCTTGTTCTTGAAAATTGGTACTAAAACACTTCTTCTCCACTCCTCAGACACCCTCTCACTCTCCAAGATTTGTGTAAAACAATCTGTTAAAAAGTCCCCTTTGCAACACACTCATCATTTGTTAGTACATTGCCATTTCTGTTCTTCATCTTCCTAATCTGCTGCGCATCCTTTCCAGTTTGATTTCTCTGTCTAGCCATTCGACACAAGTCCTTTTCTCTTTCCTTAGTGTTTAGCCTCTCATACAGCTCACCATATGCCTCTTCCTTTTCAACCTCTTTTTTTGTCATGCGCCTAGATTCCAAATACTCCTGTCTACTTTCTTCATCTTCCTAACTATCTCACTTTTTCTTTGCTCACCTCTTGCTTTGAATACTTTCTTGTACCTCCTCATTCCACCACCAAGTCTCATTGTCTTCCTTCCTCTGTCCACTGGATACACCACATACCTTTCTACCCGTTTCCCTCAATACTTTTGCTGTACTTTCCCAATCATCTGGTAATTCTTCCCTATCACCCACAGCCTGTATCAAGTCCTTCCTGAACTCTGTGCAACCTTCTTCCTTCTGTAACTTTCCCCACTTAATCTTTGGCTCTGCCTTCACTCTCTTCCTCTTCTTGCTTTCCAAAGTCATCCTACAGACTACCATCCGATGCTGTTGAGCTACATTCTCCCCTGCCACCACCTTGCAGTCTCCTATCTCTTTCAGATTTCTCCTTCTGCATAAGATGTAGTCCACCTGTGTGCACCTTCCTCCACTCTTGTAAGTCACCCTATGTTTCTCTCTCTCCTTAAAGTATGTGTTCACCACAGCCCATTTCCATTCTTTAGCAAAATCCACAACCATCTGTCCTTCCACATTTCTCTCCTTAAGACCATACCTACCAAGGGCCTTCTCATCACCTCTGTTCTCTTTACCTACATGCCCATTAAAGTCCATTCCAATAACCACTCTTTCCCCCCGGGAACACTCTCTACCACTTCATCCAACTTACTCCAGAATCCCTCTTTCTCTTCTACCTGACATCCAACTTGTGGAGCATATGCACTGACAACATTCAACATCACACCTTTGACTTCTAGCTTCAAACTCATGATCCTGTCTCCACTCTCTCTTACCTCTTGAATACTTTTCCACATACCCTTCCTCCAAGATTACTCCTACTCCATTTGTGTTCCTATCTACACCATGGTAGAACAGTTTAAATCCCCCTCCAGTGCTCCTAGCCTTGCTTCCTTCCATCTGGTTTCTTGAACACACAGTATATTTTCCTTTCTTCTCTCCATCATATCAGCCAGCTCTCTGCCTTTACCAGACATAGTCCCTACAATTAACATCCCTACTCTCACCTCCACACTTCTACCTTTCCTTTTCTCTTTCTCCCTCCTAACACGCCTTCCCCCTCTCCTCCTCCTCGATCTTTGACCAACAGTAGCCCAATTTCCACCGGCACCCTGTTGGTTAACATCACTAGTGGCGGTTGTTGTTAACCTGGGCCTCGACCAATCCAGTATGAAAGTCTCATTCGTCATGATTCGCATGTTTGATTTAGCAAAGGTTTTATGTCGGATGCCCTTCCTGACACAACCCTCCCCATTTACCTGGGCTTGCGACCGGCACTGGGAGTACACTGGCTTGTGCACCCCCTGTGGCTGGGTTATCCATATGTCCAAATATGTTAAAAAACACACACAGGCTTTCATAGGGTGTCCTAATTTTTTCACATGAGTGTATATATATATATATATATATATATAGTGGTGACCCAGCACACTGCAGATTAACTCTAATTCATGCTCAGCAGGGCTGGAGGAAACGGAAGACAATTTGCATACAGAGGACAATTCACAGACGGACAAAGAGCCACAAGAGGCAGTCAGACGGGACTGTATGCATGTGTCCTCGAGCCAACCAATGTCATGCTAATCATGTGTATTGACTGTTATGCTAATGTGCCATGCATTCTCTCTTCCTGTATCACTGCATAAAAGAGCTTGTGTGACATGTCTCAATAACACAGTAGCTCAGAGCTACAATGTGTGTCTCATTTTGATGGAGGAAATAAAACCTTCCAGCTCGTCTCATCTCGCCTGATCTTATTCCTCCACACTGGTGACCCGACGTGTCATGGTGCGCCCCTCGCCTGATCTTTTCCCTTCACACTGGTGACCTGACAAGAGAGAATGACCGTCTGCTCCCTGTCACCGTGCTGTGGACTCCAGAGGACCAGCGAATGCTTGCAACCTCTTCATCCACACCCCCAAGGATCAGCGGCAGCGCTGGGACCGACATGCACCATGAACGGCGACACGAGCGAACCGAAGGAAGCAACCTGAACCGGGAAATCATTGATGCCATCTGCGTTCATTTCCACCAAGCTCCCTGACCCTGACTCATCTCTCGACAGCAGACCTCCCACGCACAGAAGCCCCCCAGGCACACAATAGGATTACGAGGACAGCGCAACTACCAGCTATGTGGTCACTGCGCCAAGCGCGCGCCATGCACAGGGACAAACCGGCTCCACAGACTGATACAGCGTCCTCCGCCGCTGCACATGCCCAAGAAACACGGCTGATCACCATCCTCGGTACCTTCAGGACTGCTCATGCACCTGAAGCAGACGTGTCCACACATAGGACTTTGTATGGGTTTCTCAGCCACGGCGCACAACGGGAGTCTAGCCGATTGCTGTCCCCGAGGGCTTTAGGGCTGCGTCTGCCCCTAAAGCCACACCGCCAAGTCCCTCACACAGCTGCAGTTGTTTCACAGCCGCTACGCATCCTCGGGGAATTTGGCCGTCGCCTTCCCCACATCCTTGCTGGACCGAGCCGCGAGAGGAGTCAGAGACTTAATTTTTTTTTCACAGCCACTGCGGATCAATGCCCCTGGTTTATTGGGAAAGTCCCTCACCATCGCGGATCCACACACAATTTTTGCGCGGCCCAGACACCTTTGACGTCCCAGGCTGGCACTCACTTACTCCCACCCCCCTCCCAATCCTCCTCCACAGCGCTCTTCCCGCACCTCACTCCCTAAAGCCGGCCGATCGCCATCTTGTTCCATTACGCACGACGCGCACCGGCCCCGTGCGTCCACGATCCACGGCTGTTCAACGTGCTGGAACTCGGAGCGGAGCACACTGTCTTTTCCACCCCCCCCCCCCCCCCCCCACGGACTGACATGCCTTCCGACACTTTTCTACAGCAGGACAGTTCTACCGGAGCTGGAGCCCAAATGACGGGGGGGGGGGGGGGTCACAGCCCCTTCTGAGCGTTCTGGGGGGAGCCCTGTGGTGACCCAGCACACTGCAGATTAACTCTAATTCACACTCAGGAATTGTCTTCCGTTGTATGCAAATTGTCTTCCGTTTCCTCCAGCAGGGCTGAACGGAAGACAATTTGCATACAGAGGACAATTCACAGATGGACAAAGAGCCACAGGAGGAAATCAGACAGGACTGTATGCATGTGTCCTCCAGCCAACCAATGTCATGCTAATCATGTGTATTGACTGTTATGCTAATGTGCCATGCATTCTCTCCTCCTGTATCACTGTATAAAAGAGCTTGTGTGACATGTCTCAATAACACAGTAACTCAGAGCTACGATGTGTGTTTCATTTTGATGGAGGAAATACTCTGCAACCTTCCAGCTCATCTCATCTCGCCTGATCTTATTCCTCCACAATATATATATATATATATATATATATATATATATTTCCTATATATTCTGTCTGCCCTCACTAGACATCCTTGATCATCTGCCAACACTTGACAGTATGTTGTTTGTAGACATTATTTTAGCTTATTTTACTATAGTTTATTATACTTTGAATTGGGACCAAAGACATTTAGCTGCCATGAACAGTTGACCATTCACTCATTCACGATTGTTTCTGTACTTATTGTATTTCATTTTTTCTTTCAAATGATTTTATGTTAGTTACCTTAGACTGTGTGTGCTACCACAGCTTGGAGCATGCCAGCTAACATTAGCAATATGGGATCAACAGTTGACCTCATAAGTTACAAAAGAGCGAGGCTGTGGTGAACTTGAGCTCATAAACATTTAAAGAAGTATGCACTGGAATGAGCCATTCTGAGGAAGCCTGGTTAAAAACTATTGACACTAATGGTAAAATAATTAATTCCTGATGTATTTTGACAAAAGAATGTGGCAGACATTTTAATAAGAACTCTGGGAAGTTGACATCAATTTGTGGAAAAACTGCATATTATGTCCCTTTTAAGGTTTGGGCAGAAGCTCTTCTTCACACATTACACATTGAAGCCATAACTGTCTGCCTCTTAACCTCATGTAGTTATTTGCACAGCCACTAATTGTCACTTTTATTCATATCTAATTATAGCTCGTTTCAGCTAGTAAAACAGTCTCATGAAACTGCATCCAAAAAGTAAAAAATGCATAGCATTAACACACAAAATGACAGTAGGTGTGCCATGCGTAAGCATTTCCATGATATCAGGCTGATGAAGAAGAGAACGATTACGTTAAATAATTAGTCTCCTTATATCTACTAATTATTCCCATGCATACACAAGGAAGATATTGTACAATGAAAAAAAAAAAACAGTACCATTACTTTGTTTTACCAAATAAGCAACACGACTGTATTTGGCAGCATTATAACAGCAGTAGTGGAGAGACTATGTACTAGCAGAGGAGACTTACGCACTCGGCTCCCTTTTTGCTTGCTGTAAACAGCAGGCTAGCTAGCGGCGGGACAGAAGTGTACACTTCTATAACGCACTAGACACATCACACAGCCTTTTACTGGACCAGCAAACCCCATGCATACCTTCTCGTGGTAATGGATGGAAACTGGGTACCGTGAGGCCCCAGGCTAAAATGCAGGGACATGCCCTGATACCCATGAACCAAATCCCCAACTATGGGTTAAATAGTATACGGACTACATAGTCCCCAACTGCGAGTAGTCTACTACTTCGGTGGATGAGGGCAGTACCTGGCGGGCAGGTGCTAGAGAGGCGGGCCTTGATAAACAAAGCACCCGGCAGCCTGTTGCAGCCAACTTCATGAAATGAAAATCGCATGTCATCAAAATCGCACGTTTCGGCCTGCCGAACTGCGTTGGACATGCTGATGGCCATGAGCGTGTGCGTGGCCCTCGTGCAGCCACGACCACCCTAAACAAATTCACAAGTGATTGGCCTTCGTCTTCAACTCGAACGATCCCTTCAAGCCCAATGGTGATGGAACTGCGAGTAACAGGGGCAGGTTTGGTATGACTGGAAGCCTCTAGCTCGCAACCACACATTGGCGGCGGATCTAAGATGATCGCCTTCCAATGAACTCTGCGGTGACATTGGATTTCGGTAGCTGGATCCGCGACTGGGCTGGCCTATTTAGGACTTCCGCAGCCCACCCGATATGGGGAGGCCCCTAGAAAAGGTGGGGCAAACATCGGACACTGCAGACTTATCTGGCTAGCATGCCGCGGATGGCAGATTACCCATCACAGCGGTCGACCTACATATCAAAACCATAAAAACCCAAACTCAACCGCTCTCGACTGGATTCTCAACCACCGATTGGATCTCTCTGACTTATTGACTCTCGTGCACCATGTACAGCAGCTCAACCAGACTCATGTCAATCATCACTGTTTTCTTCCTGCATTACCGACTGCACTATATAGTTCTCCACAGTATCTGCTGCTGGCTAATATATTTTAACTGTTGACCAGTATCACTTAATCTTATCCTACACTTTATTACATGTATAGTTTATTTCTTTTATCTTATCATGTTTAATGTTGCAGCATTGTACCGAGACAAATTCCTAGTTTGTGTACTACATGAACAATGGCAATAAACCTGATTCTGATTCTGATTCTGATTCTCATTACAAAACCCTTCATCCTGGGTGCTTGGAACATCCGCACACTGCAGGACACGAGGAGCAGCAAGCGCCCAGAATGTTGTACAGCTCTGGTATGTAAAGAACTTGCACGCTTTAACATCGACATAGCAGCTCTAAGTGAGACTAGACTTGCTGAGGAAGGCAACATCAAGGAAACGGGATCAAACTACACCATTTTCTGGAAGGGAAAGGATACAGAAGATCCATGTATCCATGGTGTAGTCTTTGCCATCCGATCCCAGCTTGTGGACCAACACAACCTTGTCCCAACTGCAATCAATGAGTGAATAATGACCATCCGAATCCCGCTTACCCAAAAACGTTTCCTCACGCTGATCTCTGTGTATGCACCTACACTTACATCTGAAGATGAAAGCAAGACCTCCTTCTATGAACTGCTCACACATACCATTCTGACAGTCCCAGAATCCGACAAGCTTGTTATTCTGGGTGACTTCAATGCCAGAGTTGGCAGTGACCACCAGCTGTGGAAAGGCATCATAGGCCACCATGGTATGGGAAAATGCAATGCAAATGGAGAACTTTTACTGGGTCTTTGTGCTGAACACAATCTTATTGTAACAAACACCCTTTTCCAACTCCCCCATCACCAGAAGATGACCTGGAAACACCCTCGCTCCAAAAAGTGGCACACCTTCGACTATGTCCTCACAAAAACAAGAGACCGAAATGATGTCCGCATCACGCGATCCATGCCTGGAGCAGATGACTGCTGGACAGATCACCGCCTCCTGATCTCCTGACTCAATATTATGATACGGCGACCACCAAAGTGCATTTTGGCAAACGTTCTTCACCTTCGCTTTGACTGTGACAAGCTCCGCGATCCCCAAATGTTGCAGTCCTTTAGAGAGGCCATTGATAGAAACATGAATGAACTGAGCCTTCCAGGGACCACTCTCTGTGATGCATTGACTGCTGCCGCCAAAGAAACGATTGGTCACAAACACAAGAAAAACCAGGACTGGTTCAACGAGAATGATGAAACAATCACTGACCTCATAGAGGCTAAACGCCATGCACGTCTTGCGTTTGAAAATGATCCGTCTGCAAAGAATCAACAGAAACACCAGCAAGCAAAAGTGGCATGCCAGAGAGGGATTCGTAAAGCCCAAAACACTTGGTAGCAGCAAAAAGCAGAAGATTTGCAAAAATATGCTGACCAACGGGATATGCGCCATTTTTATGCTGCAACAAAGGAGATCTTTGACCCCACCAGATCATCTGTGGGCAGCCTAAAAGATGCAAATGGCTCCACCATTATCACAGACACCAAGGAGGTCCTTGACCGTTGGAAGTCCCACTTTGAGAGTCTGTTAAATAGTCACTTTTGCACCCCTAGTGATCTCCTCTGCAAGACCCCGCAACACCCCACTCGCGAGTGGATGTCTACACCACTTTCACTACACGAGCTAAATAAAGCTATAAAGCACATGAAGACAGGCAAAGCACCAGGACCAGATAACATCCCGCTGGAGTTCTATCTTCATGGAGGTCCCGAGGTGAAAAACGATTTAATGCAGCTTCTACTTAAAATATGGGAAACCAAGACGTTACCGAGTGACTTCAAAAATGCAAATATAGTCACCATTTTCAAGAAGGGAGATAGAGAGAACTGCAGTAACTACCGCAGCATCTCACTACTGAGCACTGCAAGGAAGATCTTTGCTCGTATCCTTCTCAACCATCTTCTTGTAGCAGCCAAGGATGTACTTCCTGAGTCCCAGTGTGGCTTTAGACCCTCTCGTGGTACAGTAGATATGATATTCAACTCCAGGAAAAGAGCCAAGAACAACAACAACCACTCATGTTCATCTTCTGGGACCTCAAGAAGGCCTTTGATCGAGTTCCTCGCACTGCTATGTGGGCTGTTCTTGCTCGTTTTGGATGTCCAGATGATTTCATTGCTCTCGTTCGCGTTCTCCACGATGGCATGGTTGGTAGGGTTTGCCACCAAAATACCCTCTCAGACCCTTTTCCCATCACTAGTGGTCTCAAGTAAGGATGTGTCCTTGCTCCAACCTGCTTTTCGTTGTATATGGCTGGAATGCTAAATGAAATATCACCAACAACCCCTGGTATCAATCTGCGATACTGCTTGGATGGGGGGCTTTTT
This sequence comes from Pholidichthys leucotaenia, assembly GCA_020510985.1. Lineage (NCBI taxonomy): Eukaryota > Metazoa > Chordata > Actinopteri > Cichliformes > Pholidichthyidae > Pholidichthys > Pholidichthys leucotaenia. Next base: position 144,693,587 of record CM035837.1, read on the forward strand.
AATCTTGCTTGCTTTCGCGCGAAATCCAAAACCTCGGTCACCAGTGTTCATGAATTGCAGTTTGCAGACGATAATGCCACACCAGCTCAGACTGTTGGTGCCCTCCAGAGGATAGCTACCATTTATAATGACTCTTATGAGCGTTTTGGAATGGAAGTTAACACTGACAAAACCAAAATCCTCAACCAACCAGCACCTGGTCAAACTTCCTCAAGGACCAACCTTAAGATTAACGGAAATCCTGTTGATGAAGTGGAGCATTTCTCTTACCTTGGTAGCATCCTCTCAAAAATACCAACTGGTGCAAAGGACATCGAAAACCGCATAAAAGCTGCACACTCCGCATATGGACACCTTTGCCATCGAGTCTTCAATAATCATGCGATAACCATCCGCACCAAAATCATGGTTTTTCGGGCCGTTGTTCTTTCCACCCTTCTTTACGCCTGTGAAGCCTGGACCTTGTATCGTTGCGATATCAAGCGCCTTGAGAACTTCCAACAGAGAAAGCTCAGACAAATACTTGGCATTCGTTGGGAGGATCGACTTTCAAACAATGAGATTCTCAAGCATGCTCTGCTGCCTAGTGTGGAAGTTACCATCTTGTAGCACCGCCTTCGATGGACAGGACATGTCATACGGATGGACCCCACCAGATTACCACGAATCATGCTCCAGGGGGAGCTTGAGACAGGAAAAAGACCACATGGTAGACCAAAATTGCGCTACAAGGACCAGCTAAAATATTCCCTGAAGCAAGCCAACATAGACAAAAGATCTTGGGAACAACTTGCCACCGACAGAGCAGCCTGGAGAAGAAGAACTTGGGAAGGCACAGACTCATTTGAGAGGCTCAGAAAACAACAGGATGATGATAAACACAAACGAAGACAAAAAAAAAACAAAACCAACCACGTCCCCCACCCACAATAAAATGTGACTTCTGCCCACAACTGTTCTATCATAGGCTGGGCCTTCAGAGCCACATCCGCCATCGACATCGATCACAGATGGCAACGTCCTGAAAACTAAGATGAAACCAATGCTCGGACACAAGCTGGAGCCGACGATAACAGTAGTAACTAAATTCAATTCAATTCATTTCTATTCAATTCAATTCAACTTTATTTATATAGCGCCATTTCACAACAACAGTCATCTCATAGCACTATCAACTGTAGGGGGAACCCCCACAGTTGCAGAAAGACCCCAGCAATCAAATAAAATAAAAGATAAGGCAACAACCCAAATGAAAGAGAAGCAAGATGACAAAGATGACTCTGTCAGTATTACAGACATCAAGGATGCCTGACCCTCACAAAGTTACATAACCAGTCTGAAGTAGAGTTAGTTGGCACCCTTCTAAGATCACAAGATGCTGGCTGTTAACACTGCTTTCACCGAGGTCAGTATCAGCTGCTCCTTCAAACTGTATGAATGGCATGGAAGGTAGTCTGCTGTTTATAGGACTGCTGTCTTAATGCTGGTCTATTTTTAAATCAATATCAGCCCATTAAACACATGACTGGCCACCCAAAATGCCACATAGAAAAACAACTCCCACCAGCCAGTGAAACCCATCCTCTATCTGGTCAAACATTCTAACAGCTGTTGTCTGATGGTGATAATCTGGTACATCATGATCAAATTTATTTTAGACTTATTTGAACCTAGCACTATTCAGTGTGTATTTATGAATGGCAATATATTGAAAGAATATACAAGTATTCACCAAAAACTGAACTGAATTAATTTTGGTGATCACATAAATACATATGTCCTCAACTACACATTAAAGCCTCACTAGGCGATTCAAGAAAGTTAAGTTTTGTCAGTTTTATGCAAATTAGTTTCATCCAGCTCTAGGAATTGTCTCAAGGGAATGCTTGTTGGCCCAAAAAAAAAAATCTGCAATTATTTATATCATTTAAATACAGGTTCAACAACTGAATAGTTTATTTCTCACCTCATATGTTTTAAGAAACATTTTTTGCTGTTTTGTTCAGACACTTTCGGATACCCGGGGGCACCTGCTCATCAATACATGTTTCATCTAATCAGAAGTAGTTCTCCTCATATGCACAGCTGTAGAAGACAGTAATTGGGGATAAGAGAGCTGTAAATCACATATCTTTCCTAAGGTTCACCAATGAAGCAGCAGATATTCAGCAGAAGCATGTTTCAGAAGTGGGTGTGCAGGTAAACAGGTACACTGTAAACCCAGACTTTGTTTTAACTTAACTTTCAGAGTGATGATTGCTTATTTTTTTATGTTTTGTAAAATAAAGTTGTCGTTACTAGAATCGCATTAGCTTTCTGAACTATTCAGCTGAAATGTGCAGTGCACTGATCAAGTTAAGCAGAGATAGCTTATTATGTTAAGTTTCTGTAAGGCAGAGAAGGGGTTTATTCAAAATTCTGTCAACAAAACAGGTTTGAACTAGTTTGACAGCAAAGGTGACTTCTGTGTGAAGGACGTGAGGAGTCACACTACTCCGCCTGCCTAATGGCATATGAGGTCCACGGTGTGATATCTTTTTGAGAATATTTATTACTTAGGAGACAAAAGTTACCAAATTCGTGGAGACAGTAAGTTAAATGAATGCTAAAATTAAGCTTGTGTTAGCTGTGGACATTAGCATTTTTTTCAGTCATTTTACAGTTTATAACATTAGCGCATATGAGGCCACGTGTTTAGTCGACTCACAGTTTAGCTAAAACCTTTTTCTGTCAGGTGGTTCTGTCATTTTATGTTAGCTCTGTGCTTGCATGTGCTGCTGTCACAGTATTATTTAGACTTGAAATGTAATACTCATACTCATAGGGTATTGGACTTAGATAGCAGTGCTAGTATGTCATTCAAATTATGTTTTTTTTCCAGTACTTGTCCAGGTTGCTTTAGAAGGCATTCAATGATGGGATGTGACTATTTCTGCTGGTAGCTTGTTCCATTCCTTGACTACTCGCTGGGAAAAAAAAAAAAGTTCTTTCTGATTTGTAATCTAGAAAAGTATTGGTACAGTTTCATCTTGTGGCCTCAGAAGTGGTATGATGTATGATCGAGGACCACGGATGCTTTATTTATAGTGATCTGGACAGGGGCAGAGATCCTGTCCATGCTTTTGTTCCCTTGAGGCTCATTATTATTATCATCACTTACCACATCTTTGATTCTTAGTTATGCTATCCTTTGTATTATTATTATTATTGGTATTATCCTGTCTCACTCTTCTTGTGTTTACTTATTGTAGCAGTGCCCTGATTTCCTGTGGTTGTTCTTTTGTGTTGTTAATTATTCACGGCTGTGGCTGATTGTGTTAATCACTGGCTGCTCCATATATACAGCTCTTGCCTCACTGTCGGTGCAGCGATCTACTGTTATTTTCATTACTACTTTCACACACACAACAAACTGTTTTTTTCCTCCAAGCTAGACATGGTTTAGGTTCATCTCATTTATGCTGCCATGCAGTTTGTGTTGTTTTTCCAGCTCTTGTGCTTTATTTTATTATTTTGGTAATAAAACCATGTATGAACCTCACCACGTGATTGGGTCCTCTTCTCCACCCTGAAGGGGCAAACATGACAGAAGAAAGATTCTTTTCACATCGATGAGGTAAATGAGGAGTTAATTGCTGGTATTGTTAAAACACTGTCAAACTCAAAAACTAATGATATCTACAATATGAGCACCTCCTTTCTCAAAATGCACAGCAAAATATTAATCAAACCACTGACTCATCTCATTAATCTCTCCATTAGGTCTAGTACATTTCCATCTGGCTGGAAAAAAGCTGTCGTCATACCAGTTCATAAATCAGGCAGTAAAGACGATATATGCGATTACCGCCCAATCTCTATTTTACCAGTCCTGTCTAAGGTTCTTGAAAAAGTTGTAGCTACACAGCTGATTGAATATTTACAAGACAGTCAACTTCTTCATCCACATCAATTTGGTTTTAGACCAGGATACTCAACAGAAACAGCAAATTGTTGCCTTATTGATAATGTCAAACAGTCCTTGGACAGGGGTAATGTGGTAGGAGCTGTTTTTCTAGATCTCAAAAAGGCTTTTGATACTGTAAACCACAGTTTGCTTTTATCCAAAATGGTATCTTTTAACTTCTCCCCAGATACATTAGAATGGTTTGCATCTTATCTCCAGAATAGAGAACAGTGTGTAAAAGTTCACCAGGATAAATCCTCATTTTTAAACAACCGCATGGGTATCCCACAAGGGTCCATTCTTGGTCCTTTACTTTTCAGCATATTTATTAATGACTTGCCGTTACACTGCTCAGCTGCAACATGCCAACTTTATGCAGATGATGCAGTTATTTACACAGCTGCCAAGACTCCAGCACAGGCTGCAGATGTACTGTCTACAAGTATGGTTGATGTCCAAGAGTGGCTCCTCCAGAACCATCTATTGCTGAACCTTCAGAAAACAGTCTCAATGTGCTTTTCAATCAAAAAATGTAACCTGCAACGTTTTAAAGTTAATATACATGATCATGACATCAGTATAGCTACAGAATTCAAATACCTTGGCATTGTACTAGATCCTCAACTCAGATTTAATCTTCATATAAAGAAAATTTCAAAAACAGTAAAAAAAAATCTGAACTGCTTTAAATTAATTAGATATTACATACCTTACGAAGCAGCTGTACTGTATATGCATTCTATGGTTTTTTCTCATATATCATACTGTTTGACAGTCTGGGCTCAAGCAGCCCCTTCCACAATAAGACATATACTGTAGGTTCATTATATAATCAAACCCTAAAAATCTTGGACAAAAAGCCCATTAGGTGGCATCACTGTAATGTTTTAAAAAAATACAACCTATTGAGTTTTGAGAGTTTCATTGACCTCTGTTTTCTGAAATTAATGTTCAAATGTTTCCATAAATCAGCACCTGAGCCACTTGCTGGTTTCGTCCAAAGACAGGACAGCAGCAGAGCCACCAGGAGTTCTGTTAACAATAACTGTAAAATATTCCACCGCAGAACCACATTTGGACAAACAGCTTTCTCTATAAAGGGCAGTCACATCTGGAACACAATGCCAAATGTAATTAAAATAATAACGGACTTTAAAACATTCACTAAAAAGGTTAAAAACTGGCTGAAAAATAAACAAGAATGTACTCATGTATGAATTGATTGTCTGCAAGGTGAGAGTGAATGAAGGGAAGGAATGAATGTGTTTGTTTATAGTGAGTGACGAAGGGAGGGAGGCCTGAAATAGGCAAATGTGAGTCAGGTTGTTATATTTGTGTATTTATAATATTTATAATATTTATAATATTTTTAATTGTGTATTTATAATCTTATTTACATTGATGTATGTGGTTATTGTGTGTTTTTTTTTTCTTTACTTGATTCTCTTTTCTAAAGCCCATCCAGGGACAAGAGTTGGTTATATTTGTGTATTTATAATATTTATAATATTTATAATTGTGTATTTATAATCTTTTTTGCATTGATGTATGTGGTTATTGTGTATTTTTTTTTTCTCTTTACTTGATTCTCTTTTCTAAAGCCCATCCAGGGACAAGAGTTGCAAATTAGCTAATAGCTATACACTCTATGTGCAACACATCAGATTGATTGTCATTGATTAATTGTCTATGTTTATTGCACTGTCCCTGTCAAATAAACTAATCTATCTATCTATCTAAGATTGCTGCCAGTGAAGGACCCAGCGGGCAAAGGGTGGTCGTTGGCTGGTGGCGCCAATGTGGATGAGGAGTGGGCAGCCCAGTTCATCCAGTACTTCGTCTCAGACCCTGAACCTCTCACACACCGGAGGAGGCCCTGAAGTGCCTGGACGCCGCAGCTGGGATTGTGAAGGCGCACCCCAGTCTGTGGAGACACCCCGAGCTGGCGGGACTACTGGGAACCATTTCCAACCTCCACCGGACATAACGCGGGCTGGTGAGGAAGTTATGTGGGACAACGGTTTGTGCCGATGGTGCAGCGTCCCCTGACGCCGATATCCCTTTTTCCTCGCCGCTCACCAGCCTTTGCAGCCACACCATGGATGGGGGAGGTGTTTGCCCAAGACGCCGGGAACTGTGCTGACGAGACAGCGTCCCCTGGCCTCAGTGTCTTCAACACTTCCTCGCCACTTGCCAATCCCGGCACCCTGGAAGCTTGTGCCGACACAGAAACATTTCCTGGCTTCGACAAATTCCACACATTTCTCCTCAAACCAACGCCAGCTCCTTACCGCTGTGCAACAGCTCCTTGCCAGGTGGTCACCGTAGCCACTCAGAGTGATTTGTCTGGTTCTCCAGCGGCAGGTTCAACAGCAGCGGCAGTCTCGGCGGCAATGGAGCTGGGGTCAAGGCAAACACTATTTTCTCATTTTTTAACATCTAATAGTGAGAAGTCCTGCCTTGTTCCCAGTGAGGAGCCTCAGCAGCTGCTTCCTATTGCTGCTGAGCCCTCATTTTTTGTTTCTTCTGCCACCCCATGCGTATTCTACCACTCACCTCTACTCCTTGTTTCCCCGAGGTCATCTCCACCTCAGTTGGGTTCATAACGGAGGAAGTGACCTCAACCGCTGCCACTGCTTCTCTTCATGTGCACGCTCCTACAGAAGCTGTTTCTCCTCACGTTCATGCCCCATGCAGAGACTGCTTCTCCTCAGGTGCATGCCCCTGCAGAGACTACTTCTCCTCACATGCACGCTCCTGCAGAGACTGCTTCACCTTACGTGCATGCTCCTATAGAGACTGCTTCCCCTCATGTGCACATCCCTGCAGAGACTGCTTCTCCTCACATGCACACCCCTGCAGAGACTGCTTCTCCTCACATGCACACCCCTGCAGAGACTGCTTCTCCTCACATGCACACCCCTGCAGAGACTGCTTCACCTCATGTGCATGCCCCTGCAGAGACTGCTCCTCTTGAGATCTTCACCCCTACACCAGCAGCAGAGTTGTTGGGTTCCTCGCCAGTGGAAGAGCAGGAGTTAAGACAAGTCCTCTTCCTTATTTTCTTAGTATCTGTATTAAAGCACCATACAACTGGTGCAGACCGGGACATATCACTGTTAAACAACGACACTGCAGCAAAGACATTGAGTTGCTAGCTGTTAGCATGAGGCCTACATATCTCCCGAGAGAACACTCACACGTGATCTGCATTGTTGTTTATGCAAATCCGACGGCGAACGCTGGGACAGCACGTGACGTCATCCATTCAGTAACCAGCAGGCTGCAGACAGAACACCCAGATGCTCTTCTCCTCATCTCAGGCGATTTCAACCATGTTTCACTGTCTCCCATTCTACCCACGTTCACCCAGTATGTCACATGCCACACTAGAGACAATAAAACACTGGATTTATTCTACGCAAACACTAAGGAGGCGTACACCTCATCACAACTCCCCCCACTCGGGAGATCGGATCACAACTTGGTTCATCTCCGGCCGGTGTACAAACCCCTAGTGCACAGACAACCTCCGGCCATGCACACTGTGGAGTTATGGTCTGAGGAGACAATGGACACCCTAAAGGGCTGTTTTGAAGCCACCGCCTGGAAGCAGCTCTGCGATCCACATGGTGAGGACATCGATGGCCTCATTCACACCTTCACGGGCTACCTCAGCTTCTGTGTGGACAAATCCGTTCCCACCAAGACCATACGGCGTCACTCAAACAACAAACCCTGGATCAACCCTGAGATAAAAACACTTCTGAGAGAGAAGAAGAGGATCTTCAGGTCGGGGAACAGGGAGATGCTGAAGTCCGTACAGAGGGAGCTGAGGAGAAAGATCAGAGAAGGCAAGGACAGCTTCAGGAAGAAGATGGAGGACAAGCTGCAACAGAGCGACATCAGCGGGGTCTGGAGAAACCTCAAAACCATCTCGGGGCTCCAGAATACCTCCCCCCAGGCCACAGGGGGCAGGGAGTGGGCGAACAACCTGAATCTGTTTTTCAATAGATTTGACCAACCGCCCTCCCCCCTGACTGCACAACAACCACTGCTGCCTCTAAAGAAATCAAGTCCTGCTGCCCACTCCCCACTCCACCAACACCCCCCCACTCCCAACACACAGCCCCCCATCCTGACCCTGACCAGGACCCAGGTGAGGACGGAGCTGAGGAAGATCAAGGCGAGGAAGGCGCCGGGACCGGACGGCATCAGCGCAAAGCTCCTCAAGTCCTGTGCAGACCAGCTGTGTGGGATTGTGACGTATATCTTCAACATGAACCTGAAACTGGGGAGGGTACCACAGCTGTGGAAAACATCTTGTGTGGTACCTGTACCAAAAACTTCCCACCCCAAAGACCTGAACAGCTACAGACCGGTGGCCTTGACGTCCCACTTGATGAAGACCCTGGAGAGACTGCTCCTTGCTCACCTCCGCCCCCTGGTGGAACCAGCGATGGATCCACTCCAGTTCGCCTACCAGCATGGCATTGGGGTGGAGGATGCGGTGATCTTCCTCCTTCACCGTTCTCTGTCCCACCTGGAGAAGCCCGGGAATATGGTGAGGATCATGTTCTTTGACTTCTCCAGTGCTTTCAACACCATCCAACCGATGATCCTGAAGGACAAGCTGCTGCGCGCAGGGGTGGACCAGCACCTGTCATCATGGATCCTGGACTACCTCACGAACCGGCCTCAGTTTGTGAGAACCCGGGACTGTGTGTCCGACACGATCATCAGTAGCACGGGGGCCCCCCAGGGAACGGTGCTGGCTCCCTTCCTGTTCACTCTTTATACTGCGGACTTCTCACACAACACAACACACTGCCATCTACAGAAGTTCTCTGATGACTCTGCGATCGTTGGCCTCATCTCCAATGGAGATGAAGCTGAGTACAGAGGGCTTATCCAGGACTTCGTGGACTGGTGCCATCGGAACTGCCTCCAGATCAACGCGAGGAAAACTAAGGAGCTGGTGGTGGACTGCCGCAGGCATGGGCAGCCCCTCACAGTACCAGTAAATATACAGGGAACAGACATCGAGATGGTGACATCCTATAAGTACCTGGGTATTCATCTGAACAATAAACTAGACTGGTCACACAATACTGATGCACTCTACAAGAAGGGACAGCGCAGGCTGTTCCTGCTGAGGAGACTCAGGTCTTTTGGTGTACAAGGGGCGCTGCTGAAGTCATTCTATGACACGGTGGTGGCATCAGCCATCACTTTTGGAGTGGTCTGCTGGGGCAGTGGCATTACTGCAGCCGATAGGAAGAGACTGAACAAACTGATTAAGAAAGCTAGCTCTGTCCTGGGGCAGCGCCTTGATCCGATGGAGGAGATAGGAGAGAGAAGGACGGTGGCTAAACTGTCATCTCTGCTGGAGTCCGAGTTCCACCCTATGCAGGACATACCGAATGCACTGAGGAGCTCATTTAGCAGCAGACTACATCATCCCAGGTGCACAACCGAGAGGTTTCGTAGGCCCTTCCTACCAACGGCTGTCAGACTGTACAACCTAAGCAGGGCTGCTCGCAGAGATAGCAAAAAGACGTAACAAACTAATAGTTTTTTGAATGCAAAAGATGCAATAGACTTACACAATGGTCCCCTCCGGCATACAACTAGGAACATACCGGTCGCTATGGAGGGTGAGAATATGTATGGGCACATAATCATACCATGTAGGATAACTAAGTAGACGGTTATGCTGTTTCATTCCATCTAGCAACAATGCTCTGCACTGTGTGTGTTTATATATTTGCATATTTATTCCATCTAGCTACAATGCTCAGCACTGGGTGTGTTTATATATTTATATATCTACATATTATTCCATCTAGCTACATTGCTCCGCACTGTGTGTGTTTATATACTTGCATATTTATTCCACCTAGCTGCAATGCTCCGTACTGTGGGTGTTTATATATTTACATATTTATTCCATCTAGCTACAATGCTCTGCACTGTGTGTTCATATATTCATATATTTATTCCATCCAGCTACAATGCTCTGCACTGTGTGTCTGTGTGTGTGTGTATATATATATATTTTATAGTAATACGTACATATGTTTATTAGCTGCTCTTGCTTGCTTGTTTTTTTTCTTGCCTTCTGATTGTTGCTCTGAGTGTTGCTATCCCTGTGCTGTTGCAATCCTGGAATTTCCCCGTTGTGGGACTAATAAAGGCTTATCTTATCTTATCTTATCTTATCTTAAAGGGGCTGCACGGTGGCGCAGTGGTTAGCACCGCGGCAGCACAGTTTTACTCTCGGCCGGGGGATCGCGGGGATCATGAGATCGTGGGTTCGATCCCTGCCCCCGGCCAACAGTGATCTGTGTGGAGTTTGCATGTTCTCCCCATGTTTGCGTGGGTTTACTCCGGGATTTCTCTGGTTTCCTCCCACATGCCAAAACATGCAGGTTAGGGAGTTAAGGGGCGCTTGCGCATGCAGCGACTGGCAGCTGGTGGCTTGTCACCGGACTGCAGAACAAATCTACCTACGGGTACAAAATAAGTCCAAAAAAAAAGAGGTTTTGTCTTACTTCGGGTGGGGAGACCCAGTTGCATCCTCCATTTGCTTCTGAGCTCTCCTCACCAAGCTCTTCCGCTGACTGATATGGTGTGGTCCCTACTCCAACCTTTACCTCTTCCCCCCCTGTCCGAGGTGGCGTCGTCGGAGAGGGATTCCTAGGCATGTGAGCTGGATGCACTTCAGCCTCAGACGTCTCATCCAGAGGTCAGCGCACCCCAACCATCTCATCCAGAGGCCAATGCACCCCAGCCGTCTCATCCAGAGGTCAGCGCGCTCAAATCGTTGGTTCCTGAGGCCAGTATGCCTCAGTCAGCGGCACCTGTGGTCGGCACGCTTCAACTGTCAGTGCATGAGGTTGGCGTCCCTCACCATCTGCCCAGCATGTCCTGTTTTCTGATTTGGGGGCCTGTGGACTTGGGTATACCCCCTGAACCATCTTGTCCCATGGTCTGGTGGCCTAAGGACTTGGGAGGCCACCAGATCCACCCTGCTCCTCGGTCTGGGGACCCATGGACTTGGATAGGCCCCCTGACATGCTTTGTTTCCAGGTTCAGTGGTCCTGGGACTTTAGGAGACCACCTGACCCACCTTGTTTTGTTTTGGGGCCTTGGACTTTGGGTTGCCCCCACAAACTGGGTTTTTGTGTTGGACTTTGCAGGAGAAGGAGTTAGTTTTGGCCCACCTGACCTTTTCCCCCACCACCCACGCGGCTGAGGGGGTCCCTGTCTTCATCCTGAGGTCACCTGGGAACCGCCCTTGAAGGAGGGGTACTGTAGTGATCTGGACAATGTCACAGATCCTGTCCATGCTTTTGTTCCCTTGAGACTCATTATTATTATTATTATTATTATTATTATTATTATCATCATCGGTTCCAAGGTTGTCATAGCCAGGAGCGGCACTGGGGTTAAGCTCTCAGTGCTCATAAAATGCTCCTTATGGCGTGCCTCTCGAAAAGCCTCTGACAACTAAGTCCAACTCCTAGCCTGCCCGTGTGGTTTAGTCTCTAAGCCCGGCGGAACTGCTTTTACTAATAGGAGAAGGGGCGAGGGCAGATCTCTGGCGCCTTAAAACCAGATGCTTCGGGTAGATGGTGGCTCATCAACCTGGGAAGGTAGCCCATCTAGGGGAAGGCAAACCCTGATTTCAAACCTCCGCTGCCTTGCGGCATACCCGGTCACGGGAAAGGCTTCGGGAGTCAACCCTGAGGAAAAATCCGGAGTCGGAGCCCCTAAGGCAGTTCTATGTTGTGCTCAACATCATTCTGGCAGCTCCTGCAACGGCGCTGGTGCCAAACTGTAGCATCAGTGACATGGAGAGGGGGGACATGCTGCATGGGCAACATCTTGTCCTCCATATCTTCCTGCCCAGGCTTGAATCCTACCAACGCCCAACACTGGAAGGTAGAACACCGGATCACTGGAGAGGACACTCCAGCTTCGCCTTTGGCGTAGACAAAACACGGGGAATGACAGTTACCGGTTATAAGCCACCGCTCAATTGGCGTAGAGCGTGGCGCCAGGGGTTGTTCCCGACGGTGGGAGGGATCATCGGATCTCACTGGACAGCTACCGCCCGCCTCAAGCTGGGCAGCCCCCAGCCAATAAGGTGTTGTCCCGCCACAGCTTGCTTTCCTCATTGGGTGCATGGGGATGAGGAGAAATCCGAACAGCAGGATGAGAACCTTCGCACCAGGCAAGACAATAAAACAAAAGAGACCAACTCTAAAACTGGGAACTTGGAACGTCCGCACTATGATGACAGGACTCGCTGCTAACCTCAAGGACATCAACGACACCAGGAAGACTGCCATCATCAATAATGAGCTGAAGAGACTGGGAGTGGATATCGCCACTCTCCAGGAAACACAGTTGGCTGACGCAGGCACACTGAGAGAGAAGGACTACACGTTCTACAGGCAGGGAAAGGGCAGTGACGAACACAGGGAACACGGAGTGGACTTCGCAGTGAAGAACACCTTGCTGAAGATGGTGGAACCGGGCAGCACTGGCTCTGCACGACTCCTCACCCTCCGCCTGAACACCACTCAAGGCCCAGTCACCCTCGTCAGTGTGTATGCCCCAACACTGACAGCCACACCAGAGGCAAAAGACGAGTTCTACGAGAATCTCGCAACAACTGTCAGGATCATCCCCAACTCTGAACAACTCATTCTCCTTGGAGACTTCAATGCCAGAGTGGGTGCTGACCACGACTCCTGGCCCTCCTGTCTTGGACCTTTTGGCGTAGGCAGAATGAACGACAACGGACAGCGGCTGCTCGAGTTCTGCACATATCACGATCTGTGCATCACAAACTCGTTCTTCAAGACCAAGCCTCAACACAAGGTTTCCTGGCAACATCCGCGCTCAAAGCACTGGCACCAGCTGGACTTGATCCTGACCAGGCGCACCTCACTGAAGAACGTGCTAATCACCCGTTCGTTCCAGAGTGCAGATTGCGACACAGACCATTCATTGGTGTGTTGCAAGGTCAAGCTGCAGCTGAAGAAATTCCACCATGCCAGACAGCCTGGAAAGGCACGGATTGACACCAGCAAGATGGCTCAACCAGAACTTGTTGAGCAGTTTGCCTCCACCTTTGAGAAGGAACTTGGTGTACCACAAGAAGGAGAATCTGCAAAGCAGAAGTGGGAAGAGCTGCGAAACACCATCCACCGCACAGCCTTGGCTACCTTTGGGAGGAAGACCTCGAAGTCACAGGACTGGTTTGATGCCAAGTTGACCGAGATGACCCCCGTCATTGAAACCAAGCGCTCAGCACTTGCTGAGTACAAGAAGTACCCAAACGAGAAGAATCTCCAGATTCTCAGGGCTGCGAGAAGCAAAGTTCAGCAGACTGCTCGGCGCTGTGCCAACGAGCACTGGACTCAGCTCAGCCAAGACATTCAAACCGCTGCCATAACAGGGAACATCCGTGGTATGTACGATGGCATCAAGAAAGCACTTGGTCCGGCTCAGAGCAAGACGGCCCCCCTCAAATCCTCCACTGGGGAGATGATCACAGAAAAGAACAAGCAGATGGAGAGATGGGTGGAACACTACTCCGACCTCTACTCCAGACAGAACACTGTGATACCTTCAGCCCTTGATGCCATCGACTGCCTGCCATCCATGGACGAACTTGACGCCGAGCCAACCATCGACGAACTCAGCAAGGCCATTGATAGCTTGGCTGCTGGCAAGGCACCCGGCAACGACGGCATACCCCCTGACCTGATCAAGCACTGCAAGACCGCCCTACTGCTGCCATTGCATGACGTCCTCTGCCAGTGTTGGAAGGAAGGTGCCGTACCACAGGACATGAGGGACGCCAAGATCATCACCCTCTACAAAAACAAAGGGGAGAGAAGCGACTGCAACAACTACAGGGGCATCTCCCTCCTCAGCGTTGTTGGCAAAGTCTACGCACGAGTTGTTCTCGTTCGTCTACAGAAGCTTGCCGAACGTGTCTACCCCGAGTCTCAGTGTGGCTTCCGCGCTGAGCGATCGACTGTAGACATGATATTCTCCATCCGCCAACTCCAGGAGAAATGCAGAGAACAGAACATGCCCCTGTACGTCGCCTTCATCGACCTCACCAAAGCGTTCGATCTGGTCAGCAGAGAGGGCCTTTTCAAGATCCTGCCAAAGATAGGATGCCCACCAAAGTTGCAAAGCCTCATCGAATCGTTTCACACCAACATGCAAGGGATAGTGCAGCACGATGGCAACGTCTCAGAGCCATTCAACATACGCAGCGGAGTGAAACAGGGCTGTGTACTTGCGCCAACCCTCTTTGGGATTTTCTTTGCTATGCTCCTGAGGCATGCCTTTAGCACAGCAACAGAGGGAATCTACCTGCACACAAGATCTGACGGCAGGCTTTTCAACCTCGCCCGCCTGAAAGCCAGAACCAAAGTACGCGAGGCTCTAATCAGAGACATGCTGTTCGCAGACGACGCTGCAGTCGCAACCCACACACAGCAGGAGCTTCAGACCCTGATGGACCGCTTCTCCCAGGCATGCAAGGACTTCGGGCTTACCATCAGCCTGAAGAAGACTAACGTCTTGGTGCAAGGCACGGAAGCACCACCAACCATCACCATCGACGACTACGAGCTGGAGGTCGTGAATCAGTTCATGTACCTGGGGTCCACGATCAGCAACAACCTCTCCCTTGATACAGAGATCAACAAGAGGATTGGAAAATCAGCCTTCACACTCGCTCGTCTCACCACACGAGTGTGGGAGAATCCCAAACTCTCTGTCAAGACGAAGATGGCAGTGTACAATGCCTGCGTTATCAGCACACTGCTCTATGGGAGTGAGACGTGGACAACATACGCCCGGCAGGAAAAGAGACTGAACTCCTTCCACTTGCGCTGCATTCGCCACATCCTGGACATATCCTGGCAGGACAAAGTGCCCAACACAGAAGTTCTGTCCCGCGCCGGCCTTCCCTCCATGTTCACTCTACTCAGGCAGCGCAGGCTCCGCTGGCTAGGCCATGTTCACAGTATGGAGGATAGCAGAATCCCCAAAGACGTCCTCTATGGAGAACTGGCAACTGGCAGGAGAGACGTTGGCCACCCACAGCTGCGTTTTAGAGACGTCTGCAAGAGAGACATGAAGGCCCTGGAGATCAACACAGAGCGCTGGGAGGACCTTGCAACGGACCACTCCAAATGGAGAGGCACCCTGACCAGACAGCTCAAGGCGAGTGAAGAAAGACTGACTGCTGCAGCAGATGAAAAAAGGACCCGCAGGAAGAACCGCCACAGACCCAGCAGCACGGAGACCACCCACAAGTGCGACCTGTGTGACAGGGACTGCCATTCGCGCATTGGCCTGTTCAGCCACAGGCGGTGCTGTTCCAGCAGAGTAGACATTTAGGATTCTCTTCCATGGTCATCATAGACCGACGGAGGCCGACGACATCATCATCATCACTTATCACATCTTTAATTCTTAGTTACAGTATGTTATCCTTTGTATTATTATTATTGCTATTATCCTGTCTTACTCTTCTTCTTGCGTTTACTTATTGTGACAGCACTCTGATTTCCTGTGGTTGTTCTTTTGTGTTGTTAATGATTCACAGCTGTGTCTGATTGTGTTAATCACTGGCTGCTCCATATATACAGCTCTCGCCTCACTCTCAGTGCAGTGATCTACTGTTAATTTCATTATTACTCTCACACGAACAGCAAATTGTTTTTTCCTTCAAGCTAGACACGGTTTTGGTTCATCTCATTTATGCTGCCATGCAGTTTGTGTTGTTTTTCCAGCCCTTGTGCTTTTTTTCTATTATTTTGGTAATAAAACCATGTTGGAACCTTGCCACGCAACTGGGTTCTCTTTTCCGTCCCGAAGGAACAAACATGACATTACTGTCACATGCAGAAGAAACTACAGTGAAATTTAAATTTGCTATAACCCACTGACTGTAATAAATTAAAAACAATAATACAGTTCATAAAAATAAGTAAAATTCAACATTATTTAAAAGGCAACTATAAGTTAAAAATAGGTTCATATGCAAAAACATGTAGAAATTTTGCAATTAATTAAGAGTTTATGAGCCTTATGGCTTACGGAAAGAAATTCCTTCTTAGTCTCTCAGTCTTTTCTCAGAGGCAACAAATTTGTCTGCCAGAGGGCAGCCGCTAAAACAAAATGTGATCAGGGTGATGTAAGTCTTTCATTATTCCCTGTGCTTTGGATCGACACCACTTGATGTAGATGTCCCCAAGAGATGGCAGACTAGTCTTTATACTACAATATAATATAATACACTTTATTACCCTTTGTCATCATCACCCTGATCACATTTTGTTTTAGCGGCTGCCCTCTGGCAGACAAATTTGTTGCCTCTGAGAAAAGACTGAGAGACTAAGAAGGAATTTCTTTCCGTAAGCCATAAGGCTCATAAACTCTTAATTAATTGCAAAATTTCTACATGTTTTTGCATATGAACCTATTTTTAACTTATAGTTGCCTTTTAAATAATGTTGAATTTTACTTTTTTTTTGAACTGTATTATTGTTTTTAATTTATTACAGTCAGTGGGTTCCAAGGTTGTCATAGCCAGGAGCGGCACTGGGGTTAAGCTCCCAGTGCTCATAAAATGCTCCTTATGGCGTGCGTCTCGAAAAGCCTCTGACAACTAAGTCCAACTCCTAGCCTGCCCGTGTGGTTTAGTCTCTAAGCCCGGCGGAACTGCTTTTACTAATAGGAGAAGGGGCGAGGGCGGATCTCTGGCGCCTTAAAACCAGATGCTTCGGGTAGGTGGTGGCTCGTCAACCTGGGAAGGTAGCCCATCTAGGGGAAGGTAAACCCTGATTTCAAACCTCTGCTGCCTTGCGGTATACCCGGTCACAGGAAAGGCTTCGGGAGTCAACCCTGAGGAAAAATCCGGAGTCGGAGCCCCTAAGGCAGTTCTATGTTGTGCTCAACATCGTTCTGGCAGCTCCTGCAACGGCGCTGGTGCCAAACTGTAGCAGCCCTGCTGTTCCTTTGGATTCATCAGTGACGTGGAGAGGGGGGACATGCTGCATGGGCAACATCTTGTCCTCCATATCTTCCTGCCCAGGCTTGAATCCTACCAACGCCCAATGCTGGAAGGTAGAACACCGGATCACTGGAGAGGACACTCCAGCTTCGCCTTTGGCATAGACAAAACACGGGGAATGACAGTTACCGGTTATAAGCCATTGCTCAATTGGCGTAGAGCGTGGCGCCAGGGGTTGTTCCCGACGGTGGGAGGGATCATCAGATCTCACTGGACAGCTACCGCCCGCCTCAAGCTGGGCAGCCCCCAGCCAATAAGGTGTTGTCCCGCCACAGCTTGCTTTCCTCATTGGGTGCATGGGGATAAGGAGAAATCCAAACAGCAGGCTGAGAACTTTCGCACCAGGCAAGACAATAAAACAAAAGAGACCAACTCTAAAACTGGGAACTTGGAACGTCCGCACTATGATGACAGGACTCGCTGCTAACCTCAAGGACATCAACGACACCAGGAAGACTGCCATCATCAATAATGAGCTGAAGAGACTGGGAGTGGATATCGCCACTCTCCAGGAAACACGGTTAGCTGATGCAGGCACACTGAGAGAGAAGGACTACACGTTCTACTGGCAGGGAAAGGGCATTGATGAACACAGGGAACACGGAGTGGGCTTCGCAGTGAAGAACACTTTGCTGAAGATGGTGGAACCGGGCAGCACTGGCTCTGCACGACTCCTCACCCTCCGCCTGAACACCACTCAAGGCCCAGTCACCCTCGTCAGTGTGTATGCCCCAACACAGACTGCCACACCAGAGGCAAAAGACGAGTTCTACGAGAATCTCGCAACAACTGTCAGGATCATCCCCAACTCTGAACAACTCATTCTCCTTGGAGACTTCAATGCCAGAGTGGGTGCTGATCACGACTCCTGGCCCTCCTGTCTTGGACCTTTTGGCGTGGGCAGAATGAACGACAACGGACAGCGGCTGCTCGAGTTCTGCACATATCACGATCTGTGCATCACAAACTCGTTCTTCAAGACCAAGCCCCAACACAAGGTTTCCTGGCAACATCCGCGCTCAAAGCACTGGCACCAGCTAGACTTGATCCTGACCAGGCGCACCTCACTGAAGAACGTGCTAATCACCCGTTCGTTCCAGAGTGCAGATTGCGACACAGACCATTCATTGGTGTGTTGCAAGGTCAAGCTGCAGCTGAAGAAATTCCATCGTGCTAGACAACCTGGAAAGGCACGGATTGACATCAGCAAGATGGCCCAACCAGAACTTGTTGAGCAGTTTGCCTCCACCTTTGAGAAGGAACTTGGTGTACCACAAGGAGGAGAATCTGCAAAGCAGAAGTGGGAAGAGCTGCGAAACACCATCTACCGCACAGCCTTGGCTACCTTTGG
The DNA here is from genome assembly GCA_020510985.1 of Pholidichthys leucotaenia. Lineage (NCBI taxonomy): Eukaryota > Metazoa > Chordata > Actinopteri > Cichliformes > Pholidichthyidae > Pholidichthys > Pholidichthys leucotaenia. The sequence goes on from CM035837.1 coordinate 144,712,001, forward strand.
GAGGAAGACCTCGAAGTCACAGGACTGGTTTGATGCCAAGTTGACCGAGATGACCACCGTCATTGAAGCCAAGCGCTCAGCACTTGCTGAGTACAAGAAGTACCCAAACGAGAAGAATCTCCAGATTCTCAGGGCTGCGAGAAGCAAAGTTCAGCAGACTGCTCGGCGCTGTGCCAACGAGTACTGGACTCAGCTCAGCCAAGACATTCAAACCGCTGCCATAACAGGGAACATCCGTGGTATGTACGATGGCATCAAGAAAGCACTTGGTCCGGCTCAGAGCAAGACGGCCCCCCTCAAATCTTCCACTGGGGAGATGATCACAGAGAAGAACAAGCAGATGGAGAGATGGGTGGAACACTACTCCGACCTCTACTCTAGACAGAACACCGTGACACCGTCAGCCCTTGATGCCATCGACTGCCTGCCATCCATGAACGAACTTGACGCCGAGCCAACCATTGACGAACTCAGTAAGGCCATTGATAGCTTGGCCGCTGGCAAGGCACCCGGCAACGACGGCATACCCCCTGACCTGATCAAGCACTGCAAGACCGCCCTACTGCTGCCATTGCATGACGTCCTCTGCCAGTGCTGGAAGGAAGGTGCCGTACCACAGGACATGAGGGACGCCAAGATCATCACCCTCTACAAAAACAAAGGGGAGAGAAGCGACTGCAACAACTACAGGGGCATTTCCCTCCTCAGCGTTGCTGGCAAAGTCTACGCACGAGTTGTTCTCGTTCGTCTACAGAAGCTTGCCGAACGTGTCTACCCCGAGTCTCAGTGTGGCTTCCGCGCTGAGCGATCGACGGTAGACATGATATTCTCCATCCGCCAACTCCAGGAGAAATGCAGAGAACAGAACATGCCTCTGTACGTCGCCTTCATCGACCTCACCAAAGCGTTCGATCTGGTCAGCAGAGAGGGCCTTTTCAAGATCCTGCCAAAGATAGGATGCCCACCAAAGTTGCAAAGCCTCATCGAATCGTTTCACACCAACATGCAGGGGATAGTGCAGCACGATGGCAACGTCTCTGAGCCATTCAACATACGCAGCGGAGTGAAACAGGGCTGTGTACTTGCGCCAACCCTCTTTGGGATTTTCTTTGCTATGCTCCTGAGGCATGCCTTCAGCACAGCAACAGAGGGAATCTACCTGCACACAAGATCTGACGGCAGGCTTTTCAACCTCGCCCGCCTGAAAGCCAGAACCAAAGTACGCGAGGCTCTAATCAGAGACATGCTGTTCGCAGACGACGCTACAGTCGCAACCCACACACAGCAGGAGCTTCAGACCCTGATGGACCGCTTCTCCCAGGCATGCAAGGACTTCGGGCTTACCATCAGCCTGAAGAAGACTAACGTCTTGGCGCAAGGCACGGAAGCACCACCAACCATCACCATTGATGACTACAAGCTGGAGGTCGTGAATCAGTTCACGTACCTGGGGTCCACGATCAGCAACAACCTCTCCCTTGATACAGAGATCAACAAGAGGATTGGAAAATCAGCCTTCACACTCGCTCGCCTCACCACACGAGTGTGGGAGAATCCCAAACTCTCTGTCAAGACGAAAATGGCAGTGTACAACGCCTGCGTCATCAGCACACTGCTCTATGGGAGTGAGACGTGGACAACATACGCCCGGCAGGAAAAGAGACTGAACTCCTTCCACTTGCGCTGCATTCGCCACATCCTGGACATATCCTGGCAGGACAAAGTGCCCAACACAGAAGTTCTGTCCCGCGCCGGCCTTCCCTCCATGTTCACTCTACTCAGGCAGCGCAGGCTCCGCTGGCTAGGCCACGTTCACCGTATGGAGGATGGCAGAATCCCCAAAGACGTCCTCTATGGAGAACTGGCAACTGGCAGGAGAGACGTTGGCCGCCCACAGCTGCGCTTTAGAGACGTCTGCAAGAGAGACATGAGGGCCCTGGATATCAACACAGAGCGCTGGGAGGACCTTGCAACGGACCGCTCCAAATGGAGAGGCACCCTGACCAGACAGCTCAAGGCGGGTGAAGAGAGACTGACTGCTGCAGCAGATGAAAAAAGGACCCGCAGGAAGAACCGCCACAGACCCAGCAGCACGGAGACCACCCACAAGTGTGACCTGTGTGACAGGGACTGTCATTCGCGCATCGGCCTGTTCAGCCATAGGCGGTGCTGTTCCAGCAGAGTAGACATTTAGGATTCTCTTCCATGGTCATCATAGACCGACGGAGGCCGACGAATATAATACACTTTATTACCCTTTGCAGGGCTTTGTCCGGTGAAGAGCAGTTTCCAAACCAAGCAGTAACACACCCAGTTAGCACAGACTCAACTGTTGCTGTATAGAAGGCCTTTTGCAGTGCTGAGCAGATGTTAAATTGTCTCAACCGCCTCAGATGGAACAGGCATTGCCTTGCTTTCTTAACCATTGTGGTGGTATGTATACACCACATCAAGTCCACTGAGGTGTGCACGCCCAGATACTTATAACTGTTTACTATCTCCACCAGAAACCCATTTATCTTAAGCGGTGCACACTGAACCCTCCATCCCTCCTGTCTTAAATCCACCAACATCTCCTTAGTCTTGGAGACACTGAGGTCCAGGTTGTTGTTTTTACACCACACAGACATCTCTTTTACCTCACTGCGGTATGCAGCCTCATTTTCTTTTATCAGCCCTACTACCACCATATCATCCGCAAACTTCACTATGGAGTTGGTGCTGTGGGTTGCTATGCAGTCATGTCTGTAAAGGGTAAAGAGCAGAGGACTAAGCACACATCCTTGAGGGGCACCATTGCTAAGGGTGCGCGTGTTGGATACAAAGTTGCCAACTTTCACCCCCTGTGACCTATCTCTCAGGAAACTCTCTATCCAAGAACAGAGCGGTGAGCTCAGTCTCAAATTTCTGAGCTTAATGTCCAGTTTATGAGGGACTATGTTGTTAAAGGCAGAGCTGTAATCAGTACACACCAGACAGCAGTAGACTTTGTAAAGAAGTCTGATTGAACTATATGAACATTGTTCAGAATCTTCCAGGTTTCAATTAGGTCCCCTTTGAGTCTTCTTCTCTCCAGTGTTGTAATGTTCAGCTTTCTCAATCTCTCTTCATAGGTTAGTTGTCTGATGCTAGGTACTAATTTGGTGGAACATCCCTGGATGTTCTCTAAAACAGTTATAGTTTATTGGTTCATTTGTCAGGGACCACGTACAGAAAAAAAACATTAAACACAGGGTAAAGATGCTCTGTACCAGATTATAGTATTCTCACTAATTTTCATCTGTAGTCCCTGAGGCAGGCAAGAAGATATTAAAAGAACAACAGCACATAAAGAAAGCAATTCAGGTTGGATTTCAGAATCTGTTGTCCCTGAAACAAGCAGGCAGTAAGTTTAAAAGGTAAAAAGATAAGAGAACAGCACACAAAAACAATTTAATAGTACAATTTCAAATCCCATTTAAGGGAGTGAGTCAATGCTGGCAGACTTGATTACTTAGAATCCATTTTTTAGTCTCTGTGGAAAAGTCTCTGTAATTTGTTCTGGTCTATGAGGAGGCTGACTGTCCAAAAGCAGGTTTATGTAGGGGGATGCAACAATGCCACCTAGAGGAAGTCCTTGTTATTCTGGTATTTTGTTCAGAAGTTAAGTACACAAAAGTCTTAAGAGGTGGGGGTGCAGAACCATGGATAATTTTAAAAACCAACTGTACATTTGCATACACGATCAGATTTTCAAAGCTTAACATTTTGTGTTTGGCAAGCATACCACAATGGTGATACTGTCATGTGTTCTTATCCAGAATTTGATGGCTTGTTTATACAGGGATTCCAAGGGTTTCAGGGTCGTACTATTGGCTTGTGACCAGCATGAGATGCAATAGGAGAAATGTGTCAAAATCATGGCATGCAGAAAGGTTTTTGATCCTTTTAGAGTAAGTGATTTTCTGATGAATTGAAAGTTTGCAAGGTTATATTTCAGAGTGCGGCTCACCCATTTTATGTGTTTTTTAAAGCAGAGCGTGGGATCTAATGTAATGCCCAAATACTTAAAGTCTGTTACATTTTCTATATTTGCTCCATTTACAGTTATACTTGGATAGTGCATATGTTTTGTTTTTGTTGGTAAAATACATGGTAGCTGTTCTCCCTACGTTCAGAGTGAGACATGATTGATTAAGCAATTTTTGACACTTTCGCCATTGCTATCATTAACTTGTCAGCCACTTGTTTGGCATCCTTCCCATGTATGTAGATGACTGTGTCATCTGCATACATCTGAATTTTTATGTCATCTTCACAAACTGATGGCAAATCATTAATATACAAAGTAAAAAGCAATGGGCCTAAAATTGAACTTTGTGGTAATCCCATGGTGTATGCCTTTGATTGGAATACAGTATTGTTTATGTGCACACACTGGGAGCGACCAGATACTGTAGATATGATTTTAACCAGCTAAGGGTATTCATGGACAGTTTATGTCCTGATAGTTTAGAAAGAAGGACTGAGTGATTGACCGTATCAAAAGACTTACGTAAGTCTAAAAAGATGGCTCCTACCACCCCGCCCCCCCTGTCCAGATTTTCTTAAATCGTTTCAATAAAATAACAACATGCAGTCTCCATTGAGTGTTTTGGCCTGAAACCAAACTGCAAGGAATGCAGCAGCTGGGCAAATTTGAGATGTTCTACCAGTTGGTCTATTACCACCTTTTCAATGGCTTTTGACAAAACAGGAAGTCTACTTATTGGCCTATAATTACTGATTTCCTGTTTGTCTCTGGCCTTGTGTATGGGGGTTATAATGGCAGGTTTTAATGCATCAGGAAAGATATTTTCATGTACCGACTGATTTATTACTTCTGTAATTGGAATTATTAAAGTATTTATGTTTTTTCAAGAATACAGTGTCTAGTCCATGAATATCCTTAGCTCTGGGACTTGATAGAGATGATAAAATTTTGTTATGTCATGAATGCTCCTACGGAGCAGATGGACAGGCCCATACACAGGGTGTGTCAGTGCAATTTATTACAAAAAGGGAAAAATACACAGTGCTCCAACCAACCTAACTTGGCGAGCAACATAAGAATAAACACAGCACGCTCCCAAACCAACTGGTGAGTGGAAAGGAAAAGACATAAAAACTCCAAAGCACCCCGACAAACTAACTGGTAAGCGCTGGGTTACTTACAGAGAGTTTTCACCAGAGCTCAGCCTGCTCTGGTGAGGATGAGAGACAATACAAAATAGCCGCAAGGCAGAGTGAAAATGGCAGAGCTTAAATATACACAGAGAAATGGGCAACAGGTGCGAGCGTCGAGCTGGTATGAACTAATTACTCAACTGCTCTCAGCTGAGGAAGAGTAGACAGAGAGCAGAGAAAGGGAAAAATTATCAGGTGACCTGAGGCACAATCACTCGCAGATGATGGACTGAAAACAGACTGCGAGTGAAAAAGTAGCTGTGCCTGGAATGGAGGAAAAGGGGCTTGTATCACCAAAACAACATAACAGAACTAACAGAATAACAATGAACAGAAAAACACTCAAAACTACAAAGGGAGTCTGAGCGCTGAGGACAGACGCCCAGACTTATGTTAAACTTTACGTCATTTGTGGGTTTAAGGTTTAGATCAGTTTCATGATTTATTTTAATTTGGTGTGGGTATGTTTGGGTAAAATTCAGACCCAGTTCTTGTACCGATTTGATAAAATACTCGTTAAAACTGGTGGCTATAACTAAGCTATCTGAGTGAAATTTTCCATTCAAACTGAACTGTATGACCACTTTTTTGCATTTTTTCCTGAGTTTATCAATACATTTCCAGAGTTTTTTGTTGTTCCCTTTTGCATTTTTGATTATGTCTAAGAGGAAATTTGCCTTTGCTTTACGGAGCTGCAGGGTGACTTCATTTCTGAGGCTTTTAAAAATCAGTCTATCTGTACTTGAATCAGATTTGAGCCATTTGCTAAGCGCTAAATCCTTTTTTTCATGAGATTCCATAATTTTTCATTTAGCCAAGGTAGATTCTGTTTTCTCTTGTGCTTAGATAGTGCTGTTATTTTATATTTTGAGATGATTTCTTTGATTGTTGATATCATATTTTCACATGTCTGTTCACAATTTGTATCACAATTTATTTCATTAAACTTTACATGCTGTAACTCATTTTCAAATGATTCCATGTTTTTTTTTTTTTTTTGGTATGTACGAGATATGCTTTCCACCATCAGGTTCAGGTTCAGGTTCAGGTTACTTTATTTGTACCCGTAGGTAGATTTGTTTTGCAGTCAGGTGACATTCATATTTACAAACCACAATTACATTAGATAGATAGATAGATAGATAGATAGATAGATAGATAGATACATACTTTATTTTGAACAAAAAAGTAAAACAAAAACAAAACAAATGACAAATGCAATAAAGTAACAGTATACAGTGTTCGAAAGGGAGAAGGAAGAAGTGAACACTTATTAATTCCAACTCCTCTTTTCCATAAATACACCCAAGTGAATTATATACAAATTACCACATTTAAGACCCCAAGTAAACAATTAACTGTATTTTGTACATATCAGCATTAACACCCATCCATCCTAACATACATTGATGTCCATACATCAAAACCAGCCTCAAACAACACAGATATACACAGTACTGTCCCACCCACCATTCCATAGTGTCCCAGAGTGAGCATAGTGAATCGTACATATAAATACTACCCTTCTAACATATATCCTTTCAGCAAATAATGTTTATACCTCTTTTTGAACTGATTTCTGTTTGTACATAGTTTCAGTTCCGGCTCCAGACTGTTCCACAAATCCACCCCACAGACAGATATGCACATACTTTTCTTGGTTGTTCATATCTTGGGTTTTGTAAAGTTTAAGTTTCCTCTCAAATTATAATCATTGTCTCTTTTTTTAAATATTTTTTGTATATTAGTTGGGAGTTGATTATTAACCCCTTGCACTCCGGTCAATTTTCCTAAAAACGCCAAAAAATAATGTGCCCAAAGTAAATCGAAAGCTGTTCTTCAACCCTTTGCAGCATCTTCATGGGGTTGGTGTCATGGCGGCCTCTGGGCCGTCATTGGCATCATTATCTCCAGCTGCGCACAGATCCACAGGTGTTAATCAGCAGCTGTTAAAAACCAGCGTTGCTGACAGCTCAGTACGGAGTCGTCTGTCCTCCTCGTCAGAGAAAGAACCAGAACTCCGCTCTCTGGCCTCGTCAAGGCATTCTCTTGTCTCGTCAGAAACTGTCTCGTCAAGAACTGTCTTGTCTAACTCTGACTCGTCAAAGTCTGCCTCGTCAAGAACTGTCTTGTCTAACACTGACTCGTCAGAGTCTACCTCGTCAAGAACTGTCTTGTCAAAAACTGTCTCGTCAGAGTCTGTCTCGTCAGAGGCTGTCTCGTCAGAAGCTGTCTCGTCAGGATCTGTCTTGTCAGGAACCTCTCTGGCCTCGTCAAGAACCTCTCTTGCCTCGCCTAGGACTTCTGTTCAAAGTCAAGCACGTAAGAGAGCTGTTTGTTACTCTACACCTAACCTCTACCCCTGTGCACAGGTGGACCCCCCTGGCGGCGGACCTGCGTCCCCAGCTGACGGGGTAATGCCAACACGCACACGTAGTGGTTCGCTACCGCCACGACTACCGGTACGTCTTGCTCCACAAATTCCTGAATTGTTACTGTATCAGTTACAGGAGTACTGGCCACTGTTACCGGTGGAGTTTGTGTCATTGTCATCTGTCGTGTCATCGTCTCCACGTTCTGTGGAATCACTCACCTCGTCATCATCTGGATTGTCATGGTCACCACGCTCAGTGGAGTCACTCGTCTTGTCATCAGCTGGATTATCATCGTCACCACATTCTGTGGAATCACTGGTCTTGTCATCAGCTGGTTTGTCATCGTCCCGGTCTGTGGTGTCACAGCCGGAGTCTCTGGAAGACCTGTCCTCGCCACAGTCACAGGTGGAAGCCTCAGCACGTTCACAGACGCCTTCACCTCCACGTTGCACGGCCGCTGGTTCTCAGCAGGACGTAACCTGTGCTTCTCCCAAGTAAGCCTCACTACTGATAGCTTGTCATTAGCGTGGGACAAAAGTAATTGTCTGTGCTTATATGTTCCAGGGTTGCCGGGTCTCCGTCCAGAGTGCTCAGTTCCAGTGACCAGGATACTATCCACGCTCTCACATTTGCACCACACACCCTTTCACTATAATAAAGATTATTGTTCACTAATGAACAATGTGTCAGTGTCTGTCTCCTGGGTCCCGAAACATGTCAGTACGACTCTGTCACGTTGACCCAGCGGACAGCTCACTGTCGCGCTTAATTAACACTCTTAGCGCCCGGGTAGATTTGCTAGCCCACCAGCAGACAGTAATCTTGAATCAATTGACTCAAATAATGGTTGGCTGGACCGTTTGGAGGGACACCAAGCGTTTCCCCCGACCGCAAGTACTTCAACCCCTGCAGGCTTGGCGTCAGGACTAGCTAACACTTCCTCGTCCTCTCGCCTCACTCCTATTCCAACACCTGCCCGGGTTCAGCGGAAAACTCGGGGAAGCTCGAGGATTTTATTTTACAGTGTGAATCAGTTTTTCTGCGTGTGCCTGGGGATTTTTCCCTCGACTCTAGCAGATAGGCTATGTCAAAAATTTGCTGGCTGGTAGAGCCTTGGACGGGGCTTATTTGATCATGGCTAGACTTAGCTATTCTTTGCTTACTACCAGGAGTTTGTGACTGAGTTTCTGTCTGTATTTGATCACACGGATAGGGGAGAGGTGTTGAACAGAACGTTTTTTAAGCCTACAGCAGGGAAAGAGATCAGCTGCAGATTACGCCATTGACTTCCGGGTCTAGCCGCAGAGATTGGGTGGGGGAGCCATCTCTTTGTGGTATTTTTCTACGCAGTCTTAACGACGAGCTAAAGGATGAGTTAGCGGCACGGGATAAACCAGATAACTTGCACGATTTAATTGCTTTAGCAGTTAGTATCGATAGTAGGTTAAAGGAACGGGCGGCTGGTCGGCGAGTTACTTCCCGTCCGGTTAAACCCCGCCCTCGTGTCACTGACTCTCTTCCTCTCGCTTTACCCACGTCAGAGGAAGCCCCCGGATCAGGAAGCCATGATTGTTGGTCATTCTAAGGTGTCTGCAGCTGAGAAACAACCGCCGTAGGGATCAAGGCCTGTGTTTTTATTGTGGGAAGGAGTCACATGAGGTTTCTGAATGTCCTAGTAAGTTAAAAGGGAAGGCCCGTGGATTGCAGTAGGGGGATTCACGGGCAAGAACACAGAGGAACCCCTTACTTGTTGTCATTTACCCCTCAGACTCATTCATACTCACACAGAACACTCCACACTAGTGTTAGTCTGCATGTATGTATGTATGTAATCTCCCCAAAATCTGACAGCCCAAAGAAAAAAAATCTCCTCATTGAGATATTGGTTCAGCTTCCAATCAAACAGTGCTGATGTGGTGTCAAAAAGTAAATGACATTTCATGGGATTTTACGTTATTTAATGGAGAGAGTTGGAACAGTCTCCAACTGTACCTCTCTGCCCCGAGGGGCAATTCATGACAGAAGCACTGCGGCAGTAAGAGACCCAGCTGCTGTGAGTTTGTGTTTGCCTTTTTTTTTTTTGTTTCACTCACCTGTTTCCTGGAGCGAATCATGTCCCCAGTCCATACAGACTCTGCAGGTGGGTGCAGCTACCGATGAGCCTGGGGTGAGAGTGCTGCAAAGCCATGATGGAGATGATGGGCTAATCTCCACGGTGTGCATTGGCCCTACCCCGAAAGACGCATTATGGTACCTGGGGTCTCGCAGAGGCAGCTGCTCGCCGGTGGCCCTCAGCTTCAGGAGCATTGCCTGAGGGAGGTGGAGAGGATTTCTGTGGTGGCGGTTGCTGCAACATGAGAACAGTGAGATGGTGAGGAATTCCCCAAGGAAACCTGGGCCCACGCTGAAGGAGAGGCATTCCCGGGCCTCTGTAGTATCGCTCCTCACCAGTCTCCGGACCCGCTCTGCTCTACCTGCTCCAGAACGCCGCTATCCAGGGAAATCCCACCGGAAGAATGCCTCCACCTCTCAGGCAACAATTTTTCCCTTTGCCAAGGCAGAAGACTCCCGCAGCAGTGCCCCCTTTGTGTTTTCCTCTCCGGCTGTTCCGCCAGCTTCCTCTCTCTCTGCAGCTGCTGTTTTCTGCTCCTCCTCAGAAATTCCTCCCACTGCTGAGAGGTTGGCCGTTTCCTTCCCGGCTCTGCCTGTCACCATGTCTGCAGGGGAGGCCCCTTCACATTCCACTGATGGGGCCCACAAGCCGCTGAAGCCACGGGAGAGAGTGGATTCTACACCTGCTGCAGCAGAAAGCATCATGTCCCGGGAATTCAGGCAAGTGTCTTTTCATTCTCTATTACCACCATATAAATTAGCTTGCCTGATTCCCGGTGGTCAGGCTCAGCCCTCACAGTCCTGTGAGCTCTCACTGCCTGCTGCAGCTAAAGACTTTTTACCTGCTCTCTCCGTGTCTCCTCCTCTGCCCCGAGTGTCTGCCGACTACTGGGTTGAGCCGCAAGGTGATGGACAAGCCTGTGGCCCTGGAGAACCTGGTTCCAGCCCCGCAGCCATGGTTCGGACAAAGGGAGAATGCTGCCTGTGATCTGGAGCCTGTGCTGACGAGTGAGTGTCCCCGGGCTTTAGCTGTGCCGGATCCAGCGCCAACAGGGAACAGACCTCCTGTTGCCATGCCGGGCGGGCAAGCCACCTGCGTGGGCGACATTGCTGGGGGTCCCGGGACTGCACCAACCACCATGCCTGCTGCAGGGGCTGCTGCAGCAGAGCTGGAGCTGGATCTCCAGAGGGCTGGGCCCGAGATGTCATCGCCTGGATCGACAGAGTCCTGGACGGCGGTGGAGCTAGAGCTCAGGCAAGTGCTCTCCTCTGTTTTCACTGTTTCAATTTTGGAGAGATCTTGCTGGGCTGTTGGTGAGGAGGGCCAAGTGCAGCCGGCAGCTGCACCTGAGCTCACCTCGCTGGGCTCCACTGCCGTCGGTGACCCTGACCCCATTTTTTCTGACTCTCTTGCCAGAGCTTTTCCCCAGGATCACTGAGGATCGTCCAGCTTCGTTAGAGATCACCGTGGGTCCGGCCTTGCTGCCTGACATCTCTGTGGGTCCAGCTCCCCCTGCTGAGGTTGTCGTGGGTGCTCCGTCCCAGCCTGGGACCTCCGAGGGTGCTGCTTCTTCATTGGCTGAGGTCATTGCGGGTGCTCTGTCCCAGCCCGGGACCTCTGTGGGTGCCGCTCCCCCCCCCCACATGAGGTCTTCGCGGGTGCTCGGTTCAATCCCGGGACCTCCAAGGGTGCTGCTTCTCCGTTGGCTGAGGTTGTCGCGGGTGCTCCGTCCCAGCCCGTGACCTCCGTGGATGCTGCTGCCCCTCCGGATGAGGTATTCGCGGGTACTCCATCCCAGCCCGGGACCTCTGTGGGTGCAGCTACTCCTCAGTCCGGGTCTCCGTGGGTGCTGTGTCCCAGTTGGGGACCGTCGTGGGTGCTGCGCCCCAGCCTGAAACCTAATTGGGTGCTGTGCTCCAGTGTGGGCCCACTGTGGATGTTACGCTCCAGTCCGGGGGCCACCGTGGGTGCAGCTCTGGCCTAGTCCAGGTCCACCGTGGGTGCAGTTCTGATCTAGCCCGGGTCCACCAAGGGTGCAGCTTTGGCCCAGTCTGGGCCCACCGAGGGTGCAGCTATGTCCCAGTCCAGGACCACTGCAGGTGCAGCTCCACTCCAGCCCGGAGCCACTGTGGGTGCTGCAGTGTCCCAGTCCGGGACCACTGATGGTGCTGCAGAGCAGTCTGAAACCGTCGTGGTCCCCTCTCCTCTGCCTGATGCCGTCGTGGTTCCCCCTTCTCTGCCAGACGCCGTCGTGGTTTCCTCTCCTCTGCCAGACACCGTCATGGTTTCCCCTCCTCTGCCAGATGCCGTCGTGGTTCCCCCTCCTGTGCCAGATGCCGTCGTGGTTTCCCCTCCTCTGCCAGACACCGTCGTGGTTTCCCCTCCTCTGCCAGACGCCGTTGCAGTTCCTCCTCTTCTGCCAGACTCCGTTGTGGTTCCCACTCCTCTGCCTGAGGTCATCGTAGTTCCCTCTCCTCACCCTGATGTCGTCATGGTTTCCCCGACTTTTCTATCTTGCCCGCCATTAGTTCTTCCCATTGGGCAGCCGCCTCCTGGACCACCCTTTCTGTTCAGGTGGTTAAAAAACTCTGGCAGACCACCCGATAGACTGTGCTGCAGGGTTGGGTGGCCCACGTTCTCTGGTTGGCCACCCGACTCTTTCCATCATGCCATCTGCCGGGCCTGGGACTTTGGCTGCCCGCCTGAACTGTCCAGCTCTTCGGTCCAGGGGGCTTAGATGGTTGGGGTTTTGCCTGGTGTGGGTCCTGAGTAGGGTTTTGTTTTGTTCCCTCCTAGCCTGTTCCCCCACCCACCCACCCGGGATGGGTTATTGTTGTGCTCCTATTGGGGGGAGAGGGTCTTTCTTTTTCTTTTGATGTTACCCTGGGGTGTCTGGCCTCTACCCCTTGAGAGGGGGGGCTCTGTCATAAGCTGAGCACAGGAGGTTTCCACCATGCTCAGTCTCATGGCTTTTTCTCTATATTTATATATTTGTTGTATTTTGTGCTTTTTGGTTTCTGTTATTCTTGCACTGTTTTCCATTTTCCTGTTTATGTCTTAGTTATGTTTTTCTCTTATTTGTATTAATTTGTATTTAGATCTCAGTCTGCATTTGTTGTTATTTTTTTCTTTATATCCTTACTGTTGTGTTCTCCCTCTGGGTTGACAGCTGTCAGTGGCATTTCCTGGCTTGTGCTCCGTGTGGGCGTAGCCCCTGTCAGCTGTCAGCACTGGTCGCTCCCTTCTCATTGCTCCCAGCTGGTCCAATTATGAATAATTGTTTCCTTCTGCCCGCTCATGTGACCCACACCTGTCATTACTTTTGTGATTTGTTTTTGATCCTATTTAAGGGCAGTTATTTTCATTTCCCGTGCCGCAGTCTTGAGCTTCCCTTTCCTCATCTCCACCAGAATGCAGCCCTCGTTCTGGTGCGCTAGTCCTTAAGTTTGTTGCTTGGACTTTATGTTTTGTTGTTTTCAATAAATCTCACAAACTTGCAGTTCAACGCATGGGTCTTCCTCTCTGCCCCGAAGGGCAATTCATGACAGGTGGGCTGTTAACCTGTGCAGGTTTTCAATTTACTGCTGTTGTGCACTGAATCAGGAATACTTCACTGATGTAATTTTATGCCAAAGGCTGTGTCTGTCACACTGTAAAAAAGAAAATCTCAGTAAGGTAAAATATCCTAAATCAAGGCTTTATGCTTGTTTTTCTCTCACAAGATAATTTTGTCAAGAATTTCTTTTTGTTGTGTAGTTTTCTGTAAGACTTTACTTGCTTTATGAAATTTTTTTCTTGTTTTAAGCAATTTAATCTTACTTTGTAGGCAGATTGTTTTTTCTTTCAAATTTATCTATTGGCAGAATTTTTTTTTGTTTATTTTAAATAAAATTATCTGCCAACAGAGCAAGAAAATTTGACTTATCAAATTGCATAAAACAAGTTAAAACTGCTGGAAAGCATGTAAAATTTTCTTGCACATAAACTGCACAACAAGAATAAATATCTTGTCAGACAAAAAACAAGCACAAACAGCCTTAATTTATTTCATTTTACTTATATTTGACTTTTTGCAGTGTAGTTGTGTTTTCTAGCTCAAAGTTGCATTATTTCTCAAAGAGAAACAAAAATAAGGCCGTAGTAGCTCAGGAGGTAGAGCAGGTTGCCCAATAACCAGAGGGTTGCCTGTTCAAATCCCACTCCCCCCACCTTGCTGTTGTGTCCTTGGGCAAGACACTTTTCCCACCTTGCATCCAGTGTGTTCATGGTTCATGACACTGGTGTATGAATGTGAATAAATGTTCGGTGGTGGTTGGAGAGGTCGTTGGCATGGATTAGTAGCCATGTTTCTGTCAGTCTGCCCCAGGGTAGCTGTAGCTACAGAGGTAGCTTACCACTATCATTGTCTGTGGAGTGAATGAATGAATAACGGACTTATTGTAAAGTGTCTTTGGGTGTCATGAAAAGTGCTATATAAATGCACTCCTTTATTAAAAACATAGCTATTACACATTTTTAAACTGAGATTCTGTATTCTGTAAAATATGAAATTTCTAGGTATACAGTGTGGTATTTTTTTCCTTGTAGTATTAAACATCACATTGAATATCAGTATTTTTAAAGGTATTATCAAGGTAAAAAAAAAATCCCAGCATTATGACAACACTAATGTCCACAACATTGTGGCACCGAGCAATAGTTAAAACCCCCTGTCCCTTATTTTTGTGTGAGAAAGTTGGCAACCCTAATTACAGCACATGCAGTGGTATTTGGAATGGTACAGACATAAACAACATGATAGCTGCTAGCTGTTAAGCTAACTGGCGGAACTATTAAACAGCTCAGTATGGTTACAAAAACGAACAAAATGTGAAACACAAGCTTTATAAAGAAAAAACAATCTGCCCACACACTATTTCCAGTATGTACTGTCAGGAAGTGAGTTGGAGCCATGTCCTCGTTTGGTGTTATTGCTTACATTTCTTGTCACCGGAACATGGCCTTCAACTCACATCCTCGCTTTAAATTCATTCTCTGGTTTTCTGTATTATTATTTTGGTCCTGTTTGTCATTTTGGTTCTTGTATTCATTTCCTACCATCTTGTATTCATTTCTTATCATGTTGTATTTAATGTGTGTGTTTTTCTTGCTGTAGTCTGGCCTGATTTGTGTTCTGATTATCCACAGCTGCTTTAAATTCCTGTTATCAGTTCACCTGTTATTTAAAGGACGCAGCCCCTCAGTTGGGCATGGCGTCATTCGTCATTCCGACCTGTTTTAGTTCACATCTGTTCTGTCTGCCTGACCCGACCTGTTTGGTATCCTGTCCTGTTTTTTGCCCAGTCTGTTTTTGCTTTGCAGTTCCCATACTGCTTTATTTTTGTGTTAAATTAAATAATATCAAACGTTCACTGCACATTTGAATCTTGTTTTCTGCCCCGCCGGGGCGTAACCCATGATATGTACAATGATAAATGAAGGTGATAAAATTGATTTATTGACAAGAAAGCACCAGGAAATGGGAAAATATAATGCAAGCGGAACTGGAACTGTGGGCGGGCTGGAATGCGGAAGTATGTTATTCTACATTGTGCAAAAGGTCCATTATGGATTTACTGTAAACAAATATGCCATTGTGGGGGACCCACTCAGTAGTTTTCCCTCAGACTGAAGGGCATGGCAGATCAAAGGTGCTGGGGGACAAGGGGAATCGTCATGGGGGACTGATATGTTAATACAGCACCTCAGGTAGCGGAGGAGTTTTATGATATGAAAGAGAGTGCCTGCAACCTGAGTTTTTAAGGCTTTTGATTCTGGTGGATGTGAGAGGGAGAAGAATAAAGTTTCCTCTGCTCTGAACGCTCGGCCTGGTTATTCCTCTCTCCACACCATAAATTTTAACCATAATATCATATGAACTTTCTATTGCATCAAATTAGATATTTTTTTTATCAGTTTTTATATTATGAACATAAATTATTTATGCAACAGCACATACAATTTCATTAAACAACTAGAAAAGCACTCAGAGAGCGCATACCTCCACCTCATTGATCACCTCCAAAATGTAATGGGTTTGTTTTGGAGGATTCTTGCTAACACAGTGTGAGAAGGTTAGGGCCTTGGGGGAGGTATGCGTTCCCACATCATCACCAAAATGTTATGGTTTCCTCTCTAGCCAAGGACCACCTCTAGTGAAAATTTCGTCCAAATCCATGCAGTAGTTTTGGAGTATTCTTGCTAACACTGTGTGCAAAGATAAGAGCCTTGGTGGAGATATACATTCTTGGATCATCCCCAAAATGTTATGGGTTCTTCTCTAGCCAAGGACCACCTCTGGTGAAAATTTCGTCCAAATCCATGCAGTAGTTTTTGTGTAATCCTGCTGCACAAATACAAACAAGGTCCTTGGTGGAGGTATGCACTTTCAGATCATCACCAAAATTTAATGGGGTCATCCTTGGCCCCAGGGCTACATCTGTTGAAAATTTCATCAAAATCCATGCAGTAGTTTTTGTGTAATCCTGCTAACAGCGGAACGGATGGACGGACAAACAGACAAGCCACCCCGATTACATAACTTCCTTGGGAGGTAAATATATCAACAACATGTATTTGTGCTGCATGAATATAATCATTAATGTAACATCTTTATAATCAGACACTGGAGTATATTTTGCTGTGATTTACAGTATAAACATTTTAGATTCTGGTAATCTACAAGACACCCTATGCAAACAATCCACAGTTATCTGTGAAACCGATGGAGGATGTTTTCAATAAAAACATATTCAGCATTTTAATATGTCCTTTTATTTTGAAAGCACTCGTAGTGAACAGGAAATGTTAACTGACCTTGAAGATTTTTTTTTTTTTTTTACAGGTATTTTGACCTAGTTGCTGAAAAATGCGGATCTGTAAGTGTTAGTTACTGGAGCTGCACTTCCTGCTGCTGGGAATGGTGGATCTCTTTAAGTGTAAGTACAGCTTATTTATTTTTAATGATTCACCATAGAAAACTGTCATCTTTCATGTCAGAGTCGAAAATAAACAGCACAAAATGAATTATTGCTTTAATATGGAGAGCCTGAGCCGTGAGTTGTTCAAAACAAGTTATGCAATCTGATCGAAGCAGAGCTTTAAAGCTGACTCCAGTTTTACCAGACTTGACTTTATTCTGTAAGCATAAAATAATTAAAAGGAATGCAGAATAGCCATAATTTCAAGGAGAATAGAGGGAAGAAGAGTGTATAGAGACAGGACTCACAAAGAATTCTTAAAAATTGTACAAATTTTGTTCAATCATAAACATTTTTGTTCATTCATAAACTTATGCATTTCACTCAAGTTTCCAAGTACAACGACAAACTTTTACAAAAAAAAAAAAAAAAACCCTCCTTGATCAAGCCTACCTACTAAGTGTTGGTTAGATATTCATTTGGAAATAGGCGTGTTGTCCTTTTTGCCCAGGGAGAAACGAACAGGCTGAAAGTATGTAGAAATATGCAAATCCCTTCATACCTCTCTTTGGGGAAAATTGTTTTTAACCCTGTCAATAATTTTCAGTAATTCTTAGCATTTTCCATATAGCTTTAACTGGATTTGGATTTGGCATTGTAATGAAATGTACTTTATTTACGTAGCCCTTTAAAACAACCCGTAGGTGACCAAAGTGCTTTACAGAAAATTAAACAGCACTAGAAACACACACAACATTAAAACAAGTTACATAAACAAAGAGATAAGCATAAATACCTAAAAATAAAAATAAAAACAAATCTCAAAACAGATGTCACCACAACTGGGTATTAAAAGCCGTCCTAAACAAATATGTTTTAAGTTCTGATTTAAAAAGGGCCAGGTCAGAGATAGCACGCAGGTCACGGGGGAGATTATTCCAGAGCCTGGGGGCGACAACAGAAAAGGCTCGGTCACTCCAGTGTTTGTACCTTGACCTGGGCACATCCAGCAAAAGCTGACTAGACGACCTCAAAGCTCTGCGTTATTCATGGACAGTTAAAATCTCAGACAAATAAACTGGGGCAAGGCTATTAAGAGCTTTAAAAACCACAAGTAAAAGTTTAAAAGTAATTCTAAAATGGACTGGAAGCCAATGAAGCGAAAAAAGGATCGGTGTAATGTGCTGTCGCCTAGTTGTGTTGGTTAAAAGACGGGCCGCTGCATTTTGCACAAGTTGAAGGCGGCCGAGAGGAGACTGAGACATGCCAACATAAAGTGCATTGCAGTAATCAAGTCGAGAAGTCTGTGACGGCCCCCTCCATGGGAAATTAGTCAGTGGTGCAGGTCATGACACCATTAGGGTATACCTCCACTCCTAGCCAAGATGCTAGGGAGGAATTCCTCTTTGGCTCAGTGGTAGAGCAGGAGGTGGTTGGGACTCTGATGGTATGGGTTCAATTCCCAGCCTGGGTGATGAGGTGTGGTCTACTTTGCCTAGGGGTGGAAATGACGAGGTGTGGTCTACCTTACCTAAGGGTGAAAATGACAAGGTCAGTCCACCTTGACCTTAAAAGGTTGAAGTGGGATTTGTGATCCGAGGCTAATATATACATAGGCAGTTCTGGCCTTGGGGCTGTAACAAAGTCATTAAAGCATTGTCTGGTGTGTAATTCTTTTTTTTTCTTCTGTTTTTCTAGAATAGGTATGTTATAATTAGTGGTGCTGGCATTGTCGCGTTATTTGCCCATTAACACTTTGCCCCCGTTAATGGCGACAAATTTTGTGATTGCGGTTAACCGCAGTTAATAGCAGAAAGAGCGAACAGCACTTTTTTGGCCTGAACTGCACTCCCTATGGAACTATGGAAGCCACTCTGGGTAGTGACAGACACTGTGCACGCTACGCAGACATTGCGGAGTCAAACAAGCTGGATCACTGCCATGGAAATACCCAAAACACTGTCATGCTTAAGTTTACAACGTTATCTGTCGGAGCTCTCACCTGGATAATTGTCACAGCCTCCTTCAAAACTTTGCCTGGATGTCGGTTGTTAGTCTTTGGAAGCCGGCTATCTGGCTAGCAGTAAACAGCTACGCGCTACGGATGTAGCGGCTGCCAGCAGCTGAGGACAGACACTCCACCTGTTTCATCTTCATAGCTTTGGGTCCAGCTGTCGGTAGGTGAGTAGCAGTCTATAATTTTCAAGCTGTGTTCGTAATGTCCACTCACTCCCACGCCCTGTTTTTCCTGTGTGGTTGGCGATGTCGTGGGCAAGATAGTTGTTTGTTTATGTTTACAATTTTTCTATTAAAAGGGAAATTGTGCCTGTTGTGACACAATAGGTCCATTGATTTGTGTTCAGCTGGTGGATGTTTGCTATGGGAGTGTAGTTGTGTTGCAGTGACGTTACTGGGCCCTGGCCTTCTGTTGGATTTTGCACATGTGGTAGTACGACCCTGGCATTTCTGGTCCAGGCGGCCCACCATGTCAACATGTGCTGATGTCAAACAACGTCAGCACAAATGGTCCAGTTGAATACAGTCATGTGAAAAAATTAGGACACCCTCTATAAGCCTGTGTTTTTTTTTTGTTTTTTTTACATATTTGGACATATGGCTATTTAATATCAATGTTAAAATTACTGGGAGATTCATGTAATATAACTAAACAATTAAAAATGAATTAAAGACTTTTTTCAAATTTTCTGTAAAATGTAATTCTAAACAAACAGTTTGGAATAAATTAGGACACTCCCCCATCTTTTTTAGGAAACCCCTACATTCATTCCCACTTACAATGGCTAAAATTAAAAAAAAAATGCAAATTAAAAACAAAAACAAGGTTAGACATAGATACATGACCATTTCTTAATAAAGAACTGAGGAGTTAGAAAAGGGGTGTCCACATTTTTTCACATGACTGTATTGTGCCATTCCCCAAAGCAATGGTTAAGCTGAGTAGTAGGCTACATGCAAAAGAGTCACATGATCTACTAGGTTATCTTTATATATTATCACTCAAATATACATAAGGGTAGTTACCCCAAAATAGTTTTAGAAGAAGTTACTGAGATGTGAGTTTATTCTGGACAGTTTGAGGTTTTTGTCCTAAATTTATGACAGTTTTATTCTAAATTTACTACTTTTTCCTTGTAAATTTGAAAGATTTTTTCCCCACTTAAAACAACTTTTTCTCATGATTTGTGTTTAGTGCTAATTTAGGGCCTTTTTCTTGTACATTTGAGACTTTATTCCCATAAATGTGTGAGATTTTTCTTCATAAATTAAAAATCAAAAATAAAATGAGCAAAGATGCAGTATTTTCTGCTAAATTATAGGCTATTTATAGCCTATTACTAGCCTATTTTCTAGACCCCACCCCAGGTGAAAACCGCTTTGAAATCTAAATATCTTCAGGTATGCATCATACTTTTACCAAATAAGTTCAGACAGACCCAAAAACTAGTCATAACTTTGCAGAATATTCAAGCTGAGGCTGGCGTCATACAGTATCGTGTGATGTTAAGGTGTGTGTTACTTATAGAAGAACTACAGGAGCCTCTGGTCACCTCACCTTTGCCACAGTTGGGACTAGTGATGTGCGGATCAATCCTGAAATATCGATACCCCCGATACCGTATCTTTATGCTTTAAAATCGATACTCAAATCAAAATATCGATACTTTTGATACTTAAGTCATTTGAGGTAAGGTATAAGATCAGATAAGATAAGATAAGCCTTTATTAGTCCCACAATGGGGAAATTCCAGGATTGCAACAGCACAGGGATAGCAACACTCAGAGCAATAATCAGAAGGCAAGAGAAAAACAAGAGCAGCGAGTATAGGTACACCATGCTAGTAACGGGTTGGACCCCCTTTTGCCTTCAGAACTGCCTCAGTTCTTCGTGGCATAGATTCAACAAGGTGCTGGAAGCATTCCTCAGAGAGTTTGGTCCATAGTTGACATGATGGCATCACACAGTTTGTGCGCAGATTTGTCGGCTGCACATCCATGATGCGAATCTCCCGTTCCACCACATCCCAAAGATGCTCTATTGGATTGACATCTGGTGACTGTGGAGGCCATTTGAGTACAGTGAACTCATTGTCATGTTCAAGAAACCAGTCTGAGATGATTCCAGCTTTATGACATGGCGCATTATCCTGGCTGAAAGTCGCCATCAGAAGTTGGGTACATTGTGGTCAAAAGGGATGGACATGGTCCAGCGCAACAATACTCAGGTAGGCTGTAGCGTTGCAGACGATGCTCAAGTGTGGTACCAAGGGCCCAAAGAGTGCCAAGAAAATATTCCCCACACCATTACACCCACCACCACCAGCCTGAAACCATTGGATACAGGCAGGATGGATCCATGGCTTTTCATGTTGTTGACGCCAAATTCTGACCCTACCATCCGAATGTCGCGAGCAGAATCGAGACTCATCAGACCCGCAACGCATCGGTTTCCAATCTTCTATTGTCCAATTTCGATGAGCTTGTGCAAATTGTAGCCTCAGTTTCCTGTTCTTAGCTGAAAGGAGTGGCACCCGGCGTGGTCTTCTGCTGCTGTAGTCCATCTGCCTCAAAGTTCGACGTACTGTGCGTTCAGAGATGCTCTTCTGCCTACCTTGGTTGTAACGGGTGGTTATTTGAGTCACTGTTGCCTTTCTATCAGCTCGAACCAGTCTGGCCATTCTCCTCTGACCTCTGGCATCAACAAGGCATTTCTGCCCACAGAACTGCCGCTCACTGGATATTTTTTCTTTTTCGGACCATTCTCTGTAAACCCTAGAGATGGTTGTGCGTGAAAATCCCAGTAGATCAGCAGTTTCTGAAATACTCAGACCAGCCCTTCTGGCACCAACAACCATGCCACGTTCAAAGTCACTCAAATCACCTTTCTTCCCCATACTGATGCTCGGTTTGAACTGCAGGAGATTGTCTTGACCATGTCTACATACCTAAATGCACTGAGTTGCCGCCATGTGATTGGCTGATTAGAAATTAAGTGTTAACGAGCAGTTGGACAGGTGTACCTAATAAAGTGGCCGGTGAGTCCTTAACAGAAACACGGTGAAAAGTAACTAAACTATTGAGATGATGTCTAAGTGACACGCGGTTGGTGGGAGTACTTTTTCTTCCGCCTGGGTAAGTGCGTTATGCATTTTTTTAGATTTAAAAAGACATATTAGGTGTAGTCGCAAAAAATATCGGTATCGGTATCGCCGATACCAGCCTGAATTTTACTCAGTATCGGATCGGAAAGGAAATCAGTGGTGTCGAACATCACTAGTTGGGACAGGGAGGGCCTGGGGTGATGTAATCTGATGTTGCATTCAAATACACTCAGAAGTTTGACTTCTTGTATCAGAATTAGTACGATAAAACATAACGTTTGACACATAAGGCTTTGTCTGGGACTTTTTAAACTGACTAATATGTCCTTTATTTTGATAAATTTAGTGGCATATATGTCCATTTTAAAATTTTTTTCTCAATCTTTTCAACTCCACTTTTACACTTTTATTTGTCCATTTTCATCTGACACCTCCGTGCTACAGAACTTCTTTCCATACTAAACTCAGCTCTGAAAGGTGTGGAAGCACACTGGGAAGGAAGGGGTGGGGGTGTTAGAGGTGTTAAGAGATTTGATTGGGCAGTCCAGTGTCAGTAATGGAAATAAATGAATGAGCTGCTGTCAGTACTTCAAAGGCCGGTGGGCAGTGGTCCTTGAAGGCATGGTTACATAATTATATTGATGACAACTCACCGGTCCACGTGTTCGTTGGCCCACCGGGCAAATGCCCAGTATGCCAGATGGCCAGTCCAGCCCTGTATATATATGTATATTAGTCGTGTCGGCCGATCAACATTTTTAATTGTGATTAAAAACCACTCCGCCATCGCGCTGGAGTGGTTAGCACTGCAACAATACAGTAACTCATCCTTGGCCGGGGGATCCTGGGTTCGATCCCAGCCCCCGACCAACAGTGATCTGTGTGGAGTTTGCATGTTCTCCCCGTGCCTGTGTGGGTTTACTCCGGGATTTCTCCGGTTTCCTCCCACATGCCAAAAAACATGCAAGTTAGGTTAACTGGAGACTCTAAAGTGGCCCCAGGTGTGAATGTGTGTGTGAATGATGAAGGAGTTGGGCGCTGCACCAGTGGCTGCCTCATCCACTCAAGTGGATGCCCTGTAATTTCCTCATTGTGGGACTAATAAAGGATTCAAAAATTAATCTTTTGGAATGTTGAGTTAATTGCTATTAATAACACGTTAAATTGCATGTTTTTCCATTCAAATACAGTGTACCTTAAGTTGTCAGTTTTTCAAGTTTCTTATACTGTTATAAACATGGGAGGGGACAAATATGCTTGCTGTCTTCAGCTGCAGGTTTATTAAAGATCTCAACATATCCAAAATGATAAAAAACTATCAAGAATATTCTCCAAAAAATTCTTAAAAGTACTACTGCATGTGCAAAAAACAGAATGCCAGGACTCAGTAATGTCACTGAACAACAACCAGCCAGCAGCCACAAAAGGAGCTTGCTCTCT
Organism: Pholidichthys leucotaenia; assembly: GCA_020510985.1. NCBI lineage: Eukaryota > Metazoa > Chordata > Actinopteri > Cichliformes > Pholidichthyidae > Pholidichthys > Pholidichthys leucotaenia. Next base: position 144,735,213 of record CM035837.1, read on the forward strand.
CTCCCATAGCAAACATCCACTGCTTCTAAGCAGCTCAACACAAAACAATGGACCTCGTGTGTCACAACAGACACAATTTCCCTTTTAGCAGAGAAATTGTAAAAATATAAATAACTAGAAAAGCACTCGGAGAGCGCAGACCTCCGCCAAGCGCCACAGTTCCCCCCATACAGTGTTTGTGTGTACGTTTTCAGATTCCTTGACCATGAAAACATATGACTAGCAATTGGATTCACAATGATAGGATTAGTGGTTCAGTAGTTATTGACGAAAATGGCATTTTCCGTAATGGCGGTTTTCTTCTGGACGGTGATCCGGATCACCACCAAAATCTAATCACCTTTAGGATACCCCATTTCTGACAATCTGTGAAAATTTCATGAAAATCCATCCATAACTTTTTGAGTTATCTTGCTAACAAACAAACAAACAGACAGACAGACAAACCAACACCGATGATCACATAACCTCCTTGGCGGAGGTAATGAGCTCACCTGTGATGTCACCCACCATGCCGCAAAAACAGGGTGTGGGAGTGAATGGACATTACAAACACAGCTTGAGAATTTTAGACTGCCACTCACCTGCCGACAGTTGGACCCAAAGCTATGAGGATGAAACAGGCGAAGTGTCTGTCCGTGTTAGCTGCTGGCAGCGAGCTACAACCGTAGCATGTAGCTGTTTATACTGCTAGCCGGCTAGCCAGCTTCCAAACCAACATCCAGGTGAAGTTTTGGAGGAAGTTTTGGAGGAGGCTGTGACAATTATCCAGGTGAGAGCTCTGACAGATAACATTGTAAACTTAAACATGACAGCGTTTTGGGGATTTTCATGGCTATGATCCAGTTTGTTTGACTTCACAATGTCTGTGTGTTGCGGCCAGTATCTAAAGGTGCCTTCACACCGAACGTGAACGGGCAGCGCGAATGCATACAAAGTCAATGGAAGAAGAGGTGAGTGCACACGAAATTGCGCATTTGCACGTTTATGTTCGAGGGATAGCGTAGCTTTGAAATTCTGTTTTCATCCTGAGTAAAAGTATCCAACATTGGAGAGGGTTTGAAAATGAGACTGCCACTCATCATTGCAGGCAGAAGGACCAGGAGCTCTTCAGTTGATCGGGATGTCAGAATTATTTACCCCTGGATTCCTGCCACAGATGTGCTAACAGCTAGCAATGTAAACACCCATCATTCTGTGAAGTTTTGGAGGAGGGACAACTTTTTCAGGTGAGACCCCCCGTCGGATAATGTAAAACCTAAGCCATGATCATTATTTTGGGGATTTCCACCAGCAGGATGGGACACTGCTGCAGAAGTTATAAAGGACAACTTCGCCTGTCCTGTAGCTCACTCAGATGGTGAATTCATGCACTTGTGTGTTTACACTGAGTTATAATGTAATTGTGCCGCACGAAAAATTTGCCCGTTCGCATTTGGTGTGAAGGCACCTTAAGGCTGCAGAGTGGCTTCAGGTACGGAGGGAAGCTAGGCCAAAAAAGTACTGTTTGCGCTTTCTGCCGTTAACTGCTGTCAACTGCAATCACAAAATTTGTTGTCTTTAATGGGGGCAAAGCGTTAACAGATGATTAATGTGATAGCACCGACACCACTAGTGTGTGTGTGTGTGTGTGTGTACACACCAAATAAGCTGTAGAAAGTAATCATGATTAAACATCCTTTAAACTATGCTTGCTGCAGATTAAATTTTCACAGTACAGTTTAAATGAAACTGCAGAGCTTTCTCTTTTTCAGTACAAATAGCATTTTTTCCATTCATGCTAAAACACATCTGTAACAGTCTAGAGATGGCGTAGTTCCCCACTTTAGACTAAGGAGTTTCGCTTCCCTTTTGTCAAGAGCTACTTCCTCATGTTTAACATTCTAAATCCTCTTTGATGTAGATTTACTTTAGGGGGCCTGAATTTTTTGGAGTCTTCCTGATGGTAAGTAATCCATGTTAATATGCAAGAACTGTACAAGTATTACTATAATGTTATATGCTTCAAGAGAACCTAGAAGCAGAAACCAAGTCCACTTTGATAGACTTATATTCATAGGCCTTTGTGTATTTAAAAAGATTATGGTCAAGGTGTTCTGATGGCTTTAATAGCCAACTGTGTCTCATAAAGTAAAAGAGGAAAAAAAAACTTGAAAGAAACTCTTTACTGTGAAAATATTTTCCTTAAGTATATTCTAAGAATAAAATGTGTTTAAGCTAGACTGGACAAAAGGGTATTGTTTCATTCTGGAGATTTTCCTGCAAAGTGTATATATTTATGAAATTAAAAAAGATTCTTCAAGGGGGTCATTGACTACACTTTTCCCACATGTTGCAAGCTCCCACAGGTCTTCATAAAAGGTTTGTGACATATTTGACAAATTTGCGACAAATTATGTGTAATTATTATTCAGTTGTTGCCGACTAACTGGATTATCTTTTGCAGCATTCCTCAGATTGGTTCATTTCAGTGGATGTCTTTTTTTTTTTCCACAATATTTTTTATTGAACCTTTTTTTTTTTACAAAGACAGCACACACAGTCAGACACTAACACAAAAGTAATTTAAAAATTAAAAAGAACAATAACAAAATAACAAAAAAAAGTGTAATAAAAACAACAGCCATTAACAAAAACAAGTCAACAACAATGCTCCTCTGTTTAGTCTAGGTAATCTATTACATAAGAATACATAATATACATTCACCAGCTTGGAATTTGCAAGGTCCACACACAGAATCATTCACCTTCTTCTTCAGACGTTATGTTTAAATTCTTTACATAATCAATGAAAGGCCATATATTCTCAAACACATTTTCCTTTGATTTCAGTATATATGTTATTCTTTCTAGTGGAAGGTTTGTTAACATGTGTCTTAACCACTGAGTCACATCTGGTCTATGAGTCTTTTTCCACAGTAGTGCAATACATTTTTTGGCATTAAGCAAACCGAGGTCTATGAATGCTTCTTCACTCTTATTAAAGTTATGTTTTTTCTGGATACAGACCCAACAAAAACAGTTTTAGGGTTCAATGTGATTTGTTTTGAAATCTATTTTTTTCAATTGTTACCCTCACCTCTTCCCAAAACATTCTGATTTTTCAACATTCCCATAAACGTGGATGTTGTGGAGTGTGTGAAATCAGAGGCAGATTCATTGCAGACGATTTATTACACACTCACATCTTTCAAGCAAAGAACAGACTGAACATTAGGCAGAAACTCTTCTCCTCTTAAGTTTCATGGCATTTTCATCACACACAAATGACATTTGCATCACACTGCATTCAACATCCTTCATCCTTGACTCCTCCTGCTATCTCACCAGGAACCTCACTGCTCTTTTGTTCTCCCATGCTTATCCCACTGTCCTCCTGTCTGAGATGCTAGATAATCTGGCTCCCCCAAGGTACTACACTACCCCCCCCCCAGCATCTTAGATAGGACAATAGAATAACAGTCCACATGCTGTGATAGAACAATTGAACATCAGTCCACATGCTGCTTGGGCTTCCGTCTCCTCCCGTATCTGCTGTAACTGGGGTTTACCGCCTCCGCGGCGCTGCTGTGCTGGTGGGGGGCTGCTGGGAGTGTGTCTGACTGCGGGTGGGCTGTTACTGGGGGGGGGGCACTTCGGTCTGTCCGTGTGGCTGCTCTGGTGAATCGTTTCCCTGGGGAGCTCTCCTTGGGGGTCTTCCACGCCTCGGGGCCTTAGCCAACAGCACTTGCTTGTCCGCCACCACGAAAGCGGGTTTGAGTCTGTCTATGCCAATTTTTTCCCTCCTACCCCCCAAGTCTAGCAAAAAATGCTTATCCTCTGTTTCCAGCACTCTGAACGGTCCATCATAGGGTGGGCGCAATGGAGGGTGGTGGGCGTCGTGTCTGACAAACACGAACACTGCGCTCTTCAAAGTTTTAGGCACGAAAACATGCGGAAAACTGTGGTGGGCCGGGCCCGGCAGTGTGCCTGTGTTTGCGCTACGCTGCAAAAGCTGAGACGGGGAGCTGCCCGGCGCGGGATTATCTGGCAGAAATTCCCCGGGCAGTCGTAGTGGCTGCGCAAAAACGAGCTCTGCCGGGAAAGCTTCCAGATCCTCTTTTGGCACGGAGCGCAACCCCAATAAAACCCACGGCAGCCTGTCTACCCAATTTGCATCCGTCAATGAAGCCCTGAGTGCTGCTTTGAGTGATCTATGAAAACCGCTTGCATAACCCATTGGCCTGTGGGTTGTACGCGGTTGTGCGGTGAATTGTAACACCCGGCTGCGGGCCATCGCGGACCAGAGTTCGGAACAAATTGCAGGCCCCTGTCGGACGTAATGTCGACGGGACTCCAAAACGCCCCACCCATGCTGTTAAAAAAGCACGCGCTACGTCCGCGGACGTGGTTGCCGCCAGCAGGACCGCTTCTGGCCAGCGCGTGGTGCGGTCCACCATTGTCAGGAGGTGCGTGCACCCCTGTGATGGCGGGAGGGGGCCCACGAGGTCCACATGAACATGGTCGGAACCCTCATTAGCCGGAATACGAAATGGCTCCAAGGGAGCCTTCGTGTGTCTGTGTACCTTGGCTCGTTGGCACGCCACGCAGGCTGCAGCCCACTCTTTCACTTGTTTGCGTAGGCTCGGCCACACAAACTTCTCTCCCACCATTTTGACCGACGCGCGCACTCCTGGGTGCGCCAGAGTGTGAACCGACTCTAACACGCGGTGGTGCCACGCGGCCGGGACCACCGGACACGGGCGACCCGTGGAGACATCGCAGATTAGGGGGGGGGCCGCCATCTTGCAGCACCCTGCTCTCCAGCCTTAACCCTGTTGGTCCAGACTGGAACGCACGCACGTCTGCATTGCTAATCTGCTCCGCGGCCATGGCTGCGTAATGATATCTACAACATGAGCACCTCCTTTCTCAAAACGCACAGCAAAATATTAATCAAACCACTGACTCATCTCATTAATCTCTCCATTAGGTCTAGTACATTTCCATCTGGCTGGAAAAAAGCCTGTCGTCATACCAGTTCATAAATCAGGCAGTAAAGAACGATATATGCAATTACCGCCCAATCTCTATTTTACCAGTCCTGTCTAAGGTTCTTGAAAAAGTTGTTAGCTACACAGCTGATAGACTACTTACAAGACAGTCAACTTCTTCATCCACATCAATTTGGTTTTTAGACCAGGATACTCAACAGAAACAGCAAATTGTTGCCTTATTGAAAATGTCAAACAGTCCTTGGACAGGGGTAATGTGGTAGGAGCCTGTTTTTCTAGATCTCAAAAAGGCTTTCGATACTGTAAACCACAGTTTGCTTTTATCCAAAAAAGGTATCTTTAACTTCTCTCCAGACACATTAGACTGGTTTGCATCTTATCTCCAGAATAGAGAACAGTGTGTAAAAGTTCACCAGGATAAATCCTCACTTTTAAATAACCGTATGGGTATCCCACAAGGGTCCATTCTTGGTCCTTTACTTTTCAGCATTTTTATTAATGACTTGCCACTACACTGCTCTGCTGCAACATGCCAACTTTATGCAGATGATGCAGTTATTTACACAGCTGCCAAGACTCCAGCACAGGCTGCAGATGTACTGTACAGCGCAGGCTGTTCCTGCTGAGGAGCCTCAGGTCTTTTGGTGTACAAGGGGCGCTGCTGAAGTCATTCTATGACACGGTGGTGGCATCAGCCATCACTTTTGGAGTGGTCTGCTGGGGCAGTGGCATTACTGCAGCCGATAGGAAGAGACTGAACAAACTGATTAAGAAAGCTAGCTCTGTCCTGGGGCAGCGCCTTGATCCGATGGAGGAGATAGGAGAGAGAAGGACGGTTGGCTAAACTGTCATCTCTGCAGGAGTCCCGAGTTCCACCCTATGCAGGACATACTGGATGCACTGAGGAGCTCATTTAGCAGCAGACTACATCATCCCAGGTGCACAACCGAGAGGTTTCGTAGGTCCTTCCTACAACGGCTGTCAGACTGTACAACCTAAGCAGGCCTGCTCGCAGAGATAGCAAAAAGACGTAACAAACTAATAGTTTTTTGAATGCAAAAGGGATGCAATAGACTTACACCATGGTCTCTCCGGCATACAACTAGGAACATACGGTCGCTATGGAGGGTGAGAATATGTATGGGCACATAATCATACCATGTAGGATAACTAAGTAGTCGGTTATGCTGTTTCATCCCATCTAGCAACAATGCTCTGCACTAGTGTGGTGTTCTATATATTTACATAATTTATTCATCTAGCTACAATGCTCAGCACTGGGTGTGTTTGTTTTTATATTTATATATTCTATATATTTATTTCCATCTAGCTACAATGCTCCACACTGTGTTTTTATATATCTACATATTATTCCATCTAGCTACATTGCTCCGCACTGTGTGTGTTTATATACTTGCATATTTATTCCACCTAGCTGCAATGCTCCGTACTGTGGGTGTTTATATATTTACATATTTATTCCATCTAGCTACAATGCTCTGCACTGGTGTTCATATTTCATATATTTATTCCATCCAGCTAACAATGCTCTGCACTGTGTGTCTGTGTGTGTGTGCGTTATATATATATCTTATAGTAATATGTACATATGTATATTAGTGCTCTTGCTTGCTTGTTTTTTTTTTTTTTTTTTTTTTTTTTTTCTTGCCTTCTGATTGTTGCTCTGAGTGTTGCTATCCCTGTGCTGTTGCAATCCTGGAATTTCCCCGTTGTGGGACTAATAAAGGCTTATCTAATAAAGGCTTATCTTATCTTACTGTCTACAAGTATGGTTGATGTCCAAGAGTGGCTCCTCCAGAACCATCTATTGCTGAACCTTCAGAAAACAGTTTCAATGTGCTTTTCAATCAAAAAATATAACCTGCAATGTTTTAAAGTTAATATACATGATCATGGACATCCGTTTAGTTACAGAATTCAAATACCTTGGCGTTGTACTAGATCCTCAACTCAAATTTAATCTTCATATAAAGAAAATTTCAAAAACAGTAAAAAAAATCTGAACTGCTTTAAATTAATTAGATATTACATACCTTACGAACCTGCTGTTCTGTATATGCAATTCTATGGTTTTTTCTCATATATCATACTGTTTGACAGTCTGGGCTCAAGGCCCCTTCCACAATAAGACATATAGGTTCATTATATAATCAAACCCTAAAATCTTGGACAAAAAGCCCATTAGGTGGCATCACTGTAACTTTTAAAAAAACCAACAATGAGTTTTGAGAGTTTCATTGACCTCTGTTTTCTGAAATTAACGTTCAAATGTTTCATAAATCAGCCCTGAGCCACTTGCTGGTTTCATCAAAGACAAGACAGCAGCAGAGCCACCAGGAGTTCTGTTAACAATAACTGTAAAATATTCCACCGCAGAACCACATTTGGACAAACAGCTTTCTCTATAAAGGGCAGTCACATCTGGAACACAATGCCAAATGAAATTAAAATAATAACGGACTTTAAAACATTCCCTAAAAAGGTTAAAACTGGCTGAAAAATAAACAAGAATGTACACATGTATGAAATGATTGTCTGCAGGGTGAGAGTGAATGAAGGGAAGGAATGAATGTGTTTGTTTATAGTGAGTGACGAAGGGAGGGAGGCCTGAATAGGCAAATGTGAGTCAGGTTGTTATATTTGTGTATTTTATAATATTTATAATATTTATAATTGTGTATTTATAATATTATGTTTTTTGCATTGATGTATGTGGTTATTGTGTATTCCTTTTCTTTCCTTTTTTTTTTTTTTTTTTTTTTTTTTATAAATTGTTTCTCCTTTCTAAAGCCCATCCAGGGACAAGAGTTTCAAATTAGCTAATAGTTATACACTCTGTGCAACACATCAGATTGATTGTCATTGATTAATTGTCTATGTTTATTGCACTGTCCCTGTCAAATAAACAAATCTATCTATCTATCTATCCCCACGCAGACTGGGGCCACCACGGCGCGCGAGAGGCAGTCCGCCACTACATTCACTTTACCAGACACATGCTGAATATCGGTAGTAAACTCTGAGATTGCGGCCAGCTGTCTCTGCTGCCGGCCCGACCACGGTTCTGAAACTTTGGCTATCACGAATGTTAGCGGCTTGTGGTCCACGAACGTGGTGAAGCTGCGCCCTTCCAGCCAGAACTGGAAGTGGCGTATGGCCAGGTGAAGAGCCAGCAACTCTCTGTCGAACACGCTGTATTTACGTTCACTGTCATGCAAAGTTCTGCTGAAAAAGGCGAGCGGCTGCCGAGCCCCGGCGACACGCTGCTCCACGACAGCCCCTATGGCCACGTGTGAAGCGTCGGTGGTGAGCGCTATGCGGGCCGTCGGGTCTGGATGCGCCAGCAGTGCGGCGTTTGCCAGGGCTGCTTTAACTTCCGAGAACGCCCGCTCTCGCTCCGGGGTCCATTCGACCCTATCCGCGGGTTTCTGTTTCTTGAGCGCGGCATACAATGGTTGCATGAGCTGCGCCGCGCGGGGAAGGAAACGGTTATAAAAGTTCACCATTCCCAAAAATTCCTGCAGCGCCCTGACCGTCTGAGGCCAGGGAAAATCTGCCACGGCGCGCACTTTGTCGGGCAGCGGGATCGCTCCTTCCGGAGAGACGCGGTGCCCCAAAAAATCAATCTCCGTCACGCCAAACTGGCATTTCACCGGGTTGATTATTAACCCGTGCTCCTCCAACCTCCGGAAAACCGTCGTGAGGTGGGTTTCGTGTTCGTCTTCGGACGCACTGGCTACCATGATATCGTCCAAGTAGACAAACACAAACAGGAGATCACGCAGCACTGCATCCATCATGCGCTGGAACGTCTGTGCGGCTCCTTTTAACCCGAATGGCATGCGCAGGAACTTGAATAGACCGAATGGAGTTATTACTGCTGTTTTGGGTATGTCCTCAGCGCGCACTGGGACTTGGTGGTAACCGTGGACCAGGTCTATCTTGGAAAAAATGCGTGCTCCGGCAAGGTGAGTGGAAAAGTCCTGTATGTGGGGAATTGGGTAGCGGTCGTGCGCTGTGGCGTTGTTCAACCTGCGGAAATCCCCGCACGGTCGCCACGATCCCTCAGCCTTAGGGACCATGTGTAGCGGGGATGCCCATGGGCTGTTCGAGCGCCTGATGATGCCCAACCTTTCCAGGTTGGCGAACTCCTCGTGCGCTATGGCCAGTTTAGCTGCGTCCAAGCGCTGAGGTCTTGCAAAAACGGGCGGCCCGGTGGTGGTGATAAAGTGCTCCACCCCGTGTTTAGCGATGGCCGCGGAAAACGTCGGGACCGTGAGTGCTGGGAACTGAGTGAGCAGTGTGTGGAACTTACCGCCTGTAGCTGTGACGTTGGCTTGTGCTGTTGGCTGGGTCACTCGAGCTATACAGGGGAGAGAGTCAAAGGACAGTGCATTAACCAGGTGCCTGTTAGCAACATCAACCAGTAAACCATGTGCACACAAAAAATCAGCCCCCAGTATATGGTAATTCAGTGCTGCTATGACAAAAATCCACTCATATGTACGGCCGTGTAGAGATAAGAGCAGAGTCCTCTCACCAAAGGTCTTAATATCCGAGCTGTTTGCTACCAACATCCCAGGGCCGCTAGGTCCTGCCAGCCGGTCAGCGTAGGTCGGCCGGATGAAGCTCTTCTGGGCTCTGGTGTCCACGAGGAAACGCCTCCCCAAGCGTGCATCTGTTAAGTAGAGCAGCTTGTTCTCTTCACCGTGGGTCGCAGCTGCTACCAACCCCCGGCCTTGGCCTTTTCCCAAGCGCTTGAATTGGCACGGTGGCGCACATCTGCGTGTGTTCTCTCCGAAGCGGCGGTGGTAGAAACAGAGCGTGTCTCTCTGGCGCTCCTTGGCCCTCGCTGCTGCTACCGTCGGTGGCTCCTCGCCTCCTCTGGTCGTCTCGCTGGGCTCCGCCGCTGCCGCGTTGACTGTGATCGCCCTGGTGGTGAGGATGATCTGGTCTGCCTCCTGGGCTAGCGCACGGTAGTCGCGCGTGGCCAGCCACGGCGAATTGGCCAGAACCGCTCTCGCTACTGTCGGAAGGTTCCGGAGGAAGAGGTGGGCAAACAGAAAGTGCCCGTCGTCCGTGCCCATTAACGCCAGCATCTTCTCCATCAGGTCTACGGCCGAACCATCTCCTAACTCGGTCCGCGTCAGGAGCCTCTCCGCTCTCTCACAGTCCGAGAGCGTGTAGCGCTGGATGAGCGCAGCCTTGTGTGCCTCGTATTTGCTGCCGGCTGGTGGCTGATCGAGCAGGCTCGCTACCTGCTGAGCTGTGCGGGCGTCGAGCGCTGCGACCACGTGGTAGAATCTGGTATCATCTGCAGTTACTCACCAGAGGGCGAACTGGGCCTCGGTGAGGTGGAACTAAGAGCGCGGGTTGTGCTGCCAGAAATCCGGTAGCTTGACTGAAACCGCACACACGTGGCTGGAGGTTCCAGTCCGGGCTATCTGTGGGATGGCTGCTGCCTCGCTGTAGCTTCCTGACCGGGCCGGCTCCGGGGATCTTGCCTCATGTTCCATAATACGTCTTGGGTCACCAGTGTGGAGTGTGTGAAATCAGAGGCAGATTCATTGCAGACGATTTATTACACACTCACATCTTTCAAGCAAAGAACAGACTGAACATTTAGGCAGAAACTCTCCTCTTAAGTTTCATGGCATTTACATCACACTGCATTCAACATCCTTCATCCTTCATCCTTCCTGCTATCTCACCAGGAACCTCCTGCTCTTTGTTCTCCCAGCTTATCCACTGTCTCCTGTCTGAGATGCTAGATAATCTGGCTCCCCCAAGGTGCTACAATGTCTTTTTTAATGCCTAAGAAGCACAGTTAACTCCACCCTCCCTCTTATGTCACTATTGTTAATCATAGCTGGCTAGCTCAGATAGGGAGCCTAAGCCTACTAACTTAAATTTGTCTTAAAAAAATGAATGAAATAGTGCATAACTGGTGGACAGTGTGTGGTTTCAGTGGTCAATGGGATATGACCGATCCCTAGAGTACAATAAGCACAGAAACATTCACGAATGAGTCAGTGGTCCCCCAAAGCGCCTAGCTGATCCCAGCTAGCTGCAAGCAACCTCCTAGCCAAGCTAGTGCTAATTCAAATTCAAATTCAAACGTTTATTTCAAACTCAGGGTTCATATCAGGAGCAAAACCAAAACAAGTAGAAAAAAGAAAAACAAATAAATAAAAGTATATACAGATCAGCAGACACTCAGCGCTCTTGTAACAACAATAACATACAGTAATGGGTTCAGTATAAAATGGAACGCCACCACTTCCAAATGCTGGAATGAAGTGTGAGTGACGAGTTGACAATTGCTGATATAAGATGATTGTTACATGCCAGCAACCTTCTCATAAAACTGTAAACATTCTTCTGTATCAATTCGCCAAAAGACAGAATGTTCACAGACACAAACATCTTGCTTGCACTCGACCTTCGTGGTACATCTAACAACCTTCTTAGGGACTTATTATATGCAATGCGGATTTTGTTCCTAACAGCAACATTGCTATTAAACCATAAAGGCGAGCAGTACATTGAGGTACAGAAGGTCTTGAACAACATACATTTGACATCAGGAGAACATCTATGGAAATTTCGCAACAGTAAATTTGTTTGAGCATACAGTTTCCTGAGATGCCTGTTACAATCAACATTGGTCTTATCAGATTCAATCCACACACCTAGGTATTTGACTTTTTCAACAAAGTTCAAGCTATTACCACACAGTGGCATAACAGGATTCGACGTATTGACACCCTTTGGTTTGAAAGCCATACACATAGATTTAGTACAGTTGAACAAGATGTCATTTTTTTCACCAAATTTTTCACATACCGAAAGGAGATGTTGCATCGCTGCAGTAGACAAACTTAACAAACAGAGGTCATCAGCGTAGAAAATGTGATTTAACAGTGCACCATTAAAGGAGCCACCCACATTAGTATTGTTCAACAGTACACTGAGATCATCAACATAGACATTGAACAACAAGGGTGACAGTATACCACCTTGTTTAACACCGTTGGTCACATGAAATTTGGATGAAGTGACATTGCCCCATCTAACAACCATAGACTGCCTTCTGTACCAGTATAACAGGATGCTAACAATGTAAATAGGAATACCTCGATTGATCAATTTTCTGAACAAACACCAGTGGTTGATCCTGTCAAAAGCTTTGCTAGCATCTAGGAACGTAGCATAGATACTAGTGGAATGGCTTCTGAAGTAGTCAACAAATTCATGGAGTAGGTAAACAGCCTTGTCAGTTGAAAGAGCTGACTTGAAACCAAACTGATTGTCGTTTGTCCACAGATAATCCTCAATTCTGTTCAGGACGCTGACGTAACAAACTAATAGTTTTTTGAATGCAAAAGATGCAATAGACTTACACAATGGTCCCCTCCGGCACACAACTAGGAAAATACCGGTCGCTATGGAGGGTGAGAATATGTATGGGTACATAATCATACCATGTAGGATAACTAAGTAGACGGTTGTGCTGTTTCATCCCATCTAGCAACAATGCTCTGCACTGTGTGTGTTTATATATTTACATATTTATTCCACCTAGCTGCAATGCTCCGTACTGTGGGTGTTTATATATTTACATATTTATTCCATCTAGCTACAATGCTCCGCGTGTGTTTATATATTCATATATTTATTCCATCCAGCTACAATGCTCTGCACTGTGTGTCTGTGTGTGTGTATATATATATATTATAGTAATATGTACATATGTATATTAGCTGCTCTTGCTTGCTTGTTTTTTTTCTTGCCTTCTGATTGTTGCTCTGAGTGTTGCTATCCCTGTGCTGTTGCAATCCTGGAATTTCCCCGTTGTGGGACTAATAAAGGTTTATCTTATCTTATCTTAGGATTAAGCCCTCTAACAGTTTAGATATAACATTTGCAATAGCTATAGGTCTGTAGTTGTTCATATCAGAAAGACTGGCACACTTGTTTTTCACCAAAGGAATAATAACAGAGTCCATCAACATATCTGGCATGTAACCATGAACAAACATACAGTTAAAACACAATGACAACAGAATACACAAATTGAAATCAGCGTTGATGAGGCATTCACTGGTGAGACAGTCAGGGCCAGCTGATTTGCCTTTCTTGAGAACTTTGATCAGTGAATCAACTTCAACAGGAGTAACAGCAGAAATATCAGAGGCATCAAACATGTCGTTATACAGACGAATAGTGTGCATAACAGAATCCTTCACTGAAACATTCTTGACTGAGTTGAAAATAGCTTCATATTGACATTTCCACTTTTCAGCAATATTAACGTCACCAGTCACACCATCAATAGTGTTTGATCTGACGGACCGGTGGGAGCTCATAGTCTTCATTTGTTTCCAGAATTCTACCATGTTCAGTTCACTCATGTGATTAGCTAGCTGGTCACATTTGATACTTTCTTCATTGCGCCTGCATGCTCGTAGGGCATATTTGAACCTAGCCCTGCAATTTTTCATGTTTTCAAATATTGGACCAGAACGTGGTTTGCTATTGCTCCTCCACCACAAAAAAGCATCCCGAGCAGCTGTGTGAGCCTCGCTAACGGCATCATTCCAGCCTGGGACGTTATATTGGGTGGCCACACTGTGACTAGGAATGCATTCATTCACACAGTAATTTAAAGCATCCACAATATCACTGAAGAACCTGTCGATATCGTCCCTGTGTGCCGCACAATTACGGTCGTGGCACCTGATGGCGTCCATAGGAGCACGGATGTTACAGAGTTTCCTACGAGTAAGTTTCTTATATCTGGACAGGTCTGACGCTGTGGCATCACGCCATTTGTATGTTCTACTGCCCGTTGTGGCTGAGGGAGCTTCCCAGGGGCCACTTACAGCACTAGATACCTCAATATCTATAGATAAAGGTACATGATCAGAACTCACATAGTCATACAGAACTTTGATATTGGACACGTTATCATGGCCTGAGGATGTAGTCACACAGTGATCAAGCCATGATGTAGAGCCATGAGCCATGCTAACATGAGTAAAGGTATCACCAGGTAAGATAATATCCTGTCCGAGATGTGTAAGGAGTAACTCTCACAAAAAGACACCAGTTCGTCTCCAAAACAACTTGAACGTGCTGTATTAGCGTTGAAGTCACCAATTGTGAACACATACGGAGTTGGAAAATCCTTGGTGATACGTTTAACAAGACTCAGGCAGTGCAAGTATTCATCCAAGTTTTCAACACTGTCATAGGGGAAATATACACATAATATAAGACAGTGAAAGTCACCCAGGTTGACTTCAATACCTATAACTCTTACGCAATCGTAAGTTTTCACAACACAACTGTTCGCAAGTGACTTCCGCTATAGGATACCGACGCCGCCATAGGGGCGACCTAAGATAACACGTTCTTCCGTATCCATAAAAGAAACACCTTGTCCTATAAAGTCACCACGTAATCTGCTCAGAATAGACAATTCGTTTTCGAACAACCAGTGTTCCTGCAACAACACAATGTCATGGTTATCACATAAACTGGAGATCTCAGATGAAGTTTTTACATTCTGGCAGTTGAATGAACATATTCTAAGGTTGGTCCTACTATTGAATGAGTATAATGACAAACACAATAATGACAATCACATGTAGATCATTTCCTCTCAAAAAACTGTCGAAGGTATAAACCAGATGGCCACACATTTTTATCAAGCAACTTCTTGCTGCAACTGGCAGGACATGTAATCTTAAAAGAGGCATAGCCATCATACTTGGTTTCTAGTTGCTCAATCTTAAGATTGTCATTTAATTTAACATGGGTTTTGATGTAGGAGCGTACATGATGGGGTCTGGTGGTGGGGTCGAGTCGACTGATGAAGACTTGGTGCTTCTTATGACCTTGACCTTGACCCTGATGTCCGCCAGACCTCCTACCAGACTTTGGTACAACGCGTAACTGTGAGTGGGGGCGTGTCTTGTTGACAGCCCGTAGCTGGTTCGTGGTCTGCTTGGCAGTCGGTTGGTTGTCAGACGATTGAAGTGCATTAGCGTAGGACCTCTTCTTCTTCTTGGAACGACGACTTTCGACTTCCTCGAACTCACCCTCGCGTTCTTCAGCAATTACAGCAACTTTGGCAACCCCAGAAGGGCTGCTGCCGACAGCGTCATCAGAACAGTCCTCTGTAGAGTTGGCGGCCTCGTCCGCATTCTCCCTGTCGACCGTGGTGGTAGGTGGAGGACCACGGGCTACATTGGCGACCGGGGCGTGGTCGACAGCTGCTACCACGGTCTCCTCATCGCTGGTGATGTTGACAGCACTCTGAGTACTGCCAGCCTCATCGTCACCTTCTACGACCATGACGTCAGCTGGAGGGGGTGTGTCGCCGAGTTTGGAATTTATTGCTGCCACGCTGTCCTGGATAGCAGATATCGTTGTGAACACGGTAGCAATGCTCTCTCCAAGGGACATCACACGGCACACATCCTTAGACAGCCTGGCAAAGTCAAATGACTCCAACGAAGCTGGTGGCAAATCCTTGAGGTTCAGGGCAACGTATTGTGGTGCCAGCTGACCAGCCTCATTCAGCTTGTGGTAGATGTCGACGATGTTGTCTTTCTTCTGGCTGTAGCCGATCCTCTTCTTCTTCCGCGATTTTCCCTCTGGACACTGCTCGAACAGCAACTTCTTTGCTCCTTTAACCTGGTTCTCATCATAGAAGTCGCTAACCCATTTCACAAGATAGTCCATCGGGACATCACCCATCTTGTTCTGCATAAAGCACAGCAGCTCACAGACGGACATCTGACGTGGGGATGCTGTAGTTGGCCCATGCAGGGGAGGGTCGTCACAATGGTTGTCACCAGCCATATCTGGCGTTAGTTCATTTAGTCCAGAAAACAATTCAGACAGTTATCTAACGAGATACTGACATGTATTTAGCACACCAACATAGGTTTAACGAGATAGCTTTGTTAGCTTGGATAGCTAATAGATCAATCTAGTATCACTGCGAAAATATAACAAAATAAGCCAGAATGACACAAGATATATTATCGACTGTGGATTAATGAACCAGGTAGAAATAGGGATGTCTACTGGGGTGAGTGAAATCTAAAGAAAATAACAATATAAACCACGCTTGGTAAGTGAACTGCCCACTGAACACTAGCTCGAGCACGCCCCATTAGCGAGTACAGAGCCGAGTGAAGCCACCGGGCCACCATATTGGTACACCCAAAACACTCAGCGAGTCAATGGAGAATGAATGGGTTTAGTAGTAAACAGTGCCACTTTTACCTCAATAACTTCCCAAAGAATTAACAGATTTTGAACTTCTTGGTATGGAGACACAGTTTATAATCTTGCGCAACCGGTGAACTATAGAAATCGAGTTGACATTATGTTTAGTGGCCGTGGGACGGCTGGATAATCGGAAAAGTGAAGCCAAGGAGAGTAGTTCTGTGAGTAATGCATGCAGTTAATTTGTTTAAGCATGTCATCATAATAATAGTCCTAATGGTTGTCCTATATGAGTAAATTAAAATATCATGCAGTGCTTTAATCTTGCTATTAGGCCTAGGCCTAATCTAATTTGCAAAATATGATGACCAGCATCCTGAATAAATTAATTTATTCAGGATGCTGGTCATCATACAAATATCTGTGAACTCTTAATTTACTTGCGATGCTGGTCATCAGTGCATAATGGTCATGATGGTGGTACACATATGATGACTGAATTATTTATAATATACTTACCAGGAAAAGTGATCACCAAGGACACCTAAGGAGTACTTCTGGTTCCTGATCATCTGACAGTGTTTACATCTGTGCTAAATTATTCCTGATGCTGGTCGTCAACTACTGATTACCAATCAATACTGGATCAATTCTACATACCGATTTTTGTTGATTACCAATCACCTTTAACTGCACCATTGCTTGGTCCCAAGTCCAGGATGTGTAAGCAGGGGGGGAAGGTGCCATGTTTTGTATCAGAATACTAAAATTGATGAAGATAATTATATAAGAATTAGCACTGGGCCTTAAGTTTTTATTTCATTTGGGCCTATCACAGTGTGACAAATTATTTCAATATATGGTTAGTCTATACTTGTTAAATAGGTTATGTATAACAAGGCCTAGCTCTACATCATCACAGAAAATATGAGGCCCTTTTTTCTTAAATTTTACCTCAATTTAAATAGGACTTTTGTGAAAAGGCTGTGAGCCCATATTTTGTTAATTAGATTAGGCCTAGTCACTTAATAGCAAGCATGATGTTTTAGTTTACTCATATTTGATTTGATTTGATTTTGATTTTGTGTACTTTATTGATCCCCAGAGGGGAAATTCAGGGCATCCACCTGGATGGATGAAGCAGCCACGGTACGGTGCTATCCCTTCACCATTCACACCTAGGGCCACTTTAGAGTCTCCAGTTAACCTAACCTGCATGTTTTTGGCCTGTGGGAGGAAACCGGAGAAATCCCGGAGTAAACCCACACAGACACGGGGAGAACATGCAAACTCCACACAGATCACTGTTGGTCAGGGGCTGGATCGAACCCAGGATCCCATGGCCAAGGGTGAGTTGCTGCATAGGACTATCATTAGGACTGTCATTAGGATGACATGCCTAAACACACTTACTGCATGCATTGCTTACAGAACTACTCGCCTTGGCTTGACTTTTCCAATTATCCAGCCTTCCCACGGCCGCTAAACATAATGTCAACTCAATTTCTGTAGTTCACCGGTTATGTGAGATTATAAGCTGTGTCTCTATACCAAGAAGTTCAAAATCTGTTAAATTTTGAGAAAGTTGAATTGAGGTAAAAGTGGCACTGTTTACTACTAAACCCATTCATTCTCCATTGACTCATTGAGTGTTTTGAGTGTATTAAAATGGCAGCCACAGAGTTTCTGGTGGCTTCACTTCTGCCAGCCAGTGCGCGATCCAGTGTTCTCTATAGAGATCAGAATCAGAATCAGAATCAGAATCAGCTTTATTGGCCAAGTATGCACAACACATACAAGGAATTTGACTTTGGCTAAAAACTTGCTCTCATTGTTCAGGTGGAGGATTTAAATAAGGATTCAATGACAACAGAGTATGTACAGTAAATTACAGTCTGTCCACGTTTCTATAAAAGGATGCAAATATATACAGGAATATATGCAGTTATTTACTCAGACTAACCACACTTGCAGAAATAGTGTGAGAGTTATGTGCAATGTAATAATGGATGAAAAGTCATGAGTACAGCAACAGGTAGGACTAGGTGAATGTTAGGAGTTCATCAGAGTGATGGCTTGAGGAAAGAAACTGTTCCTGTGACGGGTGGTTTTGACCTTCAGTGATCTGTAACGACGACCAGAAGATAGAAGTTCAAACAGTTTGTGGCCGGGGTGTGATGGGTCAGCACAGATGTTTCCTGCCCGTTTCCTGGTTATGGACTGATATAAGTTCTCAATGGAGGGTAGGTCGGTACCAATGATCCTCTCCGCAGACTTAACGATCCGCTGCAGTCTGGTCTTGTCCTGTTTAGTGGCAGATCCAAACCAGACAGTGATGGAAAAGCAGAGGACAGATTGGATGATGGCGGTGTAGAAGACAACCAGCAGCTCCTGAGGCAAATCAAACTTCTTGAGCTGACGCAGAAAAAACAACCTCTGCTGGGCCTTTTTCCGGACAGTGTCTATATGGGAGGACCACTTCAGGTTCCGGGAGATTGTGGTACCCAGAAACTTGAAGGAGTCCACAGTGGACACTGTGCTGTTGAGGATGGTGAGTGGGGGGAATGAAGGGGGGTGTCGCCTGAAATCCACAGTCATCTCCACCGTTTTGGCTGGGTTAAGTTCAAGATGGTTCTGGCTGCACCAGAGGATCAGCTGCTCCACCTCCTGCCTGTATGCAGACTCATCATCATCCCGGATCAAACCGATGACTGTGGTGTCGTCCGCAAACTTCAGGAGCTTCACCGAAGGGTCCTCTGAGGTGCAGTCGTTGGAGTAGAGGGAGAAGAGCAGTGGGGAAAGGACACATCCTTGGGGGGCGCCAGTACTGATTTTTCGGGAGCTGGATGTAAATCTCCCTAGCTTCACCTGTTGCCACCTGTCAGTCAGAAAGCTGGAGATCCACTGGCAGGTGGAGGGGGGCACCTTGAGCTGGAGGAGTTTCTGATGAAGAATGCCTGGGATGATGGTGTTGAACGCTGAGCTGAAGTCGACAAACAGGATCCTGGCGTACGTCCCTGGGGAGTCGAGGTGTTGCAGGATGTAATGTAGTCCCATATTCACTGCATCATCCACTGACCTGTTTGACCGGTAGGCAAACTGCAGTGGGTCCATCAGGGGGCCTGTGATGACCTTCAGGTGGTTCAGCACCAATCTCTCCAAGGATTTCATGACCACAGAGGTCAGGGCAACAGGTCTGTAGTCGTTTAATCCTGTAACAGAGGGTTTCTTGGGAACTGGAATGATGATGGAGCGTTTGAAGCAGGAAGGCACTTCACGCAGCTCCAGTGATCTGTTAAAGATCCAGGTGAAGATGGGGGCCAACTCGTTGGAGCAGACTCTCAGGCAGGACGGAGACACACCATCAGGTCCTGCAGCCTTCTTGATCTTTTGTCTCTGAAGGACCCGGCGCACCTCCTCTTCATAGATCGTTAGTGCTGGTGGAAGGTCAGAGTGGAGGAGGGATGGAGTTCCTGGGGCTTCAGATAATCCTTTTGTGTGGGTGGGAGGTGAGAACTGTAGGTTCTTTTCAAACCTGCAGTAAAAGCTGTTTAGGTCGTTAGCCAGCTGGAGGTTTTCCACAGGGTGGGGGGATGGTCTCCTGTAGTTGGTGATATTCCGTAGGCCTCTCCAGACAGAAGCAGAGTTGTTGGCTGAGAAGTTTTTTTGTAACTTTACACTGTAGCTCCTCTTAGCAAGCCTGATCTCCTTCGTCAGCATGTTTGTGGCCCGCTTGTACAGAGTCCAGTCACCAGTCCTGTAGGCCTCCTCCTTGGTCTGACGTAGCTGCTTCAGTGATCAGTGGAAATGCCTCACCGTTAATTCTCAAAGTAATGCCTTTGGCTCTCTGCTCATAGACAGCGAGGCTGGGCACTAATAGCAGCGAGCAAGTATCAAGGATGGGTTTACCTTCTGATGTAGAGGAACAAACCTGGAAGAGTTAAAATGGCTTTTCAGACACAAAATGATGTAAAGGCTCTGTGTGTGTGTGTGTGTGTGTGTGTGTGTGTGTGTGTGTGTGTGTTTGTGTTGTTTTTTTTAAAGAAAAATTAGCATTTTGATATTTTTTCAAATTTCAGAAGGTTAAAACCTACACAACATAATTTTTCAGTCAGTGACCCCTTTAAATAATTCACAATAAAGCTGCTGAGCCACCCAGATCTGTATCTTACACATTGGTTTGTAGGTGACATTGTGAGCCTCACTACTCAGCATGTTATGTTCTTCTTTCTGGAAGAGTAATATACTCATCAAATGTTACAGTAAGTATATGTTAAGTTGATAGCTTTGAGTGAAATATCTTAAAGACATACTTCGGTGGCTATAAATTCCCTATAAAAACAAATCTAGATTGTCTAAAATGGTATGTTATGCCCTTTTTGCTCAAAGCAAAACATTTTATTGTCTCCTTCAAACACCAAGATCTGTAATTACTAGGCCCACCCACATCCCATAAGGCTAATAGTGGCCAGTGTTGCCAACTTGGCAACTTTCTCGCTAAATCCGGCAACTTTTTAAACCCTTTTGGTGACTTTTTTTGTCAAAAGTGACTAGCGTCAAATCTAGCAACTTTTTCTGGTGTTATCAGAGACTTTTCTGGTTTTCTGTAGACTGACATGCAGGGCTCAGCAGGCTGTAGTTTCCTTACACGGCATCTAAAAAAAACCTGTAATATGAGAATACGAAACTAAAACTCCCAGAAGCACTATCTGCACATAGTGTGTGCTCATTGGTCCACTGTCACCTGGACCCCCATCTGCTTTATGGAGACAGGCTGCTCTGAGGCTCGGTCTCCTGTCCTGCCCCAGTTCACACCACAACCTGGTGGAAAGAAATGCTGTGTCCGAGCGGTGAGTAGCCCCCAACATTAGCTCCTACCTCTGTGGTTAAACATGAGTATTTTTAGAGCAAGAAGCTCGCATTTAATGTCCGCAGTTGTGTAAATGTAAATTTTCTTACCACACAGAGAAAAGGTGACTGATTTGTTGCTATAAAGAACAAATGAAACTTCTTCTAAGGTGAACTTTCATTTATCTGTGCTTTCTGTTTTATTTTATCTTATTCATTTACATGCCGTTGTGATATGCAACTATTTCATGGAAGTAAATCCTCTAAATATGTATTTTTAATGGGCTGGTCCATGGGTGTCAAACATTTGGCCTGCAGGCCAAAAATGGCCCACCAGGGGGTGCAAAATTTTCTCTGTGAATTTACAGCTTTATTTCTAGTAAATTTCTGACTTTCTACTGATTTGAATAGTTTGTGTAAATGAGACATTTTTTTTCTCCGTAAGATGAGACCTTTTTCTCATCAGTTTCCTTTTTCTTCTTTTTTCTGATGAGAACAAGGGGCCCTTTATTTCAATGGCCAAGGGGTAGGCGAAGGGGAAAGGGAAGAAATTAGAATTGGGACAGATCCCAGATCTACCTGTACTTCACTCTCACATTGCAAATATTTTTCTCGACTGTTTTACAGTATTTACTGCTGTTAATAACTACTTTAACAGACAGTGTTTCTCTTGCTATTTTTATGTATGTATAAGGGTCATTGCATTTTAAAAAGGTTGTACATTTAATTCAACTACATTTTAGCATGTGATAATCAAATTTGATCATATTAAACAATTTTCCAACTACAAAATTGTGGCTAGTGAAAAGGCTGAGTGGCTAGTAACCTTGGAAAATCACTAGCCACAGTGGCTGCTAACATGAAAGCACTATTGTTCTGCAGTTACTATCCTCAACAAGCAGCAGGTGCTACCGTGAGCTTCTCTCCATCCCAAAGCACTCACAGGCGGTCAGTCTCACAGTAGCCTCATGCAGCAGTTAGTTGCAGTCAGAGAGGAGACCCACGCCCATGCCACTCATGTCCAGACTGCAAATGAATTGTGCATACACAACCCCCCGCCAATCGATGTAAATTTTTCTTCACTGTGAGTGTCACACTAATAAATCACTGCATTTAACTAACAGCCTCAGTCACGTACACACTTCGTCCACTGTGTGTGTGTCTCTGTGACATAAGCTAAATATGTAGCAGCTAACTCATCATGTTGCAGTCTAAACTGTACACTCAAAAATACAGAAAGGACTGGGAATCAAACCTTGAATTCAAAGGCTGGTTGAAGCCGTTTATTGGAGATGATACAGAAGTGATGGCCTATTTAAATGCCAAATTAAAACAAACAAACTAAGAATCAACAGAAGAAAGTCAATTTGTAGTTCTAAACATATTTAGGGTGCTTTTTACTCACTTTTTGTCTCTCCCACGATATTATTCTTCTGTCCTGCAGCACCCATTACAATTACATGCAAATGACCAATTATTTCAAATTAGGCAGTGACGTCATTTAGTGACTTCTAGCAACTTTTAGGACAGCCAATAGCTACTTTCCTTACTGAGGAGCTGGCAACAGTGATAATGGCTAGCACTACATTATCAGATAAATCCTGTGATAAAAAGACTTACCGGTTGAAGGACATGCCCAGTTGTATGTACGGTGGCCCAGGATAATGACTGCAACTGCACTGGTCCTTAAAAGCAGTTTAGTGGTAAAACCCATCTTAATTTGGGTGTGTAGAGGATGCCTTCAGAAACGAGACTGAGTTTATTTCTCAGGAAAGGTTTATTGAGAGTCTACATCCTCTATCAAACAAGTATCTCAGCAAAAGAAAAGAGAAAGAACAATCATTCAACACAGCTCTTATACTCTCCAGAGACACAAAACCCCCCAACATCAAATATTACATTCCCAGCCCACAGTCCTTCAGTAAACATATAGCTTCTGAGGCTCCTTGGCGTCCCTATTGTCTCTCAACTCTTCAGCCTCGGGGGCTCCTGCTGGGACATTCTCTCTGACTTCCCGTCTCTCAAGAAACCACTTCACACCTCCCGAGGTCTCCGCCGGGTCGGGCTGCACGGTGGCGCAGTGGTTAGCACTGCAGCAGCACAGTTTACCCTTGGCCGGGGGATTGTGGGGATTGTGGGATCGTGGGTTCGATCCCAGCCCCCGACCAACAGTGATCTGTGTGGAGTTTGCATGTTCTCCCCGTGTCTGCGTGGGTTTACTCCGGGATTTCTCCGGTTTCCTCCCACATGCCAAAAACATGCATGTTAGGTTAATTGGCTGTTCTAAATTGTCCCTAGATATCTGTTTCCTATAGGCCCTTAGAATAGAGGGTTAGTATTAATGAAAGCGCTTTGAGTGGTCTTTGTGACTAGAAAAGCGCTATATAAGTGCAGGTTAGTTAGTTAGTTAGTCTTCTTGGCCGTTTAGACGTGAAGTTTCCAGAGTATGCACCGTCATGCCTACTGAATATATGTGAGGGAAAATGCATACTATATATGCGCCCTAAATGCGCGCCATATAACCCCCCCCCCAAACGTCTAAATAAGGACAACTTACACCCCAGATGCATAGAATCATGACATATTACACAGAACGAAAAAAAAAATTTGGCACAACATATCACACATCCAACTACTTGGGCTTCAACCTCCTGCCATACCTGCTGTGAGCAGGTCTCGCTCTGCCTGTGGCTGTCTCTTGCATCTGTGGATCAGAGTCATTAGCACATCGTTGTGAAAGCTTAGCAGAGTGTCTCCCCGGCGGCCTGCCACGACGGGGGGCCCTGGCTACCTGCACTTGTTCATCAGCTAACACAAAAGCGGGTTTGAGTCTGTTAATGCAGACTAATTCCCTCCTGTCTCCCAAATCGAGCAAAAAATGCTTTTCCCCGGTTTCTAACACTCTGAACGGTCCATCTTAAGGTGGTCTTAAACCTAACCTCTGTGCATCGTGTCTAACAAAGACGAATTCTGCATTCTTTAAGGCTTTAGGCACAAAAACGCGTGGAAAACTGTGATGAACTGGGCCGGGGAGGGTGTTTGATCCTGCGTCGCTCTGCAGCAGCTGAGCGGGGGGGGGGTGATCTGGTGCGGGGTTCTCAGGAAGGAATTCTCCTGGTAACCGGAGAGGTTGGGCGAAGACTAGCTCGGCCGGAGAGGCTTGCAAATCTTCTTTAGGTGCTGAACGCAACCCTAATAAAACCCATGGAAGCTTATCAACCCAATTTGTGTCCGTGAGAGCCGCTCTGAGGGCTGCTTTCAATGACCGGTGAAAGCGTTTGCACAAACCGTTGGCCTGGGGGTTATACGCAGTGGTGCGATGAATTTTCACCCCCAGGCTGAGTGCCATGGATGACCAGAGCTCGGAAACAAATTGGGGTCCTCTGTCAGACGTTATGTCTGACGGGACTCCAAAGCGCGCGACCCAAGTCGTTAAAAAAGCGCGCGCAACGTCTGCTGCTGTGGTTGACTCCAGGGGAATCGCCTCTGGCCAGCGCGTAGTGCGGTCCACCATAGTTAGAAGGTGTGTGAACCCCTGTGACAGCGGGAGGGGTCCCACCAAGTCGACATGCACGTGGTCGAAGCGTTTGGCTGGGATGTGAAAAGGTTCTAGAGGGGCCCGCGTGTGCTTGTGTACCTTTGCTCTTTGACACGCTGCACAGGCTGCAGCCCATTCTTTGACCTGTTTACGCAGCCCCGGCCAAACAAACTTCTCTCCCACCATTTTGATTGACGCGCGAACGCCCGGATGTGCCAGCGAATGTATCAAGTCAAAAACGCGGCAACGCCATGCAGCTGGGACCACGGGGCGGGGGCGCCCCGTGGAGATATCGCAGATTAGGGGGGGCATACCTCTTTGATGCACCCTGTACTCCAGCCTTAGCCCTGTTGGCCCAGACTGGAGCGCGCGCACGTCCGCATCGTTAACCTGCTCGGCGGCCATGGCTGCATAATCTAACCCAACGCAGACCGGGGCTGTGGGCGCTTCCGCGCTGCAAGCCTGGCCCGAGTCTACAGCCGCCGAGTCTGCCCCCTGGGGGCCTGGCAGTGCAACTGCGCGCAAGAGGCAATCTGCCATGACATTGTGTTTGCCCGCCACGTGTTGAATGTCGGTGGTAAATTCCGAAATCGCAGCCAGCTGTCTCTGTTGTCGGCCCGACCAAGGCTCTGAAATTTTGGCCATTGCAAATGTTAATGGTTTGTAGTCTACAAACGCGGTGAAACGGCGCCCTTCCAACCAGAACTGGAAGTGGCGGATGGCCAAATGCAGGGCTAAAAGCTCCCTATCAAACGCGCTGTATTTACGCTCGTTATCGCGCAATGTTTTGCTGAAAAACGCAAGTGGTTGCCAGCTCCCTGCTACCAGTTGCTCGACAACCGCCCCCACTGCCACGTCGGAAGCGTCCGTGGTTAGCGCCATGCGAGCTGCTGGCACCGGGTGTGCCAATAACGCAGCATTCGCGAGGGCCGATTTGACTTGTGAGAAAGCGTGCTCCCGGTCCGGGGACCACTCGACCTTAGATGCAGGTTTTTGCTTCTTTAGTGCCGCGTACAATGGGTGCATGAGCCGTGCCGCGTTGGGGAGGAAGCGGTTATAAAAACTGACCATCCCCAAAAATTCTTGCAGTGCGTTAACTGTCTGCGGTTGGGGGAAATCCGTTATCACGCGCACTTTATCAGGCAGCGGGACCGCGCCCTCTGGAGACACGCGGTGCCCCAAAAAATCGATTTGCGCTACCCCGAACTGGCATTTCGCTGGGTTAATTATCAGCCCGTGTTCTGTCAGCCTCTGAAAAACGGCTGTGAGGTGGCGTTCGTGTTCGACTTTGGATGTACTGGCTACCAAAATATCATCCAAATAAGCGAACACGAAAGGGAGGCCGTGCAGCACTGCATCCATCATGCATTGGAACGTCTGCGCGGCGCCTTTGAGGCCGAAAGGCATGCGCAAAAACTCGAAGAGCCCGAAAGGGGTTATAACTGCTGTTTTGGGTATGTCTTGCGCGCGGACTGGGACTTGGTGATAACCGCGCACCAAATCTATTTTGGAAAAGATGCGCGCCCCCGCCAAATGTGCCGAAAAATCCTGGATGTGCGGAATCGGGTAGCGGTCGTGTGCTGAAGCATTATTTAATCTGCGGAAATCACCGCAAGGGCGCCACGAGCCGTCAGCCTTGGGCACCATGTGCAGGGGTGACGACCAAGAGCTGTTCGAGCGTCTAACAATGCCCAGTTTTTCCAAGTTGGCGAATTCCTCGCGCGCGATGGCCAGTTTAGCTGGGTCCAAGCGCCAAGCTTTTGCAAAAACAGGGGGGCCAGAGGTAGTTATGAAATGCTCGACCCCGTGTTTGGCAACTGACGCTGAAAATGTTGGGACCGTGAGTGTTGGAAACTGATTGAGTAGTGCATGAAACTTACCACCCACAGCTGTGACATTGGGATGTGCAGAAGGCAGGGCCACCCGAGCTGTGCAGGAGATAGAGTAAAAAGACAGTGCATTTACAATACGTCTATTAGCAAGATCAACTAATAAACTGTTTGAGCATAAAAAGTCAGCACCTAGCATGTTGTTGCTAACTGCGGCTACGACGAAGGCCCACTCGAAGGTGCGGCCGTGGAGAGATAGGAGGAGCGTCTTCTCTCCATAGGTTTTGATCGTGGAGCCGTTCGCCACTAACACCAGGGGTCCGCTGGCAGGCGTCAGCATGTCCGCGTAGGCAGGCTTGACAAAACTCAGCTGGGAGCCTGTGTCCACCAGGAATTCTTTCCCCGAATTTGCGTCAGTCACGAAAAGCAGCTTGTTCTTCGTGCCGAGAGTCGCAGCTGCTACCGGCTCTCGGTCCCGGGGCGTTTCCCTGGCGCTGGTATCGACACGGTGGGGTGCATCTGCGCGCTTCTCTCGCGATGCGTCGATGGTAGAATACAGAGGGTGTTGTCAGCTTCTCCGCTGCTCCTGGCCCTCTGCCTCTGCTGCCGTCTCAGTGGGTCCGGTGCTGAAGCCGTTCTTGGTCTCTCCCCTCATCTCGCGGGTGCGGTCAGCCTCTGCTGCTGCGTCATGGCTGCGTGTCGTCTATGGGCGTCGATGAGCCGCTGCGCCTCCCTGGCCCAGCATCGTTGGTAGTACACGGTTGGTGGGTAGCTGTGAGCTGGCCAGGGTGTCTCACCTGCTGGTGGCAGCGCCTGTCGAAAAGAGTGGGCGAAGATAATGCTTGTCCGTCAATCCCTCGCCTCTCAGGCTCATATCTTCGCCATTCAGATCTGCCGGCCTTGCTGCTTCCCCTTCTGTCAGTGCCAGGAGCTTCTCTGCTCGCTCTCACCAGCGAGGGAGTGAAGGCTCGAATGAGGGCAGCTTTCAGTGCGCCATACTTGTCGTCTTGGGGCGGGTGTTGGTCAGGGCTCTTCCACCCGCTGCACTGTGAGGCTGTCCAGCTTCGCGACGACATGGTAGAACCTCGTTGCGTCCGCTGAGATTCCCCGAAGGTGGGAACTGCGCCTCCACAGTGGTAAACCAGGAGCGCGGGTTATGTTGCCAGAAATCGGGCAGCTGTAGTTGCGGTAGCTGTGTTATAACCCGTTGGCTTCTGAAGAGTCCGGTGCGGAAAGCTCGCCGTCACCGGCCATGGTTTTGTCGTAGGTCACCAGCGTAGAGGATGCTTCATAAACGAGACAGAGTTTATTTCTCAGGAAAGGTTTATTGAGAGTCTACATCCTCTATCAAACAAGTATCTCAGGCAAAAGAGAAAGAACAATCATTCAACACAGCTCTTATACTCTCCAGAGACACAAAACCCCCCCAACATCAAATATTACATCCCAGCCCACAGTCCTTCAGTAAACATATAGCTTCCGAGGCTCCTTGGCGTCCCTATTGTCTCTCAACTCTTCAGCCTCGGGGGCTCCTGCTGAGACATTCTCTCTGACTTTCCGTCTCTCAAGAAACCACTTCACACCTCCCGAGGTCTCCGCCGGGTCAGGTCTTCTTGGCCGTTTAGACGTGAAGTTTCCAGAGTATGCACCGTCATGCCTACTGAATATATGTGAGGGAAACTGCATACCATACGTGCATACTATATATGCGCCCTAAATGCGCGCCATAGGTGAAGTTTTCAATGCAGCTAGATATTAAATACTAACTATCCTGGAGGCTAACTTCATTTAGGCCAGAGATTCCTGATTGGTTCAACACTACCCACATGCCAGCTTCATGCATGATTACGTCACCAAAAACATTCTATCTTGACTTGCCTTTTTGCAAGGGGTGGGGCTTTAGTGAAACTTTGCAGCAAAAAAACTGAGATATGAGACATTTCATTGATTTTGCTGTTGATATGTCTTGTAAGTCATAAAAAACATCTTACAGACATGTTAACATGAAAGCTTAAATGATAATTACAGGTTGAATGTATTTTCACAGACATTCAATTACAGTTAGGAAGAGCTAGTTCCAGGCAGGATCTTTTCCCCCTCAATACTTATCACTAAGTAGACTTTAAATATTGATAGATTTCCATTTCATCAGGTGTATTTTGTGATTGGAATGGGAGGAAGCATCTGCTATCTACAAGAAGGGACAGCGCAGGGCTGTTCCTACTGAGGAGACTCAGGTCTTTTGGTGTACAAGGGGCGTTGCTGAAGTCATTCTACGACACGGTGGTGGCATCAGTCATCACTTTTGGAGTGGTCTGCTGGGGCAGTGGCATTGCAGCAGCCGATAGGAAGAGACTGAACAAACTGATCAAGAAAGCTAGCTCTGTCCTGGGGCAGCGCCTTGACCCAGTGGAGGAGATAGGAGAGAGAAGGATGGTGGCTAAACTGTCATCTCTGCTGGAGTCCGAGTTCCACCCTATGCAGGACATACTGAATGCACTGAGGAGCTCATTTAGCAGTAGACTACATCATCCTAGGTGCACAACCGAGAGGTTTCGCAGGTCCTTCCTGCCTACGGCTGTCAGACTGTACAACCTAAGCAGGGCTGCTCGCAGAGATAGCAAAAAGACGTGACAACCTAATAGTATTGAATGCATAAGACGCAATAGACTTACACAATGGTCCCCTCCGGTATACAACTAGGAAAATACCGGTAGCTACGGAGGGTGACAATATGTATGGGTACATAATCATACCATGTAGGATAACTAAGTAGACGGTTATGCTGTTTCATTCCATCTAGCTACAATGCTCTGCACTGTGTGTGTTTATATATTTACGTATTTATTCCATCTAGCTACAATGCTCCGCACTGTGTGTGTTTATATATTTATATATTTATTCCATCTAGCTACAATGCTCCGCACTGTGTGTCTATATATTTATATTTATATGTACATATGTATACTCACTGCTCTTGTTTTTTCTTGTCTTCTGATTGTTGCTCTGAGTGTTGCTATTCCTGTGCTGTTGCAATCCTGGAATTTCCCCATTGTGGGACTAACAAAGGTTTATCTTATCTTATCTTACCTTATGGAGGACTTCCCAACCAGAAACAAAGAGATTCTGCCAGAACACTGCATTGTTAGAACACAGTTAGCTGTATATAGATATGCAGTTTACATCATGAGTGTAATTCTGTTTGTGATATTCACTATCTGCAGATCTCTGAATTGGCGAGATGGAAGAAGCATACACTGAACTGTACCAACAGTTTCTTTGCCTCAGGTCACTCTGTCTGAGACAGGCCACTCTGTTGCGACAGCTTACAGCAGCCTTGCAGAAACAACAAGGTCTTCATACAAGCAATTTATCATGCTCAGCCACAGTGTGTCAGCCACAATGCTTTAACAATGCTTCAACAATCTCTCTGCAGGTAACTCTGGTCCTAATGGACTATCCTGTGATAGGAAATCCACTCCTGTCCAGTATGCCCAGGAAAAACCTCAACAACTGACACCAGCAACACAAAACTGTGTTATGCCATGTGTTGTTGATAGTTCTTCCAGACAAGATGGCACCATGTATGGTCTCCTTGCTGAAGATATATCCAAGCTCTGTGTGGGTATGCCTTGTCGTGTAAGGGTGATGGGATCAGTAGAGCACCACACCGAGTTCTTATTAACTCTAGACCCCCTCAAGATACTATGGAGCCTCGTTCCAATAGCAAAAATCTTTCACTGGTGGAGACAGGCTTCCAGACAGGAGTGAGGCTATGTGTCTTTACAGGATAACAATTCTAACATTGACAGGTTTTCAGTTCTTAAATATTTTCTTCCTTTTTTTGCATCAGATACCCATTGATGGACAGGACAGTTCCGGGTTTGGACTGTCTCAATCTATCTGATGGGGCCACTCTTGTCAGACGTTGGCACGCAGTCACACATTTGTGAGTTTTGCCAGGCAGTTTTCCCTGGAGACATCGACCACAAAGAGGCAATTTCTGCGAACATCTCAACACCCATATGACAGAGTAATCAATCAAATCAAATGCTTCATTGTCGCTGAACAGGTGTACATAAAATTTATTCTTCTTAGTGACACGTGACTCATTTTAAATCATTTTTATACTCTGATTCAGTTGTCAGTCTTAAATGCAATTTTAACTTATGTTTGTGAAATATATTTTTTTGTTCTGTAGTTTGCAAACAGGCTTTGCAGACATTTGTGAAATGATAAATGTGTCTATAGTGAATTTGCTTGTTGTAAAAATGTGATATTAAAAACAAGATCCGAATGAAAATAATTTTTTACTTTGATTACTTTTATTGGTCATTCTTTTTACATTTTAGTCACATCAGCTGCCTCTGTGTTGCAGAGAGACAGAGCTAAGTATAGATTAAAGATTGAGCTCCATAATTAGCGGCACTGACAGCTGACTGATGGTGGCTCTCTTCATCTGTTCCCACATTGACTGCTGTTGTCACATCTCACAACAACTTGGATATAATTGCTGTTGTGTAATTAAAAGCTAAAGGCAGTTTTTAGATGTCTGACGAGGTTTCGTTCCAAGTGGTCCAATTTTAAAGGAAGCGTAATGAAATATGAAGACTTAAAGGGTCTGCAGTTACACTTTGAAGATGTCACATGCTAACATGCTCACAGTGATAATCCAAATCATGTTATCATATCAGTGATAGTGTGGGGAAATATTTGCAGTTTGGCAGTAAACACAATGAACAGCTGAGTCTAATGGGACTCATCACACACTTAAGTGGTGAACAAACGATTTCTTTTGATGATGGTCAGTCTAGAGGACAGATCTTGATCTACGTATAATTTAATTTGAAACACATCATACACTATATGGAGAAAAGTTTTGGGCCACCTTGACATTACATCTACAGGAGCTGATGAGAGCGAGCAGCTCACAATCTCCATTCTAGTTCCTCCCAAAGGTGTTGGATGGGGTTGAGGTCAGGGTTCTGTGTGGGCCAGTCAAGCTCTTCTACACCAAACTCAGCCACCCATGCCTTTTTGGACCTTGCTTTTTGCACTGGGACACATTTGAGCTGGAACAGAAAAGGGCCTTTCCAAAAGGCCTGGTAAGCTGAAGTATTAATATTTTCCTTCATTTGAACTGTCATAATTGGTAATGATTGACAGCTCACATGCAGGGAGTGACATCAGAGAAAACACACGATGACACAGAGGAGCAAATTTGATTTGAATTTTATTAATGCAAAAAGGAAAGCTCCACAAAGGAAAAACGCCACTCGCCAGAGGAAGACCCAGCCTGTAGGGAGAGATGAGAGCAGGTTAGATAAGGAGGGAGACTGAGAAGGGAGAAATAGGACAACACTCACGTGCGAGGAAGAGAGAGACCGGGAGAGGAACCCAGCACTTACGGCGAACCAGGAGGAGTTGCTGGAATGCAGGAGTAGAGCTGGGTGAGGTGTCTGACCGGGTGAATATGGCTGCTGACGTGGTGATGGTGATGAGGCAGGTAACAACCCCAGAGATGCACCACGAAGGAGGTAGCAACCTGAAGAAGAGAAGACAAAAAGATTAATGGGTTTTTCTTTGAGAGGAAGAATCAGACTTACTACTGAAACAGGTAGTATACCCAATGAGCCAGTGCTGAAGCTTTGAAGAAAAGGTCCTTTTAAGCGCTGGTGAGGCAGTGGTAGCAGGTGCGTCTCATTATGCAGGTGAGGTGATTGCCTGCAGGGTCGGTGAAAGTTGAACAGGACGGGAGGGGGAGAGTGCGCTCACCAGAACATAACAGTGCCCCCCCCCCCCCAAGGAGCGCCTCCTGGCGGTCCACTGGGCTTGTTGGGATGTTCCTTATGAAAGGCCTGGACCATCCACTTGTTGTGGAAGTAAGAACCGGGGATCCATGATCTTTTGTCTGGTCCGCAGCCCTTCTAGTGGACGAGGTATTGCAGTCCCCGGCCTCGACGGCGAACATCCAGAATTCTCTCAACCGTGTAGGTAGTCTGGCCATCGAGGATCCGAGGTGGAGGAGGCGGCTTCGGGGGAGC
Organism: Pholidichthys leucotaenia; assembly: GCA_020510985.1. Lineage (NCBI taxonomy): Eukaryota > Metazoa > Chordata > Actinopteri > Cichliformes > Pholidichthyidae > Pholidichthys > Pholidichthys leucotaenia. The sequence continues at coordinate 144,767,731 of CM035837.1, forward strand.
TGGCGGAGAGGGGTTTGATTTATGAAATGTGGAAGGTGGGGTAAATCCACATTGCCGGTGAGAGCTTCAAGAAGACCGTGATGTCGTTAATAACCCTGGAGATGGGGAATGGGCCCAGGAAACAATGGGAAAGCTTCCTGGACTCCATCTTCAAAGATACCTGGTCTGCTGACAACCACACCTGCTGCCCAATGGAATATCTGGGAGCCGGCGTATGCCTGCGGTCCACATACTGGCGGTTGCATTCGACCGAATGCGCGAGGGCAGCACAAGTGGCCTTCCACAGCCAGCGACAGTGGTGTGTGTGGGCCTCCACCGATGGTACCGCCACGTCCCTCTCCACCATAGGTAACAGAGGGGTGTGTACCCCATGGATGCTTAAAATGGGGTCAGTCCGGTGGCCGTTGAGACAGCAGAGTTGTGAGAATATTCTACCCAAGTCAGATGAGTGCTCCAGGTGCCAGGGTTACAGGCTGCTACGCACCAAAGGGCGGCCTCCAAGGATTGGTTGGCGCGCTCAGCCTGCCTGTTGCTCTGCGGATGGTATCCAGAGGTGAGGCTGATGGTGGTGCCTAGGGAGCGACAAAACGATTTCCAAACTTGGGAGGTGAATTGTGGGCCCTGGTCAGACACAGTGTCCAGAGGAATGCCGTGAAGGCGGATGACATGGATAGTGAGGAGGTTCGCCGTTTTGGAAGCAGAGGGTAACTTGGGAAGGGGTACCAGGTGGATCGCCTTAGAGAAGCGATCCACACAGTTGAGAATAACAGTGTTACTTTGAGAGGGGGGAAGTCTGGTAACAAAGTCCAGGGCAATATGGGACCAGGGTTGGCTGGGATGGGAAGTGGATGGAGGAGGCCAGAAGGGGGCAAGGAGTCCGATTTATTGCGACAGCAGACTTGACAGGCGACATAATCTTGGACGTCGGTCTGCAGAGTGGGCCACCAGAACACCAGATGAATGAGGTTAATGGTGTGGGTGATCCCAGGATGGCATGCAAAGAAGCTGGAGTGGCCAGAGCCTCTGTTCCCGATACACTCCCGACATCCTCCTTTGGCAAAAGCATCGCTGCGGAGAGCGGCCGGGACAAACAGATGATCGTCAGGGCCCCCTTCTGGTATGGGTTCCGTGGATTGAGCCTGCCGGACCCTCCGCTGTCGGATGTGAGAGCTCCAAGGAAGCAAGAGGGTGGGACAGTGAGTTGGGGGAGGGAATGAAGGGCAGGAGGGTCGGGGCAGAACTGGCGGGAGAGAGCGTCCGGATTAATATTACTGGAGCCAGGCCTGTAAGTGATAGCAAGATTAAATCTAGTAAAAAATAAGGCCCAGCGGGCCTGCCTGGCATTCAGCCTGCGGGCCGACTGAAGATATTCTACATTTTTGTGGTCGGTCCACACAATTATGGGCTGGGCCGCTCCCTCCAGCCGGTGTCTCCACTCCTCAAGGGCCAGTTTAATGGCCAACAGCTCATGGTCTCCTACATCGTAATTCCTCTTGGCAGGCGTGAGCCACAGAGAGAAATACGCGCATGGATGGAGCTTCTGATCTGAAACTGAGCACTGCGATAGGACAGCGCCCACCCCCGAGTCAGAAGCATCCACCACTAGAATAAACTGGAGCTGGGGGTTGACCTGGGCCAAGATGGGAGCTTTGGAGAACAGACACTTCAGTTTGCGAAAGGCCTGTTCAGCTGCCTTGGACCAATTAAAGGGCACTTTAACCGAGGTCAGCTGGGTCAGAGGCTGTGCTACCCCACTATAGTTTCTGATGAAATGGCGATAAAAATTCACAAACCCCAAGAACCGTTGAAGCTCCTTGCGGGAGTGGGGTGTAGGCCAATTTAGCACTGCCTCTACCTTGGCCGGGTTGGCCCTCAGCTCCCTTTCAGCTATGATAAAGCCTAGGAATGAAGTGGAACGGGTGGAAAATTCACACTTCTTGGCTTTAACATAGAGCTGGTTCTCCAGGAGCTGTTGTAAAACGGTCCCGATGTGGACTGCGTGTTCCTCTGGCGTGCGAGAAAAAATCAAAATGTTGTCGAGGTAAATGAAAAAAATTGATTAACCATATCGCGGAGGTCGTCATTGATTATACGCTGGAAGACGGTGGGGGCACTGGTGAGCCCGAATGGCATCACCAGATATTCGAATTTCCCCAAGTGTGTTTTGAAGCCCGTCTTAAATTCGTCCCCTTCACGAATGCGAACCAGATGATAAGCGTTCCGCAGATCCAATTTAGTAAATACTCACGCATCCTGAAGGAGCTCAAATGCAGAGTTTATCAGGGGCAGAGGATATTTCTCCTTAACCGTTATAGCCTTAAGTTCCCGATAATCAATGCACAGGTGTAGGGAACCATCTTTCTTTCCAACAAAAAAAATCCTGCCCCAAGAGGAGCAGATGAAGGCCGAATGAGGCCAGTGTTCAAAAAATCTTTAATATTGTTCTCCATCGCCTCTCTCTCCAGCCCAGAAATACTGTAGAGCTGGCTGGACGGCAGCCATGCACCTGGGAGAAGGTCTATAGCACAATCATAGGAGCGATGGGGAGGTAAAGAAAGCGCTCTCGATTTGCTGAAGACCTCTCCGAGATCATGATAGACCTCGGGTACTAGGCTGAGGGCCAGCGGCTCTGCCGGAGGGAAAGAGATGGACAGTGAAGGTGAACAGGAAGACACAGAGTTATTTGCCCAATTAATGATAGGGTTATGTTCCCGGAGCCACGGGTAGCCAAGAACCACTGGGTGACCAGACTTAGGAAGAATGAAGAACGAAATAGTCTCCCAGTGGTTACCGGAAAGACGGACGGACACCGGCTCCGTCTTATCCGTAATGGTGGCCACTTTTTCACCCGACAATGTAGTAACATTGAGGGATATGGGCAATTTGGTCGTGGGGATGCCTACATCCCGCATGAATTGTGCAGAGATAAAGTTCTGCTCTGCCCCGAATCAATTAAAGTCATAGCTCTCTTCTCGACCCCCGGCAACTGAATGAGGGCCAAAATGGAGAAGTTACCGGGGGGATGAATAGATTTCCCACCCGTCAGACCCCCACAGCTACTGATGGGCAGCATCTTTTGGCTTCAGATGGCACTTCTGCAGCGTGTGCTTCAGGGAGCCACAATACATGCAGGCGCCGACTCTCCTCAACCTCTGGCGCTCTTCCGGAGTCAAACGGACTCGGCCAAACTCCATAGGCTCAGAGGAGAAGTCAGCTCCACCTGTGTCAGAAGCCGAGGAGGGTGTGCGCGCACTGGGCAGGTTGGAGGAGGCCTTGCACTCCCTCGTGTGCTCGTGGTATCGGTTGTCAGGACTGACAGCCTGATCAACTAGACCATCCAAGGAGGCGGGAACGGCATGAACCTCTAGGTCGTCACAGAGGTTTTCATTTAAACCCTGGAGGAAGATGCTGCATAGCGAAACGTCATTCCATCCAGAGTCTGCTGCGACGACCCGGAACTCCACAGAGTAGTCGGCGGCAGACCGGCTATGATGTTCCCTTCACTTTCTGTACTGTCAAAGCGCGGGTTGAAATCGGCCACAAATCTCTCAAAACGAATATAATTGGGGCCCTCCCGGGCTGTCAAGAATAGATAGGGGCCCTCAGCTGGGCCCTATCTCGCAGCAGGAGGGTCATAAGTGAATTTTCACTGTAATCGTCCGGGACACACCCCCCTCCCCCCGACCTTCTGATCAGGACCTGCACACGTTCAGTGAGGAATTTTGGACCATTTTCGTTACAAAACTGCTTCAGCTCAGCCTATTCTAAGGATGTCTGGTTGTGTATGGCTCTCTTCAGGTTTATTCCACAGCATCTCTATTTGTTTCAGGTTTGGATCTGACTGGGACACACTGTCAGGACATGGGTTGGTCCATTGCCCTTATTTTTATTTCTAGTTTATTTTTCCTTGTCACCAGTACATGGGTCCAGCTCACATTCTTGCTTTGGGTTATTTATTGTATGAACTTCGGTCTTCTGTGTTCTTGCTTCTTCTTCTTCTTCTTTTCTCAGTTTGTTTGTGTTTAGTGTTATTTTTTATTTATTTGAAAGGGACAATGCATATTAATGAACATCAGTGTAGATGTAAATATGCCGGACTTAGCAAGTAGTGGCATGTTTCAAGCTAAGATAGGACCCAAGGAGCAGAGACCACAACAGATTAACAGGTAAGGTGCAGGGTAGTGATTTATTTATAGTAACTGTGGTTGCAGTGCCAGGACAGGAGCTCTGTAGAGGGGAGAGGAGAACTAGGATGTTAACGTCAAATCTATCACTGGCAAGTAGTTCTACATTGAGAGGGTTGAAATGTGAGACAATAATTACGTGTTCTGCTGCAGATGGAGGCTCAGGGGGAATTGGGCTGAGACTGGAGGCAGGTGGTGAAGGCTCCAAGGTGAAAGTGAGCAGGGAACTCCAGAGGAGGTGGGGAGAGTTGCGTCTAGTCCTCCTGAGACGCAGGCCTTCCAGAGGCAACAAGCAGAGGCACAACAAGGTGGCAGGAACGTAGCAGTAGAAGCTGGTGATCTCACAATGAGCAGGTAACAGCAGTCTTACTTGGTTCCGTAGTAGCTGGGAAGGCAGGGCTAGGGCAGAGTCACGAACGAGCTGGAGCACACACACAAAAGGGCAATAACTGTAGCTTGGCAAGCTGTTGGTCTTGTGGCAAGGCTGGTAGTGGTGTCGAAGCCAGAATCAGAGCAGAGATTCAGCAGCTTGAGCGGCTCATCGCTCAGCTGGGGATGGACAACAGAGCTGATACACCGACCCCCGGAGCTGCTCGCCAGGATGAATGGAGCAGCAAACCTGACGGGACCAGCATCCCTCACCTTCTACCTTTCTCAAGGCAGAGTGGGCTAAGCCTAGCAAACCGGCCCCACTTCTTGCCCTTTTCAGGGCAGGACGGGCCTGCAATTCCACTGCGACCAGGGGCGGCGATCGACCAAGAGCCGACTGTCCCACCAATCCGCCAACGGGACAGACTTCCTCGCTTTGACGGTGAAACCCTGCTGGATGGCTATCTCTGGCCTGAGAAACGAGTGCTGCCCGGTACAGACGAGGCAGAACCGCAGGGGTGGGAACCCACTGGGCGCTGCATCACCACAGCCACCGGTGAGCGCGCCAGACTGGGAGGGTGGAGAGTTCTTGTGGTGGGGGTGGCTGGCCAGAACACAAACCACCCAATCTGGCTGACTGACAAGACCCTGGCATTATTGGACTCGTTCTGCTCGTAGCATGGGGTGCAACAATTGACATCGCCAGATCGTCCCTCCTGCTGGGGGCTTGAACCATCACGCTCTGCAGTGGGACCCAAAGGAGGAACCTGGGAGCCTGTGTGATCGAGGGACCGCCAGAACGGACCGAACCGGGCGGGTTGCCACCAAAACTGAACACAGCGGTGCCACCAGAACAAGCAGAGGGAGCGCAATCACCGATAGAGACAGCAAGGGGGAGGGCCACAGGAGAGCGGGTCAATGTGTCAGCAGAAACACAGCAGACGGTCGAGGAATTGTTCTAGCAGAGCTGCAGCGGACTAGAATTGGGACAGAGATGCCAGCTGCGGGAGCTGTTGGACTGCTACACTGACGTCTTCACTGCCAAGGATGAGGAGTGCACCCGAACCAGCTTGATGCATCGACACCGGTGAGACCAGGCCGATCCAGCTCCGCCCCCACCATCTGCCTTTTTCAAGGCAGGCGGTGGCAGAACAAAAAATACGAGAAATGCTGGAGGCAGATGTTATTGAGCCCTCCAGCAGCCCTTTGGCGGTGCCGGTGGTTCTGGCTAAGAAGAAGGATGGTTCGTGGTGGTTCTGTGTGGATTACCGGTGCTTGAATCACCCGCAAGGATTCCTACCCTCTGCCCCACATTGATGACGCGCTGGATTACATCACCGGCTCCAGCTTGTTCAGCTCACTGGACCTCCGCAGTGGCTATTGGCAGGTAGAGCTGTTACCGGAGGCCCCCCAGAAAACAGCCTTCTCCATCGGGCAGGGACTGTGGCAGTTCAAGGTGATGGCGTTTGGACTTTGCAATGCCCCGGCCACCTTTGGACGTCTGATAGAATGAGTGTTGGCTCACATGCCCTGGAGCCGCTGCATTGTTTACCTGGATGACCTGCTTGTTCACGCAGCTGACTTTGATGGTGCCCTGTCCAACCTCCGGGGAGTATTAAACGCCATCCGACAAGCCAAGCTGCAGCTGCACCCGCGGAAATGCCACTTATTTCGGCGAGAAACCACCTTCCTGGGCCACGTCGTCAGCGCAGCGGGAGTCACCACTAAACCAGAGAAGGGTGGCAGCGGTGAAAAACTGGCCGGTGCCGCGGGATGTGGGAGAGCTATGGAGTTTTCTTGGACTGGCCTCCTATTATAGGAGATTTGTGAAAGACTTCGCCACCATCGCCAGCCTACTGCATCAGCTGACACAGAAGGGCCGCACATATGAGTGGAGTGAGTACTGTGCTGCTGCTTTTTGCCGGCTTCGCTCGGCGCTCATCAGAGCCCCCATCCTGCAGTATCCCGACCTGAACCACCCTTTCATCGTGGACATGGACACCAGCAACCAGGGCATTGGGGAGGTGATATCCCAGGAGGGAGAACACGGAGAGCAGGCAGTTCCTTTTTTCAGCCGCACTCTCAGCAGAGCCGAAAGGAATTATTGTGTTACTCGCCGAGAGCTGTTGGCTGTCATCCAGGGGCTTCGTCATTTTCGCCTGTATTTGTATGGGGGGAGGTTCCAGCTCAGGATGGATCATGCTTCCCTGACCTGGCTATTGAACTTTAAAGAACCAGATGGACAGTTGGTGAGATGGCTGGAGGCACTGCAGGATTACGATTTTCAGATTGTGCATCGGGCAGGCCACATCCATGCCAATGCTGACATGCTGTCTCAACATCCCTGTGCTGCGGAGGACTGTCAGCACTACCAGCGGGCAGAGGACTGAGACCAAGCCGTCCCATGCGCTGCTGCTCTCTGGACCGCTGTGAGCAGGAATAACACAGCGGTGCACGGCTCCTCCTCGGATAATCATTCAGTCCTCCCCAGCGATGATGTCATGGAGGCCCTCAGCCCGCAGCAGCTGCAGAGCAAGCAGGACAGAGATCTGGTCATCTCCTAGGTTCGGCAGTGGCTGGACGCAGGCCAGCGGCCTGCCTGGGAGGCCATGTCTGCGCTGGATCCAGAAACCAAGGCCCTACATCCTTAGTGGGCCAATCTCTGCTGTCACGAGGGTGTGGTGTATCGGCAGTGGCAGGCTCCAGCTGGGCAGCGTCACGTCTGGCAGCTGCTGGTTCCCCGGTGGCTCCACCCCAACATGCTCCAGTTGGTCCACTGGGCAGCGGGGGCGGGCCACTTTGGGGTGACGAAGACTCTGCAGCGTCTTCGGACCCGGTTCTACTTGCCCAGATGTCGCCAGGACATAGAGTTCCATGTGCACCGCTGTGACACCTGCACTGCTCAGAAAGGGATGACTCAACAATCCCACGCCCCCTTGCAGCAGTACTGGGTGGGAGCACCAATGGAGCGGGTAGGAGTGGACATTCTGGGCCCTTTCCCGACCATGGACCGGGGGAACCGCTATGTGTTGGTTGCAATGGATTACTTCACCAAATGGCCAGAGGCGTATGCGGTCCCTGATCAGAATGCCGCCACCACAGTATCAAAGCTGGTGGACGAGATGTTTTGTTGGTTCAGCGCACCAGAGGAGCTGCACAGCAATCAGGGATGGAACTTTGAGACAGAGGTCTTCGGAGAGGTCTGCAGGCGGCTGGGCATCCGGAAGACCCGGACCGACCACTCCGCTGCACCCGCAGAGCGACAGCCTGGTCAAATGTTTCAATCGGACCCTTACCACCCAGCTCGCTGTCCTAGTGGACCAACAACAGCGAGACTGGGACCTGCATTTGCCCTTTGTTCTGTGGGCGTACCGGATGGCAGCACAGGAATCCACCCAGTGCACTCCTGCAGCGCTGATGTTTGGACGCGAGCTGCGCACACCGGTGGATTTTGTGTTCGGCCCCCCCACAGAGCCGGAGGTGGAGGGCAAGCCGGGGTTGGATTAATTGTTTTGCTTGAAAAAACATCTCCACATGGTGCATGGACTGGCTCGGGAGGCCCTGGCGGTGGCAGGGAGTTGGCAGAAGCGGGCATACGACTCCTGCTGCCAGGGGAGGGATTTTACACCAGGGGATCGCGTCTGGGTTTTCTGCCCAGAGCGCAAAAGGGCACTGTCACCAAAATTGGCGAGCCATTGGTTTGAACCATGCGTGGTCCTACAGAGACTGTCAGATGTAGTGTACAGGGTGAGGCTGCAGAAAAGGAACTGGGTCGTGGTGCTCCATCGCCCCGTTTCAGCCATCTGCCCTGCGGGTGGTCAAGCTGGAGGCTTCATCCCGACCAGATACTCTGGCCGAGGCACAAATGGACAATAACAGGCTTGTGTTTGCTGGTCGCCGACAACGGTGGCCGCCCAGACACCTGGACGGATTTGTTTTGGACTTTTGAGCTGGACTTTATTTTTCTGGGGACAGAAACCAGTCCGGGGGGGGACAGTGTAACTTTGGGGCTTTGATAAGGGGGTGGGGATTCTCCCGACATGTTTGCGCCATGGAGGATTCAAAGACTGTTATTATTCGTGTGTTCTAAGTGTTATTGCAGTGTTATAAGCAGTGTTATAAGACCAGTTAGCGTTGTTTCCCTGTATGTGATTGATCATGTGTTTGTGTCACCATAAGTGAGACGGGGGTCTGTGTAAATGACCTCCTCTCCATTCTGTGTTGTGAGAGTGTGTATAAATAAAGCTTATTTCGTCACAGTCATCTCTCCTTATTGTGTGAACCCTTACAACATCACAGTATGGTTGTCACTGAAACAGGACACTTTTCCTTGTTAAAAAACAATAACTTCGGAATCAAAAATGCGGGAACACAGCCTTTTGGACCTCAAAAACAGTAATATAATCATACCACTTCCCACAACTATGGAGGGATGAGAGGATGACCTTAAAAAGTGGCCAGTAGCTCTGTCAGTTAGCTCTGCTGCTAACATGCTAACACTGTAAACAAATAAAAGCTCTGAGATATATCAATGTTTCCACCGCAATAAAGTCGACTGCATTTTGTTAAAATATGTTGGACATAATCAAATTTACCTCAAAGCAGACGTAGAGTCTAGTCAGAGCCACAAAGAACCACAACAGTGTGCTTAGGCGTTTTAAACTCGGGGTAAAACGTCAGATCTGTGACATTCATACAAGTGAAAACATACCTGGTGCTGTGGTGTCTGTACCACCAATCACATAACAATCCTTTAGTTTTCAGTGCATGATCTACTCATTGCTGTTGTCATGAATCTGGGTTTGGCTCCCAAACACAGTTCTACTTATTGTTATGTTTTGCCCTATTTTACATCTGGCGCTTCAGGGAGCTATTGGGCCTCTGCTCCCTGACAGCTTGGGCACGCCCCCTCCTCCTGTCAAGTGCCATCAGCTGTACTGCCACGGGTGTTCACACACATACACACATCCACACACACACACACACACACACACATGCACATGCTCCATTCATTCCCATTCACACGCTCATACACGCTCTCTCACACATCAGGTTCCAATCAAGTTCAGCCCATGCTTTCTCGCACCGGCAATCTCTTTCCTCATTAGCTTCAGGAGTATTTGATCGCTGCCATTGTGGAAAGAGATTGTCGGCGCATTCACCTCCATACGCGGCAGCTAGCTCGCCACATATGAGTTCTCATCTCCTGCTAAGTATTCAGCCTGCACTTGAAGTTCGGTTAATCCCTTGGTGTAATTGGTTGACCCCTCTTCCTCTCTTCATCCTCCAGACTGCACAGATCGCCCCGGGATCGCTCCAGCTCTGTAAGTTTCATGATCATCTTTCTCTTCGTGCTGACAGCACTAGGCTTTCCCCTCGACTGGGCTGTAGAGCATCCGGCAGGGGCCCTGTATGTCTGGTGGCCTTAATTTCATCATTTGCATGTTCCTGTATTTTTGTGGTCCACTGGACTTGTTACCTTGTGGTTATATTTAATAAAATGGCACTTTCCACTTCCGCGATTGGGTTTTCCATTCTCTCCCTCATGCGCCGTACAATGGCGCACAGGGGCTTGTGACAGCTGTTGAAGCCACAGATTCAGCTGTGCTTATCTGTGAGGAGTCTCACACCACGAAGAGCAACAAGTACCAGAACTATGCAAAAACATTAAAAAATACAAAAACTACAAGTGCTGAAATTAGCTGCCACTTGAGTGCAAAACACATATGAGGACTATACATTAAAATGAATTTGAAAAACTTTTAAAAATGCTATTTTAAATGCCCCTGCTACTCCAATCTTACTGACTGATTTCACACTATGTCAGCCAAAACCAGAAGCTCTGCCCGTAATCGTTCCTACAGCGGCACCCCCAGGAATAAGGTGGATAGAAAAACTAGACGGAGCATTGGCCGCCAGAAGTGAAGCCACCTGACTGCCATATTAGTACATGCTCTCCCTGTGCTGCGTGGGTTTACTCCGGGGGCTCTGATTTCCTCCCACAATCCAAAGACATGCATGTTAGGTTAATTGGTTGTTCTAAATTGTCCCTAGATATCTGTCTCCTATAGGCCCTTAGAATAGAGGATTAATACTAGTGAAGCGCTTTGAGTGGTCTTTGAGACTAGAAAAGCGCTATTTAAGTGCAGGCCCTTATCCCTTACCCCTTAAACCCAAAACACTAGTACATCCAAATCGACGTCCGCTAAACATAATGTTGTGGGAATGTGAGAATGATGAGACAGATTTCTCTCAAAGCAGCTTTATTCACATTCACCAACATCTCAACGAAGAAAGAAAACATTACAGGGAACTCTCATCCTTAAATACCAGGACTCTCACAGTTCACAAGTCACATGCATCACAGGTCACATTGCATTATAATCGCCAGTAACAATGCATCTCCTCTCTCTGATATCACCCCCACAGTCTACAATGTATCCCTTCTTTAATCCTCTAATAACACCCTCACAGTCTCAAGCCCTGCATACCAAAGCTAACATCCTCTCAACTTCCTGTTAGCTCCAAGGAAGCTCTGTCTTTGTTCTGATCTAAAATGTGAGGCCTTACATCAGTCACAAAGTAGGTCACATATGTGTGGCCACAATGTCATCTCGATTTCTATAGTTCACCGGTTGTGGCAGTTTATAAGCTGTCTCCATACCAAAAAGTTCAAAATCTGTTAATTTTTGGAGAAGTTATTGAAGTAAAAGCGGCCACACCACCCCCCCCAAAAACATTTAGAACAAACAAGAGAATAACAGCATGCATGCCGTGATAGAATCAATACACATCAGTCCGCATGTTGTCTAGGCTTCAGTCTCCTGCCGTATCTGCTGTAGCCGGGATTCAACGTCTCCGCGGTGCTGTCACGCTGGGGGTTTGCCGTCTGGGGGTGGAAACCTTTTGTCAGTCCCTGCGGGTGTTCTGGGGAAACATTACTCTGTGAAGCCCCTCGCCGCAGGGCCCTTGCCAACAGCACTTGCTCATCCGCCACCACAAAAGCGGGTTTGAGTCTGTGTATGCCAACTTTTTCTTTCCTACCCCACAAATCTAGCAAAAACTGCTTGTCCCCTGTTTCCAGCACTCTGAACGGCCCGTCATAAGGTGGTCGCAGAGGGGTTCGATGCGCATCATGTCTGACAAAAACAAACTCTGCGTTCTTCAAAGCTTTAGGCACAAAAACGTACGGAAAACTGTGGTGCACGGGGCCGGGCAGCGTGCTTGATCCTATGTTACTCCGCAACAGCTGAGACGGGGAGGTGTCTGGCGCCGGGTTATCTGGGAGAAACTCCCCAGGCAGCCGAAGTGGTTGCGCAAACACGAGCGCCGCTGGGGAGGCTTCTAAGTCCTCTTTAGGCGCAGAACGCAACCCCAATAAAATCCACAGTAACTTGTCTACCCAATTTGCATCCGTCAGTGACGCTCTGAGAGCCGCTTTCAATGACCTATGAAAACGTTCGCATAACCCGTTAGCCTGCGGATTGTACGCCATTGTGTGGTGAATTGTGACACCCAGGCTGCGGGCCATTGTCGACCGAAGTTCGGACACAAATTGAGGGCCTCTGTCGGACATAATGTCCGACGGAACTCCGAAACGCGCCACCCAAGTTGTTAAAAACGCGCGCGCTACCTCCTCGGCCGTGGTTGATGCCAGCGGAACCACTTCAGGCCAGCGCGTGGTGCGGTCCACCATTGTCAGAAGGTGTGTGCACCCCTGCGACGGCGGGAGGGGTCCCACGAGGTCCACATGAACGTGATCGAACCTCTTGGCCGGAATGTGAAACGGCTTCAAAGGAGCCCTCGTGTGCCTGTGTACTTTGGCTCGTTGACACGCCGTGCAGGCTGCTGCCCACTCCTTAACTTGTTTGCGAAGACTCGGCCACACAAATTTCTCTCCTACCATTTTGACCGACGCGCGCACTCCCGGGTGCGCCAAAGAATGAATCGAGTCAAAAACGTGGCGGTGCCACACGGCCGGTACTACTGGACACGGCCGTCCAGTGGAGACATCGCAGATTAGGGGGGCATACCGTCTTGCAGCACCCTGTTCTCCAGCCTTAACCCTGTTGGTCCAGACTGGAGCGCACGCACATCCGTGTCACTAACCTGCTCCGCGGCCATGGCTGCGTAATCTATCTCTACGCTGACTGGGGCCGCCACGGCGCGCGAGAGGCAATCTGCCACTACATTCAGTTTGCCTGCCACATGCTGAATATCAGTGGTAAACTCTGAGATCGCGGCCAGCTGTCTCTGCTGCCGGCCTGACCATGGTTCGGAAACCTTGGCCATCGCGAATGTTAGCGGCTTGTGGTCGACGAACGCGGTGAAATGGCGTCCTTCCAGCCAGAACTGAAAGTGGCGGATGGCCAAATGGAGAGCCAGCAGCTCCCTGTCGAATGTGTTGTATTTACGTCCGCTATCGCGCAAGGTCCTGCTGAAAAAGGCAAGGGGCTGGCAAACCCCGGCTACATGCTGCTCCACCACCGCCCCTATGGCCACATCTGACGCGTCAGTAGTGAGCGCTATGCGGGCCGTTGGGTATGGGTGTGCCACAACGCAGCCTTTGCCAAGGCTGCTTTTACCTCCGAGAACGCTTGGTCCCGCTCCAGGGACCACTCGACCTTATCCGCGGGTTTCTGTTTTTTGAGCGTGGCATACAGCGGCTGCATGAGTTGCGCCGCGCGGGGGAGAAAACGGTTATAAAAATTCACCATTCCCAAAAACTCCTGTAACGCCCTGACCGTCTGCGGCCGGGGAAAATCTGCCACCGCACGCACTTTGTCAGGAAGCGGAACCGCACCTTCGGGGGATACGCGGTGTCCTAAAAAATCGATCTGCGCCACCCCGAACTGACACTTCGCTGGGTTGATTATTAACCCGTGATCTCCCAACCTCTGGAAAACTGTGGCCAGGTGTTTTACGTGTTCGTCTTCGGACGCGCTGGCTACCAAAATATCATCCAAGTAGACGAACACGAAAGGGAGATCGCGAAGCACCGCGTCCATCATGCGTTGAAACATCTGTGCAGCCCCTTTAAGCCCAAATGGCATGCGCAAAAACTTGAATAGGCCAAATGGAGTTATTACCGCTGTTTTGGGTATGTCCTCCGCGCGCACTGGGACTTGGTGGTAACCGCGGACCAAATCTATCTTAGAAAAAACACGAGCCCCTGCCAAATGAATGGAAAAATCTTGGATATGCGGGATTGGGTAGCGGTTGTGCGCTGTAGCGTTGTTTAACCTGCGGAAATCCCCGCAAGGTCGCCATGATCCGTCAGCCTTCGGGACCATGTGTAGCGGGAAAGCCCACGGACTGTTTGAACGCCTGAAAATGCCCAACCTCTCCAGGTTGGCGAACTCCTCGCGCGCTATGGCCAGTTTAGCTGCGTCCAAGCGCCGAGCTTTTGCAAAAATGGGCGGTCCGGCAGTGGTAATAAAATGTTCCACCCCGTGTTTAGCGACTGTTGCCGAAAATGTGGGGACCGTGAGTGCTGGGAACTGAGTGAGCAGTGTGTGGAACTTACCGCTTGCAGCTGTGACGTTGGCTTGTGCTGATGGCGGGGCCACTCGCGCTGTACAGGGAATAGAATCAAAAGAAAATGCATTAACCAGGCGCCTGTTAGCGAGATCAACCAACAACCCATGTGAGCACAAAAAAATCAGCCCCCAACATATTGAAATTCACTGCTGCTATAACAAAAGTCCACTCAAATGTACGGCCGTGTAGCGACAGAAGCAGAGTCTTCTCACCAAAGGTCTTAATCTCCGAGCCGTTCACTGCTGCCACCCCGGGACCTCTGAAACCTGCCAGCCTGTCCGCGTAGGAAGGTGTGATGAAACTCAACTGGGAGCCTGTGTCCACGAGGAAATGCCTCCCCAAGCATGCGTCCAACAAGTAGAGCAGCTTGTTCTCCTCCCCGAGGGCCGCGGCTGCTACCGACCCCCGGTCTTGGTGTTTCCCGAACGCTTGAACTGGCACGGTGGTACACATTTTCGTGCCCTCTCTGCAAAGCGGCGATGGTAGAAACAAAGGACATCTCCTCCGCGTTCCCTGGCTCCCGCCACCGCCGTCATTGGTGGGTCTGCTACTGCTGCCCCTGGCCCCCTGCCATCTGCGGTCGTCGCGCCGAGTTCTGCTGCCGCGGCCGTGGCTGCGCGCTGTCTGCTGGCGTTGACAATTCGCTGCACCTCCCGGGCCAGTGCTCGGTAGTCCCGCTGGGCCAACAATGGCGAACTGGTCAGGGTCGCTCTCGTCGCTGATGGTAGGGTCCTGAGGAAGAGGTGGGTGAAGATGAAGTGGTCGTCATCTGAGCCTTTCAACCTCAACATCTTCTCCATCAGATTAACAGGCGTGTCATCTCCCAACTCAGTCAGTGCCAGGAGTCCCTCTGCTCGCTCCTCGATGGAGGGGGTGAAGTGCTGGATGAGTGCAGCCTTCAACGCACCGTATTTGTCGCTGTCTGGCGGCTGCTCGATAAGGCTCTCCACTTGCTGAGCCGTGTGGTTGTCCAGTCTTGCGACCACATGGTAGAATTTTGTGTCGTCTACCGATATTCCATGGAGGTTGAATTGTGCCTCAACCGCGTGGAACCAGGAGCGCGGATTGTTCTGCCAAAAGTCCGGTAGCTGGACCGTAGCGGCATTCGCTTGGCTGGGGGCTCCTGACGAGGCTGGCCCCGGGGAATTCTCCTGTTGCTGCATGTTACGTCTTGGGTCATCAGTGTGGGAATGTGAGAATGATGAGACAGATTTCTCTCAAAGCAGCTTTATTCACATTCACCAACATCTCAATGAAGAAAGAGAGCATTACAGGGAACTCTCGTCCTTAAATACCAGGACTCTCACAGTTCACAAGTCACATGCATCACAGGTCACATTGCATTATAATCGCCAGTAACAATGCATCTCCTCTCTCTGATATCACCCCCACAGTCTACAATGCATCCCTTCTTTAATCCTCTAATAACACCCTCACAGTCTCAAGCCCTGCATACCAAAGCTAACATCCTCTCAACTTCCTGTTAGCTCCAAGGAAGCTCTGTCTTTGTTCTGATCTAAAATGTGAGGCCTTACATCAGTCACAAAGTAGGTCACATATGTGTGGCCACAATGTCATCTCGATTTCTATAGTTCACCGGTTGTGGCAGTTTATAAGCTGTCTCCATACCAAAAAGTTCAAAATCTGTTAATTTTTGGAGAAGTTATTGAAGTAAAAGCGGCCGGCCAGGGGCTTCACTTCTGGCAGCCAATGATTCATTCAGTTTTTCTATAGAGATCAGTGGCCCGCCCGACTCCACTGGCTCTGTATTCACTAATGGGGCGTGAACTATCTAGGTTTTTTATACAGATCAGTGCATATGGGACCTTAAATCTAAAAAAAATTCTCCATTGAAATGAATGGTAAGAGCAAAATTATCTTTTGATCCTGATCAAATTTTGCCACGAGTTACACATATGATGTTTGTCAATTTAAAAGATAATTTTCCACGTAATTAAAGATGTTGGCTATCATATAATAACAGTAATATTTAGTTTTTGTTTAAACGACTAGTGGACAACAGCTCCCATCATCCCACGTCACTAAATTGTAATTGTGTTTAGTGCTGTTCCTTATGCAGAACATATACTGTATGTCTTTTGATCAGAGTTTAAAAATTTAATTTATTCAAAGTTTTTATGTTGACTGTGTTTGCTATAAATTTGTTGTTGCTTATGCAGAATGCATATGTATTTTCCTTTAATTAGAGTTTATAAAATTCCATTATTCCATGCTGACTGTGTTAACAGTCAATTCACTGCAAACAAAAATAAATCTATATTGTAGAGCAGTGGTCCCCAACCCCTGGGCCGCGGACCGGTACCGGTACCGGTCTGTGGGTCATTTGGTACCGGGCTGCACAGAAAAAATAAATAACTTGCATTACGTCCGTTTTATTTATTATCAGAGTCTGAATGATGTTTTATTTTGAAAAATTACCGGACTATCTCCATTACATCCGTCTATGGCTCACTCTTGACGCACATCAAGACGCTTGTCTCGGTGACGTGATACGTTACCGCTAAAATTAAAGGCCATTGCTGGACGGCAGACATTATTAGAGCCGCTGCAGAGATTTCTCTCAGAAAAGGAGTCACTGCTGGCAGAACATTTCAGTGACGGGGAATCAGTCGCAAAACTCGCTTACTTGTGTGACATATTCGTCCTGCTCAATGAACCCAATCTGTCACTTCAGGGGAAAATGACAACTGTCTTCAAGTTGGCACATAAAGTAGCTGCATCTAAAGCCAAATTGGGTTTGTGGGGATGGCGCATGAATGGAGGTATATTTGACATGTTTCAAACATTAGTGGGGATTTTGGAAGAGACTGAGCCTTCATTCTCCCAGCTGGTGCACGATCACCTGTCTTTGCTTAAGAGTTCGAGCACTACTTCCCAACGACAAAAAATACACGAACTGCCAAAGAATGGATGCGCGACCCATTTCTCAACAAACCAGGTGACTCCAACATGTCTGTGCAAGAAGAAAATTAACTGCTGGAGATCGCAAATGACGGCGGCCTTAAAAGTATGTTCGAGACAACAGCTCTGCCGGTGTTCTGGATTAAAGTCATGGCTGAATACCCTGAGATCGCCACAACAGCACTGAAAACCTTGTTGCCATTTCTGACTTCATATCTGTGTGAAGTGGGGTTTTCTGCAGTGACAGTGTGGAGACTGTAAATAACGAGACTGATTCATGTAGCAGACGACTTTATTCACTCTCTTATCAGTCATACACAGAAAAAGCATGTCTCAATACACCGTGGGTTCTCCTTTTATCCCAACCGCTCATCTCACATTTGCATGACATTTCACATCACAATACATTCATCCTTTCTCCCCCCAACTCCTCCTTCCTGCTATCTCACCATGATCTCCCTAGCTATTGTTCTCCTCTGTTTACCCTCTGCATCCAGTCTGAGATGATTAACCCAGTCTCTACACCGCCACCCCCACCCAGAATTTCAGACAGTGTTTCAGTCCTCACGTCCTTTTGGCTTCAGTCTCCTCCCATATCTGCTGTAACGGGGGTTTACCGCCTCCACGGCGCTGCTGTGCCAGCGGGAAGCTCCTGGGGGGGTGTCTGTCTGCGGGTGGGCCATGGCGAGGGGGGAGGAAACTTTGATTTGCCTGTGTGGCTGCTCTGATGAATTGTTTACCTGGGGAGTTCTCAGTGGGGGTCTTCCATGCCGAGGGGCCTGAGCCAACAGCACTTGCTCGTCCGCCACTACAAAGGCGGGCTTAAGTCTGTCTATGCATATTTTCTCCCGACGACCCCCCAAGTCTAACAAAAAATGTTTGTCCCCTGTTTCCAGCCCTCTGAACGGGCCATCGCAGGGTGGGCGCAATGGAGGGTGGTGGGCATCGTGCCTGACAAACACGAACGCTGCATTCTTCAAAGTTTTTGGCACAAAAGCGCGTGAAAAACAGTGGTGGGCTGGGCCGGGCAGCGTGTCTGTGTCTGCACTATGCTGCAACGCTGAGACGGGCAGCTGTCCGGCACGGGATTATCTGGCAAAAATTCCCCGGGCAGCCGCAGTGGCTGAGAAAAAACAAGCTCTGCTGGGGAAGTCTCCAAATCCTCTTTTGGTGCAGAACGCAACCCCAATAAAACCCACGGCAACTGGTCTACCCAATTTGCATCCGTCAGCGAAGCCCTGAGCGCTGCTTTCAGTGACCTATGAAAACACTCGCATAACCCATTGGCCTGTGGGTTGTACGCGGTTGTGCGATGAATTGCAACACCCAGGCTGCGGGCCATCGTGGACCAGAGGTCGGAAACAAACTGAGGGCCCCTATCGGACGTGATGCCTGACAGGATTCCAAAACGTGCCACCCATGTCGTCAAGAAAGCGCGCGCCAGGCGCCAGCCGTGAGCTGCACGGTGGCGCAGTGGTTAGCACTGCGGCAGCACAGTTTACCCTCGGCCGGGGGATCGCGGGGATCATGAGATCGTGGGTTCGATCCCTGCCCCCGGCCAACAGTGATCTGTGTGGAGTTTGCATGTTCTCCCCGTGTATGCGTGGGTTTACCCCGGGATTTCTCTGGTTTCCTCCCACATGCCAAAAACATGTAGGTTAGGTTAATTGGAGACTCTAAAGTGGCCCTTGGTGTGAATGTGTGTATGAATGGTTAAAAGGGATGGCGCCGTATTGTGGCTGCTTCATCCATCCAGGTGGTGGATGACCCTTAATTTCTGTAAAGCGTCTTTGAGTGTCTATGATAAAGTGCTATATAAATCTGATGTATTGATTGATTGCCATGTCCGAGGACGTGGTTGCCGCCAGCAGGACTGCTTCTGGCCAGTGTGCGGTACGGTCCACCACTGTCAGAAGGTGCGTGCACCCCTGCGATGGCGGGAGGGGGCCCACAAGGTCCTCGTGAACATGGTCGAACCTCTTAGCCGGAATACGAAACGGCTCCAAAGGAGCCTTCGTGTGTCTGTGTACTTTGGCTCGTTGGCATGTTACGCAGGCTGCAGCCCGCTCTTTCACATGTTTGCGCAGGCCTGGCCACACAAACTTTGCTCCCACCATTTTGACTGACGTGCGCACTCCTGGGTGCGCCAGAGGTGAACTGACTCAAACACGCGGCGGCGCCACGCGACTGGGACCATCGGGTGCGGGCATCCCATGGAGACGTCGCAGATTAGGGGGGGCTTGCCGTCTTGCAGCACTCTGCTCTCCAGCCTTAACCCTGTTGGTCCAGACTGGAGCGCGCACACATCCGTATCACTGATCTGCTCTGCGGCCATGGCTGCATAATCTATCCCCACGCAGACCGGGGCCACCACTGCGCGCGAGAGGCAGTCCGCCACCACATTCAGTTTACCCGATACATGCTGAATATCGGTCGTAAACTCCGAGATCGCGGCCAGCTGTCTCTGCTACCGGCTTGACAATGGTTCTGAAACCTTGGCCATCGTGAACGTCAGCGGCTTGTGGTCCACGAACGCGGTGAATCTGCGCCCTTCCAGCCAGTACTGGAAGGGGCGTATGGCCAGGTGGAGAGCCAGCAACTCTCTGCCAAAGGCGCTGTATTTACGCTCACTGTCGCGCAAAGCCCTGCTGAAAAAAGCGAGCGGCTGCCAAGAACCGGCGACACGTTGCTCCACGACGGCCCCTATGGCCACGTCCGAGGCGTCGGTAGTGAGCGCTATCCGGGCCGCCGGGTCTGGGTGCGCTAACAGTGTGGCGTTTGCCAGGGCTGTTTTGACCTCAGAGAACGCCTGCTCTCGCTCCAGAGTCCATTCGACTTTGTCCGCGGGTTTCCGTTTCTTGAGCGCGGCGTATAATGACTGCATGAGTTGAGCTGCGCAGGGGAGGAACCGGTTATAAAAGTTAACCATCCCCAAAAATTCTTGCAGCGCCCTGACCATCTGAGGCCAGGGAAAATTCGCCACGGCACGCACTTTGTCGGGCAAGGGTATCGCTCCCTCCGGTGAGATGCGGTGCGCCAAAAAATCAATCACCGTCACGCCGAACTGGCATTTCGCCGGGTTGATTATTAACCCGTGCTCCTCTAACCTCCGGAAAACCGTCGTGAGGTGGGTTATGTGTTCGTCCTCGGACGCGCTGGCCACCAGGATATCATCCAGGTAGACGAACACAAACAGGAGATCGCGCAACACCGCATCCATCATGCGTTGGAATGTCTGTGCCGCTCCTTTTAATCCGAAGGGCATGTGTAAAAACTCAAACAAGTCAAACAGAGTTATTACCGCTGTTTTGGGTACGTCCTCCGAGCGCACTGGGACCTGGTGGTAACCGCGGACCAGGTCTATTTTAGAAAAAATGCATGCTCCGGCGAGGTGAATGGAAAAATCCTGAATATGGGGAATCAGGTAGCGGTTGTGCGCTGTGGCGTTATTCAATCTGCAGAAATCACCACACGGTCGCCACAATCCCTCGGCCTTAGGGACCATGTGTAGCGGGGATGCCCATGGGCTGTTCCACCGCCTGATGATGCCCAACCTTTCCAGGTTGGCAAACTCCTCGCGCGCTATGGCCAGTTTAGCTGTGTCTAAGTGCCGAGGCCATGCGAAAACGGGCGGCCCGGTGGTGGTGATAAAGTGTTCCACCCCGTGTTTAGCGATGGCCGCTGAAAACGTCGGGACTGTGAGTGCTGGAAACTGAGTAAGCAGTGTGTGGAACTTACTGCCTGGAGCTGTGACGCTGGCTTGTGTTATTGGCCCAGCCCCTCGAGCTGTACAGGGGAGAGAATCAAAAGACAGTGCATTAACCAGGCGTCTGTTAGCCACATCAACTAGTAACCCATGTGCACACAGAAAATCAGCTCCCAGGATTGGGATTCTCAGTGCCGCTATGACAAAAGTCCACTCATACATATGGCCGTGTAGGGATAAAGTCAGTGTTCTCTCACCAAAAGTCTTAATGCCCGAGCCGTTTACTGCTACCAGCCCGGGGCCGCTAGGTCCTGCTAGCCAGTCGGCATAGGACGGCAGGATGATGCTCTTCTGGTCTCCAGTGTCTACGAGGAAGCGCCTCCCCGAGCGTGAGTCCGTAAAGTAGAGCAGCTTGTTCTCTTCACCGGCGGTCGCAGCTGCTACCGACTGCTGGCCTTGGCGTTTCCCGAGCACTTGAATTGGCACGGTGATGCACATCTGCGTGCGTTCTCTCCGAAGCGGCGGTGGTAGAAGCACAGCGTGTCTCTCTGGCGCTCCCTGGCCCCCGTTGCCGCTACCGTCGGTGGCTCCTCGCCTCCGCTGGTCGTCTTGCTGGGTTCCAATGCCGCCGCGTTCACTGTGAGGGCTCTGGTGGTGAGGATGATCCGATCTGCCTCCTGGGCTAGCGCACGGTAGTCACGCGCGCCCAGCAACAGCAACTTGGCAAGAACCACTCTCGCCTCTATTGGGAGGTTCCGGAGGAAAAGGTGAGTAAACAGAAAATGCCCGTCATCCGTGCCCATTAACGCCAACATCTTCTTCATCAGTTCGACTGCCAAACCATCTCCTAACTCGGAGCGCCTCAGGAGCCTCTCTGCTCTCTCACAGTCCGAGAGCGTGTAGTGCCGGGTCAGCGCAGCCTTGAGAGCCTCGTATTTGTCGTGGGCTGGTGGCTGTTCGAGCAGGCTTGCTACTTGCTGAGACGTGCGAGCGTCCAGCGTTGCGACCACATAGTAATACTTGGTGTCGTCTGCCGTTATTTCCCGGAGGGCGAACTGAGCCTCGATGTGGTGGAACCAAGAGCACGGGTTGTGCAGCCAAAAGTCTGGTAGTTTGACCAAAACAGCGCACACGCTGCTGGGGGTTCCCGTCCACGCCGTCTCTGGGATGCTTGCTGTGTCGCTGGGGCTTCCCATCCGGGCCGACTCTGGGGTTCTTGCCTCGTGTTCCATAATTCGTCAAGGGGTCACCAGTGTGGAGAGTGTAAATAACGAGACTGATTCATGTAGCAGACTACTTTATTCACTCTCTCATCAGTCATACACAGAAAAAGCATGTCTTCATACACCATGGGTTCTCCTTTTATCCCAACCGCTCATCTCACATTTGCATGACATTTCACATCACAATACATTCATCCTTTCTCCCCCCAACTCCTCCTTCCTGCTATCTCACCATGATCTCCCTAGCTATTGTTCTCCTCTGTTTACCCTCTGCATCCAGTCTGAGATGATTAACCCAGTCTCTACAACAGCAACCAAGACAAAATTATGAAGTAGACTGGACATAAGCAACACACTTCGGGTGTTATTGTCTCCCATTACCCCTAGATGGGACCGTCTCGTTGCAGAGGAACAAGCTCAGGGCTCCCACTGATTCAGCGTTGTGGTGAGTTGTATTTTTCATGCACTTTATATTTGTGTTTGTGATGTATCTTATTTTGAAGGCATGTTTAAACATTACCATAGTGACCAGAGAGCGTTGTGGGCAGAGAGGATGTTACTCATGTTATGTTGTTGTTGTCGCAATGTTAAGAGGACGCTGCTAAAGTTACAAATGAGTACACAGTGGATTCATGTTTATTATTATATTTAGAAAATACCACAGTTTTTATGCCGGTCGTATCATGTTCTTTTGTTGTATTTATACGCCACACCTTAAAGGCCGGTCCCTGAAAATATTGTCTGACATTAAACCAGTCCGTGGCGCAAAAAAGGTTGGGGACCACTGTTGTAGAGAGTAAAAGGGAAGGATGTGGAGGTGAGGCACGAGCGTAGGTTGACACAGAATCTTTATTGACCCTCTAACATTTGTACAGCCTATGGACCCCAGCGTGGCCCGCTGGGGCCGAGTCATGTAGAAGAGCCTAAAAGCCTGGAAGCCTCCCCAGTCTCTCTGCGTTCTCTTTATATAACTTTATTACCTCGCACAGAGACTGGGGCTGGCGCATAATGCATGGGTCTGAACAAAGGTAATGTGTGGCACGATTATCATAACACTTGTTACCTTAATCACTTACATTCGCCTCCCTATGCTACATGTTACAGCATGGAGCAGCAGGGGGCGAAGGCGCCTCATAGTCTGGTCTAATTACCCCACTGAGGGGCTGCCCCCTTCAGTCCATTGTTCAGCCCCTCTTCCTGGTTCTGAGTGTGAGAGAATGTCCACCCGCAACATCTAGTGTCACCACAATATATCGATATATGTAAGCAGCCTCTCTTTTACGCAGTGTGTTAAGTTACCTGTTGGGCTTTTTTGGGGTTTGTTTCCATAGAGCTGGTTGCTTGTTTCTCTTGTGAAACCTGGCAACACTGGTATCCATTACACAAACAAAGTGCAGTGCATGTACACATATGCATATGTACATATGCACTGCACAACAACAACAATAGACAACAACAACAACAACATTGTGCAATAGTGCAAAAGGGATGCATATGTGTGTGACACATGGGCACATACTGTAGTATATCATATATGTGTCCGCATGCTGCAAAGCATCCCCTAACCATGACTACAGTGTTGATTATTTAAAAGACAGTTTTTAAGATGAGTTTTGAAAGAGTTTAATGTAGAAAGTTCTCTGATTGCAGGTGGTATGTTATTCCATATCTTGGTGTCCCTCACTGATAGAACAGATTGAGCAAACGTAGTGTGTCTGTGGGGGACCTCACAGTCTCGTGTGGTTGTGGCTCTGGTGGCTGTACTGGTAACAGTCCTCAGTTTGATATATTCTCCCAGGGGTGATGGTGCATAACCATTTAATATTTTATATATCAAACAAGCAAATTTGAATGTTTTATGGTTTTCAAAAGACAAAAGGTTATATTTCTTGAGAACATGACAACAGTGACATGAAAAGTCTTTCTTATCCAAACTTTTAATGGCTTTTTTGTAGTGATTCCATGGGTTTGATTGAGGTTATGCCAGTAAGTGACCAGTTGGTAAAACAGTAGTTAATGTGGGAAATGATCATTGCATGCAGGAACATTTTTGCCGCCTTGACTGTCAGTGATGGTCTAATTTGTTTAAAATTTCTTAAATTAAATTTGATTATGTTTGAGATTTTTTAATGCGATTTTTAAAAGTTAGTGTGGAATCGAGAGTCACACCAAGGTACTTAAATTCCTTGACTATTTCCAACTCCTCCCCTTTTAAAAAAATATTTGAGTTTGTAATTTTTAATGTTTGCTTGGCAAACATCATACAGTTTTTTTGTGTTTAACAATAGGCATGAATTATTGAGCCAATTATGAATTTACGTCATCGCTGGTGTAAGGATATAAGCTGCTTCTTGTGTGTTTTTTACAGGAGTGAAAATAACAGTGTCATCTGTGTACATTTGTATGTGAATGCTTCTGCATGCATTTGATAGATCATTTATGTCTATGGAAAATAAAATCTGTCCAAGTATGGAGCCTTGTGGAACTCCCACTTTACACCTCAAATATGGTGATTTGACACCACTGACCACTACACACTGTTGTCTGTTAGATAGGATTTCATCCATTTAATAGCATGTTCCGAGAAATTGAACTGAGTAAGTTTGGCTGGTAAAATATTGTGGTCAACAGTGTCAAATGCCTTCTTTAAATCTAAAAATATGGCACCTACACAGCTATGCATATCTAAAAAGGATTTTGTTTTTTGTAAAAACAGGCTTATTGCCAATTCTGTTGAATGGTGGGCACGGAAACCAAACTGTGCGTGATGTAGGCGGATGTCCCCATTGCTCAGATGTTCATATAACAATTTAAACCACCCATTTTTCAATTATTTTGGAGATCACGGGTAATATGTTGATTGGTCTGTATTTGTTTATATCAGTTTTATACCCAGTTTTGAAAATTGGTCTGACCACTCCCACTTTCCAAGCACTTGGGACAACAAGCATGTTTAATTGACAGATTGATTAAGTGTGTAATTGGACAAATGATAGATTCTTTAAGTTTTTTTTAAAAAGTTGGTGTTAAAACCGTATTCATCCATTGCTTTCGAGCTGTTTAATGAACTGATGAGTTTTGCAATTTAATTTTAAGTTATTACCGATATACTTAAAACTGGTTTTGTAGGGTTAATGGGACTAAAATTGTGATCAGGTGGATTGAATAAATGAAATATTTCTAACACGGAGTTTAGGAAAAAATTATTAAACTCAGTGGCATTGACCGTGGGATTCTACACCAATTTGTTCCATGTCTTCATCATCTTTTTTGTTCTGTTCATTAGCCAATTTGTTAATATTATTCCAGATTTTTCTGCCATCTCCTTTCACATTTTCATTAATGGTTATAAAAAAGTTTGCCTTAGCCTTCCTCAGAGTCTGTGTTACCTTATTTCTAGCAGATGTAAATTTCTGTCTGTCTGTAGTTAGACCAGACTTTAACGCTATTTTGAGGAGTTGATCTCTGGTCTCCATTAATTGCAAACATTCAGAGTTGAGCCATGGTAAATTGATTCTTCTATTATTTCCTTTTCTTAAAAATGCTACAATAACCTCTGATTTTTGTTAGAAAATTTCATTTGTAGCCACACATGTGACTTACTTAATGCCTTACATAATGCCTCACATCTTAGATAAGAACAAGTGCAGAGTTTCCTTGGGGATAACAGGAAGCTGTGAAAGTGTAATCTTTGATATGCGAGAGACGGCTTGGAGGAGCCTTTGTGTGCCAAGAGACTGCTTGGAGGATCCTTTGGGGCCAAAGACTGTGAGGGGGATGCTAAGGGATTTATGAGGAAATGCAATGTGACCTTTTATGTGAATGCATTGTGACCTTTTGATATGCAGAAGGACCTGAGTATATAAGTGAAGAGTTCTGTGTTAGAGGTCCTCTTTTCTACTATGCTCATGAGACAGAATGTGTAATAAACTGATTGAGACCAACTTGCCTCATCATTTACACATTTTACACTGGTGACCCAAGACGAAGCATGCAACACGAAGAGAATTCCCCGGAGCCAGCCTCGTTGGGAGCCCCCAGCCAAGCGTATGCCGTTACAGTCCAGCTACCGGACTTTTGGCAGCACAACCCGCGCTCCTGGTTCCACTTGGTTGAGGCACAGTTCGCCCTCCGGGGGATATCGGTAGATGACACGAAATTCTACCATGTGGTCGCAAAGCTCGATAACCACATGGCTCAACATGTGGAGAACCTTCTGGAGCAGCCACCAGCCAGCGACAAATACGGCGCGTTGAAGGCTGCACTCATCCAGCACTACACTCTCTCGGTTGAGGAGAGAGTAGAGAGACTCCTGGCGCTGACCGAGTTGGGAGATGGCACGCCCATTGACTTGATGGAGAAGATGCTGAGGTTGAAAGGCTCGGACGATGACCACTTCATCTTTACCCACCTCTTCCTCAGGACCCTGCCGTCAGCGACAAGAGCAGCCCTGGCCAGTTCGCCGTTGTTGGCCCAGCGGGACTACCGTGCGCTGGCCCGGGAGGCGCATCGGATTGTCAACGCCAGCAGAGAGCGCGCGGCCACGGAGGCAGCGATGGAGCTCGGCGCGACGGCCGGAGATGGCGGGGAGCCAAGGACAGCGGTAATGGAACCTCCGAAGACAGCGGCGGCGGGGGCCAAGGACCGCGGAGGAGATACCCTTTGTTTCTACCACCGCCGCTTTGCAGAGAGGGCACGCAAATGTATACCACCGTGCCAGTTCAAGCGCTCGGGAAAACGCCAAGACCGGGGGTCGGTAGCAGCCGTGGCCCTCGGGGAGGAGAACAAGCTGCTCTACTTGACGGACGCACGCTCGGGGAGGCATTTCCTTGTGGACACCGGCGCCCAGTTGAGTTTCATCATGCCGTCCTACACTGACCGGCTGGCAGGATCCGGCGGCCCCGAGATGGCAGCAGCAAACGGCTCGGAGATTAAGACCTTTGGTGAGAGGACTCTGCTTCTGTCTCTGCACGGCCGTACATTTGAGTGGACTTTTGTCATAGCAGCAGTGAATTTCAATATATTGGGGGCTGATTTTTTGTGCTCACATGGGTTGTTGGTTGATGTCGCTAACAGGCGCCTGGTTAATGCACTTTCTTTTGATTCTATCCCCTGTACAGCTCGAGCGTCCCGGCCAACAGCACAAGCCAACGTCACAGCCGCAAGCGGTAAGTTCCACACACTGCTCACTCAGTTCCCAGCACTTACGGTCCCGACATTTTCGGCAGCCGTCGCTAAACACGGGTGGAACATTTTATTACCACCACCGGGCCGCCCGTTTTTGCAAAACCTCGGCGCTTGGACGCAGCTAAACTGGCCATAGTGCGCGAGGAGTTCGCCAACCTGGAGAGGTTGGGCATCATCAGGCGTTCAAACAGCCCATGGGCTTCCCCGCTACACATGGTCCCTAAAGCTGACGGTTCGTGGCGACCTTGTGGGGATCTCCGCAGGTTGAACAACGCCACAGCGCACGACCGCTACCCAATCCCTCACATCCAAGATTTTTCCGTTCATTTGGCAGGAGCGCGCGTTTTTTCTAAAATAGACTTGGTCTGCTGTTACCACCAAGTCCCAGTGCGCGCTGAAGACATACCCATAACAGCGGTGATAACTCCGTTTGGTCTATTCGAGTTTTTGCGCATGCCATTTGGGCTTAAAGGGGCTGCGCAGACGTTCCAACGCATGATGGATGCGGTGCTGCGCGATCTCCCTTTCGTATTCGTCTACCTGGACGACATTTTGGTAGCCAGCGCGTCCGAAGACGAACACGAAACCCACCTCGCGGCGGTTTTCCGGAGGTTGGGAGAGCACGGTTTAATAATCAACCCAGCGAAGTGTCAGTTTGGGGTGACGCAGATTGATTTTTTGGGGCACCGCGTCTCTCCAGAAGGAGCGGTCCCGCTGCCTGACAAAGTGCGCGCGGTAGCAGATTTTCCCTGACCACAAACGGTCAGAGCGTTACAGGAGTTTTTGGGAATGGTGAATTTTTATAACCGTTTCCTCCCCCGCGCAGCACAGCTCATGCAACCACTGTACGCCGCGCTCAAAAAGCAGAAACCCGTGAATAAGATCGAATGGTCCCCGGAGCGAGAGCGGGCGTTCTCGGAAGTCAAGGCAGCCCTGGCAAACGCTGCGTTGCTGGCACATCTAGACCCAACGGCCCGCATAGCGTTCACTACTGACGCGTCAGATGTGGCCATAGGGGCGGTCGTGGAGCAGCGTGTAGCCGGCGCTTGGCAACCGCTCGCCTTTTTCAGCGGGACTTTGCGCGATAGTGAACGTAAATACAGCGCGTTTGACAGGGAGTTGCTGGCTCTCCACTTGGCTATTCGCCACTTCCAGTTCTAGCTGGAAGGGTGCTGTTTCACCGCGTTCGTTGACCACAAGCCACTAACATTCGCGATGGCCAAGGTTTCAGAACCTTGGTCGGGCCGGCAGCAGAGACAGCTGGCCGCGATCTCAGAGTTTACTACCGATATTCAGCATGTCTCGGGTAAACTGAATGTAGTGGCAGACTGCCTCTCACGCGCCGTGGCGGCCCCGGTCCGCGTGGGGATAAATTACGTAGCCATGGCCGCGGAGCAGGTTAGTGACGCGGATGTGCGCGCGCTCCAGTCTGGACCAACAGGGTTAGATTTTTAGATTTTTTTAGATTTTAGATTCAACTTTATTGTCATTACATATGTATGAATACAAGGTAACGAAACACAGTTTAGCATCCAATCAGAGGTGCAAAGGACAGCAGTGCAGTATATACGGTAATTAACAGTATGTGCAATTTAAGCAAATATATGCAAATATATGCAGCAGTGCAGAAAGTTAAGAGTACTGTTATGTGCAAATAATGTGCAATAAGTTAGATGTAGTTATGTAGTTATGCAGTTACGTACAGGTGAGGATGGTAAGAGATGATGGTAAGAGAGTCAGCGGGGAACTAAGTTCAATAACGTGACAGCAGGGTTAAGGCTGGAGAGCAGGGTGCTGCAAGACGGTATGCCCCCCCTAATCTGCGATGTCTCCATGGGGCGACCGTGTCCCGTGGTACCGGCCGTGTGGCGCCGCCGCGTTTTTGACTCGGTTCATTCTTTAGTGCACCCGGGAGTGCGCGCGTCAGTCAAGATGGTAGGAGAGAAATTTGTGTGACCGAGTCTTCGCAAACAGGTGAATGAGTGGGCAGCAGCCTGCATGGCGTGCCAACGAGCCAAAGTACACAGACACACGAGGGCTCCCTTGGAGCCGTTTCACATCCCGGCTAAGAGGTTCGACCATGTTCACGTGGACCTCGTGGGCCCCCTCCCGCCATCACAGGGGTGCACGCACCTTCTGACAATGGTGGACCGCACCACGCGATGGCCGGAGGTGGTTCCACTGGCGTCAACCACAGCAGAGGAGGTAGCGCGCGCGTTTTTAACAGCATGGGTGGCACGTTTTGGAGTCCCGTCGGACATCATGTCCGACAGAGGCCCTCAATTTGTTTCCGAACTTTGGTCAGCAATGGCCCGCAGCCTGGGTGTCACAATTCACCGCACAACCGCGTACAATCCTCAGGCTAATGGGTTATGCGAATGTTTTCATAGGTCATTGAAAGCGGCTCTCAGGGCGTCACTGACAGATGCAAATTGGGTAGACAAGCTACCGTGGGTTTTATTAGGGTTGCGTTCTGCGCCTAAAGAAGACTTAGAAGCTTCCCCAGCTGAACTCGTTTTCACGCAGCCACTTCGGCTGCCCGGGGAGTTTCTCCCGGATAATCCTGCGCCAGGCAGCTCCCCATCTCAGCTGTTGCAGCATAGCATTGACACAGGCACGCTGCTGGACCCGTTCATCACAGTTTTCCGCGCGTTTTTGTGCCTAAAGCTTTGAAAAACGCGGAGTTTGTTTTTGTCAGACATGACGTGCATCGCCCCCCACTGCGACCACCTTATGATGGGCCGTTCAGAGTGTTGGAAACAGGGGACAAGCATTTTTTGCTAGATTTGGGGGGTAGGAGGGAAAAGGTTGGCATAAACAGACTCAAACCCGTTTTTGTGGTGGCGGACGAGCAAGTGCTGTTGGCAAGGGCCCCTCAGCGCGGAAGACCCCCACGGGGTGCTTCCCAGAGTAGAATTTCCCCAGAACACCCACAGGGACAGACAAAAGGTTTTCACCCCCAGACAGCAGCTCCCCGGCATGACAGCGCCGTGGAGGCGGAGAATCCTGGTTACAGCAGATACGGGAGAAGACTGAAGCCCAAGCAGCATGTGGATTGATGTGTAATGATTCTATCACAGCATGCAGAATGTTATTCTTTTGTTCGATCTAAAATGTTTTGGGGAGGGTGTAGCCACACATGTGACTTACTTAATACCTTATATAATGCCTCACATCTTAGATAAGAACAAGTGCAGAGTTTCCTTGGGGATAACAGGAAGCTGTGAAAGTGTAATCTTTGATATGCGAGAGACGGCTTGGAGGAGCCTTTGTGTGCCAAGAGACTGCTTGGAGGATCCTTTGGGGCCAAAGACTGTGAGGGGGATGCTAAGGGATTTATGAGGAAATGCAATGTGACCTTTTATGTGAATGCATTGTGACCTTTTGATATGCAGAAGGACCTGAGTATATAAGTGAAGAGTTCTGTGTGAGAGGTCCTCTTTTCTACTATGCTCATGAGAGAGAATGTGTAATAAACTGATTGAGACCAACTTGCCTCATCATTTACACATTCTACATATTACCGTATTGTAACGTCGGGGCCATTTTAAGGGAGCCAGGGATTTCCCAGCATGCTTTGCCAGTTTGAAACGTTACTGTGTGTGTTAAATGTGTTACTTCTGAGTTATACTGCTGTGTCATTATAACTGCATTATAATGGCCCAGCAGTGTTTAGCAGGATTAGGGCAAGATGTATCATGTGTGTGTAACCATGATTGAAACGGAGGTCTGGGGGAATGACCTCCACTGCTCTGTGTACTAAGTGGAGGTTGGGGGTTGGGGTGTGTGAAAAATAAATCAGGTTGATCACAGCCATCTGCTCCATTGTCTTTGTGTGAACCCTGCAAACGTCACACTGGTGTCAGAAGTGGGATATGGAGCGAGATGAGGATCCAGGCGGAAGTACAGCGGCCGGAGCGATTCATCGCTCAGCCGGGAACGGAGTATAGAGCAGAGACGCTGGCCCCTGGAGAGCTTCGCTGCGATGGACGGAGCAGAGCAAACCAGCCCCGTTTCCCGCCCTTTTCAGGGCAGGACGGGCTGGCGATTCCAGAGCAATTAGGAGCGGCAATCTACCGGGAGATGACCGTCCCATCCATCCAGCAGCGGGCCAAGATTCCCCGCTACAACGGCGAGAACCTGTTGGATGACCGCCTGGCCCAGGTCGAGTTGGCTGCCGCGCTGATCATCAGAGGAAACCACTGTGCTGAGAGCGAGTGGAGGAGGAGCTACGGCAGATCACAGCAGCGCGTGCACGAAGGAAACAGCCGTGGCGACGCGAGGAAGGACGGCTTCCGCTGCACAGTGCCAGGGTACATGGCATGGTACCGCTCCGCACACAGCGCACGACAAACTGGCCCCTCGCCGACGCTAAATTAGAGCGAGGTGGCATGGACGGGGAAAAAGCCGCCTCCTGCAGATGCTTCCCCCGGCAGATGACGTCACAGAGGCGCAGGAGCGACGCAGCGGAGCGAGCAGGACGAAGATGCGGCCACTTTCCAGGCGCGGCAAGGGCTGGACGCATGGACGCGGGCCAGCGGCCGCCTGGGACAACTGGCAGCGGTGGGAGTCGGCCGGAGCGGGCCTGGGACTCCCGCTGCCAGGGAAGGGACTGTGCGTGGTCCTACAGAGGCTGTCAGATGTGTCCATCCGCCCGCTGATGGCCAAACCGGAACCCTACCCCAACCAGATGCTCTGACCGAGACTCAGATGGCCCGTGCATGCCGCCCTGGCACCGGGCTGACTCGTGTTGGATTTCTGAAAGTGGACTTTGAATTTTCTGGGGACAGAAACCAGTCCAGGGGGGGGCAGTGTAACGTCGGGGCCATTTTAAGGGAGCCAGGGATTTCCCAGCATGCTTTGCCAGTTTGAAACGTTACTGTGTGTGTTAAATGTGTTACTTCTGAGTTATACTGCTGTGTCATTATAACTGCATTATAATGGCCCAGCAGTGTTTAGCAGGATTAGGGCAAGATGTATCATGTGTGTGTAACCATGATTGAAACGGAGGTCTGGGGGAATGACCTCCACTGCTCTGTGTACTAAGTGGAGGTTGGGGGTTGGGGTGTGTGAAAAATAAATCAGGTTGATCACAGCCATCTGCTCCATTGTCTTTGTGTGAACCCTGCAAACGTCACAGTATTTTGTCATTTGAAGAAGTGATTTTCTTCAACTTAACTTCCTTTATTGCCATTGTTATATTTTATTGTGGATGTTTTTGGAATTATATAATCTACTGTGTTAACTGATGACTTTTTAAATGGATTTGAAAGTTGTTTCTGTGGAAGTTTTCTTACTGCTAATATTATGTTGTGGTCAGGCAATCCTGTTAGGAGGTTATGGGTCTGAGAAATTCTTTAATGTCTATTTGTAAAAAATAAATCAATTTTGGTTTTTGACTGTCTTGTAACTCTGGTTAATTCATCTATTAATTGAGTTAGGTTATAGTGATCTGTAGTGATTTTCAGATTTTTCCTGGGTTTTTTTTGTCATCCCAATTTATGTTAAAATCACATAATAAAATTACTTCATTTTTATGATTGCACTGATTAAGAAGCATTTTAAATTGCTCATAAAATTCTGTTTTAGAGGAGGGTTTACGATATAAACAGCAGAGAAGGTCATGTTAGTTGACAACTTAATGTTAACTTGGGTTGTATGTTCTGTATTATTATTCCTGTCATTGTCGGTTTGGGTTTTTATTTTGACAGCATTTTCTGTTCATGTTCAGGTCCTAGTGTAATCTTAGTTTTATATTATCTATTCCCTGTGTTGTCCTTTGTCCTGTATGTTTGTTATCATTGTCGTGGTCCCGTAGTCGTCTCATGTGTTTCTGTTTTACCCTTTTTGTCTCAGCTCCTCATGTCTTCCGTGCCTGTAGCCACTCCCCGCTGTCTCTGATTGCCCCCACCTGTCCTGTGTCTGCTAATTATCCCGTCTATATATGTCTGTGTCAGTCCTTGTCATTGTTGGTATGTTAATATGCTTCTGCCTTGCCTGAATTTATGCCTGCCTTCATGCTTAGTCATGTCATTCCAAGTTTTTGTATTTTTGTTTCTAAGCCTGAGTTTTGCCAAGTTTAAGTTTTGCTTCCAGCCCACAAGCTGTGCCTTTATTTTGTATTTAATAAATCTTTGCAAACCTGAGTACTGGCATGTGGGTCCTGTCTTTTTACCACCACAGCTTGTGACAACTCCAAGAGTTGGATTTTCTTTTTTTTGAAGCCAGTCTGTAGTAGATTTACTTGGATGTTTAGGGTCCTGCTGCATCACCCAAGTTCTACTGAGCTTCAGCTGGTAGACAGCCACCTTGACATTATGGACTTGAGTTTACTTTTGTTAAAATCATTAGTATAAAGGATCACTTACTTTTTCCATCAGCACTGTGAATGTTTAATTGATGTAACCAATAAATACCTGAAGTATTATAATTGTTTGTGTAGTATTTGGTTAAGCACATTGTGTTTGTCTGTACTTGGGTCTTAGATGTAGATCACATCATATTTTATGACCAATTAATGCAGAAACCAGGTAATTCCAAACTGTTCATATACTTTTTCTTGACACTGTAGTTCTCCAGGCTTCTTGAAGGACATCTCAAATCTCTTCTTTATATTTTAGTCGGCTTTTGCTCCAATCTCAGTCAAGATGATCCCAAATTTCAAAAATTCATTTATCACTTTCTATGACCCATTGACCCATTCAGTCCAGTTCTTGTGTAATTCAGCCTTCTCTCCCCGTTTCAGTTTCTTAAGACGTGACATTCAGATCCTGTTCATCTACCAAAGAGAGTTGATTTTTCAATCTGACACATCTTCTTTTGTTCTCCATTTGTTGACTTTCCTCTGATATTTTTTTAATAAACTTGAAAATGGTTGGGTATAATGGCTAGACAAAAAATTTGTGAAGAAACAGCCAATGTCTCAAGAAAAACCTTTGAAAGATCTTGGAGAGCTATTACTGAAGACCACTTTAAAAAAAATACAAGAAAAGTCTGGTTCCCTGGATGCAAAATATAAAGAAATAAGGGGTGGCTCAACACTTCTGCACAGTATTGTATCTAAGGCTGGTGCCTTTGTGATAACATGCTGCATGCAGTAACTGCAATTAAACTACTTAACTGTGTTCTGTGCTTTTTAATGTTCCTGGGTTTCTGTTAATTGAATGTGTGGATGAGTGCTGATGACATCACTGGGACAGGTGAGTCATGCCAGCATCGAGGCTGGATGCAAAGCGTTAGTGCAACAAGCCCAACGACAACAGGGGTGTTGCTGGCTGTGTGACGCAGCTCCTGCAGCCTCTTCCACACATCAGAGCTGCCAAGAAATAAACACACTGATTCTCTGTGGAACACAATGCAACATGCTGGTGCTTCAAAGAGTAAAATACCATTTATTGAGCTCTAACAAAATAAATAATCTGTTTTTGCAACAAAACCAACTGAGGAGAGTACTAATGCTGAAGAGACAGGCAGATTTAACTGATGCACAGCAGGCTACCTCACTGACATATTCTGTGGCTGGTATACAAAATCGTAACACTGTAATCAGCATGAGTGGCGTGAGCACATTTAAAGACTTTCATATGGGAGCAAAATAGTAGATTTACTTTACAGAAATGCTGTGTTAAAGTAAAGCACCATGAGATTTCTTGTGTAAACTGCTTGTGTTTTTGTCTATTTTTGCAAATATGTTAATTCTGTGTTAGTCTCAAAAGCAGGACTGACATGAGGTTGTTAATCTAAGAGTACAGATACATTTCAACCCCCAAAAAACCACTGCCAGTACACCAGGAAAATCTAACAAAAAATTAACACTGTATATATTTTGTAGCCTAACCTTGAATTCCTTGAATAATCTTGAGTTCTCGAAGGCTGTACAATGTTACCATAAATTTAAACTCGCAGCCAACACTAGCGCTGTCCACACATCCCTGTTCCACACTGCTTGGTTTGGAAAAGGTGTCTGAGTACATTACCACATAACGAAAGACTGCCTCTACAGACACACAATCAATCACTGGTGTGGCCGGAACCGGTGGTTGTTCTGTGACCCATGAACTTTTTACTTCACTGACCTCAACCCGTTCTGATGGGAGATCAACTGATGCTGCAAAGATCTCTTAACCTGATGGTGGTGATTGGCCTCATGCTCATGGAAATCCAGCTCAACACACACAATGTCTTTTTAAAAACAACATAAATATCCTTCAAGTCTGTTTCAACTGTGCACATTTCTCTCTAAAGTAGAACATCCCTTTCCTTCAAGGGCAGTTTTCTTCAAATGATTTGCACCGTGTACAATGCTTAGAGCATTGATAAAGTCTCCCTCACTCACACATCATTCATTAGCAGCAGCATCTCTCAGCGAGGAGGAACTGCAGAGTTCATTTCCAAAGTTGCAGTGCCCCCTGCTGTGTTGAGCTCTTCTTACATCTGAAGCAAGTGCCACTTTCAACAGATGCCAACACACACAGCACAATAATTTGTCTTCTTCCCAATTATTTTCTTTGTCAGCTAAAATCTGCAAGGTGTGCAGTCCATGAAATTCAAATATATATGAAGTCTCTGTCTTTGCCATCTGTCTATACTGATTAGAAAATCAAAACAGATTTTGAACTTGATTCAAAACGTAAGGGTTGAGAAATCGCTTCAAACTGCTAGTAAATTCTCACATTTACTGCATCTATTGTGCAGTCATTACTCTTCTCTCCATCATATGCCTCAGATGCCAGAAAAGTACACATGGCTTGTGCAGGACATTCTGACTGGTGGAGTTTATTGCCTGATAAGTCTTGAGGGTTTTCATTTCCCGCGGTGGTTGGAGTCATCTTTGGTGACACAAGGGCTACTGCTCCTGATCGCTGCTATGGAGCTGTGCCTGTCCACTTTACTGTCGTGGTCTGTGGAGAGAAAATGGATTTAAGAGCAAATAGCAGGGAGACAGAAGATAATAGAACACTTTAAAGGTGGATTATGTAAAAACTGCAGGTGATTAATGGCAACAACAGATGGCAGTAATGAACCTTCATCCACTAAGCCGAAGCGAATTTAAAGGTTTTTGTAACTGATGACCCATGATGACTTCCTCAAGTGTGTCTACTCAAAGTGAACTGGTTATTAACTGATAGTATTAGATGTTCCGCCTTACTCTATAAATTAACATACGAGTAATTAAGTTCCAACACAGGATTTTTGACTCTGAGTTGAAAACTTGCTTATACTCACCCATCTAACAGTGTTATTTATCACTTTATCAGCCTGGCAAACATAAATTAATTCATAGCGCTGCAATATCATAAATTATCATATTTTGCATTACAGCAAAAGAGATGTTTCTTTACACTCTAATTCTACTTTTATGCATTTCTGGAATATTTGAAAGTAGAAAATACTGCATATTCTACCTTTAAACCCCGATTAGTTAAATACTGCAGCATTTTATCATTACAGTGTTCAACTGGGAAACATTTCCTGGCATTCAACTGGGTGTGACCTGCCTAAAAATTATTGCCTGCCTAAAAATTATTGTTGTTGATGTCATTCCCAGACAGCAGTAAACTAAAAAAAAGTAAACGTTCAAGGATCCTAAAATGTAGGATGTGTTTAAACAGGTTTAATTTACAACACGCCCTCAGTACAACTGTCGAAGCCCCTAATTTGATTTTACAGCATAAAACAGAGGTGGGTAGAGCAGCCAGAAATTGTACTTAAAGTAGCAGCACCTTAATATATTAACTGAAGTATGAGTAAGGATAGTCTTAAGTAAGACTATGATAGTATCTACTAAAAAAAGTTACTTGAGTGGTGAGCAGTGACTTTAATTTCAGCAGTTTAAGGATTTTCTCTTTAAAAAACACTTTCTTGTCAATTTATGAGTTTTTTCCTGAATTGGCATTTTTTTAACCATTATTTGTAATTTTTTTCTTATAAACTACTTATAAACTTATAAACTACTTACAGTGGTGTGAAAAAGTGTTTGCCCCTTCCTGATTTCTCATTTTTTTGTATGTTTGTCACACTTACTGTAAATGTTTCAGATCATCAAACAAATTTAAATATTAGACAAAGATAACACAAGTAAACACCCCTCCCCTCCCTTTAAAACATAAATTAACTGTGGTTTATCATATCTTTGGAAAGCTGAGTTCAGTTTCTCTAGCCACACCCAGGCCTGATTACTGCCACACCTGTTCTCAATCAAGAAATCACTTAAATAGGACCTGCCTGACACAGTGAAGTAGACCAAAAGATCCTCAAAAGCTAGACATCATGCTGCGGGCCAAAGAAATTCAAGAACAAA
Source organism: Pholidichthys leucotaenia (assembly GCA_020510985.1). Taxonomy (NCBI): domain Eukaryota; kingdom Metazoa; phylum Chordata; class Actinopteri; order Cichliformes; family Pholidichthyidae; genus Pholidichthys; species Pholidichthys leucotaenia. The sequence goes on from CM035837.1 coordinate 144,805,162, forward strand.
TGAGAAAAAGTAATTGAGATCTATCAGTGTAGAAAAGGTTATAAAGCCTTTTCTAAAGCTCTGGGACTCCAGTGAACCACAGTGAGAGCCATTATCTACAAATGGCAAAAACATGGAACAGTGGTGAACCTTCCCAGGCGTGTCCAGCTGACCAAAATTATCCCAAGAACGCAGCGAGGACTCATCCAAGAGGTCACAAAAGACCCCACAACAACATCCAAAGAACCGCAGGCCTCACTTGCCTCAATTAACGTCAGTGTTCATGACTCCACCATAAGAAAGAGACTGGGCAAAAATGGCCTGCATGGCAGAGTTCCAAGACCAAAACCACTGCTGAGCAAAAAGAACATAAAGGCTTGTCTCAGTTTTGTCAGAAAACATCTTGATGATCCCCAATACTTGGGAAAATACTCTGTGGACTGACGAGACAAAAGTTGAACTTTTTGGAAGGTGTGTGTCCCATTACATCTGGTGTAAAAGTAACACAGCATTTCAGAAAAGGAACATCATAGCAACAGTAAAATATGGTGGTGGTAGTGTGATGGTCTGGGGCTGTTTTGCTGCTTCAGGACCTGGAAAAACTTGCTGTGGTAAATGGAACCATGAATTCTGCTGTCTTCCAAAAAATCCTGAAGGAGAATGTCCAGCCATCTGTTCGTGACCTCAAGCTGAAGTGCACTTGGGTTCTGCAGTAGGACAATGATCCAGAACATACCAGCAAGTCCACCTCTGAATGGCTTAAGAAAAACAAAATGAAGACTTTGGAGTGGCCTAGTCAAAGTCCTGACCTGAATCCGATTGAGATGCTGTGGCATTACCTTAAAAAGGTGGTTCCTGCTCGAAAACCCTCCAATGTGGCTGAATTACAACAATTCTGCAAAGATGAGTGGGTCAAAATTCCTCCACAGCACTGTAAAAGACTCACTGCCAGTTATCACAAACGCTTCACTGCAGTTGTTGCTGCTAAGGGTGGCCCAACCAGTTATTGGGTCTAGGAGGCAATCCCTTTTTCACACAGGGCCATGTAGGTTTAGATTTTTCTTTTCTCCTTAATAATAAACACCTTCATTTAAAAACTGCATTTTGTGTTTACTTGTGTTATCTTTGTCTAATATTTAAATTTGTTTGATGATCTAAAACATTTAAGTGTGACAAACATACAAAAAATGAGAAATCAGGAAGGGGGCAAACACTTTTACACACCACTGTATTTTTCAAGTGTGAATTTGCAATTTTTTGTGATAAATCTGTGACCTTTTCCCACACAAATGTATAAATATGCAACTTTTTTATTTTTAAAATAAATCTTAGTATTTTCACGTAAATGTGTGACTTTATTACTTGGACATTTGAAACAATGCTCTTGTCAGTTTGTGAGTTTTTCCCTCTTGGAAGTGTTTGTCTAATAATAGTCAAATATAAGCTAGCCACTGGTGCACATTCATTCAAATATAAAAAACGGTAACAAATCAAGTTTTCATGAGTTACAATAGAAATGCGTTCATATCTGATGGGTAGAAAATCTGATGAAAGAAAAATACTACTGACATTTAGCTCAAATCAGTAAATCTTAAGTAACTCAAGAGTATGACCAAATGTACTTTAGTCAAAAAAAAAAAATATGATGTCATGATACAGCTTTTCAAAGTGCCCAAAAGTCTAATATTTTTAAATTTGGGTATCAGCCGATATCGATACAAAACCAATATGTAGCTCATGGTCTGAAAAATTTCAGCGTACTTCTTCTCACGGTATTTCTGCAAGTGTTTAGAGTTGGAGATGTTAAAGTTATAAAACTATACTCTTACTACTGCACTTTTAAGGGCTTTTACATACATATACATTTTGTCATTTACCAAGCATATAAATTCACATTTATCTCCCTTTTAATAAAAATAATATTAGAGGATGTTAAGCTGTAACATTTATATATCAGTATAAGATTGTCAACAGCAGAAAGTTCAAGCATTAATGTAACTCATTAAAATTTAGATCATTAGAATATGTGCAGTATTGACATAATATCAAATAACATCTTATAAACTTGATAATTTAAAAAGTCACTAAATTGCAAAGCACAGTTTGAACTCTGTGAAAACATCATGGAAAAAAGAAAATTATAAAAGATATAAGTTTATGTTCAGTATGATTTTGATGAGTCTGATTCATAGTCAGAATGTTTCAAAAGGCATTTATTAGTTTATTTTATGTTTCATGGATCGGTTTTATTTATTTATTGCTCCCCAATACAGATTAACTCATTTTGCCTGGATCAGACCCAATACTGATACTAAATATTGGATTGTCCTATCTCTAGTAAAAATACAGGCTTTTCTTTATAAATGTACTCAAGTATCCTGTGATCAAATTACTCATAAAAGTGCAATTGTGAGTACATACACTACTCACAAAAAGTTAGGGATATTCGGCTTTTGGGTGAAATTTCAGGATGCACCTAAAATGCACTATAACCTTTACAAGTGAACTTAATTTGACCTTCTCTAACCTTTTGAATGCACATGTCCAACTGTTCAATGTTTCAATACTTTCTGCATAACTTGCTGTTCTCTAACAACGTGCTTAATGGCGAAATTCACAATAGGTGTTTGATCCATGAATCGACCAATAAAATTTCTGGTTCCATTAGAATTGGTATTTAAACAGTCCTCTTCATCATGTTCACATTTCGAAATCATGAAACCAAGATGACACATAACAACTGATCAACAGTACCTCGCCATTGCAAGACTTCAAACAGGATGTTCTCAGAGGAAAGTGGCCTGTCACGCTGCCCAAGCGGTCAAAGCACACCAGAGAAGGAACGGAGGCTTCCAAACGGTTTTGCAATCAGCAATTTTCTATTTATTAAACAAGATACTTCGCAGGCAGCAACTCACGTGAACATCCGACACCCACCTATTTACAGAATAAATACCACACCATAAATAATACAATAAATAGTTTTAAACCCTTATTTACATATTAAATTACCCCTTACTCAACCATCACATGCCTCCTTCCTCCTGGCATCCTTTAAAAGGCACTCAAACCCCTAAGGAGTCTTTTGCCTGGATACCACCAGGAAGCATGCTGGCAAAGGTACGTGGTCCTAATATTCAATTGCCTCCCCCAATTAATATAATTAACCTTAACATTTATCTCACAGAAGGAATTCAAGTCAGTCAAAACAGATCTCCAAATATATGTGCACTTTATCAATACAATCATGTTAACATTTACAAATTCTACACATATAATATAATTCTCAACTACAGAAACCGTAGCAGTGGCGACACTCCGTCGTCACATGGCCACTAAGCTTAGCGTGTCACAGAGTGTCATCAGCAGGTTGCAAAAGAGATACAGAGCGACTTGAAGAGTCACAGAAAGGCATAGAAATGGATGTCATTTGGCCACATCCCACGCTGATGACAGCTCCATTGTGAACAGTGCCCTACGGAACCGGATGATGAATCCCACTCAACTCCAGGCATATTTAAGGGAGGTGAGAGGCACCCAAGTGTCAAGTCAGATGATTCGAAACCATTTATATCAGCGTGGTCTGCATGCTAGATGACCTGCAAGGGTACCTGACCACACCAGCAGGCATAGGTGTCATTATCTTGCATGGGCTAGGGAGCATTTACGCCTGACAAGGGACCAATGGGCCTCAGTGCTGTTCTCTGATGAAAGTCGATTCACGCTGAGCAGAAATGATGGCCACCAACGATGTTGGAGACATCAAGGAGAATGCTATGCATCAGCCACTGTTGAGCCTTCGGTGGTGGTGGTGTTACAGTCTGGGCAGCTGTGTTTAGTCAATACAGAACTGCCCTTCACCTTGTGAATGGTACAGTGACAAGCCAATACTACCTGAATAACATCATTAATTTAGTCATTGTGCCCCTGCATGAACAACACAGGCCTAATTTCATGTTCATGGATGACAATGCCCCAGCTCATCAAGGTTGCATCATTAGGGAACGGCTGCTGGAGGCTGGGGTACCTCAAATGGAGTGGGCTGCACTTTCTCCAGACATGAACCCTATAGAAAACCTATGGTATCAGCTGAGTCGCCGTGTGGAGGCTCGTAACCCTGCACCCCACACCCTCAATGACCTGAGGGCCGCCCTTTAAGAAGAGTGGAATGCCATGCCTCAGCAGACAATAAGTCAACTTGTGAACAGCATGAGACATCGTTGTCAAGCTATGATTGATGCTCAAGGGCACATGACAAGTTATTGAGACAATGACATTTTTTGTTGTGGTATACCCACCACTGTTGCTGGCTTTTGTTTCAATACATTGTTTAAGATTAGGAAATCACCACTGCATGCTTCTACTTACAGTGATGTTGAAAAAGTATTGCCCCCTTCCTGATTTCTTATATTTTTGCATACTTGTTACACCTAAATGTTTCAGATCATCAAACAAATTTTAATATTAGACAAAGATAACCTGAGTAAATACAAAATGCAGTTTTTAGATGATGATTTCATTTATTAAGGGAAAAAAGCTATCCAAACCTACCTGGCCCTATGTGAAAAAGTAACTGCCCCTTAACTGCCCCCTAAACCTAATAACTGGTTGTGCCACCATTGGTGCCAACAACTGGCAATGAGTCTTTTACATTGCTGTTGAGGAATTTTGACCCACTCTTCTGTGCAGAATTGTTTAAATTCAGTCACATTGGAGGGCTTCATGAACTGACGGCCGGACATTCTCCTTCAGGGTTTTTCGGTAGAGAGCAGAATTCATGGTTCTGTCTATTAGGGCAAGTTGTCCAGGTCCTGAAGCAGCAAAGCAGCCCCAGACCATGACACTACCACCACCATGTTTGACTGTTGATATGATGTTCTTTTTATGAAATTCTGTGTGACTTTTATGCCAGATAAAACAGGACACGTCTTTCAAAAAGTTCAACTTTTGTCTTGTCAGTCCCCAGAGTATTTTCCCAAAAGTCTTGAGGATCATCTAGATGTTTTCTGGAAAATGTGAGACAAGTCTTTGTGTCCTTTTTGTCCAGCAGTGTTTTTTATCTTGGAACTCTCCCATGGATGCCATTTTTGCCCAGTCTCTTTCTTATTGTTCCATCATGGACCAGTGTCCAAACTGAGGCAAGTGAAGCCTGCAGTTCTTTAGACATCGTTCTGGGTTTTTGTTTTTCATCTGTTCTTGAATTTCTTTAGATCACAGTGGAATGTGTTGCTTTTTGAGATCTTTTAGCTTACTTCAGGTTGTCAGACAGGTTCTATTTAAATGATTTCTTGACTCAACAAGTCTGGTAGTAATCATTCTTGGGTGTAGCTACTGAAACTGAACTCAGCTTTCCAAAAAATATGGTTAAGCACAGTTAATTCATGATGTAACAAGAGGGGCAATTACTTTTTCACATAGGGCCAGGTAAGTCTGGATAGATTTTTCCTTTAATAAATGAAATCATCATTTGAAAACTGCATTTTGTATTTATTCGGTTACCTTTGTCTGATATTAAAATTTGTTTGATGATCTGAAACACTTAAGTGTGACAAAAATATAAGAACTCGGGAAGGGGCCAAATACTTTTTCACAGCACTGTAAATGCTCTTCTTTCATGATATAATATCACTGTAGTGTGAACTTTTTACATTTTCCGTAAATTTCACTAGAAAGCCAAATATCCCGAACTTTCTGAGTAGTGTATATTTGAGTAATTGTAACTTGTTACTACCACCTCTAAAAACAGACCAATCCAACTTGACAGGAGGTTATGATGCAGTATTGTGGCTCACTGATGTCTATGAACCACAGTGAGAAGCAAAGATTATTTTCAACAAGCCTTATTTCACAGTTTGACCATGTGATGATTTTGTTTAATGCTGGACAATACAAACAGCTTTAATATTGAGAAACATCAGCAAAGAGGAGTGCAAATGAAGATCGTGTTTTAAGACCTGAATAATAATTTAGTGAGAAACTCTCCCACATGAAGTGAAGTCACCGTGGTTTACAAGATCAACCCGAGCGGCCGGATAACAAAACGCTGCCAAAGTTTAATGATTTCTGGCTGACAATAACGCAGTGATGAAGGCAGCAAATCCTGTGAGTAAGAAAGGAGATAAACCAGACAGAGTTTGTGCATTTTTTTTATTTGAATAATTCTTGTATGTTTAATTTGATTGCAAAGTGCACCTCTGTATGTGACAATTTACATTATTAAACAGCACCTGTAATTTTTAAAAAAAATATATTTTTATTAAGATTCAAAAGTACAAAGAAATTCTGTATTTATTTATTGTATTTTAAAGTATTTGCTTCTTTAATTATCCTCAGTGTCCATGTGTAATATGATTTTAACAACAAAAAAAACCCATTAATAGCACACTTTAAGTAAATGTTAGGTAAAGTTACAAGTGGCTAGTTTCACCAGGGTGAATGTTTTGGATTCATTTGTTATCATGGAAAAACTGAACCAATGTTGTGACTCAAGGCAACAGCCATAGATGGTGTGTGGCAGAAAGCGGTGACGCTGAAAGGAAGTGAGATCTGATTAATGAGTGAAACACAGAAAAAGAAACTTGGAGATGAAGTGAGGGAGATCTACGCCAGAGATGAAACGTATGTCATATTTTTTTTAAATTTTGTTATTTCCGCAGTCCTTTTGGTAGAGGGAGAAGATGCATAAAAAAGACTGTGCCATTTCCCTGCCCACAGGTTTTATTTTTGTACACTGTCGCTTGGTGAGTCAATGCAACGCCCCTCCAATTACCTCCCACTCCTTCGCCCCCACGCCCCATCCATCCCGCCCTTCAGCCCACGCACCTAACACACTCTGACGTCAGCCGCTGTTGAGAGAGGGAGGGGAGGGGGGTCTGATTCTGCCGCCCACGGAGAACTTCCTATCCCCCCCCTCCCTCCCGCCCCCTCATGTCTTTGCTGACTTCCTTCTCCTCGCTTCATATCTTCGACTGGCTATCACAGCGTAGAACGACTAACTCTCCCAGATCACTTTCTTTTTCTTTCTGTGAGAAGCTGTGATGCATGATGAAAATGCTGCACTATCAGGGTATTAAAGAAGTGCTATAATAGTGTAACAACCCCCCCCCCACACACACACCCTCTTTTCTCTCACTCTTTTTCTCTCTCCACCTCCTGTTTCCCCTTCTAACTTCTATCGTCTCTAATTTACAGTCTGCTGAAGTTCAGCTGTGCGTGGTGGGAGGCATCACCTCAGAGAGATTGTGACTCACTGGGGTTCAAACTGTGGAGCCATAAAATGTTCATTGTTAGGACAGGTTAGGGAATCTCTGTCTGTCATTTTTCATTTAACCTTTGCCTCACCTTTTTAAAAGTTGCCTTAGATAGTTTCACAGATGTGCTCACTGGGTGTCAGGGGAAACACTGAAACAATCCTCAACTCTCCTCAATAAATAAAAATGGATGATTGAACAAATGAGATATTAATGACTGAACTTATATAGTGGAACTAACCCTCTGCTGCATGTGAGAGTGGAATTTAGCGTAACAAATAATTTATTTAACAGATATGAGCAAACATCACACAACTGACTTTTATTCTGTGCCCATTTTAAGCACACAGCACTGTTAAGTCGTTACTTGAAATGTCACCTTTGGAGTGAGTGCCGTCTGACCCTAGGCTGATCTTTCCCGCCCGATCGTGTGACACCATCCGAGCCAGTCGCAGCCCTTCGTCCATGAGCGTTTGCTGTATGAGGTGGCGACTCCAGCTGGTGGGGTTGGAGGTGTCGGAGTGGGGACGCGGCGACGGAGACTGATTGCACTGGGAGCTGATATCTAATGTAAAAGACAGATGTGTTAAGCTCATGTTTTAGTGGATTTTTTTAAAAATTTATTTCAATATTTTTATGAAATCAGTCTGAAGATTTTACCATGTGACACACTGTCAAGGCTTTCTGCAGACAGGCTGTCATCATCTGCCCTCTGGGTCAACCCCTCAGATCCTTCCACCCCAAGGAATGATGACACGCTCTCAGGAACGATACCCTAAAACATGTCATACCAAAACACTGTTGGTTCAGTGCCAATGAACCGCTTCAAATCACAGCTTTGGCCAGAGGAGATTAATTATGCCTCGGTGAAACAAGGGTAGTCTGTCAATGATCATGTCTACATGTACACTAATAAACCGGTTAGGATTGGATTTCTGCAGTTATCTGATTATTCAAGTGGCCATGTAAACAGAATAATCTGATAAATGCCATGTAACTGGGGTCATTAACTCAAGTGGTTTACCCTTCAATAATCTGTTTAATCACTGCAAACACGAGAAAACTGATTGTTGGCATTATCAGTTTATTGCTAGTAATCAGTTTATTGTGACCATGTAACCGGGGTCATTGTGTTTCTGTGTTAGTGTGTGTGTGTTAGTGTGTCTGTCCGCAAACACCGAGGCATCAGCACCCCCTAGTGCTTTTATTAAAAGTGGCAGTCACCTCATGTCTTGCTCTCTTGAGAGGCAGCACGTTGTTCTCATCGGCAGTCGTCCTGCATGAGGAAAACAATCGAGTCTGAAAGTTTGTATGTGGAAACAATACTGTGCAAAAAGGGATTACAGTCAACATACTGATTATTTGCACACATGATTTAATTACATTTTCAGAATGATGATAAATATGAAATGTTCGATAATGCCTTGAAACAATATGATCACACAAAAATTTGGTAATACTGGAAACACCATTATATTTACATATATTTACTCTCTGTCCTTACTGTAACTCTGAGGAGAATTTTTAAAAATGCATTTAAGATACTCCTGCAGGTTTATAAATGAATGAGTAGTCTGTATGCATATTCCTGTGCAGCTTCAAAGTTGGCTCATTAGACAGACACTACAGAGGTTCAATTCCCACAGAGATCAGAACCAGGCTCATTTTAAAACAAATCCATTGGTGGGAAGATGACTCACACAAACCACCTGTGGAATTCACCAAATACAAACGATGACCTGATTCCATTCATATTTATTTCTACTGTGATATATCAAAAAATGCAGACTGCATGACACTGTGCTGGATTTGCTTTGAAGGACTCCAGACTCGGTTATGGAGCTTTAATGTTACTCTTCTGGTCCTCCAATAACAAAGTCTTTCTTCTCACTGTAAAGAAACAGCTGGTGTGACTGTGTTGGTCATCGATTGCGCTCCTCTTCAGGCAGCGCCCTTACCTTGCGTGCTTCAGTGTGGAGGTGTAGGCACATTTTCTCGCCACCTGCCGAGCCAGAGAAAATAGCTCCACCCGCCTCAGCAAAAGGGCATTGTCGCGCATGCAGAACTGAGCTGCAGCCTCATTGATGATCAGCTGAGAAGAAGAAAAAACAGTCGCTGAGGTTCTGACATCTGGAATATGAACTGCTGATCTTAGCTTGAAATGCTTAGTACTTTAATTTGTATTTGAGCTTGTCTTTAATAGGCATGCTACAATAATTTCTCATCTCTTGTGCTTTTACCTCATGATGTGTGAGCTGCTTGCCTTCTCTCCTCTTAGAGTCAAAGCGCCCATAGATGAGACTGTATTTACGAATCTCCTCCTCCTTGTTTGCATCCTGAGACCCCATTCGGAAGATGTGCCCCACAGTCTTTGCCATCTTCTTGTTCATCCTCAGCAGAGTCTTCACTTCTGTGGGGTCTGACCTGGGCAGGGTTCTGAGGAGCCTCTCCACACTCTCCACCACCGCCCTTGCCGTCTCCTGATCCAGCTGTCCCCCAGGCCAGGCAGACAGAGCGGCGGGGGTAAAAGATGCAGAGGGGCTCGGAGACGTGGAGGGACCGGGAGGGCATGTTGACAACAAAGGCGGGCTGGGCGGCTCCTCTTCCATTCCAGATGCGGAGGCCAAAGTGCCATTTCCATCATGATCTGGGCTGAGCCAGTGTGGGTCCACTGGGGACAGTTTTTCTCTGTAGTGTGTGTCTGGTGGCTGTGGAGAGGCCTGGGAGCAGGGGCTTCTTGGACTCCCACTGTGCAATGGCGTAAGACACGCCCGGTCCTCTCTTTCACACGGGGACCCTGGCTGCCCATTACTCACAGACTTTCTGGGCCCACCAGCAGATCCGCCTGCACCCGCGCCATCCACTTTGAAAAGCGGGATGCCCCCAAGGGGAACACTAGCGACAGGCTGGCTGAAGAGGGCGGGGTTCGCCGCCCAGTCTCGGAGGGCCTTTTGCAGCCTACGCACATGCAGCGGCTTGGTGGCCATGCCAACTAGTGCCATGATCTCCAGAAACTCCTCCTCTGCTGCCTCGCAGAGCTGCTGTACGTCATCCCCACCCTGCTGGATGAAGGTCTCATAGTAGGCCAGCAGGTTGGCCCTCTGCAGCACCCGATAGAGCTGCAACTCCCCGAGAGTGCGTGGCAGGGACATGGCACACAGCACTGGAAAGCTTAGGCAGGAGAAAGGAAGCACATGAACCTGCAGGTGGAGAAATCCTGTACAAGTTAGTCCTTTACATATGGACTTTGACCATGTGGACCACACTCAGTACAATTATAATAATCATTATAGCATTTAAGCATGCTTAGGAGCAGAGCAGGACCATCCATATACCAATTTAACCATATTTCCAATGCATGCTCTAACATAAACAGTGCAGTATGTTCACTGTGGCTTACCTTCTTCAGGTCAGGTGGACGGATGTGTGGAAAGGAAACCGGAATAATGACGCAAGGGTGTCTCTCCAACCAGCAGTGTAACGGGGTCGGTATTCCCGAAGTTAAACTAACAGAGAAATTAGGAAAAAAAAAATCGCTTGATCACAGGCAGAGGCGCATTTTGACTCCACTAAAAAAAACCAGAAATACTTTTTTGTGATGGCTCGAGTTCTACAATAAAACAATTCACTGCCGACTACTCTGCCACATATCAGAGAAGAATGTCATGCGCAAAGACGCGTCGCATTTATCGCCCCTTTGATTTCCTTACCCTCTCACTTATTGCAGACAGCTTCCCCGGCGCAGATTGGCGTAGTAAATCCCCTTTGCGTATCGTACCTCGTCTGAAATCACTGGCAGAAATCCTCCTCCGGCGCACCGTATTGGTTGCTGGCTGCCTTCTCGCTGTCTGTGTGGGCTGGAGAATGACGGGGGCGGACTGCAGCACGCCATCTGACCGAAAAAGAGCCTTCCTCTCCCGGTAGAGAGGCGGCTTTCAAATTGGAGATGTGGGTGGCGGTGGTGGGAGCTTGAAATTAACCCTCTGCGTCTTCAAGAGAAGTTCTTCATGCAGAAGCTTTGGGGTTCCCACGGTTTTGCCGTGTCAAAAGAGTCCCGAACAAGTCGTCAGCGCCCTGCAGACTTGGGAGAGATAAACAAAAGAGCAGATGCGACAGATGTGGAGTTTGCTCAGCACTGTGCTTTTTGCCCTCTTTACGTGGGAGGTGAGAGAGTAGGTGAAACTCCAGCACTTTTAAAATATCGGCATCACGTTTATTTACAGGTTTAAAGGGAAATCCACCCAATTAGCCATAATACCAACAACAGGACAGCTGGAAGTCACGCTACTGTTACATCTGGATAAGACTTCATTACCTTTCTTCTGCAACCCTCCCAGTCTTTTAGCTCAGTGTTCAGGTTTCTGTGAAAAATCATCTAATAGGGGGGGGGGGGGGCAGTTTGCACATCCGGGTACTTCACACGCACATGGCGCCCGAGGTTACAAAACCCGGCAGTTTACTCATAGATATAAAATGCTAGATTGGCAGTAGGTCACTGGAGCGCGAGATTTACGGCCGCCATATTGGTACAGGAATCACAACAAATCCACAGCTCAGCTTAACGCACAACACTCTGATTATGTCTTCATTTCTGTCACCATGGGATGAGACGCCGGGTTTTCCGGCGCTCAGACCAGTCCCTTCTCATCGCTGTCTCTCATTGGGCAGCGTTACAGGACGGCTGGGGCCCAATTAATCCTCATCAGCTGAGGCGCTGCTAATGAGGATAAAAAGGAGCAGCTTCGATCACTCTGGGCTGCGACTTAAGCACTGTTGTGCTGGAACCCTTACGGTAAGTGTCGAGTATTTGTTTTTAAATAATTTAATGGCGTGTTGTCAAAAATAAAGGTAAAAACTCTGATTTTCATTTGGGAGGTCACTGATTTCTGTACATGCATGACTGCCATGAGTGTAATATATATTGTAATTCAGTATCGATAGTTATGGCAATATTTCTCATGTGATATTAGTATACAGTGTTACATTGTGTTCTTTGTTACTGGGTCAGTATTGGTAGCCAATATTATCAACAATGAACTTTGGGTTCTTGTAACTAGTTTGGTAGTTACTCAAATAGCGTGAGGATAGTTTTTCTTTTTCCTGTATACACTTGGCCTAATGAAAGATTTAGGTTTATCAAACCGTCTTTACACAATAATTACACATATATGTGTACAAACATCTACCTCCTGTATCAGACCAACATCATGAAGGTTTGCAGATAGTAATTTACAGATATTGTGGCACGTATGTTTGGTTCATATTTCCCACAAGAGTGTGGCACATATGTCTGGTTCATATCTTCCACAAATGTATGGCTTATGTGGATTAGGGCTTCACATCTGGAGGAACAAAGAGTCTGGATCGACGGGGGCTGACAGGAGATGTGGAGGAGGTGTGAAGTCAGACCCTTGTCTCAGAGAGGAGGCCCTGGGGGCATCCCCGGAACATCGGAGAATAAGAGACAATGGTGAATCTTCAGAGACTTGCATTGTGATTAAATGTTTGCAGAAGCACCATGTGACTTGAGTTCTTAATCCCCTGGAGGTATAAGAATGTGATGTGACATAATTCTGCCTCTTCTTTCTATCTGAGAATGTTGGATGATTGTGTTCTGCAATAAAGCCGAACCTGAGGAATGAACTCAGTCTCATCATTGAACACAACTTCCACAATATGTTATTTGAAAATTGAAACTTTACAGATAGAATTTTACATTACCTATTTCACATTTGTCTATTACAGCGAGGGGGTACAAGAAGATCTGGTGATGATTAATGCAGTCATATCTCATAGACATTACTATTTCTGTCTTATATTACATTTTGCCTGACATTACTATAAATATTTGCTATGATGGATAGGAGGGGACAGGGTGGATATTACGTGTGATGATGGTGATGACGATGGGCTGGGCTCTGGGTTAAATTAATAAAGCCTACATCTACTGCTTTAAACTGTGTTTTGATTCAATTAACACTTCACCTCACTTTGCAATTGATTAATATGAGCTTGCTGCTTTCATGTTGAGTGCATTATTCTATGCAATAAATTTAATAAATTTGTAATGAACATTGGTGTATTGTATAAATTTGTTATGTGGGCCTAAAATCAATAAGAATTTCAAATTGATTTTAAACAACTATACAGATCCAGGTAGATGGGGGGGGGGGTGTATAATGTCTGTCTAGTTAAATGAGGAAACTTGAATAATTGATTTGTAATTTTTTATTCTCTTTATTTATTTCAAAGTTTACATATCTAGGCCAATTTGTATAGCACAGGCTGAAATATTTCTTTGATAAACATTTTTGACAATGGGGGGGCAATAAGCTGGTTGCCTGGGGTGGCAAATATAACAAATACAGCCCAGGACAAAGTATGAATTAATCAATTTCGGCCATATATTTATGCATAAATGGCCACAATGAAAGAGGTAGGCTTAATTATTAATCAGGGGGTATGGTAACTTCTTTTTCAGCTCATTTGACAGTTCTTGATTGAGACACTGCAAAATGCCATAATTTAATAATTATGAAGCTCTTAAACACCTAATATTTATGCAGATTATGCTGAAAGTAAACCACTATGCGCTGTGTTGTACTGTGTTGTAAACATGTTCACTGAAGCCTGTCAAACGTTTAACAAAGGAGAATGACCCGAGCAGGTGTCTGCACTGGACCACAGGGATGTGCTACAGATATCCTGTACCAAGATGGCGGACACGCGTCACGCCACCGCAAGCACGGACTGGCCAGCGCTGCCAATCTAGCATTTTATATCTATGAGTTTACTATTGAAACAATATGGCATGTCTCTATTATGATGAGCTTTCACCACGAGATTGGTCCAGATATGATCAAAAACTTTAGATTTGTGATCTCAGAAAGTGTCCCTACCGTCTACCGGCCAGTATGTGGAAGAATGATTCAACACAGTGTCCAGAAACAATACTGATAATTACAACTACGAATAAATGCGCCAGTTTGGCTGTACATTCAGAGAAAATAAATTGCATCTTCTGTGGAAACCCCCCAGAAGCTGTCATGTTTAGGTTTGTTGATAAATTGACTTGATTTCTTTCTCTCTCTCTCTCTCACACACACTTCTTTATCTGCTTGCTTTACACGCGACACTGCAGAGTTTAGATTACACCCCATAATTCATTCATTGAAATCAATTAGAATCAGCTCTGTACACAGCTGAGCTGACACATAAGTTTAAAATATGTTACAGATACAATGAGGTAAAAACCCCTCCCTCTTGCATGAGGGGGGTGGTCAGGCTATAAAAACCATAGGGCTCCATTTTGGGGTGGCACACTCTCACCAGGAATTGCCTAAAGAGGTGTGTCCCAGCCTGTAACCATATCTCACTTTCAGTAAAAAAAAAAAAAGGAAAATATACTTCATCACTCAGCCTAGTTATTTGGCCGTCGTATTGTGGAAATGTGAAAATGACGAGGCAGAGTTTATCTCATGAGTCAGGTTTATTCACATCTTCCAACATCAGCAAAGCAGAAAGAGGAAAAACACAGAAGCATTCGTCCTTTATATACCAGGACTCTCCCAGTTCACAGTCACATTGCATTTCAATCACAAGTAACAATGCATCTACTCTTTGATCCTATAATCTCCTTTTCATAGTCTTTGGCCACCCAGAAATCTCCCAAGGCCGTCTCTTGCATACCAAAGGCTAAACTTTCACATCCTCCTGTTATCTCCAAGGAGACTCAGTTCTTTGTTCTAATCTGAGATGTGAGGCCTAAAGCGATACATATGTGTCCCACATGACCCCCCCCCCCCCCCCCAAACATCTAAGATGGAACAACAGAATAACAGTCTGCATGTCATGATAAAATCATTACACATCAACCCACGTGCTGCTTGGGCCTCAGCCTCCTCCCGTATCTGCTGTAAGTGGGCTTCACCTCTTCTACCTAGCCCACTGGGCGCATGTGGAGAGGAGCAAACTATGGAACACATCATAGAGGCTTGCCCGCTCCAAAGACTGGAAGGAGGATTACACACCCTCCATACAGCAAACCAGGAGGCAACTGCTTGGCTTAAGGACTTTGCATTCGCTAAATAAATAAAACCTCTTCTGCGGCGCCATCATGCTGAGGGGCTGCTGTCTGGGGGTGAAAACTGTTTGTCAGTCCCTGTGGGTGTTCTGGGGAATTTCCCCGAGGGGGTCCGCCGCGCTGAGGAGCCCTGGCCAACAGCACATCCTCGTCCGCCACAACGAAGGCGGGTTTGAGCCTGTTAATGCCAATCTTTTCCTTCCTGCCCCCCCAAATCTAGCAAAAAATGCTTGTCCCCTGTTTCCAGCACTCTAAATGGTCCATCATAAGGTGGCCGCAGCGGTGGGCGATGAGCATCGTGTCTGACAAAAACAAACTTCGCGTTTTTCAAAGTCTTAGGTACAAAAACGCGCGGAAAACTGTGGTGAACGGGGCCAGGCAGCGTGCCCGATTCCGTGCCACGCTGCAACAGCTGAGTCGGGGAGTTATCTGGCGCAGGATTATCTGGAAGAAACTTCCCGGGCAGCCGAAGTGGCTGCGCAAAAACTAGCTCAGCCGGGGAGGCTTCTAAGTCCTCTTTAGGTGCAGAACGCAACCCCAATAAAACCCACGGTAGCTTGTCTACCCAATTTGCATCCGTCAGTGACGCCCTGAGGGCCGCTTTCAATGACCTATGAAAACGCTCGCATAACCCATTAGCCTGCGGGTTGTACGCGGTTGTGCGGTGAATTGTGACACCCAGGCTGCGGGCCATTGTTGACTAAAGTTCGGAAACAAATTGAGGGCCTCTGTCAGACGTAATGTCTGACGGGACTCCAAAACGCGCCACCCACGCAGTTAAAAACGCGCGCGCCACCTCCTCAGCTGTGGTTGACGCCAGTGGAACCACTTCCGGCCATCGCGTGGTGCGGTCCACCATTGTCAGAAGGTGTGTGCACCCCTGTGATGGCAGGAGGGGGCCTACGAGGTCCATGTGAACATGATCGAACCTCTTAGCCAGGATGTGAAACGGCTCCAAGGGAGCTCTCGTGTGTCTGTGTACCTTGGCTCGTTGACACGTCATGCAGGCTGCTGCCCACTCCTTAACTTGTTTGCGCAGGCTCGGCCATACAAATTTCTGTCCTACCATTTTGACCGACGCGCGCACTCCTGGGTGAGCCAGAGAATGAATCGAGTCAAAAACGCGGCGGTGCCACGCGGCCAGTACCACAGGACGCGGTCGTCCAGTGGAGACGTCGCAGATTAGGGGGGGCATACCGTCTTGCAGCACCCTGCTCTCCAGCCTTAACCCTGTTGGTCCAGACTGGAGCACGCGCACTTCTGCGTCGCTAGCCTGATCCGTGGCCATGGCTGCATCTATCCCTACGCGGACTGGGGCCGCCACGGCGCGTGAGAGGCAGTCTGCCACTACATTAAGTTTACCCGCCACATGCTGAATATCGGTAGTAAACTCTGAGATTGCGGCCAGCTGTCTCTGCTGCCGGCCTGACCACGGTTCTGAAACCTTGGCCATCGCGAAAGTCAGCGGCTTGTGGTCAACGAACGTGGTGAAACGGCTTCCTTCCAGCCAGAACTGGAAGTGGCGAATAGCCAAATGGAGAGCTAACAACTCCCTGTCAAACGCGCTGTATTTACGCTCACTATCGTGCAAAGTCCTGCTGAAAAAGGCAAGCAGCTGCCAAGCCCCGGCTACATGCTGCTCCACGACCGCCCCTATAGCCACATCTGACGCGTCAGTAGTGAGCGCTATGCGGGCCGTTGGGTCCGGATGCGCCAACAACGCAGCATTGGCCAGGGCTGCCTTGACTTCCGAGAACGCTCGCTCTCGCTCCGGGGACCATTCGATTTTATTCGCGGGTTTTTGTTTTTTGAGCGCGGCGTACAGTGGTTGCATGAGCTGCGCTGCGCGGGGGAGGAAACGATTATAAAAATTCACCATTCCCAAAAACTTCTGTAACGCCCTGACCGTTTGTGGCTGGGGAAAATTTGTTACCGCGCGCACTTTGTCAAGTAGCGGAACCGCTCCTTCTGGAGAGACGCGATGCCCCAAAAAATCAATCTGCGCCACCCCGATCTGACACTTCACTGGGTTAATTATTAAAACGTGCTCTCCCAACCTCTGGAAAACTGCCGTGAGGTGGTTTTCGTGTTCGTCTTCGGACGCGCTGGCTACTAAGATGTCATCCAGGTAGACAAATACGAAAGGGAGATCGCGCAACACCGCGTCCATCATGCATTGGAACGTCTGCGCAGCGCCTTTAAGCCCAAATGGCATGCGCAAAAACTCGAATAGACCAAACGGAGTTATTACCGCTGTTTTGGGTATGTCCTCAGCGCGCACTGGGACTTGGTGGTAACCGCGGACCAAGTCTATCTTAGAAAAAACGCGCGCCCCCGCCAAGTGAACGGAAAAATCTTGGATATGGGGGATTGGGTAGCGGTCGTGCGCTGTGGCGTTGTTCAACCTGCGGAAATCTCCGCAAGGTCGCCACGAGCCGTCAGCTTTCGGGACCATGTGAAGTGGGGAAGCCCATGGGCTGTTAGAACGCCTGATGATGCCCAACCTTTCCAGGTTGGCGAACTCCTCGCGCGCTATGGTCAGTTTAGCTGCATCCAAGTGCCGAGCTTTTGCAAAAACGGGCGGGCCGGTGGTAGTAATAAAATGTTCCACCCCGTGTTTAGCGATGGCTGCTGAAAATGTGGGGACAGAGAGTGTTGGGAACTGAGTGAGCAGTGTGTGGAACTTACCGCCTGCTGCTGTGACGTTGGCTTGTGCTGTTGGCGGGGCCACTCGGGCTGTACAGGGAATAGAATCAAAAGAAAGTGCATTAACCAGGCGCCTGTTAGCGAGATCAATCAACAAACCATGTGAGCACAGAAAATCAGCCCCCAACATATTGAAATTCACTGCTGCTATGACAAAAGTCCACTCAAATGTACAGCCGTGCAGAGACAGAAGCAGAGTCCTCTCATCAAAGGTCTTAATCTCCGAGCCGTTCGCTGCTGCCACCCCGGGACCACTGGAAACTGCCAGCTGGTCAGCGGAGGAAGGTGTGATGAAACTCAACTGGGAGCCTGTGTCCACTAGGAAATGCCTCCCCGAGCGTGCATCCTTCAAATAGAGCAGCTTGTTCTCCTCCCCGAGGGTCGCAGCTGCTACCGACCCCCGGTCTTGGCATTTCCCGAGCGCTTGAATTGGCACGGTGGTATACATTTGCTTGCCTTCTCTGCGAAGCGGCGATAGTAGAAACAGAGGGTGTCTCCTCCGCGATCCTTGGCCCCCGCCGCCGCCGTCGTCGGTGATTCTGCTACCGCCGTCTCTGGCCCCCCGCCATCTCCGGCCGCCGTGCCGAACTCCGTTGCTGCTGCGGTGGCCGCGCGCTGTCTGGTGGCGTTGAGAATCCGATGCGCTTCCTGGGCCAGCGCGCGGAAGTCCCGCTGGGCCAACAACGGCGAACTGGCCAGGGCCGCTCTCGTGGCCGACGGTAGGGTCCTGAGGAAAATGTGGGTGAAGATGAAGTCGTCGTCGTCTGAGCCCCTCAACCTCAGCATGTTCTCCATCAGGTCAATGGGCGTGCCATCTCCCAAGTCGTTCAGAGCCAGGAGCCTCTCCGCTCTCTCCTCGACTGAGAGAGTGAAACGCTGGATAAGCGCAGCCTTCAACCCGCCGTATTTGTCGTTGGCAGGTGGCCGCTCCAATAGGCTCTGCACATGCCGAGCCGTGCGGTTGTCGAGCTTTGCAATCACATGGTAGAACTTCGTGTCATCTACCGTTATCCCCCGGAGGGCGAACTGTGCTTCGACCAAGTGGAACCAGGAGCGTGGGTTGTCTTGCCAAAAGTCCGGTAGCTGGACGGTAGCGGCATACGCTTGGCTGGGAGCTCCTGACTCGGCTGGCTCAGGGGAATTTCTTTCATCCATGATACGTCTTAGGGTCACCAGTGTGGAAATGTGAAAATGACGAGGCAGAGTTTATCTCACGAGTCAGATTTATTCACATCTTCCAACATCAGCAAAGCAGAAAGAGGAAAAACACAGAAGCATTCGTCCTTTATATACCAGGACTCTCCCAGTTCACAGTCACATTGCATTTCAATCACAAGTAACAATGCATCTACTCTTTGATCCTACAATCTCCTTTTCATAGTCTTTGGCCACCCAGAAATTCCCCAAGGCCGTCTCTTGCATACCAAAGGCTAAACTTTCACATCCTCCTGTTATCTCCAAGGAGACTCAGTTCTTTGTTCTAATCTGAGATGTGAGGCCTAAAGCGATACATATGTGTCCCACAGTATCAAAGAACTGGGGTTTAAGGTATTTTAGACTCAACAGGTTTGCAAAATTTAGAGCTTCATTTGTCAGCAGGTGAGCGTCAGTCTTATTTTTAAACTAGTTTAATTGCAGTGTTAATATGTTTACTCTGAGGCTGATAAACAGCTCAAATTGGAATTAATATTCTTACCGAGCCTACGTGTTTCTGTGCTAATGCTATTTTAATTTTAACTCCCTCTGATGCAAATTTGAGTGTTTTTCGCACTTTCACATTAACTTTAAGTGTAGGCAAGTTACTTTTAATTAGTGATGGGAAGGCAGGCTCCGGAGCTCCGAGGGGTGCTCCGAGCTTATCCAGGAAATATTTGGCGAAGCGCGTTTTGAGGCGTGCATCGTGATGTAAGTGTTGACATCACACCACGTGACTGGGTCAGGAAGCCGTTCATGATTTTGCACGCAACATGAAATAAAGTGAGCGGCGATACCCAATGGAAATCCCCGTCCCTCACGTTTTGTGTTGTCATGTTTGACTGTGTAAGGGATTTGCCACAGCCAATTTTTACATGGAGGCAGCAGCAAAAAGACGGACTTCCCCTGTTTGGGAACATTTTGGGTACATTTCTCCCATTAATGTATTTTCCACAAATAGTGGATATTTAATGCAACTGAGGTGATGGCTTAGCGGTAAAGCATCTGCACTACAAACGGGAGGCCTGGGTTTAAATTCCAGTTGTGCCATTCTTGTCATTTTATTTTTATTTGCAAGGTGAAGTGTCTGTTGTATTTCAAAGAGCTTGGATCATTATTACGCATCATTATGCTGAGGCGCTATTGCTATTGTGCCCTGCATGAGAATAAGGCCAGAGTTGAATATACTGGGACAGTATAAGACTGTTGAAAATTTATTATTTCTTAATAAAAATGGATAAGTAGTACAAGCACACAAAGTAACACAGACACATTCACTGGATTCACCCCAGTTTTATTATTTCTTTTTTCCCTTATGATCATTGATATTTCTTAAAAGACAGCACATTTATTGAAATTGAAAAAATACACATTAAACCAATAATGCCCTTGTAAAAATCAGCATGTTGTATATGTTTTGTCCAGTAGATGGCCTGGTAGAGAAAATGAAGTCCCACATGAGGCCTCATCTATATGAGCCATTTTGATAAAAGGCCTCAAGTCCTCCAGAAAGCCTCATTTGGCCATCACTACTTTTAATGATAAATAAGAATCATAGTTTGGCAAACAGACATATCTGCAGCCGAAGCAAGCTTCACTTGTGGCCAGACCCTCAGCCAACTCGTATGAAAAAGCAGCCCACAAAATCCTCCTTTGTTAATCTCTGCTGGCCGATATGAATCTAAAAAACTTGTATTCTGATTGCTATCACCATCTTTCATAAGATGGTGATGGCTACATGAGCCAACTGCGCACAATTTTGGCATTTCCCTGGTTGAAATTTAGCTAATATTGCCATAGACATGTATTGAAATCACTAGTTTTTATAACCTCGGCACTTTGTATTGTGCATGCATGAGATCTGTGATGTAAGCATAGACAGCCCTATTACCTCTACCAAGGGAGGACGGAGGTAATGTTTTTAGTGGCATTGGTTGGTTGGTTTGTCTGTCTGTTAGCAACATAACTCAAAAAGGTATGAACAGATTTTGAAGAAATTTTCAGGAAAGGTGTGTAATGGCACAGGGAACAGATGACTAGATTTTGGTGGTGCTTCGGATCACGATCTGGATGCAGGAATTTTTTTAAATATTTTTTGAATATATTAATATGGCGCTTTTCATGTACTGCCCCCTTAAGACATGTTCACCGAGTTAAGCCTTATTCATGCTGCATTTCCCCTCTAATCTGCCTTGGTCCGCGTGCACTTTGGATGAGCCCGGCGCACACGCAGTGTTGTTCATGCTCACTTTTTTTATCTACCAGGCCAAGCAGTTGACACAAGTGCACAACTGTTATTTGTAGTTTCGCCCCAGCCCTATGGGTAGTGCAAATGCGCTAACACACCAGTTTGTTCACCGGCTATAAAACACGAGAGTGACGCACATTTTTTTTGTAGCAACAACAATGGCATCGTTTCAAGGAAAAGGAGGAATCACCATTTTGCAGTGCTCTTCTCCGCTCAAGCTGCTGCTGCTGCAAAAGGATTCATGTGTGTTTATTCTCGTCTTCCGCCTCCTCATTGTCTTCCTCATCTACTTTATCTTTGTATGTTGTGTTGATAGCACCATCTCATGAATGGAACGTTCAGTCTTGTGCATGCTCTGGCAACACGTTCAGATCATGGGCAGGCCGCGCGGTCATAAAATTTGAGCTGCACGTGGTCATCCGCAGTAGAGCCCTGCATACACTAGCGGAGTGGAGACAATGACGTAAATTTTGTCACACAAGGTTTCCGGTTGCACGTACACGGTCAGCGGAGGTGCAGCATGAATCCAGCTTTACTGGTCACTGTTATGTCTCACGTGTGTGGTCACTGTTACATTGCGGAAAAAAAGTATTTAGTCAGCCACCAATTGTGCAAGTTCTCCCACTTAAAAGATGAGAGAGGTCTCCAATTTTCATCATAGGTATACCTCAACTATGACAGACAAAATGAGAAAAAAAAATCCAGAAAATCACATTGAAGGATTTTTAATGAATTAATTGGTAAATTCCTCGGTAAAATAAGTATTTGGTCACCTACAAACAAGCAAGATTTCTGGCTTTCACAGACCTGTAACTTCTTCTTTAAGAGGCTCCTCTGTCCTCCACTCGTTACCTGTATTAATGGCACCTGTTTGAACTTGTTATCAGTATAAAAGACACCTGTCCACAACCTCAAACAGTCAGACTCCAAACTCCACTATGGCCAAGACCAAAGAGCTGTCAAAGGACACCAGAAACAAAATTGTAGACCTGCACCAGGCTGGGAAGACTGAATCTGCAATAGGTAAGCAGCTTGGTGTGAAGAAATCAACTGTGGGAGCAATTATTAGAAAATGGAAGACATACAAGACCACTGATAATCTCCCTTGATCTGGGGCTCCATGCAAGATCTCACCCTATGGAGTCAAAATGATCACGAGAACGGTGAGCAAAAATCCCAGAACCACACGGGGGGACCTAGTGAATGACCTGCAGAGAGCTGGGACCAAAGTAACAAAGGCTAACCATCAGGAACACACTACGCCGCCAGGGACTCAAATCCTGTAGTGCCAGACGTGTCCCCCTGCTTAAGCCAGTACATGTCCAGGCCCGTCTGAAGATTGCTAGAGAGCATTTGGATGATCCAGAAGAGGATTGGGAGAATGTCATATGGTCAGATGAAACCAAAATAGAACTTTATTGTAAAAACTCAACTTGTCGTGTTTGGAGGAGAAAGAACACCATACCTACCGTGAAGCATGGGGGTGGAAACATCATGCTTTGGGGCTGTTTTTCTGCAAAGGGACCAGGACGACTGATCCGTGTAAAGGAAAGAATGAATGGGGCCATGTATCGTGAGATTTTGAGTGAAAACCTCCTTCCTTCAGCAAGGGCATTGAAGATGAAACGTGGCTGGGTCTTTCAGCATGACAATGATCCCAAACACACTGCAGGGGCAACGAAGGAGTGGCTTCGTAAGAAGCATTTCAAGGTCCTGGAGTGGCCTAGCCAGTCTCCAGATCTCAACCCCATAGAAAATCTTTGGAGGGAGTTGAAAGTCCGTGTTGCCCAGCGACAGCCCCAAAACATCACTGCTCTAGAGGAGATCTGCATGGAGGAATGGGCCAAAATACCAGCAAGTGTGTGAGAACCTTGTGAAGACTTACAGGAAACGTTTGACCTGTGTCATTGCCAACAAAGGGTATATAACAAAGTATTGAGATGAACTTTTGTTATTGACCAAATACTTGTTTTACCGAGGAATTTACCAATTAATTCATTAAAAATCCTTCAATGTGATTTTCTGGATTTTTTTTTTCTCATTTTGTCTCTCATAGTTGAGGTATACCTATAATGAAAATTGGAGACCTCTCTCATCTTTTAAGTGGGAGAACTTGCACAATTGGTGGCTGACTAAATACTTTTTTGCCCCACTGTATGTCTGGAAAAGTGGAAGGACCAACAGAAAGTGGCATTTGCTGGGAGCACAAACTTGATTACATAAAACACTGTTATGGTGGTACAGCAGTGTTAACAGTTGGGAGGCTGAACCCGAGAGAGCCGTAAAAAGAGGCTGTAAAATTGCTGCCCCTTACCTTTATGTGCTCGGCGTGATGACGCCACCAAGCAGCCGTGTCATCATGCCAACGCTGACCAAACTTGTTGTTTTCCTTACACCACATTCACCCCCCCCCTTTGGAAAAACACAACAACACATATGTTCGAATTGACCCTCCTCAATTTGGTACAGTGAAAGGACCCCAAACTAGCTAGGGCCAGCGGGTAGAGTACTGCGTGGCCCATCGCGGCTGAGTAGTTTATTATGCCACTATTCGCTGTCAGCCGCACCCCTAGCTAAACAGTCCTTCTTTTATTGAGGAAGGCAGTTCAGTTCAAGGGGCTCTGAGGCGAGCCAATGGTGGACACACCCCTGGAAGTATGGAGGCTCACGGAATGGGATTGTCTTTTACAAAATACTAGTCCGGGTCCCACATCATGCGAGTAAACTCCCGTGTAGCTGTGTCTTCCAGGGTTGCTGCTCAAACTTGGCGAAGACCGTTGGCATGCCACACTGAACCATCTGCCAGCTGGAAGGTCGCTGGCTCCAGCTGTGTGGTGATCTTGATGGGTGCCGGTAGTGGTGGAGATGGTTTTGAGGCTGACTGTGGGTCCAGTCATTTGGTTCTGCAGACCCAGACCCAGTCCATCACTGCGAGTGGCACTCTGTTCGGCTGCATTCGGTGTTATGGTTGTGATGGTGTGACTCTCACATCTGCTGTGGGGCATCCACTAGGTTGTGGTGGTTCTGCTGTGTCCTGTTGGGTCATGAACTCTTCATCCTGTGGCTCAGCGGTGGCTCCTGGAGGCTGATGTCGGTCATGGATTCAGAAGGCGTCCGGTGGCTCTACTGCGTTTTGTTGGGTCACAAACTCTTCATCCTGCAGCTCAGCAGCGGCTCCTGGAGGCTGATGCTGGGCGTGGATTCAGAAAGCATCCAGTGGTTCTGCTGCATTTTGTTGGATTGCAGACTCTTCATCCTGCAGCTCAGTGGTGGCTCCTTGAGGCTGGTGCCGGGCGTGGATTCGGAAGTAGTCTGGTTTCTTCTCCCCCTCTCCTGGGAAGTCTGGTCGTGGCGATGCATTGCTGTTGGTGGAACCTGTGCTGGGTTGTTGTATCCCGGGGTTCCCGATAGATGTGGGCTCCCTCTCCTGCAGCTCTGCAGTGGCTCCCTGAGGCTTATGCTAGGTGAGGATCTGAGATGAGTCCGGTTGCTGCCACTTCTCCAGGCGGTGCTCCTCCTGTGAGCACGGGACGGCTGTACCCTCATCATCGTCGTCTGGGTGTGTTGTGTCCCACTCATCATCATCAGTCAAACGGAGTCCGTTACTGTCGCGGATGGAGAAGCCCAGTTAATAAAACAGGTCACATTCTAGTATGTTGTCTCCATGCATAACCACCTGGAAGACAAAATCAGTAACGACTCTTGATGCGTAGCGGACCGTTAGTGTGATGGTCCCTATATTGCTGACCTAGTAGCCACCATACCTGTAGAGCACTGCTGGTTTCTTCCCGATCGGGTGGTTGGGAAAGAACTTCTTTACGGTGACCCAGTTCAACATCGATCTTACTGCGGTAGTGTCGAGTGGGAGCGGTAAGCTGACATCGTCCAGCCCTACCATGCAGAGTGTGTACGCCAAACCTCCGGAACTCACCGTGTGGATGGTATTCACTGGTGAGTGACATGAACTGACCAGCAGGTTTGGTGGTGGTGCTGACCGGCAAACCTTGGCAAAGTGGTTTTATTTGCCACATTGTTGACATCACTGCCCCCTTGCTGGGCAGGAATGTGCTCTCTCTTGGTACGTCAGGGAGCCCCAGTTGCCACATGAGAAGCACCTTGTCGCGTTCTTCTGATCCACAGTGTTTACTTTGGCCTCTTCTGCCGTCTTACTGGGCCCTTCTGTGGTTACCGCGTGTGCTAGCGGTGTGTGGCTTGGCTGCTGTTGTTGTTGCTGCACACCTAGCTCTGATGCTAACCTTGGCCTCTAGCTAGAATGCTAGCTTGATGGTCTTGGATAGCGTCATGTCGTTTGGTGCCGTTAGTATCTTCACCCACAGCCGTGGGTTGCTAGTGTGCTTGGCCACCTGGTCCCGTACCATTTCGTCCTCCAACAAACTGAATCTGCACATGCTAGCTAGGTGGCGAAGGTCCGCAACAAATTGTTGTGTCATCTCTGTGGTTTTCTGTCGCTCTTGACGAAACCTAATGCACCGTGCCAGCACGTTGTCGGGTGTGGCGAAGCAGCTAGCCAGCAGCTCAACTGACTCAGTAAACATTTCTGTTGGTCCTAGCATGTAGAAAATACGTTGGCCTGCTATGCCCAGATAGTGAACCAGTAGAGCTCGCTTCCGTACCTCATCTAGCTCGCCCAGGTCCAAAGCCGATATGTAGGTGGTGAAAACATCAAACCAGCGTGGCCACGGCATGGGTGGCTCACCTGGGGACTCCAGAAACGGCTGTAGTAGCCTCAAACATGTTTGCGTGGTTTACTCTCGTCGCCAAATGTTATGTCTGGAAAACTGGAAGGACCAACAGAGAGTGGCGTTTGCTGGAAACACAAACTTTATTACATAAAACACTGTTATGGTGGTATAGCAGTGTTAACGGTTGGGAGGCCGAACCTGAGAGAGCCATAAAAAGAGGCTGTAAAATGGCCGTCCCTTACCTTTATATGTTCGGTGTGATGATGTCACCAAGCAGCCGCGTCATCACGCTGACATTGACCAAACTTGTGGTTTTCCTTACACAACAGTCACGCCATAGGGCCATGCGCCTCGGCAACTCAGATAGGTGGTTGGCCGAGGGCATTTTTCGTGTCATTGATTGATCCGCATCGGTAGAGTACACCATTTTTTAAATATAGTCTCTGTTTTTGGTAAATCTGAGAAAATTTGTTGGCAGCCTCGGTTTGACCACATTTTTTTAATAAACTTATTTTTTTATCGTCAGTCTTCTCCGGGATCTTTCAGAGCAGCACTAGCCGATGAACCAATCAGGTTGCGGTTTTGTCCCCCAGGTGACCGCATACACCAGTCATGTTCGACTTAATCAGGACCCCGAGGGTAAAGTATAGCTGGTCTTTCTGATAGCTGATTTATTAATAAGAATTTATTAAAAAAAAACACCCCAAAGCAGTAAAGACTGTAACGATCTGTACCTCCTTTAAAACTGATGAATTTTACTTCACTGCTTTTTTCTACATATTTATTTGATTCTGGTTTATTATTTTTATCCGATTGCCCCTGGGCTGTTTTCAATCTATGTTCCCTGTATTCCATTGTACATATTCTTAACCGATTATGTGTATGTACTGATTTTTTTGTACTTCGTTCTTCAATAAATTTTAAGAAATATAAGAATGTCTATAGCTAGCTAAAAACGTATTACATTGGTTGAAGTAAACAACCAGACAAGTGCAAAATTATAGAACATAATATATTTATTAATAAGCCCTGATTCATTAGCTCAGATCATTACCTAGATTATCCCGTTTATTCCTTGAAAAAAAATACCACAAGACTATTTTATCACAACATCTTTATCAAATGTAATATTGATTCATAATTGACTATTACACCAGCATCATTTGTGTATTTAAATCTGATCAGAATGTCAAAATAAACTACTTTGTCTCACTCTTTGTCTGCTACCCAACTGATGGAGCCTTGGTATGGCCCTATCTTTATTGGTAATGTCTCTTATGTCAAATCAGACACACGTTTTCATTAGTTACTGTAAAAGTCAGCAAGGGGGTCTGTGGAGTGCTGCATATGTAAATACAATTCAATATTCAGATACGAGTGTTCTCTGGACTTTGTGAATCTTGCAACAAAGGAAAACAAAACAGCTGAAAAGACATAAAAATATAAGCTGCTCGATAATCACACTTCAGATGTGCCAGTCCACATAGGCTTTCATAGACAATGCTACATACAGTATACTAATAAAAGAAGTATTGTCCTCGTGGAGCCGGCCTCACCGCCTGATGACATTGCGGGTCCAGCTCCCCTGAGGTCTGAGGTCGTCGTGTGGTCTCTTCCGCAGGCCGCGCCGCCGTGGGTTCAGCAGGCTGGCTTCGGGCTGCACTCCAGGGTTAGCCCGACGTGGGTGCTGCGCTTCTGCCCAGGCCCATCATGGACACCACGCTCCGGGTCGGAGGTCACCGCGGGTGCTGCTGAGCCTCAACCGGAGGCCACCGCGGGTGCTGCTGAGCCTCGGTCGGAGGCCACCGCAGGTGCAGCTAGGCTCCCGCTGAAGTCCATCGTGGGTGCAACAGAGCCGGCCCAGTTGGGGGCCACCGTGGGCACAGCTAGGCTCCCACTGGAGTCCATCGTGGGTGCAGTGGAGCCGGCCTGGTCGGGGGCCACCGTGGGTGCCGCTGCGGACCACCCTGAGGACGCCGTGGAGGTTCCCTCCCCCCGGTCCGGTTACCCACCAGTCAGCCTTCCAGTGGGCAGGCCGCCTCCTGCTTCACCCCTTCTATCCTGGTGGCTGAGCAACGTTGGCCGGCCGCCAGAACTAATGGACCCCTCGGGTCAGGTGGCCCATGTTTTCCGGCAGGCCGCCGGACGTCGTCCACTGGACCTTCTGCTGGGCCTGGGACTCTGGGCGGCCTCCTGAGCTCCTACGCCCGTGGACTTGGGGGGGATAACTGTGGACCCTGGGCGGGGTAGCGCGTTCCCTCCTTTCCTGTTCCCCCTACCTCCCACCCAGCTTTGTGTGTTATTGTTGTGCCTGTGGGGATTGGTGGTGGTGGTGGTGGTGGTGGTGGGGGTTCCTTATGATGCTACCGTGGGTGTCTGGTATCCACCCCTAGAAGGAGGGGCTCTGTCATGAACCGAGCCCGTGTTTCCTGTGGGCTCGGTTCTGATCAGGCAGTGGGTTTGTTATGTGGTATTATGCTTTGTTTTCTTGTCGTTTTCATGTCTGTGCTCCGTCTGTGTTTATGCCTGTAGCTGCTGCTCTGGCCTGTCCGGCCACGCCCTCTCCTTCCCTGACAATAAGCTGTTCACCCCGGTAATCATCTGTCCCGCATCTCGCCCAGGTGTTCCCTATTTGCCACGCCAGCGGCATTTGTACTAAAGTAGCTCTTTGCGAGACAAACGCCGCTGGACCATTGTGTGCGTTGATGATCGTTCTCCACTGTCTCAAAATCAAAATCAAAATCAAATCAACCTTTATTGTCATATTGCTGTACATACAACTGTAGTGCAGGCAAGATGAAATTGCGTTTCTCTCGGCATCCATATAAGTAAAAGAACATGATTTAAGACACACTCACACATATCCTCACCCCCCACCCCACCACATCCATTCACACATCCCTAAGACATACTTGAAAAACTAACCAGAACTATAATATACAAATAATATACATAATGACTGTAGGTGCAGTAGTATGTATGAGAGATTCCGGATCAACTGTTCAGCATCCTAACAGCTTGTGGAAGGAAGCTGTTAATCAGTCTGGTGGTTCTGCCTCTGATGCTCCGGAATCGTTTGCCAGATGGCAGAAGTTCAAAGTGTTTATGCAGAGGGTGAGAACGGTCCTTGACAATGTTCAGTGCCCTGCTCCTGCAACGGTTCTGAAAAAGTTCTTGGACAGAGGGGAGGGAGACTCCAATTACCCTCTCAGCTCCCTTAACTATCCTCTGCAGGGCTTTTTTGTCTGACATACTGCAGTTGGAGTACCATGTAGCAATGCAGTACGTCAGAACACTCTCCACCACACCTCTGTAGAAGGTCCTGAGGATGCAGATGGGGAGAGAGGCCTGTTTGAGTTTTCTCAAGAAGTGCAGTCTCTGCTGGGCCCACTTCCTGATCCCCAAGGAATTTTTGCTCCAGGTCACGTCCTGCGAGATCTGCACTCCGAGGAACTTGATGTTCTCTACTCTCTCCACTGAATGGCCGCCGATGCTGAGAGGGACGTATTCAGGCCGTGACCGACGGAAGTCTATAATCATCTCCTTCGTGTTGTCCACGATGAGCACCAGATTGTTCTCCCTGCCCCAGCTCTCCAGGTCTCTCACTTCTTCCCTGTACATTGATTCCTCATCCCTCTGAATAAGTCCCACCACCGTGGTGTCGTCTGCAAACTTAATAATCTGGTTCCCCTCGTGTCTGGATACACAGTCATGTGTTAGAAGTGTAAACAACAGTGGACTGAGTACGCAGCCTTGAGGGGATCCGGTGCTCAGCGTGACAGAGTTGGAGATGTTGTTTCCAACCCGGACAGACTGAGGTCTCTCAGTCAGGAAATCCAGGATCCAAAGACATGTGGCGGTGTTCAGACTAAGAAGGAGTAATTTCTCCATCAGTCTCTGGGGAATAATGGTGTTGAATGCTGAACTGAAATCAATGTACAGGAGTCTGGTGTAGGTGTCTTTCTGATCCAGGTGGGTAATGACAGAGTGCAGGGTGGTGAATGTAGCATCCTCCGTGGAGCGGTTTGAATGATATGCAAACTGGAGCGGGTCATGTGATGCAGGGAGGCAGGCTGTAATGTGTGGTTTGACAAGCCGTTCAAAACACTTCATCACAATTGGTGTCAGTGCAACAGGATGATAGTCATTCAGACAGGACACAACTGGTTTCTTTGCCACTGGTACTATGATAGAAGTCTTGAAGCATCTGGGAACGATGGCCTGACTCAGGGAGATGTTATAAATGTCAGTCAGTACATCCACCAACTTGCTCGCGCAGTCTCGGAGCACACGTCCCGGGATGTTGTCTGGACCTGCAGCTTTACGTGGGTTGACCCTGGTTAGAGTCCTCCGTGTGTCCGCTGTGTTAATGGTGGAAGCTGGTCCGACCGATGGTGGGGATGGGCCAGCCCTCCCTCTGATTGTCGGGTTTGATGCTTCAAAACTTGCAGAGAAGTCGTTGAGCCTGTCTGGAAGCGAAGCGTTGTCATCATCGACCCCCTGCCTAGACTTATAGCCTGTCAGTGTCTGAACTCCCTGCCACA
This sequence comes from Pholidichthys leucotaenia, assembly GCA_020510985.1. Taxonomy (NCBI): domain Eukaryota; kingdom Metazoa; phylum Chordata; class Actinopteri; order Cichliformes; family Pholidichthyidae; genus Pholidichthys; species Pholidichthys leucotaenia. The sequence continues at coordinate 144,835,869 of CM035837.1, forward strand.
TCTGCTTGGTGTTCCTAGTGTCACAGAGGTGTCCCTGGATTTTCTCTGCATAGGCGCGCTTCGCCATCTTAATTCCCTTTGAGAGCTCAGACCTGGCTGAGCGGAGGGTGATCCTGTCCTTCGCTCTGAAGGCTGCATCTCTGGCTGTAAGCAGTGAACGCACCTCTGCGGTCATCCAGGGCTTATGGTTTCCCCATACAGTGATGGTCTTCACTGTAGTGACATCCTCTGTGCACTTCGCGATGTAGCTGGTGACCGTTTCAGCATACTCCTCCACATCTGTCTTGTCTTCCTGGGAGGCTGCTATTTTGAAGACCTCCCAGTCTGTGTGCAGAAAACAGTCTTTCAGTGCAGAGGTTGCATTCTCTGGCCAAATCCTGATTTGTTTCACTACTGGCCTGCTGCGCTTCAGTAGAGGTTTGAAGGCAGACACCAGCATCACAGATATGTGGTCAGAAAGGCCGAGGTGGGGGCGGGGTATTGCCTTATATGCATCTGTGTTTGTGTACACTAAGTCCAACATATTCTGTCCTCTGGTCTTAAAGTCTACACATTGTTTAAACTTGGGGAGCACAGTCTTTAAGCTGGTGTGGTTAAAATCCCCCGCAACCACCACAAAACTGTCCGGGTGGGAAGTTTGGATTTCACTAATAGCATTGTGCAGTTCCCCGAGTGCCTCCTTAGCATTAGCGTTAGCGCTCGGCACTATGTAAACAGCAGCTACAAACACGTTGCTGAATTCCCTCGGCAGATAATATGGCCGACAATTTACAATAAGGAACTCCGCCAACGGACAGCAGTGTTTAGATACTAACGTGGCATTAACGCACCAGTTCTTGTTAACATAGATGCATAGGCCCTCCCCACGGCTCTTACCGGAGCTCGCCGTTTCTCTGTCTGCCCGGAACACCGACGTACCTTCTAGTTGAATGGCCTCGTGAGGGATGTTGTTGTGGAACCATGTCTCCGTGAACGCAAGCACACAGCAGTCCCTCCACTCTTTCCGGGTTTCTCTCAGCAGACGCAGCTCGTCCAGCTTGTTGTCGAGGGAGCAGATGTTAGAGAGAAGGAGCGATGGTACTGCTGATCTGGAGTGGTTAGCCTTTAGCTTAGCATGAATCCCGGCCCTTTTTCCACACTTTTGCTTGCGTTCCCTCCACTTACGCTTCCTCCTCTCCCGTGTAGCCTCCAGCAGGGACTCCGCCAGAATTCCATGCTGGCGTAGAATGTCCAAATCACAACCGAGTGAAACTTGGTGTTTAATAAATGTGTGTGGTGTAAATCCCAGCATGTAAATCCTCGTCCTTTCTCCCCTCGCCATGCGCATTGGAGAAGCGCACGGGAGGGTTTATGACACATTTTAAAGAGTATCTGTAGTGAATTTTAATCAAAAGCTATTTCAAAGGATCAAATATGATACTAGTGGTTCCATCCAGTAATTTTGGTCATGATTCCTTCTCAAATAGGCACAAGTTTCAAGTCACTGCTCTGTCAGTCAGTCATGGTCAGCGACATCTTGCCTCCTCCATGGCCAGTTTCAGCACGGTAATGACGCACAGTCATTGCTTTTTGCGATTGAGTGGGCTGCAGTATAGCAGTCAACAAAGTTTAAACATCAGAATTTTATTTTATTTTATTTGATTTTTGATTTTGATTTGATTTTGTATGCTTTATTGATCCCCAGAGGGGAAATTGAGGGCATCCACCTGGATGGATGAAGCAGCCATGGTACGGCGCTATCCCTTAACCATTCACACACACACTCACACTTAAGGCCACTTTAGAGTCTCCAATTAACCTAACCTGCATGTTTTTGGCCTGTGGGAGGAAACCGGAGAAATCCCGGAGTAAACCCACGCAGATACGGGGAGAACATGCAAACTCCATACAGATCACTGTTGGTCAGGGGCTGTTATGTAATTTTTTACAACCATGTACAAGCAAATCTACCCACATATAATTTAATGAAATAAAATTCTAGTATATAGAGATTTATTCAACATGTTCTGAAGTTACTTGACTGGGAACTTGCCTGTTCGTCAGGTCCCTTTCAGCTGCTGGTCCCTGGAGGTACTTGCGGATCACGCCGTCAATGAAGGCCATTTCTAAGGACGGTTTGTGCAGTATATATTCATGCAGATTTTGCACTGTTTTCAGCTCAGATCTCGACCCACTGAGCATCTGCTGAACATGTTTACTTGTCCATGGTAAACACATTTACTCGTACATGGTAAACACATTTACTTGTCCGCGGTAAAGCTGGACTCAACGAGTGTACATCACTTCCGGCCGGCAATGGCTGCTCCCCATTGGTTTTGACCGAGCGGTTTCCATGGGATAAAATTATTCAGTATACTGACTCTAGGGGCTTACTTTTACTGAATAAACACACATTTTTGGTTTATAAGTAATATCTAAAGCATGATTAGTGTTGTTATAATGACCAGTACTGGTTTCCTTAAAACTTATGATGTGCGATACTTTCCTTTCTGATTTGATATCAAGTAAAATTCAGGCTGGTATCGATGATACTGATTCGATACAGTACTTTGTACAAAAACTTAATGTGTTTGGAAAATCAAAATCAAAAGTAGTATATATCAAATTATAGTTTTATAATGAATAGAAGACATCAGACTGTTCTTATTGTTTAATTAGGACAAATTATCATAAAAGAAAAAAACTGAAAAGTTGCATGTTAATTGATGCTATTTGAACATGTACTGTATACGGTGGGGCAAAAAAGTATTTAGTCAGCCACCAATTGTGCAAGTTCTCCCACTTAAAAGATGAGAGAGGTCTCCATTTTTCATCATAGGTATACTTCAACTATGAGAGACAAAATGAGGAAAAAAAAAATCCAGAAAATCACATTGAAGGATTTTTAATGAATTAATTGGTAAATTCCTCGGTAAAATAAGTATTTGGTCAATAACAAAAGTTCATCTCAGTACTTTGTTATATACCCTTTGTTGGCAATGACAGAGGTCAAACGTTTTCTGTAGGTCTTCACAAAGTTTTCACACACTGTTGCTGGTATTTTGGCCCATACCTCCATGCAGATCTCCTCTAGAGCAGTGATGCTTTGTGGCTGTCGCTGGGCAACACAGACTTTCAACTCCCTCCAAAGATTTTCTATGGGGTTGAGATCTGGAGACTGTCTAGGCCACTCCAGGACTTTGAAATGCTTCTTACAAAGCCACTCCTTCGTTTCCCGGGTGGTGTGTTTGGGATCATTGTCATGCTGAAAGACCCAGCCACGTTTCATCTTCAATGCCCTTGCTGGTGGAAGGAGGTTTTCACTCAAAATCTCACGATACATGGCCCCATTCATTCTTTCCTTTACACGGATCAGTCGTCCTGGTCCCTTTGCAGAAAAACAGCCCCAAAGCACCATGTTTCCACCCCCATGCCTCACAGTAGGTATGGTGTTCTTTCTCCTCCAAACACGACAAGCTGAGTTTTTACCAAAAAGTTCTATTTTGGTTTCATCTGACCATATGACATTCTCCCAGTCCTCTTCTGGATCATCCAAATGCTCTCTAGCAAACTTCAGATGGGCCTGGACATGTACTGGCTTAAGCAGGGGGACACGTCTGGCACTGCAGGATTTGAGTCCCTGGCGGCGTAGTGTGTTACTGATGGTAGCCTTTGTTACTTTGGTCCCAGCTCTCTGCAGGTCATTCACTAGGTTCCCCCCTGTGGTTCTGGGATTTTTGCTCACCGTTCTCGTGATCACTTTTTCCCCACGGGGTGAGATCTTGCGTGGAGCCCCAGATCGAGGGAGATTATCAGTGGTCTTGTATGTCTTCCATTTTCTAATAATTGCTCCCACAGTTGATTTCTTCACACCAAGCTGCTTACCTATTGCAGATTCAGTCTTCCCAGCCTGGTGCAGGACTACAATTTTGTTTCTGGTGTCCTCTGACAGCTCTTTGGTCTTGGCCATAGTGGAGTCTGGAGTCTGACTGTTTGAGGTTGTGGACAGGTGTCTTTTATACTGATAATGAGTTCAAACAGGTGCCATTAATACAGGTAACAAGTGGAGGACAGAGGAGCCTCTTAAAGAAGAAGTTACAGGTCTGTGAGAGCCAGAAATCTTGCTTGTTTGTAGGTGACCAAATACTTATTTTACTGAGGAATTTACCAAATAATTCATTAAAAATCCTTCAATGTGATTTTCTGGATTTTTTTTTTCTCATTTTGTCTGTCATAGTTGAGGTATACCTATGATGAAAATTGAAGACCTCTCTCATCTTTTAAGTGGGGGAACTTGCACAATTGGTGGCTGACTAAATACTTTTTTGCCCCACTGTATCTTGCCATTTAACATGTAAATACTTGTCTGAACATTTTTTGCCATCAAACCAGTGGATCCTTACTCTCGGGGAATCAATTTTTCCTCTGCGTATCAGTGTACTTCATTGAGCAGCGTGCTGCGACACCTAGGCATTTATACGGCCATATTTTGCATATGACAATGACAGGCGGAAGAAGTAGTTCCTACCAAATGGGTATCATTTAGATGAGATCCCGATAGTATAGTTACTTTCCACTGTGTTCCTGTTAATGATAAATTACACATTTACCCCAAATTACTAAAATATCAATACTTGAATATGACTTTTGATTCTAGTACATAACTACCTGGTATTGGAGGTATTGATATTCAATTCAATTCAATTTTAGTAACATAGCTCCATTTCACAACTACGGTCATCTCATAGCACTTTCAAACTGTAAGGAAATACCCCACAACTGCAGAAAGAACCCAACAATCAGGCGATCTCCTGTGAGCAAACACTTGGTAACGGTAGAGAGGAAAACCTGCCTTTTAGCAGGAAGAAACCTCCAGCAGAACCAGGCTCAGGGAGGGGCAGTCATCTGCTGTAACTTGCTGGGGGGTGAGGGGATAGAGAAGAAGAGGAAAAGAACAGACATGTATCAGAAATCAGAATCAGAATCAGAAAAAGATTTATTGCCAAGTACATTCACAAGTAAATAACTGGTAAATATACGAGGGATTTGACTTGACACTGAGAACGACATAGTTGACATTTTCAGTGACGCGGCAGCGTCAGTGACACGCCTGTCAGCAGAATGGGAACAGGAAGCAATGGGGGAGAAAGAGGATAAACACAGTAGGAGAGAGAAAAAAGCATTGTTTATCAGAATACAGTTCATATATGATCAATATTATGATTACAAGAAAAAAAACTCTCAATGCACAAATAGCAGACAATAGAATCCATACAATGACACAAAGAGAGCAGTGAATGAATAATCTTCAAGTCAGTATAGTGAGTCAGTGTGAGTGAGGGTGTTGAGTGCAAACAGTGATATCAGTTAAGGACAACAAAGTCTCTTCCGCAAGCAGATGTATGTCTTACCGTCTGGGCAGAGGCGCGTGTCCTTGGCACGGCAGATGGAATAGTTTGCCAGACAGCTGGCTGTCTTGAGAGTCAAATGCTGCCCACCCTGTTATGAAAAACAAGTATACTGAAGATAATCTGGAGGACTGTGAGCTGAGGGCGTCAAAACAGGTCGAATAGCACTGACTTCAGAGAAGAAACTTTATATTCTCTTGCAGATTCAGTGCTCAAATCCTTCATGGCTGGACGTTGAAATTATCATGGACGGCTCTCAGTGTAATCGTGATGTAATCCATTTTCCTAGATAGTTCTCCATTAGCCGCTGTCAGAGTCCTGCCCAGTTGGTCAATTTGATGGTTGAGCCTCGCCGGGTCCGCTTTTTGATAGGCTCCATCCATCTTCTTCAATTTGCGGTACACCAGAGCAATCCCAGATCCAATCAGTAGAATTCCGATGACCATTGCTACGAAGAGGTATAAATCTTCAACATCTTTGATAGAGAGATCACACAGGCACAAGAGTTTCCAATTACTTGTGTCTTTCAAATAACCCGCGACAGCTGTTCCTGCGGGGCAAATCGGCTCCCCCGGGCCAGTTTTTCTCGTTGAAAAAACAGTGTCAATTGCTTTCAAAGCCCAGCTTATTAAATCCATAATTTCGTTTGATAATCAGCAGTAAAGAGAGCAAACAGAGAGCAAACAGCACGGTGGGGGAGAGAACAAACAGATGTTAATGGTCAGAAAAATATTACATTGAGAGTGAAGAAAGAAGTAAAGCCCAGTAATTCTAAATCCTATGGGAAGTCATTGAAGGGAGGCCAGAACAAGAGAAATATGATCTCTCTTTCTAGTACCTGTTACAACTCTAGCTGCAGCATTTTGGATCAACTGAAGATGTTTTAGAGACATTTTAGGACATCCTGATAATAGAGTTGCAATAATCTAATCTAGACCAAAAGTGTGAATTAGTTTCTCAGCATCACTCTGAGACAAGATGCTCTTAATCTTAGCAATATTACACAAATTATGAAAAGCAGTTTTAGAAACAAGTTTAATATTTAAGAAAATTAAAGGACAAATCTTGATCAAAAATGACTCTGAGGTTCCTCACAGAACTGTTAGGAGATAGAATAACCCTATCCAAACTAACTGTCTGAATTTGGGAAGAATTTCTAAGATTGTTTTGGGCTAACTACAGTGACTTCAGTCTTATCTGAATTTAATAGTAAGAAATTACAAATCATCCAAGCTCTGATTTCTTTAAGGCATGCCTCCAATTTAATTAATTAATTACTGTCATCTGGTTTCATTGACAAATATAATTGTGTGCAGTCTGCATAACAATGGAAATATATGCAACACTTTCTAATAATAAGATAAGATAAGATAAGATAAGATAAGATAAGCCTTTATTAGTCCCACAACGGGGAAATTCCAGGATTGCAACAGCACAGGGATAGCAACACTCAGAGCAACAATCAGAAGGCAAGAAAAAACAAGCAAGCAAGAGCAGCTAATATACATATGTACATATTACTATAAAATATATATACACACACACACACACACAGACACACAGTGCAGAGCATTGTAGCTGGATGGAATAAATATATGAATATATGAACACACAGTGCAGAGCATTGTAGCTAGATGGAATAAATATGTAAATATATAAACACCCACAGTATGGAGCATTGCAGCTAGGTGGAATAAATATGCAAGTATATAAACACACACAGTGCGGAGCAATGTAGCTAGATGGAATAATATGTAGATATATAAAAACACAGTGCGGAGCATTGTAGCTAGATGGAATAAATATATAGATATATAAATATAAACACACCCAGTGCAGAGCATTGTAGCTAGATGGAATAAATATGTAAATATATAAACACACACAGTGCAGAGCATTGTTGCTAGGTGGGATGAAACAGCATAACCGTCTATTTAGTTATCCTACATGGTATGATTATGTGCCCATACATATTCTCACCCTCCATAGCGACCGGTATGTTCCTAGTTGTATGCCGGAGAGGACCATTGTGTAAGTCTATTGCATCTTTTGCATTCAAAAAAAAAAAAAAACAAAAAAACAAAACAAAAAACTATTAGTTTGTTACGTCTTTTTGCTATCTCTGCGAGCAGCCCTGCTTAGGTTGTACAGTCTGACAGCCGTTGGTAGGAAGGACCTACGAAACCTCTCGGTTGTGCACCTGGGATGATGTAGTCTGCTGCTAAATGAGCTCCTCAGTGCATCCAGTATGTCCTGCATAGGGTGGAACTCGGACTCCAGCAGAGATGACAGTTTAGCCACCGTCCTTCTCTCTCCTATCTCCTCCATCGGATCAAGGCGTTGCCCCAGGACAGAGCTAGCTTTCTTAATCAGTTTGTTCAGTCTCTTCCTATCGGCTGCAGTAATGCCACTGCCCCAGCAGACCACTCCAAAAGTGATGGCTGATGCCACCACCGTGTCATAGAATGACTTCAGCAGCGCCCCTTGTACACCAAAAGACCTGAGTCTCCTCAGCAGGAACAGCCTGCGCTGTCCCTTCTTGTAGAGTGCGTCAGTATTGTGTGACCAGTCTAGTTTATTGTTCAGATGAATACCCAGGTACTTGTAGGATGTCACCATCTCGATGTCTGTTCCCTGTATATTTACTGGTGCTGTGAGGGGCTGCCCATGCCTGCGGCAGTCCACCACCAGCTCCTTAGTTTTCCTCGCGTTGATCTGGAGGCAGTTCCGATGGCACCAGTCCACAAAGTCCTGGATAAGCCCTCTGTACTCAGCTTCATCTCCGCTGGAGATGAGACCAACGATCGCAGAGTCATCAGAGAACTTCTGTAGATGGCAATGTGTTGTGTTGTGTGAGAAGTCCGCAGTATAAAGAGTGAACAAGAAGGGAGCCAGCACCGTTCCCTGGGGGGCCCCCGTGCTACTGATGATCGTGTCGGAAACACAGTCCCGGGTTCTCACAAACTGAGGCCGGTTCGTGAGGTAGTCCAGGATCCATGATGACAGGTGCTGGTCCACCCCTGCGCGCAGCAGCTTGTCCTTCAGGATCATCAGTTGGATGGTGTTGAAAGCACTGGAGAAGTCAAAGAACATGATCCTCACCATATTCCCGGGCTTCTCCAGGTGGGACAGAGAACGGTGAAGGAGGAAGATCACCGCATCCTCCACCCCAATGCCATGCTGGTAGGCGAACTGGAGTGGATCCATCGCTGGTTCCACCAGGGGGCGGAGATGAGCAAGGAGCAGTCTCTCCAGGGTCTTCATCAAGTGGGACGTCAAGGCCACCGGTCTGAAGCTGTTCAGGTCTTTGGGGTGGGAAGTTTTTGGTACAGGTACCACACAAGATGTTTTCCACAGCTGTGGTACCCTCCCCAGTTTCAGGCTCATGTTGAAGATATACGTCACAATCCCACACAGCTGGTCTGCACAGGACTTAATATTACTTAACAGAAGGATCTATAAACTAAAAAGAATAGGACCTAACACAAAGCCCTGTGGAAGTCCATGACTGAGCTTTTACTTTGACAAAAACTCATTATTGACAAGAACAAACTGGAACCTACTGATTATTCATTCATTCATTTTCTTCCGCTTAATCCTTTTCGGGTCACGGGGGGGGGGGGGCTGGAGCCTATCCCAGCATGTTTGGGCGAGAGGCAGGGTCTACCCTGGACAGATTGCCAATCCATCACAGGGCCAACACAGAGAAACAGACAACCATTCACTCTCACAGTCATACCTAAGGACAATTTAGAATCCCCAGTTTGATGCCAATTAACCTAACTTGCATGTTTTTGGCATGTGGGAGGAAACCGGAGAAATCCCGGAGTAAACCCACGCAGACATGGGGAGAACATGCAAACTCCACACAGATCACTGTTGGTCGGGGGCTGGGATCAAACCCAGGATCCCCTGGCCAAGGGTGAGTTGCTGTGCTGCCTCAGTGCTAACCACTCCGCCACCGAGCTGCCCGCTGCATAGAAGTTCCTTTAAGTCCAACAAGGTGTTCTAATCTATCAAGTAAAATATTATGACCTGTAGTATCACTGGGAGGCAGATCAGTATTTCAGTACTGAGCCACACACCACTATATTAAACAGAATAAATCCTGTGATGAAAAGACTTACCGGTTGAAGGACATGCCCAGCTGTTTGCATGGTGGCCCAGGATAATGACTGAAACTGCATTGGTCCTTCAAAGCAGTTTAATGGTAAAAACTCATCTTAACTTGGGTCAAGTTTTCAAAGCAGCTGTCCAAAAATGCAAACTGGTCCAGGAGGCTAACTTCATTCAGGCCAGACAGAGAGTCCTGATGGTCTCAGCTATGGACCTTGTTAGAATAATTCTGAGTTTAAATTATTCAAAGTCAAAAAATCAGGCTTGATATTGGATTTAGGTACATTTATTATAAAAATAGATAAAAGAAAAGTTTCAGTTCAAATTTAACCTCAATTGGCCATTTTGAGGGAGAGATTACAAAGCATGGCCTTCAGCATGCACATAGAATCCCTGAAGGCACACTCTTTATGTTTGGTATTTATAGGCAACAGAAAAGGGATGGGTGATAGGAGAAAGGGGGAGAGAAAGGCAGTCCTGATAAACAGGTCAGCATGACATATGAGAGCTTATCCTGGGTGATGAGCAAATGAAGAAACGTCACAGACATTCTGGAGACAGGGTGTCCATATACCTAATCTACACAAGCTAGGAGTTCCTGTGCATTCCTGTGACCCAAAGTAAAACAGGGCATGTCATTATCAATGTAGCTTAGATCATCCTTTACGCATGTACCGACCCTCAGTCTGAATTCTCTGAAGGCCAATAATTACTCACAGAATATATCAGACTTATAATATGAAAGAATAATATAAAGGGATATATGAACTTATCCTAAATAGAATGCACATATAAACATTAAACATGGCATATGAAAGGCATGATACTTCTCAGGTATAATAATACATTATTAATAACAATAATAATGTGTATAATATAGAATTTTTCTATCATATTCCCCCCTTGATGCTTAATAAAGCATCAGGATTAAAAGAAAAATAATCGAAGTGGTAGTAAAATAAAGTGAATGGAATAATATAAGGATATGTGTAAGAATTTACACGTTGTTATGTGTCTTTGCAGGTTAAAACGTGTATAATATGTCATTAAGAGTGAACATGTGTAATATGAATTAATCTTTGACTGTGTCAAATAAGATCGCAGAAAATAATATGAAGATACTCAGAACAGACATAAATTATATTGCAACCTTTTTTTTTTTTTTTTTTGTTACTTATTTGTACCCGTAGGTAGATTTGGTTTGCAGTCTGGTGACAAGCCACCGGCTGCTGGTCGCTGCGTGCGCGAGCGCCCTAAACCTACATGTTTTTGGTATGCGGGAGGAAACCGGAGAAATCCCGGAGTAAACCCACGCAACACGGGGAGAACATGCAAACTCCACACAGCTCACTGTTGGTCGGGGGCTGGGATCGAACCCACGATCTCATGATCCCCGCGATCCCCCGGCCAAGGGTAAAACTGTGCTGCCACAGTGCTAAACCACTGCTCCACCATGCAACCTTCATACTCCTTAGGTTAGCATTATCCCTTTCACCATCCTCATCATCTGCAGCAGTTGTGTGAAGGCATGTCGCTAAATTTACAATAACCAGCCTCATCATCATATTAAGGACTCACACAAGAAAAGTCCAAAGTTATTAAAATCATTACCAAGTTTATGATGAGACTTCTCCATGAAGAGAAACACTAACTTAATCAGTTTTGTTATCATTGCCTGCAAAGCAATGACGCTATGTGTATCCGAAGTATTAATATAACCATTTGGATCATTTTCATGGATAGAAGTACAACAATAACCTCCTATAATAGGGAACACACCCCTACGGGTGGCAATTAGTCAATCAAGAACCATTCTATCCTTTGTTATAATTTTGTAAATAATTGTAGCCTATAATTAAGTGTTTTAATCCCTAAGGTATTCATATCCACTCTCACTCAAAGAAACAGTGAACAAAAAACCTCACTCCTGTACTTTCCATCTGAAATTGCATTCATGCTTCAAAAATGGCATCATGTGGTAGAAAAGCATCTCTCTTCACCCTGCCCACCTGCCCTGCTGACATGATGAGGGTACGGTCAGTTGCCAAAATGGGGTACACAAACCTGCCCAGTGTCCTAGCCAGGTGCGAATACGCCCAATGACTCAATGACCTTTGACAATGTAGATCCTTGGTATAACACTTTCTTGCTTCATTGGTCAAGCAGGGTAGCAGTACAGGGGAGAGACACACTGTAATCCGTTGCACACTTAGAGAGTGTTAAGCTGCTGGAAAGGGACACCACCACTTCAAAAAGAGGAGTTCCCTGATGAAATTAACCTTGAATTCACAGAGGAAGGAGTGTCATCATGTTTCTAATCAGTGGAGTGATGTGTTGTGCCAGGTGTGATTCAAAGTGAAGTTTGCTATGTTATTTCTGTATATAGCCTCTCTTAAGAAACCAAACAGCCTGTAGTAGCTGCATCATTTTAGCAATAAAAGATAATTTGTCCAACTGTTAGTGTTATTAAGGAGTAAACATAACAATTCTCTACAGTGTATAGGCAATGGAACAACTTGATAACCAATATTAAGTATTACTACAAGGATGATGAGGATGATAAGGTAACGACACTAACCACACTTTTCTTTCCCTTGTATTTTTCCCTTGTCATGATAAACAAACAGCCTGTTTTCCTATAGCAAAGGTTGTTGCTGGATGCTAATGCCATCAGCCGACACTTGCATAGAGAAACAGTTAAACAGTCATTTGTTGTTTTTCTCTTTTTTTTTAAATAAGTATACGATGCATATTAAACAGTCTCTTGCTGAGGGTTTCAAATGAGGTAAAACGTTAGATACACCCAAGTGCCACATACTTCGTTTTCCACGGCTGTTTAGGTCAGCAGGATAACCTTTGTGCTGTCCATGCCAGGGAGTTTTGGTCCATTTTCCTGTGATGACCAGATCCCCTGGTCCACCCAAAAGATGGGTGCACCTCCCATGGTTCCTTCGTCACATGGTCCCTCCTGGGAAGGGCAGTATGGATAACATCGCTGTCAGTTGTCATCCTTTGCATGTAATCACCCAGAAACCCTTCCTCATCACCTAAGTTAAATGGCTTCAGTAATAGGGTTTGCCATTCACAATTTCCCTATTTTTCTTATTTATGTATTATACTAATCCTGTAGATTGTTGATGGTAAGCTAAATGGTTTTCTAGGTAAATGTTTGGTACTAATAATTTAGGAACTGTACTTAAATGTGACATGATTTGACTTACAAACTGTATTCCATTAAATGTTTTTCCATTATCTAAGTAAATCATTTCAGCTATTTTTTAAACATTGGTATTGTTTCAGTGCTGCCATAGCAGTATTCAGATTAGTGCAGGGGAAAGCCTTTGTATATTCAATAAGTATGTCAATCATTTCTAAACATTTTTACCTTCACTCTTATTTAGCTCAATAAGATCCATGCAAAGGTTTTGAAAAGACTAAGTTTATGCAGGGAAAATCAAATTATTTTGCTTTGAGCTCCCTAAAGCATTGTTCTTTTAATTGAGTAAGAATCTGTATTGTCTTTGTAGTAGATTGTAAATTGAGTCCCACAGTAAGCCTAAATTCAGCAAAAATTGGACTTTCCTTAGACATTTGGAACTTTTCTCATAAATTTGCATGGTTTTCTTCTTCCTTATCAGTTTACCTTCAGGTTCAGGTTCATGTTACTTTATTTGTACCCATAGGTAGATTTGTTTTGCAGTCTGGTGACATCCATATATACAAGCCACAAATTACATTCAACATAGACACAAACACAGGCACATATGAAGCTGACTATAAACATGATAAAAATACTCAAGGCTTCATCAATCAGGGTATAAAAAGACAAAGAGATGGGAGAAAAACCAGTGGTAAGAGAGAAGGGTCATATTAAGTTAAAAACTAGTCAAAGAGGTTAAAAACTCAAAGGTCTAAAACCCAATAAAATATTTAGAACCCAAGTGACATCCTACAAAAATAAGTAAATATAAAATGGAGTTAATAAATAGGTACCTAAATTATGTGCAATATATTTTTACAGCTTGTTCAACTCTTTGACAGCAGCAGGGACAAAGCTGTTTTTGTAGCGCTGGGTTTTACTTTTTGGGACAGCAAACCTCCGTCTTGAGGGAAGAAGCTGAAAGTGGCAGTGCAAAGGGGGAGAGTCATCATTTAAAATGGAGGTAGCCATCCTCTGTACTTGTCTGGTGTACAGGGATGTCAGGCTCAGCTGTGGCTCACCAAGCAAACGACTGGACCATCTAACTACCTGATCCAAGGATTTCCTCTGTTTCAGTTTTATCTGACCAAACCATGACACTAAAGAAAAGGATAAAACAGATTCAATAAAAGCCCGATAAAACATTGTCATTATGGTTCGGTCAATTTGGAAGCGTGCAAGTTTTCTCAAGCAATGCAAATGTTGCTGACCCTTTTTGCACACCCTTTCACAGTTCTCTTCAAACTTTAAATTACTATCAATAATCGTCCCAAGATATTTGTAGGATTTTTTTTTTTTTTTGTTTTTTTTTTTTTGTTACTTATTTGTACCCGTAGGTAGACATGGTTTGCAGTCTGGTGACAAGCCACCGGCTGCTGGTCGCTGCGTGCGCGAGCGCCCTAAACCTACATGTTTTGGTATGCGGGAGGAAACCAGAGAAATCCCGGAGTAAACCCGCGCAACACGGGGAGAACATGCAAACTCCACACAGCTCACTGTTGGTCGGGGGCTGGGATCGAACCCACAATCTCATGATCCCCGTGGTCCCCCGGCCGAGGGTAAAACTGTGCTGCCACAGTGCTAAACCACTGCGCCACCGTGCAGCTAGGATTGTAGACATTCGGTGGTCTGACCTTTTAGTACGGTGACTGTGTGCCTGGGATTTTTCCTCCTAAAGTCAATAATCATGTCTTTAGTTTTTGTCGTATTCAGCTGCAGGTAGGAATCCTCACACCAGTGAACAAAATCATCAACTACTGGGCCGTGGCCACTCTCACCATCCTGGAGGAGACTGACAATGACTGAGTCATCAGCATACTTTATAATGTGTCTGTTGTCATGTCTGCTCCGACACATGTTTGTGTACAGGATGAAGAGTAGTGGAGACAACACACACCCCTGAGGAGAGCCAGTAGAAGAGCACTTTAGGTCAGACAATGTACCATTGACCCTTACTCTCTGCGTCCTGTTGGTTAAGAAATCCAGAATCCAACCCACCAGATTATTGCTCAAATCAAATTGTTGCAGGAGCCTTTCAACTAAAATATGAGGTTGGATTGTATTAAAGGCGGAAGAAAAGTCCACAAATAAAAGCCTGGCATGTGTCCCATTAAAATCCAGATGTTTAAAAAGCATGTTAAACAGAGTGACAGTGGCATCCTCCACTCCTCTGTGAGGCCTATAGGCAAACTGCAGAGGATCCAATGCATGTTCAGTCTGCTTTAGGACCTCACATCTGACAAATTTTTCAAAAATTTTCATTAAAATTGAAGTCAAAGCAACTGGTCTAAAGTCGTTTATCGTTTTAGGACAGCTGGATTTTGAAACGGGAACAACCACGGCTTCTTTCCAGATCTTGGGCACATGTTGTGTCTGTAAGGACTTGTTGAAAATGTAATGAAATATAGGACTCAGTTCATGTGCACAGGACTTTACCAAGCGCCCACATATATTATCAGGGCCCTGACTTTTGTTCACTTTTACAGCGCAGAACTCCCTTTTAACATCCTGCACCTCAATACTAAAGTGCTGATTGTCTTTGAGTTTCTGTTTCAAATCTTGGGTTTCTGTGCTAAAATCAAAGGAGTCAAAACGACCATAAAAACAATTAAGAGCATTATCCAGCTCTGTGTCTGAATTAAAACCATCTAAAAACACACGATTACTGCGCTCTGTGCTCTGAAGGCCTGCAATAGTTTTCATACTGGCCCAGGCTGAACCAAGTTTCTTTGCTGCCATCTTGCTTTCCAACTCTGATTTATAATTCTGTTTTTCTCTTAAAATTTCGGCCTTCAGCTCCTTTGTGGCAACCTGTAGCTCAGAAACAGACCCCTGTTTAAAGGCAAGTGCTTTCCTCTGTAGGCAGGATTTAACTGATTTTGTAACCCATGGTTTGTTGTTGGGATATATTTTGACATGTTTACGTGGAACAATCTTATTTTTACAGAAAGTCATGTATGAGCATGTGACGTCCACTGTCACGCCGCGCCATTCATCAGCGGCGCCACCTGCTCACGCACCTGCCAATCATCAGCGGCGAGGGATAAAGGCCGTCTCGCCCGGAGGCTCGGCCTGAAGCCGTCAGACTTCGTCCCTCACCGTTGTGAGCATACTTCCCTTCAGCGTAACCATTTTGGTAAGAAGATCGCTTACCTTTTCTCTTCAGTCTTCTCCCCTGTGCACAGGTGGATTTCCCAGCGGCGGACATCTCCTCTCCATCGCCCAATCCTCGCTGCTGCACGGAGCTCTCCAGGTGGCTGTCTTCCGGGCTTCACCCCCTTGTTGTGCCAGCTGTCCTGACCCACCAAGTAAGTCCTTCTCTCGCCATAAATTCCTCCTGTGTTGGTGTATGCCCGTCACCCTCTCCCTGTGCTCTCTCCATAGGGTTGCTCGGCTGTACGGTCACCTGCCTCTGTGCCTGGAGCAGACACCATCACCAACACATTTACATCCCGCAGACACGCACTCATTCACTCCTGTTGTTAATAAACTCTTTGAACTACTCTAAGCCTGTGTGTGTGCGTCTCCTGAGCCGTGCGTTATGTCAGTACGGCTTCAGCAGAGCGGCTCGGCGGACGGCGGGCTCGCACACCGGTTTTCCACTCTCGAGGCTAGAGTGGATCAAATAGCTTATCAACAACAGGTGATCTTTAATCAATTATTGAATTTAACTAACCGGTTGGGCCGCTTGGATCCTCAACAGCCGTTCCCCCCGGCTCGCCAGGGTGGCGCGGCTCCTGCTGTTCCAGCGGCCGTCCAGCCGGCTCCAGTGGCACCGGTTCGGCTCACACCGATTCCGACCCCCGCCCGCTTTAGCGGTAAGCTCGGCGGAGCGCGGGGGTTCATTATGCAGTGTGAGTCCGTGTTCCACCGTGTGCCCGGAGATTTTCCCTCGGATCACAGTCGGATTGGTTACATAGGGAATCTTCTGGAGGGGCGTGCGTTAACTTGGACCTACGCTGTAATGGCGAGGCCCAGTTATGCCACCCTCACCTATGACCAGTTCGTGAGGCGCTTCCTGGAGGTCTTTGACCATTCTCAAACCGAGACGGTCCAGGTCGATCGGCTCCTCGCTCTCCAGCAGGGAGGCCGGTCGGCAGCGGACTACTCGGTCGACTTCCGGGTAGCGGCGGAGGAATTGGGCTGGGAGGATCGCTCCCTCTGTGGCCTGTTCCTCCGCAGCCTCAATAGTGATCTGAGGGATGAACTGGCTGGACGGGATATCCCTGGGACGCTAGCGGAGCTGACATCCTTAGCGATAAGTTTGGATAACAGGCTGCGCGAGCGCTCCTCGGGGCGGAAGTCTTCTTCTTCTCGCCCTCGTGGAGTCTCGCCGCACCTGTTCCAAGCTCG
The DNA here is from genome assembly GCA_020510985.1 of Pholidichthys leucotaenia. Lineage (NCBI taxonomy): Eukaryota > Metazoa > Chordata > Actinopteri > Cichliformes > Pholidichthyidae > Pholidichthys > Pholidichthys leucotaenia. Next base: position 144,852,924 of record CM035837.1, read on the forward strand.
CCCCCTGGCGGCGCCGCCAGCATTGTGCCCCGAGGAGTCGGAGCCGATGGTGACGGGCTGGACCAAGCTTTCCCCTGCGGAGAAACAACGCCGCCGTGAGTTGGGCCTCTGCATGTATTGCGGAGGTGACCAACACACTGTGGAGCGTTGCCCGCGGAAAGCCAGTCGGCGGGGTCCGCGAATCGCTGTAGGGAGCCTCGCGGATCCCAACCGGTTAGACTCTCTCACCCAATTAAAGCTGCCCATCCGTTTTTGCCACAATCCCACTGGGCACCTCACCCACGCACTGGTGGATTCGGGCGCAGAGGGCAGCTTCATTTCACAAGGCCTGGCAACCCGATTGGGCATCCGCTGTCAGGCATTAAAACACCCCATCTCCCTGGTCCATCTCTCCCGTGCCTCCCTTGGGAGAGTTTCTCACCAGACCATGCCTGTCCCAGTCATCATCTCAGGGAACCACCGGGAGGAGATGGTATTTTACGTCCTGCCCAACTCTGTGTCGCCCGTCATCCTGGGGTATCCCTGGCTACGCCTCCACAACCCTGTCCTGGACTGGAGGTCCGCTGGGGTATCGGCATGGAGTACCTTCTGTATGGGCACCTGCCTTCAGTCCGCTGCCTGCTCCCCATCCGCGGCTCCCCCTGTGGCGGATACAGCACCTCCGGACCTGTCACTGGTGCCTCCAGAATTTCACGACCTGGGTATGGTATTTAGCAAATCGAAAGCTATGTCTCTTCCCCCGCATCGACCATATGCCTGTGCCATCAACCTCCGCCAGGGGGCTCCCCTGCCATCTGGTCGGCTCTACAGCCTGTCGGCGCCGGAGAAGGAGACCATGAATACATACCTAAAGGAATCTCTGAGCGCTGGGATTATTCGCCCATCGTCGTCACCCGTGGGGGCAGGGTTTTTCTTTGTCGGGAAAAAGGACGGATCCCTCCGCCCCTGCATAGACTACCGAGCGCTGAATGACATCACTGAGAGGGACCGTTACACCCTGCCCCTCATGGACACTGCCTTTCACTCCCTCCAGGGGGCGACCTGGTTTACCAAGCTGGATTTACGCAGCGCTTACCACCTCGTCCGGATCCGGGAGGGAGATGAATGGAAGACAGCCTTCCGTACCCCGAACGGCCACTTTGAGTATCTCGTCATGCCGTTCGGGCTGACCAACGCTCCTGCCGTCTTTCAGCGCCTCATTAATGACGTCCTCCGGGATTTCATCGGCCTTTTTGTGTTCGTCTACCTGGATGACATCCTTATCTTCTCCAGGTCCAGGGACGAGCACCAGGTCCATGTGAGGCGGGTCCTCCAAAGACTGCTGGAGAATCGTCTGTACGTGAAGGCTGAGAAATGCGAATTCTACGCTAGGACCACATCCTTCCTGGGATTCATCATCGCTCAAGATCAGGTGCTCCCAGACCCAGAGAAGGTGAAGGCGGTGGTGGAGTGGCCTACTCCCGCATCCCGGAAGCAGGTGCAACAGTTTGTTGGCTTCGCCAATTTTTACCGCCGCTTTGTCCCAAATTTCAGCTCGATCGTCGGACCGCTGACCCGCCTCACGTCCCCGAAGGTCCCGTTCCGGTGGACTGAAGAGGTCGCTGCTGCCTTTAGGGCGCTGAAGGCGGAGTTCTCCTCCTCCCGGGTCCTTCGCCAGGTCGACCCCGCGCTGCAGTGCATTGTGGAGGTGGACGCATCGGACACGGGAGTGGGAGCAGTGTTATCCCAGCGGTCACCTGACGATGGCGCCAAGCGGCCGTGCGCCTTCTTCTCCCGGCGCCTGTCCCCGGCGGAGAGGAACTACGATGTGGGGGACAGAGAGCTCCTGGCCATTAAACTCGCCTTACAGGAGTGGCGCCACTGGCTAGAGGGGGCGGACCTGCCGTTTGTGGTCCTGACGGACCACAAGAACTTAGAGTATTTACGATCTGCCAAGCGCCTGAATGCCCGCCAGGCGCGCTGGTCTTTGTTCTTCGCCAGGTTCCGCTTCTCGATCACCTTCAGGCCGGGCTCCAAAAACGGCCTGCCTGACGCCCTCTCTAGGCAGTTCACCCCCGTGGAGGCTGAGGAGACGCCCCACACTATCCTGCCCAGGTCGTGCGTCCTCGGTGCCATCTCTTGGGACATTGAAGACAAGATCCGGAAGGCGCAGGAGGTGGAACCTGATCCTGGCGGCGGACCGGAGGGAAGACTGTTCGTCCCATCTGCGGTCCGAGGAGAGGTCATCCACTGGCTCCACACCTCCCGGCTCACCTGTCATCCCGGCACCTCTTGGATGATCAGCCTCCTCCAGCGGTCCTTTTGGTGGCCAGGCCTGCGGAGGGATGCAGCCCGCTACGCCCGGGCTTGCCCAATCTGTGCCACCAGCAAGTCGGGAAATGCCCCCCCAGCGGGTCTGCTCCAGCCTCTGCCCGTCCCCGGCAGGCCCTGGTCGCACATCGCACTGGACTTCGTCACCGGACTCCCCGTTTCCAACTCCTTTGACACCGTCCTGACCATTGTGGACCGTTTCTCCAAGGCGGCGCACTTCATTCCCCTGCGGGGTCTCCCTACTGCCCTGGAGACGGCGGGCCTCCTCGTCCAACACGTGGTCAGGCTGCACGGGATTCCGGTGGACGTGGTCTCGGACCGGGGCCCCCAATTTTCGTCCGAGGTTTGGAGATCCTTCTGTAACGCCATCGGAGCCAAGGTGAGCCTCTCCTCCGGCCATCACCCCCAGTCTAACGGGCAGTGTGAGAGGACCAATCAGGAGCTGGAGGCTGCGCTCCGCTGTGTTACCAGATCCAAGCCGACGTCCTGGAGCAACCATCTCGCCTGGGTGGAGTATGCCCACAACACCGCCCGCTCTTCTGCAACGGGGATGTCCCCCTTCAAGGCGTCCCTGGGTTACGACCCCCCGCTGTTTCCAGCGCAGGAGAACGAGGTGACTGTCCCCTCCGTTAGGGCGCACCTTAGGCAGTTCCGCTCCACCTGGGCTGCCGCGCGTCATGCGCTTTTACGCACAGCGGAGCGCAACAGGACCGTGGCGGACCGGCACAGAAGACCTGCCCCGGCGTACAGAGTTGGGCAACTCGTGTATGTGTCTACCCAGGACGTCACATTAAAAGGCGAGAGGAGGAAGCTGGCACAGCGATTCATGGGTCCCTTTCCCGTCACCCGGATCATCAACCCGGTGGCTGTGCGCGTGGCTATCCCCCCCTCCCTCCGCATCCATCCCACTTTCCATGTGTCGAGGGTGAAACTGGCAGTCACTGACCCCCTTTGCCCTCCTCCTGCAGCGCAACCCGCGCCCCGGATGGTTGGTGGCCATCCGGCCTGGTCCGTCTCCTCCATCCTGGACTCCCGGCGCCGAGGCCGTGGGTTGCAATACCTGGTGGACTGGGAGGGCTATGGGCCCGAGCATCGGCAATGGGTGCCCCCGTCGTTTGTGTTGGACCCATCGCTCATCGCGGACTTCCACCGAGCGCACCCGGATAAGCCATCGCCAGGAGGCGCTGCTAGAGGGGGGAGTACTGTCACGCCGCGCCATTCATCAGCGGCGCCACCTGCTCACGCACCTGCCAATCATCAGCGGCGAGGGATAAAGGCCGTCTCGCCCGGAGGCTCGGCCTGAAGCCGTCAGACTTCGTCCCTCACCGTTGTGAGCATACTTCCCTTCAGCGTAACCATTTTGGTAAGAAGATCGCTTACCTTTTCTCTTCAGTCTTCTCCCCTGTGCACAGGTGGATTTCCCAGCGGCGGACATCTCCTCTCCATCGCCCAATCCTCGCTGCTGCACGGAGCTCTCCAGGTGGCTGTCTTCCGGGCTTCACCCCCTTGTTGTGCCAGCTGTCCTGACCCACCAAGTAAGTCCTTCTCTCGCCATAAATTCCTCCTGTGTTGGTGTATGCCCGTCACCCTCTCCCTGTGCTCTCTCCATAGGGTTGCTCGGCTGTACGGTCACCTGCCTCTGTGCCTGGAGCAGACACCATCACCAACACATTTACATCCCGCAGACACGCACTCATTCACTCCTGTTGTTAATAAACTCTTTGAACTACTCTAAGCCTGTGTGTGTGCGTCTCCTGAGCCGTGCGTTATGTCATCCACCAAAGAGTCCAAATCATCCCCGCAGGACAGTGTGAACATCAACCAGTCTGTACAGTCAAAGCATTCCTGGAGGCTGTGCTCTGAATCTTCTGTCCACACATCAATGTCTCTCGTCTCCACCTTGCCTCTTCTGAGAGCAGTTTTATATGTGGGCAGCAAATGTACACAGTTGTGATCTGAGGATCCTAAAGGAGGAAAGGGGAGTGATTTATAGGCCCTCTCTATGGATCCATAGCACAGGTCCAACGTCTTTTTTCGCCTGGTTGGGCAGGAGACATACTGATAAAAGTTTTTAAGTGTCTTCTTTAAAGAAACATGGTTGAAATTCCCAAGAATGAAGTTTGGCGCCTCTGGAGAAATTGATTGCAGCTGCTGGATCACATCAAAGATAGTGCTGCAGGCGGAGTCAGCGTCTGCCCTCGGATGAATGTACACAATTGTGATGAAAAGTTGGGGGAACTCGCGAGGCAAATAAAAGGGGCGTAGTGACACAGACAGCAGCTCCACATCGAGTGTACAGATGCGCTCTCTGACCGTCACAGATGTGCAGTACTGCTTATTAACGTATAAACATACGCCGCCCCCCTGACGTTTCCCCGTTACCTCTTCCTGCCGATCCGAGCGCAGCGGGGCTCCAAAGCCGTCAATCCACAGGTCTGCATCTCAGTCATGCGCAGTAAGCCAAGATTCCTTGGTTTGATACCTTGTTTCTTATAAACATGATATTTCTTTTTATAATAATCTGTAAATATTTTTCAGCACATGATTTTCTTAAATGCCTGAAAATCTATTGATGTAAATTTAACTTCTATTGAATGAATTGAAACGAGGCTCTCCAGTCTTTACAAGATTCGGGAGGCCAAAGACCACATTGACACCATCATTCTCAGGCGATCATCAGCTCCGGCTACTGCCTCGCAGCTGGCGGAAACTGCTACTTATTTGGGTGAGCTCAGCGCGTCTCCACCTACCTCCACACCTGCTCCAGCCTGCGCAGCTGACCATGGCCTCAGCAACAAACACTGGTTTCATCTCGGGGCTAAACCAAAAGCTTCACTTGGTCCCTCTCATCCTCCATCTGCGCCCTGGACCTTGGCTCGACCAGCTAATGGCCATCGTCGTTCGACCGGAATGGGCCGCGCCTCTTCTCTTCTGCTGTCCTTGGATAACAGATTTGATATCCTTTCCCTGGAGGGTTTTCCCCACCTGGACGCTGGCCGCCTGCCCGTGGATGCCCCTCATCCTCCCTCCTCTCCTTCAGCAGCGGCTCATGTCCGCAAACCCCGGATAAAGACCACCCAGGATGTGTCAAATTACACACCTGCTCCAGATAGAAGAAAACAGCGCATCTCCCCGCCTTCGCAACAACAACATCATCCTCTTCACAATTCCTCTCCTCATCAGAATCCACCGACAAAACCCCCCCAGACGACGCTGGTAATTGGTGACTTGATCGTGAGGAACATCAGAAGCAGGTACTGTGTGACTCGATTTTTTCCCGGGGCTAGAGTCTCTGACATTGAGGCTCTTATCCTTGACCTGCTAAATGAATTCCCTCACGTTCAAACTGTCGTTGTGCATGTGGGATGCAATAACATCCCAGATGAAGCGTCTGAGATTTTAAAAAGTGACTTCAAGAGCCTTCTGTCCACTCTTATGAACTGTGGCAGACGTGCGCTCATCTCTGAGCCTTTGGCACCTCTCAGGCAAGGCTGTAATCGTTTTAGCAGAACATTCAGTCTTAATTCTTGGCTGTGTTTTACTTGTCCTATTTTTAACATTGGTTTTGTTGACAATTTTAACTTATTTTGGAACCGCCCATCACTTATGAGTCCTGATGGCATCCACCCAAATAGACTTGGTGCACGTGTTTTAACAAACAGTCTTCTCTATTTTATTCGGTGTTTTCTGGTACAGTGACTGAAATTTGGTGTGTTTACTCACTCTGAAGTTTCTGGGTTTGCCAAACTGCCCTTTTTTGGTCCTGTTCCCACGTATTGTATTGATCCCATTAACTCGGGTGGTCTTTACCGTTTGGATCAGCCTTTGTTTTATAATCCTTCAGAGATTGAGCTTGTCTCCTGTTGCCCTAAATATTGTAACCCAGGACAAATACAACACAACCTGAAAAATGCTCGCACTTCTGCAGCTCCTCCTCATCCACGACCTTTCAACTTTGCCCCTCTCTCCTCCCTTAGAGAACCTTTTTCTGCTCCCTTTAAAGTTAGTAAAAAAGTAAAAACAAATAGAATGCATAAACTTCCCAGATTGATTAAACAAAATGTTGGTAAAATTCTAATCCAGCCTCAAGTCTCTAAAATTAATAAAATTAATAATTTGGCCTCTGTTCCCCCCCAAAGTTTAAAAATTAAATGTGGCTTATTAAACATTAGGTCTCTATCTTCTAAGTCTCTTCTGGTCCATGATCTATTAATCGATAACCAGATCGATCTACTATCTCTCACAGAGACCTGACTTGGGCTTGATGATTATGTTGGTTTGAATGAATCAACTCCCTCTGGGTATTTAAATTGTCATAACCCCAGAGGTTCTGGTCGTAGTGGTGGAGTGGCGGCAATTTTCCATTCTAAATTACTAGTTAATGTTAAGCAGAAATTATGTTTTAATTCCTTTGAAGGTTTTGCAGATTGTCTCCTCTATGCCATGGGTCAACACAACAGAAACACCTGAAATAAGTGATGGACAGTCTGCTCCATTCGTGATTGATTTTTTTTTTTTCGATCCAAGATGGCGCCCACAGTGGTCGCCATGGTGCTTCGCTGCGCTTTTTTTTGTTTGTTTTTGTTCGTCAATTGTGTGTCTGCCTGCTCTTACACCCGTGAAGAGCTACTAAATATCAGGACTTTCACTCCCACGGACCTACTCCCAGTTTTTTTGGCTCCTGCCGCCGATCTGGTTCACTTTTTAGCCCAAAAAGTGAGACGGCGAAAGAGAGGAAGACGAGCGGGCGCCCTCGTGCGGCTTCGCAGGAGAGGCACGCGCACGGCCTTGCCTGGGATCTTTCTGTCCAACGTCAATTCTCTTTATAATAAGGTAGATGAACTGAGACTGCTGATGCGATTTAAGGACCTCTCCACCTCGTGTGCCCTCTGCTTCACTGAGACCTGGCTCAAGGAAAAGACACCGGACAGCGCGCTCCTCCTCAAGGGATTTCAGCTGTTTCGTGCAGACCGCGACACGGGGCTCTCTGGCAAGACCACAGGCGGAGGAGTCTGCTTCTACATCAACAGCAGCTGGTGCTCCAATGTAACTGTGATCTCCCAACACTGTTCTCCCGCTCTGGAATATTTATTCATCAACTGCAAGCCATTTTATTCCCCGCGTGAGTTTGCTTCATCCATCCTGGCCGCTGTTTACGTCCCGCCCAACGCGGAGGTGTGCGAGGCTCAGCGCGCGCGCGCGGATCACATTCAGCAAGCAGAGCGGACTTTCCCGGACTGTCTGGTTATTGTGGTTGGTGACTTTAACCAGAGCAACCTGAGCCACGAACTCCCCCAATACAAACAGTTTATTAAATGCCCCACCAGAGGAGAGAACATGCTGGATCACTGTTACACTACAGTTAAGGACGCGTATTGCACTGTTCCCCGTGCTGCGCTCGGACTATCTGATCACGGGATGGTCCACCTGATTCCCACATACAGACAGAGACTGAAGCTCACAAAACCTGTTGTGAGCACTACGCGGGGTCTGGAGAAACCTCAAAACCATCTCGGAGCTCCAGAATACCTCCCCCCAGGCCACGGGGGGCAGGGAGTGGGTGAACAACCTGAATCTGTTTTTCAATAGATTTGACCAACCGCCCTCCCCCCTGTCTGCACAACAACCACTGCTGCCTCTAAGAAATCAAGTCCTGCTACCCACTCCCCACTCCACCGACACCCCCCCCACTCCCAACACACAGCCCCCCATCCTGATCCTGACCAAGACCCAGGTGAGGACGGAGCTGAGGAAGATCAAGGCGAGGAAGGCGTCGGGACCGGACGGCATCAGCGCAAAGCTCCTCAAGTCCTGTGCAGACCAGCTGTGTGGGATTGTGACGTATATCTTCAACATGAGCCTGAAACTGGGGAGGGTACCACAGCTGTGGAAAACATCTTGTGTGGTACCTGTACCAAAAACTTCCCACCCCAAAGACCTGAACAGCTTCAGACCGGTGGCCTTGACGTCCCACTTGATGAAGACCCTGGAGAGACTGCTCCTTGCTCATCTCCGCCCCCTGGTGGAACCAGCGATGGATCCACTCCAGTTCGCCTACCAGCATGGCATTGGGGTGGAGGATGCGGTGATCTTCCTCCTTCACCGTTCTCTGTCCCACCTGGAGAAGCCCGGGAATATGGTGAGGATCATGTTCTTTGACTTCTCCAGTGCTTTCAACACCATCCAACCGATGATCCTGAAGGACAAGCTGCTGCGCGCAGGGGTGGACCAGCACCTGTCATCATGGATCCTGGACTACCTCACGAACCGGCCTCAGTTTGTGAGAACCCGGGACTGTGTTTCCGACACGATCATCAGTAGCACGGGGGCCCCCCAGGGAACGGTGCTGGCTCCCTTCTTGTTCACTCTTTATACTGCGGACTTCTCACACAACACAACACATTGCCATCTACAGAAGTTCTCTGATGACTCTGCGATCGTTGGTCTCATCTCCAGCGGAGATGAAGCTGAGTACAGAGGGCTTATCCAGGACTTTGTGGACTGGTGCCATCGGAACTGCCTCCAGATCAACGCGAGGAAAACTAAGGAGCTGGTGGTGGACTGCCGCAGGCATGGGCAGCCCCTCACAGCACCAGTAAATATACAGGGAACAGACATCAAGATGGTGACATCCTACAAGTACCTGGGTATTCATCTGAACAATAAACTAGACTGGTCACACAATACTGACGCACTCTACAAGAAGGGACAGCGCAGGCTGTTCCTGCTGAGGAGACTCAGGTCTTTTGGTGTACAAGGGGCGCTGCTGAAGTCATTCTATGACACGGTGGTGGCATCAGCCATCACTTTTGGAGTGGTCTGCTGGGGCAGTGGCATTACTGCAGCCGATAGGAAGAGACTGAACAAACTGATTAAGAAAGCTAGCTCTGTCCTGGGGCAACGCCTTGATCCGATGGAGGAGATAGGAGAGAGAAGGACGGTGGCTAAACTGTCATCTCTGCTGGAGTCCGAGTTCCACCCTATGCAGGACATACTGGATGCACTGAGGAGCTCATTTAGCAGCAGACTACATCATCCCAGGTGCACAACCGAGAGGTTTCGTAGGTCCTTCCTACCAACGGCTGTCAGACTGTACAACCTAAACAGGGCTGCTCGCAGAGATAGCAAAAAGACGTAACAAACTAATAGTTTTTTTTTTTTGTTTTTTTTTTTTGAATGCAAAAGATGCAATAGACTTACACAATGGTCCTCTCCGGCATACAACTAGGAACATACCGGTCGCTATGGAGGGTGAGAATATGTATGGGCACATAATCATACCATGTAGGATAACTAAATAGACGGTTATGCTGTTTCATCCCACCTAGCAACAATGCTCTGCACTGTGTGTGTTTATATATTTACATATTTATTCCATCTAGCTACAATGCTCTGCACTGGGTGTGTTTATATTTATATATCTATATATTTATTCCATCTAGCTACAATGCTCCGCACTGTGTTTTTATATATCTACATATTATTCCATCTAGCTACATTGCTCCGCACTGTGTGTTTATATACTTGCATATTTATTCCACCTAGCTGCAATGCTCCGTACTGTGGGTGTTTATATATTTACATATTTATTCCATCTAGCTACAATGCTCTGCACTGTGTGTTCATATATTCATATATTTATTCCATCCAGCTACAATGCTCTGCACTGTGTGTCTGTGTGTGTGTGTGTGTGTATATATATATTTTATAGTAATATGTACATATGTATATTAGCTGCTCTTGCTTGCTTGTTTTTTTTTTTTTTTTTTTTTTTCTTGCCTTCTGATTGTTGCTCTGAGTGTTGCTTTCCCTGTGCTGTTGCAATCCTGGAATTTCCCCGTTGTGGGACTAATAAAGGCTTATCTTATCTTATCTTATCTTATCTTATCTTAAATGGACCAGTGAAGTTGGGGAGGAGCTGAGCACGTGCTTGGAAATAACTGACTGGGACATGTTTAAAGGAGCCACGCATGATCTGGATGAATACACGGACACTGTGACCTCATATATCCACTTTTGTGAGGAGAGCATTCTTCCATCGCGCACCAGGGTGAGTTACTCCAACGACAAGCCCTGGTTCACAGCTAAGCTCAGACAGATCAGGAAGGAGAAGGAAGCAGCGTTGAAAAGTGGAGACAGGGACTGCTACAGGGAGGTCAAATACCGGTTTAGCAGAGAGCTGAGGAGAGCTAAATCTGTGTATTCTGAGAGACTCCAGCAACAGTTAACTGCTAACGACTCTGCTTCTGTGTGGAGAGGACTGAGGCAAATCACCAACTATCGGCCTCAGGCTTCTAAAGGACAGGATGACAAAGCCCTTTGTCAAAGACTGTCCCAACACTATGACACCTCATCAGCTGTGTCCAGCCCCCCCCCCCCCCAGCGCCACTGCCTCCACGGTCCCCACTTCATCAAAGGCACCCCCCCTCCTCCCCTGCCCTTGCCATCAGTGAGCAGGACGTGCACAGACAGTTCTCCAGACTGAACCCGCGCAAGGCCCCCGGTCCGGACGGCGTGTCTCCCTCCACCCTGAGACACTGTGCGGAGGAGCTGACTCCTGTCTTCACAGACATTTTTAACACCTCCCTGAAGTCATGCCACGTGCCGGCCTGCCTCAAAACCTCTACCATCGTCCCTGTCCCCAAGAAGCCACGGATCACTGGACTTAACGACTACAGACCTGTAGCGCTCACCTCTGTAGTCATGAAGTCCTTTGAGCGCCTGGTCCTGCCCCACCTCAAGTCCATCACCACTCCCCTCCTGGACCCGCTGCAGTTTGCCTACAGAGCCAACAGGTCTGTGGACGACACAGTCAACCTGGCCGTCCACTCCATCCTGCAGCACCTGCTCTGCTCCAGGACAAGCTGTCCCTGCTCAACGTGCCTGACTCCCTCTGCAGGTGGATCACCGACTTCCTGACGGACTGGAAGCAGCATGTGCGGCTGGGAAAGACTGTCTCAGACTCTGTTAGCATCAGCACCGGATCACCCCAGGGCTGTGTACTTTCCCCCCTGCTCTTCTCCCTGTACACTAACTCCTGCACCTCCAGCCACCAGTCTGTCAAGCTGATCAAGTTTGCGGATGACACCACCCTCATCGGGCTCATCTCCAACGGCGACGAGTCCGTCTACAGGAGAGAGGTGGCCCAGCTGGCGTCCTGGTGCAGCCACAACAACCTGCAGCTGAACGCTTTGAAGACAGTGGAGATGATCGTGGACTTCAGAAAAGTCACAGCCTCTCTGCCCCCCCCCCTTACCCTCACAGACTCTCCCATCACCACTGCGGATTCCTTCCGCTTCCTGGGCACCACCATCACCCGGGACCTCAAGTGGGAGCCGACCATCAGCTCCCTCATCAAAAAGGCCCAGCAGAGGATGTTCTTCCTGCGGCAGCTGAGGAAGCACAAGCTACCCACCAAGATGTTGGTGCAGTTCTACACGGCCATCATCGAGTCCATCCTCACCAGCTCCATCACCGTGTGGTACGCAGGAGCCACCGCCAGGGACAGACTAAGACTGCAGCACGTTGTGCGCACTGCTGAGAAGGTTGCAAGCTCGGCTGCAAGCTCCCATCCCTCCAGGACCTGTACATCTCCAGGACCCGGAGGGGTGCAGGTCGGATCATAGCCGACCCTTCACACCCTGGACACGCACTGTTTGCCCCCCTCCCCTCAGGCAGAAGACGTCGGTCTATTCAGACTAAAACCTCCCGCTACATGAACAGCTTCTTCCCCTCTGCCATCAGACTGCTGAACACTAAGTGACTTATTAGACTCTCGTGCACCACGTACAGCAGCTCAACTGGACTCATGACAATTATCACTGTTTTCTTTTTGCACTACCGACTGCACTATGTGGAACTCCACAATATCTGCTGCTTGTTAATATATTTAAAAATTGCATAGATTAATTTTACTTATTCATATTTTACCTTTTATTGCATGCGTAGTTTTTAATTTTTATCTTTAGTGCTACTCCATATTTAATGTTGCAGCATTGCACCGAGACAAATTCCTAGTTTGTGTACTACATGAACAATGGCAATAAATCTCATTCTGATTCTGATTCTGATTCTGATAGCATGGTTGATGGTGTTACTGCCTCTCTGCATCGGACTCTAGATTTGGTAGCCCCTTTATAAAAGAAAAAGTCTAACCAGAGATTTCTTACCCCTTGGTTTAACTCAGAAACTCGTGGCTTAAAACAGAAAACTCGTCAATTGGAAAGAAAATGGTACTCAACTAATTCAGATGAATTCTGCTTGGCGTGGAGAAATCATCTCTTAATCTATAAAAAATCTCTTAGAAAAGCTAGATCAAGCTATTATTCTGCATTAATAGAAGCGAACAGGAATAACCCCAGGTTTCTCTTCAACACTATAGCCAGGCTTACAAAGACTCGGTCAATTGACTCGGTCAATCCTCGCATCCCCCCTGAGGTTTCTAGTCAGGACTTTCTGAACTATTTCAATCTTAAAATTTTATCTATCAGAGATGAAATCAGTCAGATTCTTCCTACCGTAAACTCTAGTACATTAACTATTGCAACTCCCTCAATTGATATCTGCTTAGATAAGTTTACTCCAGTCGACCTCTTAGAGTTGGATAAAATAATTTCCTCTTCTAAGCCTTCATCTTGCCTTCTGGACCCTATTCCTTCCAGGTTATTTAAAATTATTTTCCCAATTATTGGTAGCCGTATTCTTCTTATTATTAATTCTTCTTTAACTCTGGGTTATGTTCCACTGGCTTTTAAAACTGCTGTAATTAAACCTTTACTTAAAAAGCTGCGCTCGATCCTGGAGTTTTGGCCAATTATCGACCAATCTCTAATTTGCCTTTCATTTCAAAAATCTTGGAAAGAGTTGTTGCTGTGCAATTATCTGACCATTTGCAGGGAGTTGGTTTGTTTGAGGTGTTTCAATCTGGGTTCAGAGCTCATCACAGCACTGAAACTGCCTTAGTGAAAGTCTCTAATGACCTCCTGACTGCATCTGATAATGGACTTGTCTCTGTCCTTGTTCTTTTAGATCTCAGTGCAGCCTTTGACACTATTGATCATGCCATTCTACTTGATAGATTGGAACACTTTGTTGGACTCAGTGGAACTCCGTTGCAGTGGTTTAGATCTTATTTGTCTGATAGATTTCAGTTTGTCCATGTCAATGATGGATTTTCTTCCAGCTCTAAGCTCAGTCACGGAGTTCCACAGGGATCTGTGTTGGGCCCTACTCTTTTTAGTCTATATATGCTCCCGTTGGGCAATATCATCAGAAAGCACTGTATACATTTTCACTGTTACACAGATGACACACAACTATACCTGTCAATGAAGCCCGATGATTGTGATCAGTTGGCCAAGTTAGATGCCTGTCTTAAGGACATCAAAGCTTGGATGACTTGTAATTTTTTACTATTGAACTCTGATAAGACTGAAGTCATTGTTGTTGGCCCAAAACATCTTAGAAATTCCTTTTCAGACTATGCCCTTATTTTAGATGTGGCCACTCTCACTCTGAACAGTTGTGTGAGGAACCTTGGAGTGATTTTTGACCAGGATTTGTCCTTTAATTCACATATTAAAACTGTTTCTAGGACCGCCTTATATCTGCGCAATATTGCCAAGATCAGGAGCATCTTGTCTCTGGGTGATGCTGAGAAACTGATTCATGCCTTTGTCAGTTCACGATTAGATTATTGTAATTCGCTATTATCTGGTTGTCCTAAAGTATCTTTGAAAAATCTTCAGTTGATTCAAAATGCTGCTGCAAGAGTTTTAACTGGTTCTAGAAAAAGAGATCATATTTCCTCGGTTCTGTCCTCCCTCCATTGGCTTCCCATTGAATTCAGAATCAAGTTTAAAATCCTTCTTCTTACTTTCAAAGTTCTTAACAATCTGGCCCCCCAGTATATAAAAGATCTGATATTACCTTACCATCCTAATAGAGCATTACGCTCCCAAAATGCTGGCTTACTTGTGTTGCCCAGAATCTCCAAAAGTATGGTGGGAGGCAGAGCCTTCTGCTACCAAGCTCCTTTTCTCTGGAACCAGTTACCAGGTTGTTTTGACTCCGTTGATTTCAGCACAGAAATCCAAGATTTGAAACAGAAACTCAAAGACAATCAGCTGTCATGGCGGCCGCTGGGCCGTCATCCAGCTCATCAGCTCCAGCCGCGCGCAGATTAACAGGTGTTAATCAGCGGCTCTTAAAAGCCAGCGTCATGGACAGCTCGGCACGGAGTCGTCTGTCTACCTCGTCAGAGTATGAGCCAGAGCTTCGTTCCACAGCCACGTCAAGAACGCCACGACCAGATCTACCACGTAAGAAGACTATCTGCTTCGCTACGCCTAACCTTTACTCTTGTGCCCAGGTGGGCTTCCCAGGCGGCGGACTGGTACGCTCCCGGAGCTCCTCCTGGTCTACGGAGTCAGAGCCTCATCTCATAGTCAAGCCAAGACCACCACGACAAGACCTACCACGTAAGAAGGCTATTTGCCTGTCTACGCCTAATCTTCACCCCTGTGCACAGGTGGACCTCCTAGGCGGCGGACCGGTATCTCCAACGGACGGAGAATTACCCTTTCCCTTCCGGAGCTCCTCCTGGCCTTCACTGATCCAGGAACTTCTTCCACTGCAGCTGCAGGTACTGTCACTCCCTCAGTCACAGGAATCATTGTCTCCACAGTTACGGACATTATCACTGTCACGGCTACGGGAACAGTCAATGTCACAGCTGTCAGTGCAGTCTTTGCTCTCACCATGAACTCCTCCACGGTTAGTGGAGTTATCACCGTCACAGCTTCAAGCACCAGAGTCACCACAGCACGCGGACATCGGAGAACGACTAGATACAGTCGGAGACAACCTCAAGTAAGCTGCACACCTGCACTTGTCCTTTTGTGCTGAACAGCCTTAACGGTTTCTGCTTGTGTGTTCTAGGGTTGCCAGGTCGTCCTCTGTACTGCTCAGCTCCGGTGACCAGGCCACGATATCAGCACTCACACTAGCACTACACTCACTTACACTTCACAATAAAGAATAACTATTTTGTATCTGCCCGTGTCTGTGTCTGTCTCTTGGGTCCTGAAACGTAACAGTAGCACTTTAATATTGAGGTGCAGGATGTTAAAAGGGAGTTCTGCGCTGTAAAAGTGAACAAAAGTCAGGGCCCTGATAATATATGTGGGCGCTTGGTAAAGTCCTGTGCACATGAACTGAGTCCTATATTTCATTACATTTTCAACAAGTCCTTACAGACACAACATGTGCCTAAGATCTGGAAAGAAGCCGTGGTTGTTCCCGTTCCAAAATCCAGCTGTCCTAAAACGGTGAACGACTTTAGACCAGTTGCTTTGACTTCAATTTTGGGGGGCTGCACGGTGGGCTGCACGGTGGCGCAGTGGTTTAGCACTGTGGCAGCACAGTTTTACCCTCGGCCGGGGGATCGTGGGGATCATGAGATCGTGGGTTCGATCCCAGCCGCCGACCAACAGTGAGCTGTGTGGAGTTTGCATGTTCTCCCCGTGTTGCGCGGGTTTACTCCGGGATTTCTCCGGTTTCCTCCCGCACACCAAAAAAAAACATGTAGGTTTAGGGCGCTCGCGCACGCAGCGACCAGCAGCCGGTGGCTTGTCACCAGACTGCAAACCAAGTCTACCTACGGGTACAAATAAGTAACAAAAAAAAAAAAAATTAATGAAAATTTTTGAAAAACTGGTCAGATGTGAGGTCCTAAGGCAGACTGAACATGAATTGGATCCTCTGCAGTTTGCCTATAGGCCTCACAGAGGAGTGGAGGATGCCACTGTCACTATGTTGAACATGCTTTTTAAACATCTGGATTTTAATGGGACACATGCCAGGCTTTTATTTGTGGACTTTTCTTCCGCCTTTAATACAATCCAACCTCATATTTTAGTTGAAAGGCTCCTGCAACAATTTGATTTGAGCAATAATCTGGTGGGTTGGATTCTGGATTTCTTAACCAACAGGACGCAGAGAGTAAGGGTCAATGGCACATTGTCTGACCTAAAGTGCTCTTCTACTGGCGCTCCTCAGGGGTGTGTGTTGTCACCACTACTCTTCATCCTGTATACAAACATGTGCCGGAGCAGACATGACAACAGACACATTATAAAGTATGCTGATGACTCAGTCATTGTCAGTCTCCTCCAGGATGGTGAGAGTGGCCACGGCCCAGTAGTTGATGATTTTGTTCACTGGTGTGAGGATTCCTACCTGCAGCTGAATACAACAAAAACGAAAGATATGATTATTGACTTTAGGAGGAAAACTCCCAGGCACAAAGTCACCATACTAAAAGGCCAGACCACCGAATGTGTACAATCGTACAAATATCTTGGGACGATTATTGATAGTAATTTAAACTTTGAAGTGAACTGTGAAAGGGTGTGCAAAAAGGGTCAGCAAAATTTGCATTGTTTGAGGAAACTTGCACGGTTCCAAATTGACCGAACCATAATGACAATGTTTTATCGGGCTTTTATTGAATCTGTTTTATCCTTTTCTTTAGTGTCATGGTTTGGTCAGATAAAACTGAAACAGAGGAAATCCTTGGATCAGGTAGTTAGATGGTCCAGTCGTTTTGCTTGGTGAGTCACAGCTGAGCCTGACATCCCTGTACACCAGACAAGTACAGAGGATGGCTACCTCCATTTTAAATGACGACTCCCACCCTTTGCACTGCAACTTTCAGCTTCTTCCCTCCAGACGGAGGTTTGCTGTCCCAAAAAGTAAAACCCAGCGCTACAAAAACAGCTTTGTCCCTGCTGCTGTCAAAGAGTTGAACAAGCTATAAAAATATATTGTACATAATTTAGGTACCTATTTATTAACTTCATTTTATATTTACTTATTTTGTATGATGTCACTTGGGTTCTAAATATTTTATTGGGTTTTAGACCTTTGAGTTTTTTAACCTCTGACTAGTTTTTAACTTTTAACTTTAATATGACCCTTCTCTCTTACCTCTGGTTTCTCCCTCATCTCTTTGTCTTTTTATACCCTGTTTGATGGAGCCTTGAGTATTTTTATCATGTTTATAGTCAGCTTCATGTGTGCCTGTGTTTGTGTCTATGTTGAATGTAATTAGTGGCTTGTAAATATGGATGTCACCAGACTGCAAAACAAATCTACCTATGGGTACAAATAAAGTAACCTGAACCTGAACCTGAACCACTCTGGGTCCGGGAGTCAGACTCCGTCAGACAGGAGTCAGACAGGTCTCTGTTTTTAAGAACAGGGTAAAATCCTTCCTTTTTAATATAGCTTTCATTTAAGGAGGGCTTTTGTGTCTTTTAACCCCACTCTTGTTCTATTGTTATGTGATCCATACTGCTGGTTGACCTCTAATATTGTACTTGACATCTTACTGCTATGTTCTTTATATCTGTCCTTTCCATCCTCCCTATCCCCTCATCCCCAGCCAGTCGCAGCAGATGACTGCCTCTCCCTGAGCCTGGTTCTGCTAGGGGTTTCTTTCTTCCAAATGGGAGTTTTTCCCTCTCCACTGTCGCTTAGTGCTTGCTCGTAGGGGATCGTCTGATTGCTGGGTCTTTCTGTGACTGTGTGTTTTTTTTTTTCTGCACTGTGGCGCCATGAGACGGCTTTTGTTGTGATGTGGCGCATTATAAATAAAGCTGAATTGAATTGAATTGAATTGAATTGAATTGAATTGAAATGTTGTGATTTCATTACCAAGCAGTTTCATCTATATTTTTCTCTTCATTATTGACCATTTATTGATAATTTTTATGTATTATCTATTTTTCTGAGAATTTTGCTAATTATTTTTTGCTAATTAATTTCTGTGGTACCCCCCCCCCCCGATGCATGGAGATGCACATGCATCAAAGTTACAGGGTATTTACTTGATGGGTAGTGTCTTTTTACTAGAAGGAAGTGTGTTACCACTTTTTATGTGTTACACACAGTTAATTTAGATGAAAATTTGTGAGTAGTGTAGTTCCTTCAAAATGAGGTTTCATTAGTCATAGTGCAGCGGCATGAAAAAATAAGCAGCGATGCTGTGGTTTTAAGCAGGTTTTATTAAATCATACCGCCGTCACGAGCACGGCACCGGGAGCGAGCCCAAGCGGCTCTCAGAGAAGGAGGACACAAAGTCTGTGTGTCCAGCAGCAGCAGTTTCAGAATCAGAATGAGAGAGGGTTTGAGTTACAGAGTTGCAGCACATATATACCCAACTACAACAATACATCAAAGAGCATTCCCTAGCAGTTGGTATGATCAAAGAGATAACAGAACAGGCATGAGATATTTGCATTTGAAAGACATATTGATCTCGGTCCCTAGGTCACAGTAAGGACAGGACGCATGAACACAATGCATGAAAGGCAACATTAACATCACAGAAGTGAGCCAGAAGAAGCGGGGCTGCCTGTAGACATTAATACACATTTCACTGTTCTGTTAATTGCTCTAGCTGAGCATTATTTATTTTGTTACATATTGCATATGTCACCAAGGATTTATTAAATTGAAAGCTAATGGTGATGTTATGATTCCTATCTTTTCACCTTGTTGATTTGGCAAATCTAAATCCTGGTGAAAGCTAAAGATTTTGTGAATGGTTTCCCTTTCCTGTTGAAAAACGAAAACATGAACAGGAATGGAGAATAACAGAAAAAAAAACCCTTTAAATTACACCTAAAGCTTCCACAATTTGAATAATGTGACTTTGCTATTCACAACAAGTATTTGCTAAATATTCAGTGAATCAGTAAATGTTTTACCAATGTGCACGAGTCAGCATTACTTTAAGATCACTTTTTAAATAAAACAGTGTCATATATTAGAAGCCTTAAATCAATGCAGCATTTAGAATTACTAACTGCAAAGTGCAGGCCTAATCTCTTTCCTGAGTGGCAGAGGTCATAGAGCAGCACTGTGTGTTCAGGAATTTATTGCACAGGAAAGTAAAAAACGACATTGTGAGCACAGACATGCTTCTAAGGTTAGAATGATTGATACTGAAATCTATTTTTTTTTCCCTAAATCCTGCAGCCCTTCAGACCTTGAGCCTTCTTCTCCCCCCCTTTTTTTACATGGACAGTGAAAGGATCAAAATGTAAATAAGCACATAGGCATTTATTAAAAAAATACTAACTAACCTGCACTTATTATAGCGCTTTTCTAGTCACAAAGACCACTCAAAGCGCTTTCACTAATACTAACCCTCTATTCTAAAGGCCTATAGGAAACAGATATCGAGGGACAATTTAGAACAGCCAATTAACCTAACATGCATGTCTTTAGATTATGGGAGGAAACCGGAGTCCCCGGAGTAAACCCACGAAGCACAGGGAGAACATGCAAACTCCACACAGAAAGGCTCCAACCCCTGCCAACCTGGGGATTCGAACCAGGAACCTTCTAGCTGTAAGGCAACAGTGCTAACCACTGCACCACCGTGCTGCCCCCAAAAATGAGTTTAGTATTATTGAAACAAAGCAACAATATGACATAGAATTACCAAGACCTCTGTTTGATAGTCAGTAGTCTCTGGTAAATCATATGCACAAACATAGTAATTATCAACCTCTTCTATGCTTTGAATCATGTAATATAAGGTGTACATAAAGCCTTCAGTGATTAGGCATTATTAAGTGACAGCATGATATTGTAATGTTCAGTTAATTTTATCATTGTCATGCTGGTAGCACTGATTAACATGTGTGCAATTGTACTTAACTTAGTGGTTTAGCCGCCTTTGGTGTCGACGAGAGGGGCGCGGACAGTGGTAAGGTGATGTTGTTTTGCTGGGTCCCAGAGGCTGGTTGTTTGGCGAGACCGGGGAACAGAGGGAAGGAAAACCCCTTTGAGATCGTTAGTCCTGTGTCCTTTTTCCCTGTAAAGTTCACTGTTATGCTTCAGTCAGAGAGATAAGGCAATTGAGTCAATAAAAATCAGTGATACGTCAAAAAATTGAATAAAAATAGCTCAATGTTTTCCATTTTCCAAAGAAAAACTGGAGGAAATGAAAATACTGGCTTTAAAAATAAGTAAATAGTTTACCATGTACGCAACATTAGAGTCAAAACCCACAAAATTAAGACTGAAAAAGGAAAAACCCCACAAAAGGAAATTGTAAAAACCCCAAAGCTTTGCAAAAATACCCATATATAGATTTTTACTCTTTCACGCCTCTGTCACATAGGTCAGCACCTACACAGCCTGTGTTTTTTTTCTTTTTTTTTTCTCAAGCAACCACACACACACAGACACACACAGAAATTCTCCCCTCTCTGCTATCCACACAAGGTTACGGCTAGACAAAACATATACACACACAGAGACACACACAATGAAAAGCTTCAGCCTTCTATTTTTTTCTACACTGCCGTAAAAACACACACAAGTCAACTCCTCTTGCTCAAAATTACTATTGTCAAACACCCATAGCTTTAAACATTCCTCAAGAGGATAACAATTAATTAACCAACTCTTTTATGCTCCACAAATACTAGAAAAAAATCACAAACAACAATTTTACAGCCTCGTGCAACCTGCTCTTTCTGCCTTCGCAGAGAACCTCGTCTCTCTTACTCCAGAGCAGATTTCACGAGACACAGAGACAAAATCAAACCAACTGCAGTAACTTTTACCCAGCGCTACAACAAAGCTTTAAAAATAAAAATCTACTAGTACTTTTCAGTGGTCACGTAACCTCCCACGGTATGCCGAGAGCTCATCAATATTGAGCAATAAAACAACCGTAGAGATACGAATTTTCCCTGAACAACTCCAGCGGTCACGCAACCTCCCACGGTGTGCTGAGAGTCCAGATATTGAGCAATAAAGCAGTCGTGGCAGATGCGCAAATCTTTCCATGAAAATCTACTTGCGTGCAACTTCCGAAACCTTCACTGTTGCTGACTCTAAGTTTCGAGAGCAACGAATCCTGCCTCCACCTCCCAGTATTTTCACCATGGCAGGGGAACCAGCGATTTAGTCACAATGAGAAACTTAACCAGGCTTTGCGATGTCAAAGCGGTCCGGCCAAAACCATATAACATCTTACGCGTATTTAACTCACTGGGACTTGAACCCAATGTCCATAAACTCAACAACAAATGTACTTACATCCAAGCTGCCTGTAGGATTCTCAGATCCGTCACCCAGTCAGTTCCAGCTCCCCGGTTCGAAATGCCTTCACTGCAGTAACACTGAGCTTTGTACCCAGACTGGGAAGGTCTTTCATCAGCTGTGCACTTGCTGAAATCGGGCAGAGGCACCGGAAAGACGGAGATATGTGGCTCCGCTGTTTGGAGTGCCAAAATGTGAAATATGATAGAAAAATTCCATATTATACACATTATTATTGTTATTAATAATGTATTATTATACCTGAGAAGTATCATGCCTTTCATATGCCATGTTTAATGTTTGTATGTGCATTCTATTTAGGATAAGTTCATATATCCCTTTATATTATTCTTTCATATTATAAGTCTGATGTATTCTGTGAGCAATTATTGGCCTTCAGAGAATTCAGACTGAGGGTTGGTACATGCGTAAAGGATGATCTAAGCTACGCTGATAATGACATGCCCAGTTTTCCTTTGGGTCACAGGAATGCACAGGAAATCCTAGCTTGTGTAGATTAGGTTTATGGACACCCTGTCTCCAGAATGTCTGTAACGTTTTTTCATTTGCTCATCACCCAGGATAAGCTCTCATATGTCATGCTGACCTGTTTATTAGGACCGCCTTTCTCTCCCCCTTTCTCCTATCACCCCTCCCTTTTCTGTTGCCTATAAATACCAAACATAAAGAGTGTGCCTTCAGAGATTCGATGTGTGTGCTGAAGGCCATGCTTTGTAATCTCTCCCTCAAAATGGCCATTTGAGGTTAAATTTGAACTGAAACTTTTCTTTTATCTATTTTTATAATAAATGTACCTAAATCCAATATCAAGTCTGATTTTTTGACTTTGAATAATTTAAACTCAGAATTATTCTAACAGACCTGCTATGGTTACGTCACCAAAAACGCTCCGTCTTAACTCGTCTTTTTTCAGGGGGTGGGGCTTAACAGAAATTTCACAGTAAAAAAGCAAAGACATGACCCATTTGAGTGATTTCACGCTTGATATGTCTTGTAAGTCATAAAACACATGTTCCAGACACGTTTAAAAAAAGACTCGATTTTTGGCGAAGTGTCACTTTAAGTTAAGGATAATGTGGTAATATTAAAATTTGTAACTACTGAAGCATTGTAACATGCATAATTCAGTACCATTGGAGTTTGATGCATGCGCATGTCAGATTTTCATCTTGAAATAATGTTTCCAAAATTATTTTGATGGTACATTAACCTTTGAAGTGTGAATGTCACTTTCCACATAGCCTGAGTATGTCCACATTTTCTGCCATGATGGACAAGGCTAGCACCCCAAATTGAAACTCAGCACCCCTAAAGCTCTGATCCTAGAATTGCCCCTGCCTGCAATGGTTCTATTCTTGGTAGAAAAACTGAACGAACTACAACTATGGGGACTATATCCTGCGTTCCAACAGCCAATCACAGAGCACAACTGTTTCCTCCAACAACAAAGCACCCTGTGATTGGCTGTTGGGAATGAGGTCATAGTCGCCATAGTTGTAGTCTTTTCAGTGTTACTATACAAGAAAGTTAATGCTGCTTTAAGAGTAAAACAAAAAAGTCTACAAATTTGTTGGATTTTACTTTTTCTATACAACAGTTCACAGTTTAAAGCACACTCATAACCTAACTGAAATATCCTCATTCGTTTTATACTTATTTTTGAAGTTTACCTAGTTTTTTTAAAACCCCAGTATGCTATTTACAAAGCAAGTGAAATCTGACCTCCTACAGCCTTGGAAATGCAGAGCTGCTCGTGATTGTACGAGCCCAGTCTCAGTAAAAAAAAAACAAAACGTGGAATTGCATGTCTTGTTACTGAGAGAAAACGTACAGAGGCACGTGAAAAAAGATTTTTGACGTGCAGTGGGTACGTGGCGTTTAGCATTTTAAAAAAAAACATCAGTAACAGCATTTTTCCCCCCTTTTCACTTTCACTTTTTTGACTTTGACTTTGAAAATCGACCAACTAACCCATACTTTAATCCCTAACCCTAACCTCACAAGAACCTTTCATTAGCGGAGTGAAAAACAAAGTAAGAAAAAAAAAACCCCGAAGAAAAAGGTCAGTGAGAGATGAGAGTCGAACTCGTGTGTTTTTGCTGAAAGAGCTGTGTTGTTCTATGCATGTGCGGTGAGGACTGTATGCGCAGTGAGTGAACTTGTAAAAACATATGGGAGGCATTTTTTTTTTAAATTTAACATGCATATGCACTAGAGGGGTGGGAAAACGTTTATTACATTTTTTACTGTGACCGGGTTGGATTGTACATATGGGTGGGGAGATTATCCAACATGGCAACTTTTAAATTTTCTGTAATAGCTTGAAAACAAAGGAAAACTTTCTGAAAATATTTGAGGTGAAAAATAAACTGTTTCGTTGTTGAATCTGTTTTATCTGACATCAACAACTACTAGTGTAAACTGTGCCAAGAAATATAGCCCAAGGAAAACTTCTGAGTTAGAAACTATTAAGGTTCATTCATAGATTTTTTTATGTTTAACTTAGAATCTTTATTTTAGTGGGGCTGTAATCAATAATTAAGCTATCTGTTTTAGACTTTAATTTTGCTTATGTGTGATGTGGTTTCCATTGATTGTGTGCACAGGTTTAGTTACCAACAAGTGTAGAGATTAATCAGTCCTGGACTGTGTTAATGTTTAGGATTATGAAATGTCTTTGTAATCTAGGAGCGCATGAGGTAGACTTCAAAGGAAATGATCATGTCTAGTTGTTTCTAGGTAACTCCAAGTAATTCCATAGCTTCCTTTCCCCTAAAGAAACTATTGGTAAAACATAGTGGATAACAACTTTGGAAGAGACTACTCCTGTAGCTGCTCCTCTCACCCATCCTGTCTCCATTGTGAGGGTAGGACCCATTGAATATAATCAGTGACTGACTCTTTGTTTTGCAACAGTTTGGGTCACTACTATATATAGTACACAGACTTAGCACCATAAAAAAGAAGATATCAAAAATACCAAATATCATTCTTATTCTCCATGCTCTTCTTATGTAAAATCTTTGGGTGGCTTTGAAAGTGATGTTTCTTGTTGGCTTCTGTTTTGTTTAGTTGACATCCTCATAATGCTGTTATATCCAGTCAGAACCAAGTCATTCCAAAGCCCCACCTAACAGTGTTTTGGGCTACATTGCAGTATCTATCCTGAGACAGGACTTTTTTTTAAACAAACACAAGTTCTTGAAAGTTTTCCTACCATGGATAGTTCCTTAAGTGAAGATACTGTACACACCATGTGTCGAGTTCTGATAAAACTTCTTCCTAGCACTTTTGGTGGATGTGGGGCAGTTTATGATGATCTAAGGTTATAGTCTCCATAAATCCATTTCTGTCATTTAGGGTAGTATGTCATGGTGTGGCAAATGCCAATGAATGTGGCAGTTTTTGGATTTGCCAACTTTTCTGATGTTCGTCGGCCTCCGTTGGTCTATGATGACCATGGAAGAGAATCCTAAACGTCTACTCTGCTGGAACAGCACTGCCTGTGGCTGAACAGGCTGATGCGCACCGGTGTTCTACCTTCCAGCGTTGGGCGTTGGTAGGATTCAAGCCTGGGCAGGAAGATATGGAGGACAAGATGTTACCCATGCAGCATGTCCCCCCTCTCCACGTCGCTGATGAATCCAAAGGAACAGCAGGGCTGCTATAGTTTGGCACCAGCGCCGTCGCAGGAGCTGCTGGAACGATGTTGAGCACAACAGAGAACTGCCTTAGGGGCTCCGAC
Source organism: Pholidichthys leucotaenia (assembly GCA_020510985.1). NCBI lineage: Eukaryota > Metazoa > Chordata > Actinopteri > Cichliformes > Pholidichthyidae > Pholidichthys > Pholidichthys leucotaenia. The sequence goes on from CM035837.1 coordinate 144,878,125, forward strand.
TCCGGATTTTTCCTCAGGGTTGACTCCCGAAGCTTTTCCCGTGACCGGGTGTGCCGCAAGGCAGTGGAGGTTTGAAATCAGGGTTTACCTTCCCCTAGATGGGCTACCTTCCCAGGTTGACGAGCCACCATCTACCCGAATTTTTTCTGATGAATACTGGCGGAAATCAAGCTAGTATCTCACAGAGCAGAGAATGATGAGGAACATTCATGAATGCTGCACTTTTTGGGTTTTTATCAGTGTTTGTAAAAGGTTGCAAAACAGTTCACCAACAATTTTTAAGGTCATCAACAGTTTTGTTGTAAAGAGTCTTAAACAATCGCTAGTGTTCACTACTAGGCGAACCAAAAACGACTTTAATGACACACTTTATAATCATTTGCAAATGCTTACAACTATTTCGCAACTGTTTGCAGAAAAATACATTCACAAATGTAACATTTTAAAAAACATGTTCATGTTTTTTAAACATATATGGGAACTCCCGTATCTCAGGGAGCAGCGAATGCTGAGGAACATTAACGAACGTTACGCTTTCATCATGATTCATAAAAGGCTGCCAAACAGTTCACCAACAGTTTTTCGTGTCACCGAATGTATTTTTTCACAAACAGTTGCTAAATAGTTGTGTTTGCAAATGAATGTAACACTTTTGAAAATGGTTGTAACGCATGTCGCTAAAATTCTTTTTGGTTCACGTAGTAGTGAACACAAGCAACAAAACTGTTGGTGATCTTAAAAACTGTGTCCAAACTGTTTTATGACCTTTTACAAACCCTGACAAAACCCAAAAAAGCACAGTGTTTGTGAATGTTCCTCAGCATCCGCCACTCAGTAAGATGCTAGCTTCATTTTCACTTGATTTTCTTGAACATTCATCAGAAAAGTTGGTGAATCCAAAAATCACCCCATTTGTTAGCATATGCCACTCCGTGAGACACTACCCATACTGATATGTGTTCAGTTTACAGGGGCAGCAGTCTAAACAGAGATACTTGTTAACAACCTACAGCTCTTCTAGAAGGACCTAACTGGACGAGATCTCTGAGGTTTTCCCAGGCCGACTGATACCGCTTTTCTACAGGTGTTGGTGTAGAAGCCAGGCTGAGCACTGCTTTCTGTGTTGCTTGGTCTGAGAAACTTGTGCTGGTGCTTCATTTTTTCTGGCTCCAGGACAAAGCTGGTCTGGGCTCCAAGTACCAGTGATGTCACAGACCATGAAGTGGGACATGCTTTTCCCACAGCACACCCACTGCTGTAAAACTGAGGTCATCATTTTGTTATCAGCTCAGCCCCTCCAGTGAAAAAAAAGCAATCTGGTATCTCCAGGAGCCGGGCTGAGCACTGGTACTGCTTTTCCACCAGCATGGCAAGAGTCCTGGTGCTTGGCTAGTGCTCAGCTCAGCTTTTGAAGATACCAGTTTGTTTTTGCACCAGGGGAGCAGAGCTGATAACCAGAGCTGGGTAGAGTATCCAGAAACTGTACTCAAGTAAAAGTAGTTATATTACCTTATTGTGGCGGTTTGGGAAAACCCCCACAAACAGACTAAGGACAGACAACTCGCTACTCCTGGTTTTTTCCGCTACACTACTGTGATAATGTCACCTTTCATGCATTGTGTTCATGTGTCCTGTCCTTACTGTGACCTAGAGACTCAGATCAATATGTAGATGTGCCTGTTAACCCCTTTGTTCTGCAGCTGGAGCAAAGTCTAGCAAATCTGCCTATTGTGATGTATGCCTCTCAAATGCAAATGCCATACTCCCTGCTGTGAATGCCTTTCATGCATTGTTTGTAACTGGTATTTAAGCTGACTGAAATCCATGCTCTCTCTCTCACTCTGATCCTGCAACTGGTAGACACACCGTGTCTCCTCTCCTTCTCTGAGAGCCGGAGCTCGCTCTCGGCGCTCATGCACGAGCGCCGGGAGCGGAGCTTGTGACGGCGGTATGATGAATAAAACTCTACTTAAAACCTCCAACACGCCGCTTTATTTCATGCCGCCGCACTGGTGACCCGACGCTGAGACGAACACGCTGCCAGCGAACGCAACACCTGGCGGTGATTCTCCGACGACAAGCGAACGCAACAGCTCCCTTCTGCTTCAGGGAGATTTTGACGCAGAGTTTCCAGGTGAAACTCTCCGGAGACCACCCACGACCAGGAAAGCTGCAGCAACGTTTCATGGTGAGATCTGCACGCCTAGATCGCCACATCCACGCTGGACCGGCCGCGCTCACAGCCCCTCCACAAGAGAGCGCATGCACCTCGTCCCCTCTCCACGACGGCGATCCCCATGGCCGACGGAGCACACGTGGACCTGAACGCACCATGACGAGCGAGTGACAGAGCGTCTACTTTCCTTCACCGCTCCAACAGACAACAGGAATGATCTCCAGCAAGCTCCCTGACCCTGGTTCTCCTCTCCAGCGGCCCACCCACGCACGGGACCCCGGCACACGCACCGGGAGTTACGAAGACGGCGCACCACGCACGGGACGCATACGGCTCTACAGACCCCCATCATCCTTCGCCGCTACACACAGAGCCTTCAGGGCTGCTCTCACACCTGGAGGCACGCACGCAGCATGCTCGAAGGATTTGTTAATGGTCTCAGCCACGGCACACATGGGGAATTCAGCGGTTTTGCGATCCCCGAGGACTTTAAGGCTGTGCCCGCACCTAAAGTCAACATGCCAGTCCCTCTGCTCTCATCACAGCCGCCAAGCAGCCTCGTCTTTTCTTCACGGCCGCTGTTAATCCTTGCAGGACTTAATCGCGGGAGGAGCCAGTGACTAATTTTTCTTCTTGTGGACCTCTGCACGTTCAACGGGACCAGCCCTTCGACATTGCGGACCCACAAGCAATATTTGCGCGGCCCAGACGTTTTCACGGTCTCCGGCCGGCTTTTACTACCCCCACCCCCCTCCTGCACAGAGCTTTTCCCTGCTCGCTGCCCAAGCTGCACTATCGAGGTCTCGACCACCTGCTGAGCCCTCTGGGGGGGAGCTGTGGCGGTTTGGGAAAACCCCCACAAACAGACTAAGGACAGACAACTCGCTACTCCTGGTTTTTTCCGCTACACTACTGTGATAATGTCACCTTTCATGCATTGTGTTCATGCGTCCTGTCCTTACTGTGACCTAGAGACTCAGATCAATATGTAGATGTGCCTGTTAACCCCTTTGTTCTGCAGCTGGAGCAAAGTCTAGCAAATCTGCCTATTGTGATGTATGCCTCTCAAATGCAAATGCCATACTCCCTGCTGTGAATGCCCTTCATGCATTGTTTGTAACTGGTATTTAAGCTGACTGAAATCCATGCTCTCTCTCTCACTCTGATCCTGCAACTGGTAGACACACCGTGTCTCCTCTCCTTCTCTGAGAGCCGGAGCTCGCTCTCGGCGCTCATGCACGAGCGCCGGGAGCGGAGCTTGTGACGGCGGTATGATGAATAAAACTCTACTTAAAACCTCCAACACGCCGCTTTATTTCATGCCGCCGCACTTATAGTATTAATTACTCACCTATAAGGAAGAGTAACCAAAAAGTGTTATGTAAGAGAGTATTTACTAAAAATGAATGGTGACTTTCTTCTCACTAATTTGTGAGATTTTTCTCTTGAATTTGTGACTTTTGCAGATAAACTTAGGACTTTTTCCTTGTGAATTTTAAACTTGTTGCAGAAGTGTGCAATTTATGTAAATGATAGTTTCTAAATAATTAATCTAACTAATAGATTTTTTCATGAATTTAAATTTGTCTTGTAAATTTGTGATTTTTTTGTAGTATATTTGAGACCATAAATTTGTGGGTTTCTTATAAATTTGATTTATTTTACTGTTTTTTTCATATAAAGTTACATCTCTATTCTTGTTCTTTAGAACTGAGCTTGAAAAAAAAAATGAAATTGCCAAGATAAATAAAGCTGCAGTCATTTCTGGAAAAAAAAAGTTATTATAGTATAAACAAGCAAATTTCTATATATTTTTTTTCAAAATCAGTGAAATTAAAAACAATTTAAATTACAAGCGAATAAAAGTGTTTTTTTCTTCATAAATGCAAGAGTAAAATAATCCGGCAATAGAACTACTCAGTAAAGTGCAATTTTGTGGAAAACTTACTTGAGTAGATGTACCTGAGTAAATGTAACTTGCAACCACCTCTACTGGTAACGTGGCAACATAAATTTTACAGATATGGGCTAGTCTGGAAAAATCAGGTGTCTTACCTTCTGGCCTGTGATGAAGTAAAAATTACAAACCACTTCAAAATGATCACTTTATCTGGTTTTACTAATTATATGTATTTGTTTGAGTAAAATTAACAATTTTATTTTATTCTCTAACCTACTGAAAACAACTCACCCAAATTTCAAGTCAAAATATCATCATTTAGAGAATTTATTTACAGAAAATAACAACTGGCCAAAACAACAGAAAATATGTTGCTTTTGGATAGCTAGCTAGCTATGTACTTTATTGATTCCAAACTGGGAAATTACAATGTAACAGCAGCATGACAGTAGATGACCAAAACGACAGAAACACACACAACATAATAGACAAAGGAATTACCCAGGAAAGTAGAACTACCTAGATAACTTTATATATATCACAGATGATGACCCGTATAGATAGGTACATCATACTTGCTGTACAATACAGGACTATCAGGTGCAAGGTGCAATGTAAGTTACTAATTAGACTGCAAGGTACAGTATGGCAGCATTATGACCAAAATTCAACATTAGAGTGAGTTATTGTACAGTAAAATGGCATATGGCAGGAAAGATTTCCTGTACCTGACCATTTGGCTCTCTTGCCAATCTTTATGATCCAGCGTCACCTTTATTCCATCCGAACACGTAGATCATCCAAATGTCTCCTGAGTCAGCGGACGGAGCCACTGTTTCTGGCAGGAGGCAGTATAACAGGGACCAGCTGTTAGCACTCAACCGGCCCATGATGCTAACGAAAAAACTCGACATACCGGGAGAATTAAGACGAAAGCGATGTGGGTGTCGTGCTGGAGTAAGACGGTGGGCAAGGAATATAAGGTACAGACCTGCCCTCCCATCTGTCATTATGGGGAATGTACGATCGATACTCGGAAAAACAGATGAGCTAGCGGCTATCTCCCGCTACGATAGCATATACTGGGAGTGTAGTCTGATGCTATTCACAGAAACGTGGCTAACAGAACTAGCAGCAGATGCTAACATTGAACTGGAGGGTTTCCACGCAATACGGGCAGACCGAACACCAGACAGTGGGAAGGCAAGGGGCGGTGGAGTGTTGATGTACGTCAATAACAACTGGTGCAGACCGGGACATATCACGGTTAAACAACAGTGCAACAAAGACATTGAGTTGCTAGCTGTTAGCATGCGGCCTACCTACCTCCCGAGGGAATACTCACACGTGATCTGCATTGTTATTTATGCAAATCCGACGGCAAACGCTGGGACAGTGTGTGACGTCATCCACTCAGTAACTGGCAGGCTGCAGACAGAACACCCAGATGCTCTTCTCCTCATCTCAGGCGATTTCAACCATATTTCACTGTCTCCCATTCTACACACATTCACCCAGTATGTCACATGCCACACTAGAGACAATAAAACACTGGACTTATTCTACGCAAACACTAAGGAGGCATACACCTCATCACAACCCCCCCACTCGGGAGATCGGATCACAACTTGGTTCATCTCCTGCCGGTGTACAAACCCCTAGTGCACAGACAACCTCCGGTCATGCGAACAGTGAAGTTATGGTCTGAGGAGGCAATGGACACTCTAAAGGGCTGTTTTGAAACCACCGCCTGGGAGCAGCTCTGCAATCCACATGGTGAGGACATCGATGGCCTCACTCACACCATCACGGACTACCTCAGCTTCTGTGTGGACAACACCGTACCCACCAAGACCATACGGTGTTGCTCAAACAACAAACCCTGGATCAACCCTGAGATAAAAACACTTCTCAGAGAGAAGAAGAGGATCTTCAGGTCGGGGAACAGGGAGATGCTGAAGTCCGTACAGAGGGAGCTGAGGAGGAAGATCAGAGAAGGCAAGGACAGCTTCAGGAAGAAGATGGAGGACAAGCTGCAACAGAGTGACATCAGTGGGGTCTGGAGAAACCTTAAAACCATCTCTGGGCTCCAGAATACCTCCTCCCAGGCCACGGGGGGCAGGGAGTGGGCGAACAATCTGAACCTGTTTTTTAATAGGTTTGACCAACCGCCTTCCACCCTGACTGCACAACAACCACTGCCGCCTCTAAAGACATCGAGTCCTGCTGCCTACACCCCACTCCACCAACACCCCCCCACTCCCAACACACAGCCCCCCAACATGACCCTCACTAAGACCCAGGTGAGGACGGAGCTGAGGAAGATCAAGGCGAGGAAGGCGTCGGGACCGGACGGCATCAGCACAAAGCTCCTCAAGTCCTGTGCAGATCAGCTGTGTGGGATTGTGGAGCTCATCTTCAACCTGAGCCTGACGCTGGGGAGGGTACCACAGCTGTGGAAAACATCTTGTGTGGTACCTGTACCAAAGATTTCCCGCCCCAAAGACCTGAACAGCTACAGACCAGTGGCCCTGACGTCCCACATGATGAAAACCCTGGAGAGACTGCTCCTTGCTCACCTCCGCCCCCTGGTGGGACCAGTGATGGATCTACTCCAGTTCGCCTACCAGCATGGCATTGGGGTGGAGGATGCAGTGATCTTCCTCCTTCACCGTTCTCTGTCCCACCTGGAGAAGCCCAGGAATGCGGTGAGGATCATGTTCTTTGACTTCTCCAGTGCTTTCAACACCATTCAACCGATGATCCTGAAGGACAAGCTGCTGTGCGCAGGGGTGGACCAGCACCTGTCATCATGGATCCTGGACTACCTCACTAACCGGCCACAGTTTGTGAGAACCCGGGACTGTGTGTCCAACACGATCATCGGTAGCACGGGGGCCCCACAGGGAACGGTTTTGGCTCCCTTCCTGTTCACCCTTTATACTGCGGACTTCTCACACAACACAACACAATGCCGTCTACAGAAATTCTCTGATGACTCTGCGATCGTCGGCCTCATCTCTAACGGAGATGAAGCTGAGTACAGAGGACTTATCCAGGACTTCGTGGACTGGTGCCATCGGACAGAAGTTCTCTGATGACTCTGCGATCGTCGGCCTCATCTCTAACGGAGATGAAGCTGAGTACAGAGGACTTATCCAGGACTACGTGGACTGGTGCCATCGGAACTGCCTCCAGATCAACGTGAGGAAAACTAAGGAGTTGGTGGTGGACTGCCACAGGCAAGGACAACCCCTCACAGCACCAGTAAACATCCAGGGAACAGACATTGTGATGGTGAGATCCTACAAGTACCTTGGTGTTCATTTGAACAATAAACTAGACTGGTCACACAATACTGATGCACTCTACAAGAAGAGACAGCGCAGGCTGCTCCTACTGAGGAGACTCAGGTCTTTTGGTGTACAAGGGGTGCTGCTGAAGACATTCTACGACACGGTGGTGGCATCAGCCATCACTTTTGGAGTGGTCTGCTGGGGCAGTGGCATTACAGCAGCCGATAGGAAGAGACTGAACAAACTGATCAAGAAAGCTAGCTCTGTCCTGGGGCAGCGCCCTGACCCAGTGGAGGAGATAGGAGAGAGAAGGGTGGTGGCAACTGTCATCTCTGCTGGAGTCCAAGTCCCACCCTATGCAGGACATACTGAAGGCACTGAGGAGCTCATTTAGCAGCAGACTACATCATCCTAGGTACGCAACCAAGAGGTTTCGCAGGTCCTTCCTACCTACGGCTGTCAGACTGTATAACCTAAGCAGGGCTGCTCGCAGAGATAGCAAAAAAACGTGACGACCTAATAGTATTGAATGCAAAAGACGCAGTAGACTTACACAATGGTCCCCTCCAGTATATACAACTAGGACAATATCGGTCGCTACAGAGGGTGACAATATGTACGGGTACATATTCATACTATGTAGGATAACTAAGTAGACGGTTATGCTGTTTATTCCATCTTGCTACAATGCTCTGCACTTTGTATATATATTTATATATTTATGTGTATGTATGTATATCCACTGCTCTTATTTACATCTTCCGTATCTTCTTAATTATTGCTCTGAGTGTTGCTATCCCTGTGCTGTTGCAATCCTGGAATTTCCCCATTGTGGGACTTATAAAGGCTTATCTTATCTTATCTTATCTTAAAGCTATAGCAGTCTGCTGGAGAAAGTGCTTCTCTGTCTGTCCAGTGTGTGGTGGAAGGGGTGATCAGGGTTGTCCATGATGGATAACAGTTTATTCAGTGTCCTCCTCTCCACCACTGTCTCAAAGGTCTCCAGCCTGAGACCAATTACAGAGCCAGCCTTCTTGATAATCTTGTCAAGTCTGTTGGTGTTGCTGGCTCTGATACTGCTACCCTAACAGTCAGCAGCAAAGAAGATAGCGCTGGCAACAGTGGCCTAGTAGAAAAGCTCCAGCATCTTGTTGCACATGTTGAAGGATCTCAGCTTCCTCAGAAAGTAGAGTCTGCTTATCCCCTTCTTATACGCAGCATCGGTGCTAGATTTCCAGTCCAGTCCGTTGCTGATCATGACACACAGGTATTTGTAGTCCTCCACTACCTCCACATCCTCCCTCCTAATCCACAGTGACTGTGAAGGATTCCTCTTCTTTCTGAAGTCAATCACCATCTCTCTAGTTTTGCTGATGTTCAGCCTCAGGTGATTCTGCTCGGTCCACTCCACAAAACTGTCTACCAGTGCCCTGTACTCCCTCTCCTCTCCCCCTCTTATACACCCAACAACAGCCAAGTCATCAGAGAATTTCTGCAGGTGACATGACTCGGTATTGTACTGAAAGTTGGTGGTGTATAAGGTGAAGAGAAAAGGAGAAAGCACAGTCCCCTGTGGAGCTCCTGTATCACTAACCACCACATCAGACAAGACACTGCCCAGCCAGACAAACTGTGGCCTGCCTGTCAGGTAGTCAGTAATCCAGGAGATCACAGAGCTGTCGGCCCCCATTACCCGCAGCTTCTCACCCAGCAGCAGTGGCTGGATGGTATTAAACACACTGGAGAAATCAAAGAACGTGATTCTCAGTGTTTCCTCCACCATCCAGGTGCAGATGGGCTCGTTGAGGTAGGTAGATAACAGCATCTTCAACTCCTAAATGGGGCTGATATGCAAACTGCAGAGGGTCCAGCCACGTCTTCACCTGCGGCCTCAGGTGGGCTAAGACCAGTCTCTCCAGGACCTTCATCACATGAGATGTGAGGGCAACTGGTCAATAGTCATTCAGGTCCGATTGAGACGACTTCTTGGGGACAGGAACCAGGCAGGACATCTTCCACAGCACTGGTACTCTCTCCAGACTCAGGCTCAGGTTGTACAGGTGTTTCAGTACCAGAGCTAGCTGGTTGGCACAGGTCCTGAGGATCTGTAAGAAAGGCTAGGAAAAGATGTGCTTTTAGATCAAATAATGCAAAGAAAACAAGTCCATGATCATTCTTAAACACTACAATACTTAGCTTAGGAAGAACTCTGAAATATGTATTTGTGGAATAACTGATTTTTATTCACAGCTTTCATGCATCTTATCATGCTTAGATGATCATCTAATCAGTACCTCCTTAAGTCGATTAATGTGTCCTTGTGTTGGAATTAAACAGACAATCAAATTGAATGGCTGCCATACGTGGAGATGCTAATTTAGGAAAGATTCTTTTGAATTTATTTGACCAGGTAAAATCTTTGAGAATAATTCTCATTTGCAGTGGTAAATGGCATTCACTTATATAATGCTTTTTTTCTCATCTCTAGATGACCAAAGCGCTTTACAGATCCTGCTATTCACCCATTCACACACACATTCACACACTGATGGCGGTGTAGCTGCCATACACCAGCGCTGGCCTGGCCCACCAGGAGCAACTGAGAGTTCAGTGTCTTGCTCAAGGACACTTCGACATGCAGACTGCAGACACAGCAGGAATTGAACCCCTGACCCTCCGATCAGTAGTCAGCCACACTACACCTGCAACACAGCTGTCTCTTATTTTTTCCAGAGTTGTAACTGGTGCCAGGAGCCTGGAGTTGAAATAATTAGGCACCAGCACCAGTTTCTCAGGCTAAACACCAGTGTTTGTGGTGGAAACACAGAGAGCAGGTGCTCAGCCATGGCTCCAGCACTATCATGATCTTCTGTGGGAAAGGGGCATGGTTGAGCCCTGGCCCAGGACCAGCTCCGGCAGAAGCACTCTTGTATATGAGACATAAGGCCGTATTACAAGGACGAAGTCAGTTGTCAGTGATGTAAAACACATTTATAGGCGTTTCCAACTTCATTTCCTCATCACAGCAGCGCAGAAACAAATTTTCCACTGGGAGCAAGGTGCGAAGAGGCCAGACTAATTATTGAGAGGTGTGTTTTGGATATTCCAATCCAAAGTGCTCCTGCTTTAATGCACAGAGGTGCAATATCTAAAGTGAACTCTGATCATGACCATTTGTTTAAGATGGTTTTTGCGCTGGCCAAAGCCAGTGCGTTTGAGCAAAAATGCACATGACAGTATTGCTACTTTGGTAATAAGGAAGACATCAGTCACAGTTGATGCCCCCAGTTACTTACTGTATTTTAGAGAGAACAAATGGGTAAGAATGGGCTGAAAAATCAGCTGAATGGTTTAATGTAGTGCGCATGGATGCAACACGCATACATGAATGGGTTTGGAACTTCAGGAAAAGAAGATGATGCCTGTGCAAACTTTCATAAACTTTCATTAACGGTGGTGCAAAAGTCACTCCCAGCCCGTGGGGAGATGGAGTGCTCCCTCTCCTGTTGCTTTCACTGCCTGTCACTGACAGAGGGTCTCCCCAGTTGGGGTGGGGTGGGGGTCTGCTGAGGATTATGGCTGTCTATCCCAGTCCCTCCAGGGTGGAAGGGAACGACAAGATCTGGCATGGCTTCCCATCCGCTGTCACCCCCCTGCCACGAAGTGAGCCCATTCTCGGCAGCCCCTGCCGGGGGCTGACGGGTAGCAGTCAGAGAGCTTGCAGGAGGAGAACCGCAATGTAAGCACAGTGCAGGTGGCCTCGGCCTGGGTGGAAACCCGGGGGCATGCAGTCGAGGCAGATGTGGATGCATCTCCTGTCTCTCTGGGAAGTGACAGGGAAACGTAAAATGCTGCACTTTCCTTGTTAATTCATTTATTCCCCTAAAAATAAACACATTCATGCCTAATAAGTCAGTGATGAAAATGAAAATGTGGATGGAATAAAAATCTTCAGACTGACACATCTCCCTGCTGCACAGCCACACTGGAACACACACATCCTCCCCGTTCATTCATTCATTCCCCTAAAAAAAAATCATACATTAATGCCTAATCTATAGACTCCAACGGTAAGTCTGCAATTAAAATGAGAGTGTGGATGGAATAAAAAAAAAAAACTATTTTGTGAGTGATCATATTATACATAAAATGACGGGTGATTATGACTGTTACAACCGGGGGGGGGGGGGGACGGTATTCCAGAAAACAAGTTTAGTGGCTCTCCTGGGTAAGTTAACTCAGAGTTTACCATAACTCTGAGTTTGCGGTTCCCAAAAGTCAGAGTATGTTTGTAACTATGGTAACAAAGGCTGTGAACATAACCTGCTCCTGAGTAGGCTATGTTCGGGGTAAGCTTAGAATATTTAAACTTAAGAGGAACCACATCCACAAACAGAAGTGTGATGGCAGAGAATCAGATAACTAATCACTCAAAATCACTTTTAATAAAACACACCATAACTAATTTGTTTTTAATGTGCCTTCTTAATAATTTCCTGAACAAACATAATTTTCCCTCTATCTTTACATGCAGATATTTCATCTCCTAATCTATTTTCTGAATTTGTTTCTGTTGAGATAGCTTTTGTACAGATCCTTTGCTGGTAACTGCAGTGAAATTCTTACATTTAGTGATATTAAAGGTAAAATATTCATTTCTGTTTAGGAGTAATATGTCTCACATTAAGATCAATCAAATCAGTTTCTTACATTGTTAAATTGCTGCCCAGATTTTGGAGAAGGATCAGCTACACTGCACTGTTCAGTGTCGTATGAAACAGAAATAAGTTCTGCTGCAGATCCTCTGTCTTCAAACACCATAGTCACATGCTTGGCATATATTGTCCATATAGCTTAGTGGACCCTCTGGACCTTCCATGTCCACTTCTGTCAAAATCAAATCAAATCAACCTTTATTGTCATATTGCTGTACATACAACTGTAGTGCAGGCAAGATGAAACTGTGTTTCTCTCGGCATTCATATAAGTAAAAAGAACATAATTTAAGACACACTCACACACACCTTCACCCCCCACCCCAACACAGCCATTCACACATCCCTGAGACATACTTGAAAACTGGTGATAAACCCCAACCAACAGGTCCCGGGCACCAACCTCCCAAGGAGACAGTGGTCTACACTCAATCGCTTCAGGACTGGACATGGCCCCTGCTTGGCCAGCCTTCACAGATGGGGCAGTAGCCCTAGCCCACTGTGCGCATGTGGAGAGGAGCAAACTATGGAACACATCATAGAGGCTTGCCCGCTCCAAAGACTGGAAGGAGGATTACACACCCTCCATACAGCAAACCAGGAGGCAACTGCTTGGCTTAAGGACTTTGCATTCGCTAAATAAATAAACTTGAAAACTAACCAGAACTATAATATACATAATGTCCACAGGTGCAGTAGTATGTATGAGAGATTCCGGATCAACTGTTCAGCATCCTAACAACTTGTGAAAGGAAGCTGTTAATCAGTCTGGTGGTTCTGCCTCTGATGCTCCGGAATCGTTTGCCAGATGGTAGAAGTTCAAAGTGTTTATGCAGAGGGTGAGAACGGTCCTTGACAATGTTCAGTGCCCTGCTCCTACAACGGTTCTGAAAAAGTTCTTGGACAGAGGGGAGGAAAACTCCAATTACCCTCTCAGCTCCCTTAACTATCCTCTGCAGGGCTTTCTTGTCTGACATACTGCAGCTGGAGTACCATGTTGCAATGCAGTACGTCAGAACACTCTCCACCACACCTCTGTAGAAGGTCCTGAGGATGCAGATGGGGAGAGAGGCCTGTTTGAGTTTCCTCAAGAAGTCACAGCTGATGCAGTCTGTTTCAGCCTTTTAATTGTATTAACAATCATACGGCCTTTGGCCTAATGAAGGATAATTTATCAAAAAGGGGAAAAAGCCTATATTTAGATTACAAGACAAGGACACCATCTTGGACTGTGAAGGTAATAAGATTATAAAAAAGTTCAACTAAAAAGCCCACATTCATTCAATGAAAAAAGATGGGACTGTGAGGGAAATGGGTTGAATAGAAAAACCCCTTTAAAAGGTTTGTATAAATTAACACTACAGCAAGGCTTGCATAGTGTTGCCTTATTGTAATTGCAATATGGGAAAAAATTAAAATCCATACTGTATAATCTGATTAACTAGTTATGTGGGGAAAGTTAAAAAGCCTTAACAGAGCTTCACAAAATAAACAATGAAGGATGGACTCATCAGACTTGCTAACATTTTACCAGGGCAGTACTCAACTATTCTCTTATCTGGATATCTGTTCATGACAGTGGGATTCATTTTTTAAAATTTGGTATTTGGATATTTGCTCCTTCACCGAAACTGTTCAGTTTTAACGATGCTAATTCTGATTTACTACATTTCCAAAAAAGGTCACAAAATTACATTAATAAATTTAAAAATACATATAGAAAAAAAAACTTCAAATCCATCCATCCATCCAGCCATCTTCTACCACTTTTCCGGAGGTCTTCATGTGACAAAAATTTAAAAATTTTGAACCAAAAATTTACATTTACAAAGAAATATGAAAAAAAAATCTTTGGGAAAATGATTTCAAAATACATGGAAAAATTGCATACTATAAAAAATTACTATAAAAATAGCAAAATTACAAGAAAAAAAGCTCTCAAATTTACACGAAAAGCTGCAAATTTATGAAAAAAGGTACAAATTTACATGAAAAAATCTTTACAGAAAGGCCATTACATCTGAATGTAATGATAAATGTTGTAAAATAAGTTATGCCTTGCAATGCACTCGATTTATAACATCACATTATTCTGAATACTTAGTTTTTTATGGAAAATAAAATTTGACCCAAAGGACGTCCAAGCTGGGACTTAAAGTCATAGCCTCTTACATCAGAGGCTGGTGCTCTGCTCATGTCACTAAGAGGCTTGGTCACGTTGCAAATCAAATAGAAATACTTACAATAAACTTATATAGACTATCCTCTGGTGAAGAATCCAAAAAATTCACTCCATGTATGTAGCAGTAGTCCTTTGCAGGTCAGCTCCCCTGTATCTTTGCCTGTGTTGCTGTTTTTTTCTTCTTGATTATGATTTTTTTTCCCACTCCTCATATGCTTCCAAGAGTGCTTGTAACTCTTCCTCAGAAAAATAATTCTCTCTCTTTTCTTCCACTGCTTGTGGTCTCTGTGTTCAGTGCATGCTGTTTTAGTAGGTTTGCCATGAACGCGCACATCTCGAGGTCAACTCTGAGTTGATCAAACAGAGTCATAACCAGAGTTCTGGAACCAGAAACTCGGAATAAGTTCTGGCAGGTTTGCTTTACCCTGAGTTCAGGGTTTATTTCAGGCTATGTTAACCCTGTTTTCTGGAATGCCCCCCCCCCCCCCCCCCGCCCCCAGGGCTGGACTGGGACAAAAAAATTGGCCCTGGCATTTTTGGTCCAGGTGGCCTACCATGATCGGTCAAACAATGTCAGCACAGATGGTCCAGTTAAATATGTGTAAGTTTTGTGCCATTCCCCAAAGCAACAGTAAAGCTGAGTAGTAGGCTACTTGCAAAACCAGGGAATAGAATAATTAGTGAGAAGCTGCAGTGAGAAGGTAACCACTAAGACGGGCGAATGGACATTTGTGTGAGTTGAAGTAGATACTGGTTTCGTCTACCATTATTCCCCGGAGGGCGAACTGAGCCGCAGTGAGGTGGAACCAAGAGCGCGTGTGTATTAATACACACAAGAGTGTAATTATAGACTCTATCACACTAACGCTAAGCTAACGCTAAGCTAACGTTAGCCCCGCCAATCTAATGGTCAGCCTCGCTGAACGTTACTCCTGTTGGGCTTCAACGCTAACTTGCTAAACTTATGTTGGTGAGCTAATTATGTGTCAGCATCTTGACAGATAACTGTCAGAAATGTCATCTGGACTAAATGGACTAACGCCAGATAAGGCTGGTGACAACCCTGGTGACGACCCTCCCCTACATGGGCCAACTACAGCATTCCCACGTCAGATGTCCGTCTGTGAGTTGCTGTGCTTTATTCAATTCAATTCAATTCAACTTTATTTATATAGCGCCATTTCACAACAACAGTCATCTCATAGCACTATAGTCATCTCATAGCACTATGCAGAACAAGATGGATAATGTCTCGATGGACTATCTTGTGAAATGGGTTGGCGACTTCTACAATGAGAATCAGGTTGAAGGAGCAAAGAAGTTGCTGTTTGAGCAGTGTCCAGAGGGAACATCGCGGACGAAGAAGAGGATAGGCCCCAACCGGAAGAGGGATAACATCACCGACATACTGTATATCACAAGCTGAATGAGGTTGGTCAGCAGGCGCCACAATACGTTGCCCAGAACCTCAAGAATTTGCCACCCGCTTCATTGGAGTCATCTGACCTTGCTAGGCTGTCTAATGATGTGTGCCGTGTGATGACTCTTGGAGAGAGCATTGCTACTGTGTTCAAAACGATATCTGCTATCCAGGATGATGTGGCGGCAATAAAGTCCAAACTCGGCGACACACCTCCTCCAGCTGACGTCCTGGGCGAGGAAGGTGAGGATGAGGTTGGCAGTACTCAGAGTGTTGTCAGCTTCACCAGCGATGAGGAGATCGTGGTAGCAGCTGTCGACCATACCTCGGTCACCAATGCAGCCCGCGGTCCACCACCTACTGCCACGGCCGACGGTGAGAATGCGGACGTGGCCACCAACTCTGCAGAGGCCTGTGCTGATGATGCTGTCAACAGCAGCCCTGCTGGAGTTGCCAAAGTTGCCAAAGTTGCTGAAGTTGCCGAAGAACGTGAGTTCAAGTTCAAGGAAGTCGAGAGTCGCCGTTCCAAGAAGAAGAAGAGGTCCTACGCCAATGCACTCCAATCGACTGACAACCAATCGACTGCCAAGCAGACCACGAACCAGCTACAGGTTGTCAAGAGGACACGCCCCCACTCACAGCTACACGTTGTACCAAAGTCTGGTAGGACGTCTGGCGGACATCAGGGTCAAGGTCAAGGTCATAAGAAGCACCAAGTCTTCATCAGTCGACTCGACCCTACCACCAGACCCCATCATGTACGCTCCTATATCAAAACTCATGTTAAAATAAATGACAATCTCAAGATTGAGCAACTAGAAACCAAGCACGATGGTTATGCCTCTTTCAAAATTACATGTCCTGCCAGTTGTAGCAAGAAGTTGCTTGGAAAAAATGTGTGGCCATCTGGTTTATACTATCGACAGTTTTTTGAGAAGAAATGAACTACATGTGATTGTCATTATTGTGTTTGTCATCATATCCATTCAGTAGTAGGACCAACCTAAGAATATGTTCATTCAACTGCCAGAATGTAAAAACTTCAATTAATGAGATCTCCAGTTTATGTGATAACCATGACATTGTGTTGTTGCAGGAACATTGGTTGTTCGAACATGAATTGTCTATTCTGAGCAGAATACATGGTGATTTTATAGGACAAGGTGTTTCTTTTATGGATACGGAAGAACGTGTTATCTTAGGTCGCCCCTATGGCGGCGTTGGTATCCTATGGCGGAAGTCACTTGCTAACAGTTGTGCTGTGAAAACTTACGAGTGCGTAAGAGTTACAGGTATTGAAGTCAACCTGGGTGACTTTCACTGTCTTATATTGTGTGTATATTTCCCCTGTGACAGTGTTGAAAACTTGGATGAATACTTGCACTGCATGAGTCTTGTTAAATGTATCACTGAGGATTTTCCAACTCCATATGTGTATACACTTGGTGACTTCAACGCTAATATATCACGTTCAAGTTGTTTTGGAAATGAACTGGTGTCTTTTTATGAGAGATACTCTTTACACATCTCGGACAGGATTATCTTACCAGGTGATACCTTTACTCATGTTAGCATGGCTCATGGCTCTACATCATGGCTTGATCACTGTGTGACTACATCTTCAGGCCATGATAACGTGTCCAATATCAGAGTTCTGTATGGTTATGTGAGTTCCGATCATGTACCTTTATCTATGGATATTGAGGTATCAAGTGCTGTAAGTGGCCCCCGGGGAGCTCCCTCGGCCACAACTGGTAGTAGGACATACAAATGGCGTGATGCCACAGCGTCAGACCTGTCCAGATACAAGAAACTTACTCGTAGGAAACTCTGTAACATCTGTGCTCCTACGGACGCCATCAGGTGTCATAACCGTAATTGTGCAGCGCACAGGGATGATATCGATAGGTTTTACAGCGATATTGTTGATGCTTTAAATTTTTGTGTGAGTGAATGCATTCCTAGTCACAGTGTGGCCACCCAATATAACGTCCCAGGCTGGAATGATGTTAGCAAGGCTCACACAGCTGCTCGGGATGCTTTTTTGTGGTGGAGGAGTAATAGCAAACCACATTATGGTCCAATATTTGATTACATGAAAAGTTGTAGGGCCAGGTTCAAATATGCTCTACGAGCATGTAGGCACAATGAAGAAAGTATCAAATGTGACCAGTTAGCTAATCATATGAGTGAACTGAACATGGTAGAATTCTGGAAACAAGTGAAAGCTATGAGCTCCCACCGGTCTGTTAGATCAAACACTATTGATGGTGTGACTGGTGATGTTAATATTGCTGAAAAGTGGAAATGTCAATATGAAGCTATTTTCAACTCAGTCAAGAATGTCTCAATGAAGGATTCTGTTATGCATGATGTTCGCCTGTATAATGACATGTTTGATACCTCCGATATTTCTGCTGTTACTCCCGTTGAAGTTGCTTCACTTATCGAAGTTCTCAAGAAAGGCAAACCAGCTGGCCCTGATTGTCTCACCAGTGAATGCCTCATCAATGCTGATTTCAATTTGTGTATTCTGTTGTCATTGTGTTTTAACTGTATGTTTGTTCATGGTTACATGCCAGATATGTTGATGGACTCTGTTATTATTCCCTTGGTGAAAAACAAGTGTGCCAGTCTGTCTGATATGAACAACTACAGACCTATAGCTGTTGCAAATGTTATATCTAAATTGTTAGAGGGTTTAATTCTGAACAGAATTGAGGATTATCTGTGAACAAATGACAATCAGTTTGGTTTCAAGTCAGCCCATTCAACTGACAAGGCTGTTTACCTACTCCATGAATTTGTTGACTACTTCAGAAGCCAATCCACTAGTGTCTATGCTACGTTTTTAGATGCTAGCAAAGCTTTTGATAGGATTAACCACTGGTGTTTGTTTAGAAAACTGATCGATCGAGGTATTCCTATTTACATTGATAGCATCCTGTTATACTGGTACAGAAGGCAGTCTATGGTTGTTAGGTGGGGCAATGTTACCTCATCCAAATTTCATGTGTCCAATGGTGTTAAATAAGGTGGTATACTGTCACCCTTGTTGTTTAATGTCTATGTTGATGATCTCAGTGTACTGTTGAACAATACTAATGTGGGCGGCTCCATTAATGGTGCACTGTTAAATCACATTTTTTATGCTGATGATCTCTGTTTGTTAAGTTTGTCTACTGCAGCGATGAAACATCTCCTCTCGGAATGTGAGAAATTTGGTGGAAAAAAATGACATCTTGTTCAACTGTACTAAATCTATGTGTATGGCTTTCAAACCGAAGGGTGTCATTGCTTCAAATCCTGTTATGCCACTCTGTGGTAATAGCTTGAACTTTGTTGAAAAAGTCAAATACCTAGGTGTGTGGATTGAATCTGATAAGACCAATGTTGATTGTAACAGGCAACTCAGGAAACTCTATGCTCAAACAAATTTACTGTTGCGAAATTTCCATAGATGTTCTCCTGATGTTAAATGTATGCTGTTCAAGACCTTCTGTACCTCAATGTATTGCTCGCCTTTATGGTTTAATAGCAATGTTGCTGTTAGGAACAAAATCCGCACTGCATATAACAACTCCCTAAGAAGGTTGTTAGACATACCTCGTAGGTCGAGTGCAAGCAAGATGTTTGTGTCCTTGAACATTCCGTCCTTTGGCGAGTTGATACGAAAGAATGTTTACAGTTTTATGAGAAGGTTGCTGGCATGTAACAATCATCTTATATCAGCAATTGTCAACTTGTCACTCACACTTCACTCCAGCATTTGGAAGTGGTGGCGTTCTATTTTATACTGAGTTCAATATTGTATGTTATTGTTGTTACAAGAGTGTTGAGTGACTGCTGACCTGTATATACTTTTATTTTCTACATGTTTTAGTTCTGCATTTAATATGAACCCTGAGTTTGAAATAAACGTTTGAATTGAATTGAATTTAGTCACATGATCACATTATTTCCTGTTTAAAAGATGCATAAATAGGAATAATTTCATAACAAATAAAGCTTCTCCCCTTACAATAATCGCAGGGATGTGCAGAGACATTTTGAGGGGCTGAAGTAAGGGCACCCTCCCACTCTGACTCCTGTTACTTGAGTAATTAACAGCCTACTGTAAATCATCTAATATTAGAAGCTTTCTTCATGGCGTCATGCCCACTATAAACAATCGGTTAAGTAGCAACATTCAACCATCACACGTAATAGTCTAACAGAGGTAAGAATTATCCCACTTTTGCCTTTGACAAATGAATCCTTTGGTTTTGGAGAAAGAAAGAAAGAAAGAAAGAAAGAAAGAAAGAAAGAAAGAAAGAAAGAAAGGTTAAACAATGTACTTCTGAAGACAGACCTCCTTTTGCCTGATCAAAAGAGGATTGTTATTAAATGTCCTCAAATAGTGATGCTCATATTAAGATAAGATAAGATAAGATAAGATAAGCCTTTATTAGTCCCACAACGGGGAAATTCCAGGATTGCAACAGCACAGGGATAGCAACACTCAGAGCAACAATCAGAAGGCAAGAAAAAAAACAAGCAAGCAAGAGCAGCTAATAAACATATGTACGTATTACTATAAAATATATATATATACACACACACACAGACACACAGTGCAGAGCATTGTAGCTGGATGGAATAAATATATGAATATGTGAACACACAGTGCAGAGCATTGTAGCTAGATGGAATAAATATGTAAATATATAAACACCCACAGTACGGAGCATTGCAGCTAGATGGAATAAATATGCAAGTATATAAACACACACAGTGCGGAGCAATGTAGCTAGATGGAATAATATGTAGATATATAAATATATAAACACCCACAGTACGGAGCATTGTAGCTAGATGGAATAAATATGCAAATATATAAACACACACAGTGCAGAGCATTGTTGCTAGATGGAATGAAACAGCATAACCGTCTACTTAGTTATCCTACATGGTATGATTATGTGCCCATACATATTCTCACCCTCCATAGCGACCGGTATGTTCCTAGTTGTATGCCGGAGAGGACCATTGTGTAAGTCTATTGCATCTTTTGCATTCAAAAAACTATTAGTTTGTTACGTCTTTTTGCTATCTCTGCGAGCAGCCCTGCTTAGGTTGTACAGTCTGACAGCCGTTGGTAGGAAGGACCTACGAAACCTCTCGGTTGTGCACCTGGGATGATGTAGTCTGCTGCTAAATGAGCTCCTCAGTGCATTCAGTATGTCCTGCATAGGGTGGAACTCGGACTCCAGCAGAGATGACAGTTTAGCCACCGTCCTTCTCTCTCCTATCTCCTCCATCGGATCAAGGCGCTGCCCCAGGACAGAGCTAGCTTTCTTAATCAGTTTGTTCAGTCTCTTCCTATCTGCTGCAGTAATGCCACTGCCCCAGCAGACCACTCCAAAAGTGATGGCTGATGCCACCACCGTGTCATAGAATGACTTCAGCAGCGCCCCTTGTACACCAAAAGACCTGAGTCTCCTCAGCAGGAACAGCCTGCGCTGTCCCTTCTTGTAGAGTGCATCAGTATTGTGTGACCAGTCTAGTTTATTGTTCAGATGAATACCCAGGTACTTATAGGATGTCACCATCTCGATGTCTGTTCCCTGTATATTTACTGGTACTGTGAGGGGCTGCCCATGCCTGCGGCAGTCCACCACCAGCTCCTTAGTTTTCCTCGCGTTGATCTGGAGGCAGTTCCGATGGCACCAGTCCACGAAGTCCTGGATAAGCCCTCTGTACTCAGCTTCATCTCCATTGGAGATGAGGCCAACGATCGCAGAGTCATCAGAGAACTTCTGTAGATGGCAGTGTGTTGTGTTGTGTGAGAAGTCCGCAGTATAAAGAGTGAACAGGAAGGGAGCCAGCACCGTTCCCTGGGGGGGCCCCCGTGCTACTGATGATCGTGTCGGACACACAGTCCCGGGTTCTCACAAACTGAGGCCGGTTCGTGAGGTAGTCCAGGATCCATGATGACAGGTGCTGGTCCACCCCTGCGCGCAGCAGCTTGTCCTTCAGGATCATCGGTTGGATGGTGTTGAAAGCACTGGAGAAGTCAAAGAACATGATCCTCACCATATTCCCGGGCTTCTCCAGGTGGGACAGAGAACGGTGAAGGAGGAAGATCACCGCATCCTCCACCCCAATGCCATGCTGGTAGGCGAACTGGAGTGGATCCATCGCTGGTTCCACCAGGGGGCGGAGGTGAGCAAGGAGCAGTCTCTCCAGGGTCTTCATCAAGTGGGACGTCAAGGCCACCGGTCTGTAGCTGTTCAGGTCTTTGGGGTGGGAAGTTTTTGGTACAGGTACCACACAAGATGTTTTCCACAGCTGTGGTACCCTCCCCAGTTTCAGGCTCATGTTGAAGATATACGTCACAATCCCACACAGCTGGTCTGCACAGGACTTGAGGAGCTTTGCGCTGATGCCGTCCGGTCCCGGCGCCTTCCTCGCCTTGATCTTCCTCAGCTCCGTCCTCACCTGGGTCCTGGTCAGGGTCAGGATGGGGGGCTGTGTGTTGGGAGTGGGGGGGTGTTGGTAGAGTGGGGAGTGGGCAGCAGGACTTGATTTCTTTAGAGGCAGCAGTGGTTGTTGTGCAGTCAGGGGGGAGGGCGGTTGGTCAAATCTATTGAAAAACAGATTCAGGTTGTTCGCCCACTCCCTGCCCCCTGTGGCCTGGGGGGAGGTATTCTGGAGCCCCGAGATGGTTTTGAGGTTTCTCCAGACCCCGCTGATGTCGCTCTGTTGCAGCTTGTCCTCCATCTTCTTCCTGAAGCTGTCCTTGCCTTCTCTGATCTTTCTCCTCAGCTCCCTCTGTACGGACTTCAGCATCTCCCTGTTCCCCGACCTGAAGATCCTCTTCTTCTCTCTCAGAAGTGTTTTTATCTCAGGGTTGATCCAGTGTTTGTTGTTTGAGTGACGCCGTATGGTCTTGGTGGGAACGGATTTGTCCACACAGAAGCTGAGGTAGCCCGTGAAGGTGTGAATGAGGCCATCGATGTCCTCACCATGTGGATCGCAGAGCTGCTTCCAGGCGGTGGCTTCAAAACAGCCCTTTAGGGTGTCCATTGTCTCCTCAGACCATAACTCCACAGTGTGCATGGCCGGAGGTTGTCTGTGCACTAGGGGTTTGTACACCGGCCGGAGATGAACCAAGTTGTGATCCGATCTCCCGAGTGGGGGTAGTTGTGATGAGGTGTACGCCTCCTTAGTGTTTGCGTAGAATAAATCCAGTGTTTTATTGTCTCTAGTGTGGCATGTGACATACTGGGTGAACGTGGGTAGAATGGGAGACAGTGAAACATGGTTGAAATCGCCTGAGATGAGGAGAAGAGCATCTGGGTGTTCTGTCTGCAGCCTGCTGGTTACTGAATGGATGACGTCACGTGCTGTCCCAGCGTTCGCCGTCGGATTTGCATAAACAACAATGCAGATCACGTGTGAGTGTTCTCTCGGGAGATATGTAGGCCTCATGCTAACAGCTAGCAACTCAATGTCTTTGCTGCAGTGTCGTTGTTTAACAGTGATATGTCCCGGTCTGCACCAGTTGTTGTTAACATACATGATCACTCCACCGCCCCTAGCCTTGCCACTGTCTGGTGTTCGGTCAGCTCGTATCATGTGAAAACCCTCCAGCTCAATGTTAGCATCTGCTGCTAGTTCAGTTAGCCACGTCTCAGTAAACAAAAGGAGAGAGCACTCCCGGTATGTGCTATCATAACGGGAGATAGCCGCTAGCTCATCTAACTTTCCCAGTATCGACCGTACATTTCCCATGACAACAGATGGAAGGGAGGGTCTGTACCTTATATTTTTTGTCCTCCGCCTTACTCCAGCCCGGCAGCCGCGGTGTTTTCGCCTCAGTTCACTCGGTATGTCGAGTTTTTCCAATGGGACCGGGTGGCGGTTGAATGCTAGCAGCTGTTCTCTGCTGTATCGTATCCTGCTATAGACAGTGGCTCCGTCCACCGGCTCAGGAGACATTTAGGACGATCTGTGTGTCCGTGATATAAGTGGGGTGAAAAAAAAAGACGGATCAAAAGAGAGAGGAAGGGAAAAAGACTCGGAATCGAGCCGCTGTTGCAAAAGGCAGCCGACTCGTGTGGCGCCGAGAGAAAAAAAAAAAAAAAAAAAAAAAAAAAAAAAAAAAATATTGCCACACCTCTTTGAAATAGGCCTCCGCCTCCCAGCACAAAGCGGGCACACTGTTTACTGGTAATTAGGTGGCATCACACAAAGTGTAAAAAACAGACTGCGCTTGTTTGTTTGTTTATTTATTTGGATAAAAATGATACTGTGGTGCACATATGTGGGTTTCATATGCTTCACATGTGTATTACTGTATGCTTATTGTATGCTTCATGTCTCAGAGGAACAAAAGGTCTGAACCTCCTAGGGGTAACAGGAGGATGTGAAGACTGGCCTTTTGTATGCAGAGAGATGGCCTTGAGAGATTTCCTGACCACCAGGACTTTAGGTGGAGATGAGAAGACCTGGAGGGGGATGCATTGTGATTTGGGATTAAAAGACAATGTGACTGTGTGCTTTGATGTCCTGGGGTATTAAAGGGATAGATGTTGGGGGATTCCTTTCTCTTTCTGTTTTTGGATGTTGGAGAATGTGAATGTGAATAAAACCGGACTTGAGAAATAAACTCAGCCTCGTCCTTCCACACTTCTCCACAATACTAAACATGGTATACAAACATAGAAAATGAAACTATATATATGAAACGTTGTACAAAATCCAGGATGACACATGAAAGTGAAAACTCATTTCCAATGACTCAAACGTTACAGTAAACTCGTCCCTGAAACATTAGATGGCAGTACAGCCTTTTGTTGTCCCCTTTTGTCAGCGAAGAAGAACTTGGAGGCGGAAGAAAGGAGAGTTAAAAAAGGAGTAGAAGAAGACTGTCTAAAAAAAACAAAACAAAACAAACAAAAAACCCCCCCAACACGGACAGTTGGCTGTCTGTTCACAAACAAGGTTACACAGTTGTCTGAGAGGTATATATGACATTTAGTTTGTCTAAATGTATGAAGCAAAAATTAATTTGTGTACTTACTAGACTCGTCCGAAGTCCAAATCATCTGTTACCGTACAGGAAGTGGAAACAGGCGTTAATATTAGCTAGTCAAGCTCCTGTCATTAGCTAACAGTTAGCTGCTAGCTTTGATAGTCTCCTCATAGCTATTCTTGTGTTGCAGTTTTATAACCGTTCGGGATTTTATTAAGCCGAAGTGCTGTCAGGATAACCAAAGGAAACAGTAGTGCGTGCAATCTTCCTCGGTTGCTTCCTCATGCTAACTACCTGCTAACATTAGCCGCCGTTGAAACATCTGTGGACAGTTTACATCTGTGAGATGTGTGTTTGTCCTTTTATCAGCTGCTTATTATTTATGTCAGGCTTTAGACAATGCATTTTCATTCTGAGTTGAATTAGCAAGCAAATCAATGAAACTCTCGCGTGTCTTTTCACATTTACACCTGTTCGTTTGTGATCGAGCTAATGTATTTTCTAAAATTATCCTTTACAATGTCATCATCGGACCAGTGAAGTCTTGTTGGGATTTTTTTGTCTAGTGTACAATATTCACAACGTGGCTCCACAAACCCTAAAACGGCTTGTTACAGAGTTTGCAGTAGAGGAGACTGATTTTATATTTAGATCTACAAGTTTGAGAATAAACTATTTCCAGAGAAGGTATCTGGGATGCAAAAGTGTTTGCAACAAAGTATCAGAGAGTGTAGTACTTTTGAGAACTTTTAAGTCATATGTGGAAACATGTCTAAAGGATTTTGATTGTAATTGAAATGTTCGGTTTGATGCAATGATGTTTTTGTGTTTTGATGCCAGTTTGTGTCATTGTTCTTGGCAGTGTTGTGTTTTGCTTTCAAACGCAGCAGTGGTACTGGTTAGTTCTACATACTAACATGCTTTCTCTAATTGACAGAATGATTGTGAGCCCAAGTGTTTATGGATTTTTGGGCAGATGCTTAATATCTTTCACATAACCGAATGCTCACTTGTGATGCTGCATGCTTATAATTATTTTAAATGAAGTTGTTATCATGTACAGTATGTATGTACTTTAGGATTACTCCATTTTACGTTTTTGTAATTTGTTTAAAGTGTTAAATATTTTCTTATGAGCATTTATTGATATATTTGTGGTCAGCTGGTACAGCCCAATAATGAAATCATGAATAAAATGAGTCCGTAAAATATAACAAATTGGGCAGTATGGTGGTACAGTGGTTAGCACTGTTGCATGACAGCTAGAAGGTTCCAGGCTCAAATCCCCAGGCTGGCAGGGGTAGGAACCTTTCAGTGTAGAGTTTGCATGTTTCCCTGGGCTGTGTGGATTTACTCTGGGGGCTTCAGTTTCCTCCCACAATCCAAAGGCATGTTTGTTAGGTTAATTGGCCATTCTAAATTGTCCCTAGGTATGTCTCCTATAGGCCCTTAGAATACAGGGTTGGTACTAGTGAAGTCTTTGAGACTAGAAAAAGTGCTACAAGTCCTTATCCAATAATATTGCTTAAGCTCAGAATGCAGGCCAGAAAAGATTTTCTTTTGTAAATCTGAAACTTTTGTGTTAAACTGTTAAAAAAAAGGAAAATATTTTTTGCTGACTGATTGCTCACTGGTTACAGCTACATTACTTCAGAGACTGTACCACTGGATAGATATATTTTGTGATATCAGTGTACAAGGTGTGCATTTTCTAGATAAATATCAAGAAATGTTTTTCTTTAGAAAATTACATATTTCTGTTCTTTTTTAAAACAGTTTTGTCTTTCTTTGTTGGAAGTTTGAGACTTAGTGTGAATTTATGCTTTTCCTTTTTTTTTTTAAGGTGACCCAATGCATCACGTGAGCTGTCTAAAACCCATTTGATAACTAAATGTGGCTGCTGGTATGTTCAACTTGAACCTGGTCCCTGAGAGGATCCACAGCTGAGTCTGGGGGAAATGTTTCCACAGAATATGGATTCGGGAGATCTTTGAAATTTTAACTTTACAGCGGTTCGGTCAAACAGCTGTAAGGAACATGGAGAGAGACAAAGTTGAAGAGATGATGGATGTTACAGATGCCGATGAGGAAATCCCTGATGGTGGATCCTCCACAGTGATCTGTTCTGGTCCATTTGATTCCAGGGACACTGATGATGACTGGGAACAAGAGGATAAACCAGCCAATCTCAAATCTCAGGAAACCCCAACCCCTGCCACTCCACATGACTCTGGACCCAGTGAGGCAGAGTATTGTGGCTCCACAGAGGCCCGGAATGATACTGAGGAGGTTCTGGATGGGTTTAACCACAGCAAGACCGATGATTACGAGAACTCGCAGGTTATAAATCAAGAAGATGATGAAGCTGCAAAGGAAGAGCACATGAATGGGGAGTCCGGTTGGAGGACGGTTGGGAGTGGAAAGAGATGCAAGCAGAGAAGCAGTGGATCATTTTTAGATCAGAGCGCTCAGAGTGCTTTTTCTTCTTTTTCAAAAGGCAGTGTTGTGTCAAGTGGTGGTCGGCACAGGCAGGCTCGCAGACGTAACCACCACTACCATCAGCAGAACCGGGGACGCAGGCGGACAGGCACCCAGCTGTTATCAGCCTTTAAGGAGATGCTGTCTGAGTCTTTGAGCTTTTGGTGCATCTCCTGCATCCACATGATGATTGAAATCATTGTCACATTAACTCACAATTGTGGGGTTGGTGTGGAGACTGGAGTGTTAAAACTTTACAACCTTGGGCAACAGCTTCTCATGAAGCTCACCGATATCCCTGGAATGAAGGCAGACGCTGCTTGGATTCTGAAATGGACGAAAAGCACAGCGGCTGATTTGATGGTTAAAACAGTCCGATTAGTAAAGTGGATAAAGTCTGCTGCCTTATCTTGTTTCAGACTTTTTTGTGCTTTTGTTGTTCTGGGTTTCCAGTGGATAAAGGGGGTGTTGGTCCGTATTGTTGGATTGAGGGGCAAACGCTGTTGGGCAGCTTTTCAGGAGTCCCGATTTTGGAGATGGGTGGTGACTCTGCTACAGCGAGTCCGAAGCTTTTTGAAGAGGGACAGCCATGTGCCACCATCCACTCCCGAGTCACCGGGCAGAGCAGGGCGAGGTCAGCCAGGTCAAGAGTTGGAAAGACTGTTGGCATTGGTTGAAGTACCAGAAGATGAGCTTGACCCCTTTATAGTGCTTGGCGTTGAGGTGCACGCCAGTGAGACTGAGCTGAAGAAGGCCTACAGGCAGCTGGCTGTCCAGGTGTGAGAATCACAAGTTTTGTGTAGTTAAATCTTTCTGTTAGATGGCTGAAATGATGACTGATTTTCCAATTTCAACTTTTCCTCTGTCGGTTATTTTCTCTTTTAGGTTCATCCAGACAAGAACAAACACCCACGAGCTGGAGAGGCATTCAAAGTACTTAGAGCTGCCTGGGATATTGTCAGCAACCCAGAGACACGACGCGAGTATGAGTTGTGAGTTCTCTCTTCTTCTAAACTTTTTCAGCAGTTCCCCTATATGTATGCTTTTCTTTGAAGATTTGTATTTTTTTTTTTAACAGATGTGCATCTTTGTCTGTTTTATTTTCATTAATCTTTAATAGGAAGCGCATGGCAGCAACGGAGCTCTCAAAGTCCATGAATGAGTTCCTCACTAAACTGCAGGATGATCTTAAGGAAGCCATGAACACCATGATGTGTACCAAGTGTGAAGGGAAGCACAAGTATGTTACTGCACAACTGAAGTCATGTCATCATTGTGAGGTTACGTACTATTGGTAAATGGTGTCTCACTACTTGCGTGTCTCCCATTTTCACGCAGGCGGTTCGAAATGGATCGTGATCCTGCTGAGGCCCGGTTCTGTGCTGAATGCAACCGTTGCCATAGTGCTGAGGAGGGGGACCTGTGGGCTGAGTCCAGCATGTTGGGCCTACGCATCACATACTTTGCCTGTATGGATGGCAAGGTGTATGACATTACAGGTGAGCATCAGTCTTTATTGCATTTATTATGATGATTTTATGAATATCAGTGTATCAAGTTAAAGAACTGTTTGTGTGTTTTTACTGTCTTGTTTCAGAGTGGGCTGGGTGCCAAAGGATAGGCATTTCCCCTGACACCCACCGTGTACCGTACCACATTTCCTTTGGTTCAAAGAACAGCAACAATGCCGCACGACACAGGTATGTGCCTTTGGGTGGTGGTTTAGAGTAGGGATGCAAATTCTTCATCAGATTTCGGAACATAATATTTGATATTTAAAGATGCACTCCAGCAGCTCGAAAGCCACCAAAAACACCATCAAAAACCAATATGTATTGCACAAAATAGTATATTGTGGCTTTTTATACACAAAAAAATTTTCATTGCCTTAGAATTGCTTGGAAAGAGCTTTTTATGTCTTCCACCTACTTAAGTATGCACAGATCTATGAATATTCTAATTGGCTCCACTCATACCGTACCTATTCCACCAATAGCTGGAAGAAGAGGACTTTGAGCCAGGGCTCCGAGAAGGTGTTCCAACTTGAGGAAGTTGGTGTCGCGGAAAGTCGCTGCCCAGCCCCGCTTGGAGGCTGGAATGTGAGCTGTCCAGTGGGCCACTTTTGGTAAGCAGAACTGGCGCCAGCTCGCCGCAGTTGCCGGTGGATGGCGTGAGTTCTGTTTACCAAAAGTGGCCCACTGGACGGCTCACATTCTGCAGCTCAGTGAGACCTGCGTGGCGCCCCGTCTGTGCTGCTACCCCATGCACGTGATTAGTCGCCGCCTCCTCCACTGCTTCACTATGCAAAATGGATCCCTTCATCCCCCTCTGCCTCAATCCTGCTGCTCCTCAGCTCCTCCCTCTTCCCCTGAGGTAGCCAAGAGTATCCGTCTGATTAGTTAATGTTATAACCAATCAGGATAAGCAGGAATACTTATGTAGCTAGAAACGGTCTGTCCAAACTCACCCGTTTCAGGGGGGCGTTACCAAACTGGAAATTCACAGCAGAAAAACACAGACTTGGGACTGTGGTGAGATTTTGCTCTTGATATGTCTTGTAAGTCACAAAAACATGTTACAGACACGTTAACAACAGAAAAATTCTGATTTTTGTCAGTGTCACTTTAAATAATTTTGAATTCCATAGATGATTATTTCCTTTTTTTTTGTGTGTGCATGACTGTCAAAATAGACACTTCAGTACAAAAAGATTTTTCTCATTTCTCCTAAGGGCACCCTCGGAGCACGCCACAGGTCCAGCCAATGCTGCAGACTTGCA
Organism: Pholidichthys leucotaenia; assembly: GCA_020510985.1. Lineage (NCBI taxonomy): Eukaryota > Metazoa > Chordata > Actinopteri > Cichliformes > Pholidichthyidae > Pholidichthys > Pholidichthys leucotaenia. The sequence continues at coordinate 144,908,090 of CM035837.1, forward strand.
GGACTTCTTCAACCGAATCTTTAAGGGGGGACCACCTAAAGATATGTCTGCCAATGGAAGCTTTTTTCCCTCAGGCCCTCATCATCATCCACCCAGTGCTGGAGCACCTCCATTCTCCCCTCCGTTCCCCCCTCCCCCAGGCCAGACAGGCTTCTTCATGCCGGGTGGTCACCGGCCGGACTCCAGTGAAACATGGGCTGAGAGTGGTAAACCACCAAGAAGAAGGAAAAAGGTCCGCAAACCCTTCCAGAGGTGAAATCCGATGACTTGTATTCAAACAGCAGCAACACAGGGATATAATATATAACGGCCATGTTTGTCTCTCGCCTGCCTGTTGGCATGCCAAGATCTGAAGTGGTGAGCACTGGGGGGATCAGATCAGCCAGAGCAGAGAGAGATGGTATCTGGAAGAGCCTGTGGACTGAAATCAAGTGTTGGAAGAAGCACTGAAGAGGTGACAGTGATGGTGCTTTACCTCTTAATCACTTTCTTTTTTTGGTCTGGAAGACAGCTGTAGCAACTTGGCGTTGAAATCCTTTTAAAGTTGCTGTAATGAGAAAGCTTTTCATAATTTCCTGCCAAATTCTTCATTGCACGGTTTACGAAGCTGCATTTTTACACATCAGTTCTCTCACTTTTGCTATTTCTTCATGTAGGGTTACATATGTTGGTGAGAATGTGATTCATTGATCACTAAAATAGAGAAAATAAGATTCTGATCTGGTCAGAGTCACCTTCATTACTAGTGCAGATACAACCATCTTGCAATAATTAAAGAATGAATCCACACGAGAAAAAACCCCAACAAATTTGAACAGCATTTATGGAAAGATTCTCTGCACCACTGCAAAAATCCAAAACATATTTAAAGGGGTCATTGACTGAAAAATTGTGTTTTTATAGATTTTAACTTTCTGAAAGGCCACACAATTATAGAAAAAATATCACTTATCTTAAAAAAAAAACAGCTTACATTTTTAAAAACACACAGCCTTTATATTGTTTTTCACTCCAGAAAGCAAAATTGACTGTTTAGGATTTGCCACGGGATGTCACTTCCATAGTAAACCCAGCCCAGTGCACCCTTGATACCTGCCCGCTGCGCTGTTGACCAGTGTAGCTGTCAGTGATGTGGATAAAAGTAAGCTAGCAAGTTAGCATTTCACATGTGGTTTATATTATTACTTTCTTCAGATTTCAGTCACCCTAATAGACATAATTGTTTCCACCTGGTTCACGAATCCATAGTCGATAATATACTCGCCTCCATTAAAAACGCACGGGTCAGATTTCTGGGCATAACCAGGGATACATTTATTTGTTTTATTCTAGGAAATACATTATCGAAGAAGGACTTATTAACCCCACGTGAATTAATTTTGAACAAATTTGGATCAATTTAAGACGTTTATTTAGTGCATTGCATACAACCACTCGAAATTCAGAAGTGTCATGAGTCAATACTGGGTGTGTCCACCTCTGGAATTCACACAAGCAGTACATCGACGACGCATGGAGCTGACGAGCCTCATGATCCTGTCCTGAGGGATCCTCTCCCACTCCTCCTGTACGGCCTGGACGAGTTCACGCTGCGTACGTGGAGCTGGTTGACGTTGGGCAATAGCTGGGCGTGGTCGGTCGGCAACACTGCCTGTCTCGTTCTCTCTGACACCCAGACGACTGATTGTTGTGCGATGACAGCGCATTTGCCGGGCAACTGCACTATGACTGAGACCCGCCCTTAACATGCCAATGGCACGTCCTCTCTGCTGCGTCGTGAGTCTCGGCATTTCGAGCTGGATGAAACCTTTTGGCGTTTTTTATACTGGCCTTATATAGGCTAGTCACCACAACTCAAAATTTCAGTCAAGCATGACTCTGAGTATGGGATTCTGCTCAGCACTCAAATCTTAAGGTGTGGCCTGTACACAGAATTCTGTACTTAGAAAGAAAAACAAAACACCCTAGCAATCAGACCTCCCATTTCTAAATCAAAATATACAAAATAAAAATTGGGAATACCATTAATGCACATTGTACCATATGTGTATGGGGGGTGCATTTCTAATGGAGGCAAGTATATATCTCGTGCCATTCTGGCTTATTTTGTTATATTTTTGCAGTGACACTACATTGAGGTGTGTTAGCCTTGATTTGGCTAGGTGGTTAGTCGGCATTGGTCATGTGACTGACAGGCCACCTAGCGTTAGCTTAACTGTCGATCCGATTGGTTTGGATTGATTTTTCTATAAATTCTATTCACCCGCACTGGAATCTTTGTTCATCTACCAACACTTGACTGTGTACGTCATTTGTAGATGTTATTTTGAGCGGCTAGCTAATGTCAGCTAGCCGCCTTGAAGCTAGCAGTTTAGCCACTCATTTGCGAATGTTTCTGTCCTTATTGTACTTTAGGCACAGGTCATTTCCTATTGGCCACTGAAACCACACGCCCCTGCCCACCAGTTACGCATTATTTCATTCATTCTTTAAGGCAAATGTTAGTTGGCTCAGGGGTAACAGGTCAAGTCGGCCCTGATGCACTTGGTCCCAAAGTTGACCCCGGGCTCTCCAACGGCGCAAGCGGAGAACCCTGGCAAAACTGTTAAAAAGACTTTTCTCGGTCACCAACAATTGTAAGGAGTTAGTTAAGTTAATTCCCTTCCACAGCATGTGGGACACCATGTGGTGCGTAGGGGCGGTGCCTATCTCTGTTTCTCTGACCCTAGGCCACACAGCTACTGTAAGTAGGGAAAGCTACAGTGGGGGGGTCAGTCCTCTGGTAGCTCTGTGCGTTAACCTTCCGATCCACATTCTGTTATGCTGAGCACCAAGCTAGAAGGCGGAAAGTACCAATTTTTTTTTTTTTTTTTTTATATGGTCTTCAGTATGACCTGGCCTGGATTTGAACCCACAACTTCCCGGTTGTGGGGTGGATGTTCTACCAACTAGGCCACCACTCCGGTACAACAATTGTAAGGAGTTTTACAGAAATTCTTCACCCATGCCATGAAAGATCTCGGGCTTGACCTGACCCGTATTCAGCTCAGGATACCGGGGAAATGGGGGGGGGGGGGGGGGGGCTGAAAAGTTCATAGGCTGACCATGATGCAGTGGTCAAGTTTGACCAAATGTGGTTTATTTTTCAACATAGTCTCCAGTATCAGTGTATCTGAAAAGAAACAATGCAGTTAGTATCAGGAAAAGGTTGACTTTAATGCATGACTAGTTTTGTTGCTGTAGCATAACTCCTTAGTCAGCCTATGGACTTTTCACCCCCCCCCCCCTTCCCGGTTCATCCGAGCTAAAGGCTTGGAGCTTACCAATCGATATTAGCAATGATGCAAAAGGGAGGGCAGACTTGAATCCCGTCAGAAGATAAGATTTAAACATATATACACTCAAACAGGCCGTTTTCAGAAAGGCTGGAAAAACATATTTTTTTGCAATAGTTAATGAAAATTTGAACAAAATATGTCAAACATTAATAACCCTTTTAATCCTGTAATTATAGTAGTTCACCTGGTTAAATTCGTTTTTTGTCAATAAATGTCATAAATGGTCTTTGCTAAAATATTTGGCTCTTCAGGAGAAGTGTAAATTTCAAAATCTGCCAAGTATTTGTCATTATTATGTTTTAAATGCTTAAAACAGTGTTTAAGACATTGGGTGAGCTGTTAAAATGTAGAAAAAAGTGAAATCAATGACCCCTTTAAGTTAAGAAATTTTAGTCAGAATATTGATGCATACTAACTTCAGAGTGGCCTGTTATTTTACAGTCAAATTGGAGCGTGGGGCGGGGTTGTGTGCACACAAACAACAAAGGCAGCAAAACTGTTGAATGCTTACCTGAGGCTTTTTGAAAGTCTATTTAAATCGTCTCAGAGTTATGTAAATAGTACAGAACCTCCAAGAAGTGTAAAAAGTTTTGTCAAGGTTTTACATTTGCCGTTACCAGGAAATGTAGCACCGTCACATGCCTGTTAGGCTACAGTTGTTGCATTTGTGTTCCAGAGTCTCGCACCATGCATCAGGCCCACTCACTAAAATTAGGTTTACCATAAAGTGCTGCATGTACTGCACTGTTCTCTGCAGGAAAATTATAATAAATTGTTGTAATAAAAATGTGGGAAAATATTGTTTTTCCAAACTCGGAGAGGCAACTGAAATCATCTCATGGTTAAATTTATGAAGCTGTCATTGCATATAAAAGGCATTTGAATCTTAAATTGGATGTTGGACCTACTCAAGCAAGCCTGATTCGTACGTATTTCTATAAAAACAACCTTCAGCGATCCAAACTTTTATTCTAACAGTTCAGTGCCATTTTATACCATTAGAGCTTGTTAAGCCATAAGTGTGACCTTCAACTTTTAGTCAGCTCAGGACAAGGCTGAACTGACTGAATATGCCCTCATTATTACATCCTAAACAGTCTCTTTTTTATGTATTCGGTAATGCTACAAATAGACTTTTCTCATGGCTCACAAGTTCAGATTTCCTTGGTTTACAGTATTATTGCGTCCAATAACATGAAAGGGTTGCAGAAATATTTTTTTTATGTTTGCAGGCTGGTTTGTTGATGTTTTTTTGGGGGGGTGGGGTGCGCTTATTGACACTTTAAGTTTCAGAATAGCTTGATGAAAGACTGAGCTGTTATTGTTTACACCTGACATGAAGATTGTGAGAGTGTAGTGATATGGTGATTATGTGTGATTAGGCATCTGATAAAGACTTTTTTTGTTGTTTTTATTAAAGGTTGAGCACAATGAGTGCATCCATTGTGTGTGTTTTCTTTAAATTCTTCTGTGTTAATTTGCACACACCCACCACTGTAATAGCATCAGAGTGATTTTGAACAGTCATCAGTGATTTTGCCAAGCCAGAAAGGCTCCAGCTGCAGCTGAGTAGGAGGTGTAGCTCACTAACTGTCAAATCTAAAAGTTAAATTAGTTAGGGTTTTTTTTTGTTTTGTTTGCACATCCATTACACTCTGAAGAATATTAGAACTCATTTATGCCACTGTAACCAGTTGTGTGGGTTTGTGTGGAAGCTTTGAAGGAACTTTTGTTGGAGCAGCACGTTTGCCATGTTTCTGTTTGTTGTGTCAAATGGTTTAGTTTGAACTTGACCAGTTTTCTAGACACAGAGAGTTGGAGAACTAATGTGACCATTACTCTGATGGGTTAAATTCAAAAATTTAAAGCAACAGTACATGGGATTTTCACCTTGCCTGCAACAGCTCTGCTCTTGGTAAGAACACCGAAAGGACTACAACTATGGCGACTATGACCTGAGTCCTTACAGCCAATCACAGGGCACAAATTTAGCCACCAACAACTAAGCACCCTGTGGTTGGCTGTTGGCACTGAGGTCATAGTTGCCATAGTTGTAGTCTTTTCAGTGTTCCTACCAAGAACAAGAAAGTTACATAGTCCTGCTTTAAAGCTGTTGCATCACCAGCATGATAATTTAGAAGAGCATTTTTGTCCCAAATCAGAAGCATTTCAATTATCCATGATTACATACTGTGTAAACAATTCCTTTATTTGATTAAAAAAATTCTGTGAATTTTACTATCGGGTTTTTAGAGGATAATATACAGAGTGATAGCTGCTTTAGTCCCTGTCTAAGAAACTGGTCAGTCTGCTGTGACCATGTTAAACATGTTGGATTTCCATCCTTAATGTTGAGAAGCTGCAGTTTTATGTTCAAAGTAGGAGTTAAAAGTACAAGAAGTCAATGAAAGAGCAAACATGTCTTTTTTTCATTTTTTTCCTGTTCAGAATCTTGACGGAATATGCAGAATTATTGCAAAAAGTATCTGACAATCATCAGGGTTTTTTCTGTAGGGAATTAGGAGGAGAGTTCCCTGGCTGGTTTTAAAATATCACTGTTGGGTTTCTTTCCCCCGCTTTCTCTGGGTTTCAAAAATAAAGATGATTTCCTATATGCACAATGTTTGCTTTGTTTTCTCCTCATTTTACACATAAATCATTTATCAGGTAAGATGTGCATACAGAGTAAGTACACACAACAGACTGAGGTTACAGAGGTGTACATTCCATCAATCTGCTGAATCCACTGAGGAAGCACAGGTCCCAACATTCAAGCTACAATATTTCCTTTTATTGTACACCCACAATGGAAAAATACTGTGTCACCATTTTACCTCATACAGATTTATCACTTTCTGGCTTTTAACTGGAAATGGTACGGATATGAAGAGTTCATCACTCTGAAACAACTCCTTGTAAGGAGCAAACAAGTGCTGATAATGGCGTACTTCTCCATTTGGGGCTGATTCACTCAGCTTATTTATAGCATTTTATCAAGTAGACAAGTTCCTTATCCCTTTTAAGGGATAAGGAACAAGTTTCTTTGGGAATTGTCTACTTGATAAAATGCTTGATAAATTTACTTGATAAATTGCACTCTGAGGAAAGTGCAATATCCCCCGCTTCTGTTTTCTTTGAAGATCCCAATATGTCACTGAAGGAGAGCAGTTTTAAACTTTCCATATAATTATTGGGGCAGAACCAAGTTAAAAGCTTATCATCCATGAACAGACAACAAAAATAGCTGTATACAACCCATAGTTGTAGGGCAGGATCCCAAGGTGAACCTGTGTACCAAGTATGGTGACCCTAGTTTTACTCGTACAGTAAGAAGGCATAGTGAATGCTAACCTTGACCTTTGATCCCAAACACATGCAGGGATGAGAATCCTCCGCGAATCCACGGAATTCCTCGGATTTGATCATGTCTAGGGTCATTCTCATGAATTGTCTAAATTCGAGGAGAAAATTTTAGGGGGGGAGGGGGGGTTGGAGGTCTGTTATGAGCGGCGAGTCGTATTTTCGATCGGCTGCTAAAATCCACCGCGCAGAACGCGCTACCCAGCGAGATCAGTAATGTAATGTAACAAGGCCACTGATTGGCTGATACTTATTGAAGCAACCAATCAGCGATTTTGTTATTCCTTTGTCATATCCCACACGCGGAGCGAAATGCAAATGGCGGACTGTTCAATCAACCGAGTTTTCCCGATTTCGTGAAAATGGTGAACCTAAAACTCACGAAAGACAACAAAGCAAGAATTTTAGATATCGACAAAGGGATAAGGAACAAGTTTCTTTGGGAATGGCTCGAAAAAACTGTGTCAATGACTGTAAAGATTGGTAAAAATACCGAAGTTGTGGTTGAAAAAATGGCCGACTTCATAGCGAAATGCGAAGTACCAGGGAAAGCCCAGTGTGTTTATTGCAACGATTTCTTGAGTTATGGATCTCGTGGTTGTGTTGCCTTAGTTGAACACTGTTCAAAACAGAAACGTCTCAAAATTGTGCCTACAAGAGATTGAACTACTCGCTCGTGCTGCATTCAAAACGATCGATGGACACCGTCAAATTTAGATGCCAGTCAATCAAAGTTCATCACAATCGGCCGCGATTACAGCAATTAGTGATCGGAAGACACATTCCGAGGTAAGATTTTTTTCTCGTTATAAGTAATGTACTTGAGAATTTTCACGTAATGAATTTGTTATGAAATAGCATGGGTAAGTTGTGACGTCATGCCTGTTTTGAATGCTGATTATCGATTGTTAATAGATAAATGTTATTACCTCCGCCAAGGAGGTTATGTTTTCATCGGCGTTGGTTTGTCTGTCTGTTTGTTTGTTAGCAAGATAACTCAAAAAGTTATGGACGGATTTTCATGAAATTTTCAGAGATTGTCAGAAATGGGGTATCCTACAGATCCGGATCACCGTCTGGATCAAGGAATTTTTTAAAGGATTTTTTTTTTTCTTTTTTACCTCCGCCAAGGAGGTAAAAAAAAAAAAGAATCCTTTAAAAAATTCTTGCGAATGGCATTTTTTTCCATGGTCAAGGAATCTATAAAGTTAGACAAAATAAATGTAGGATTAATATTTATGATGTTAAACACTGTATGGGGGGAACTCCGGTTCCTGTAAGGTGAGGACGCACAAGTAAAGGCTCCCAGTTCGTTTCTGTTTAAAACTCTGTTTAGAGCTAGCATTTTGAGCTGTTTTTTTTTGTTACTACCGCTGGAGAACAAACCTGCTCGTGTGGAAAAAAGGAGAATTTGCCAGTCTCATAACTTAATATTGTAGTGGCTGGTGAAGCAATCAGGCCCCTCACGCTCAGGGAGAACAAAGGGATTTCTCCCACGTGTTTTTTTTTTTCCTACGATCACAATCAACGATCATCGGCCGGGATCATGGGTCCTAAGAAAGCTCAGCAGACTGAGAAGGTGGACGAAATAAAAAAAGCGCTGGATTTCTTGGCGGAAGAGATTTCTGCTGTTAAGATGCAGCAAAGAAATAACCTGGACCTGGTCGAGGAGGTGAAAGCGCTGCGGATCCAGAACGCTGAGAAGGAAAAGAGGCTGGCGTATCTGGAGAGCAGAGTGTCGGAACTGGAGCAGAATACTCGGGTGAACGACGTGATCATCACGGGGCTCCACTTTAAACCCCGATCATACGCGAGAGCCGTGGCCGCGGACAGCAGTGGAAGTGAGCTGGAAGACGACTCCACGGAGCAACAAGTGGCGGCCTTCATGCAGTCCAAAGAAATTCAGCTGAACTGCAACACCATAGAGACCTGCCACCCTCTGCCCAGGAAAAACGGCGACAAACCGGCTGTGATCATGAGGTTTGTGAACAGAAAACACAAGACTGCGCTGTTAAAACAAGGTAGGAAGCTGAAAGGAACGAACATTTACATAAACGAGCACCTCACAAAAGAGAACGCAGAAATAGCCAGAAAACCAAGGTACATGAAAAAGCAGAAAAAGATTCAAAACACCTGGACATAAAACTGTAAAATATACATCAAATTAAACGGATCACCTGAAGAAGCCAAGGTCATTAACATCCGTAATATTATGGACCTGGACAAATATCAATGAATATTATGAACTGGAGTCACAGCAACAATCAGACAACTGTAGGACACTGAAGGATTATACTCATCTGCTACAAGATATTTAACAACATGATACAAAAGATCAACAAACAGGAACAACAGGAACTGAAAGTTTTTGAATATACAGATCACAACCCACAGGACGTAGAAAATAACATAGACCCTGATAATAATTTATTTAGCTCCATCAATAATGACTGTAGTTACTACACAGATGATCAGTTTAACACAATGGTCACATCTGATTTCAATATTTCTATGATCTACTTCAACAGCAGAAGTCTCTATGCTAACTTTAATAACATTAAAGACTATTTACATCAGTTTAAAGAGCCGTTCAATATTGTGGCAATATCAGAGATGTGGCTCAGTGAAGAGAAAGGACTGGATTTTACCATGGATGGCTATGAATTAAATTATATAAATAGAAAAGTGAAAAAAGGAGGAGGAGTTGCAATTTATGTTGACAAGAGCTTGAAATACAAGGTTGTTGAAAATCTCTCAGTAACTGTGGATGATTTATTTGAATGTATTACAATAGAAATCTGTCTGAACAATGTGAAGAATGTAGTAGTGAGCTGTGTATATAGAACACCTAGATCAAACATTGACTTATTTAAGGACTGGATGGAAAAAATGTATGCAAAACTAACTCATAAAGTTATGTTCATCTGTGGGGATTTCAATATAGATCTGATGAGCTCAAAACAACATAGTTTGACAGAAGAATTTATCAACACAATGTACAGTATGGGCTTACATCCAACAATTACCGGACCTAGCAGAATCCCGTCACACAGTGCCACACTAACAGATAACATATTCACAAACATTATGGAAAATAATATCAGGAGTGGGCTTTTATTGAATGATATCAGTGACCACCTGCCGATTTTTGTTGTCTATCAATGTGATTATAGGAAGAAAAAGTATACCAAAAATATTAAATATAAAAGAATAAGAACCAAAGAATCAATGTATTTACTGACAAAGGAATTATTAATACAAGATTGGAAGTTAGTTTATGATGAAAATGACATAAATAAAGCATATGATAATTTTTTTACAAATATTTCAATCATTGTACAATAAAACTGTCCTATAAAACAATACAGTGACAGACAACAAAACAAAAATATTCCTTGGGTCACCAAGGGGTTAATAAATGCATGTAAAAAGAAGAATACATTATATAAACAATTCATTAAATGCAGAAAGGTGGAAGCTGAGATCAAATATAAAAGATATAAAAATAAGCTTACTAATATAATGAGGACCTGTAAGAAAGAATATTACAACAGAATATTAGAGGATAACAAAAATAACTTAAGAGGAATTTGGCAAGTACTCAATGGGATTATTAGTAATCGACCTAAGAATGCTAATTATCCAGAATATTTTATTGAAAATGGCAATTTGATAAATAATATGGAGGATGTGGTCAGTGGTTTCAATAAATTTTTTGTAAACGTTGGTCCTGAATTAGCAAAATCAATAGTGACACCAGAAACAAACAACAGTGGTTCTGTGAATGAAATAGAAGATAGAAATCCAAACACAATCTTTTTGGGTGCAGTTACTGAAAAGGAAATTATCGAGACTGTGAGTAAATTTAAGAACAAAAAATCAACGGACTGGAATGAAATTGACATGACAATAGTGAAAAAAGTAATTGAAGGAATTGTTAAGCCACTCACCCACATCTGTAACCTGTCATTTCAAACTGGTACATTTCCAGACAAAATGAAAATAGCAAAAGTAATACCTCTATACAAAACAGGAGACAGTCATCATTTCACAAATTACAGGCCAGTCTCTTTTACTCTCACAATTCTCCAAAATACTTGAAAAAATCTTCACTAAAAGACTGGATATTTCATTGAAAAACACAACCTCCTTACAGATAGCCAGTATGGTTTTAGAGCAGATAAATCTACATCTTTGGCACTGATCGAACTTATAGAAGAAATTACTAGTTGTATAGATAAAAAAAAAGGTTGCTGTAGGAGTATTTATAGATTTAAAGAAAGCTTTTGACACCATTGACCACAGAATACTACTAAGGAAACTGGAAAGGTATGGGATAAGAGGGGTAGGACTGAGTTGGGTGGAAAGTTATTTAAGTAACAGACAACAATTTGTACAAATTGGAGAGCACAAATCACCCTTCATGGACCTCACTTGTGGTGTGCCCCAGGGGTCAGTTTTGGGACCCAAACTCTTTATTTTGTATATAAATGACATATGCCAAGTATCAAAAATTCTGAAATTTATTTTGTTTGCGGATGACACCAATATCCTTTGCACTGGTGAGAATTTGCAGCAGGTTTTAGAGGTGGTCACAACTGAAATGAAAAGTTAACGCAGTGGTTCAACAAAAATAAATTATCTCTAAATCTAAAAAAAACCCAAAGATTATGTTGTTTGGAAATTATAAAATAAATCATGAAATAATGGTAACGATAGATGATACCAGAATAGAAACAGTACAGGAAAATAAGTTTCTGGGGGTGACGCTAGACAATAAAATCTGCTGGAAACCTCACATCAGTCACATCCAGGCCAAGTTAGCAAAATGTATAGGCATACTGGGGAAGACAAGACACATCTTGGACTATAAATCATTGGTCTTACTGTACAATTCACTGTTTTTACCTTATCTTAACTACTGTGTAGAAGTCTGGGGAAACACCTACAAGACCAACCTACAGTCAATATGCACATTACAAAAAAGAGCTATAAGGATAATAAACAATGTAGGATATAGAGACTATACCAATTCGTTGTTTTTAAAGTCACATGTCATAAAGTTCATCGATTTAGTTAAATTTAAGACAGCACAAGTAATGTACAGGGTGTGGCGGTTTGGGGAAAACCCCCACAAACAGACTAAGGACAGACAGCTCGCTACTCCTGGTTTTTTCCGCTACACTACTGTGATAATGTTACCTTTCATGCATTGTGTTCATGCGTCCTGTCCTTACTGTGACCTAGAGACTCAGATCAATATGTAGATGTGCCTTTTGACCTCTTTGTTCTGCAGCTGGAGCAGAGTCTAGTAAATCTGCCTATTGTGATGTATGTCTCACAAATGCAAATATCTCATGCCTGTTCTGCAGTCCCTTTGATCAGACCAACTGCTGTGAATCTGCTGTGATGTATTGTTTGATTTGGGTATAAATACTGCACAGGTTCTGTAACACATCCTCTCACTACCACTTCAACCTCTGCTGCAGACACGCACTCTGTGTTTTCTTTTCTGAGAGCCAGAGGATCCCGCTCCAGCCTGCACACACTTGGGCTGGAGAGGGGATCCCGTGACGGCGGTATGATATAATAAAACTCTACTTAAAACCTCCAACAACGCCGCCTTATTTCATTGCCGCCGCACTGGTGACCCGACGCTGAAACGAACACGCTGCCAGCGAACGCAACGCCCGGCGGTGATTCTCCGACGACCAGCGAACGCGGCAGCCTGACTGATCTGCCCTCCCTTCTGCTTCAGGGAGACCTCAACGCGGAGCTTCCAGGCGAAACTCCCCGGAGAACACCCACGACCGGGAAAGCTGAGCAGCGTTTCATGGTGAGATCTGCACATCCACGCTGGACCGGCTGCGCTCACAGCTCCTCCACACGAGAGCGCATGCACCTCGTCCTTTCTCCACGACGGCGATCCCCATGGCCGACGGAGCACACGTGGACCTGAACGCACCATGACCGAGCGAGTGACAGAGCGTCTACTTCCCTTCACCGCTCCAACACACTGAGCAGGGATGATTAAGCTCCCTGACCCTGGTTCTCCTCTCCAGCTGGCCCACCCATCACGGAACCCCGGCGCACGCACCGGGGAGTTACGAGGACGGCGCACACCACGCACGGGACAAATACGGCTTTTCTGACCGCCTTCCTTCTGCTGCACACTGGCCCTTCAGGCTTGCTCGTTCACCTGAGGCACGCAGCTTGCTCACTGGATTTTATGGTCTTAGCCACGGCACACAAGGGAAATTCAGCGGTTTGCGGTTCCCGAGAGCTTTAAGGTTGTGCCCGCACCTAAAGCCAACACGCCAGTCCCTCTGCTCTCATCACAGCCGCCACGCAGCCTCGTCTTTTCTTCACGGCCGCTATTAATCCTTGCAGGACTTAATCGCGGGAGGAGCCAGTGACTAATTTTTCTTCTTGTGGACCTCTGCACGTTCAACGGGACCAGCCCTTCGACATTGCGGACCCACAAGCAATTTTTGCGCGGACCAGACGTTTTCATCGTCTCCGGCCGGCTTTTACTACCCCCACCCCCCTCCACCCCCTCCTGCACAGAGCTTTTCTCTGCTCGCTGCCCAAGCTGCACTATCGAGGTCTCGACCACCTGCCGAGCCCTCTGGGGGGGAGCTGTGGCGGTTTGGGGAAAACCCCCACAAACAGACTAAGGACAGACAGCTCGCTACTCCTGGTTTTTTCCGCTACACTACTGTGATAATGTTACCTTTCATGCATTGTGTTCATGCGTCCTGTCCTTACTGTGACCTAGAGACTCAGATCAATATGTAGATGTGCCTTTTGACCTCTTTGTTCTGCAGCTGGAGCAGAGTCTAGTAAATCTGCCTATTGTGATGTATGTCTCACAAATGCAAATATCTCATGCCTGTTCTGCAGTCCCTTTGATCAGACCAACTGCTGTGAATCTGCTGTGATGTATTGTTTGAGTTGGGTATAAATACTGCACAGGTTCTGTAACACATCCTCTCACTACCACTTCAACCTCTGCTGCAGACACGCACTCTGTGTTTTCTTCTCTGAGAGCCAGAGGATCCCGCTCCAGCCTGCACACACTTGGGCTGGAGAGGGGATCCCGTGACGGCGGTATGATATAATAAAACTCTACTTAAAACCTCCAACAACGCCGCCTTATTTCATTGCTGCCGCACAGGGCAATTAATAATCAACTCCCAACTAATATACAAAAAATATTTAAAAAACAAGACAATGATCATAATTTGAGAGGAGACTTAAACTTTACAAAACCCAAGATACGAACAACCAAGAAAAGTATGTGCATATCTGTCTGTGGGGTGGATTTGTGGAATAGTCTGGAGCCGGAACTGAAACTATGTACAAACAGAAATCAATTCAAAAAGAGGTATAAACATTATTTGCTGAAAGGATATATGTTAGAAGGGTAGTGTTTATATGTACGATTCACTATGCTCACTCTGGGACATTATGGGGCACTATGGAATGGTGGGTGGGACAGCACTGTGTATATCTGTGTTGTTTGAGGCCGGTTTTGATGTATGGACATCAATGTATGTTAGGATGGATGGGTGTTAATGTTGATTTGTAAAAAATACAGTAAATTGTTTACTTGGGGTCTTAAAGGTGGTAATTTGTATATAATTCACATGGGTGTATTTATGGAAAAGAGGAGATGGAATTAACTTCTTCCTTCTCCCTTTCGAACAGTGTATACTGTTACTTTATTGCATTTGTCAATTTGTTTTTGTTATACTTTTTTGTTCGAAATAAAGTATCTATCTATCTATCTATCTGGGCGGAGGTCTGCGCTCTCCGAGTGCTTTTCTAGTTACATATTTTCTCACAATTTGAAATTCAATCTAAGAATTTTGAATATAATTTATCATTTTTTGTTTCACTAGGAGGAGTTACATAATGCATGTGTGTTTTTTTTGTCATGGGTGGTGATGGGTTGCCTTTCCTACGATATCTTTGCTTTTATTTGTAAACATAATTTCTTTATGGTCATTGCATAAAAATATTAAACTGTAGATAATGTGAAAATGACGAGGCAGAGTTCATCTCACGAGTCAGGTTTATTCACATCATCCAACATCATCAAAAGCAGAATAAAAGGAAGAAACCCAGACATTCGTCCTTTAAATACCTCAGGACTTCAAAGCACACAGTCACATTGTATTTAATCCCCAATAACAATACATATTCCTTCAGATCTTAACACCTCCACCCCCAGCCTCTGGTGGCCAGGAAAATCCCCCCAGGCCATCTCTCTGCATACCAAAGACTAGACTTTCACATCCTCCTGTTATCTCCAGAGAGGCTCAGTCCTTTGTTCAATCTAAGATTCAACTTTATTTATATAGCGCCATTTCACAACATGATGTGAAGCCTAAGATGTGAAGCCTAAAGTGGTATACATATGAAGCATGAAGTGATATACATAAGTGCACATATATGTATCCCACATGACCCCCCCCAAACGTCTAAGATGGAACAACGGAATAATAGTCTGCATGTCATGATAAACCATTACACATCAGTCCACGTGCTGCTTGGGCCTCAGTCTCCTCCCATATCTGCTGTGAGCGGGCTTTACCACTTCCGCGGCGCCATCCTGCTGGGGAGCTGCTGCCTGAGGGTAAGAACTGTTAGTCAATCCCTGTGGGTGTTCTGGGGAATGTCCCCTAGGGGGTCTGCCGCACCGAGGAGCCCTGGCGCACAGCACACCCTCGTCTGCCACAACAAAGGCGGGTTTGAGCCTGTTTTTGCCAATCTTTTCTTTCCTGCCCCCCAGGTCTAGCAAAAAATGCTTATCCCCTGTTTCCAGCACTCTAAATGGTCCATCATAAGGTGGTCGCAACGGTGGGCGATGGGCATCGTGTCTGACAAAAACAAACTCCGCGTTTTTTAAGGCCTTAGGCACAAAAACGCGCGGAAAACTGTGGTGAACGGGGCCAGGCAGTGTGTCCGATTCCGTGCCACTCTGTAACCGCTGAGCAGGGGAGCATTCTGGCGCAGGATTATCTGGGAGAAATTCCCCGGGCAGCCGAAGTGGCTGTGCAAAAACCAGCTCAGCCGGGGAGGCTTCTAAATCCTCTTTCGGTGCAGAACACAACCCCAAAAAACCCACGGTAGCCTGTCTACCCAATTTGCATCCGTAAGCGACGCTCTGAGAGCCGCTTTCAATGACCTATGAAAATGTTCGCATAACCCATTAGCCTGTGGATTGTACGCGGTTGTGCGGTGGATCGTTACCCCCAGGCTGCGGGCCATTGCTGACCAAAGTTCAGAAACAAATTGAGGACCCCTATCGGACCCAAGATGGCGCCCACAGCGGTCGACATGGTGCTTCGCTGCGCTCTTTGTTTGTTTTTGTTTGTCAATTGTGTGTCTGCTTGCACTTATACCCGTGAAGAACTTTTAAATATCAGGACTTTCACCCCCACGGACCTCCTCCCAGTTTTTCTAGCCCCTGCCGCCGATCTGGTTTATTGTTTGGCTCGGAAAGTGAGACGGCGGAAGAGAGGAAGACGAGCGGGCGCTCTCGTGTGACTTCGCAGGAGAGGCTCGCGAACGGCGCTGCCTGGCATATTTCTGTCCAATACCAACTCTCTCTCTAACAAGGTGGATGAACTGAGACTGCTGATGCGTTTTAAGGACCTCGCCTCCTCAGCTGTCCTCTGCTTTACTGAGACCTGGCTCCGGGAAAATATACCGGACAGCGCGCTGCGCCTCGACGGCTTCCAGCTCTTCCGTGCTGATCGTGACACAGAGCTTTCCGGCAAGACCACAGGAGGCGGAGTCTGCTTCTACATCAACTGCATCTGGTGCTCTGATGTAACGGTAATTTCCAAACACTGTTCTCCTGCCTTGGAATTTCTTGTTATCAATTGCAAGCCCTTCTATTCCCCGCGGGAGTTTGCTTCTTTCATAATGATCGCTGTGTACGCCCCTCCCGACGCGGACACGCGCGAAGCTCAGCGCGTGCTCGCGGATCACATTCAACACACAGAGCGGAGTTTTCCAGACTCGCTGATTATTGTGGCTGGCGACTTTAATCAGTGCAATCTGAGCCACGATCTCCCCCGCTACAAACAGTTTATTAAATGCCCCACCAGAGGATTAAACACACTGGATCACTGTTACACCACAGTGAAAGACGCATATCGCGCTGTCCCTCGAGCTGCGCTGGGATTATCTGATCACGTGATGGTTCACCTCATTCCCACATACAGACAGAGATTGAAGCTCACTAAACCTGTTGTGAGCACTACGAAGATACGGACCAGTGATGCTGAGGAGAAGCTGGAAACGTGCATGGAAATATCTGACTGGGGCATGCTTAAAGGAGCCACGCATGATCTGGATGAGTACACGGACACTGTGAACTCATATATCCACTTTTGTGAAGAGAACATTCTTCCATCACGCACCAGGGTGAGTTACTCTAATGACAAACCCTGGTTCACAGCTAAGCTCAGACAGATCAGGAAGGAGAAGGAAGCAGCGCTGAAAAGTGGAGACAGGGACTGCTACAGGGAGGTTAAATACCGGTTTAACAGAGAGCTGAAGAGGGCTAAATCTCTATACTCAGAGAGACTCCAGCAGCAGTTCACTGCTAATGATTCGGCTTCCGTGTGGAGAGGACTGAGGCAAATCACCAACTATCGACCTAAGGCTCCTAAAGGTCAGGATGACAAAGCCCTTTGTCAGAGACTGTCCCAACACTATGCCCGTTTTGACACCTCGTCATCTGTGTCCAACTCCCCCCCTCCCTCCAGCTCCACAGCCTCCACATTCCCTACTTCATTTAAGGCACCCCCCCCTCCTCCCCCCCTCCCCTTATCATCAGTGAGCAGGATGTGCTCAAACAGTTCTCCAGACTGAACCCGCGCAAGGCCCCCGGCCCAGACGGCGTGTCTCCCTCCACCCTGAGACTCTGTGCGAAACAGCTGGCTCCTGTATTCACAGACATTTTTAACACCTCCCTTAAGTTATGCCACGTGCCATCCTGCCTCAAATCCTCCACCATCATCCCTGTCCCCAAGAAGCCACGGATCACTGGACTTAATGACTACAGACCTGTAGCGCTCACCTCTGTAGTCATGAAGTCCTTTGAGCGCCTGGTCCTGTCCCACCTCAAGTCCATCACCACCCCTCTCCTGGACCCGCTGCAGTTTGCCTACCGAGCCAACAGGTCTGTAGACGATGCAGTCAACCTGGCCCTCCACTCCATCCTGCAGCACCTGGACTCCCCGGGAACCTACGCCAGGATCCTGTTTGTGGACTTCAGCTCCGCATTCAACACCATCCGCCCCGCTCTGCTCCGGGACAAGCTGTCCCTGCTCAACGTGCCTGACTCCCTCTGCAGGTGGATCATCGACTTCCTGACGGACCGGAGGCAGCATGTGCGGCTGGGAAAGACTGTCTCAGACTATACTAGCATCAGCACCGGATCACCCCAGGGCTGTGTACTTTCCCCCCTACTCTTCTCCCTTTACACCAACTCCTGCACCTCCAGCCACCAGTCTGTCAAGTTGATCAAGTTTGCGGACGACACCACCCTCATCGGGCTCATCTCCAACGGCGACGAGTCCGCCTACAGGAGAGAGGTGGCCCAGCTGGCGTCCTGGTGCAGCAATAACAACCTGCAGCTGAACGCTCTGAAGACAGTGGAGATGATTGTAGACTTCAGGAAAGTCACTACTCCTCTGCCCCCCCTCACCCTCTCAAGGCTCTCCCATCACCACTGCTGATTCCTTCCGCTTCCTAGGCACTACCATCACCAGGGACCTCAAATGGGAGCTGACCATCAGCTCACTCATCAAAAAAGCCCAGCAGAGGATGTTCTTCCTGCGGCAGCTGAGGAAGCTCAAGCTACCCACCAAGATGTTAGTGCAGTTCTACACAGCCATCATCGAGTCCATCCTCACCACCTCTATAACCGTGTGGTACGCAGGAGCCACTGCCAGGGACAGACTAAGGCTGCAGCGCGTCGTGCGCACTGCTGAGAAGGTGATCGGCTGCAAGCTCCCATCTCTCCAGGATCTGTACATCTCCAGGACCCGGAGGCGTGCTGGCCGGATCATAGCCGATCCCTCACACCCTGGTCACGTACTGTTTGCCCCCCTCCCCTCTGGTAGAAGACTTCGGTCCATCCAGACTAAAACCTCCCGTCACATGAACAGCTTCTTCCCCTCTGCCATTAGACTGCTGAACACTAAGTGACTCTCGTGCACCATGTACAGCAGCTCAACCAGACTCATGTCAATCATCACTGTTTTCTTCCTGCATTACCGACTGCACTATATAGTTCTCCACAGTATCTGCTGCTGGCTAATATATATTTTAACTGTTGACCAGTATCACTTAATCTTATCCTACACTTTATTACATGTATAGTTTATTTCTCTTATCTTATCATGTTTAATGTTGCAGCATTGTACCGAGACAAATTCCTAGTTTGTGTACTACATGAACAATGGCAATAAACCTGATTCTGATTCTGATTCTGATTCTGGACGTAATGTCCGATGGGACTCCAAAGCGCGCTACCCATGCTGTTAAAAACGCGCGTGCCACCTCCTCGGCTGTGGTTGACGACAGTGGGACCACTTCCGGCCAGCGCGTGGTGCGGTCTACCATTGTCAGAAGGTGTGTGCACCCCTGTGACGGCGGGAGGGGGCCTACGAGGTCCACGTGAACATGATCGAACCTCTTAGCCGGGATGTGGAACGGCTCCAAGGGAGCTCTCGTGTGTCTGTGTACCTTGGCTCGTTGACAAGCCATGCGGGCTGCTGCCCACTCTCTAACTTGTTTGCGCAGGCTCGGCCAAACAAATTTCTCTCCCACCATTTTGACCGACGCGCGCACTCCCGGGTGTGCCAGAGAATGAATCAAGTCAAAAACGCGGCGGCGCCACGTGGCCGGTACCACAGGACGCGGACGCCCAGTGGAGACATCGCAGATTAGGGGGGGCATACCGTCTTGCAGCACCCTGTTCTCCAGCCTTAACCCTGTTGGCCCAGACTGGAGCGCGCGCACGTCCGCGTCGCTAACCTGATCCGCGGCCATGGCTGCATAATCTATCCCTACGCGGACTGGGGCCGCCACGGCGCGCGAGAGACAGTCTGCCACTACATTTAGTTTACCCGCCACATGCTGAATATCGGTAGTAAACTCTGAGATGGCGGCCAGCTGTCTTTGCTGCCGGCCTGACCACGGTTCTGAAACCTTGGCCATCGCGAATGTCAGCGGCTTGTGGTCAACGAACGCGGTGAAACGGCGTCCCTCCAGCCAGAACTGGAAGTGGCAAATGGCCAAGTGGAGAGCTAACAACTCCCTGTCGAATGCGCTGTATTTTCGTTCGCTATCGCGCAAAGTCCTGCTGAAAAATGCGAGCGGCTGCCAAGCCCCGGCTACATGCTACTCCACGACCGCCCCTATGGCCACATCTGACGCGTCAGTAGTGAGCGCTATGCGGGCCGTTGGGTCTGGATGTGCCAACAACGCAGCGTTTGCCAGGGCTGTTTTGACCTCCGAGAATGCTCGCTCTCGCTCCGGAGACCATTCGATCTTATTTGTGGGTTTTTGTTTTTTTAGTGCGGCATACAACGGTTGCATGAGCTGCGCTGCGCGGGGCAGGAAACGGTTATAAAAATTCACCATTCCCAAAAACTCCTGTAATGCCTTGACTGTTTGTGGCTGGGGAAAATTTGTTACTGCGCGTACTTTGTCAGGCAGCGGAACCGCTCCTTCTGGGGAGACGCGATGCCCCAAAAAATCAATCTGCGTCACCCCGAACTGACACTTCGCTGGGTTGATTATTAACCCGTGCTCTCCCAACCTCCGGAAAACTGCCGTGAGGTGGTTTTCGTGTTCGTCTTTGGACGCGCTGGCTACTAAGATGTTGTCCAGGTAGACGAATACGAAGGGGAGATCACGCAACACCGCGTCCATCATGCGTTGGAACGTCTGCGCAGCACCCTTAAGCCCAAACGGCATGCGCAAAAACTCGAATAGGCCAAACTGAGTTATTATCGCTGTTCTGGGTATGTCCTCAGCGCGCACTGGGACTTGATGGTAACCGCGGACCAAGTCTATCTTAGAAAAAACGCGCGCCCCCGCCAAATGAACGGAAAAATCTTGGATATGCGGGATTGGGTAGCGGTCGTGCGCTGTGGCGTTGTTCAACCTGCGGAAATCTCCGCAAGGTCGCCACGAGCCATCAGCTTTTGGGACCATGTGCAGCGGGGAAGCCCATGGGCTTTTCGAACGCCTGATGATGCCCAACTTTTCCAGGTTGGTGAACTCCTCGCGCGCTATGGTCAGTTTAGCTGAATCCAAGCGCCGAGCTTTTGCAAAAACGGGCGGTCCGGTGGTAGTAATAAAATGTTCCACTCCGTGTTTAGCGACGGCTGCTGAAAATGTGGGAACCGTGAGTGCTGGGAACTGAGTGAGCAGTGTGTGGAACTTACCGCTTGCCGTTGCGACGTTGGCTTGTGCTGTGGGCGGGGTCACTCGGGCTGCACAGGGAATAGAATAAAACGAAAGTGCATTAACCAGGCGCCTGTTAGCAAGATCAACCAACAAACCACGTGAGCACAGAAAATCAGCCCCCAACATATTGAAACTCACTGCAGCTATAACAAAAGTCCACTCAAATGTACGGCCGTGTAGGGACAGAAGCAGGTTCCTCTCACCAAAGGTCTTAATCTCCGAGCCGTTCGCTGCTGATGCCCCGCGACCTCCGGGACCCGCCAGCCGGTCAGCGGAGGTAGGCGTGATGAAACTCACTTGGGAGCCTGTGTCCACGAGGAATTGCCTCCCCAAACGCGCGTCCGTCAAGTAGACCAGCTTGTTCTCTTCACCGAGGGCCGCAGCTACTACCGACCCCCGGTCTTGGCGTTTCCCGAGCGCTTGAACTGGCACGGTGGTATACATTTGCGTGCCTTCTCTGCAAAGCGGCGATGGTAGAAACAGAGGGTGTCTCCTCCGCGATCCTTGGCCCTCGCCGCCGCCGTCGTCGGTGGGTCTGCTACCGCCGTCTCTGGCCCCTCGCCATCTCCAGCCGTCGCGCCGAACTCCGTCGCTGCCGCGGTGGCCGCGCGCTGTTTGCTGGCGTTGAGAATCCGGTGCGCCTCCTGGGCCAGCGCGCGGAAGTCCCGCTGGGCCAACAACGGCGAACTGGCCAGGGTTGCTCTCATGGCCGAAGGTAGGGTTCTTAGGAAAATGTGGGTGAAGATGAAGTCGTCGTCGTCTGAGCCCCTCAAGCTCAGCATGTTCTCCATCAGGTCAACGGGCGTGCCATCTCCCAAGTCGTTCAGAGCCAGGAGCCTCTCCGCTCTCTCGACTGAGAGAGTGAAGGGTTGGATGAGCGCAGCCTTCAACCCGCCGTATTTGTCGTCGGCCGGTGGCTGCTCCACATGGCTCTGCACATGCCGAGCCATGCGGTTGTCGAGCTTGGCGATCACATGGTAGAACTTCGTGTCATGTACCGTTATCCCCCGGAGGGCGAACTGTGCTTCGACCAAGTGGAACCAGGAGCGCGGGTTGTCTCGCCAAAAGTCCGGTAGCTGGACGGTAGCGGCACACGCTTGGCTGGGAGCTTCTGACCTGGCTGGCTCGGGGGAATTTCTTTTACTCATGATACGTCTTAGGGTCACCAATGTAGACAATGTGAAAATGACGAGGCAGAGTTCATCTCATGAGTCAGGTTTATTCACATCATCCAACATCATCAAAAGCAGAAAAAAAGGAAGAAACCCAGACATTCGTCCTTTAAATACCTCAGGACTTCAAAGCACACAGTCACATTGTATTTAATCCCCAATAACAATACATATTCCTTCAGATCTTAACACCTCCACCCCCAGCCTCTGGCGGCCAGGAAAATCCCCCCCAGGCCGTCTCTCTGCATACCAAAGACTAGACTTTCACATCCTCCTGTTATCTCCAGAGAGGCTCAGTCCTTTGTTCAATCTAAGATGTGAAGCCTAAAGTGGTATACATATGAAGCATGAAGTGATATACATAAGTGCACATATACAGTATGTGTCCCACAAAACATCTTTTAGGTTTTACTTACTTTCTTAGATTATCTTTCAAATATTAAAATATACTAATATGCAACTTTTTTTATATTCCTAGTAACACTAACCAATACACATTAATAAATCAAAATGTTTGCAGAATGTCAGAATATTTTAATAAATGGGTGATGGACTTGGTGATGGAATTTTGTTAATATTTATAATTTATTTTACTTGGTTAAATTATTTTGTCTGTTCTAGAACTATGTCAATGTAATTCTGTGTCAGTTCTAAACATATTAAATAGTAGTAAAATATAATTTAGTATTATTACATCAACATACCATTTAGATATCATAAATTTACAAGTGATGCAGCAGCAGATTAAAAAGGTAAACTATAAATGCATTTGTACTTACTTCTAACTTTAAATATAAGACCACATTTGAGCATTCTAAAACACCAGATTTCGTTAGCTTCGTTAGCTTGGGGGCCTGCGTCCCCCAAGACCCCCGTCTTAGTTTCCTCTTTTTTTCCCAAACCCCATTCTCATCCCTGCACATGGTCACAGTTCAGGGTCTCTGGTGTGAACGTGTGCGCCAAGTTTGGTGGCCCTAGCTTTACTCGTTCTGTAGTAATGGGGCATAGGGAACACCAACCTTGACATTTTACCTTTTGCCCCAAAACTCCCACAAAAATGATCCGACTGGAGCCAAATTACAATATGTGCATCATCACTGTCGATCAAACCCTGGTACCAACTTTCAAAACAATCAGAACAAAACTGTAGGAAGAACTGATTTCACAAAAGTGGGACAGACGAACGGCCCCATGACATAATCCCCCTTTGGTCTTTGACCGGGGGGGGGGGGGGATAAAAATGTAGACAGATAGTTAAAACATTTAATAAGTGCTGAACAGGTCCAAGCTAAACCACAATGATAAATAATGTTTATAGTTTGTTGCATTTGTAGGATTTCTACTAGTCTCCATTCCTGAATTTTAATAACAATTAACAATACTGAGAACCTGAACTGCAAGTTTGTTTTGCTGCAGAAATGTCACCAAACTAATTATGTTGACTTCTGTGGAATATTTCACCTCTATATATAGTATTTTATTTAAGCACTTAATTTCAGGGTGGCACAGCAGTCAGCCTTGTCGCCTTATAGCAGCATTTTTGTGGCTTTAAACTTTCAGTGTGGTGCTTATGATCTCTGCTTCAGAGGTTGGGTTTCCTCCCACAGGCCAAATACATGCATGTCATGTTCACTGGTTCTTCAGTACTGTACAAAAGTGTTTAGTAAACCCTCACTTCTTTATTTTGTTAGAAAAATGGGAAATAGGTACAGAGATTTATTGAAAAGTGCAAACCTAAATTGAAACAGTATGTATTCATATATTCCAACAAGCTTGAAAGTCAACATTTGGTACTACCACAGAAACTGAACTCTCTTAAGCAGGCTTTCTTGTAATTCCTCCAACAGGTCTTCATGAATATTTCTCCAGACTTCTGGAAGGCAAGGCAAGTTTATTTGTATAGTACATTTTGTGTACAAGACAATTCAAAGTGCTTTACATAAAAACATTACAGCAAGTTGCAAAAGGAATACATAAGAATTTAAAAGCAAACTAAAAAGTAAATTAAAGAGAAACAAAAACAAGCTAAAATAGAATGACATAAAAATTTACAGTGCATCGTAGGAGATTAACAATTGTTCTACTGAAAGGCCGCAGAAAATAGAGTTATTACCCTGGATTTAAAGCAGCTGAGAGTTTCAGCAGCACTGATGCTTTCTGGGAGTTTGTTCCATATGTGAGAGGCATAAAAACTAAACGCTGCCTCACCATGTTTGGTTCTAACTCTGGGCACAGATAGTAGGCCTGACCCTGATGATCTGAGGGCTCTGGGTGGTTCATAATGAACTAGCATATCCGAAATGTATTTTGGCCCTAAACCATTCAGAGCTTTATAAACCAACAGCAGTATTTTAAAATCTATTATATGACAGACAGGAAGCCAGTGTAAAGATTTGAGAATTGGAGTTATATGATTCACTTTCTTGGTTTTAGTGAGGACTCGAGCTGCAGCATTCTGAACCAACTGCAGCTGTCTGATGGACTTTTTAGGGAGACCTGTGAAGACAGTATTACAGTAGTCCAGTTTACTGAAGATAAATGCGTGGACAAGTTTTTCTAGATTCTGCTGAGACATCAGACCTCTAATCCTCGCTATATTCTTTAAGCTATAATTTTATTTTTTTTTAATTACGTATTTTGTACCCGTAGGTAGATTTGTTTTGCAGTCTGGTGACAAGCCACCAGCTGCCGGTCGCTGCGTGCGCAAGTGCCCCGTATCCCTAACCTGCAAGTTTTTGGCATGTGGGAGGAAACCGGAGAAATCCCGGAGTAAACCCACGCAACACGGGGAGAACATGCAAACTCCACACAGATCACCGTTGGCCGGGGGTAGGGATCGAACCCACGATCTCACGATCCCTGCGATCCCCCGGCCGAGGGTAAACTGTGCTGCCACAGTGCTAACCACTGCGCCACCGTGCTGATTTCACTACTGTCTTAATGTGGCTGTTAAAATTCAGGTCTGAGTCCAGAACCACACCCAGATTTCTGGCTTGGTTGTTGGTTTTTAGCGTCATTGACTGAAGCCGAGTACTAATTTGAGTCTTTCTTCTTTGGCTCCAAAAAGTATTATTTTGATTTCGTCTTTGTTTAACTGAAGAAAATTCTGGCACATCCACTCTTTAATTTGACCAATGCATTTGATCAGGGTTTTAATTGGACCACAGTCTCCTGGTGAGATGGTTATGTAGATTTGTGTATCACTTGCATAACTATGGTAATATATTTTGTTGTTTTTCATGATTTGAGCTAGTGGGAGCATATAGATGTTGAAAAGCAAAGGTCCCAAAATGGAACCTTGGGGAACTCCACAGGTTATTTTTGTTCACTCGGATTTGTAGTTACAGTACCTATAGACACAAAATAGTCCCTGTCTTTTAAATAGGACTCAAACCAGCTAAGTGCTGTACCAGAAAGTCCCACCTAGTTTTTTAGCTAGTCTAGTAAGATGTTATGGTCGGCCGTGTTGAATGCAGCACTGAGGTCCAGTAGAACCAAGACTGAAATGTTGCCATCATCTGTATTGGAGTGGATGTCATTAAGGACCTTAACTAGAGCTGTCTCAGTGCTGTGGTGTGGTCGAAAACCTTACTGGAAGACATCAAAACAGTTATTTGTCAGGAAGTTGTACAACTGTTAAAAAACAGCTTTTTTTAAAAATTTTACTAAGAAAGGGGAGGTTTGATATGGGACTATAGCTGTTCATGAGTGAGGTGTCTAGGTTGCTCTTTTTTTTTTTTTTTAAGAAGTGGCTTGATAACAGCTGTTTTTAAGCACTGAGGGAAGACACCTGAATGTAGAGACATATTTATGATTTGTAGTAGATCTGAGGCCACACAATATGAAACATTTTTTAAAACCCCTGTTGGGAGGGTATCAAGGCAGCAGGTAGTGGATTTCAGGTGGCGTATGATGCCATACAAGATTTTATGATTGACTGAAAAAAAAAATTTGCCATGGTGTTGGAAGCATATTCTTTTGTTCCATCCTCTGTCAAGTTGATCCCACATTCCAAATATTAATTCATCACTCCATAAAACCTGTTTCCACTGATTTTCAGCCCAGTTCTCATGTAATATGGCATACCTCTTTCTTTTCCCTTAGGACTGGTTTCTTCCATTAAGACCATTTCTGATGAGGCTCCAGTGAACAGTATAGGGATCAGCTGAAGGGCCAGATGAATCTCTCAGGTCCTGTATCAGATCTTTGCTGGATTTTTTTTCCTCTATTTTTAGCTCATTCCAGCTAAGCCAAAAGTAGCTAAAGTGATGATGCAGCATCCAGCTGTCCACAGTTCATGGGAATCCTTACTCCTGAGACATTTTCCCCAATGCTCACGAAACTCACAATAATCCTCAGGAAGGTCTGCATCCAGGTTGTGCTCAAGATTAAAGGCCAGGAGATCTGGGCACTTGAGATTTAAGTTAAAAAATTTTCTACATCTAGTAGGTAATTACCTTGATGCTCACCTCACTCAAAGTGATCCTCAGGTGGGTCTGCATCCATGTTGAGGTCACAGTCATTGTCAAAGGTCAGAAGATCTGGGCATTTATGATTTCACGACAAACATCACTTCTATAAGGCCACTGATCATGACTTTAAACATCCTAGATGGGTCTGCATCTAGGATGTGCTTAAGGTCAAGGTCAATGGACAGGAAAGCTGAGCACTCTTGGGGTGACTGTTGGGCTGGAATGAGCTACTCCATCACTGACGGTCTGGTTTAAGGATATGACTTTCAGATAGTGTCATCTGCTGTAAATACTTTTTGCCACTTCTTTTGTCCTCCACTTGTCCAGGTTCCTCATTTTTTTTTTGAGGAAAATGGACATTGGTCAGGTACAGGTACAGGGGCTAGACTGAAAATGAGTGAAAAAGCAGATAATAACTAAAATAATTTCAGAAAGCCTGAAGCCTGCTCAAGACCATTTAAAAATTACATGAACGTTCTGATCCTTGGAAACAAAATATAAAGAGGTGGCTCAAAACTTTTGCACAGTACTGTGAAGTGCCAACAGATTTGGGTGTAAGCATGCATGGTTGTCTCCTATGGTGAACTGTGCCCTTCAGAGGTAAAGTGGGCTATCCCACAAAACCATTATTTTGAGAAAATGAGCTCTAAAGTTGAAATATTCTCAAAAAATCAGTGTGCCTATATCATTAAAAAGTTACCCCCTATAAGGGTACCCCCTATAATGGTTTTGTGGGATAGCCCACTTTACCTCTGAAGGGCACAACTAGCAATATGCCTGAATGAACCCCACCTCTCATTCTGTTAAAGCTGAGACGGACCTAAAACTGGCAAATGAGTGGAAATCTTGCATTTTACGTTTGGTCTATAATAAAAACTGCAACCTTCTCGATAGTCTTGCTTGGAATACAACCATTCTTTTTTTTTTTTTTTATTGTTCCCACATACATACAATTGCTTTTAAGGAATTTGTGTTCACACGTCTTTAGTTTTGCTTTTAAATGGCATTTGCAAACAGTATTTGGCCCAGACCCATTTTCCCCCTTTTGCATTATACCTGCATATTTATATTTCCATTACTTACATATACAGTGGTATGAAAAAGTGTTAGCTCCCTTCGTGATTTCTCATTTTTTTTGTATGTTTGTCACACTTAAATGTTTCAGATCATCAAACAAATTCAAATATTAGACAAAGATAACACAAGTAAACACAAAATACAGTTTTAAAAAAAAAGGTGTTTATTATTAAGGGTAAAAGAATCCAAACCTACATGGCCCTGTGTGAAAAAGTGATTTGCCCCCCCCCGTTAAAACATAAGTTAACTGTGGTTTATCACATCTTTGGAAAGGTGAGTTCAATTTCTCTAGCCACACCTGTTCTCAATCAAGAAATGACTTAAATAGGACCTGCCTGACAAACATACAAAAAAATTTTAATGATAAGAAGACAGAAGTGATGGTGTTCGGACCTAGTGGCCCCTATGAGTCCCCGCCTGTGAACTTGGGCCCCCTTACTCCTTACGTGAAATCCATAGTTAAGATCCTTGGTTTTATCATGGACAGCAATTTTAAATTAGACACTCAGATTCGTTCTGTGGTAAAATCCAGCTTCTTTCATCTAAGGCGTTTAGCAAAAGTAAAACTCATTCTCTCTAGACTGCACCTGGAAACAGTAATTAAATTAAATCAATCAAATTAAATCACCCTTTATTGTCATTCAACTGTACAACCAATCATGTACGGTAGAACGAGATTGTGTTTTACCTATCTACTGTGTTAATCACACACACACCAAGTGTAGAATCAGAGGGCCGCTGCCATGCAAGGCGCCGCCACAAATTTCCCTCCTCCATTCCATTATTGCTGAGCGCCAAGCTGGACGGCAGGAAGTTCCACTTTTATCACTTTTAATTCATGCTTTTATTTCATCTCGGCTGGATTACTGTAACACACTTTACGTCGGTGTCAACCAGCCATCTCTTTCGTGTCTGCAGTTAGTTCAAAATGCCGCTGCTCGTCTTTTAACAGGTACACGTAAAAGATTACATCACACCCATTTTGGCTTCACTCCACTAGCTGCCCGTGCATTTTAGAGTTCATTTAAAAATTCTTTTATTTGTTTTTAAATCCTTGAACGGTCTTGCTCCGCCTTACCTCTCTGAGCTTCTGCATCCCTACGCTCCCACCTGGTCCCTCAGGTCAGCTGAACAGCTACTTCTGGGGGTGCCAAAGGCGAGGCGGAAGCTCAGAGGGGACAGAGCCTTTTTGATCATGGCACCCAGGTTATGGAATGATTAACCCCTGGACATCAGACAAGCACCCTCACTGTCCATTTTTAAAACCAGTCTTAAAACGTACTTTTACTCCCTGGCCTTTGACCCAGCGAGAGACATTGATTTTATTGAATGAAATGGATTTTTATTTATTTATTCTACTTTTTTATTTTATTGTTTCTTTTGACTGTGGTTCTATATTGTTTTGTGTTAGTGCCCTGCTTCCTGCTTTTATGTTTTCATGTGTGTTTTCTTGGTGTACAGCACTTTGTGTAGTGAGTGTTGCTTTTAAAGTGCTTTATAAATAAAGCTGACTGATTGGTTGAAAATGAAGTAGACCAAAAGATCCTCAAAAGCTAGACATAATGCTGCAATCCAAAGAAATTCAGTAACAAATAAGAAACAAAGTAACTGAGATCTATCTGTCTGGAAAAGGTTATAAAGCCATTTCTAAAGCTTTGGGACTCCAGCGAACCACAGTGAGAGCCATTATCTACAAATGGCGAAAACATGGAACAGTGGCAAACCTTCCCAGGAGTGGCTAGCCAACCAAAATTATCCCAAGAGCGCAGCAACGACTCACCCAAGAGGTCACAAAAGACCCCACAACAGCATCCAAAGAACTCCAAGCCTCACTTGCCTCAGTTAAGGTCAGTGTTCATGACTCCACCATAAGAAAGAGACTGGGCAAAAATGGCCTGCATGGCAGAGTTCCAAGACCAAAACCACTGCTGAGCAAAAAGAACATAAAGGCTAGTCTTACTTTTGCCAGAAAACATCTTGATGATCCCCAAGACTTTTGGGAAAATACTCTGTGGACTGACGAGAAAAGTTGAACTTTTTGGAAGATGTGTGTCCCATTACATCCGGCGTAAAAGTCACGCAGCATTTCAGAAAAGGAACACCATACCAACAATAAAATATGGTGGTGGTAGTGTGATGGTCTGGGGCTGTTTTGCTACTTCAGGACCTGGAAGACTTGCTGTAGTAAATGGAACCATGAATTCTGCTGTCTACCCAAAAAATCCTGAAGGAGAATGTCTGGCCATCTGTTCGTGACCTCAAGCTGAAGCGCATTTGGGTTCTGCAGCAGAACAATGATCTAAAACACACCAGCAAGTCCACCTCTGACTGGCTTAAGAAAAACAAAATGAAGACTTTGGAGTGGCCTAGTCAAAGTCCTGACCTGAATCCAATTGAGATGCTGTGGTATGACCTTAAAAAGGCGGTTCATGCTCGAAAACCCTCCAATGTGGCTGAATTACAACAATTCTGCAAAGATGAGTGGGCCAAAATTCCTCTACAGCGCTGTAAAAGACTCACTGCCAGTTATCGCAAATGCTTGATTGCAGTTGTTGCTGCTAAGGGTGGCCCAACCAGTTATTAGATTTAGGGGGCAATCACTTGTTCACACAGGGCCATGTAGGTTTGGATCTTTTTCCCCTTAATAATAAACACCTTCATTTAAAAACTGCATTTTGTGTTTACTTGTGTTATCTTTGTCTAATATTTAAATTTGTTTGATGATCTGAAACATTTAAGTGTGACAAACATACAAAAAATGAGAAATCAGGAAGCATTTATGATTAATATAATTCATCTTAAACTCTTCTGTCTGCACCAACATAGAAAACAAGACTATATATCCAACAATAATTTCTTCATCCTGTCTACATCTACAGCTTTCCTTTCAGAGCTGTGACGATGCTGCAGAGCTGAGAATGGTCTCGATAGGCCACTAGACCACCACGGTGAGCCCAGCGCTCTGCTCCTTTGCACTCATCATCAGGCTGGTGATAGGTCAGTTCTGTACTGTGATCCTGTGCTCCACAGCTGGACTGCAGACATTTAGACAAGTCCACCACTCCTCCGCCGAGGGCTCTGAGCAGGGCATGAGGAGCACATGAGTCCCACTTAAAAGCGCTTCCCTCTGAGAGGACGTACACATCAGCCAGACCCTGAATGACACACAGAATCTTGTATCCAGCTCCGGAGGCATAAATCAGCTTGTCTGGCCCACACAGCGGAGTTAGGGCCTCCTTTACCACCTGCTTCTCACTGGAGCTCAGCACCACAGAGAGACCTCTCTCCCCTTCAGCACCATCTTTAGGCCGGGACGCAGAGCAGACGTTGATGCTGCCGTAGGACACACCCCAGAAATGCTTTCCCCTCCAGCTGAGAATACCAAGAATCAAGGTTGGGGGAGACAGAGAGGCAAATTGAAAGAAAAAACAAACAAAAAAACCCCACATTTACTGTTCAAATATAGCTGTGCAGATCCAGATAAATCAACAAGAACTGGAGGCCTGACCCTGTTCATTTTGTCAGTGAATATGAAAATCATAAAAAGAGTAGCTGTTAAAAACTCTTGTTTCTAATGTGGAATAGTCCTTGTTTTATGTGCCCAAAAAGATATGTACATTCTCAATTTTCTCTAAGGTTAATCAGGGTTTTTTTTTTTTTGATTGATTAGATTTTTTTGTCTGCATTCATACATCCCACAGCTTCAGCTTCTTCAGAAGCTAATCTGAAATGTACAGAAATGAAAGGCGGGAATGGGCTACAGCTCATGTGTACTAGGTTTCCATTCAAACATATTAATCCAGATTGAGGAAACCCATGATAATTGATTAAACTCCAAAATTCTTTAAAAAAAAAGCTCCTAAAAAGTTTAAGCACTTAAAAGGGGTGCTGTACATGACACGATATGTGGTTACTGCCCCACATAAACACTACTACTGAAGAGAATGGAGGTTGGTGTCTTGATCATTTCGCGGTACCCAAAGCCCAATTTATACTTCTGGGTCAACCCAACGTTGTAGCCTACACAGTAGTGATATTTACTTGTGTGCTAGTTTGAATACATTGGCAAAATGGGTTTCTGCTGATGCCAAGTTCATTGTCATTCAATCCATACAGCCAAGTATGTACGGTAGAACTAAATTACATTCATAATAATAATAACAGTGATGGATTAGATTTATATGGCACTTTCCATCTCAAGTGACATCTTAAAGCGCTTACAGTGAGTCCATTATTCATTCACTCCAGACAGACACTGGTAGTGGTAAGCTATACTAAAGCTATACTAAAAAATGGATTTTACAGTGCATCTGGAAAGTTTTCACAGTGCTTCATTTTTTCCACATTACAGCCTCATTCCAAAAGGTATTAAATTCATTTTTTTCCTCAAAATTCTACACACAATACCCCACAATGACAACGTGAAAAAAAGTTTTGAGATTTTTGCAAATTTATTAAAAATAAAAACTAAGAAATCACACGTACATAAGTATTCACAGCCTTTGCCATGAAGCTCAAAATTTAGCTCAGGTACATCCTGTTTCCACTGATCATCCTTGAGATGTTTCTACAGCTTAATTGGAGTCCACCTGTGGTAAATTCAGTTGATTAGACATGATCTGGAAAGGCGCACACCTGTCTATATAAGGTCCCACACTTGACAGTGCATGTCAGAGCACAAACCAAGCATGAAGTCAAAGGAATTGTCTGTAGACCTCCGAGACAGGACTGTCTCGAGACACAAATCTGGGGAAGGGCACAGAAAAATTTCTGATGCTTTGAAGGTCCCAATGAGCACAGTGGCATCCATCCATCCATCTTCTACCACTTAATCCTTTACGGGTCGCGGGGGGGCTGGAGGCTATCCCAGCATCTTTGGGCGAGAGGCAGGGTACACCCTGGACAGATCGCCAGTCCATCGCAGGGCCAACACAAACAGACAGACAATCATTCACTCTCACATCCATACCTAAGGACAATTTAGAATCCCCAGTTGATGCCAATTAACCTCACCTGCATGTCTTTGGCCTGTGGGAGGAAACCGGAGTACCCAGAGTAAACCCACGCAGACACGGGGAGAACATGCAAACTCCACACAGAAGGGTCACCAATGGTCTGGGGGTGGGATCAAACCCACGATGGTCAAGGGTGGAATCGATCCCATGACCTTCTTGCTCTGCTGCCACTGTGCTAACCACTGCGCCACTGTGCTGCCCCCACAGTGGCATCCATCATCTGTAAATGGAAGAAGTTCGGAAGCACCAGGACTTTTCCTAGAGCTGGCCGGCCATCTAAACTGAGTGATCGGGGGAGAAGGGCCTCATTCAAGGAGGTGACCAAGAACCCGATGGTCACTCTGTCAGAGCTCCAGCATTGCTCTGTGAAGAGCGGAGAACCTTCCAGAAGGACAACCATCTCTGCAGCAATCCACCAATCAGGCCTCTATGGTAGAGTGGCCAGACGGAAGCCACTCCTCAGTAAAAGGCACATGGCAGCCCTCCTAGAGTTTGCCAAAAGGCATCTGAAGGACTCTCAAGCCATGAGATACAAAATTCTCTGGTCTGATGAGACAAAGATTGAACTCTCTGGCCTGAATGCCAGGCATCATGTTTGGAGGAAACCAGGCACCGTTCATAACCACGCCAATGGTGGTGGCAGCATCATGCTGTGGGGATGTTGTTCAGTGACAGGAACTGGGAGACTAGTCAGGATAGAGGGAAAGATGAATGCAGCAATGTACACAGACATCCTGGATGAAAACCTGTTCCAGAGCGCTCTTGCCAAAAACATGCAGGTTAGGTTAATTGGAGACTCTAAAGTGGCCCTAGGTGTGAATGTGTGTGTGAATGGTTCAGGGATAGCGCCGTATCGTGGCTGCTTCATCCATCCAGGTGGTGGATGACCCTCAATTTCCCCTCTGGGGATCAATAAAGTATACTAAATCTAAAAAAAAAATCTTGACCTCAGACTGGGGCGACAGTTCATCTTTCAGCAGGACAATGACCCTAAGCACACAGCCAAGATATCAAAGGAGTGGCTTCAGGACAACTCTGTGAATGTCCTTGAGTGGCCCAGCCAGAGCCCTGACTTCAATCCAACTGAACATCTCTGGAAAGATCTGAAAATGGCTGTGCACCGATGCTTCCCATCCAACCTGATGGAGCTTGAGAGGTGCTACAAAGAGGAATGGGCCAAACTTCCCAAAGATAGGTGTGTCAAGCTTGTGGCATCATATTCAAAAAGACTTGAGGCTGTAATTGCTGCCAAAGGTGCATCAACAAAGTATTGAGCAAAGGCTGTGAATACTTATGTACATGTGATTTCTTAGTTTTTTAGGTTTAATAAATTTTCAAAAATTGCAAAAAAACGTTTTCCATGTTGTCATTATGGGGTGTTGTGTGTAGAATTGAGAGGAAAAAAATGAATTTAATCCCTTTTGGAATAAGGCTGTAACATAACAAAATGTGGAAAAAGTGAAGCGCTGTGAATACTTTCCGGATGCACTGTAAGTGAATCAAGCCTGCCAGCATTGACTCTCTCCCTTAAATGGGATTTTAAATTGTACTCTTAAATTGTTTTTATGTGTTCCGTCTCGCTTATCTTTTTACCTTTGAAACTTACTCCTTGCTTATTTCAGGGTCAACAGTTTCTGAAACCCAACCTGAATTGCTTTCTGTATGTGCTGTTTTTCTTTTAATATCTTCCTGCCTGCCTCAAGGACTACAGATGGAAATTGGTGAGAATGCTTTAACTTGGTACAGAGCATCTTTACCCTGTGTTTAATGTTTTTTTTCTGTACATGGTCCCTCACAAATAAACTAAACTTCTGTAGCAACAGCTGCCCTGGGAAACGCGGCTGCCAATCCGCACCAACGGCCTCTCCAACCACTACCAAACATTTATACACATTCACTGAGGATGAAAGTACCATTTTATATGGTCTTTGGTATCATCCCACCGGGGATTGAACCCATGACCTCCTGGCGTATGCTCTATCATTAGGCCACCACTGTGTATTAAAAATGCAAACCTGCTATTCTTCTTCTTATTATCATTATTATCTATAGGCATCATTAAAACAATCTTTGTCCAGAGTTCTAAACAGAATCTTTTCATTTCAATGTAAAGATCTGCATGAGAAAAACATAATTTATAGAAATTAATTATAAAGTTTAAAGAATCACATCTTTGTTTAGCCCATGTGATTATGTGACATCAAGTAAAACGGACTATGAATACTAGAGGCACATGCAGTACAACTTTACCAAAAACAGAGCTGATGTTGCTGTAAACCATTTAAAGGTGATGTCAGAGTCTGTAATCGGCAATGTATTTTTTCCTTGTTTAATTTGTAAAAGTTGCTGCAAGTTTGCACAAAAAAAGCAGAAAATTTTCATGAAATACCCTTTATAAAGAAGTGTGGGGAAGTGCTTGTGAATCAAAATATTAGACATTCACCAAAAAAGATGATTTAAAATCTAAATTTAAGTCAGTTGTTCCATGGTGTAATAAATTCTAGAACAATAATTTGTGATTATATTCTGTCAAAATAGCTCAGTGTTGAACAAAGCATTCCATCTATCCAAAACACACTACTACTCAAGTTAACCTGCAGCAAATTTAACATAACTAGAAAACATCTCATAACTTGTATTAAGTTTAGACTGTTACCCAAGAATTTTTAAAGATTTACAGCAATCCTATGTTATTTCACTGATATAAACCAGCCAAAAAAGGTTTAAGTCAGTTTTTTTCTGCAATGAACAGGGTACAATTAAATCAATAATACTATTATATTTTTATAATATATACAAAAGTATGTACAGTTGTGCCATTTTATTGTTTAACTGATTCACTCACCCTCCACCTGCTGGATCTTGGTGGTTAAATGGCTGGTTGACGACGCCCATGACGGGCTCGCCTGTGCTCCGGAGGTAAACTCCAATCAGAACCAGCGCACAGTGAAGACCTGAGGGAGACAAGTGGCCCTCCTCTAGCACCTCCTCTTTGCCCTCTATGTACTGGCTGGTTGCATCTTTATATAAAAGAAGAAAAAAAAAACCCATGAGAACCTAACTGACAGATTGACACTGTTCGCCTCACCTGCACCGTGTTAAAACAAGATCATAGCTAACAGTCAGCCTTTACCAATAGGATCGATCCAGATGGCAAGCTCTGCCGGGCTGAGGGGAATTGTCAGGCTGTCTGTGCTTGTCTCAATGGTTGCTGGGTCTTGGTGGATGGCTCGGGCTAGCAGACACGCAGCCGTGCGGTCGCCATCTAACACCGTGGCCAAAAGTGCTGCGGTCTCCTCTTCTGTATGGCACACCGTCACCGTTACACTTTCACCTGTTGACACAGATCCAGCCAGGCTTCAATCACTCTACAACAAATGGTTTTAAATGTTCCTGCAGGTCATGGTGTAACCTGACTAAATATTAAGACACAAGGAAATGCTGAGTTTGTGTTGCCAACAGAGTACAGCTCATTTGCCAAGTGTATTTTTAGCTCTTACAGTGAAAAGTCTGTTAATATGAAAGCTGATTTAACATGCAGACGATGTAACACAGTGATGCCTTCTAACACCTGTGAGGGTTCAAATTAAGTTTACCCTAACACAATTCTCTGGAAAACAAACAAGAGACTTTCAAATAAATAAGTGATATATTCTGAATACAAAGGGTTAGGTTTTAGGGTGCTTGGAATCAAAGGTTTGAGACACAGTTGGGATTTGATCTCCTGCTGGTTGGATAAATCTGAATTGCCTTCTTCCCTTATTATGAAAGGATAAAGTCCCTTTGAGGCTGGAGGACTTCACAGAAACTGCTCAGTGATGCTTTAGACGTGGGGATGTTCTGTGAAATAAACTGTTGCTCCAATGCTTCTTTCAGAATTAGTTCTACCTTTGTTTTTAATCCCTTTTCACCACTGATGAGCCATATCTGTTCTACAAGAGCTGCTCATTAAAAATTTCCCCCGACACTTCTGTTATTGTAGGAGGCAAGTTTATTTGTATAGCACATTTTGTGTACAAGACAATTCAAAGTGCTTTACATAAAAACATTAAAGCATTACAGCAAGGTGCAAAAGGAATCAGTTTAAACATATATTTTACAAAAACA
This sequence comes from Pholidichthys leucotaenia, assembly GCA_020510985.1. Lineage (NCBI taxonomy): Eukaryota > Metazoa > Chordata > Actinopteri > Cichliformes > Pholidichthyidae > Pholidichthys > Pholidichthys leucotaenia. The sequence goes on from CM035837.1 coordinate 144,945,133, forward strand.
AGAATTTAAAAAGTAAATTAAAGAGAAAAAACAGGCCTTAAAAAGGCTGAAATTACACATGTATAATAATACACATCTCTATAGGTCACATGGTAATTTCCAGCTATGAACTCCTAAGAGTTTCTCTTTTACGGGTGCTAAGGTGGAGTAAGGTTTGATAATGGAGCCAGCTGAAAGCAGAATGGTTAGTGGGTTCCTGTACTTGAGGGACCGCACACCACGGGAGACGTTCGATGAGATGAAAGAGACTTATGGGGAGGATGCCCCATTGTATGATGTTGTCAAGCTCTGGCACTGACAGTTCAAATATGGTCAGACATCGGTGGAAATGGCACACATTCCCTGGCGACCATAGCACGCCATGGATAAGATAAGATAAGATAAGATAAGCCTTTATTAGTCCCACAATGGGGAAATTCCAGGATTGCAACAGCACAGGGATAGCAACACTCAGAGCAACAATCAGAAGGCAAGAAAAAACAACATCTAGTAAACATATGTCCATATTACTATAAATGTATATATATAGACACACAGTGCAGAGCATTATGGCTGGTGGATGTGCAGCAGAAAGTCTAAGCTCTCTCTCCGCGGATGCAGCGGGCCAGCTGGAAGTCTTTGGGCATGATGGTGACCCCCTTAGCGAAGAAGAGACCACCAGGTGGGCCTCGCTGGTCTCCTGCAGAGCCATGACGGCGAAACTCAGGAAACGCAGGATGGTCTTGAAGTCCTGAGCGATCTCCCTCACCAGACGCTGGACGGGCAGCTTACGGATGAGCAGCTCCGTGGATTTCTGGTAGCGACGGATCTCTCTCAGAGCCACGGACCTGTGACGGCGAGGCGTCTTCACTCTGCCGGTGGCCAGAGCGCCTCTCCGAGCAGCCCTGTGGCTAGCTGTCTCCTGGGGGGCTTCTTCCTCCAGTAGATTTTACGGGCGGTCTGCTTGGTTCTTGCCATCGCTCTTTATTATTCTGTCTTATATTTCTTTCACGCCGCCTAAACTCCAGCCCGGCACCCGCTTCGTTTTCGCTACAGCTCCCGGTATGTCGAGTTTCCCATTAGCACCGGGCGGCGGCCAAGTGCTAGCTAGCACTAGCTCCTCCCCGCTGTAACGTCTCCCGCTGCAAACCGTGACTCCGTCCGCCGACCCGGGAGACCCCCGGGGCGATCCGTGCGTCCGTGATATATATACAGAGTGAAAGGTGTAGAAAGAAGAAGGAAGATAAAAAAAAAAAAAAAAAAAAAAAAAAAAGGCTGTTGCAACAGGCAGCCGACTCGTGTGGCGCCGCCGGTCCGGCGGAGCCGGAATGAAGACACCATCGGGAAGTGGAGGCTGTGGGGCACCCCCACAACAGACTGGGACAAGCAGAGCGCTCGGCTAGAGCAATTAACATAACAGTGAAATGTGTGTATTAATGTCAACAGGCAGCCTCGCTTCGTCTGGCTCTTTCCTGCTCAGTACTGTGATGTTAATGTGCCATTCATGCATTGTGTTCATGCTTCCTGCTCTTACAAATGTCCCATGCCTTTCATGTATTGTCTGTAACTGGGTATATAAGCTGACTGAAATTCATGTTCACTCTCTCTCTGACTACTGCTGCTGACACACGCATTCTGTGTCTCCTCACGAGAGCCTGAGGACCTGCTCCAGCCCGCCTGCACAGGGCTGGAGTGAGTCTTATGATGGCGGGATGAATGATGATAAACACTCTCAAAAACCCTCACTTCGCCTTATTATTCTTCCGCCACATTGGTGACCCCGAGAATGCACACGCTTTGTGCAATGCAACCTTCTGGTCTGGACAGCCACGCTGGTGACCTGACGACGAACGAACGCAGCACCCGGCGGTGATTCTCCGACGACAAGCGAACGCAGCTGCCTGACGCAAATGGACTGCCCTCCCTTCGGCTACAGGGAGACCTCGACGCAGAGCCACCACCAGGCGAACTCTCCTTTGATCATCCACGACTGGGAATGCTGCAGAAAGCGTCACGGTGCGACCCTCCCCTGAGATCGGGACATCCACGCTGGACCAGCCGAGGGACACAGAACGTCTTCTCCCTCTCACCGCTCCTCCTCCCTCTCAGCGCTCCTACGCATCTACGCGAGCTCGAGGGACAAAGATAGTCTATTTCCTCTCACCGCTCCAACGCATTTGCACGAGCCCGAGGGACAAAGATCGTTTATTTCCTCGCACCGCTCCAACGCACCACGAGCGAACGACGCAACACACTGAACAGGGATGATTATCGGCGCCGACTACGCTGATCTCCAGCAAGCACCCTGACCCTGACTCGCCTCTACAGCGGACCCACCCACGCACCGAACCCCTGCACACGCACCGGGGGGTTATGAGGACAGGGCACCACGCACAGGACATACCGGCTCTGCACAGACCACCAGCGTCCTTCGCCGCTGCACATGGAACCTTCAGGGCTGCTCACACACCTGAAGCATCACACGCAGCTCGCTCACAGGATTTTGTATGGGTCTCAGCCACGGCGCACAAAGGGATTCAGCCGTCAGCTGTTCCCGAGGGCTTTAGGGCTGCGCCCGTACCTAAAGTCAACACGCCAAGTCCCTCTGCTTTTGTTTTTTTCTCACAGCCTCGCAGCTCCTGTTTTTCTTCATGGCCGCTATTAATCCTCGCGGGACTTAACCGCGAGAGGAGTCAGTGACTAATTTTTCTTCTTACAGCTGCTGTGGACCTCCGCACGTTCAACGGGACAGCCCCTCAACATCGTGGATCCACAGGCAATTTTTGTGCGGCTCAAACAACTTCACCGTCCTGGGCCGGAACTTGCTACCCCCACCCCCCTCCCTCCACCTCCGCCTGCACAGAGCTTTCCCTGCTCGCTACCAAAGCCGGACTATCGAGGCCTCAGCTGTCTGCTGAGCCCTCTGGGGGGGGGAGTGTGTGGGGCACCCCCACAAAAGACTGGGACAAGCAGAGCGCTCGGCTAGAGCAATTAACATAACAGTGGAATGTGTGTATTAATGTCAACAGGCAGCCTCGCTTCGTCTGGCTCTTTCCTGCTCAGTACTGTGATGTTAATGTGCCATTCATGCATTGTGTTCATGCTTCCTGCTCTTACTGTTATGCAAATGTCCCATGCCTTTCATGTATTGTCTGTAACTGGGTATATAAGCTGACTGAAATTCATGTTCACTCTCTCTCTGACTACTGCTGCTGACACACGCATTCTGTGTCTCCTCACGAGAGCCTGAGGACCCGCTCCAGCCCACCTGCACAGGGCTGGAGTGAGTCTTATGATGGCGGGATGAATGATAATAAACACCCTCAAAAACTCTCACTTCGCTGCATATTATTCCTCCGCCACAGAGGCCACCATTTTTGGGGATCACCACATAACCGTTTGCCAACTAGCCCAAGATGTCAAGATCAGTGTGAGGTCTGTGGAAAAAAAAATCCATGACCATTTGCACATGCAGAAGTTGTCTGCACGATTGATTCCCCGGTTGTTGACACCTTTCCAGAAGCAGGAAAAAGTCATGCATTTCCAGACTCTTCTGACCATATGTCAAGAAAATCAGGACTCCTTCAACAGACTAATCACGCAGGAGGAAACATGGGTCTATTCAATTCAACTTTATTTATATAGTGCCATTTCACAACAACAGCCATCTCATAGCACTATCAACTGTAGGGGGGACCCCCACAGTTGCAGAAAGACCCCAGCAATCAGGCGATCCCCTGTGAGCAAGCAGTTGGTGACGGTGGAGAGGAAAAACTCCCTTTTAACAGGAAGAAACCTCCAGCAGAACCAGGCTCAGGGAGAGGCAGTCATCTGCTGCGACTGGCTGGGGGGTGAGGGGATAGAGAAGAAGAAAAGAACAGACATGTAGAGAGCAAACAGCACGATGGGGACTCAATCTATGGGAGAGAACAAACAAATGTTAATGACCAGCAAAAAAAAAAAAATATTTCATAGAGAGTGAGGAAAGGAGTGAGGCCCAGAGCATTACTGGAGGTCCCCCGGCTGACTAAACCTATTAGCAGCATAACTAAGGGAGGGTTCAGAAACACATGATCCCTCCCTAATTGTAGGCTATATCAAAAAGGTAGGTTTTAGCCCAATTCTTAAAAACAGAGATCGAGTCTGACTCCCGAATCCAGATTGGCAGCTGATTCCACAGGAGAGGAGCTTGATAACTGAAGGCTCTGCCTCCCATTGTACTTTTGGAGATTCTAGGTATTACAAGTAATCCTGCATTTTGGGAGCGTAGTGCTCTGTTAGGATGATACGGTAGTATCAGATCTTTTAAATAAAAAGGAGCCTGATTGTTTAGAGCTTTGTAAGTAAGAAGAAGGATTTTAAACTTAATTCTAAACTCTATGGGAAGCCAATGAAGGGAGGCCAGAACCGGAGAGATATGATCTCTCTTTCTAGTACCTGTTAAAACTCTTGCTGCAGCATTTTGGATCAGCTGAAGACTTTTTAAAGATGTTTTAGGACAGCCTGATAATAAAGAATTACAATAATCTAATCTCGAGCTAACAAAAGCATGGATCAGCTTCTCAGCATCACTCTGAGACAAGATGCTCCTAATCTTGGCAATATTACGCAAATGATAGAAGGCAGTCTTAGAAACGAATTTAATATGTGAATTGAAGGACAAATCCTGATCAAAAATAACTCCAAGGTTCCTCACAGAGCTATTAAGAGAAAGAGTAACTGCATCCAAACTGAAAGTTTGATTTGGAAAGGAATTTCTAAGGTTTTTTGGACCAACAAGAATGACTTCAGTCTTATCTGAATTTAATAGCAGGAAATTACAAGTCATCCAAGCTTTGATTTCCTTAAGACAGGCTTCTAACTTGGCTAATTGATTACTATCATCTGGCTTCATTGACAGGTATAATTGTGTGTCATCTGCATAACAATGAAAATGTATACAGTGCTTTCTAATAATGTTGCCTAACGGAAGCATATATAAACTAAAAAGAGTAGGGCCTAGCACAGATCCCTGTGGAACTCCATGACTAAGCTTTGAGCTGAAAGAAAACTCATCATTTACATGAACAAACTGGAACTTATCAGATAAATAAGATCTAAACCACTGCAACGAAGTTCCATTAAGTCCAACATAGTGTTCTAATCTATCAAGTAGAATATTATGATCAATAGTATCAAAAGCTGCACTAAGATCTAAAAGGACAAGTACAAAAACTAGTCCATTATCAGATGCAATGAGGAGGTCGTTAGTGACCTTCGCTAAAGCTGTTTCAGTACTATGATGGATTCTAAACCCAGATTGAAACTCTTCAAGTAAACCATTTCCCTGCAGGTGGTCAAATAATTGCGTAGCAACAACTCTTTCTAAGATTTTTGAAATGAAAGGGAGATTAGAGATTGGTCTATAGTTAGCTAAAGCTCCTGGATCTAGCGTTGGCTTTTTGAGTAAGGGTTTAATTACAGCCGTTTTAAAAGCCTGCGGTACATGGCCTAAAGTTAATGAAGAATTGATTATATGAAGAATAAAGCCACCAATAAGTGGGAAGACTTCTTTAGATAACCTGGTAGGAATAGGGTCTAAAAGACAAGTTGAAGGTTTGGATGAGGAAACTATTTTGTCTAACTCACAAAGGTCGATTGGAGTAAACTCATCAAGACAAACATCAATAGAAGGAGTTGTAGTAGTTACAGTATTTAAGTTAACTGTGGGAAGAATCTGATTGATTTTATCTCTGATGGATGAAATTTTATTATTGAAAAAGTTCATAAAGTCCTGACTAGTAAGCTCTAAGGGGATGCTAGGATTGACAGAGTCCTGACTCTTTGTCAACCTGGCTACAGTACTGAAAAGAAACCTGGGATTATTCTTGTTCTCTTCTATTAATGCAGAGTAATAACTCGTTCTAGCTTTTCTAAGAGATTTTTTATAAATTAAAAGATGATTTCTCCAAGCTAAATAGATTTCATCTAAATTAGTAGAGCGCCATTTTCTTTCTAATTGACGAGTCTTCTGTTTTAAGCTACGAGTTTCTGTGTTGAACCAAGGAGTTAAAAATCTCTGATTAGACTTTTTCTTTTTTAAGGGGGCCACCAAGTCTAGAGCCTGATGCAGAGAAGCTGAAACACTATCCACCATGTTATCAATTACAGAAGGAGCAAGCTGTCTATAGCTTATTTCCGTTGTGTTGACACATGGCATAGAGGAAACAATCTGCATAAATTTGGAAACAGCATCATCTGAGAGGCATCTACTGTGATAATATTTTTCTTTAGGAGCCAAATAGTCAGAAATAGTAAAATCAAAGGTTAACAGACAATGGTCTGACAGTACAGGGTTATGAGGAGACACTACAAGATTTTCTATTTCTATGCCATATGTCAGAACAAGGTCCAATGTATGGTGGAGGTAATGAGTAGAATTTCCTACTTTCTGAGAAAACCCAATCGAGTCTAATATTGAATTAAAAGCCACATTAAGGCAGTCACTATCTACATCCACATGTATATTAAAGTCCCCTACTATAATTATTCTATCAGATTTCAGCACTAAATCAGCTAAGAAATCAGCAAATTCGGATAAAAATTCTGAATAGGTTGATGGGGGATGATAAACTATGGCAAATAAAATTGGGTTTAACCTAAAATTGCTAAAGTGCCCAATACTGAGGACCAGGCCCTCAAAGGAATTATAACATGTTTTTTGCTTTACATTAACTAGTAATTTGGAATGGTAAATTGTTGCTACTCCTCCTCCACGACCAGAACTTCTGGGATTTTGACAGTTTAAATAACCAGAGGGAGTTGATTCATTTAAACCAACATAATCCTCTTGCCCTAACCAAGTCTCTGTAAGGGAAATTAAATCAATCTGATGATCAATTAACAGATCATGGACTAACAGAGACTTGGGAGTTAGAGACCTAATATTTAATAAACCACATTTAATTTTTAAATTATGAGGAGGAACAGAGGCCAAATCATTCAATTTCGAGGCTTTATGTTTAATTTGAGTTTTACCAATATTTTGCTTTATCACTTTGGGATGCTTATACATTATATTTTTATTCACTTTGGAGGGAGCAGACAACGATTCTCTGATGGGGAAAACGGGCTAAGCTGAGGGGTGGCGGATGAAGAGGAGCTGCAGAGAGGCGTGTAAGACTGCGACTCTGCTTCCTGGTCCCAACTCTGAGTAGTCAGGGTTTTGGAAATTTGGATAAAAAAGATGCCAGATTGTTAGATAAATGAGAAGCACCATCCAAAGTGGGATGAATGCTGTCTCGTCTCATAAGACCAGGTTTTCCCCAAAAAGAGCTCCAATTGTCAATGTAGCCCACGTCATTTTTAGGACACCACACAGACAGCCAGCGGTTCAAGGATGACGAGCGACTAAACATGTCATCACTGGTCAGATTGGGGAGGGGCCCAGAGAATACTACAGTGGCAGACATCGTTTTTGCAAAGTCACACACCGATTCTATATTAAGTTTCGTGACTTCCGACTGCCGGAGACGGATGTCATTAATGCCGGCGTGAATAACAATTGTGGAGTATTTACAGTTACTTTTAGCCAGCATTTTCAAATTTGACTCGATGTCGCCTGCTCTGGCCCCAGGAATACATTGGACTATGGCCGCTGGAGTCTCTAGGTTCACGTTTCTGACTACAGAGTCGCCAATGATCAGAGTTTTTTCCTAAGCGGGTGTGTCGCTGAGCGGGGAAAAACGATTAGAAACGTGAACAGGTTGGTGGTGAACCGGGGCTTTGCGATTAGGCTTCCTTCTCACCGTCACCCACCCAGTCTCCTCGCTGCTGAGGAGAGCCGGGGAACTGCTGACAGTGGGGCCTAAGCTAGCTAGCTCCGCTGCAGCTAATGGGCGTCCGTCGAGATTAACTGGCGCAGACGGTGTTTCAATGCAGCGGAGCCGGGATTCCAAATCAGACAACCTCGCCTCGAGCGCCTCAAAAAGACAACATTTATTACATTTACCGTTATCACTAAAAGAGGCAGAGGTGTAGCTAAACATCTGACAGAGAGAGCACACCAGAGGAGGAGAGGAAAGAGAGCTAGTAGCCATAGCTAGTGGCTAGCTATGGCGAGCTGGAGAGCAAACCACACAGGCAGACAGCAAAACAGGAAGTGACGATACGTTACCACAAGGAAGTGACGATTCCAGCTAAACTGTCTATCACTATGATCCACAGATTTAAACCCAGTCGAAGCAATGGAGACATTATGAATCACCAATAGGGGTGTGCTATATCTTATCGTTCACAATAATGCCAGTATAAATTTTAATACCTGTGTAAAAATGAATATCACAATATTTGAGGTCTCTTGCATAATGACGTCACACCAATACGCTGCTGATGGAAGTTATGCATTACCCAGGGATGAGAATGGGGTTTTGGGAAAAAAAAAAGAGGAAACTAGGAAGCTAACAAAATCTGGTGTTTTAGAATGCTCAAATGTGGTCTTATATTTAAAGTTAGAAATAAGTACAAATGCATTTATAGTTTATCTTTTTAATCTGCTGCTGCATCACATGTGTAATCATGTTCAATACTGTTTTGATTCAGTGTCACTTTCCCTGGTACTTTGCATTTCGCTATGAAGTCGGCCATTTTTTCAACCACAAAATAAAGTGAAACACAGTACATATGTATTAAATTTATGATATCTGAATAGTATGTTGATGTAATAATACTAAATTATATTTTACTAGTATCTAATATGTTTAGAACTGACACAGAATTACATTTACATAGTTCTAGAACAGACAAAATAATTTAACCAAGTAAAATAAATTATAAATATTAACAAAATTCCATCACCAAGTCCATCACCCATTTATTACAATATACTGACATTCTGCAATCATTTTGATTTATTAATGTGTGCATTTGTTAGTGTTACTAGGAATATAAAAAAGTTGTATATCAGTATATTTTAACCCCTTGAACTCTTGTGAATTCAGCGGGCGGTCACGTCTCTGCATCTCAGTGCGCACTGAAAAAAAAAAAAAAAAAAAAAAAAAGCTGTATTTCCGGTCTTCCAGTACAGACACAGCCTTGTTACAACCTCAGAAAAAAGCTGTGTAATATATATTCATTTTTTGTGGTATTTTTACAAAATTTTGACCTGAGCTTGAAAACACTTGGTTCTACATTTCTGTTGTGATTTCCAGCCAGTATCTGACAGCTGTATGTTATTTGCAAGCATCTGTATCTAAAAAACACCCAGGTGAACTTTCCTGTTACTCAGTGGCAGGAGCACTTAGAGAGATTATGACTGTTTTGCCAAAAAATTCAGAGTATTTTCTTTTAAATGAGACCAACCCCATGAAGATGCTGCAAAGGGTTGAAGAACAGCATTGTGTAATGCTGTGATGCAGTAAGTTGTGATGGCATGCCATCACAACTTACACATGCTATTTCATAACAAATTCATTACGTGAAAATTCTCAAGTACATAACTTAAACAAGAAAAAAAAAATCTTACCTCGGAATGTGTCTTCCGATCACTAATTGCTGTAATCGGGGCCGGCTGTGATGAACTTTGACTGACTGGCATCTGAGTTTAACCGTGTCCATCGATCATTTTGAACGCAGCACCGAGTGAGTAGTTCGATCTCCTTGTAGCCACAATTTTGAGATGTTTCTGTTTTGAACAGTGCTCAGCAAAGGCAACATAACCACGAGATCCATAACTCAAGAAATCGTTGCAATAAACACACTGGGCTTTCCCTGGTACTTCGCATTTCGCTATGAAGTCGGCCATTTTTTCAACCACAACTTCAGTATTTTTACCTATCTTTACCGTCATTGACAGTTTTTTCAAGCCATTCCCAACGAAACTTATTCTTTATCCCTTTGTCGATTTCTAAAATTCTTGTTTTGTTCTCTTTCATGAGTTTTAGGTTCACCATTTTGACGAAATCGGGAAAACGCAGTTGATTGAACTGTCCGCCACTTGCATTTCGCTCCGCGTGTTATCCGGATATGACAAAAGAAATCTAACCAAATCGCCAATTGGTTGCTTCAATAAGTATCAGCCTATCAGTGGCCTTGTTACATTACTTTACTGATCTCGCTGGGTAGCGCGTTTTGCGCAGTGGATTTTCACAGCCGATCGAAAATACGACTCGCCGCCAGACCCCCCCCCCCCCTAAAATTTTCTCCTCAAATTAAGACGATTCACGAGAATGACCCTAGACATGATCAAATCCGAGGAATTCCTCGGATCCGAGGAAGATTCTCATTCCTGATTACCATGGAAACAGCAAAACAAACATGGCACGGGAAGCTACCACTCCATGATTGGAGCTTCTACATCGAATTGTATCGAAATATTTAGTTTTTAAAAGGTGATATAGACAAGATTCTGCACACCTGGTCAGTAGGGGTCGCACTCACTGTTGATGCACTATAATCTCGTACCAGTTGCCAAGTAGAAAGATAAACAGCACTTCCTGTAGGCCAACATCAATATACAGCAGATTGCTAAAATCTCAGTTCTTTGGTGATTATGAGCCAGACACAGCCTGTCAAGCGAGGACTTTTGTGGTATAGAATCATGAATTTAACAATCGTCTCTGATGCACATCTCCGTTAAACATTTTTTTTTAAAATAAGTATATCGTTTATTGTAATTGACAGTAATGCCAATATAGCACAGCTGTACTTGAACTGGATAGCTCACTAATTTTGACAACATAATTATGACAACACTTTAGTTCAGGTTGTAAAGACTTTGACTGCTGCTAGCTGTTGTGTAGTCTGTATAAATATGCTGAATCACACTTTTATGTTCTGTTTATATTCATCCGTTTTAGCTATGCATGCTTTAAAAAAAACAAAACAAAAACAAAAAAACCAGCTGTTGCTATTATTATTGCTTCCGCTTGATTTTATTCAACCACCCAAATAAAAAACAACCACATCCCTTCAGTGTGACGAGAGTCAAACAGTCCAGGGAGAGGTCCATGCAATGGCAACTACTGAGGAATGTAAACTTATTCAGTATTAAACCCTGACTATGTAAGTACACTTACAATGTGGTTTAGATTATTTTCTTGTAATATTTGATACAGAATAAAAAAAAATTTGAAACTCAATCTGAGCTTAGATAGATTTTTTTTGATCCCAAACTGGGAAATTGCAGTGTAACAGCAGCATGACAGTAGACAACCAAACGACACAAAACACACGCATGACAGACAAAGGGATTACCCATGAAAAGTAAGACTAACACTAATATAAAAAAAAAGTCTATATACATCATAGCTGAACAAATGGTGACCCGTATAAAAACATGAATTATACCCACTGCACAATGCAGGACTATCAGGAGCAGAGTAAATTATGAGGTACCAATTACACTGTAAGGTGCAGTATGGCAGCATAGCTATGACCACAATACAACATCATAGTGAGTAACTGTACAGTGAAATGGCATGCGGCAGGAAAGATTTCCTGTACTCAACTGTTCCACAGCGAAGCTGTAGCAGTCTGCTGGAGAAAGTGCTCCACTGTCTGTTCAGTGTGTGGTGGAGGGGGTAATCAGGATCGACTATGGTGGATCACAGTTTATTTAGTGTCCTCTTCTCAATCACTGTCCTCTTCACTTCTGCCTCCCAAAGAGAGCAGACGCTTTTTCTCCAGCTCCGGCTCTTTATCTCTCTCCTCCCCTAACTGACTGGATCCCAGCTTGCTATCGTCTGTCTGCATGTCTCTACTGCTGATTATCGAACGAAATTATGGATTTAATAAGCTGGGCTTTGAACGCAATTGACACTATTTTTTCAACGAGGAAAAGTGCCCCAGGGGAGGCAGTTTGCCCCGCAGGAACAGCGGCCGCGGGCTATTTGAAGGACACAAGTAATTGGAAACTCTTGTGCCTGTGTGATCTCTCTATCGAAGATGTTGAAGATTTATACCTCTTTGTAGCAATGGTCATCGGAATCTTACTGATTGGATCTGGGATTGTTCTGGTGTACCGTAAATTGTTGAAGATGGACGGAGCCTATCAAAATGCTGACCCGGCGAGGCTTAACCATCAAATTGACCAATTGGGCAGGACTCTGACAGCGGCTAATGGAGAACTGTCTAGGAAAATGGATTACATCATGATCACGCTGAGAGCCGTCCATGATGATTTCAACGTCCAGCAATGAAGGATTTAAGTAATGAATCTGTAAGAGAATATAAAGTTTTTTTCTCTGAAGTCAGTACTATTCAACTCATTTGACCTGCCCTTACAATCAAAGTCCTCCAGATTATCTGCAGTTTTTGTTTTCAAAACATGTGAGCAGCATTGACTCTCATGGACAGCCAGCTGTCTGGCAAACTTTACCATTTGCTGTGCAAGGACACAAGCGCCAGATGCTAGACACAACATCTCCTGCTGAAGAGACTTTGTTGTTCTTAACTGATATAAACACCCTCACTCAACACCACACTCACACTGACTCAATAAACTGATGAGAAGATTATTCATTCACTGCTCTCTTTGTGTCCTTGTATAGATTCTATTGTCTGCTACTTGTGCATTGAGAGCTTTTTTTCTTGTAATCATAATATTGATCATCTATGACCAGTATTCTGACAATGCTTTTTTTCTCTCTCCTACTGTGTTTATCCTTTTCCTTCCTCATGCTTCCTGTTCCCAGTCTGCTGACAGGTGCGTTACTGACGCTGCCGCGTCACCGAAAATGTCAACTATGTCGTTTTCAGTGTCAAGTCAAATCCCTCGTATGTTTATCAGTTGTTTACTGTGAATGTACTTGGCAATAAATCTTTTCTGAGTTCTGAGTTCTGAAAGGTCTCCGGCCTGAGACCAATTACAGAGCCAGCCCTCTTAATCTTGTCAAGTCTGTTAGTGTGATACTGCTACCCCAACGACAGCAGCAAAGAAGATGGCGCTGGCGACAATGGTCTGGTAGAAAAGCTCCAGCATCCTGCTGCACACGTTGAAGGATCGCAGCTTCCTCAGGAAGTAGAGTCTGCTCATCCCCTTCTTTAGATAAGACTGAAGTCATTCTTGTTGGTCCAAAAAACCTTAGAAATACCTTTCCAAATCAAACTCTTAGTTTGGATGCGGTTACTCTTTCTCTCAATAGTTCTGTGAGGAACCTTGGGAGTTATTTTTGATCAAGATCTGTTTTTCAATTCGCATATTAAATTTGTTTCTAAGGCTGCCTTCTATCATTTGCGTAATATTGCCAAGATTAGGAGCATCTTGTCTTAGAGTGATGCTGAGAAACTGATCCACGCTTTTGTTAGCTCTAGATTAGATTATTGTAACTCTTTAAAAAGTCTTCAGTTGATCCAAAATGCTGCTGCAAGAGTTTTAACAGGTACTAGAAAGAGAGATCATATCTCTCCGGTTCAGGCCTCCCTTCATCGGCTTCCCACAGAGTTCAGAATTAAGTTTAAAATCCTTCTTCTCACAAAGCTCTAAACAATCAGGCCCCTTTTCATTTAAAAGATATGATACTACTCTATCATCCTAATAGAGCATTACACTCCCAAAATGCTGGATTACTTGTAATACCCATACCTGTCAAGTGATACAGTTTCGCCGTATTTTAATACAGGGAAAATGCAATTTTAGCAAATACAGGCGTATTGCCATTTCTGTACGCCAAAAAGAAAAATATACAACGAAAAAAAATATTGAGAGAACCTAAAATCAACTGAACAGTAATTCGATGCCTGGCGAAATTGAGCGCACCTAAGCAGTCTTTTTGTGATTTTCAAAATGGCTTCATGCAGTGCGCCGCCAGCGAAGAAAACAAAGCTTGAAGAAAAGGGAAGTCGAGGGACTGGACGTCACCGAAAAGAATGGGAGAGTCCGAGCTTCGAGAAATTGGCATAGACAGACTCAAACCCGCCTTTGTAGCGGCGGACGAGCATACGCATACGCTCATCTGCATCAGATTGTACCTGACAGCCAGACCCACACTGCAGGTCGGCGCCTTTTTAGTCCTTCATGCTTCCTAGACACACTGGATATAAAGCAGGGATGTCAAAGTCAAATACACAGAGGGCCAAAAAACCAAATCTGTTACAAGCCGAGGGCCGAAATGGTTGAATGTTTATTAAAACATATTGAAATGATTACAAATAGCCTTTTGAACCAAGACCTAACACAGTGTACTGTATATTATTTAATGACTGAATGAATAATCCAATATTTTTATGGCTCTGTCAGTAATTTCAAGTGAAAACATTTTTTTAACAGGCTCACAGACAAAAACAAACTTTCTTCAAAGAAAAATTGCATGTCCTGTACATTAAATGAATAAAGAAATATTTTCTTATGGTTCTGTCAGTTATTTCAAGGGAAAACATTTTCAACAGGCAAACAGCAAAAAAGTAAATGTCCTTCAAAAATAAAATGTTTCTTAATATCAAGATTAATGCAGAAATGAAATTGCAGGATTAAAAACTGAAAATGCAATATTGTGCTGCTCTGATCCTAGCAATTATTGCTTTCAAATAGTAAAATGAGAAAATAAAAAAAATAAATCAAATCACTTCCATTCTTTCTCATGGCTCCTATCTGCAATTTTCTCTGAGTCCATTAACTGAAAAATGAATATAAATAAATAAAATACAATAAGATAAAATACAAAATCTATGGCACACAGACAAAATAATACTTCCTTCAAAGAAAAATCACGTCTTGTAGAAACAAATGTAAAAATTTAACTGAATTAAAAACTAGAAAGACGTTAATGTTCTGTGATGCTCACTTGTCTGAGGCTAAGCCTGATACTTGGTAGTGTCTCCTCTTTTGTACAAGTTCATTAATGTTCGGGGTCAGGCTCTGAGCTGAGGAAATCCTCAGGATTGAATGAAGGTGTTCATCAGTAAGACAGCTCCTGTGTGATGTTTTGTTTAGCTTCATCAAAGAGAACAGTTGTTCACACAGGTATGTGCTGCCAAACAGACAGCGTCTGAGCAACTTGAATGTGCAGCTGAGGCATTGTGTCGGGGATGAAACGTGCAAACTCAGCAGCACCCACACTCTCATACTTTTCCCTCAGTGTGTCATTGCACTGGAGCTCAATCAACTCCATTTGTAGGTTTGGCGGTGCGCTTTCCACGTCAACTCCAAAAGGATTGGAGAGCAGTTCAAACCTGCTTTTTTGGGCTTCAAAGTCAGCAAATCGCCGCCGAGTATACTGAGTTTATCAGCAAACTGTGCACTCGGAAACACAGCGGTAGACAGCTTCTCTTTCATAATCTTACAGCTGGAAAAGTGGCTCAAGTTTTTTTCCTCATCTGCGCCTCCCACAGACTCAGCTTGGTTTTAAACGCCTTCACCGTACTGTACATATCAGAGATGACACGCCCCCGTCCCTGCAGCTGCAGGTTCAACACATTCAAATGGCTTGTGATGTTGCACAGAAACGCCATTTCACATGTAAATGTTTCATCTCGGAGCTCTGTTGTGTCTTTTCTTTTGCTTTCCATGAACAGACAGTTCTCCTCACGCAGCTCGAAACATCTTTGCAGCACCTTTCCCTGGCTTTGCCATCGCACATCTGTGATAGGGCACGTCACCATACTCTGTGTCTAACTCGCCCAGAAATGCCTTGAACTGGCAGTGATTTAAACCTTTGGCTCTGATGAAGTTAACTGCACGCGTTATGACGCTCATTACATGCTCCATTTTCAAGGCTTTACCACACAACGACTCCTGGTGTATTATGCAGTGATAAGCTGTCAGCTCACCTGAGACCTTTTCGTCCGGCATCCTCTCACGCATTCTTGCCACCAATCCACTCCTGTGTCCACACATCACGGGTGCTCCGTCTGTTGTCAATCCCACAAGTTTTTCCCAAGGCAGCCCGATGATGAATAATGAAGCCGAGGCCCGCTCGCAGCACTGCAGTGAGCTCGCGGGCTATTGTTGCATTGTGGGAAATGAAGTATTGATGCATTCAAAACGCCAGCAGGCGGCTGCGGCCTGCGGGCCGGTACTAATACTAATCAAATATCATTCTGGGGGCCATAGATAATTTATTCGCGGGCCGGATTCGGCCCGCGGGCCTTGACTTTGACACATGTGTGCTAGAGGTTTCTTCCTGTTAAAAGGGAGTTTTTCCTCTCCACCATCACCAAGCGCTTGCTCACAGGGGATCGCCTGATTGCTGGGGTCTTTCTGCAATTGTGGGGATTTCCCCTACATTTGAAAGTGCTATGACATGACTGTTGTTGTGAAATGGCGCTATATAAATAAAGTTGAATTGAATTCTTGTGCGCAACATCGGTGCTGGATCTCCAGTCCAGCCCGTTGCTGATCCAGACACCCAGGTATTTGTAGTCCTCAACCACCCCCACATCCTCCCCCCTAATCTGCAATGGCTGAGAAGGTGTCCTCTTCTTCCTGAAGTCAATCACCATCTCTCTGGTCTTGTTGACATTCAGCCTCAGGTGATTCTGCTCTGTCCACTACACAAATCTGTCTACCAGTTCTCTGTACTCCCCCTCCTCTCCCCCTCTTATACATCCCACAACAGCCGAGTCGTCAGAGAATTTCTGCAAGTGGCATGACTCTGTTGTACTGAAAGTCAGTGGTGTATAAGGTCAAGAGAAAAGGAGAGCGCACAGTCCCCTGTGGAGCTTCCGTATCACTAACCACCATGTCAGACAAGACACTGCCCAGCTGAACCAACTGTGGCCTGCCTGTCAGTTAGCCAGTAATTCAGGAGATCATAGAGCTGTCGACCCCCATCACTCGCAGCTTCTCACCCAGCTGCAGTGGCTGGATGGTGTTAAAGGCACTGGAGAAATCAAAAAATGTGATTCTCACAGTGTCTCCTCCGCCATCCAGGTGCAGATGGGCTCGTTGCAGCAGATAGATGACAGCGTCCTATAAACTGGAGAAATACAAGACTTTGTTTTTACTAAATATTTTGTAAAAATGGCAGTGGCTCAGGAGGTAGAGCAGGTCGTCCAATAACCACATGGTTTGCGGTTTGAATCCCGCTCTCCACGGATATCCTGCCGTTGTGTCCCTGGGCTTCTTCACCCCCTTACAGTCCCAATCTTGCACCATCTGACTTCTGCGTCTTTACAACCATGATGTCATTTTGAAGGATAGGCACTTCCAAGATGATGAAATGCTGATTTCTGAGGTCAAGCCATGGCTTCTGACGCAACCTGCAGAGTTATACAGGGGAGGTCTCCACAGCTGCATAAAGTGATGAAAGAAGTGTGTGACCCTTGGTGGTACCAATGTAGAGAAGGATTGATAACTGTGCCAACTATGGTTCCTATCAGTCTATTGGAAATGAGTCAGGGAAAATCTTTAATGAACAGCCCTCAAAGACATGGTTCTAAACTAAGCCAAAGGTTGAAACACACACAAACACACACATTTCAGCTTTTTCACCAGAACAGGTCATGGGTCAGCATCCATTTGCTTTGGCAAGGATTTTACAGATGCCCTTCCTGACATAAACCCTCCTATTTAGCCGGGCTTGGGACCGTCATTGGGATTACACTGTTTTTTTGGTCTTTTCAGTACTGACTACTCAAGAATAGTTCATGAATCAAATTGCTTAAAGCAAGCAAAAATTTCTGCCATAAAATTTTTACTTGTCTTAAGCAATTTGATAAAACAAATTTTCTTGCTCCATTGGTAGATGATTTTACTTAAAATCAAATTGCTTAAAACAAGTAAAAATTATCTTATAGCAAGTAACACTTTCTTACAGAAAACTGAACAAGAAGAAATATCTTGTCAGACAAAAAACAAGCACCTTGATTTATATTTCATCTTACTCAAGATTTAATTTTTTGCAGTGTATCCAAGAGCATTTTTTAAAAAACTTGGATACACTATAAATTAAATTCTCTGCCTCAATGTACTTTCAAGTTGAAATAAAGGGTGAATGAATAAGCTGTGGCACATATGTTGGGTACATACTTTCCACAAAGGTATTGCTGTATGTTTATTGTGTGCTGCACGTCTCGAGGGACAAAAGGACTGAGTCTGCAGGAGATATCGAGAAGGTGTGAGATTTGGCCTTTGTCTCAGAGAGACGCCCTGGAGGGATTTCCGGACCATCGAAGGCTAAGGGACAATGGTGGAAGATCAAAAGGGTTACATTGTGACTGGGATTAAGTACCATGTGACTGTATGTTTGCTTAGACACCATGTGACTTGAGCTTCGATGTTCCGGGATATAAAAGAGCGATGTGATATTGATCGGTCTCTTTTCTTGCTTGGAGATTGTTAGAGTATGTGTTCTGTTAATAAAGCTGAACCTGAGAAATAAACTCAGCCTCATCCTTGAGCACATCCTCTACACTGTTGACCCCAAGACATATTATGGCCGGTGACGATTCTTCTGCACCGGACTCATCAGGAGCCAGCCAGGCTAATGCGGCTACCACAGTCCAGCTACCTGATTTCTGGCAGCATAGCCTGCGCTCCTGGTTTAACACAGTCGAGGCACAGTTCCATCTTCGGGGAGTTTTGGCAGACGGCACGAAATTCTACCATGTGGTTGCAAAGCTGGACAGCCACACAGCCCAGCGAGTAGAGAGCCTGATTAACCACCCGCCAGACGACGACAAGTATAGTGCATTGAAGGCTGCTCTCATCCGTTCCTTCACCCCCTCGCTGGGAAAGCAAGCAGAGAAGCTCCTGGCGTTGACTGAGGGCGAGGTCGAGAGACCTGCAGACCTGATGGCGAAGATGCTGAGTTTGAGAGACTCCGAAGATGATGGTTTTATCTTCGCCCACCTTTTCCTCAGGACACTACCCTCAGCGGTGAGAGTTACCCTGGCAAGTTCACAGCTGCTGGCCCACCGAGACTACCACGAGCTGGGCCAGGAGGCGCAGCGACTCGTTGACGCCCATAGGCGACACACGGCCACGACTGCAGCAGCGGAGCTGGGCGCAACATCCGGAGATGGCAGGGGGCCAGAGGCTGCAGCACCAGACTCACCGACGACAGCAGCGGCGGAGGCCAGGAGACGCGGAGCGGGCGACGTCCTTTGCTTCTACCATCGCCGTTTCGCCGAGAAGGCATGCAAGTGCATTCCACCGTGCCAGTTCAAGCGCTCGGGAAACGCCAAGACCGGGAGTCGGTAGCGGCTGCGGCTCTCGGTGAAGAGAACAAGCTGCTCTCCCTGAGGGACGCGCGATCGGGGAGGCACTTCCTCGTGGACACAGGCTCCCAGCTGAGTTTCATCACACCTTCCTACGCTGACCGGCTGGCGCCTTCCAGTGGTCCCGGGGTGTCAGCAGCGAACGGCTCGGCGATTAAGACCTTCGGGCAGAGAACCCTGTCTCTCTCTTTCCACGGCCGTACATTTGAATGGACTTTCGTCATAGCGGCAGTCAATTTCAACATGTTAGGTGCTGATTTTTTGTGCTCACATAGTTTATTGGTTGATCTTGCTAATAGACGTCTTTTCACTCTCTTCCCTGCACAGCCCGGGTGGCCCCGACGACTGCACAGGCCAACGTCACAGCTACAGTTGGTAAGTTCCACGCACTACTCACTCAGTTCCCAGCACTCACAGTCCCAACGTTTTCGGCGACAGTGGCCAAACATGGGGTGGAACATTTTATCACTACCACCGGGCCGCCCGTTTTTGCAAAAGCTCAGCGCTTGGACTCAGCTAAACTGGCCATAGCGCGCGAGGAGTTCGCCAACTTGGAAAAACTGGGCATCATTAGATGTTCTAAAAGCCCCTGGGCTTCACCGCTACACATGGCCCCAAAGGCTGATGGTTCGTGGCGACCTTGCGGTGATTTCCGCAGGTTGAATAATGCCTCAGCACACGACCGCTACCCGATTCTGCACATCCAAGATTTTTCGGTTCATTTGGCGGGGGCGCACATTTTTTCTAAAATAGACTTGGTGCGTGGTTACCATCAGGTCCCAGTGTGCGCTCATGATATACCCAAAACAGCGGTAATAACTCCTTTCGGGCTTTTTGAGTTTTTGCACATGCCTTTCGGGCTCAAGGGTGCCGCACAGACGTTCCAGCGTATGATGGACGCGGTTCTACGCAACCTCCCTTTCATGTTTGTCTACTTGGATGACATTTTGGTAGCCAGCACATCCGAAGACGAACACGAAAGCCACCTCACAGCGGTTTTTCGGAGGCTGGCAGAGCACGGGTTAATAATTAACCCAGCGAAGTGTCAGTTTGGGGTGGCGCAGATTGATTTTTTGGGGCATCGCGTTTCGCCAGAAGGAGCGGTCCCTCTGCCCGATAAAGTACGCGCAATAACAGATTTCCCCCGACCTCCAACGGTCAAAGCATTACAGGAGTTTTTGGGAATGGTTAATTTTTATAACCGTTTCCTCCCAAGCGCAGCGCAGCTCATGCAACCATGAGCTGCACTAAAGAAACAAAAACCCACAAATAAAATCGAATGGTCTCTTGAGTGGGAGCGCGCATTCTCCCAAGTCAAATCAGCCCTGGTAAACACGGTTTTGTTGGCACACCCAGTTCCAACGGCCCGCATGGCGCTCACCACTGACGCTTCCGATTTAGCGGTGGGGGCGGTCGTTGAACAGTTTGTAGCGGGGACCTGGCAGCCGCTCGCGTTTTTCAGCAAAACCTTGCGCGATAGCGAGCGAAAATACAGCGCGTTCGACAGGGAGCTTTTGGCCCTACACTTGGCCATCCACCATTTCCAGTTCTGGCTGGAAGGGCGTCGTTTCACCACGTTCGTGGACCACAAACCGCTAACGTTTGCGATGGCCAAGATTTCAGAACCGTGGTTGGGCCGGCAGCAAAGACAGCTGGCTGCAATATCGGAGTTCACCACCGATATCCAGCATGTCGCAGGTAAACATAATGTAGTGGCAGACTGCCTCTCGCGTGCTGTGGCGGCGCCAGACCCCGTGGGGGCAGACTCTGCAGCCATGGCCGCGGGCCAAGGTAGCAACGCGGAAGTGCACGCAGCCCCGGTCCGCGTAGGTTTAGATTATGCAGCCATGGCCGTGGAGCAGGTTAGCGATGCGGATGTGCGCGTGCTTCAGTCTGGACCAACAGGGTTAAGGCTGGAGCACAGGGTGCTGCAAAGTGGTATGCCCCCCCTAATCTGCGATGTCTCCACGGGGCGGCCGTGCCCCGTGGTAACAGCTGTGTGGCGCCGCTGCGTTTTTGACTTGGTCCATTCCCTGGCGCACCCGGGGGTGCGCGCATCGATCAAAATGGTTGGGGAGAAATTTGTTTGGCCGGGGTTGCGCAAACAGGTCAAGGAATGGGCGGCAGCCTGCGTGGCGTGTCAGCGAGCCAAAATACACAAGCACACTAGGGCTCCTTTGGAGCCTTTTCACATTCCGGCTAAGCGCTTTGATCATGTGCATGTCGACTTGGTGGGCCCCCTTCCGTCGTCACAGGGGTACACACACCTTTTGACGATGGTGGACCGCACCACGCGTTGGCCGGAAGCGGTCCCTCTGGCATCAACCTCAGCGGAGGAAGTTGCGCGCGCGTTTTTAACAGCTTGGGTTGGGCGTTTTGGAGTTCCGTCGGACATAACGTCCGACAGAGGTCCTTAATTTGTTTCTGAACTCTGGTCATCGATGGCCCGCAGCCTAGGGGTGAAGATCCACCGCACTACCGCGTATAACCCCCAGGCTAACGGTTTATGCGAACGTTTTCATACGTCACTGAAAGCAGCCCTCAGAGCGTCGCTTACGGATACAAATTGGGTGGACAAACTTCCATGGGTTTTATTGGGGTTGCGTTCTGCACCTAAGGAGGATTTGCAGGCCTCCCCAGCTGAGTTAGTTTTTGCACAACCTCTCCGTTTGCCCGGGGAATTTCTCCCCGACAATCCTGCGCCAAATTGCCCCCCCGCTCAGCTTTTGCAGAGCGGCACAGGAGCGAACATGCTTCCTGGCCCGGTTCATCACAGTTTCCCACGCATTTTTGTGCCGAAGGCTTTAAAAAATGCGGAGTTTGTTTTTGTTAGACATGATGCTCATCGTCCAAACTTGCGGCCGCCGTATGATGGACCTTTCAGAGTGCTGGAAACAGGAGAGAAGCATTTTTTGCTAGATTTGGAAGACAGAAAGGAGTTGATTTGTATAAACAGACTCAAACCCGCTTTTGTGTTGGCGGATGAACAAGTGCAGTTGGCGAGGGCCCCCCGTCGCAGCAGACCTCCGAGAAGGCATTCTCCAGAACCCCCACAGAGATTGGCTAACAGTTCTAATCCACAGGTGCAGGAGGACACTGCAGAAACAGCAAGGCCAGCTTACAGCAGATACGGCAAGAGGTTTAGACATAGGCAAATGGTGGATTGATATTTGATATGTAGTAATGTTTTTATGTCATGCATCTCTGATTATGTTTGTCCCATATTAGACGTTTGGGGGGGTCATGTGGCACATATGTTTCCTACATATTTTCCACAAAGGTATTGCTGTATGTTTATTGTGTGCTGCATGTCTCGAGGGACAAAAGGACTGAGTCTGCAGGAGATATTGAGAAGGTGTGAGATTTGGCCTTTGTCTCAGAGAGACGCCCTGGAGGGATTTCCGGACCATCGAAGGCAAAGGGACAATGGTGGAAGATCAAAAGGGTTACATTGTGACTGGGATTAAGTACCATGTGACTGTATGTTTGCTTAGACACCATGTGACTTGAGCTTCGATGTTCCGGGATATAAAAGAGCAATGTGATATTGATCTGTCTCTTTTCTTGCTTGGAGATTGTTAGAGTATGTGTTCTGTTAATAAAGCTGAACCTGAGAAATAAACTCAGCCTCATCCTTGAGCACATCCTCTACAAAGTGACAATTTTGGTGCACTTGTTTTCAAATAAATGCAGGGATGAGAATGGGGTTTGGGGAAAAAAAAAGGAAACTAAGACGGGGGTCTTGGGGGACGCAAGCTAACGAAATCTAACGAAGCTAACAGAATCTGGTGTTTTAGAATGCTCAAATGTGGCCTTATATTTAAAGTTAGAAGTAAGTACAAATGCATTTATAGTTTACCTTTTTAATCTGCTGCTGCATCACATGTGTAAATTTATGATATCTGAATGGTATGTTGATGTAATAATACTAAATTATATTTTACTACTATTTAATATGTTTAGAACTGACACAGAATTACATTTACATAGTTCTAGAACAGACAAAATAATTTAACCAAGTAAAATAAATTATAAATATTAACAAAATTCCATCACCAAGTCCATCACCCATTTATTACAATATACTGACGTTCTGCAATCATTTTGATTTATTAATGTGTGCATTTGTTAGTGTTACTAGGAATATAAAAAGTTGCATATTAGTAGATTTTAATATTTGAAAGATAATCTAAGAAAGTAAGTAAAACCTAAAAGATGTTTAATATTTTTATGCAATGACCATAAAGAAATTATGTTTACTAATAAAAGCAAAGATATCTTAGGAAAGGCAACCCATCACCATCCATGACAAAAAAAAACTTACACATGCATTATGTAACTCCTCCTAGTGAAACAAAAAATGATAAATTATATTCAAAATTCTTAGATTGCATTTCAAATTGTGAGAAAATATGTAATAACATTTATCCATTAACAATCGATAATCAGCATTCAAATGCAATTAGTGTTTCAAAACAGGTATGACATCACAACTTACACATGCTATTTCATAACAAATTCATTACGCGAAAATTCTCAAGTACATTACTTATAACGAGAAAAAAATCTTACCTCGGAATGTGTCTTCCGATCACTAATTGCTGTAATCGGGGCTGATTGTGATGAACTTTGATTGACTGGCATCTGAATTTGACCATGTCCATCGATCGTTTTGAATGCAGCACCGAGCGGGTAGTTTGATCTCCTTGTAGCCACAATTTTGAGATGTTTCTGTTTTGAACAGTGTTCAACTAAGGCAACACAACCACGAGATCCATAACTCAAGAAATCGTTGCAATAAACACACTGGGCTTTCCCTGGTACTTCGCATTTCGGTATGAAGTTGGCCATTTTTTCAACCACAACTTCGGTATTTTTACTGATCTTTACAGTCATTGACACAGTTTTTTCGAGCCATTCCCAACAAAACTTGTTCCTTATGCCTTTGTCGATTTCTAAATTCTTGCTTTGTTGTCTTTCGTGAGTTTTAGGTTCACCATTTTCACGAAATCGGGAAAACTCGGTTGATTGAACTGTCCGCCATTTGCATTTCACTCCACGTGTTGGATATGACAAAGGAAATCTAACAAAATCGCCGATTGGTTGCTTCAATAAGTATCAGCCAATCAGTGGCCTTGTTACATTACATTACTGATCTTGCTGGGTAGCACGTTCTGCGCGGTGGATTTTAGCAGCCGATCGAAAATACGACTCGCCGCTCATAACATACCTCACCCCCCCCCCCCCCCTAAAATTTTCTCCTCGAATTCAGACGATTCACGAGAATGACCCTAGACATGATCAAATCCGCGGATCCGCGGAGGATTCTCATCCCTGTAAATGTTCCCCTACCTTACCCACCAAAAACCCAACTAAATTCTATGGGATGCCCCACAGGTGGAAATACGGGGGTGGGGGTGGGGGGCTGAAAAGTTCTTAGGCTGAAAAGTTCCTAGTGGTCAAATTTGACCAAATGTGGTTTATTTTTCAACCACAGGGATCCAAGCGCTGCAACACCGATGGAAGAAGTGTGTGGACCGATTAGGTTGAAAAATAAACCACATCTGGTCAAATTTGACCACTATGAACTCTTCAGCCCTCCCTTGTAGTCACCAAAGAGGTAGTGAAACAACTCCACTTTCACCACTCATGCTTAAATCATCAAATTAAAGCTCTCCAGGGGAAAACATATGTATTAAGTGAATAAAGTAAATAAATTTAGTAATTACCCAGCCCATTTTCAAACTTGTTTGACTCCTCTCCATGGATGAACCCAGCCATTTCAGGGAACTGCACCAAAAGATACAACATAATTAAAATTTCACACAAAGCCAAACTCCAAAGTGTCCATTCATAACAGTCATTTCCCCCCCACCTGAGCGCCCACATCATGTCGGATCATCTCCTGGATCACCACATCAGCGAGCGTCTTGAAATCCTGTACAAACTTCTTGTTCTTGTCCTCACCGGTCTTTTCTTGTACAAGAAGCTGGAAGAGGGGGGCCTCCTGCCTACAGACCCGAGCCACATTTGCAGCTTTCTCCGCCACCCGGAGCAGCAGCCTCAGCAGATCAGCCATGCCTGAACAAGACAGGAGAAGATTTAGTCAACACGATGTAGAAATGGAAACTCGGCAGCATGTGAGGAAAAAAAAAAGATTGGGGAGGTCACATTGTGCACACACTGTGAGCTAATTATAGCCACAAAATGAAAACAGGCCATTTCTAAAAAAAAAAAAAAAAAAAAAAAAAAAAAAAAAAAAAAAAGAGTGAGTGGTGGTGGTGGGGGGGGGGGGTAAGAGAAAGAGAAGCTTCTGGTCTCAGCAGTAAAGTTCATCTTCAGATCATGTTCCAGGAAGTGTACTATCCAACACTGTAGATTTCTATAAATTTCAGTAGCTCCATTTTGCAAATTCACTTTTCTCAGTGCTCTTTAAATTGTAAGGTGAAGACGTGATTGTTAACTTTTTTGTAAATTTACTACTTGTTTCTAACAAATTTAAATATGTTTGTCATAATTTTCTAAAACAAATTAGGAAGAACTCAAATCCATTTGTGTAGTAACTGATTTTTAGTCACCGTTCTCATGCCTCTTACCATGCTTACAGTTGCAATCAAAATCATTCAACCTCCATTGCATTTTAGGTTTACTGGCAAAATTTAAAAATTTTTAGGTGCTTGCAATAAATAAGTCACACAAGAACAGTTTAAATAGTTAAACTAATATTACAAGGATTTTATCCAAATTCAACACTAAATCTTACATTCAGTGACTACCGCAGTCTCAAAATTATTCAACCTCCTGAACAGAATTCCTCAGAAGAGCACAAATTTGCAAATCAGGTAGTCTCAAGCACACCTGATGCAACCACTCAAGGCCTTCATTAGATGTATCAGATGTGCTTGAGATAGAACACCTCAAATATCTGGGGCCTCATGTATAAACTGTGCGCATGCACAAAAACATGGCATACACCGATTTCCACTCACACAGTGGGATGTATAAAAACAAACGTGACGTGAGAATCTGCGTGCTGAGCCACAAGGTTTTGACCTGCTGGGAGAATTTGCGGGCTCTCCACAAAATTCTGTTTGACTATCAGGTGGGTCTGTTAAACTACAAAACTGCTGAAACTCACAAAATAATAAAACAATGTTTCTCTTTCAGGTAAAATGATTTGTATACGAATTAGTGGTTGAAAAACATGTCCATAACTCGGCTTACTGAGCACAGTGAAACCCCGATGAATAATAACTAATTTCCCTTAGATATAACCTACCTCATTCATGGATCAAAACCAGCGCCACTGTAAACTGGATCCCGTTTATGTAAATGTGACAGAGATAATAAAATTTACCAGAGATTACACAGCTGACTCACGAGGCAACGTGCACAAATCTATCTCTCCTGGGAGGAATCTGGCAAAATGCACTCTAATCGAGCCCCAGCTCCAGCACAATACATGCCGAAGCAGCTGGATTGGGGATCCCTGCAGGCGAATATTGGTAGCTGCTACGGTGACATTTACAGCTCTATCAGAGTGAAGCGATGTTTCCATAGTCTAAAATATCTGTTTGAAATTCTGGAAATAAAAGGCTTGTATACTGTGCAGTTCCATGTGTTCCACCTGGCTTCTTCTTTCGGCTGCTCCCTTTAGGGGTCGCCACAGCGACCTCCATCTCACCCCATCACTTGCATCTTCCTCTGTAACACCAACCCTCTCCATGTCCTCCTTCACTACATCCATGAATCTTCTGTGATCTTCCTCTTTTCCTCCTGCCTGGCAGCTCCATCGTCTCCAAACCGCTCAACCTGAGCTGTCCCTCTGATATACTAATTTCTAATTTTATCCCTCCTAGTCACTCCTAATGAAAAATTTGGCATCCTCAACGCTGCCACCTCCAGCCCTTTTTTGTCAGCGCCACCATCTCCAAACTATACATCATTGTAGGTCTCACTACCATCTTGTAAACCTTCCCTTTCACTCTTGCTGCTACGCTTCTGTCACAAATCACCCCCGACACTTGTTTCCATCCACTCTACCCTGCCTGCACTCTCTTCTTCACCTCCCTTGACCAAATGTGGTTTATTTTTCAACCGCAGGGATCCAAGTGCTGCAACACTGATGGAAGAAGTATGCAGACTGAAGGGGAGACTATGTTAAAAAATAAACCACATTTGGTCAAATTTGACCACTACAAACTTTTCAGCCCTGCATGTGTTCAGTTTTTGGCTGTGTGAGCAAGAAATCCTCTTTTAAATTATGTCTTACCCACAGACATGAAAATACAACAGCAATGATAAATTTTATTTGGAAAAGCCTCAGTGTCCCTGCTAAAATACCGGAGAGGACATGGGTTTGCAGCCTGCATGCCGAGGAAGATGGCTCTGGTGTATGTGGCGGAATGACCGGGGCGAGTATCGTTGTAGGTCTGCGGAAAGTCTCGGTGGAGCGGAGAGGCAGTCGCTTCCCGAGTGGAGGGCTCCTCTCGTCTTGCTGGGAGTACCCACCGGTGCGCCCTGCCAGCTGCCTCGCCCCTCTCCGGAGCAAGCCGGGAAGAATGCTCTGAAGCAACTGAGTGCTCCTCAGCTCCTCCCTCTTCCCCCGAAGGAGCAGTCTCTGGTTACCCACTCACCGCGGATCGCCTCACTGAGGGCCAGCGAACAGTTCACCCCGAAGCAGCTTGAAGTGAGGTGAGCTCCAAAGGAAGGAGGCCAGGAAGTGCCTTGGAGGCGAGCCGGCTGGCAGGCACACTGGACCAAGGTGAACTGCTCACCAGCCCCCAGCAAAGTGATCCGTGATGAGTGGGTAACCAAAGACCGGCGGGGAGCCTTCCAGCCTCCATGCCAGACCGGGCAGTAACTCTTCCGTGGGTTCGCCTATGGCAGTACTTCCTCAAGTTAGATTGTCTTCTCGGAGGCTTGTACAATGTCCTCGTCTTCTTCCAGCTACTGGTGGGCGGGAGTATGGGTGGAGCCAATTAGGATATTCATAGATCTGTGCATACTTTTTTTTTTTTATTATTAACCTTTATACAGGTAGTCTCATGGAGACACGAGGTCTCGTTTTCAAGAGAGACCTGTCAAAACAACACAGTACAACACAGAGTTGCAGACAACACTAAGCAACCTTAATCAGTACAAAACAACAAAGAACATGTGCAGAGAGTGCCTGCCAACTAATAACAATTTAGAGTACTAAGAACAAGAACAGCCTTCTCCAGTGACCTGATGAGTTTAAAATCTAAGGGAATCAAGATAGACAACTTCAAACTCTGCTGTAGCAAGTTCCAAGTTGAGGGAGCAGAGTATGAAAATGCCTTTTAACCTAGCTCTGTATGGACAGTGGGGACAGTAAAAATAATGAAGTCCTGGGAGCGTATCAGTGCAAACTACAGTATCTCACAAAAGTGAGTACACCCTCACATTTTTGTAAATATTTTATTATATCTTTTCATGGGACAACACTGAAGATATGGCACTTTGATACAATGTAAAGTAGTCAGTGTACAGCTTGTATAACAGTGTAAATTTGCTGTCCCCTCAAAAATAACTCAACACACAGCCATTAATGTCTAAACCGCTGACAACAAAAGTGAGTACACCCCTAAGTGAAAATGTCCAAATTGTGCCCAAAGTGTCAATATTTTGTGTGGCCACCATTATTTTCCAGCACTGCCTTAACTCTCTTGGGCATGGAGTTCACTAGAGCTTCACGGGTTGCCACTGGAATCCTCTTCCACTCCTCCATGATGACATCACAGAGCTGGTGGATGTTAGACACCTTGCGCTCCTCCACCTTCCATTTGAGGATGCCCCACAGATGCTCAATAGAGTTTAGGTCTGGAGACATGCTTGGCCAGTCCATCATCTTTACCCTCAGTTTCTTTAGCAAGGCAGTGGTCGCCTTGGAGGTGTGTTTGTGGTCATTATCATGTTGGAATACTGCCCTGCAGCCCAGTTTCCAAAGGGAGGGGCTCATACTCTGCTTCAGTATGTCACAGTACATGTTTGCATTCATAGTTCCCTCAGTGAACTGCAGCTCCCCAGTGCCGGCAGCACTCATGCAGCCCCAAACCATGACACTCTCACCACCATGTTTGACTGTAGGCAAGGCACACTTGTCTTTGTACTCCTCACCTGGTTACCACCACACACGCTTGACACCATCTGAATCAAATAAGTTTATCTTGGTCTCATCAGACCACAGGACATGGTTCCAGTAATCCATGTCCTTAGTCTGCTTGTCTTCAGCAAACTGTTTATGGGCTTTCTCATGCATCATCTTTAAAAGGGGCTTCCTTCTGGGACGACAGCCACGCAGACCAATTTGATGCAGTGTGCGGCGTATGGTCTGAGCACTGACAGGCTGAACTCCCCACCCCTTCAACCTCTGCAGCCATGCTGGCAGCACTCATACATCTATTTTCAAAAGAAAACCTCTGGATAAGACGCTGAGCACGTGCACTTAACTTCTTTAGTCGACCATGGCGAGGCCTGTTCTGAGTGGAACCTGTCCTGTTAAACCACTGTATGGTTTTGACCACTGTGCTGCAGCTCAGTTTCAGGGTGTTGGCAATCTTCTTATAGCCTAGGCCATCTTTATGTAGAGCAGCAATTCTTTTTTTCAGATCTTCAGAGTTCTTTGTCATGAGGTGCCATGTTGAACTTCCAGTGACCAGTATGAGAGAGTGTGAGAGCGATAATACCAAATTTAACACACCTGCTCCCCATTCACACCTGAGACCTTGTAACACTAACGAGTCACATGACACCAAGGAGGGAAAATGGCTAATTGGGCACAATTCGGACATTTTCACTTAGGGGTGTACTCACTTTTGTTGCCAGTGGTTTAGACATCAATGGCTGTGTGCTGAGTTATTTTGAGGAGACAGCAAATTTACACTGTTATACAAGCTGTACGCTGACTACATTGTATCAAGATGTCATATCTTCAGTGTTGTCCCATGAAAACATATAATAAAATATTTACAAAAATGTGAGGGGTGTACTCACTTTTGTGAGCTACTGTATGACTGCACTGAGTGCATAACATCTAAGATGATAAATGTGTGGGCAGCAGGCCTAGGATGGATTTGTAGATGAAATTATACCAGTGCAAGACTCTGTGCATGGACAATGATGACCAGCTGACCAGGAAGTACCAAGTGCAATGATGTGTGAGGGGTTTACATCCTGTAATGAAGTGCTCCATGATAGACCGTATCTAACAAGTGAAGAGACTGAGCAGAGGCATTCATATAAATAACACAGGGTTACAAAAATAATTTTTTTGTAAGTTGTCTGTGTTTTTTCAACTGATTTAAGACAAGTTTGCACTGCTGAAATTGGCGGCGCGGTGCAAGAGTGGTTAGCACTGTGGCAGCACAACAACTCACCCTTGGCCG
Source organism: Pholidichthys leucotaenia (assembly GCA_020510985.1). Lineage (NCBI taxonomy): Eukaryota > Metazoa > Chordata > Actinopteri > Cichliformes > Pholidichthyidae > Pholidichthys > Pholidichthys leucotaenia. The sequence continues at coordinate 144,975,654 of CM035837.1, forward strand.
GGGGATCCTGGGTTCGATCCCAGCCCACGACCAACAGTGATATGTGTGGAGTTTGTATGTTCTCCCCGTGTCTGCGTGGGTTTACTCCGGGATTTCTCCGGTTTCCTCCCACATGCCAACCCCCCCCCCCCAAAAAAAACCATGCAAGTTAGGTTAATTGGCATCAAACTGGGGATTCTAAATTGTCCTTAGGTATGACTGTGAGAGTGAATGGTTGTCTGTCTCTCTGTGTTGGCCCTGCGATGGACTAGCGATCTGTCCAGGGTGTACCCTGCCTCTCGCTCAAAGATGCTGGGATAGGCTCCAGCCCCCCCGCGACCCGAAAAGGATTAAGCGGAAGAAGATGAATGAAATGAATGAATCAAAAAATGACATCCGTTTCTCTCGATCAGGTGCTAAGCAAAAACCTGTACTTAGTACTTACTTAGTACTGTACCTTTATATAAAGGTAAGTACATGTAAATTGAATGTTATGTCATCATTGTTCAAAATTCTGAGAATTTCAAGACATAAAAAAGAATTTTGCATCATATAAAGCGAAAATACCCGTACATGAAAACAACAACGTATAAAACAACATGTGGCCATAATTCAAAAAGTTGACCTGACTGAGCAAAACCAATGTGATTTTTGGATTCAGCACATCAAAATTGTCCTAAATCAGCTAAAAAAAAACTTGGACAATAAATTTGGTGTTGACCAGTGTAATATCCCTGTAGTCAATTAAGTAGGTCAAAGACATAAAAGCTCTTTCCAAGCAATTGTAAGGCAATGAAAGTTGGGGTTTTTTTGCGTATAAAAAGCCACAATATACTATTTTGGGCAAAACACATTGATTTTTGAGGTGGTTTTAGAGCTGCCACAGTGGATCTTTAAGTAAACTGAAGTGTTATTGTGTTGAAATTCAACAGATACTCAAATCTAGAGATCTAATTTGGGAAAGTATTTGCAGTGGTCTCAAATTTTTCCCCAGAGTTGTATACTAATAATGTTTACCCTCTAAAGTAATACAAATTATATAAATAAACAGTAGTAAATCAAACATTTCCTGACATGAAAGAGAAAAAAAGATATATTTCAAATTGAATTGGGAAAAAAATTGATTTATATTCAAACTAAATCAGTGGACTCAAAGTAGGGCTGGGCGATATAACAAATATATTCATTGCATCGGTACATTTGGCTGCCCGCGATATACAAAATAGTTGTATCGTGTATACTCGAGTATTTGTCACGTTAATATGAGCTGGTGCTACGAGACCAGTTTGTCTGCAGCTTGGCCACTGCTGAAGTCTGAGCGGAAGTTCACCCGCCCCCTGTATGCTCACAGAGAACAAGAAATGTACATTGCAGTGAGCAGAGATGAAACGGAAGATAACAGGATAAACTGTAGGCTCACCTTAAGCAAGGAAACGGGGGGGGGGGGAGGGCAGGAGAAGATAAACATTCATGTCTGAACTCTGCAGGCAACTTCTTCTTTTAGATTTGATTGGCATTTGGCAACCAGCTTACAGGTGCATTACTGCCACTCGGGAGTTCTTATAAGGAGTTCTGAACACCTCCTTATGTGTGAAAAAAATTATCCGTCAGGAGTTTTCTGCCACCACCCGCACCTAAGTATACTGCTCACTTAGTGAATGAACTTTCAAAATAAGAGCTTCTATCCAGTCTTGCAACCCTTCAAAATAAGAGTAAGTTGATCACCAAATAAAGAACTAAACTTAAAAAAAAAAGAAATGAAGACAAAAATTCAAAAATAAAAGACAAATATACTTCTGTCACTTATTAGAGCACCAAGCATTAATTATGTGTGGTAAACTGAAACATTTCTACCCATGTGGATAGACTTGATTACTTGATAATGTGATGCGTTAAAGGAAAAAGCCACTTTGCTCAGTTACATATTGTTGTGAAAAATTTTCTCTGACATAAGTTTTCATTTTAATTATTCAGCCTTTTCATAAGTGAAATGAATGAAAAAAAAAAAACACACACACAGTGGGGAAAATAACTGACAGTGGGGAAAACACACACACAGTGGGGAAAATAACTAACAACTGAGCCACCACCGGAGTGGTGGCTCAGTTGGTAGAGCATCCGCCCCACACCCGGGAGGCAGGGGTTCAAATCCCGGCCGGGTCATGCCGAAGACCATATAAAAGTGGGACTTCCTGCCGTCCAGCTTAGTGCTCAGTAATAATGGAATGGAGAAGGGAAATTTGTGGCGGCGCCTTGCATGGCAGCAGCCCTCTGATTCTACACTTGGGGTGTGTGTGATTAACACAGTAGATAGGTAAAACGCAATCTCGTTCTACTGTACATGATTAGTTGTATAGTTGAATGACAATAAAGGGTGATTTAATTAAATAAGTATTGAACACATCAATTTCAAGATTTTATTTGTCAATACTGTACTACTATACATACAGGACATACAGGAGAAGTGAAATGGCGTTTCTCTCTCTCTTCAGTGGTGTGCGCAATATAAAAAACAAAAGGAATAGGGCTGGAAAAAACAACGACAGCAGTCTATGAACAGTAATGCTACCCGTAGTGCAAATAGTGACCTGGACATCTCATAGTGCAAATAAAGATAAACGATAAAACCAGCAATCCTATATACAGAAAAAGAAAAAGTAGAACAGTAATACAGCCATGGACAAAATTGTTGGTACCCCTCTGTTAATGAAAGAAAAACCCACAGTGGTCACAGAAATAACTTGAATCTGACAAAAGTGGTAATAAATAAAAATTCTATGAAAATTAACCAATGAAAATCAGACAATGCTTTTGAATTGTGGTTCAACAGAATTATTTTAAAAAACAAACTCGTGAAACAAGCCTGGACAAAAATGATGGTACCCTTAATATTTTGTTGCACAACCTTTTGAGGCAATGACTGCAATCAAACGATTTCTGTAACTGTCAATGAGACTTGTGCACCTCTCAGCAGGTATTTTGGCCCACTCCTCATGAGCAAACTGCTCCAGTTGTCTCAGGGTTGAAGGGTGCCTTCTCCAGACGGCATGTTTCTGCTCCTTCCACAGATGTTCAATAGGATTTAGATCAGGGCTCATAGAAGGCCACTTTAGAATAGTCCAATGTTTCGCTCTTAGCCATTCTTGGGTGTTTTTAGCTGTGTGTTTTGGGTCATTATCCTGTTGCAAGACCCATGACCTGGGACTGAGACCAAGCTGTCTGACACTGGGCAGCACATTTCTCTCAAGAATACCTTGATAGTCTTGAGATTTCATTGTACCCTGCACAGATTCAAGACACCCTGTGCCAGATGCAGCAAAGTAGCCCCAGAACATAACAGAACCTCCTCCATGTTTCACAGTAGGGACAGTGTTCTTTTCTTGGTATGCTTCATTTTTGCGTCTGTGAACATAGCGCTGATGTGCCTTGCCAAAAAGTTCCAGTTTTGTCTCGTCTGTCCATAGGACATTCTCCTAGAAGCTTTGTGCCTTGTCAACATGCAGTATGGCAAATTCCAGTCTGGCTTTTTTATGATTCGTTTTCAACAGTGGTGTCCTCCTTGGTTGTCTCCCATGAAATCCACTTTGGTTCAAACAACGACGGATGGTGTGATCTGACACTGATATACCTTGACCTTGGAGTTCACCATGAATGTGTTTAGAGGTTGTTCTGGGCTCTTTTGTTACCATTCATATTATCCGTCTCTTCCATTTTTCATCAAGTTTCCTCCGGCAGCCATGTCCAGGGAGGTTGGCTGCAGTCCAGTGGATCTTAAATTTCTGAATAATATGTGCAACTGTAGTCACAGGAACATCAAGCTGCTTGGAGATGGTCTTATAGCCTTTACCTTTAACATGCTTGTCTATAATTTTCTTTCAAATCTCCTGAGACAACTCTCTCCTTTGCTTCCTCTGGTCCATGTTTAGTGTGGTACACACCATGTCAACAAATAGCACAGTGACTACTTGTCACCCTTTAAATAGGCCGACTGACTGATTACAAGTTTGTAGACACCTGTGATGTTAATTAGAGGACACATCTTGGTTGAACATGTCCCTATGGTCATATTATTTTCAATCTTTTCTAGGGGTACCATCATTTTTGTCCAGGCCTGTTTCATGAGTTTGTTTTTTAAAATAATTCTGTTGAACCATAATTGAAAAGCACTGTCTGATTTTCATTGGTTCATTTGCATAGAATTTTTATTTATTACCACTTTTGTCAGATTCAAGTTATTTCTGTGACCATTGTGGGTTTTTCTTTCATTAACAGAGGGGTACCAACAATTTTGTCCACGTGTGCACTCGTAGTTGCAAGTTCGATGCGGTAGTGTAGGTGCAGACAGATAAAACTGCGCATGAACAGTATCGCAATAACAGACAGCAGCAGATGTGGCATTTGTGCAAATGGTTGAAGTAAAGTGCAGAGACATACAGTACAGCCGCAGATGTATTACTGTTGGTGTGCCAGTCTTTCTGTGCCAACAGCTAAGGTAGTTATTGTGCGGGTGAGTGCATTATGATCCGGGGGTGGGGTGAAGTGGACAGCGTTTAGGGTCCTCATGGCCTGATGAACAAAGCTGTTTTAGCAGTCTTGTGGAGCGGGCCCGGAGGCTCTGGTACCTTTTCCCCAAGGGCAGGGGGCTGAAGAGGGAGCATGAGGGGTGGGAAGTGTTGCATGCAGTGTTGATGGCTCTGGGGGTGAGGCAGATGTCCGAGAAGGGGGGGCAGAGGGGCACCGATGAGCTTGCTGGCTGCTTTCACTGTGTGTTGTAGTGTCTTCTGGTAGGAAGTGGTGCAGCTTCCATACCACACCGTGATGCAGCTGGTAAGGATGCTCTCAATGGTGCCCCAGTAGAATGAGCACATGACGGGGGGTGGGGGGTGGGATTTGTGTTTTTCTCAGCTTTTGGAGAAAATGGAGGCGAGTTTGAGCCTTCTTGGCCAGTGATGTGGTGTTGTTGGACCAGGAGAGGTCCTCAGAGATGTGCACCCCCAGGAACTTGGTGGTGCATCAGTGATCAGAGGGGAATGCTGTGTGTGAGCCCTCCTAAAGTTGACCACAATCTCCTTGGTTTTTCCCACGTTCAGGAAGAGATTATTGTCTTTACACCACTGGATCAGTTGGCTCACCTCATTTCTGTAGTTGGCCTCCTTATTGCTGGTGATGACGCCCACCACCGTCGTGTTGTCCGCAAACTTGATGATGTGGTTGGTGCTGTAGGCTGGTACACAGTCATGGGTCAGCAGGGTGAACAAACACCCTTGTGGGGCCCCTGTACTCAGTGTGATGGTCTTGGAGGTGTTGCTGCCAACCTGCACATTCTGTGGCCTCCCTGTGAGAAAGTCCAGCACCCAGTTACAGAGAGAAGCTTTGAGTCCTAAGTCTCTGAGTTTTTGTATCAGGTGCTGGGGAATGATTATGTTGAATGCTGAGCTGAAGTCCAAGAACAGCATGCGCACCTAAGAGTTTTTTTGAATCCAGGTGGGTGAGGGCTGGATGGAGAGCAGCAGCAATGGTATCTTCTGTGAATCTGTTTGACCTGTATGCAAACTGAAATGGGTCGTGGGAGGGAGGGAGGATAAACTTGATGTTCTGCTTGGCCAGCCGCTCAAAGCACTTCATTATGACGGGGGTCAGGGACAGGCTTCTTTGGGACTGGTATTATGGTAGCAGTTTTGAAACATGTGGGGACAACAGCTTGACTCAGGGAGATGCTGAAGATGTCAGCCAGGACATTCTTGAGCTCCTCCGCACAGCCTTTCTGAACGCCACCTGGTATGTTGTCTGGTCCAGCTGCCTTGCGTGGGTTGATCCTGGAGAGGGTCCTCTTCACGCTAGCCGGATCCAGACTTATGGCCTGCTTGTCTGGAGGAGGAGTGGTCTTCTGTGCTGATGTGCTGTTTTGTGCTTCAAAGCGGCCAAAGAAGTCATTTAGGTTGTAAAGCAGTGTGATGTCACTCGCACAGGTCTGAGGTGGAGGTTTGTAGTTGGTAATGGTCTGTATGCCACGCCAGAGGGAACGTGCATCTCTGGTGTTGCTTAAGTGGCCGGATATTTTCTTGCTATACTGTTGTTTTGCCTCCTTGATGCCACAGGACAGGTTGGCCCTAACTGTTGTTAGTCCTGCAGTGTCGCCGGCCCTCAGAAGCCTGTGGATCTCTGCTACCATCCATGGCTTTTGGTTAGCACTAACAGTGATGGTTTTGCAGTGAGTGACATCATCAGTGCATTTAGCTATGTATGTTACAACAACCTCAGTGTACTCCTCTAGGTTTGTGTGTCCATTGTGAGTGGCTGCATGCTTGAAAGTGTCTCAGTCTGTAGTGCTGAAGTAGTCTTTCAGAGCATCAGAGGCCCCCTCTGGCCACACATGTACCTGTTTTTTTGTTGATCTGATTATTTTCACTCTGGGCTTGAATGCCAGCCTTAACAAGATGGTGATGTGATCAGAGAGACCCAGGTGGGGAAGGGGGTAGGCTCTGTATGCTTTCTTGTGAGTTGTGTACACCAGGTCCAGCAAATTGTCTCCTCTTGTTGGAAACTCCACATGTTGGTGTAGTTTTGGTAGGAGGGCCTTTAAATCTGCATGGTTGAAGTCTATTGCTGTGATGAGGAATCCGTCTGGATGTGCTGTTTGTGTCTCACTGATGGCCTGATAGAGTTCTTTTAGTGCTTTACTCCTCTCGCCGATGGTGGTGGGCGGGACATATACGGCTACTAGTAGGACAGATGTAAATTCTCTCGGAATGTAAAAGGGTCAGCACTTGATGATCATAAACTCCACCAATGGAGAACAGTGTTTATGCACAACAGCTGCGTCTTGGCACCAAGCGTCACTGATGGAAACACAGACGCCTCCACCTCGGGTCTTCCTTCCTTCCATGAGCACCCTATCAGCATGGTAGCATGTTAGCCCTGCTAACTTAATGGCAGAGTCATATATTGTCATAGAGTTGTATATATGGCTTCGGGTTAGCCACTAGCTCTTTGGGTTAGCCACTAGCTATGGCTACTAGTGCTCCTTCCCCTTCTCCTCTGGTGTGCTCTCTGTGTCAGATGTTTAGCTACACCTCTGCTTCTTTTAGTGATAATGGTAAATGTAATAAATGTTGTCTTTTTGAGGTGCTTGAGGTGAGGTTGTGCGATTTGGAATCCCGGCTTCGCTGCATTGAAACACCGTCGGCACCAGTTAATAATGACGGACGCCCCTTAGTTGCAGCGGAGCTCCCTAGCATAGGGCCCGCTAGCCGTCCCCCAGCTTCCACCTCTCCTGAGCAGCCAGGAGAGAATGGGTGGGTGACGGTGAGAAGGAAGCATAGTCGCAAGCCCCTGGTTCACCACCAACCTGTTCGTGTTTCTAATTGCTTTTCCTGGCTCAGCGACACACCCGTTGAGGAAAAAACTCTATAGTCAGAAACGTGAACCTAGAGACTCCAGCGGCCATATCCAAATGCATTCCCAGGGCCAGAGCAGGTGACTGAGTCAAATTTGAAAATGCTAGCTAAAAGTAAGTGTAAATACTCCACAACTGTTATCCACGCCGGCATTAACGACATCCAACTCTGGCAGTCGGAAGTTACAAAACTTAGTGTGGAATCGGTGTGTAACTTTGCCAAAACGATGTCTGCCTCTGTAGTATTCTCTGGGCCCCTCCCCAATCTAACCAGTGATGACATGTTTAGCCGCATGTCATCCTTCAACCACTGGCTGTCTGTGTGGTGTTTTGCAAACAATGTGGGCTACATAGACAATTGGAACTCATTTTGGGGAAAACCTGGTCTTATTAGATGAGACGACGTACATCCCATTTTGGATGGTGCGTCTCTTTTATCTAACAATCTGGCATCATTTTTATCCAAATTTCAAAAACCTTGACAACTCAGAGTTGGGACCAGGAAGCAAAGTCACAGTCTCTGCAGCTCCTCTTCATCCGTCACCCCTCAACTTAGCCCCTGTCTTCCCCATCAGAGAATCATCGTCTGCTCCCTCCAAAGTAAATAAAAATATAATGTATAAGCATCCCAAAGTGATTGAACAAAAAGTTGGTAAAACTCAAATTAAACATGAAGCCTCTAAATTGGCCTCTCTTCCTCTTCATAATTTAAAAATTAAATGCAGTTTGTTAAATATTAGGTCTCTAACTCCCAAGTCTCTGCTAGTCCATGATCTGTTAATTGAGCATCAGATTGATTTAATATCCTTTACAGAGACTTGGTTGGGGCTAGAGGATTATGTTGGTTTGAATCAATCAACTCCCTGTGGTTATTTAAACTGTCAAAATCCCAGAAGTTCTGGTCGTGAAGGAGGAGTAGCAACAATTTACCATTCCAAATTACTAGTTAATGTAAAGCAAAAAGCATGCTATAATTCCTTTGAGGGCTTGGTCCTCAGTATTGGGCATTTTAGCAATTTTAGGTTAAACCCAATTTTACTTTCCATAGTTTATCGTCCTCCCTCAGCCTACTCAGAGTTTTTATCCGAATTTGCCAAATTCTTAGCTGATTTAGTGCTGAAATCAGATAGAGTAATTATAGTAGGGGACGTTATTATACATGTAGATGTAGATAGTGACTGCCTTAATATGGCATTTAATTCAATATTAGACTCGATGGGGTTTTCTCAGAAAGTAGGAAATTCTACCCATTATCTCCACCACACGTTGGACCTTGTTCTGAAAAATGGCATAGAAATAGAAAATCTGGTAGTGTCTCCTCATAACCCTGTACTGTCAGACCATTGTCTGTTAACCTTTGATTTTACTATTTCTGACAATTTGGCTCCTAAAGAAAAATATTATTACAGTAGATGCCTCTCAGACGATGCTGTTACCAAATTAAACAGATTGTTTCCTCTTTGCCACATGTCAACACAACGGAGATAAGCTATGGAGAGCTTGCTCCTTCTGTATTTGATAGCATGATAAATAGTGTTACAGCTTCTCTGCATCAGACTCTAGACATGGTGGCCCCTTTAAAAAAGAAAAGTCTAATCACAGATTTCTAATTCCTTGGTTCAACACATAAACTCATAGCTTAACCCCTTGCACTCCGGGCAATTTTCCTAAAAATGCCAAAAAATAACGTGCCCAAAGTAAATCGAAAGCTGTTATTCAACCCTTTGCAGTATCTTCATGGGGTTGGTCTCATTTAAAAGAAAACACTTTGAATTTTTTGGCAAAAAAACCCATAATCTCTCTACGTGCTCCGGCCACTGAGTTACAGTCATCTAAACATACTGAACTTGAAGAAAATAAATTTGGACACGGTGTTTTTTTGGATACAAATGCTTGCAAATAACACACAGCTGTCCGATCCGGCTGGAAAATGCAACAGAAATGTAGAACCAAGTGTTATCAAGTTGAGATCCAAATTTGGTAACAATACCACAAAAAATGAATATTTTACACAGCTTTGTTCTCAGGCTGTTCCCAGGCGTTTTGGAACTGTGCCAAATTGTGCCACAGTTTGGAAAAACGTCTGTAACTTTTGAATAATTCAATGTAGAATCTTCATTTTGGGCTCTAATGAAAGGTCACATTCAGGGCTGTGTCTGTGTGTGTGTGTGTGTGGGGGGGGGTTGTCCCCCCCCCCCCCCGCTACAAAGGACGGAGTTCGGCCCTCGCTACATGACGGATTACACTCCTTGCATGTTTTCACAGCAGCTCCCCCCCCCCGCTACTGTGTGTGTGTGTGGGGGGGGTTGTCCCCCCCCCTTGCTACAGAGGACAGCCATCGCTACATGACGGAATAGACTCATATGCTTCCCCCCGCGGACCGGGGGGCGTTCGGACCGTGAACGCCCCCCCCCGCTCCTCTTCTGCAGCGGGGGGGCCTTCACGGTCCGAACACGGCAAATGAACCGTTTATCGCGGCGCACGCACTTCGTGCGCCGTACAGTTGTAATTTACCGATCGGTCAAAAGTCATTTTTTGATTACAATTTTCAGGGATAAATAATAAATTTAGCTTATAACACCTTACCTCTTCACAGCAGCAGAGTCCTGGCGAACTTCTCTTACCCATTGTCAGACGAACGCAACGCTGGTCCGCTCGTGGATCCCGGTCAAAACATAATTCCATTATTGCCGTTTTGGCGAATGATTTACGACTTTTGTCGTCGGCCTCCGTCGGTCTATGATGACGGAAGAGAATCCTAAACGTCTATTCTGCTGAAATGAGTGCAAGTCCCACTTGTGGGTGGTCTCCATGCTGCGGGGTCTGTAGCAGATTCGTCCAGCGTCCTTTGTTTTCATCTGCTGCAACAGTAAATCTCTCTTCACCCAGCCCGAACTTCTGTGCTTCAATTGGCTCCTGCATTCACAGTAGGCGGGTCCTCCTTCCTAGGTTTTCATTCATTGGTTCTTCAAGGTTTCAGAAACCCAATTCAAGGCTCTTATTAGTCGAATGATAGGTCAATCAGATGAACTAATCTGTTCGCGGCTGTGTCTGCAGCTTTTTTTTTTTTCCAGTGGCGTTTGGACGCCAACACCACCACAATCTGGACTATGCGTCCGAGTGCGCACGAGGGCGCAGGAGTGCGCCCTCGTGCGCCCTAGGACGCAGAGACTTGCCCGCCCGCGGAACAATGGAGCGCAAGTGGTTAAAACAGAACACTCGTCAATTAGAAAGAAAATGCCACTCCACTAAATTAGATTAAATCTATTTAGCTTGGAGAAATCATCTTCTAATTTATAAAAAATCTCTTAGGAAAGCTAGAACAAGTTATTATTCCGCATTAAAAGACGAGAGCAAGAATAATCCCAGGTTTCTTTTCAGCACTGTAGCCAGGCTGACAAAGAGTCAGGACTCTGTCAATCCTAGCATTCCCTTAGCGCTTACTAGTCAGGACTTTATGAACTTTTTCAATAATAAAATTTCATCTATAAGAGATAAAATCAATCAGATTCTTCCCACCGTTAAATACAATAACTACTACATCTCCTCCAATTCAATTACTTCATTCCTTCAATGGGGCAGCGCGGTGGCGCAGTGGTTAGTACTGCGGCAGCACAGCAACTCACCCTTGGCTATAGGATCCCTGGTTCGATCCCAGCCCCTGACCAACAGTGATCTGTGTGGAGTTTGCATGTTCTCCCTGTGTCTGCGTGGGTTTACTCCGGGAGTTCTCCGGTTTTCTCCCACAAGCCAAAAACATGCAGGTTAGGTTAATTGGGTGTGAATGTGTGTGTGTGAAGGTGTGAATGTGTGTGTGAATGGTAAAGGGATAGCGCCGTACCGTGGCTGCTTCATCCATCCAGGTGGATGCCCTCAATTTTCCCCCGGGGATCAATAAAGTCAATAAAGTATACAAAAGCTGTGTGTCATCTGCATAACAATGAAAATGTATACAGTGGGCTTATCTTTGGGCTGCACGGTGGCGCAGTGGTTTAGCACTGCGGCAGCACAGTTTACCCTCGGCCGGGGGAATCGCGGGGATCATGAGATCGTGGGTTCGATCCCAGCCCCCGACCAACAGTGAGCTGTGTGGAGTTTGCATGTTCTCCCCGTGTTGCGTGGGTTTACTCCGGGATTTCTCCGGTTTCCTCCCGCATACCAAAACCATGTAGGTTTAGGGCGCTCGCGTACGCAGCGACCGGCAGCCGGTGGCTTGTCACCAGACTGCAAACCAAATCTACCTATGGGTACAAATAAGTGGAAAAAAAATAATCAAAAAATCAAATCAAATTGATATCTGTTTGGATGAGTTTACTCCATTTGACCTTTTAGAGTTCCTTTTCCTCATCCAAGCCTTCAACATGTCTTTGAAAACCCTATTCCTGCCAGACTATTTAAAGAAGTCTTCCCATTTATTGGTAGCTCCATTCTTCAAATAATCAATTCTTCATTAACATTAGGCCATGTACCACAGGCTTTTAAAACTGCTGTAATTTAACCCTTACTCAAAAAGCCAACATTGGATCTAGGAGTTTTAGCTAACTATAGACCAATCTCTATTCTGCCTTTCATTTCAAAAATCTTAGCAAGAGTTGTTGCTACGCAATTATTTGACCACTTGCAGGGAAATGGTTTATTTGAAGAGTTTCAATCTGGGTTTAGAACCCATCATAGCACTGAAACAGCTTTAGTGAAGGTCACTAATGACATCCTTATTGCATCTGATAATGGACTTGTTCCTGTACTTGTCCTTTTAGACCTTAATGCAGCTTTTGATACGATCATAATATTTTACTTGATAGATTATAACACCATGTTGGACTTAATGGAACTTCGCTGCAGTGGTTTAGATCTTATTTATCTGATAGGTTCCAGTTTGTTCATGTCAATAATGAGTTTTCTTCCAATTCAAAGCTCAGTCACGGAGTTCCACAGGGATCTGTGCTAGGCTCTATTCTTTTTGGTTTATATATGCTTCCGCTAGGCAACATTATTAGAAAGCACTGTATACATTTTCATTGTTATGCAGATGACACACAATTATACCCATCAATGAAGCCAGATGATAAAAATCAATTAGCAAAGTTAGAGGCCTGTCTTAAGGAAATCAAAGCTTGGATGACTTGTAATTTCCTGCAATTAAATCCAGATAAGACTGAAGTCATTCTTGTCGGTCTAAAAATTTTTAGAAATACCTTTCCAAATCAAACTCTTAGTTTGGATGCGGTTACTCTTTCTCTTAATAGTTCTGTGAGGAACCTTGGAGTAATTTTTGATCAAGATCTGTTTTTTAATTCACATATTAAACTTGTTTCTAAGACTGCATAATGTTGCCAAGATTAGGAGCATCTTGTCTCAGAGTGATGCTGAGAAACTAATCCACGCTTTTGTTAGCTCTAGATTAGATTATTATAACTCTTTATTATCAGGTTGTCCTAAAACATCTTTAAAAAGTCTTCAGCTGATCCAAAATGCTGCAGCAAGAGTTTTAACAGGTACTAGAAAGAGAGATCATATCGCTCCGGTTCTGGCCTCCCTTCATTGGCTTCCCATAGAGTTTAGAATCAAGTTTAAAATCCTTCTTCTTACTTACAAAGCTCTAAACAATCAGGGCCCTTTTTATTTAAAAGATCTGATACTACCCTATTATCCTAACAGAGCACCACGCTCCCAAAATGCAGGATTACTTGTAATACCTAGAATCTCCAAAAGTACAATGGGGGCAGAGCCTTCAGTTATCAAGCTCCTTTCCTGTGGAACCAGCTGCCAATCTGGATTCGGGAGTCAGACTTGATCTCTGTTTTTAAGAATAGGTTAAAACCTTCCTTTTTGATATAGCCTATAATTAGGGTGGGATCAGGCGTTCATGAACCCTCCCTTAATTATGCTGCTAATAGGTTTAGACAGCCGAAGGACCTCCAACAATGCACTGGGCTAGACTCCTTTCTTCACTCTCAATTAAATATTTTTGCTGGTCATTAACATCTGTTTGTTCTCTCCCATAGATTGAGTCCCTGTTGTGCTGTTTGCTCTCTACATGTCTGTCCTTCTCTTCTTCTTCTTCTCCATCCCCTCACCCCCCCAGCTAGTCGCAACAGATGACTGCCTTTCCTCAGCCTGGTTCTACTGGAGGTTTCTTCCTGCAAAAGGGAGTTTTTCCTCTCCACCGTCGCCAAGTGCTTGCTCACAGGGGATTGCCTGATTGCTGGGGACCTTCTGCAATTGTGGGAGTTTCCCCTACAGTTGGCAGTACTATGAGATGACTGTTGCTGTGAAATAGTGCTATATAAATAAAGCTGAATTGAATTGAATGTTGTCATTTAACTACGTTTCTGTAAAGACACAAACACAGCAGTTCCGCGCATCACATTGCGTAGATCTTAGGAGCTGTATGTGGTCTGTGTCACTGTCTAGTGAGTGTACATTGGTCAGAATGACGGAAGGAATCGAGAGTCTGTTTGGGCTAGCAGTTAGCTTCGTTCGGATACCTCCGCGTTTACTTCTCTTTTGTCGCCGCTCACACCATCTACAGCGTCTCCATCTGGAATGAGACACAGCAGTCGAGTCCGGGGGTGTGGAGATCTGGTGGATAAGACCTAGGCCACGGAATACCTGTGTAACGCTCTGATCCAAGACATAATGTTTGGACATATTCCTTATCTCCAGAAGGCTGTGGTGACTGTAGCTTGTACGCAGCATCATATACAGACATTAAAGACATGAATATACACTTAGACGTAATTTAAACACTAAATGGCACAAAACACAACATGAGAAGGGAGGCCGCTGCGTGTTCGCACACCACATATTTCTGATGGAGCCATTGACCTGAGATTTTCACCAGATATCATTAACAACCCAAGTAATTCACACAAAGAAATCAAGGCAACTGTATTCACAAAACAAGTTATATTGAATAAAGTGGAATGACACAGGGAATAAGTATTGAACACACAAAGAAAAACAGGTGCAAAAAGGCATAGAAAGCCACGAAACCAGATGAAATCCATCAGAATTTAGGATGCCATCCCATCCCCCATCAGTGCAAATTAACTTCAGCTGGTTAAGTCCTGACTGACAGCCTTTAAAACGGTCTGTGAATATTAGATTGTCACATCACAAAGAACTCATAATGGGGAGAAGCAAAGAGCTCTCTCTAGACCTCCGCAACCTTATTGTTGCAAAATATAATGATGGCATTGGTTACAGGCGCATTTCTAAACTGCTGAATATTCCAGTGAGCACTGTTGGAGCAATCATTTGGAAGTGGAAAGGACATCACTTTACCATAAACCAGCCACAACTAGGAACACCTCACGATTTGTGACAGAGGAGTCAAAAAAATTATCAGAAGTTATCCAAGAGTCAAAGACCACTCATAGTGAGCTCCAGAAAGACCTGGAGTTAGCAGGTACTGCCGTTTCAAAGAAAACAGTAAGTAATGCACTCAACCAACATGGGCTCTATGCCCGCTCACCTCACAAGACTCCATTGCTGAAGAAAAAGCATGTTGAAGTGCATTTTTTTTTTTTTTTTCCGGTTCCGCCGGACCGGTGGCGCCACACGAGTCGGCTGCCCGTTGCAACAGCCTTTTTTTTAATCTTCCTTCTTCTTTCTACACCTTTCATTCTGTATATACGTATATCACGGACGCACGGATCGCCCCGGGGGTCTCCCGGGTCGGCGGACGGAGCCACTGTTTGCAGCGGGAGACGTTACAGCGGGGAGGAGCTGGTGCTAGCTAGCACTTGGCCGCCGCCCGGTGCTAATGGGAAACTCGACATACCGGGAGCTGTAGCGAAAACGACGCGGGTGCCGGGCTGGAGTTTAGGCGGCGTGCAAGAAATATAAGACAGAATAATAAAGAGCGATGGCAAGAACCAAGCAGACCGCCCGTAAAATCTACTGGAGGAAGAAGCCCCCCAGGAGACAGCTAGCCACCAGGGCTGCTCGGAGAGGCACTCCGGCCACCGGCAGAGTGAAGAGGCCTCGCCGTCACAGGCCCGTGGCTCTGAGAGAGATCCGTCGCTACCAGAAATCCACGGAGCTGCTCATCCGTAAGCTGCCCGTCCAGCGCCTGGTGAGGGAGATCGCTCAGGACTTCAAGACCGTCCTGCGCTTCCTGAGCTTCGCCGTCATGGCTCTGCAGGAGACCAGCGAGGCCCACCTGGTGGGTCTCTTCTTCGCCAAGAGGGTCACCATCATGCCCAAAGACTTCCAGCTGGCCCGCCGCATCCGCGGAGAGAGAGCTTAGACTTTCTGCTGCACATTCACCAACCAACCATAATGCTCCGCACTGTGTGTCTATATATATATATATATATATATACTGTATATATACTGTATATGTATATATATATATATACACACATATACATACACACATTTATAGTAATATGTACATATGTTTACTAGATGTTCTTGTTTTTTCTTGCCTTCTGATTGTTGCTCTGAGTGTTGCTATCCCTGTGCTGTTGCAATCCTGGAATTTCCCCATTGTGGGACTAATAAAGGCTTATCTTATCTTATTTAAAGTTTGCTGTACAACATTTGGGCATGCAAGTAAAACACTGGGAGAATATAGTCTGATCATATGAGATCAAAATTGAACTTTTTAGAAGCCACAACACACAGCATGTTTGGAGGAGAAATTGCATTGCACATCAGCCCCAAAACACCATACCAAAAGTGAAGCTTGGCGGTGGGAGCATCAAGGTGTGGGGGTGTTTTTCAGCACATAGTGTACAGGCAGACTTCAAATAATTGACGGAAAGATGAATGGACAAATGTACAGAGACATCCTTGATAAGAACCTGTTGCCATCTGCCAATATGCTGAAGATGAAACGATTGTGGACATTTCAGCAAGACAATGGTCCCAAACACACAGCCAAGGAAACTCTCAACTGGCTCTAGAGAAGGAAAATAAAGCTGCTAGAATGGCCCAGTCAGTCACCTGACCTGAATCCAATCGAAAATCTATGGAATGAACTAAAGATCAGAGTTCATAGAAGACACCCATGGAACCTTCAAGATTTGAAGACGGTTTATGTGGAAGAATAGGCTAAAATCACTCCTGAGCAATGCCTGCGCCTAGTTTCTCCATACAGGAGGCATTTGGAAACATTTATTACCAACAAAGGCTTTTCTACTAAATAGTAAATGAATTTCACCAAGCATGTTCAATACTTATTCCCTGTGTCATTCACTTCATTAAATATAACTTGCTTTGTGAACCCAGTTGCCTTGATTTCTTTGTATGTATGGAATACTTGCGTTGTTGCTGATATCTGGTGAAAATCTCAGGTCAATGACTATCAGAAATATGTTTAATGAGAAAAATGTTGACATGTCCAAAACTTATTTTCCCCGCTCTGTGTGTGTGTGTACACACACTACTCACAAAAAGTTAGGGATATTTGACTTTCGGGTGAAATTTCAGGATGCACCTAAAATGCACTATAACCTTTACAGGTGAACTTAATTTGACCTTCTCTAACCTTTTGAATGCACATGTCCAACTGTTCAATGTTCCAGTACTTTTTGCATAACTTGCTGTTCTGTAACAAGGTGCTTAATGGCAAAATTCACAACAGGTGTTTGATCCATGACTCGACCAACAAATTTTCTGATTCAGTTAGAACTGGTATTTAAACAGTCCTCTTCATCATGCTGTTCACATTTTGACATCATGAGACCAGGACAACACCTAACAATTGATGGACAGTGCACCGCCACTGCGAGGCTTCAAACAGGATGTTCTCAGAGGGAAGTGGCCACTGAGCTTAGAGAGTCACAGAGTGTCATCAGCAGGTTGCAACAGAGATACAGAGAGACTGGAAGAGTTGCAGAAAGTTGTTAACAGTGCCCTGTGGAACCGTATGATGAATACCATTCAACTCCAGGTACATTTAAAGGAGGTGAGAGGCACCTAAGTGTCACATCAGACCATTCGAAACCGTTTACATCAGCGTGGTCTGCGTGCTCGACGACCTGCAAGGGTACCTGACCACACCAGCAGGCACAGGCATTATCATTTGCATGGGCCAGGGAGCATTTACGCTGGACAAGGGACCAGTGGGTCTCAGTGCTGTTCTCTGATGAAAGTCGATTCACGCTGAGCAGAAATGATGGCCACCAACGATGTTGGAGACGTCAAGGAGAGCGCTATGCATCAGCCATTGTTGTCACCATGTTACAGTCTGTGCAGGTGTGTCCAGTCAATACAGAACTGCCCTACACCTTGTGAACGGTACAGTGACAAGTCGATACTACCTGAATATCACCATTAATCCAGTCATTTTGTCCTTGCATGAACAACACAGGCCTAATTTCATCTTCATGGACGACAATGCTCCAGCTTATCGAGGTCATGTCATTAGGGAACAGCTGCGGTACCTCAAATGGAGTGGCCTGCACTTTCTCCAGACCTGAATCACATAGAAAACCTATGGGATCAGCTCAGTTGCCATGTAGAGGCTCATAACCCTGCACCCAACAACCTCAATGACCTGAGGGCCGCACTTCAAGAAAAGTGGAATGCCATACCTCAACAGACAATAAGTCGACTTGTGAACAGCATGAGACATCATTGTCAAGCTGTAATTGATGCTCAAGGGCTCATGACAAGTTATTGAGACATTGACATTTTTTGTTGTGGCATATCCACCACTGTTGTTGTTTGAGATGAGGAAATCACCATTACATGCTTCTACTTAAATGCCCTAATTTCATGATATTATATCACTGTCACGTGAACTTTTTACATTTTCCATAAATGTCACCCGAAAACCAAATATCCCTAACTTTTTGTGAGCAGTGTGTGTGTATATATATATATATATACTGTATATATATACTGTATATATATATATATATATATGATTTCTAATAAACCTATAAGTAAAACCAAATTTTAAAGGACATTCAGTACACAAAACACATCATGATATGTATCATGTAATGCGATATAAATTATACTGCGATACATTTTTTGAGCTATATCACCCAGCTCAAAATTAAACTAACTCAGAGTATGACCAAATGTTACTGAGTAAAAATAGTTTTCTTTCATAAATGTATTCCAGTAGGAGTACAAAGTATCCTGCAATAAAACTACTCAGTTAAGTTCAATTTTGTCAAAGTTATTTGAGTAAATGCTACAAGTTACTACCCATCTCTAGGAAAATACGAGATCCTGACATGGTATTAATGTCACACTATCAACAACTGGGAAAAATGTCTTAATTGAAGTGACGTTTGAATGATATCAGCAACATTAAACCGTCATTAAATCTTCTTGAAGGGAGGGAAAGACAGCCCTTCCTAACAGAAAATGAAGGCATTTTATTTGTTTGACCTTTAACTCCAACTACAGTTTTAATCTATTGTATTTTTACAGTAAGCGTGAAAAGTGCTGATTTAGCCGTAGCTTTGTGTGCATGAAGTTATGTCAAAGTAGCGACGGAATTTGAACACGAGACAAAAACCTAATTTATAAAAACATAACTGTGAGCCTACCAACCAAATCTTCAGGTTAACACCTTTTATATCCCTCCTCTCGGTGTCTGTATTCCCGTCAGAGCTGCCGTCACCAAAGGCGGATACCTCAGAAATGGTAGCAGGGACTGGAGAGGAAGCGGATTGTTAGGAAATTCAGGTTTTAAGACTCCAATTAAACCGTGGTCGCTGCAGTTTCTGTGCGTCAGTCGTCCACGGAGTGAAGAAGAGCAGACCCACAAGGAGCAGACAGCGCGCATGCGCAGATGGCACGGAAACGAAGATTAGGGAGTGGTCTACAGGAAACAGCGCGGTCCGTTCAAGTCCCTTTACGTTAAAGGTAAATATAGAAGATTTTCATGAAAACAAAGATTTTTTTTTAAATAATACATCAACAAATCGTTTAGAAACGTGCACAATGTAAGTCAACGTTCTCCTAAAGATTAGTATATTGATGAAAATTTTTTTTGTAATTTTTGGCGGACAGGCAATAATATAAATATTTACATCCAGCAGCTGGAGTAACACAAATACGGAAGTCCAGTGAGGATGTCACAGCCAATAGCATCACTAGCTTGATATTATGTGCCACGTCTCGTTTTGGGTTGTTGGGTTGCCAGGTAGTGAATTAGTCAGCTAAATACCTGAGTCTCAAGGCAAATGTCAGTTTCCCAGTCGTGCTCCAGTATGGCATGACGAAGGCGCAGGTGCTTTTGATGGCAAATATCTGCTGAAGAGTCTGAAAGGGCTGAAAAGTCACGCAGAGGTGACCTTTTTTCTTCTGACAGATAAGCTAACCAGTGCTAGCTGTGATGCTAACTAGCTCATTCATCTTCTTTAATCCAAAGACTGGAAGGAGGATTACACACCCTCCATACAGCAAACCAGGAGGCAACTGCTTGGCTTAAGGACTTTGCATTCGCTAAATAAAATTCATCTTCTGCTGCTAATCTGGTGGTTAGGGATGCAGGGGGGCAGCAGTCTAAAGTCTATGTAACCAACTAAATTTTATTTCTGACATGTTCACATTATAATTATGATTTTATATTAATATCAGCCAATATATGGCTTGGAATAGACCCCACTAACTGCTCCTTACCAAGCTCACATGTATGACAGGTTCATTATATGATCAACATTCGCATCTATGAATGTAACAGCACATACTAATTGTGCAGCAGTCAGAATCAGAATCAGATTTATTGCCATTGTTCGTGTAGTACACAAACTAGGAATTTGTCTCGGTGCAATGCTGCAACATTAAACATGATAAAAATAAAAGATAGAAATAAAAAACTATACATGCAATAAAATGTAGAATATGAATGAGTAATACTAGACAAAGCAATTTTAGATATATTAGCGAGCAGCAGATATTGTGGAGTACCCCATAGTGCAGTCGGTAATGCAAAAAGAAAACAGTGATGATTGACATGAGTCTGGTTGAGCTGCTGTACATAGTGCACAAGAGTCTAATAAGTCACTTAGTGTTCAGCAGTCTGATGGCAGAGGGGAAGAAGCTGTTCATGTGACGGGAGGTTTTAGTCTGAATGGACCGAAGTCTTCTACCTGAGGGGAGGGGGGCAAACAGTACGTGACCAGGGTGTGAAGGATCGGCTATGATCCGGCCTGCACACCTCCGGGTCCTGGAGATGTACAGATCCTGGAGGGATGGGAGCTTGCAGCCGATCACCTTCTCAGCAGCGTGCACGACGCGCTGCAGCCTTAGTCTGTCCCTGGCAGTGGCTCCTGCGTACCACACGGTTATGGAGGTGGTGAGGATGGACTCGATGATGGCCGTGTAGAACTGCACCAATATCTTGGTGGGTAGCTTGAGCTTCCTCAGCTGCCGCAGGAAGAACATCCTCTGCTGGGCCTTTTTGATGAGGGAGCTGATGGTCGGCTCCCACTTGAGGTCCCGGGTGATGGTGGTGCCCAGGAAGCGGAAGGAATCTGCAGTGGTGATGGGAGAGCCTGTGAGGGTGAGGGGGGGCAGAGGGGTTGTGACATGTTTTACATAAAGATTTTTTTTTTTTAAATTATCAGCTTTGATGTGCAGCTGCTCAGTCTAATAATTTGGTGTACAGTGAAAAAAGTTACAGTTGTTTATTGTTGTTACAGATTAAGATAATGTAAAACTTTATTGATCACCATGGTGGAAATTGAGGTTAAAAATAGTTTAAGTTCTAATAGTAGAATAAAAAGGTCTTAATTTAATTTTCTTACTAACTAATGTTACTGCACAGCATTAGCCACGGGATTTCTTGAGTCCCTGAAGTAGCTGTAATTATGTATGTAGACATTTATGTCAGATTTTTGGCTATCCAAGTAATAAACCAAAACATTTTTTCACCCTCTGTAAGGACTTCCTCCATCATGAGATGAATAAGGACAGATGGGTGTTTGGACAATGTCATCATGATACAGCAGAGAAGAGTACCACCAAACAGTGACTGGAGAGAGGGTCAACAGCTTCTGAAGCCTTCACTGATGTGATGGACCAGTGGGGGTTAAGGACAGAACATCAATATCTGACCTTGAGGTGAGTATAATGCAAAGTTTTACATGTAAAAAGTCACAAAAAGGACTATTAATATGACTGTGTTCTCATAGATCAACATTTAAAAAAAACACATTCTGATGTCAGCAGAAGCTTCTCCTCCGCCGCACCTGTGTATGAGGCCTGGACTCCATTAGCAGCTCAGGACAACAACCACCAGAGGAATCGTCCAGAGAGGAAGACAGTCAGCAGCACACCAACGTAAGTCTAGTCTTATCAAAACATTTTATACGCGGTATTGTATAAAGTCAAGTCCTTTATTTTGGATTTTTAAATGTATTTGTTTAGATTTTGTTAGAATAATTTTGAGCTTAAATTATTCAAAGTCAAAAAATCAGGCGGAAAGTTGAATTTATGTACATTTATTACAAAAATATAAGGAGTCACCCCAATGGCCACTTTGGGGGAAGAATTACAAAACATGGCATTCAGACATGCTTAGAATCCCTAAAGGATCCATTCTTCTAAGTCTGATATATATATACAGTAGGTAGGAGAAAGCAAGGGGAGGATGGGATAAGAGGAGGAAAGGAGAGGGACAGACAGAAAGTCCTGATAACTGAGCTTATCCAGGCGGACGTCACAAACACTCTGGTGACAAGAATGTAAATCTAACAGAATGTCCATAAAACACTAACCTATAAGATGAGGAGTTCCAGTGCATTCCTGTGACCCGAAACAGGACATGTTAAAGAGATTATAATAAATGGCTTAGTTCATTCCTTGCGCATGTACTAACCCTGTATTGATCCTCAGTCTGAACTCTCTGAAATTGCTCACAGAAACAGGCCAAGAATATATAAACTTATCCTATATGGAATGCACATATAAACATTAAACATGGCATATGAAAGGTACGATACTTCTCAAATATAATAATACATTATTAATATCAATAATAATGTAGATAATATGGAATTTTTCTATCGTATTCCCCCTTGATGCTTAATAAAGCATCAGGATTAAAAGAAAAATAACAAAAGTAAAATAAAGTGAATGAATTAATATAAGGATATGTGTAAGAATTTACATGCTGTTATGTGTCTTTGCAAGTTAAAAATGTGTATAGAATATGTCATTAAGAGTGAACATGTGCAGTGATTAAAATTAATTTCAGACAGTGTCAAATAAGAACATAGAAAATAATATGAAACAGCCTTAAAAACAGCCTTGAATTATATTGCAACCTTCAAAAACATCCACAGGCCAGTATCGCCCCTCTCACATCCTCATCATCATATTAAGGACTCACACAAGAAAAATCTGAAGTTATAAAAATCATTACCAAGTTTATGATGAGACTTTGTGGGAATGTGAGAATGACAAGACAGAGTTCTCTCTCAAGTCAGCTTTATTCACATCACCAACATCTCAAAGCAGAAAGAGAGCCACACAGGAAACTCTCGTCCTTAAATACCAGGACTCTTACAGTTCACAAGTCACATGTATCACAGACCACGTTGCATTATAATTGCAGTAACAATGCAACCCCTCTCCATGATATCACCCCCACTGTCTACAATGCATCTCCTCTTTAATCCTTTAATTATACCCCCACAGTCTCAAGCCTTGCATACCAAAGCTAACATCCTTGCAGCTTCCTGTCATCACCAAGGAAGCTCTGCCTTTGTTCTGATCTAAAATGTGAGTCACAAAGCAGGTCACGTATGTGTGTCCACCACACAAAGCCCCCCCAACATTTTAGAACAAACAACAGAATAACAACATGCATGCCGTGATCGTATCAATACACATCAGTCCACATGCTGTCTAGGCTTCAGTCTCCTGCCGTATCTGCTGTAGCTGGGATTCGACGTCTCTGCGGTGCTGTCACGCTGGGGGTTTGCTGTCTGGGGGTGGAAACCTTTTGTCAGCACCTGTGGGTGTTCTGGGGAAACATTACTCTGTGAAGCCCCCCGCGGGGGTCTACCTCGCCGCGGGGCTCTCGCCAACAGCACTTGCTCATCTGCCACCACAAAAGCGGGTTTGAGTCTGTTTATGCCAACTTTCTCTTTCCTACCCCCCAAATCTAGCAAAAACTGCTTGTCCGCTGTTTCTAACACTCTGAATGGTCTGTCATAAGGCGGTCGCAGCGGGGTTCGATGCGCATCGTGTCTGACAAAAACAAACTCTGCGTTCTTCAAAGTTTTAGGCACAAAAACGTGCGGAAAACTGTGGTGCGCGGGGCCGGGCAGCGTGCTTGATTCTATGTTACTCTGCAACAGCTGAGACGGGGAGGCGTCTGGCGCAGGGTTATCTGGGAGAAACTCCCCAGGCAGCCGGAGTGGCTGTGTAAACATGAGCTCCGCTGGGGAGGCTTCTAAGTCCTCTTTAGGCGCAGAACGCAACCCCAATAACACCCACGGTAACTTGTCTACCCAATTTGCATCCGTCAGTGACGCTCTGAGAGCTGCTTTCAGTGACCTATGAAAACGTTCGCATAACCCGTTAACCTGCGGATTGTACGCGGTTGTGCGGTGAATTGTGACACCCAGGCTGCTGGCCATTGTCGACCAAAGCTCGGACATAAATTGAGGGCCTCTGTCGGACGTAATGTCCGACGGAACGCCGAAGCGCGCCACCCAAGCTGTTAAAAACGCGCGCGCCACCTCCTCGGCCGTGGTTGATGCCAGCGGGACCACTTCAGGCCAGCACGTGGTGCGGTCCACCATTGTCAGAAGGTGTGTGCACTCTTGTGACGGCGGGAGGGGGCCCACGAGGTCCACATGAACGTGATCGAACCTCTTGGCCGGAATGTGAAACGGCTCCAAAGGAGCCCTCGTGTGCCTGTGTACTTTGGCTCGTTGACACGCCGTGCAGGCTGCTGCCCACTCCTTAACTTGTTTGCGGAGGCTCGGCCACAAAAATTTCTCTCCTACCATTTTGACCAACGTGCGCACTCCAGGGTGCGCCAAAGCCATCCAGCCTTAACCCTGTTGGTCCAGACTGAAGCGCGCACACATCCGCGTCACTAACCTGCTCCGCGGCCATGGCTGTGTAATCTACTCCTACGCTGACTGGGGCCGCCACGGCGCGCGAGAGGCAATCTGCCACTACATTGAGTTTGCCCGCCACATGCTGAATATCAGTGGTAAACTCTGATATCGCGGCCAGCTGTCTCTGCTGCCGGCCTGACCACGGTTCGGAAACCTTGGCCATCGCGAATGTTAGCGGTTTGTGGTCAACGAATGCGGTGAAAGAGCGTCCCTCTAGCCAGAACTGAAAGTGGCGGATGGCTAAATGGAGAACCTGCAGCTCCCTGTCGAACGCGCTGTATTTACGTTCACTATCGCGCAAGGTCCTGCTGAAAAAGGCGAGGGGCTGCCAAACTCCAGCTACATGTTGCTGCACGACTGCCAATATGGCCACATCTGATGCGTCAGTGGTCAGCGCTATGCGGGCCGTTGGGTCTGGGTGTGCCAACAATGCAGCCTTCGCCAAGGCTGCTTTCACCTCCGAGAATGCTTGGTCCCGCTCCGGGGACCACTCGACCTTATCCGCGGGTTTCTTGTTTTTGAGCGCGGCATACAGCGCTGCATGAGTTGCGCCGCGCAGGGGAGAAACGGTTATAAAAATTCACCATTCCCAAAAACTCCTGCAACGCCCTGACCGTCTGCGGCCGGGGAAAATCTGCCACCGCGCGCACTTTGTCAGGAAGCGGAACTGCTCCTTCGGGGGAGACGCGGTGTCCTAAAAAATCAATCTGCACCACCCCGAACTGACACTTCGCTGGGTTGATTATTAACCTGTGATCTCCCAACCTTCGTAAAATTGTGGCCAGGTGTTTTTCGTGTTCGTCTTCGGACGCGCTGGCTACTAAAATATCGTCCAAGTAGACGAACACGAAAGGGAGATCGCGAAGCACCGCGTCCATCATGCGTTGGAACGTCTGAGCAGCCCCTTTAAGTCCGAATGGCATGCGTAAAAACTCGAATAGGCCAAACGGAGCTATTACCGCTGTTTTGGGTATGTCCTCAGTGTGCACTGGGACTTGGTGGTAACCGCGGACCAAGTCTATTTTAGAAAAAACGCGCGCCCCTGCCAAATGAACGGAAAAATCTTGGATATGCGGGATTGGGTAGCGGTCGTGCGCTGTAGCGTTGTTTAACCTGCGGAAATCCCCGCAAGGTCGCCATGATCCATCAGCTTTCGGGACCATGTGTAGCGGGGAAGCCCACGGACTGTTTGAACGCCTGATAATGCCCAACCTCTCCAGGTTGGCGAACTCCTCGCACACTATGGCCAGTTTAACTGCGTCCAAGCGCCAAGCTTTTGCAAAAACGGGCGGTCCGGTAGTGGTAATAAAATGCTCCACCCCGTGTTTAGCGACTGTTGCCAAAAATGTGGGGACCGTGAGTGCTGGGAACTGAGTGAGCAGTGTGTGGAACTTACCGCTTGCAGCTGTGACGTTGGCTTGTGCTGTTGGCGGGGCCACTTGCGCTGTACAGGGGATAGAATCAAAAGAAAGTGCATTAACCAGGCGCCTGTTAGCGAGATCAACCAACAAACCATGTGAGCACAAAAAATCAGCCCCTAACATATTGAAATTCACTGCTGCTACAATAAAAGTCCACTCAAATGCACGGCCATGTAGAGACAGAAGCAGAGCCTTCTCACCAAAGGTCTTAATCTCCGAGTCGTTTGCTGCTGTCACCCGGGGACCTCTGGAACCTGCTAGTCTGTCCGCGTAGGAAGGTGTGATGAAACTCAACTGGGAGCCTGTGTCGATGAGGAACTGCCTCCCCGAGCGTGCGTCCAACAAGTAGAGCAGCTTGTTCTCCTCCCCGAGGGCCGCGGCTGCTACCGACCCCCGGTCTTGGCGTTTCCCGAACGCCCGAACTGGCACGGTGGTACACATTTGCGTGCCCTCTCTGCGAAGCGGCGATGGTAGAAACAAAGGACGTCTGCTCCGCGTTCCCTGGCCCCTGCCGCTGCCGTCGTCGGTGCATCTGGTACCGTTGCCTCTGGCCCCCTGTCGTCCCTGGTCGTCGTGCCGAGTTCCGCTGAAGCGGCCGTGGCCGCGCGCCGCTTGGTGGCGTTGACAATCCGCTGCGCCTCTCGGCCCAGCGCGCGGTAGTCCCGTTGGGCCAACAGTGGCGAACTGGCCAGGGTCGCTCTCGCTGCTGACGGTAGAGTCCTGAGGAAGAGGTGGGTGAAAATGAAGTGATCGTCGTCAGAGTCATTCAACCTCAACAACTTCTCCATCAGGTTCGCGGGCATGTCATTTTCCAGCTCCGTCAGTGCCAGGAGCCTCTCTGCTTGCTCCTCCACCGAGGGGGTGAATTGCTGGATGAGTGCAGCCTTCAACGTGCCGTATTTGTCGCTGTCCGGCGGCTGGTCGATCAGGCTCTCCACATGCTGGGCCGTGTTGTTGTCCAGCTTTGCGACTACGTGGTAGAATTTTGTGCCGTCTACTGATATCCCCCGGAGGTTGAACTGCGCCTCAATCACGTTGAACCAGGAGCGCGGATTGTTCTGCCAGAAGTCCGGTAGCTGGACTGTAGCGGCATTCGCTTGGCTGGGGGCTCCTGACGAGGCTGGCCCGGGGGAATTCTCCTCTTGCATGATACGTCTTGGGTCACCAGTGTGGGAATGTGACAATGACGAGACAGAGTTCTCTCTCAAGTCAGCTTTATTCACATCACCAACATCTCAAAGCAGAAAGAGAGCCACACAGGAAACTCTCGTCCTTAAATACCAAGACTCTTACAGTTCACAAGTCA
The DNA here is from genome assembly GCA_020510985.1 of Pholidichthys leucotaenia. NCBI lineage: Eukaryota > Metazoa > Chordata > Actinopteri > Cichliformes > Pholidichthyidae > Pholidichthys > Pholidichthys leucotaenia. The sequence goes on from CM035837.1 coordinate 145,002,810, forward strand.
CATGTATCACAGACCACGTTGCATTATAATTGCAGTAACAATGCATCCCCTCTCCATGATATCACCCCCACTGTCTACAATGCATCTCCTCTTTAATCCTTTAATTATACCCCCACAGTCTCAAGCCTTGCATACCAAAGCTAACATCCTTGCAGCTTCCTGTAATCACCAAGGAAGCTCTGCCTTTGTTCTGATCTAAAATGTGAGTCACAAAGCAGGTCACATATGTGTGTCCACCACAACTTCTCCATTAAGAGGAACGCTAACTTCTATGAGTGTCTGAGGTATTAATATGACCATTTGCATCATTTTCATGGATAGAAGTAATACAATAATCTCCTATAATAGGGCCTACACCCCTACGGGTGGTAATTAGTCAATCAAGGACCATTCTATCCTTTGTCATAATTTTGTAAATAATTGTAGCCCCGACCAACAGTGATCTGTGTGGAGTTTGCATGTTCTCCCCGTGTCTGCGTGGGTTTACTCTGGGATTTCTCCGGTTTCCTCCCACTTGCCAAAAACATGCAAGTTACGTTAATTGGCATCAAACTGGGGATTCTAAATTGTCCTTAGGTATGACTGTGAGAGTGAATGGTTGTCTGTCTCTCTGTGTTGGCCCTACGATGGACTGGCGATCTGTCCAGGGTGTACCCTGCCTCTCACCCAAAGATGCTGGGATAGGCTCCAGCCCCCCCGTGACCCGAAAATGATTAAGCGGTAGAAGATGAATGAATGAATGAATTGTTTTAATCCCTAGGGTATTTTGTTTCTACTCTCACTCAAAGAAACAATGAACAAAACCTCACTCCTGTACTTTTCATCTGAAATTGCATTCATGCTTCATGAATGGCATCATGTGGTAGAAAAGCATCTCTCTTCACCCTGCCCACCTGCCCTGCCGACATGATGAGGGTACAGTCAGTTGCCAAAACGGGGTACACAGATCTGCCCAGTGTCCTGCCAAATGCGAATACACCCAATGACTCCATGACCTTTGACAATGTAGATCCTTGGTATAACACTTGCTCGCTTCGTTGGTCAAGCAGGGTAGCAGTACAAGGGAGAGACGCACTGTAAGCTGTTGCATACTCAGAGAGTGTTAAGCTGTCGGAAAGGGGACATCTTCACTTCAAAAACAGGAGTTCCCTGATGAAATTAGCCTTGCATTCACGGAGTAAGGAGTGTCATCATTTTTCTAATCAGTAAAGTGATGTGTTGTGTCAGGTGTGATTCAAAATGAAGTTTGCTCTGTTACTTCTGTATATAGCCTCTCTTAAAACCCCCCCAAACAGCCTGTAGTAGCTGCATTATTTTAGCAATAAAGATATTTTTCCTAATTGTTAGTGTTATTAAGGAGCAAACATAACAATTCTCTACAGTGTATAAGCATTGGAACAACTTAATAACCAATATTAAGTATTACTAGAGGATGATGAGGACGATAAGATAACAACACTAACCACACCTTCCCTTCCCTTGTATTTTTTCCCTTGTCATAATAAACAAACAGCCTGCTTCTCTATCAGCAGAGGTCGTTACTGGACGCCAAGTCATCAGCTGACACTTGCATAGAGAAACAGTTAGACAGTCATTTGTTTTCCTTTTTTTAAAATAAGTATACTATATATTAAACAGTCTCTTGCTGAGGGTTTCAGGTGGGGTAAAACGTTAGATGCACCCAAGTGCCACGTCCTTTGCTTTCCGTGGCTGTTTAGGTCAGCAGGATAACCTTTGTGCTGTCCTTGCCAGGGAGTTTTGGTCCAGTTTCCTTTGATGACCAGATCCCCTGATTTGCTCAAGAGATGGGTGCACCTCCCATGGTTCTTTCGTCATATGGTCCCTCCTGGGAAGGGCAGTATGGATGACTTCGCTGTCAGTTGTCATTCTTTGCATTTAATCACCCATGACCCCTTCCTCATCTCCTAAGTTAAATGGCATCAATGATATGGTTTGTCATTCACAATTTCCCTATTTCCTTATTTGAATATTTTACTAATCTTGTAGAGTGTTGATGGCAAGCTAAGTGGTTTCCTAGGTGAATGTTTGGTACTAATAATTTAAGAGCTGCACTTAAATGTGACATGATTTGATTTACAGTGTATTCCATTTCCATTATCTAAGTAAATCATTTCAGCTATTTTAAATCTTGACATTGTTTTAGTTAAGGGTTTCAGTGTCACCATAGCATTGTTTAAATTAGTGTAGGGTAAAGCCTTTGTATATTCAATAAGTGTGTAAATAATTTCTAAACATTTTACCTTCACTCTTATTTAGTTCAATGAGATCCATGCAAAGGTTTCAAAAAAACTAAGTTTATGCAGGGAAGATCAAATTATTTTGGTTTGAGCTCGCTAAAGCATTGTTCTCTTAATTGAGTAAGAATCTGTATTGTCTTTGTAGTAGATTCTAAATCAAGTCCCCCAGTAGACATAAATTCAGCACAAGTTGGACTTTCCTTAGACATTTGGAACTTTTCTCATATATTTGCATGGTTTTCTTCCTTATCAGTTTACCTTGTTCCTTATAAATATGATATTTCCTTTACAATAATCTACAGATATTTTCTTAAATATCTGGAAATTTATTGATGTAACTTTTAACTTCTCCTATTGAATGTTGTGATTTCATTACCAAGCGGTTTCATTTATATTTTTCTCTTCATTATTGATCATCTATTGATAATTTTTATGTATTATCTATTTTTCTGAGGATTGCTAATTATTTTTTGCTAATTAATTTCTTTGGTACCCCCCTTTTGATGCATGGAGATGCATATACAGCAAAGTTACAAGGTATTTGCTTGATGGGTAGTGTCTTTTACTAGAAGGAAGTGTGTTACCACTTTTATGTGTTACACATAGTTAATTTAGATGAAAATATGTGAGTAGTATAGCTCCTTCAAAACGAGGTTTCAATAATCATGGCTTCTTTTGTGTTGTCTCTTGAACCAATTTACAAATTCCATTTAGGAAAAAACAATATAGCTGTCTGTGCAGATTTGATATGACTTAGCATTGATAACTAAGATCAGTTTGTCCAGTTGAACACAGACAGGTTGAATTTGTGTAAGTGAATCCTTGTGAAAGGTTGTGTCACACTCCTTCAGTCAATGGAAAGGTGGACATATTGCCTAATTAGAATTTGGCTTAATTTTGTACAAGGAATACCTCAATTTATATATTCCTTGGTAAATTATGGGGTGGACTGTAGTCCCGAGGCCCAGCTCAGCCATGGCTGAGCCCTGGGAAAACACATTCCTTATTACTGTCACATTTCTGAAATGTGATATTATCACACCATTATGTGGTGAGTAGCATCAGATGTATCCTGCAGTGTGAAGTCATATGAACACTACATTTTTAAAGTCAGAGCCATTTAAATTGTTATGCTTTATGTCATGTGCAATGTCATTTGTTCTACTTAGCTTCAAAAAATGCATGTCAACTGACAGGTCCTTCCCCCTATGGCCACCATCGCCCCCTCCAGCACTCATACACCGTCTGGCCTCCTCACATCTCCCACAAAGATCAAATGTCGGTGCCATCCTGCAAAGAAAAATTTGGGGAAAGCCTTATGACTTCCCCGTCTGCACCTTCAGTATTTACATCAACAGGAGTGCAAATTTTATCACTTCATAAATTGATTTAACTAAGTGATCATCATTATTTTTGTGTCCTTTAAATGTTTGTCTCAGTTGTTTATCCCACTGTTTATTATAACATGTAATGTTAAGAAACATCCATTCATCCATCCATCTTCTACCGCTTTTCCGGAGGTCCGGGTCGCTGAGGCAGCAGTTCAAGCAGAGGAGCCCAGACTTCCCTCTCCCCTGCCACCTGCTCCAGCTCTCCAGAGAGGACACCAAGGAGTTTCCAGACCAGCTGGGAGACATAGTCTCTCCACCGAGTCCTGGATCTGCCCCGGGGTCTCCTCCCAGTGGGACATGCCTGAAACACCTCAAGTGGGAGGCGTCCAGGAGGCATCCTAATCAGATGCCCATACTACCTCAACTGACTCCTTTCAATGTGGAGGAGCAGCGGTTCTACTCTGAGCCTCTCCCGGATGACTGAGCTCCTCACCCTACCTCTGAGGGTGAGTCCAGCAATCCTACGGAGAAAGCTCATTTCAGCCGCTTGTATCCGCGATCTCGTTCTTTCGGTCATTACCCAAAGCTCGTGAGCGTAGGAACGTAGATTGACTGGTAAATCGACAGCTTTGCCTTAGAACTAAGCTCCCTCTTCACCACAACAGACCGGTACAACGTCCGCATCACTGCAGATGCTGCTCCAATCCGTCTGTCGATCTCTCGCTCCATTTTCCCCTCACTCGTCAACAAGCCCCCAAGATACTTAAAGTCCTCCACTTGGGGCAGCAGCCTGTCCCCAACCCAGAAAGGACAATCCACCTTTTTCCGGCTGAGGACCGTGGACTCGGACTTGGAGGTGATGATTCTCATCCCAGCCGCTTCACACTCAGCGGCAAACCGTCCCAGCAAGAGCTGTAGGTCATTGCTGGATGAAGCCAACAGGACAACATCATCTGCAAACAACAGAGATGAGATCCTGTGGTCACCAAGCAGGACACCCTCCATTCCCTGGCTGTGCCTAGAAATCCTGTCCATAAAAATTATGAACAGGATCGGTGACAAAGGGCAACCCTGGCGGAGTCCAACTCTCACTGGGAATGACTCCGACCGAGTGTTGGCAATACGAACCAAACTCTCACAACGGTCATACAGAGACCGAATAGCTCATAACAACAAGCCCGATACCCCATACTCCCGACGCACCCCCCACAAAAATCCATGAGGGACACGGTCAAATGCCTTCTCCAAGTCCACAAAACACATGTAAACTGGTTGGGCAAACTCCCACAAACCCTCAAAGATTCTCGAGAGGGTAAAGAGCTGGTCCGATGTACCACGGCCAGGACGAAAACCACATTGCTCCTCCTGAATCCGAGGTTCGACCAACGGCCAAACTCTCCTCTCCAGTACCTTGGCATAGACCTTCCCAGGGAGGCTGAGGAGTGTGATCCCTCTAAAGTTGGAGCACACCCTCCGGTCCCCTTTTTTGAAGAGAGGAACCACCACCCCAGTTTGCCATGCCAAAGGCACTGCCCTCGACCTCCACGCAATGTTGCAGAGGCGTGTCAACCATGACAGCCCAACAACATCCAGGGCCTTGAGGTACTCAGGGCGAATCTCGTCCACCCCCGGGGCCCGGCCACCAAGGAGGTTTTTAACCACCCTGGCGACCTCAGCCCCTGTGATAGGCGAGTCATCCCCCTCGTCCCCAAACCCTGCTTCCTCCATGGAAGGCGTATCAGTGGGATTGAGGAGATCCTCGAAGTATTCCTTCCACCGCCCGACGAGATCCCCAGTCAAAGGCAACAGTGTCCCATCCGCACCATACACAGTGTGGACGGGGAGCTGCTTTCCCCTCCTGAGCCACCACACAGTTTGCCAGAATCTCTTCGAGGCCGACCGAAAGTCTTGTTCCATGGCCTCACCGAACTCCTCCCAAACCCGGGTTTTTGCTTCAGCAACCACCCTAGCTGCACTCCGTTTGGCCTGCCGGTACACCTCGGCTGCTTCGGGAGTCCCGCAAGCCAACCAAGCTTGATAGGACTCCTTCTTCAGCTTAATGGCCCCCCTCACCACTGGTGTCCACCACTTGGTTCGGGGGTTGCCACCACGAGATGCACCGACCACCTTGCGGCCGCAGCTCTGGGCCGCCGCTTCAACAACAGAGGTGGAGAATATGGCCCATTCAGACTCCATGTCTCCAGACTCCCTCGGAATGTGGTTGAAGTTCTTCCGGAGGTGGGAGTTGAAGACCTCCCGGACAGGGGCCTCAGCTAGACGCTCCCAGCACACCCTCACTATACGTTTGGGTCTGCCAGGTCTGAATGGCTTCCTCCCCTGCCATCGGATCCAACGCACCACCAGGTGGTGATCAGTTGACAGCTCTGCACCTCTCTTTACTCGGGTGTCCAAGACATACGGTCGCAGGTCTGATGACACGATAACAAAATCGATCATCGACCTGCGACCTAGGGTGTCCTGGTGCCAGGTGCACATATGGACACCCTTATGCTTGAACATGGTGTTCGTTATGGACAGACTGTGGTTACCACAGAAATCCAAAAACTGAACACCACTCGGGTTCAGATCGGGCAGGCCGTTCCTCCCAATCACCCCCCTCCAGGTTTCACTGTCGTTGCCCACGTGCGCATTGAAGTCCCCCAGTAGGACAATGGAGTCTCCAAGAGGCGCACCCGCCAGCACCCCAGTCACAGACTCCAAAAAGGGTGGGTACTCTGAAACATCATTTGGTGCATAGGCACAAATGATGGTCAGGACCCGTTTCCCAACCCGAAGGCACAGGGAAGTAACCCTTTCATCCACTGGAGAAAACTCCAATATAGAGGCAGCAAGGTGGGGGGATACAAGAATACCCACCCCTGCTCGTCGCCTCTCGCCTGGGGCAACTCCAGAAAAGGCCAAGCTCCAGCCCCTCTCCAGGAGACTGGTTCCGGAACCGGAGCTGTGTGTTGAGGTGAGGCCGACTATATCTAGCCGGTATCTCTCAACCTCATGCACCAGCTCAGGCTCCTTCCCCACCAGAGAGGTGACATTCCACGTACCAAAAGCCAGTTTAGAAAGCTTGGGATCAGTCCGCCAAGGTCTCCGCCTTTGGCCGCCACCTAATCCACATAGCACCGGACCCCCATGATCCCTCCTGCAGGTGGTGAGCCCACTGGAGGGCGGACCCATATAACTCCTTCGGGCTGAGCCCGGTCAGGTCCCATGGGTGGAAACCCGGCCACCAGACGCTAGCCTTCGAGCCCCTCCCCCAGGCCTGGCTCCAGGGTGGGGCCCCGGTAACCCCATACCGGGTGGGGTACACTGAATCCTTGATATACAATTTATCATGAGAGTCTGTTGGATCGTTCTTAGTCTAGCCCTTCACCCAGGACCAGTTTGTCTTGGGTGACCCTATCAGAGGCAAATTGCCCTGGACAACATAGCTCCTGGGATCACTGGGGCACGCAAACCCCCCCACCACGATAAGGTGACGATCCATGAGGGGGATGTTAAGAAACACAAGTGAATTATTGTTTTTTATTATTTTATTACATATTGCATATGTCACCAAGGATTTATTAAATTGAAAGGTAATGGTGATGTTATGATTCCTTGTTAATTTGGCAAATTTAATTCCTGGTGAAAGCTAAAAAAATTTGTGAATGCTTTCCCTTTCCTGATGAAAAACGAAGAATGAACAATAGCAGAAAAACTTTTAAATTACACCTAAAGCTTCCACAATTTGAATGTGATTTTGCTATTCACAGCATATAGATACTGTAATGTTCAGTTAATATCAACATTGTCATGCTGGTAGCATTGATTAAGATGCAAGCATTTGTACTTAACTTAGATGTTCAGCCATCTCTTTGATGTCGATGGGAGGAGAGCACGGACGGTGATGAAGCCGGGTCCCAGAGGCTGGTTTTGTTTTGGCAGGGGGAAGGAGAACGTCAGTCCTGCGTCCTTTTTCCCTGTAAAGTGCACTGTTATGCTTCAGTCAAAGAAAAAAAAAGGCAATTGAGTCAATAAAAGTCAGTGATATGTCAAAAAACTGAATAAAAATAGTTTGTTTTTCATTTTCCAAAGAAAAAAACTGGAGGGAATGAAAATATTGGCTTTAAAAATATGTAAATAGTTCATCACGTACGCAACATTAGAGTGAAAACCCACAAAGTTAGACTGAAAGAAAAAGTATAACCCCAAAACTTTGCAAAAATACCTATATATAGATTTTTTTTTTTCTCTTCCCTTTTACCAAGTTTTTCCACACAAATCAGTAGCTACACAGCCTTTTCTATTTTCTTTTTCCCAAGTTGTCTCTCTCTCTCTGTTTTTTTCTTCTTTTTTTTCTCTCAAGGACACACATACACACAGACAGACACACACACAGACAAACAGGACCCACAGAAATTTCTCTTTTGCGTTATCTCCACAAGGTCATACAATAAAGACTTTTGGGTTCATGCTGCCAAAACCCAAAACAACATGAGAATTACTTCAATTAATCTCCAGAACTGGCAACTTTTAGCAGTCCACTGTTTTTGCTAAAAGCTACTATTTTCAAATACCTATAAATTTAAATACTTCTCAAAAGGATAACAATTAACTAATCAATCCTTTTATGCTCCACAAATATCAGAAAAAAATCACAAACAACAATTTTACAACCTGCTCCTTCCGCCTCTACGGAGAACTCTCTTTTTTTTTCACACTGGAGCAGATTACACAGAGACAAAACAAACCAGACTGCAGTAACTTTTATCTAAAACTCACAAAATAAAATATTTCAACTGTCACGTTAACCCCTCCGCTGTGTGCCGAAAGCCCAAAGTAAGACCTCCTCCCCCGGCATCTTGCAATAGCTCACCGTAGCGGGGGAAGTCCCATGGGTGATAACCAGACCCAGTAAGGGCACGAATCTTCTGTGAAAAAACCTTTTCCCTCCGGGCTTCATGTAACCTCCCCACGAATGCTGAAAGTCCAAACCCTGGACCATAAGCAGAAGTGGTCAAAAAGGCACAAATCTGTCCCCAAAAATTTACTTCTCTGGGATAACTTGACTTTTCCACAGGACGTCAAATGTCTGCTGTTAAAAGACCACAAATCTTTCCCTTTTTTCTTTGCATGCATTTCCGGACCTCCACTGCACTTATTAGGACGTAGAGAGCGGCGGATTTCTAAGATTTACCCTGGGTCTTGCAATAACGGTCATCATTTGCAGAGGAAAAGCCTTGTTCCTCCCAAGGGATTATTACGATATCGCTCACCGTGGGTAGAAATAACCCAGCACTCAGGCTGCTAGTTTCACCCCTTCAGCTTTTCGCAGTGGACGATCGGTCCGGGGAATCTCACTATCTTTTATCCATAAACAACAACAAATGTACTTACATTCAAGCTGCCTGTAGGATTCTCAGATCCGTCACCCAGTCAGTTCCAGCGCCCCGGTCTGAAATGCCTTCACTGCAGTAATACTGAGCCTTTTTTTTCACTCAGCCTGGGAAGGTCTTTTTGTCAACTGTGCACTTGCTGAAATCAAGCAGAGGCGCCGGAAAGACGGAGATATGTGGATCCGCTGTTCGGAGCGCCAAAATGTTAGAATAATTTTGAGCTCAAATTATTCAAAGTCAAAAATCAGGCGGAAAGTTGAATTTATGTACATTTATTACAAAAATATAAGGAGTCACCCCAATGGCCACTTTGGGGGAAGAATTACAAAACATGGCATTCAGACACGCTTAGAATCCCTAAAGGATCCATTCTTCTAAGTCTGATATATAGGTAGGAGAAAGCAAGGGGAGGATGGGATAAGAGGAGGAAAGGAGAGGGACAGACAGAAAGTCCTGATAACTGAGCTTATCCAGGCGGACGTCACAGACACTCTGGTGACAAGAATGTAACTCTAACAGAACGTCCATAAAACACTAATCTATAAGATGAAGAGTTCCTGTGCATTCCTGTGACCTGAAACAGGACATGTCAAAGAGATTATAATAAATGGCTTAGATCATTCCTTGCGCATGTACTAACCCTGTACTGATCCTCAGTCTGAACTCTCTGAAATTGCTCACAGAAACAGGCCAAGAGTATATAAACTTATCCTATATGGAATGCACATATAAACATTAAACATGACATATGAAAGGTATGATACTTTTCAAATATAATAATACATTATTACTACCAATAATAACGTAGATAATATGGAATTTTTCTATCAGATTTTTTAACTGTTTTTGAAATGTTAAGGAGTGTTTTTTTTTAAATAAAAATATATATACTATATTTAGTGGGTAACCTGGTCAGACCAATCATATTTATGGATTATTTTTGCCAAAAGTAGATGCAACAGATATTAGTTTTTCTTTTTTGAATAACTTCTCAAAACAATAGTCAAAATTTGGCAGCTGACAACCTAACCTGCCTGTGCACTTGATATTCCAAGAATGTGGAATTAGAAAAAATGTTGTTCCTCTTCTTTAATCAGGTCCAGTCTTGCATCAGGAATGAATATACAACACAGCCATCCATCCATCTTCTATGGCTTTTCTGGGGGTCCAGGTTGTGGAGGGAGCAGTCTGATCAGAGAAGCCCAGACTTCCCTCTCCCCAGCCACCATCTCCAGGTCTTCAGAGAGGACACCAAGACGTTCTCAGACCGGCTGGGAGACATAGTCTCTCTAATGTGTCCTGGTGTAGCGGTTTGAATTCAACCCCCACAACACAGAGACAGAACAGAGACAGTCAGCTCGCACTCCTGAGTTTTTTCCGCTGCATGCTGCGTTTACAGCTATGAGGTTAAAGTGTCATCCATGCATTGTGTTCATGCATCCTGTCTGTACCACTGATATGCAAATGCCCAGATTGACTGCTGTGAATGTCTTTGATCTATTGTTTGAGTTGAGTATATAAGCTGCACTGTGCTGTAAATCTGCCTCTCATTCTCTCACTCTGATTCTGCATCTGCTGCGAGACACACACACTGTCTCTTCTTTGAGAGCTGGAGGAACGAAGCGGCAGCCTGCTCAAACCATGGGCTGTAGCCGAGTTCTGATGAAGGCGGGTGATAATAAAGCTATTTAAAAATCCAACGCTGCCTTTATTTTATCATCTTCTTCACTGGTGACCCTGGAATGCACACGTTTTGTGCAAACGCAGCCTTCTGATCTGAACAGCCACGCTGGCGACCCGAGACTGAAGAAAACGAGCGGCCAGCGAACGCAGCACCCGGGCATGAGTGCTCCGTCACAGCGGCCTGACTGGTCTGCCCTCCCTGCGGCCTCAGGGAGACCTCGACGCAGAGCCCACGGCGGGCAAGCCGCTCTCAGGACATCAACCAAGACCGGGTAAGCGGCAGAGAACGTCATGGCACGCCCTCGCCGAGATCGGCACATCCACGCGGGACCGGCCGCGCAGCTCCTCCACATCAGAGCACATGCGGGCGACTCCCATGGCCGATGGAGCACACGTGGACCTGAACGCACCATGACTAATCTGCAGCCACGGCTCGTCAGAGATGTTTTTCGGCGCAGACTGCGCCGATCTCCACCAAGTTTTTGGCCCTGATTTCCTCTCCAGCGGGCCCACCCACGCACGGAGCCCTGGCACGCGCACCGGGGGTGACGAGGACGGCGCACCACGCACGGGACAAATACGGCTTTTCCGACCGCCTTCCTTCTGCTGCACACTGGCCCTTCAGGCTTGCTTGTACACCTGAGGCCCGCAGCTTGCTCACGGGATTTTATGGTCTTAGCCACGGCACACAAGGGGAATTCAGCTGTCTGCGGTTCCCGAGGTTAGGGTTACGTCTGCCCTAAAGTCAACACGCCAGTCCCTCTGCTTTTATTTTTTTTTCTTGCCGCCGCTCCTGCTTTTCTTCATGGCCACGAGAGGAGTCAGAGACTAATTTTTTTTCTTCTTCTGATATCCACATGTTCAGACGGGACATCGCGGAGCAGCAAACACTTTTGGCGCAACTCGAACGATTTCCCCGCGCCCGGTCAGCATTTGCTACCCCCCTCCCCCTCCTCCTGCACAGAGCTTTTCCCTGCTCGCTGCCCAAACTGCAACATCGAGGTCACGGTCCCCTACCGTTCCCTCTGGGGGGGAGCAGTGTAGCGGTTTGAATTCAACCCCCACAACACAGAGACAGAACAGAGACAGTCAGCTCGCACTCCTGGGTTTTTTCCGCTGCATGCTGCATTTACAGCTATGAGGTTAAAGTGTCATCCATGCATTGTGTTCATGCATCCTGTCTGTACCTCTGATATGCAAATGCCCAGATTGACTGCTGTGAATGTCTTTGATCTATTGTTTGAGTTGAGTATATAAGCTGCACTGTGCTGTAAATCTGCCTCTCATTCTCTCACTCTGATTCTGCATCTGCTGCGAGACACACACACTGTCTCTTCTTTGAGAGCTGGAGGAACGAAGCGGCAGCCTGCTCAAATCATGGGCTGTAGCCGAGTTCTGATGAAGGCGGGTGATAATAAAGCTATTTAAAAATCCAACGCTGCCTTTATTTTATCATCCTCTTCACCTGGGTCTGCCCCGGGGTCTCCTCCCTCCTCCCACAACACACATAAAAAGTAATTCCATTTGTGTACCTGCTCTTTCCTTCACCTACAATATATTGTCATTCACATTATGTAGACCAAGCAAACTCATTGCATCACTGCTATAGTCCTAAAACTGTCTAGTGTTATAATAAATAGTGAAGAGTAGTTAGTTAGATATTACACAAAGTGCTCTCACACACACCACACCAGACACACACAAGCTCCACACATATACATGCACACAACTCACACATGCACACATACACACAAGTTGCACACACAAAAAAGCTCTAGTCTCTGTTTCTTGCTTCCATATATGGGCATGGGTTGCGTGGGCTAAACAACAGGATGCCATAAAGGACTAAAGAGGAGACATCTGGCTGGAGAAGAGCCATAAAAAAGAGGAGACATCTGGAGCCATTGGAACACTGAGAGGAAGGATGTGGGAGCTATTTGGACCTGAGCAGACCAGTTTGGACAATGGACATGTATTGTTGGAGAGTTGCTGGGAAACGCCCATCAACTCAGAAGCTATACAGTATGTAGGAGGGGATTCCTTTGTTTGGGGTCTTGGACCAGGTTGAGCTGCTGAGACCCATGGTTGTGTTTGACTACCTGCGGGTTTCAATAAAAGTTAAGCTGAGAAATAGTATTCCTTCTTTGATTATTGGTTGGTTAACTGAAAAGATTCTGCTAACTGTCCAAAATTAATTTTTACACTAGTAGTTCACATCCTGTCATGTTTTAATGCTGTTAGTCTGTGATGACACTTTCTTAAAGACTGTCCTTTTTTACATCAACAAATTGTACCTGACTATAGTAACAAAGGTCCACGCTGACTATGGGGACAACAAAAGCTTTCCAGAGTGTGTCCTAATCCTGATTTAATTAATTTCTCTATTGCTCTCCCAGATCTGCCCCATGGACCCTGCACCTGGACTGTTTATTTTTAATAAATATTTTCCCCAAAATAAATTCCTGTTTGTTATATGTTGACTGCCTTGATTTGATGTTGAATTTCTTTTACATTCTACCCATCCACCTCCAAAAGTTGAATATTGTGGTGAATTTATTTTTAGAAATAACTCAAATCTAAAAAAGTAAAACTTTAATATTTTACAATAATCCCATATAAATTTAGCTATTTTAAGATTTGTTTTTTGTTTGAAATGTGGATATATATGTCTGAGCTATTTGATATAGATCTGAATGGTGATGTGCTCATTTCTAGAGATGCAGTTCTGTTTTTACTCAGTATTATTTGAAAAAAGATTATTCCACCATAAATTATTTCCAACTTCACTAAGGATGATTGATTACAATGTTATGTATATATCTAATATGTACAGTGTATTTTAGGTTCTTGTTTATCACTACGTTATATAAAGGTTGAAAGGTTGAAAATACTGTGACGTAGGCGAGGTTCACACAAAGAAGAGGAGCAGATAGTTGTGACGAACAGGCTTTATTCACACACACACCCTGAGCACAGACAGGAGGGGAGGTCATTCTCCCAGACCTCCGTTTCAATCATGGTTATACAACACATGATATATCTTGCCCTAATTCTGCCTATAAAACACTGCTGGGTCATTATAATGCAGTTATAATGACACAGCAGTATAATAACTCAGTAATAACATTTAAACAAACACACAAAATAACATCCACTGTTGCAAAGCATGTTGGGGGAGATCCCCCCCCCCCCCCCGGACTGGTTTCTGTCCCCAGAAAAATTAAAGTCCAATTCAAAAGTCCAATACGAACTCGTCCAGGTGTTGGGGCAGCATTCGATGCCGACGACCAGCATGTACAGGCCCCCTAGTGTCCATCTGAGTCTCGGTCGGAGTATCTGGTCAGGATGAAAGCTCCGGTTCGACCACCAGCGTGGCGGATGGCTGATACGGGGTGAGACGGTCACGGTGGAGCACCACGACCCGGTCCCTTTTTGTAGCCTCACCCTGTACACCACATCCGACAGTCTCTGCAGAACCACGCATGGTCTCGACCAGTGGCTCGTCAACTTCGGTGATTGTCCTGTCTTTCTCTCAGGGCAGAAAACCCAGACTCGATCTTGCGGTGCAAAGTCCCTCCCCTGGCAGCGGGAGTCATACGCTCGCTTCTGCTGACCCCCCGCTGCTGCCAGGGCCTCCCGAGCCAGTTTTTGTACTGTGTGGAGACGTTCTTTTAAACAAAACAAATAATCCAACCCGGGTTTTCCCTCCACCTCCGGCTCGGGGGGGGGGGGGGCGAATACAAATCCACCGGTGGGCGCAGCACGCGTCCAAACATGAGCACTGCAGGGGTGCACCGAGTAGATTCCTGAGCTGCCGTCCGGTATGCCCACAAAACAAAAGGTAGATGCAGGTCCCAGTCTCGCTGTCTCTGGTCCACTAGGATAGCGAGCTGGGTGGTGAGGGTCCGGTTGAATCATCCAACCAGGCCGTTGCTCTGTGGATGCAGCGGGGTGGACCAGGTCTTCCGGATGCCCAGCCGCTTGCAGACCTCTCCGAAGACCCTCCCCTCAAAGTTTCTGACCCAGGTCGCTGTGCAGCTCCTCCGGTGCGCCAAACCTATCAGAACATTTCGTCCACCAGCTTTGATGCCGTCGTAGCGGCGCTCTGGTCCGGACTGGCGTACGCCTCTGGCCACTTAGTGAAATAATCCATTGCGACCAACACGTAGCAGTTCCCCCAGTCCGTGGTCGGGAAAGGGCCCAGGATGTTCACTCCTACCCGCTCCATCGGTACTCCCACCCGGTACTGCTGCAGGGGAGCGTGGGATCGCTGAGTTGGCCTTTTCTGAGCTGTGCAGGTGTCGCAGCGGTGGACGTGGAGCTCCATGTCTTGATGACAACCGGGCCAGTAGAACCGGGCTCGAAGGCGCTGCAGTGTCTTTGTCACCCCGAAGTGGCCCGCTTCTACTGCCCCATGAACCAGCTGGAGTACGTTGGGCCGGAGTCAACGAGGAACCAACAGCTGCAAGACGTGCCGGTGCCCAGCTGGAGTGCCACTCCAGCACACCACGCCCTCGTGGCAGCGGAGATTGGCCCACTGGGAGTGCAGGGCCTTAGTCTCTGGGTCCAGCGCTGACACAACCTCCCAGGCGGGCCGCTATCCTGCGTCCAGCCACTGCCGAACCCGAGAAATTCAATTCAATTCAATTCAATTCAACTTTATTTATATAGCGCCATTTCACAACAACAGTCATCTCATAGCACTATCAACTGTAGGGGGGAACCCCCACAGTTGCAGAAAGACCCCAGCAATCAGGCGATCCCCTGTGAGCAAGCACTTGGCGACTGTGGAGAGGAAAAACTCCCTTTTAACAGGAAGAAACCTCCAGCAGAACCAGGCTCAGGGAGGGGCAGTCATCTGCTGCGACTGGCTGGGGGGTGAGGGGATAGAGAAGATGAAAACAACAGACATGTAGAGAGCAAACAGCACGATGGGGACTCAATCTATGGGAGAGAACAAACAAATGTTAATGACCAGCAAAAAAAAAATTTTCATTGAGAGTGAGGAAAAAGGGAGTGAGGCCCAGAGCATTACTGGAGGTCCCCCGGCTGACTAAACCTATTAGCAGCATAACTAAGGAGGGTTCAGAAACACATGATCCCTCCCTAATTGTAAGGCTATATCAAAAAGGTAGGTTTTAGCCCTATCTTAAAAACAGAGATCGAGTCTGACTCCCGAATCCAGATTGGCAGCTGGTTCCACAGGAGAGAGCTTGATAACTGAAGGCTCTGCCTCCCATTGTACTTTCGGAGATTCTAGGTATTACAAGTAATCCTGCATTTTGGGAGCGTAGTGCTCTGTTAGGATAATACGGTAGTATCAGATCTTTTAAATAAAAAGGAGCCTGATTGTTTAGAGCTTTGTAAGTAAGAAGAAGGATTTTAAACTTAATTCTAAACTCTATGGGAAGCCAATGAAGGGAGGCCAGAACCGGAGAGATATGATCTCTCTTTCTAGTACCTGTTAAAACTCTTGCTGCAGCATTTTGGATCAGCTGAAGACTTTTTAAAGATGTTTTAGGACAGCCTGATAATAAAGAATTACAATAATCTAATCTCGAGCTAACAAAAGCGTGGATCAGTTTCTCAGCATCACTCTGAGACAAGATTTTTTTTTTTTATTTATTTATTTTTTTTACTTATTTGTAGGTAGACTTGGTTTGCAGTTTGGTGACAAGCCACCGGCTGCTGGTCGCTGCATGCGCGAGCGCCCTAAACCTACATGTTTTTGGTATGCGGGAGGAAACCGGAGAAATCTCGGAGTAAACCCGCGCAACACGGGGGAGAAACATGCCAAACTCCACACAGCTCACTGTTGGTCGGGGGCTGGGATCGAAACCCACAATCTCATGATCCCCGCGGTCCCCCGGCCGAGGGTAAAACTGTGCTGCCACAGTGCTAAACCACTGCGCCACCGTGCAGCCAGATGCAGATGCAGATGCAGCCAGATTAGATGCTCTAATCTTGGCAATATTACGCAAAAGAGAGAAGGCAGTCTTAGAAACAAATTTAATATGTGAATTGAAGGACAGATCTTGATCAAAAATAATTCCAAGGTTCCTCACAGAGCTATTAAGAGAAAGAGTAACCGCATCCAAACTGAAAGTTTGATTTGGACGGGAATTTTCTAAGGTTTTTTGGACCAACAAGACTGACTTCAGTCTTATCTGAATTTAATAGCAGGAAATACAAGTCATCCAAGCTTTTATTCCTTAAGACAGGCTTCTAACTGGCTAATTGATTACTATCATCTGGCTTAATTGACAGGTATAATTGTGTGTCATCTGCATAACAATGAAAATGTATACAGTGCTTTCTAATAATGTTGCCTAACGGAAGCATATATAAACTAAAAAGAGAAGGGTCTAGCATGGATCCCTGTGGAACTCCATGACTAAGCTTTGAGTTGAAAGAAAACTCATTATTTACATGAACAAACTGGAACCTATCAGATAAATAAGATCTAAACCACTGCAACGAAGTTCCATTAAGTCCAACATAGTGTTCTAATCTATCAAGTAGAATATTATGATCGATAGTATCAAAAGCTGCACTAAGGTCTAAAAGGACAAGTACAGAAACCAGTCCATTATCAGATGCGATGAGGAGGTCGTTAGTGACCTTCACTAAGGCTGTTTCAGTACTATGATGGATTCTAAACCCAGATTGAAACTCTTCAAGTAAACCATTTCCCTGCAGGTGGTCAAATAATTGCGTAGCAACAACTCTTTCTAAGATTTTTGAAATGAAAGAGAGATTAGAGATTGGTCTATAGTTAGCTAAAGCTCCTGGATCTAGCGTTGGCTTTTTGAGTAAGGGTTTAATTACAGCCGTTTTAAAAGCCTGCAGTACATGGCCTAAAGTTAATGAAGAATTGATTATATGAAGAATAAAGCCACCAATAAGTGGGAAGACTTCTTTAAATAACCTGGTAGGAATAGGGTCTAAAAGTCAAGTTGAAGGTTTGGATGAGGAAACTATTTTGTCTAACTCGCAAAGGTCGATTGGAGTAAACTCATCAAGACAGACATCAATAGAAGGAGTTGTAGTAGTTTCAGTATTTAAGTTAACTGTGGGAAGAATCTGATTGATTTTATCTCTGATGGATGAAATTTTATTATTGAAAAAGTTCATAAAGTCCTGACTAGTAAGCTCTAAGGCAGGGGTGTCACACTCATTCCATGGAGGGCCAAGACCCTGCATGTTTTGCTTCTACCCAGTGTCTTCAGCAGGTGTTTTCACTGATCAGCAATCAGTGGGAAGAAATTCAGTGAAATCACCTGTTGAAGTCACTGGGTGGAGGTAAAACCTGCAGGGTCTTGGCCCTCCATGGAATGAGTTTGACACCTGTGCTCTAAGGGAATGGTAGGATTGACAGAGTCCTGACTCTTTGTCAACCTGGCTACAGTGCTGAAAAGAAACCTGGGATTATTCTTGTTCTCTTCTATTAATGCAGAGTAATAACTCGTTCTAGCTTTTCTAAGAGATTTTTTATAAATTAAAAGATGATTTCTCCAAGCTAAATAGATTTCATCTAAATTAGTGGAGCGCCATTTTCTTTCTAATTGACGAGTCTTCTGTTTTAAGCTACGAGTTTCTGTTTTGAACCAAGGAGTTAGAATTCTCTGATTAGACTTTTTCTTTTTTTAAGGGGGCCACCAAGTCTAGAGTCTGATGCAGAGAAGCTGTAACACTATCCACCATGTATCAATTACAGAAGGAGCAAGCTGTCTATAGCTTATTTCTGTTGTGTTGACACATGGCATAGAGGAAACAATCTGCATAAATTTGGTAACAGCATCATCTGAGAGGCATCTACTGTAATAATATTTTTCTTTAGGAGCCAAATAGTCAGAAATAGTAAAATCAAGGTTAACAGACAATGGTCCTGACAGTACAGGGTTATGAGGAGACACTACAAGATTTTCTATTTCTATGCCATATGTCAGAACAAGGTCCAATGTATGGTGGAGGTAATGAGTAGAATTTCCTACTTTCTGAGAAAACCCAATCGAGTCTAATATTAAATTAAAAGCCACATTAAGGCAGTCACTATCTACATCCACATGTAATTAAAGTCCCCTACTATAATTATTCTATCAGATTTCAGCACTAAATCAGCTAAGAAATCAGCAAATTCGGATAAAAATTCTGAGTAGGTTGATGGTGGACGATAAACTATGCAAATAAAATTGGGTTTAACCTAAATTTGCTAAAGTGCCCAATACTGAGGACCAGGCCTCAAAGAATTATAACATGTTTTTTTGCTTTACATTAACTAGTAATTTGGAATGGTAAATTGTTGCTAATCCTCCTCCACGACAGAACTTCTGGGATTTTGACAGTTTAAATAACCAGAGGGAGTTGATTCATTTAAACCAACATATCCTCTTGCCCTAAACAAGTCTCTGTAAGGGAAATTAAATCATTCTGATGATCAATTAAACAGATCATGGACCTAACAGAGACTTGGGAGTTTGAGACCTAATATTAATAAACACATTTATTTTTAAATTATGAGGAGGAACAGAGGCCAAATCATTCAATTTAGAGGCTTTATGTTTAATTTGAGTTTTACCAATATTTTGCTTAATCACTTTGGGATGCTTATATATTATATTTTTATTTACTTTGGAGGGAGCAGACAATGATTCTCTGATGGGAAGACAGGGGCTAAGCTGAGGGGTGGCGGATGAAGAGGAGCTGCAGAGAGGCGTGTAAGACTGCGACTCTGCTTCTGGTCCCAACACTGAGTAGTCAATGTTTTGGAAATTTGGAATAAAAAAGATGCCAGATTGTTAGATAAATGAGAAGCACCATCCAAGTGGGATGAATGCTGTCTCGTCTCATAAGACCAGGTTTTCCCCAAAAAGAGCTCCAATTGTCAATGTAGCCCACGTCATTGCAGGGACACCACACAGACAGCCAGCGGTTCAAGGATGACAAGCGGCTCAACATGTTATCACTGGTCAGATTGAGGAGGGGCCCAGAGAATACTACAGTGGCAGACATCGTTTTTGCAAAGTCACACACTGATTCTACATTAAGTTTCGTGACTTCCGACTGCCGGAGACAGATGTCATTAATGCCAGCGTGAATAACAATTGTGGAGTATTTACATTTACTTTTAGCCAGCATTTTCAAATTTGACTCGATGTCGCCTGCTCTGGCCCCAGGAATGCATTTGACTATGGCCGCTGGAGTCTCTAGGTTCACGTTTCTGACTACAGAGTCGCCAATGATCAGAGTTTTTTCCTCAGCGGGTGTGTCGCTGAGCGGGGAAAAACGATTAGAAATGTGAACAGGTTGGTGGTGTACCGGGGCTTTGCGACTAGGCTTCCTTCTCACCGTCACCCACCCAGTCTCCTCGCTGCTGAGGAGAGCTGGAGGACCGCTAACGGGGGCCTAAGCTAGCTAGCTCCGCTGCAGCTAAGGGGCGTCCATCAAGAGTAACTGGCACAGACGGTGTTTTAATGCAGCGGAGCCGGGATTCCAAATCAGACAACCTCGCCTCGAGCGCCTCAAAAAGACAACATTTATTACATTTACCATTATCACTAAAAGAGGCAGAGGTGTAGCTAAACATCTGACAGAGAGAGCACACCAGAGGAGGAGAGGAAGGAGAGCTAGTAGCCATCGCTAGTGGCTAACCCAAAGCTCAGGAGAGTGAGGAGAGCAAACCACACAGACAGACAGCAAAACAGGAAGTGACGATACGTTACCACAAGGAAGTGTGACGATCAATCCCAGGAGAACCTTCTGGGATGAAAAACGTCACCATGACCGGGTCTCTATCCTGCTCGCTCTGCAGCTGCTGCGTGCCAAGGACCTCTGTGACGTCATCGCTGGGGGAGGCTGCCTGATCACCCGAGGAGGGTCTGCGCGTCGCTGCATTATTTCTGCTCGCAGCGGTCCGGAGAGCAGCAGCCCGTGGGACGGCTTGGTTTCAATCTTCAGCCCGTTGGCAGTGACGACACTCCTCTGTCGCACAGGGGCGTCGAGACGGCTCGTCAGCATTGGCATGGAAGCGGCCTGCCCGATGCACAATCTGAAAATTATAATCCTGCAGTGCCTCCAGCCATCTCGCCAACTGTCCATCTGGCTCTTTGAAGTTCAATAACCAGGTCAGGGAAGCGTGATCCGTCCTGAGCTGGAACCTCCCCCCGTACACATACAGGCGGAAATGACGCAGTCCTTGAATGACAGCCAACAGTTCTCTGCGAGTCACACAGTCATTCCTCTCGGCTCTGCTGAGAGTGCGGCTGAAAAAAGCGACTGCCTGTTCTCCCTGCTCTCCCTCCTGGGATAGCACTGCCCCGATGCCCTGGTTGCTGGCGTCCGTGTCCACGATGACGGGCGGTTCGGGTCAGGATACTGCAGGATGGGGGCTCTGATGAGCGCCGCGTGTAGCTGGGAGAAAGCAGCAGCACAATTCTCACTCCCACTGAAACGTGCCTCCTTTCTGCGTCAGCTGGTGCAGCGGGCTGGTGATGGTGGCGAAGTTTTTCACAAACCTTCTATAATAGGAGGCCAATCCGAGAAAAACTCCTCAGTTCTCCCCACGTTCCGCGGGCACTGGCCAGGTCTCTCACCCGCCACCCTTTTTCTGGGTCAGTGGCAACTCCCGCTGCACTGACGATGTGGCCCAGAAAGTGGGTCTCCCGCCGGAATAGGTGGCGTTTTCTAGGGTGTAACCGTAGCCCCCGCCTGTTGGATGGCGTCTCCAGTACCTCTTGGAGATTTGACAGAGCGCTGTCAAAATCAGCTGCATGCACCAGTAGGTCGTCCAAGTAAACAACGCAGCGACTCCGGGGCACGTGAGCCAGCACTCGCTCCATCAAGCGCTCAAAGGTGGCCGGGCATTGCAAAGTCCAAAGGCATTACTTTAAACTGATACAGTCCCTGCCCAATGGAGGAAGGCTGTTTTTTGGCGGGCCTCGGGGTGACAGCTCTACTGCCAATAGCCGCTGCGTAGATCCAGTGAGCTGAACCAGCTGGAGCCGGCGATGTGATCCAGCGCGTCATCGATGCGGGGCAGGGGGTAGGAATCCTTCCGGGTGACGTTCATTCAGGCGCCGGTAATCCACACAGAACCGCCACGACCCGTCCTTCTTCTTGACCAGCACCCACCGGCACGGCCAGGGGCTGCTGGAGGGCTCAATGACATCTGCCTCCAGCATTTCTCGCACTTTTTGTTCTGCTGCTGCCCGTCTTGAAAAGGGCAGCCGGCGTGGGCGGAGTCGAATCGGCCTGGTCTCACCGGTGTCGATCTCGTGCTGCACCAAACCGGTCCGGCTGCATTCCTCATCCTTTGTGTCGAAGACACCCATATAACAGGTCCAATAGTTCCGCAGCTGGTTGTCTCTTGTTCGGGTCCGCTGCAGCTCCGCTGAAATAATTCCATCGACCGCCTGCTGCGTTTCTGCTGACATGTTGACCCTTCCCCCTTGCCTGTCCTTGTGTGTGCTCGTGCTTTCTCTGCCCGCCGCTGGTGGCGTCATTGTGTCCGGTCCTCGCGGTGGCCCGCCTGGTCCCAGTCCGTCCTGGCGGTTCCTTGATCGCAACAGGTCCCTGTGTTCCTTCTCTGGGTTCTGCTGTGGAGCGTGATGGTCTGGTCTCCCAGTTGGAGGGACGGTCGCCGGTGGTGTCGATCTTGGCATTCCAGGCTGTGAGCAGGTCTAGTCTAATATCATCCATCAGAGATAAAATCAATCAGATTCTTCCCACAGTTAACTTAAATACTGTAACTACTACAACTCCTTCTATTGATGTCTGTCTTGATGAGTTTACTCCAATCAACCTTGTGAGTTATGACAAAATAGTTTCCTCATCCAAACCTTCAACTTGTCTTTTAGACCCTATTCCTACCAGGTTATTTAAAGAAGTCTTCCCCACTTATTGGTAGCTTTATTCTTCATATAATCAATTCTTCATTAACTTTAGGCCATGTACCGCAGGCTTTTAAAACGGCTGTAATTTAAACCCTTACTCAAAAAGCCAACGCTAGATCCAGGAGCTTTAGCTAACTATAGACCAATCTCTAATCTCCCTTTCATTTCAAAAATCTTAGAAAGAGTTGTTGCTACGCAATTATTTGACCACCTGCAGGGAAATGGTTTTATTTGAGGAGTTTCAATCTGGGTTTAGAATCCATCATAGCACTGAAACAGCCTTAGCGAAGGTCACTAACGACCTCCTCATTGCATCTGATAATGGACTAGTTTCTGTACTTGTCCTTTTAGATCTTAGTGCAGCTTTTGATACTATTGATCATAATATTCTACTTGATAGATTAGAACACTATGTTGGACTTATGGAACTCGTTGCAGTGGTTTAGATCTTATTTATCTGATAGGTTCCAGTTTGTTCATGTAAATGATGAGTTTTCTCTCAGCTCAAAGCTTAGTCATGGAGTTCCACAGGGATCTGTGCTTGGCCCTACTCTTTTTAGTTTATATATGCTTCCGTTAGGCAACATTATTAGAAAGCACTGTATACATTTTCATGTTATGCAGATGACACACAAGTATACCTGTCAATGAAGCCAGATGATACTAATCAATTAGCCAAGTTAGAGAAGCCTGTCTTAAGGAAATCAAAGTTTGGATGACTTGTAATTTCCTGCTATTAAATTCAGATAAGACTGAAGTCATTCTTGTTGGTCCAAAAAACCTTAGAAATTCCTTTCCAAATCAAACTTTCAGTTTGGATGCAGTTACTCTTTCTCTTAATAGCTCTGTGAGGAACCTTGGAGTTATTTTTGATCAGGATTTGTCCTTCAATTCACATATTAAATTTGTTTCTAAGACTGCCTTCTATCATTTGCGTAATATTGCCCAAGATTAGGAGCATCTTGTCTCAGAGTGATGCTGAGAAGCTGATCCACACTTTTGTTAGCTCGAGATTAGATTATTGTAATTCTTTATTATCAGGCTGTCCTAAAACATCTATAAAAAGTCTTCAGCTGATCCAAAATGCTGCAGCAAGAGTTTTAACAGGTACTAGAAAGAGAGATCATATCTCTCCGGTTCTGGCCTCCCTTCATTGGCTTCCCATAGAGTTTAGAATTAAGTTTAAAATCCTTCTTCTTACTTACAAAGCTCTAAACAATCAGGCTCCTTTTTATTAAAAGATCTGATACTACCGTATCATCCTAACAGAGCCTACGCTCCCAAATTGCAGGTTTACTTGTAATACCTAGAATCTCCAAAAGTACAATGGGAGGCAGAGCCTTCAGTTATCAAGCTCCTCTCCTGTGGAATCAGCTGCCAATCTGGATTCGGGAGTCAGACTCGATCTCTGTTTTTAAGAATAGGGCTTAAAACCTACCTTTTGATATAGCCTACAATTAGGGAGGGATCATGTGTTTCTGAACCCTCCCTTAGTTATGCTGCTAATAGGTTTAGTCAGCCGGGGGACCTCCAGTAATGCACTGGGCCTCACTCCTTTCCTCACTCTCTATGAAATATTTTTTTTTTTGCTGGTCATTAACATTTGTTTGTTCTCTCCCATAGATTGAGTCCCCATCGTGCTGTTTGCTCTCTACATGTCTGTTCTTTTCTTCTTCTCTGTCCCCTCACCCCCCAGCCAGTCGCAGCAGATGACTGCCCCTCCCTGAGCCTGGTTCTGCTGGAGGTTTCTTCCTGTTAAAAGGGAGTTTTTCCTCTCCACCGTCGCCAAGTGCTTGCTCACAGGGGATCGCCTGATTGCTGGGGTCTTTCTGCAACTGTGGGGGTCCTCCCTACAGTTGATAGTGCTATGAGATAACTGTTGTTGTGAAATGGCGCTATATAAATAAAGTTGAATTGAATTGAATTGAATTGAATTAATAATACAAGGGTCTTGGATGTCAGCCAGCCAGAACGGGTGTTTTATGTTCTGACCGGCCACCCCCACCACGAGGACTCTCCGCCCCCCCAGTCTGGCGCGCTCACCGGTAGCCGTGGTGATGCAGCGCTCGCTGGGTTCCCACCCCCATGGGGCCGTCTTGTTCATGCCCGGCAGCACACCGGGTCGGACCAAGGAGACTGTAGAGCCGGTGTCAATCAGGGCCCAGATCGACGTCTTCTCCAGGCTGCACTGTAGATACATCCCTGGAGAGTGTCCAATTCGACCCACGCGTGGCGCCGGCTCGTCGGGGGAAACATCTGCGGGAGGCAGCCTGTCCCCGTCCACGCCACTTCACTCTAGTTTAACGCCAGCGAGGGGCCAGTTTGTCATGGGGTGGGTGCGGGGCAGTATCGTGCTATGTGTCCCGGCTCTCCGCAGCGGAAGCACCCTTCCTCGCGCCGCCGCGGCCATCTTCCCCGTGGACGCGCCGCCGTGGTCTGCCGTAATTCCTCCTCCTCCTCCTCACTCTCAGCCGTGGCCTGGAAGGTTCTTTGTCTGTGCGTCAACGCTTCAATTGTGCGATTCATTAGTGGCTCCACCCGCTCTGCTTCTGCCACCGCAGTCTCCCAGTCGCTCGAGGCGTGGATCCATATGTGGTTCTGGAGCTGGGCCGGGCAGACACCTTGGATGAAGTTTCGGAGGGCGAGCTTCTCTACCACCTCCGGTGCGAAATCTGGGTAGCTGCACCGGGTTAGAAACGGTATGTCTGCCGCACAGGCTCCTAGGCTTTCCTGGTTGCTTCGACGGCGGTGGGTCAGCTGTTCCTGGGCGTGCTCAGTGTCCGCCGTTCTCCCAAATTGTCTCCAAAGGGTGATGTCCCTGGCTGAGACACCACCCCCCGTCTCCAGGGGGTGGTGTCTTGGCCCCGTCATCCGTCGCCAGCTGAGCGATGAGTCGCTCCAGCTGCTGGATCTCCATTCTGATCCTGGCTTCCATCTGCTCCATCCCACTCCTGACACCAGTGTGACGTAGGTGAGGCTCACACAAAGAAGAGGAGCAGATAGTTGTAACAAACAGGCTTTATTTACACACACACCCTGAGCACAGACAGGAGGGGAGGTCATTCTTCCAGACCTCCGTTTCAATCATGGTTATACAACACATGATACATCTTGCCCTAATCCTGCCTATAAAACACTGCTGGGTCATTATAACGCAGTTATAATGACACAGCAGTATAATAACTTAGTAATAACATTTAAACAAACACACAAAATAACGTCCACTGTTGCAAAGCATGCTGGGGAGATCCCTGCTCCCCCCCTTAATACAGCCCCAACGTTACAATACTTTAGTTTTGCAGAGGTGAGCCAAACCATTTCTTTGTGAATCTGTCACACTGAGTAAACAATAGATTTCATCTTCTACAGTAAAGGTGTGTTCACACCAAACACGAACGAGTGGCGTGAATCCATACAAAGTGAATGGGAAGACGCGAGTGCGCGCGAATTTGTGCAGTCATGCGTTCACGTCCGCTAGCTAGCAGCTAGTTAGCTAGCTGCTGGCTTTGAGATTCTGCTGTTATCGGAATAAAAGTATCACCATTACAGAGTAAACTAATCTGAAAATGAAACACTCACCGGGAGACAGGAGGACCGGGAACTCTTCAACTGAATCAGGATTTTGGAGTTATTTACCAACAGTTTCCGGCCATGGACGTCCTAGCAAGCTAGCAACGTAAACACTCATCATCTGTGAAGTTTTGGAGGCTTGAGACAACATTTTCAGGTGAGCCCCTGGTCGGATAATGTAAACCTAAGCATGACATTATTTTGGGAATTTCCACAGCAGGTTGAACACAGCTGCAGAAGTTTTAAAGACGCCTTCGCCTGTCTGCATCTCACTATTCATGTCTGTTGGTGTGTTTACATTGATTTATAACATAATCGTGCCACGCGAAAAATTCACCTGTTCATATTTGGTGTGAACGCACCTTAACTGAAAGGGCACAAATGAATTCAGGCATCCACTGTTTCACAACATTTATTTATATATTTTAAAACAATAACAACAAAACACATTTACAGCCTGAAATTAACTGGAACTGACATAAATAACTGCTGGAGCTTAATAACAACAGCTGTTTTTTTTTTTTTTTAAAAAAAAAAACATGCATAGCTAAAACGGCTGAACTCAAACAGACCATAAAAGTGTGATTAAGCATATTTTCAAAAACCACAGAACAACTAACAGCAGTCAAAGTCCTTACAATGTGATCTAAAGTGTTGTCATAATTACGCTGTCAAAACTAGAGAGCTATGGTTTGTTCACAGCTGTACTACATTAGCATTACTGTCAATAACATTAACCATATAGTGTGGAGATGTGTGGAAAGACGAGGCTGAGTTTATTACTCAAAATCAGTTTTATTCACAACACATTCTCCAACATCCAAAAACAGAAGAGAGAGACATGCCCCCACAGCTGCCCCTTTATACCCCAGGACATCAAAGTCAACAGTCGCATTGTCTTTACATCCCAAATCACAACGCGCCCCCCCTTCAGGTCTCCTGTCTCCACCTGAAGTCCTGGTGGTCTCCTCTTGCAGTCCTGGTGGTCAGGAAATCCTTCATGGCCGTCTTCCTGCATACAAAAGGCCAGACTTCACATCCTCCTACAACCCCTAGGAGGTTCAGACCTTTTGCTCCTCTGAGACGTGCAGTAAACAATAAGCATACAGTAACAAGCATGTGAAGCATATGGAAACCGCATATGTGCCCACATGACCCCCCCCAAACGTCTAAGATGGAACAACGTCACCACAGATTGCATGACCTAATAAAATCACTATATATCAGTCCAAATGCCGCTTAGGTCTCAACCTTCTCCCATATCTGCTAAAAGCAGGCTGTATCACTTCCACGGCATCTTCCCGCTGTGGATCTGTTGCCTGGGGATGACAACTGTTAGTCAACCTCTGTGGGTGTTCTGGGGAATGCTCTCTAGGGGGTCTGCCACGCCGAGGAGCCTTCGCCAACTGCACAACTTCGTCAGCTAACACAAAAGCGGGTTTGAGCCTGTTAATGCCAATCCTTTCTTTTCTACCCCCCAAATCTAGCAAAAAAGGCTTATCCCCTGTTTCCAGCACTCTATATGGCCCATCATAAGGTGGGCACAAAGGCGGACGATGGGCATCATGTCTGACAAAAACAAGCTCCGCATTTTTTAAAGCCTTAGGCACAAAAACACGAGGAAAACTGTGATGAACGGGGCCAGGTAGCATGCTCGGGCCCATGCTATTCTGTAACCGCTGAACCGGGGAGCACTCTGGCGCTGGATTATCTGGGAGAAATTCCCCGGGCAGCCGCAGTGGCTGTGCGAACACTAGCTCAGCTGGGGAGGCTTCTAAATCCTCTTTAGGTGCAGAACACAACCCCAATAAAACCCATGGTAGCTTGTCCACCCAATTTGTATCCGTAAGCGACGCTCTGAGGGCCGCCTTCAATGTCCTGTGAAAACGTTCGCACAACCCGTTAGCCTGCGGGTTGTACGCGGTAGTGCGGTGGATCGTTGCCCCCAGGCTACGGGACATCGCTGACCAAAGTTCGGAAACAAATTGCGGGCCTCTGTCAGACGTAATGTCCGACGGGACCCCAAAACGCACTACCCACGCCGTTAAAAACGCACGCGCCACCTCCTCAGCTGTGGTTGACGACAGCGGGACCACTTCTGGTCAGCGCGTGGTGTGGTCAACCATTGTCAGAAGATGTGTGCACCCTTGTGAGGGCAGGAGGAGGCCTACGAGGTCCACGTGGACATGATCAAACCTTTTAGCCGGGATGTGAAACGGCTCCAAAGGAGCTCTCGTGTGTCTATGAACCTTGGCCCGCTGGCAGGCTGTGCAGGCTGCCGCCCACTCTCTAACTTGTTTGCGCAGGCTCGGCCACACAAATTTCTCTCCTACCATTTTGACCGACGCGCGCGCTCCTGGGTGCGCCAGAGAATGGATCGAGTGAAAAACGCGGCGGCGCCACACAGCTGGGACCACCGGACGCGGCCGCCCCGTGGAGACATCGCAGATTGGGGGGGCATACCGTCTTGCAGCACCCTGCTCTCCAGCCTTAACCCTGTTGGTCCAGACTGGAGCGCGCGCACGTCCGTGTCGCTACCCTGCTCCGCGGCCATGGCTGCATAATCTATCCCCACGTGGACTGGGGCCGCGCGCACTTCCGCGTCGCTAACCTGCTCCACGGCCATGGCTGCAGGATCTACCTCCGCGCGTGTGGGAGCCCCCACGGCGCGCGAGAGGCAATCCGCCACTACATTAAGTTTACCCGCCACATGTTGGATATCGGTAGTAAACTCCGATATCGCGGCCAGCTGTCTCTGCTGCCGGCCCGACCAAGGTTCTGAAATCTTGGCCATCGCAAAAGTCAGCGGCTTGTGGTCAACGAACGCGGTGAAACGGCGTCCTTCCAGCCAGAACTGGAAGTGGCGAATGGCCAAGTGGAGAGCTACCAACTCCCTGTTGAATGCGCTGTATTTTCACTCGCTGTCGCGCAGGGTCTTACTGAAAAAGGCGAGCGGTTGCCAGGATCCAGCTACAAACTGTTCCACGACCGCCCCTATGGCCACATCTGACGCGTCAGTAGTGAGCGCCATGCAGGCCGCTGGGACTGGATGTGCTAACAACGCAGCGTTTGCCAGAGCTGTTTTGACTTCGGAAAATGCGCGCTCTCGTTCTGGAGACCATTCGACTTTATTTGTGGGTTTTTGTTTTTTTAGTGCAGCATACTATGGTTGCATGAGCTGCGCTGTGCGGGGGAGGAAACGGTTATAAAAATTTACCATTCCCAAAAACTCCTGTAACGCTTTGACCGTTTGTGGCTGGGGAAAATTTGTTACTGTGCGCACTTTGTCAGGCAAAGGGACCGCTCCCTCTGGGGAGACCCGATGGGCCAAAAAATCAATCTGCGTCACCCCGAGCTGACACTTTTCCGGGTTAATTATTAACCCGTGCTCTGCCAACCTCCGGAAAACTGCTGTGAGGTGGTTTTCGTGTTCGTCTTTGGACGCGCTGGCTACCAATATGTCGTCTAGGTAGACGAACACGAAAGGGAGATCGCGCAGAACCACGTCCATCATGCGTTGGAACGTCTGCGCAGCGCCCTTAAGCCCAAACGGCATGCGAAAAAATTCGAAAAGCCCGAAGGGAGTTATTACCACTGTTTTGTGTATGTCCTCAGTGCGCACTGGGACCTGGTGATAACCGCGTACCAAGTCTATTTTAGAAAAAACGCGCACCCCCGCCAAATGAACTGAAAAATCTTGGATGTGCGGGATCGGGTAGCGGTCGTGCGCTGTAGCGTTGTTCAGCCTGTGGAAATCACCACAAGGCCGCCACGAGCCATCAGCTTTCGGGACCATGTGAAGCGATGAAGCCCAAGGGCTCTTTGAATGCCTGATGATGCCCAACCTCTCCAGGTTGGCGAACTCCTCGCGCGCTATGGTCAGTTTAGCTGAATCCAAGCGCCGAGCTTTTGCGAAAACGGGCGGTCCGGTGGTAGTAATAAAATGTTCCACCCGGTGTTTAGCCACTGTCGCCGAAAATGTTGGGACCGTGAGTGCTGGGAACTGAGTGAGGAGTGTGTGGAACTTACCACCTGCAGCTGTGACGTTGGCTTGTGCTGTTGGCGGGGCCACTCGAGTTGTACAGGGAATAGAAGCAAAAGAGAGTGCATTAACCAGGCGTCTGTTAGCAAGATCAACCAACAAACTATGTGAGCACAAAAAATCAGCCCCTAACATGTTGAAATTGACTGCCGCTATGACGAAAGTCCATTCGAAAGTGCGGCCGTGTAAAGACAGAAGCAGAGTCCTCTCACCGAAGGTCTTTATCGCCGAGCCGTTCGCTGCTGACACCCGGGGACCGCTGGAAGGCGCCAGTCGGTCAGCGTAGGAGGGTGTGATGAAACTCAGCTGGGAGCCCGTGTCCACGAGGAAGTGCCTCCCCGAGCGCGCATCCTTCAAGTAGAGCAGCTTGTTCTCCTCTCCGAGGGTCACAGCCGCTACCGACCCCCGGTCTTGGCATTTCCCGAGCGCTTGAAATGGCACGGTGGAATGCACTTGCGTGCCCTCTCTGCAAAACGGCGATGATAGAAGCAAAGGACGTCATCTGCTCCGTGTCTCCTGGCCCTTGCCGCCGCCATCGTCGGTGTGTCTGGTGCTGCAGCCTCTGGCCCCCTGCCGTCTCCAGACGTTGCGTCTGGCCCCGCTGCCGCAGCCGCAGCCACGCGTCGTTTACTGGCGTCGACGAGTCGCTGTGCCTCCTGGCCCAGCTCGTGGTAGTCTCGTCGGGCCAGCAGTGGTGAACTGGCCAGGGTCACTCTCACCTCTGACAGCAGGGTTCTGAGGAAGAGGTGGGTGAAAATGAAGTTATCATCTTCAGAGTCTCTCAAACTCAACATCTTCCCCATGAGGACTGCAGGTCTGTCGCCCTCAAATTCAGTCAGCTCTAGGAGCCTCTCTGCTCGCTCTTGCACCGAAGGGGTGAAGTAGTGAATGAGCGCAGCCTTCAACGTGCTGTACTTGTCGCTGTCCGGCGGCTGGTTGATCAGGTTCGCCACCCACTGGGCTGTGTGGTTGTCCAGCTTTGCAACCACATGGTAGAACTTTGTGTCGTCCACCGAAATCCTCCGGAGGTGGAACTGTGCCTCGACTGCGCTAAACCAGGAGCGCGGATTGTTCGGCCAGAAGTCCGGTAGGTGGACTGTGGCTGCACTCGTCTGGCTGGCTCCTGGCGAGTTTGGCTCGGGAGATTCGTCTCTGCTCATTATACGTCATAAGGTCACCAGTGTGGAGATGTGTGGAAGGACGAGGCTGAGTTTATTACTCAAAATCAGTTTTATTCACAACACATTCTCCAACATCCAAAAACAGAAGAGAGAGACATGCCCCCACAGCTGCCCCTTTATACCCCAGGACATCAAAGTCAACAGTCGCATTGTCTTTACATCCCAAATCACAACGCGCCCCCCTTCAGGTCTCCTGTCTCCACCTGAAGTCCTGGTGGTCTCCTCTTGCAGTCCTGGTGGTCAGGAAATCCTTCATGGCCGTCTCCCTGCCTACAAAAGGCCAGACTTCACATCCTCCTACAACCCCTAAGAGGTTCAGACCTTTTGTTCCTCTGAGACGTGCAGTAAACAATAAGCATACAGTAACAAGCATGTGAAGCATATGGAAACCACATGTGTGCCCACAATAGTTATTTTAAAAAGGTTTACTGGAGATGTGTATCAGAGAGGATTATGTTAAATAAACGATTCTATACCACAAGCCCTCGCTTGACACGCTGTCTCTCTCCTAATAACCAAAAGTTCTGAGATGTTAGCAGTCTGCAGTGTTAGCCTCAAGGAAGTGTTGTTTATCTCTTCCTGGCAACCGGTACAAGATTATAGTGAGTCAACAGTGCGTGCGACACCTACTGGCCAGGAGGTCAGAATCCTTTATATTGCACCTTTAACACTTAAATTCAAGACAAATGACACGCTCTATTAACCAAGAAATATGAAACTCAGAGGCATGATGCTGATAATTGGTTTGTTGTTTTCTTATTTACAACCATGGGAGTGGTCCTGTGAAACCACATCTCTCTGTGGCATATGCACTGGTGGACTCAGAGGGGGGCTAAGAGGGCAACTGCTCTACTGTTCTGATGAAAAAAAATCACTGCCAAAGTGCCCCCTGGACTGGCTAAAACAAGTGGATGTTTCCTAATGTGCTTTCCACATACACAAAATGATTGTGGGCCCTTTATGGTAGCCTTTCATGTAATCGGTTATGATGGTGTGTCCTATGGAAAATCTGATATGCCCTTCCAGAGGAGAAAGTGTGATGGGGAAAAATATAAGGTGTCCTGTGGGTGCCCTTATAATAGAAAAGGTTTCTGTTATGAATTTACTTCCATGCTCCCTCTATAAAACTGTCCCAAAGACTGGACTTTACACAGGGGCGCCTCCAGAAATTTTTCATAGGGAGGGACCACATGGGGGCCACTGAAAATTTTGGGGTGGTACATCAAAATCAGTTTAAAATGTAATCACGCTGCACGCTCATTCACGTTTGGTCTGAACACACCCTGACAATGTGATCTGTCCTACTTTGCTGTATTTTGTTAATATATGTTAATAATATACAGCACACATCAATTATTCTTAAACAAAAGAAAGAAAAAGAAGTTCTACAATTACTGTATGTTAGACTGTCCAATGGCACGGACCCCTGCCTTTACAGTAGAGAAAACTGCACAGAGAGGTGTTTATTTCTACTGTGAGAAAACATGATGAAGTGTCCGATCAGGTGCTACCCTAATAGTGAAGTGCCCCTCAAGTGTTTTTTTTTTTCCCATACATTAATGTCTGTACATACTGAAAAAAACAAACTAATTTGCCAGTTTGGGATCAATAAAGTACATCTATCTATCTCTCTATCTATCTATCTATCTGACATATTGTTCGGTCCAGGAAACATGCACGCAGGCTCAGGCAGATTTGAAAGCTTTATTTACAGCAGTGTTCGTGTATGGATGCGTGTATGTGAGATGCGAATGTAATGTGGGTGGAGGATGCAGATCAGGACAGAGCAGTACGCCGTACGGCCAGGCAACCCTATAATGAGAGGAGAGCAGGGGTTAGCTGGGCAACCACACAGGACAGTGAGAAAGTTCTGTGCTTACTTGTAGCGGCGCGGTGGCTGGCGTTGGCAAGGTCCCAAGCCTGGGAGACAGCGTCCTGCTGTGCGTCCGGGATGATGCAGCGAGGTAGAGGAGCAGCGAGACGAGGGAGAGTGAGTCCGCCGCCAAGGAGTCCACCTGTGCACAGGGGAAGTCTGACAGGAGAAGGTAAGGCAATACAGACAGCTTACGTGTCTAGGCGAGTCGTCAGCAGACCTGAAGGAAAGGATGTTGCTGAGTTGAGTACGCAGGGAGACAGACGGCTCCAGGCTGCAGCTCAGGGCAGGATGGAATAAATAGCTGCGCACTAACGAGGAGCAGGTGTGCGCACAGCTGAGGTGGAAGCCTGTGAGCTGTGGGTGATGACAGTACTCCCCCCCCTACCAGCGCCTCCTGGTGCTGGCTTACCTGGGTGTGTCCGGTGGAACTCCGCGATGAGGTCTCGATCCAACACCCACGAAGAGCGCACCCAGGATCTCCACTCCGGACCATAACCTTCCCAATCCACCAGATATTGCAGCCCACGACCCCGACGCCGGGAGTCCAGGATGGCAGTAACACCCCACGCCGGGTCACCGTCGATCATCCTAGGCCCAGGAGGAGACCTAGGAGGAGGGCAGAGTGAATTGGAAAGGACAGGCTTGATCTTTGAAACGTGGAAGGTGGGACACACACGAAGGGGGGGGGGGCAAACGCACAGCCATCGAGTTGATGATTTTGGAAATAGTGAAGGGGCCGAGGAACCTCGGTGCCAACTTCTTCTTCTCACCTTTCAGGCTGATGTCCTGGGATGAAAGCCAAACCCGCTGACCCACCTGGTAGGCAGGAGCTGGCCTTCTGTGGCGATTGGCGGTGGAGCTGTTGCGCGCCGCTGTGCGTAAAAGCACGTCCCTGGTCTTGGTCCACATGCTCCGGCAGCGCCTGATGTGCGCCTGGATGGAAGGGATGGTCAACTCACCCTCCTGCTCAGGAAAAACAGGGGGGTCGTACCCCAAGGACGCTTCAAAAGGCGACACGCCAGTAGCAGTGGACCGGGCCGAGTTATGGGCGTATTCCACCCAGGTCAGGAAGGAGCTCCAGGACGAAGGATTAGAGGATGTTACGCAGCGCAGGGCGGCCTCCATCTCCTGGTTTGTGCGCTCGCACTGCCCATTAGACTGGGGGTGGTAACCAGAGGAGAGACTGACTGTAGCCCCCAAGGCGCTGCAGAAGCTCCTCCAAACCTGGGAGACAAACTGCGGACCTCGGTCCAAGACCACGTCCAGCGGGATCCATGCAGTCTGACGACATGCTGGACCAGGAGATCGGCCATCTCACGCGCCGAAGGGAGACCCTGAAGAGGCACAAAATGAGCGGCTTTGGAGAACCTGTCCACAATAGTCAGAACCATGTCATAGGTGTTAGAGACAGGGAGTCCGGTGACAAAGTCAAGGGCGATGTGTGACCAGGGCCTGCCCGGGACCGGCAGGGGCTGGAGTAGACCCGCAGGTGGAGAGTTCTGGGACTTGCCGGTAGCGCACTGGGGACAGGCCCGGACATAGTTGATAACGTCCTTCTGGAGACCCGGCCACCAAAACGAGCGTTGCGGCCAGCTCACCAAGCGGGTGATGCCTGGGTGACAGGAGAGTTTGGAGGTATGGGCCCAGTGGATCACTTCACCTCGAACCGCTGAAGGAACATAAAGCCTCCTCTCCGGCCCCCCGCCAGGATCCGGCTCCGCCTCCTGGGCCTTCAGAATCTTGCCCTTGATGGACCATTCAATCGCCCCCACAACGCACGAATCGGGCAGGGTGGTATGCTCGGACTTCTCCGGACCCTCTGGGGCGAATTGTCTGGACAGGGCGTCGGGCAACCCATTCTTCGAGCCTGGACGGTACATGATGGTAAAGTTAAAGCGAGTAAAAAACAGGGACCAGTGCGCCTGGCGGGCATTCAGGCGCCTCGCTGACCTCAAGTACTCAAGGTTTTTATGGTCCGTCCAGACCACAAAGGGCTGGGCTGCCCCCTCTAACCAGTGATGCCACTCCTGTAGTGTGAGTTTGACCGCGAGGAGCTCCCTGTCGCCGACGTCATAGTTGCGCTCTGCCGCTGATAGCTTCCTGGAGAAAAAGGCGCAGGGCCGCTTGACACCATCCACCGGTGATCGCTGGGAGAGCACCGCTCCCACCCCCGTGTCGGACGCGTCGACCTCCACCAGACACTGAAGAGCGGGATCAACCTGGGTCAGAACCCGGGAGGACGAGAACTCCGCCTGGAGAGTCTTGAAGGCGGTGGCCGCTTCCTCAGACCACTGAAAGGGCACTTTCGATGACGTGAGGCGGGTCGGGGGGAGACGATGGCACTGTAGTTGGGAACAAAGCGCCGGTAGAAGTTTGCGAACCCAATGAATTGCTGCACCTGCTTCCTGGAGGTAGGCGTGGGCCACTCGACCACCGCTTTAACCTTAGCAGGGAGGATCTGATTATGGGAGATCACGAACCCCAGGAAAGAGGTGGTCTGGGCGTAGAATTCACACTTCTCAGCCTTTATAAATAAGCGATTTTCCAGCAGACATTGCAG
This sequence comes from Pholidichthys leucotaenia, assembly GCA_020510985.1. Lineage (NCBI taxonomy): Eukaryota > Metazoa > Chordata > Actinopteri > Cichliformes > Pholidichthyidae > Pholidichthys > Pholidichthys leucotaenia. Next base: position 145,038,595 of record CM035837.1, read on the forward strand.
GACCCGCCTCACATGGGCCTGGTGCTCCTCCCGTGATCTGGAGAAGATGAGTATGTCGTCGAGATAAACGAAGACGAAAACTCCCAGGAAGTCCCGCAGAACATCGTTTATGAGGCGCTGGAAGATGGCAGGTGCGTTGGTGAGCCCGAACGGCATCACGAGATATTCGAAGTGGCCGCTGGGTGTCCTAAAAGCCATCTTCCACTCATCTCCCTCCCGGATCCTAACGAGATGGTAAGCGCTGCGGAGGTCGAGCTTGGTGAACCAGGTCGCCCCCTGGAGGGAGTGGAAAGCAGTGTCCATGAGCGGCAGTGTGTAACGGTCCTTTATTGTGATGCCGTTAAGTGCTCTGAAGTCGATACAGGGGCGTAGGGACCCATCCTTCTTACCCACGAAGAAGAAACCCGCGCCAAGCGGGGACGAGGAGGGGCGGATGATCCCAGCGCTGAGTGACTCCTTAGTGTAGGTGTCCATCGCCTTGCGTTCCGGTGCAGAGAGACTGTATAGGCGGCCAGACGGCAGGGGAGCCCCTGGGCGGATGTTAATCGCACAGTCATATGGTCAATGCGGCAGAAGGGACAAGGCTCTGGACTTACTGAATGCTGCCCCCAAGTCATGGAACTCCTGCGGCACTAGAGTCAGGTCCGGGGGCTCAGAGACCAGAGCCGGCGGAGGAGAGGATGGAGCACAAGCCGCCGACTGGAGGCAGGTGCCCAGGCAGAAGGTGCTCCAGGACAGGACGCTGCCGGTTCTCCAATCCAGGACAGGGTTATGCAGCCGCAGCCGGGGGTAACCCAGAATGGCACGGTCCGACAAGGAGGGCAGGACGTAGAGGGTCAGATCCTCCCGGTGGTTGCCGGAGACGATGATGGGAATTGGCTTAGTGCGGTGTAACTGTACCCAGAGAAGAGCGTGAGAGTATCACCAAGTTCAGGGGGGTAGGCAGCAGTTGGCAGGGTATGCCCAAACGGGTTGCCAGGCTCTTAGAAATAAAATTCTGCTCTGCCCCAGAATCCACCAGTGCATGAACGGAATGCCCAGTGGAGTTGTGGCAGAAACGTATGGGCAGTGTGCATGAAGATAGGGGATTTGGTCGGTTAGAGTCCGCGAGGCCCCCTACAGTGACTCGTGGACCTCCCCGTTTGGCTTCACCGGGCACAGCTCCACGGGATGCCGGTCATCTCCGTAATACATGCAGAGACCCCGTTCCCGCCAGCGTTGTCTCTCCGCTAGAGGGAGCCTAGTGCGCCCGATGGCCATGTCCTCTGGTTCATCGGCGGACTCCGGAGCCGGTAACGCCAGGGGGCACGACTGAGCTGGATGGAGGGAAGCTCCGTGCGAGCGGCTGACAGACTTCCACTCCACAGCCTGCTCACGTAGCTTGTTGTCCAGGCTAATCGTGAGCGAGATCAACTCAGAGAGTCGCCCTGGGAGATCCCGACCAGCTAGCTCATCCCTCAGACCAGAACTGAGGCTACAAAAGAAAATGCTGCAGAGAGAAGCCTCTCCCCAGGCCACCTCCTCCGCTGCCACCTGGAAGTCGACCGCGTATTCCGCTGCTGACCGGCTTCCCTGTTGGAGACTAAGGAGCCGATCAGCGAGGACGCTGTCGAGACAGGAATGATCAAAGACTTCTAAGAAGTCCCGCACGAACCGATCATACGAGAGGTTTGCGTAGCTGGGCTTCGTCATTACAGCGTAAGCCCAAGCTAATGCTCGCCCCTCGAAAAGGTACCTGATTCGGCTATGGTCTGAGGGAAAATCCCCGGGAACGCGCAGAAACACCGACTCACACTGCCGGATAAACCCCTTCGCTCCACCGAGTTTCCCGTTGAAGCGATCAGGAGTTGGAATAGGTGTGAGGCGGGTTGGCGCTCCCGAGCTAGGCTGGCCAGCTGTGGAGGCAACCGGAGCCGCAACGCCAAGAGGACCCGGAGGGAACGCCCGCGGAGGGTCCAGGCGGTCTAACCGGTTAGTAATTGAGGTAAGTTGGTTTAATACCACCTGCAGCTGATGAGCTATCATATCCACCCGAGCCTCGAGGGTGGAAAAATGGTGTGCGAGCCCGCTGTCCGCTGGGCCGCTTTGCTGGAGCCGTACTGACATATTGTTTGGCCCAGAAAACACGCACGCAGGCTCAGGCAGATTTGAAAGCTTTATTTACAGCAGTGTTCATGTATGGATGCGTGTATGTGAGATGCGAATGTAATGTGGGTGGAGGATGCAGGTCAGGACAGAGCAGTACGCCGTACGGCCAGGCAACCCTATAATGAGAGGAGAGCAGGGGTTAGCTGGGCAACCACACAGGAGAGTGAGAAAGTTCTGTGCTTACTTGTAGCGGCGCGGTGGCTGGCGTTGGCAAGGTCCCAAGCCTGGGAGACAGCGTCCTGCTGTGCGTCCGGGATGATGCAGCGAGGTAGAGGAGCAGCGAGACGAGGGAGAGTGAGTCCGCCACCAAGGAGTCCACCTGTGCACAGGGGAAGTCTGACAGGAGAAGGTAAGGCAATACAGACAGCTTACGTGTCTAGGCGAGTCATCAGCAGACCTGAAGGAAAGGATGTTGCTGAGTTGAGTACGCAGGGAGACAGACGGCTCCAGGCTGCAGCTCAGGGCAGGATGGAATAAATAGCTGCGCACTAACGAGGAGCAGGTGTGCGCGCAGCTGAGGTGGAAGCCCGTGAGCTGCGGGTGATGACACTATCTATCTATCTATCTATCTATCTATCTATCTATCTATCTGATAGTCAATAATACAAGTGTGTGCAAGAGGTTGCATTAACTGAAAATTGTCCTTCATTGACAGATTATTTTCCAGTAGTAACAGAAAAAATCTGAATCATTTTGACAGATTGCTTAGAGTGATCTAATTAAAATGAAAGGCAGGGCCACCTTCACTTGCATAAGGGAGTTGACAGATTTTGCAGCCCCCCCCCCACTCCTCCCAACAAAATCTCAGTTTAAAAATGATACAATGTGTTATATATGAGGAAAGAAGTCCAAGTCTCTCTTCATGCAGCAACCAACCATACTGACTATTTGGCTCCTAAAGAAAAATATTATTACAGTAGATGCCTCTCAGATGATGCTGTTTCCAAATTTATGCAGATTGTTTCCTCTATGCCATGTGTCAACACAACAGAAATAAGCTATAGACAGCTTGCTCCTTCTATAATTGATAACATGGTGGATAGTGTTTCAGCTTCTCTGCATCAGACTCTAGACTTGGTGGCCCCCTTAAAAAAGAAAAAGTCTAATCAGAGATTTCTAACTCCTTGGTTCAACACAGAAACTCGTACCTTAAAACAGAAGACTCGTCAATTAGAAAGAAAATGGCGCTCTACTAATTTAGATGAAATCTATTTAGCTTGGAGAAATCATCTTTTAATTTATAAAAAATCTCTTAGAAAAGCTAGAACGAGTTATTACTCTGCATTAATAGAAGAGAACAAGAATAATCCCAGGTTTCTTTTCAGTACTGTAGCCAGGTTGACAAAGAGTCAGGACTCTGTCAATCCTAGCATTCCCTTAGAGCTTTCTAGTCAGGACTTTATGAACTTTTTCAATAATAAAATTTCATCCATCAGAGATAAAATCAATCAGATTCTTCCCACAGTTAACTTAAATACTGTAACTACTACAACTCCTTCTATTGATCTCTGTCTTGTTGAGTTTACTCCAATTGACCTTTGTGAGTTAGACAAAATAGTTTCCTCATCCAAACCTTCAACTTGTCTTTCAGACCCTATTCCTACCAGGTTATTTAAAGAAGTCTTCCCACTTATTGGTAGCTTTATTCTTCATATAATCAATTCTTCATTAACTTTAGGCCATGTACCGCAGGCTTTTAAAATGGCTGTAATTAAACCCTTACTCAAAAAGCCAACGCTAGATCCAGGAGCTTTAGCTAACTATAGACCAATCTCTAATCTCCCTTTCATTTCAAAAATCTTAGAAAGAGTTGTTGCTACGCAATTATTTGACCACCTGCAGGGAAATGGTTTACTTGAAGAGTTTCAATCTGGGTTTAGAATCCATCATAGTACTGAAACAGCCTTAGCGAAGGTCACTAACGACCTCCTCATTGCATCTGATAATGGACTAGTTTCTGTACTTGTCCTTTTAGACCTTAGTGCAGCTTTTGATACTATCGATCATAATATTCTACTTGATAGATTAGAACACTATGTTGGACTTAATGGAATTTCGTTGCAATGGTTTAGATCTTATTTATCTGATAGGTTCCAGTTTGTTCATGTAAATAATGAGTTTTCTTTCAACTCAAAGCTTAGTCATGGAGTTCCACAGGGATCTGTGCTAGGCCCTACTCTTTTTAGTTTATATATGCTTCCGTTAGGCAACATTATTAGAAAGCACTGTATACATTTTCACTGTTATGCAGATGACACACAATTATACCTGTCAATGAAGCCAGATGATACTAATCAATTAGCCAAGTTAGAAGCCTGTCTTAAGGAAATCAAAGTTTGGATGACTTGTAATTTCCTGCTATTAAATTCAGATAAGACTGAAGTCATTCTTGTTGGTCCAAAAAACCTTAGAAATTCCTTTCCAAATCAAACTTTCAGTTTGGATGCAGTTACTCTTTCTCTTAATAGCTCTGTGAGGAACCTTGGAGTTATTTTTGATCAGGATTTGTCCTTCAATTCACATATTAAATTTGTTTCTAAGACTGCCTTCTATCATTTGCGTAATATTGCCAAGATTAGGAGCATCTTGTCTAAGAGTGATGCTGAGAAACTGATCCACGCTTTTGTTAGCTCGAGATTAGATTATTGTAATTCTTTATTATCAGGCTGTCCTAAAACATCTTTAAAAAGTCTTCAGCTGATCCAAAATGCTGCAGCAAGAGTTTTAACAGGTACTAGAAAGAGAGATCATATCTCTCCGGTTCTGGCCTCCCTTCATTGGCTTCCCATAGAGTTTAGAATTAAGTTTAAAATCCTTCTTCTTACTTACAAAGCTCTAAACAATCAGGCTCCTTTTTATTTAAAAGATCTGATACTACCGTATTATCCTAACAGAGCACTACGCTCCCAAAATGCAGGATTACTTGTAATACCTAGAATCTCCAAAAGTACAATGAGAGGCAGAGCCTTCAGTTATCAAGCTCCTCTCCTGTGGAATCAGCTGCCAATCTGGATTCGGGAGTCAGACTCGATCTCTGTTTTTAAGAATAGGGCTAAAACCTTCCTTTTTGATATAGCCAACAATTAGGGAGGGATCATGTGTTTCTGAACCCTCCCTTAGTTATGCTGCTAATAGGTTTAGTCAGCCGGGGGACCTCCAGTAATGCACTGGGCCTCACTCCTTTCCTCACTCTCTATGAAATATTTTTTTTTTTTTTGCTGGTCATTAACATCTGTTTGTTCTCTCCCATAGATTGAGTCCCCATCGTGCTGTTTGCTCTCTACATGTCTGTTCTTTTCTTCTTCTCTATCCCCTCACCCCCCAGCCAGTCGCAGCAGATGACTGCCCCTCCCTGAGCCTGGTTCTGCTGGAGGTTCTTCCTGTTAAAAGGGAGTTTTTCCTCTCCACCGTCGCCAAGTGCTTGCTCACAGGGGATCGCCTGATTGCTGGGGTCTTTCTGCAACTGTGGGGGTTCCCCCCCTACAGTTGATAGTGCTATGAGATGACTGTTGTTGTGAAATGGCGCTATATAAATAAAGTTGAATTGAATAGAACTTTATTAAGAACACAGAACTATATATACAAGTGGCCTTGCCCACCTGACGTCACACTGTGGGTGGGTACGGCAGCACACACACACTCCACACAACATCCCCCTCTCCCTTACAAAATTGTAAGACCACACACACAATCGAGATCCTCCCCAATTTAGGACCTGAATCATGCACTAAGGAACACCAGGGAATAATGAACTGTAATAAAATAACCTACCGCATTCGCACAAAACAACTAAAATAGGACCTAGTCTTTGAAAACATATAAAATAACCCCATATCATACATACTCTCATGCACACCAGCAGGATATACAGTGGGGCAAAAATGTATTTAGTCAGCCACCAATTGTGCAAGTTCTCCCACTTAAAAGATGAGAGAGGTCTGCAATTTTCATCATAGGTATACCTCAACTGTGAGTGACAAAATGAGAAAAAAAAAATCCAGAAAATCACATTGAAGGATTTTTAATGAATTAATTGGTAAATTCCTCAGTAAAATAAGTATTTGGTCACCTACAAACAAGCAAGATTTCTGGCTCTCACAGACCTGTAACTTCTTCTTTAAGAGGCTCCTCTGTCCTCCACTCGTTACCTGTATTAATGGCACCTGTTTGAACTCGTTATCAGTATAAAAGACACCTGTCCACAACCTCAAACAGTCAGACTCCAAACTCCACTATGGCCAAGACCAAAGAGCTGTCAAAGGACACCAGAAACAAAATTGTAGACCTGCACCAGGCTGAGAAGACTGAATCTGCAATAGGTAAGCAGCTTGGTGTGAAGAAATCAACTGTGGGAGCAATTATTAGAAAATGGAAGACGCGGTTATGGCCGTCGCGTAGAAGGACGTGCTTCACTCTACTCTGCTCCTAAAAAAAAAAAATCGGCAAATAACTCTCTCAATTGGAACAAAACCTATCCCAACGTTTGGGCGAGGACATGCCGGTAAAGCCTAAGGCTGGGAAATCAGGTGGAGGAAAAAGTGAATCGCCGAAACAGTCCAAGTTAAGGGAATTTCACGTCCGTGACGAAGCAGAAAAATCCCCAAATATGGCGGAGGAAGCTAGTGGAGGAGCGGTGACTACTGGCGACGGCACAGGTGCAGTGCTCGCTGCCATTAGTTCAATGAGAGCAGACTTTTCCTCTAAACTTGACGGGATTATTGCAGCGATTGAAGGAATGAAAAAGGAGTTAAGCGACTGTATGGAACGAGTTTCGCAGGTGGAACTCCGAATTTCCAGTGCTGAGGATGACGTCTCCGGCCTACAATTAAAGGTGCGCACATTGGAATTAAAAAATAAACGTCTGGAAGATAATGTTCTGGATTTAGAATCCCGGTCGAGATGGAACAACCTGAGGCTGGTGGGTCTCCCGGAGAGAACGGAGGGTCTGGATCCATGTTCCTTTTTGGAAAAGTGGATCCCAGAAGCGCTGAACAACGTGGAGCTGCAGTCATCAGCCGTCTTAGAAAGCGCCCACCGAATTGGCCCACCGAGAGATAACAAGGCATCACCGAGGACGCTGATTATGAAGTTCCTCAGCTACAGAGACAGGATGACGATCTCCAACATGGCGCGAGCCAAAGGAGAAATTAAATACCAGGATCAACAGGTGCGGTTCTATCCAGATTTGGCCACAGGAATCCAACAATTAAGGAAACAGTTTGACCCCGCCCGTAAAGAGCTGCGCAACCTTGGGATTCGTCATGGAGTGATTTATCCTGCAAGACTGCTGGTCACGTATAAGGGCAGAACCCACATCTTCAAGACCCCTGAGGTGGCGCAGGAGTTCATCAAGAAGATCCAAGGAGAGACTGGTGGGAGCTAAGCATGAACAAAATATAAGATAGAATATTTAAGCATTTGCACAGGCATCTGACTGATCTGAAGCATATAGCAAGTTTACAAAATATAGATTGTATTATATATTAAAAAAACCCCTATGATGTACAAAGTTGCTATAAAATTTAGGAGTTAAGTTGGAAAACTACAGAAGAGAGTTAATGTTACGTCATTAAAAGCAGTAGAGTTAGGGTGATTGAGAGGAGAAAGAAAGAGTGGTTTTGACTGATCCTCGCGGGTGTGGAGCAGTCAATGGCTATAGCGGGAGACGGAATTTTTTTTTTTGATTTGGGGGGGATTACCACGAATGTGGGAAGGGGGAATTTGTTTGTGTGTAGTTTGTAGGATGAATGTTCAACCACTCATGTTTTTGCTTCTCTGTGTGAGCATGTTTACATTGCGAGGTAATCTCAAACTCCTTATTGATCATAGACCAAAGCATTAATCTCAATTTAACCTCATGGAATTGCAGAGGTCTACAAAATTTAAAAAAACTCAAACAAGTTGTGAATAAAATAAAAGACATGGGTTCAAAAATTGTGTTTTTACAAGAAACTCATCTAATAGAGGAGGATGTAAAAAGAATTAGGAGAAGATGGCAAGGAAGTGTATTCACCTCATCATTTTCATCCTGAGCTAGGGGAGTTATGACTCTCATACATAAATCAGTCCCATTTCAAGTGAAAAATGTAATTGGTGACAAATTTGGAAGATATCTAATCATTCAAGGATCTTTGTTATTAGAAAATATAAATTTGGTGAACTTATACGGTCCCAATATAGATGATCAATTATAAAAGAATTATCGAAGATAAAATTATAGAAGATTACAATCTATAGAAGATTATAGAAGATAAAATCATTATTTTATCTTCACTTACAGGGCAACATATAATAGCAGGGGATTTTAATTGTACATTGAATCCTGGTATAGATAGATCAACAGGACTGGACTGTACGCACAATGGATGCAGGATGATCATTAATCATTTTATGAAAGAATTGAGATTGCTAGATATATGGAGAGAAATGAAACCACAAGTTAAAGCCTATTCTTGTTATTCTATTATCTACAAGACATTCTCACGTATTGACTATTTTTTGATCTCCACAGAATTAAGGTCCAAGATTCAAAACTGCTTCTATGATAATATTGTGATCTCTGATCATGCACCCTGCTGTCTAATATATGTAGATAAGAAATTGACAAAGGAACCAGGTAGGTGGCAATTTCAGCATAAATGGCTTCAGGATGAGGAATTTGTTAAGTACATAGAAAAACAGATGAGTTCTTTGATATCAATACTACACAAACATCAGCATGTATAAAGTGGGAGGCTTTCAAAGCTTTTATTAGGGGCATATTATTAGTTATACAGGTTCAAAATCTAAGAAGACTCGAGAGGAGAGAGTCCAATTGGAACATAAAATAAAAATTCTTCAAGAAAAAGTGTATGCAGGAAGTGACCCAAAGTTAGAGAACGAATTACTGATTCTGAGAGCTGAATATGACAAAAAAATCAGTGAATAGAGCTGCCTCGAGTCTTCTAAGATTGAAGCAATCTTTTTATGAACAAGGTGAAAAATCAGGAAAATTATTGGCATGGCAGATTAAACAATTAGAATTTAAAACACCAATTACCAGTATTATAAGTAACGGACAGCCAGTTGTAGATCCTTTAGAAATTAATAGTGCCTTTAGAGATTATTATGAAAAATTATATAATACAAAAAATGAAACTGACTTAACAAAACTAAATGGGTTTTTGGACGGATTATCTATACCGTACAGTATATTCCAAATGAAAACAGGGAGATACTGGAGTCTAAAATTAGTCAAGAAGAAGTTGGGCTAGCCATTGATAATATGAAATCAGGAAAAAGGGCAGGACCAGATGGTCTTCCAGTTGACCTCTATAAAAAATTTAAGAATAAATTAATAAAACCATTTTTGGAAATGGTTTTAGAAGCATTTCAAAATAGTAATTTACCACCATACATGAATAATGCCTTAATTGTACTGTTACCAAAACCAGGTAAACCCTCTAATAAATGTGAAAATATGAGACCAATAAGCCTATTAAATGCTGACCTTAAGATAATCTGTAAAATTTTAGCAAGACGACTACAAGAAATATTACCAAATATTATTAACCGAGATCAGAATGGCTTTATAAAGGGAAGACAAGGCTTCCATAATGTAAGAAGACTATTTAATATTATCTATTCTAATAAAGAAGCACCGGATACAGCTCTCCTATCATTGGACGCCGAAAAGGCCTTTGATAGGGTCGAATGGCCCTTTCTTTTTGAAGTTTTACAAAGGTTTGGAATTGGAAATAATTTCATAAAATGGGTTCAGATAATATACAATAATGCTACAGCAGAAATCCTAACAAACAGCAATATTTCAAAATCAATAAATATCAATAGAGGATGTCGACAAGGCTGCCCACTTTCACCTTTACTGTTTACTATGGCAATTGAACCTTTAGCAATGGCAGTACGTTTACATCCACAAATATATGGAATTAAAGTAGGACCAACAGAACATAAAATCTCCCTGTATGCCGATGACAATTTTGTTTATGTCGAATCTTAAAAAATCAATTCCGACCTTGTTGAATTTAATAAAGAATTTTGGGGAAATATCAGGATATAAAATAAATAAAACTAAATCTTCAATATTAATGCTAAATGAGACCCAGAGAAATCACCCAGCTCCTGAGGTAAATCAATTCAATGTTGTAAATCAGTTTAAATATTTAGGAATCCAAATTGTGCCTAAGCTAGAATTAGTCGCCAGTACCAACTATGAAGCCTTAATGACAGACATTAATGAGTTACTTCAGAGATTGATGTCATTACCAATGTCGATGATCGGGAGAATCAATATACTTAAAAGTAATATTTTACCCAAAATACTTTATTTATTTCAATACATTCCTTTACCACCACCTTCAGATCTATTCTCAAGAATTAAAAAAAAGTTAGTGGAATTTATATGGAACAATAGGAAGGCTAGATTACGTCTGTCCTTACTATATTTACCATATGATCGTGGAGGTCTGAAATGTCCACACTTTATGTTGTATTACTGGTCAGCACAACTGAGGTCTATGACATATTATTTTTCATCAAATGATCTCCCTCACTGGACTGAAATGGAATCATACATTTTACCTTTACCTCTTCCCATATTCATATACTCAGACTCGGTAAAAAAATTACAGAAACAAGTTAAAAATCCATTTGTAAAGCATATGATCAAAATATGGTGTGAAACCACAAAATATTTAAAAGAACCACACTTATTGTCACAATTTAGCCCAATATGGGGTAATCAATATTTTAAACCAGGGAGAGCGGATGCTGTATTTAAAGTATGGAATTTAAAAGGGATTCAAAAGATTCAAGACTTATATCTGTCTTGTTCAGATAACATAATGTCTTTTGAAGAACTGAAGATCAAATTTAATCTTAATAGAACACATTTTTTTAAATATCTTCAGCTTAGGAACTTTATTCGATCAAATCAAAATAATGCTCTCATCCGACCTACTTATTCATCCTTGGAAAAAATTTTGATGAAAGATAGTAAGAGAAAGGGTATTATTTCAGAGTTTTATAACTCACTGACACTATTCTCAAGTGAAAACTCACAGAAAAGATTGAATTATTGGAAAGAAGACCTGCAAACTGAAATTTCAGAGGAACAATGGGAATTGGCTTGTGCAGAAGCTCAAACCAAATCAATAAATGTACGTCTTAAATTGATACATTTTAAATGGTTAATGCGGATGTATGTTACACCGGTGGAGTTAAATAGATATAACAAAAACATACCAGATACGTGCACAAAATGTATGGAAAGTAAAGGAACCCTATTTCATTGTTTATGGGAATGTAGAAAAATTAGAATGTTTTGGGAAGAGGTGAGGGTAACAATTGAAAAAATAATTTCAAAACAAATCATATTGAATCCTAAATTGTTTTTGTTGGGTCTGTATCCAGAAAAGCATAACTTTAATAAGAGTGAAAGAGCATTCATAGACCTCAGTTTGCTTAACGCCAAAAAATGTACTGCACTACTGTGGAAAAAGACTCATAGACCAGATGTGACTCAGTGGTTAAGACAGATGTTAACAAACCTTCCACTAGAAAGAATAACATACATACTGAAATCAAAGGAAATTGTGTTTGAGAATATATGGAGACCTTTCATTGATTATGTAAAGAATTTAAACATAACTTTTGAAGAAGAAGGTGAATGATGTGTGTGGACCTTGTAAATTCCAAACTGGTGAATGTATACTTATGTAATGAATTACCTAGATGAAACAGAGGAGCATTGTCGAAGACCTGTCTTTGTTAGTGGTTGTTGGTGTTTTTTAGTACAATTTTTATTTTTTTATTTTTATTTATTTATTTTTTTTAAATTACTTTAGTGTTAGTGTTTGATTGTTTGTGTTGTGTTTGTAAAAAAGGTTCAATAAAAAATATTGTGGAAAAAAAGAAAATGGAAGACATACAAGACCACAGATAATCTCCCTCGATCTGGGGCTCCATGCAAATCTCACCCGGTCAAAATGATCACGAGAACTGTGAGTAAAAATCCCAGAACCACATGGGGTGACCTAGTGAATGACCTGCAGAGAGCTGAGACCAAAGTAACAAAGGCTACCATCAGTAACACACTACGCCGCCAGGGACTCAATTCCTGCAGTGCCAGACGTGTCCCCCTGCTTAAGCCAGTACATGTCCAGGCCCGTCTGAAGTTTGCTAGAGAGCATTTGGATGATCCAGAAGAGGATTGGGAGAATGTCATATGGTCAAATGAAACTAAAATAGAACTTTTTGGTAAAAACTCAACTTGTCGTGTTTGGAGGAGAAAGAACACCATACCTACTGTGAAGCATGGGGGTGGAAACATCATACTTTGGGGCTGTTTTTCTTCAAAGGGACCAGGACGACTGATCCGTGTAAAGGAAAGAATGAATGGGGCCATGTATCGTGAGATTTTGAGTGAAAACCTTCCACCAGCAAGGGCATTGAAGATGAAACGTGGCTGGGTCTGAAAGACACTGCCCGGGCAATGAAGGAGTGGCTTCGTAAGAAGCATTTCAAGGTCCTGGAGTGGCCTAGCCAGTCTCCAGATCTCAACCCCATAGAAAATCTTTGGAGGGAGTTGAAAGTCTGTGTTGCCCAGCGACAGCCCCAAAACATCACTGCTCTAGAGGAGATCTGCATGGAGGAATGGGCCAAAATACCAGCAACAGTGTGTGAAAACCTCGTGAAAACTTACAGAAAACGTTTGAGCTCTGTCATTGCCAACAAAGGGTATTTAACAAAGTATTGAGATGAACTTTTGTTATTGACCAAATACTTATTTTACCGAGGAATTTACCAATTAATTCATTAAAAATCCTTCAATGCGATTTTCTGGATTTTTTTTTTCTCATTTTGTCTCTCATAGTTGAGGTATACCTATGATGAAAATTGGAGACCTCTCTCATCTTTTAAGTGGGAGAACTTGCACAATTGGTGGCTGACTAAATACGTTTTTGCCCCACTGTATATACATACACTACCGTTCAAAAGTTTGGGGTCACTTAGAAATTTCCTTATTTTTGAAAGAAAACCACTTGAACCACTTTGAAAGAAAACCACACACAGAAAACCACTGAACTAGCAGCAGATGCTAACATTGAGCTGGAGGGTTTTCACATGATACGAGCTGACCGAACACCAGAGAGTGGCAAAACTAGGGGCGGTGGAGTGATAATGGATGTTAACAACAAGTGGTGCAGACCGGGACATATCACTGTTAAACAACGACACTGCAGCAAAGACATTGAGTTGCTAGCTGTTAGCATGAGGCCTACATATCTCCCGAGAGAACACTTACACGTGATCTGCATTGTTGTTTATGCAAATCCGACGGCGAACGCTGGGACAGCGCGTGACGTCATCCATTCAGTAACCAGCAGGCTGCAGACAGAACACCCAGATGCTCTTCTCCTCATCTCAGGCGATTTCAACCACGTTTCACTGTCTCCCATTCTGCCCACTTTCACCCAGTATGTCACATGCCACACTAGAGACAATAAAACACTGGATTTGTTCTACGCAAACACTAAGGAGGCGTACACCTCATCACAACTCCCCCCACTTGGGAGATCGGATCACAACTTGGTTCATCTCCGACCGGTGTACAAACCCCTAGTGCACAGACAACCTCCGGCCATGCACACTGTGGAGTTATGGTCTGAGGAGACAATGGACACTCTAAAGGACTGTTTTGAAGCCACTGCCTGGAAGCAGCTCTGCGATCCACATGGTGAGGACATTGATGGCCTCATTCACACCTTCACGGGCTACCTCAGCTTCTGTGTGGACAAATCCGTTCCCACCAAGACCATACGGCGTCACTCAAACAACAAACCCTGGATCAACCCTGAGATAAAAACACTTCTGAGAGAGAAGAAGAGGATCTTCAGGTCGGGGAACAGGGAGATGCTGAAGTCCGTACAGAGGGAGCTGAGGAGAAAGATCAGAGAAGGCAAGGACAGCTTCAGGAAGAAGATGGAGGACAAGCTGCAACAGAGCGACATCAGCGGGGTCTGGAGAAACCTCAAAACCATCTCGGGGCTCCAGAATACCTCCCCCCAGGCCACGGGGGGCAGGGAGTGGGCGAACAACCTGAATCTGTTTTTCAATAGATTTGACCAACCGCCCTCCCCCGTCTGCACAACAACCACTGCTGCCTCTAAGAAATCAAGTCCTGCTGCCCACTCCCCACTCCACCGACACCCCCCCCACTCCCAACACACAGCCCCCCATCCTGACCCTGACCAAGACCCAGGTGAGGACGGAGCTGAGGAAGATCAAGGCGAGGAAGGCGTCGGGACCGGACGGCATCAGCGCAAAGCTCCTCAAGTCCTGTGCAGACCAGCTGTGTGGGATTGTGACGTATATCTTCAACATGAGCCTGAAACTGGGGAGGGTACCACAGCTGTGGAAAACATCTTGTGTGGTACCTGTACCAAAAACTTCCCACCCCAAAGACCTGAACAGCTACAGACCGGTGGCCTTGACGTCCCACTTGATGAAGACCCTGGAGAGACTGCTCCTTGCTCATCTCCGCCCCCTGGTGGAACCAGCGATGGATCCACTCCAGTTCGCCTACCAGCATGGCATTGGGGTGGAGGATGCGGTGATCTTCCTCCTTCACCGTTCTCTGTCCCACCTGGAGAAGCCCGGGAATATGGTGAGGATCATGTTCTTTGACTTCACCAGTGCTTTCAACACCATCCAACCGATGATCCTGAAGGACAAGCTGCTGCGCGCAGGGGTGGACCAGCACCTGTCATCATGGATCCTGGACTACCTCACGAACCGGCCTCAGTTTGTGAGAACCCGGGACTGTGTTTACGACACGATCATCAGTAGCACGGGGGCCCCCCAGGGAACGGTGCTGGCTCCCTTCCTGTTCACTCTTTATACTGCGGACTTCTCACACAACACAACACATTGCCATCTACAGAAGTTCTCTGATGACTCTGCGATCGTTGGTCTCATCTCCAACGGAGATGAAGCTGAGTACAGAGGGCTTATCCAGGACTTTGTGGACTGGTGCCATCGGAACTGCCTCCAGATCAACGCGAGGAAAACTAAGGAGCTGGTGGTGGACTGCCGCAGGCATGGGCAGCCCCTCACAGCACCAGTAAATATACAGGGAACAGACATCGAGATGGTGATATCCTATAAGTACCTGGGTATTCATCTGAACAATAAACTAGACTGGTCACACAATACTGACGCACTCTACAAGAAGGGACAGCGCAGGCTGTTCCTGCTGAGGAGACTCAGGTCTTTTGGTGTACAAGGGGCGCTGCTGAAGTCATTCTATGACACGGTGGTGGCATCAGCCATCACTTTTGGAGTGGTCTGCTGGGGCAGTGGCATTACCGCAGCCGATAGGAAGAGACTGAACAAACTGATTAAGAAAGCTAGCTCTGTCCTGGGGCAGTGCCTTGATCCGATGGAGGAGATAGGAGAGAGAAGGACGGTGGCTAAACTGTCATCTCTGCTGGAGTCCGAGTTCCACCCTATGCAGGACATACTGGATGCACTGAGGAGCTCATTTAGCAGCAGACTACATCATCCCAGGTGCACAACCGAGAGGTTTCGTAGGTCCTTCCTACCAACGGCTGTCAGACTGTACAACCTAAGCAGGGCTGCTCGCAGAGATAGCAAAAAGACGTAACAAACTAATAGTTTTTTTGAATGCAAAAGATGCAATAGACTTACACAATGGTCCTCTCCGGCATACAACTAGGAACATACCGGTCGCTATGGAGGGTGAGAATATGTATGGGCACATAATCATACCATGTAGGATAACTAAATAGACGGTTATGCTGTTTCATCCCACCTAGCAACAATGCTCTGCACTGTGTGTGTTTATATATTTACATATTTATTCCATCTAGCTACAATGCTCAGCACTGGGTGTGTTTATATTTATATATCTATATATTTATTCCATCTAGCTACAATGCTCCGCACTGTGTTTTTATATATCTACATATTATTCCATCTAGCTACATTGCTCCGCACTGTGTGTTTATATACTTGCATATTTATTCCACCTAGCTGCAATGCTCCGTACTGTGGGTGTTTATATATTTACATATTTATTCCATCTAGCTACAATGCTCTGCACTGTGTGTTCATATATTCATATATTTATTCCATCCAGCTACAATGCTCTGCACTGTGTGTCTGTGTGTGTGTGTGTATATACTGTATATATTTTATAGTAATATGTACATATGTATATTAGCTGCTCTTGCTTGCTTGTTTTTTTTCTTGCCTTCTGATTGTTGCTCTGAGTGTTGCTATCCCTGTGCTGTTGCAATCCTGGAATTTCCCCGTTGTGGGACTAATAAAGGCTTATCTTATCTTATCTTATCTTATCTTATCTTTTTTTCAATGAAGATAACTTTAAACTAATCAGAAATACACTCTATACATTGCTAATGTGGTAAATGACTATTCTAGCTGCAAATGTCTGGTTTTTGGTGCAATATCTACATAGGTGTATAGAGGCCCATTTCCAGCAACTATCACTCCAGTGTTCTAATGGCACAATGTGTTTGCTCATTACGTCAGAAGGCTAATGGATGATTAGAAAACCCTTGTGCAATCATGTTAGGTCTGCAATGCTGTAATTGCTGCAAATGGAGGATTCTTTGACAAAAGCAAAGTCTGAAGGAAAAAATTATTATTTCAAATACAAATCATTATTTCTAACCTTGTCAATGTCTTGACTATATTTTCTATTCATTTTACAACTCATGGTGGTAAATAAAAGTGTGACTTTTCATGGAAAAAACAAAATTGTCTGAGGTGACCCCAAACTTTTGAATGGTAGTGTATTTACATCAAGTGTCATGATCTGAGCACAGGGGGATTCTACTGTGCTCTGTCTCTTTGCCTTTTTCTCCCCTTATTTTCATAATGTTGTATTTTTGAGTTCTAGTCCTGATTATGTCATCTTTAGTTGGTTGTCACATATTCTGTATTGTTTCTTAGTATGATTTATTTTCCTGTTTACGTTCATTGTAGTTTTGTTATATGTCTGAGCTCAAAATGTCATCTTTGAGCTCAGACTCAGTTTATTGTTGAGTTTGCATTTCTGTTGTTATTTGTGTCTGCTTATGTGTCTAGTTTGGGTCTTGTCTTTCCTTTTTGCCTCTCTCGCTCTCTCTCCTGACACTCCCATTAGCTGTTCACAGTTTGTTTACCACTAGCTGTGAGCACCTTTGCAATCAGTACACCTGCAGCTCAGCTCCCACACCTGTTCGCATTCATGTCATTATCCCACCACTATTTAAGTTCACCTGCTCTCTTACTCCTCGCCGCGACTGTGAGATCGTATATTATATATATAGTATTATGGCGGTGCCCTGGGCTAGAGAGGGGTGACGCCCCGCCTCTGGGGGGGGGGGGGGGGTAACGTCACCTGAGGTATATAAGTCATCTGCGGGAGACATATTGTCTCTTTGCTGTGGCTCCTGTACTCGCAGTAGAGTCTCCTGTGTTCCTGGTTCTCGTTATAATAAAACTTATAAAATGTCACCTCAACTCCTCTATAATTTGAGACACAACATTTGGTGACGAGGATATACGGAGATGGAGAGGGCTGCTACCACGCTTCATCCTATTTTGGAGGCTCCAGGTGAGCTGTTGGTCCCTTGGGCCAGATGGTATGCGGCCTTTGAGAATTATCTGATGGCATTAGACCTCGGTGACCTTGATAAATTGTGGGCGAGGGCTATTCTGGTCCATAACCTGGGTATGGAAGGCCAGAGAATCTTGAGCACGCTTGGATGAGGTGACTCATTTGGCGATGTTGTGAGGCTCATGGCCAGCTACTTTCGCGCCCCTGAGAACATCATAATACCGCGCATCCAGTTCAGGCAGCGACGCCAGCGACCCAGAGAGTCAGTCCAGCACTTTGTGGTGGACCTTCAACAGCTGGCAGGAGAATGCAGGTTTGGAGCTTTGGAGAAGGAGATGGTCCGCGACCAGTTGGCTGAACACGTGGCCTATTCCTTGGCAAGAGTTCCCCTGCTAACCCATGCTGGTGAGCTAACACTGCTAGCGGCCTTGGAGCTAGCACAGCAACACGAGGCAGCAGAACGACTAATGAAGAATCTCGGTGATAAAGAGGCCCTGCCCAGGAATGACACACAGTGGAAGACTCTGGCCTTGAATTCGAATGATGGCAGCGAAGATGAGTGCGCAGCCATTGTAAAAATTAGGTCCACCCCGGGTACGCCAAGATGCTACGGCTGTGGATCCAGTAGGCACCACTATAGAGCGAAGGAGTGCACAGCGAGGGGCAAGCATTGTGGACAGTGTGGTTTGCTCCACCACTTCGACAGAGTTTGCCGTAACTTTGACAAGGAGGAACGGAGACCTGCAAAGGACAGTGAAAAGAAGAAGATGCCTACGGTGGTCCACACTATCTCGCCCAACACGGACGGTCGTATGGTCTGCAACATTCTGTTGGACGGGACGTTGATACCGATGTTGGTGGACATGGGGTCGGCGGTCTCCATCCTGAACCTGGAAACGGTGAGACAGTGTTTTCCCCACTACACACTGAGTAGAACGAGCATAGCCTGTTATGGATATGGCAGTAATCCCCTGGACATCGTGGGCTCGTTGTGGCTGTCGGTGAGGTACAAGGAGGACTCTATATGTGCAGCCGAGTTCATGGTGTCTCGAGACGGTAATAATTTATTGGGCTGTGACTTGTTTTATGGGCTTGGGTTCTCCATCACCTGTGGAGAAGTGGAGAAGTGGTTTGGTGGTGGACTTTGGGACTGGCCGTTTTATGTGGGAAGTGGCGAAGAAGTGTGGGACTTAGGGTGGCCCATTCAAGGTGAAGAGGGACGTCGCCAGCACCAGAGTACGCCGACGCGAGGGGGACTCCGTGCCAGTGTTTGCGGTCCCGAGGACGAGGGACCCGAACAGTATGGTCTGGCTCCCACAAAGGTGGAAGGTTCCAGAGAGTGAGCGCAGCAGGGCTTCGGTGGCCGGTCGAGTACCACTGTTGAGCCAGACGTTGCCGGTGCCGCTCTGATGCAACAACCATGAGTGACTGGGGTGGAACCAGACGGCACGAACCCTAGCCATGCCCAAAATGAAAACAAGGGACTAGGCTCGAGCAAACTTGGTGGAACACTGAGGAACCATAAAGGTGCCAGGTTGTAACGCAGAGGATGGAGAAAGCCAGTGACGCTCCCCTGGGTGAGGGTGATGATGTCCGCCCAAAGGTCGAGCCTCGGCTAGGACGGGTGCGCAGTTCGAGAGAGCTGAAGGTTGGACAGAGTGATCTGCGGGTGGTTCGGTCCGACGGCGATGGGTACCTGAAATTGACTGATGGGTCGAGATGGCACCCGAACGAGCTGCGGCGTTTGGGAAGAAAGGAATGTTAATGCAGCCCGTCTCCAATCATGAAAAACGGAGACGCTCTGGGAGTGGGCCATGGGACGGACACTCTAGAGGGGGGCCTTTGGGAGACCCGGGTTAGAACTTTGAGTGGGGGCTTACGGTGTGTCTGATTCAGTGCATTTGATAGTGTGTCTGCTAAGGTTAATGTTAAAATGTTCAATATAAGTTCAAAAAGTAAACAAAAGACAAAGTTAGTGTAAAAAATAAAACAAAGAAATGTGAAAGGTGTGGTATTGAAAATTTGAGTAAATGCTTTATGCACTTGACCACTGTTGTGACTTGTGAATGCCTAGTGGCTGAGTGTTGAGGGTGCAGTAACACCTGTGTATGAAAGTTAGTGTGGGGTGTGTGAGTGTGATAATTGCCCTATGTTGTGTGAATTGTGTAGTTTTTCTTTTAGGAGTCTCTGTGTCTAATTGTGTGATAACCTGCAAGTTTATGGAGTAGGGCACCGCCATTGTTCATGTTTGTAATTATTGTTTATTTGTGTATATATATGACTATTTACTTCGGGATTAATTTATTTTGGTGTGTGGCCCTTTTTCTTTTCAGTGACTGTTTGTTTACATAGCGGAGTGCTCCGCTGGGCCTGAGTGGCGAGGGTGTGTAGGTCTATAACTATTTTGTATTAGAGTGTGAGACGGGTGTAAATTATAAAGTTGGGTGAATTTGTGTGCTTGTGTTTTTTCGGCGGGGGGAGATGTGAGATTGTATATTATATATATTATGGCGGTGCCCTGGGCTAGAGAGGGGTGACGCCCCGCCTCTGGGGGGTGCTGTCACCTGAGGTATATAAGCCATCTGCGGAAGACATAATATTGTCTCTTCGCTGTGGCTCCTGTACTCATGGTAGAGTCTCCTGTGTTCGTGGTTCTCGTTATAATAAAGCTTATAAAACGTCACCTCGACTCCTCTATAATTTGAGACACAACAGCAATGTTGTATATCAACCTCCTGCCCATCTGAATGTTTCCTGTTGTGCTATATTTTCCCTCCAGTGCTTGGCTCTGCTCTGAGGCACAATTTGTAAGTCTTCCTTTATTTATCAATTTTCTTCCACTGTAATGCTGTAATTACTCTTCGACCCAGGCGCTTCGTCACTGCTCCCAGCACCCTCATCCCAGGCGCTCTGCTGTGTTGTCTTCATGCCCAGCTGCAGCTGCTCTCCCCCGGAGCTCTCAGCGTCACTCCTGTCGGCGTCTCTCTCGTCGGCGTCGCTCTCGTCGGCGTCACTCTCGTCGGCGCCACTCTCGTCGGCGCCACTCTCGTCGGCGCCACTCTCGTCGGCGCCACTCTCGTCAGCGCCACTCTCGTCAGCGCCACTCTCCGACCCAGGCGTCTTGTCGCTGCTCTCAGCATGCTCGTCCCAGGCGCTCCGCTGCATTGTCTCCATGCCCGGCTGTTGCTGCTCTCCCCTGGGGTTCTCAGCCTGCATGTTCCCGCTCTCCTGCTGCCAAGCCTCAAGCGGGGATGACTCCTGTCGCTTCTCTCCCTCTTCACTGTCATCGCACAATGTGCCGTCAAACTCACCAGTGCTATGGTCCTGTACCATGCTACACTCCTTGCCTGACCTGCCGTCTGCAGTGACCAGGAACTCCACCACTCACGGCCCCGGTCCCACCTCAATGCCTATCTGGTTGCCTGGAACTTGCTTTTGGTGTGCAGTTAGCTTTGTGGCTAACTTGCCCATAGACAGTGAGTTGGCCGTTAGCTTCTCCGAGCTAACTAGCCTAGCTCCACTTGGCGCCAACACTCCCACCATCCACAGCTTCGTGGTCCTTGTCTGCTTGGAGAATTACTCGGCCAGCCGCTCAACAGCATCCTCATAACACTCCGTTTCACCCAACTTACCAAGAATTCTTTGGCCTTCCGCGCTGAGATGGTGGGCCAGAAGTGCTTGTCTTCGTCTCCCGTCGAGTCTACTTAGGCCCAGATCCCCGATGTAATCCTCAAACATGGCCCACCACTTCAGCCACAGGATCACTGGCTCTCCCGTGTACTCCAGAAACGGTAGCAGGGATGGAAGTAGCCCATACACTCCCATAATTTTTCTTCTCGTCGCCAAAATGTTATGTATGAGGAAAGGAGTCGGAGTCTCTCTTCATGCAGCAACCAACCACACTTTATTAAGAACACAGAACTATATGTACAAGTGTCTGTGCCCGCCTGACATCACACTGTGGGCGGGTCCGGCAGCACACACACACTCCACACAACACAATACAGGACAACACAACTATAGTGCAAAAACTCAAGGTAGTGGCTATGGATACGAAAGCTGTATCCCTATACAAAAAATTCTATTGGTGCGGAGGAGTGTGACAATCCAGCAAAACCCTTTCAGATCAACTCCAAGCCAGCTGCAGCTGTGGTTTAGGTAGATAGTAAGTTGGGCCTGTGATCAGAAGGTTGCTGGTTCTTGTCCTACTCTCAGCATCTTGTCCAAACCGTTTTACTTGATATGAGATGAAATTTACACTTAAAATGAAGAGGCTACCCTTATGATTTGGGAGTGGGAAAGGTTAAAAAGGTAGTAAATAGATATCAATCAAAATTTTGAAATAAATACAGTGGTGTGAAAAAGTGTTTGCCCCCTTCCTGATGTCTCATTTTTTGTATGTTTGTCACACTTAAATGTATCAGATGATCAAACAAATTTAAATATTAGACAAAGACAACACAAGTAAACACAAAATGCAGTTTTTAAATGAAGGTGTTATTATTAAGGGGAAAAATCCAAACCTACATGGCCCTGTGTGAAAAAGTGATTGCCCCCCTGTTAAAACATAAATTAACTGTGGTTTATCACATCTTTGGAAAGCTGAATTCAATTTCTCGAGCCACACCCAGGCCCGATTACTGCCACACCTGTTCTCAATCAAGAAATCACTTAAATAGGACCTGCTTGACAAAGTGAAGTAAACCAAAAGATCCTCAAAAGCTAGACATAATGCTGCAATCCAAAGAAATTCAGGAACAAATGACAAACAAAGTAATTGAGATCTAAATATCTCGAAAGGGTTATAAAGCCATTTCTAAAGCTTTGGGACTCCAGCGAACCACAGTGAGAGGCATTATCCACAAATGGTGAAAACATGGAACAGCGGTGAACCTTCCCTGGAGTGGCCGACCGACCAAAATTACCCCAACGGTGCAACAACAACTCATCCAAGAGGTCACAAAAGACCCCACAACAACATTCAAAGAACTGCAGACCTCACTTGCCTCAGTTAAGGTCAGTGTTTATGACTCCGCCATAAGAAAGAGACTGGGCAAAAATGGCCTACATGGCAGAGTTCCAAGATGATAACCGCTGCTGACCAAAAAGAACATCAAAGCTTGTCTCAGTTTTCAGATCATCAAAACATCTTGATGATCCCCAAGACTTTTGGGAAAATACTCTGTGGACTGATGAGACAAAAGTTGAACTTTTTGGGAAGGTGTGTGTCCCATTACATCTAGCGTAAAAGTAACACAGCATTTCCGAAAAGGAACATCATCATCATCATAGTAGTCTGTCGTGGGCAGCAATGACTGTTTCATTTAGGTCTGATCAGATTCCTCCACACAGCTCTGTCCTTAGCCTTCCGCTGCCAGGAACTCCTGTCTATATCCAACTTCTTCAAGTTTCTTTTTACAGTGTCTTTAAATCTGAGCCTTGGTCTACCCTGATTGCGTTTGCTCTCGCAAAACTGTGAGTAGAGTAACTGCCGAGGGAGACGCTGGTGGTCCATCCTCTCAACATGTCTGAGCCATCTCAGGTTCATCTGTATTACCATGTCCTCCATTGATGGTAGACCAGCTCGTTTCAACACTTCTATGTTGGTTATCTTGTCTTTCCATGAGATGTTCATTATGGCTTGAAGGTGTCTCATCATGGACGCGTGGAGTTTCTTTACCTGCACTCTGTAGACAGTCCAAGTTTCAGCACTGTGCAATAGAGTAGCCAGTACTGTCGCTCTGTACACTTTGCATTTCACACGGATAGACACATGTTGATTGTTCCACAGTCTCTCCCTCAAGTTTCCAAACACAGCGCTCGCTCTTCCCATTCTGAGAGATAGTTCATCCTCCAGCATAGCATTCTCTGAAACAGTACTCCCTAGACACTTGAAAGTCTTGCACTTGACTAGTGGCTCTGTACCAATGCTGATCTCTTCTGGTAGTGATGTTGATAATTGGAACTTTGGTGGTTGATAAAGGCACTCTGTCTTCTTGATGCTGATTTTGAGGCTGAATTGGCTAGCTGCTCTTGCAAATTTCTCCACTAAAGATTGCATATCTTCCACACTGTGTGCACCTAGAGCACTGTCATCGGCAAAGAGCATTTCCTTACTACCTTTATTGATGTCTTATTCTTGGCTTTAAACTGTGCCACATTGAACAAGTCTGCTTCTTTCCTTGTTTGAATATATACTCCTTCTGAAGTGTCTTTGAAGGCTACCTCAAGCATGGCTGCCAGATATAGCGAGAAGAGTGTAGGCGCCAGCACACACCCTTGTTTCGCTCCGTTGCTTACTGAAAAGTCTTTACATACTGAACCACTCATTGCCACGTTTGCTTGCATACCTGTGTGGAGTGCCTCGATCATACCAGCAGTAAAATATGGTGGTGGTAGTGAGATGGTCTGGGGCTGTTTTGCTGCTTCAGGAAGCTGTGGTAAATGGAACCATGAATTCTGCTGTCTTCCAAAAAATCCTGAAGGAGAATGTCCGGCCAGCTGTTCGTGACCTCAGGCTGAAGCGCACTTGGATTCTGTAGCAGGACAATGATCCAAAACACACCAGCAAGTCCACCTCTGAATGGCTTAAGAAAAACAAAATGAAGACTTTAGAGTGGCCTAGTCAAAGTCCTGACTTGAATCTGATTGAGATGCTGTGGCTTAACCTTAAAAAGGCAATTCTTGCTCAAAAACCCTCCAATGTGGCTGAATTACAACAATTCTGCAAAGCTGAGTGGGCCAAAATTCCTCCACAGCACTGTAAAAGACTCAGTGCCAGTTATTGCAAATGCTTGATTGCAGTTTTTTTTTTTTATCACCCTTATTGTCATTCAACCGTACAACCAATCATGTACAGCAGAATGAGATTGTGCTTTACCTATCTACAGTGTTAATCACACACACCCCAAGTGCAGAATCAGAGGGCCGCTGCCATGCAAGGCGCCGCCACAGAGTTCCCTCCTCCATTCCATTTATTGCTGAGCACCAAGCTGGATGGCAGGAAGTTCCACTTTTATATGGTCTTTGGCATGACCCGGCCGGGATTTGAACCCCTGCCTCCCGGGTGTGGGGCGGATGCTCTACCAACTGAGCCACCACTCCGGTTGTTGCTGCTAAGGGTGGCCCAACCAGTTATTAGGTGTAGGGGCAATCACTTGTTCACACAGGGCCATGTAGGTTTGGATTTTCTTTCCCTTAATTATAAACACCATTTAAAAACTGCATTTTGTGTTTACTTGTTTTATCTTTGTTTTGTGGAGCGTGTAAATAAAGAGGCGGATTTGGCTTCAGACGATTTATTACACAACTCACACAAGAAGCATAGACAGAATGACATCTCAGCAAAGACTCTTCTCTTAAATACTATGGCATTCCTCTAGAAGCTTCTAACACACAAAAGGTCACACTGCATTCACTTCCTTAATCCTTTACCATTCCTCTAGAAGTTTCTAACAGACAAAAGGTCACACTGCATTCATCCTTCACACCTCCCTGTTATCTCCCAGGGAACCTCTGCTCTTTGTTCTTGACTAAGATGTTACACAATTATGCTCTCCCCATGTGCCGCCAAAGTCTAATATTTAAATTTGTTTGATGATCTGAAGCATTTAAGTGTGACAAACATGCAAAAAATGAGAAATCAGGAAGGGGGCAAACACTTTTTCACACCATTGTAAATGCCTCAGATTTCCATACCTGTAGCCTGCTGCTTTCAAGACATGCATTAATAGAATGTACTGGCCAATCAGATTTGAGCTGTGTCTGTGACAAGAATTCTATGGGTATGGTTCCGTATCCATAGCCAATGCCAAAATTCAAATTGTAAGACGAAATATCTTAAATTAAGACTGTATATGCTTGTTTTTTGTCTGAGGAGATATTTATTCTTGCTGTGCAGTTTTTATGTAAGAAAACTTTACATGCTTTCAGAGAGTTTTTAACTTGTTTTAAGCAATTTGATAAACAATTTCTTGTTCTGTTGGCAGATAATTTTACTTAAAATAACCAAAAATTTTCTGACAATAGATAATTTTATTTAAAATTGGGGAAAAATTATATGCCAAAAAAGTAAGATTAAATTGCTTAAACTGTGGAGAGAGGAATAATCAGGCAAGGCATTCCAAGCAGACAAACTTTATTCACTCTCTCACATCTCTTAGAATCAGAAAAAGCATTGACCTCATGCTGCAGGGTCTCTCCTTTATATTACAACACTCACTCCCCCTGCTGCCTGAGGTCTTGCATCACAATACATTCTCGCATCACAATTCCTATTGTCCCCCAATTGCTTAATGCTGCTGCCTGAGGTCTTGCATCACAATACAGGGACAAGAGTTGCAAATTAGCTAATAGCTATACACTCCATGTGTAACACATCAGATTGATTGTCATTGATTAATTGTCTATGTTTATTGCACTGTCCCTGTCAAATAAACTAATCTATCTATCTATACATTCTCCCGTCACAATTCCTATTGTCCTCCAGTTGCTTAATCCCCCATGCTCTTCCGGCAGAGTAATTTACTGCTTCTCCCTTCCTTCCAGTCTGAGATGAATATCACAGCATGGGTTCCCCATACCCCCCCCCCCCCCACAGTCTCAGACTGAGTGTTAACTCTCACGTCCTTTCGGCTTCAGCCTCCTCCCATATCTGCTGTAACGAGGGGTCTTCGGCTCTGCAGCGCTGCTGTGCCAGTGGGGGGTTCCTGGGGGTGTGTCCGTCTGTGGGTGAACAATGGAGGGGAGACATTCAGCATGCTTGTGTGACTGCTCTGATGAATCGTTTACCTGGGGAGTTCTCAATGGGGATCTTCCACGTCGAGGAGCTTGAGCCAACATCACTTGCTCGTCTGCCACCACAAAGGTGGGCTTAAGCCTGTCTATACAGATTTTCTCCCGGCGACCCCCCAAGTCTAACAAAAAATGTTTGTCCCCTGGTTCCAGCACTCTAAACGGGCTATTGTAGGGTGGGCGCAATGGGGGCCGGTGGGCATTGTGCCTGACAAACATGAATGCCGCGTCCTTCAAAGTTTTCGGCACAAAAGCGCGTGGAAAACAGTGGTGGGCCGGGCCCGGTAGCGTGCCTGCATCTGCACTATGCCGTGAACGTGGGGACGGATGGGTGTTCGGTGCGGGGTTATCTGGTAAAAATTCCCCGGGGAGCCGCGGCGGCTGAGAAAAAACCAGCTCTGCTGGGGAAGCCTCCAAATCCTCTTTTGGTGCGGAACGCAACCCTAACAGAATCCATGGCAACCAGTCCACCCAATTTGCGTCCGCAAGCAAAGCCCTGAGCACTGCTTTCAGTGACCTATGGAAATGCTTGCATAACCCATTGGCCTGTGGGTTGTACGCGGTTGTGCGATGAATTGCAATGCCCAGGCTATGGGCCACCGCGGACCAGAGGTCAGAAACAAACTGAGGGCCCCAATCGGACGTAATGTCTGGAGGGATGCCAAAACGTGCCACCCATGTTGTCAAAAAGGCGCGCGCCACGTCCATGGACATGGTGGAAGCTAGTGAGACTGCTTCTGGCAATCGTGTAGTGTAGTCCACCACTGTCAGGGGCTGTGTGAACCCCTGCGATGGTAGGAGGGGGCCCACGAGGTCCACGTGAACGTGGTCAAACCTCTTAGCTGGGATACGGAATGGCTCCAAAGGGGCCTTTGTGTGCCTGTGCACTTTGGCTCGTTGGCATGCCACGCAGGCTGCAGCCCACTCTCTCACCTGTTTGTGCAGGCCCAGCCATACGAACTTCACTCCCACCATTTTGACTGACACGCGCACTCCTTGGTGCGTCAGATCGTGAACGGACTCAAAAACGCGGTGGCGCCAAGCGCATGGGACCACCAGGCGCAGGCGTCCTGTGGAGACATCACAGATTGGGGGGACCCTCCGTCTTGCAGTACTCTGCTCTCCAGCCTTAACCCTGTTGGTCCAGACTGGAGTGTGCACACGTCCGCATCGCCAATCTGCTCTGCGGCCCTGGCCGTGTAATCTATCCCTACGCAGACTGGGGCCACTACTGCGTGCGAGAGGCAGTCCGCCACCACATTCAGTTTACCGGCCACATGCTGAATATCGGTCGTGAACTCTGAGATCGCGGCCAGCTGTCTCTGCTGCCGGCCCGACCATGGTTCCGAAACCTTGGCCATCGCGTATGTTAGCAGCATCTGGTCCACGAACGCAGTGAAGCTGCGCCCTTCCAGCCAGAACTGGAAGTGGCGTATGGCCAGGTGGAGAGCCAGTAACTCTCTGTCGAACACGCTGTATTTATGCTCACTGTGGCGCAAAGACCTGCTAAAAAAGGCGAGCGGCTGCCAAGAACCGGCGACGCATTGCTCCACGACGGCCCCTATGGCCACGTCCGAGGCGCCGGTAGTGAGCGCTATCTGAGCCACCGGGTCCGGATGTGCCAGCGGTACGGCGTTTGCCAGGGCTGTTTTAACCTCAGAGAATGCCTGCTCCCGCTCAGGAGTCCAGTTGACTCTGTCCACCAGTTTCCGTTTCTTGAGTGCGGTGTACAATGGCTGCATGAGCTGGGCTGCGCAGGGGAGGAAACGGTTATAAAAGTTAACCATTCCCAAAAACTCCTGCAGCGTCCTGACCGTCTGAGGCCGGGGAAAATTCGCCGCTGCGCGCACCTTGTCTGGCAAGGGTATCACTTCCTCTGGTGAGATGCGGTGTCCCAAAAAAATCGATCCCCGCCACGCCGAACTGGCATTTTACCAGGTTGATTAATAACCCGTGCTCCTCTAATCTCCGGAATGTCACGGCTGGCCCTCACGAGCCAGCATAAGATGCCACAGTCCAGTTAAGTTGCACAGGTGTTTATTAACAGTTAGGGGAAAGGGAAGGACAAGTTAACCAGCCGCGAGGGCTGGGCAACAAGACTACTAATTAGTACACAGGACGAACGTTGACAGCTGAGACGAGGAACACTCGCTCAGCGTCTGATAAGGAAAGAGGTGAGCCCTACGGCAGAGTACAACAATAAACATAGGTGATGAACACACTTACGGCGAGATGAAAAGGATTACGTTGGCGATCGTCTGACGAACATTTGACGAGACTGCCGCGAGATGCTGCCGCCGGCACTGGCTTTTAAAGCCGGCCGCTAATGACCGCAAATGCAGCACAGCTGTTCAGGCCTTGACAGCAGGAAACTCCCCCGAGCGTTATCCAATCAGAGCCCGGAGAGCCAGAATAACAACACCGCTGTCAAAGCCTGACAGGAATGGCACGTGGCCCGAGCGCGGACAATATTAGCGCTCGGGTCATGACAGGATCTCCCCCTCAAGGGCGAACTCCCGGACACCTGTTAACATCCAAACCCCCCCCACCCCACCCCAGGGCGGGTGGATGGGGGAGCAGGCAAAGGGGGGACAGAATCAGCCTCACAGAAAACCAAATCAGCACGATATCCTATCACACAAATCACAATAAAGACAGGGTAGGAACAGAAAACAGCCAGGGCATACATTCACAGGGAAAAAAAAAAACACACTATACAACACAGGAACACATACCACAGGGTAACATAGTCTCATCCCTCCAACAGGAGAGGGGAAAAAGGAAAAAAGAAAGAAAGAAAAACAGCTTTACAATGTACAAATATCACAAAGCTGGATTACCAGTCCATTTCAGAGAAAACAAAACAAAAACAAAACTCAAATCTCTCATGAATTGGCAGCAAACCAAAAAGAAAAAAAAACCCTCAACAGTTATGAACCTAACACTGACAAAATTTCAGTATTACTTACAATCATCTCTTACTAAGATAGAAACATACAGCATCCATCTTCTCAGGATGCCATGCTGTCACTGAGCTAGTCAAAAAACAAAAAACAGACAGATACTCACAGAATGTGGCTGATCAGATACCTTCAGTGCACATGAGTAATAATGGAAAACAGACTGCCTGTTACACATAAGCCGAAGACCCATAAAGTATTTCACCTCCGATACAAAAATATCAGATCTAAATTTGAAGTTATGCACTAATCACAAGGTTTCTTTTAGAGTCACCGTCAGTTAGCTTTCGCTTCTGAAGGCTAGTTTATTATGCAGATGACTCTATTTTGAGCTTACACACGTGGAAGAAATATCAAAAAGAGTTCAAAAGAGTTTAGAGATCCCAGTTAGTACTTAACTATTCAAATAAGCAGTTGTCTGAAGTGACAATCACCTTTAAGCAGTCAGAGTGCAAAGGTTCTGCAAGAAATTTAGCAGCTGAGACTTCAAAGGCTGCACTTCAAATCCTAATTTTAAGACTGATTAGAAAAAAAAAAAACATGGCCAAACTTCTGAATGCAGAAGCTGAACAAGTTCATTTTCTTGGCATTTGAATTAGACCAACTAGACCCTATTTGGCAGAATAAAGATCTACTGTAGATATTTCAGCCCGTGTTTTGCAACTAAAGGAATGCAATGGTACTTTGCTCCATGGATCAGCAATTACACGTTGCCTTGAAGCTTTCACAGCAATATTGCAACCCTACAGAGTGCTCAGAGGCAAGCAGAATGACCAGCAAGGAGAATAATCATGGTGGCATTATGTCAGATGAATAAAAGGAAAGGGTGGTCTGCTCTGAAGATTCACTGATCAGGAATGCAATAGTCAGACAACATTTTACCCGACTGGCTCCAAATGGAGACCTAAAGTAACAAACAAACAGTAGCTCAAAAACATGCGCGAAATCCCATGACAAGGGTACATATATCCATTAAACACAAAATAGGAGTAATATAAATGATGTTCAGAATAATCGTAACAGATCCTAATGTTGAGGAAAAGTGTTAACAAAATTAGATTTAACACAGCCTTCTTTCTTTCTTCTTCTTAAGCCTGAAGGTCAAAATAGGATCGGTATATTAAACAAGACTGAATGGGGAAAAAAAACACACACCGGGATGACAGGCATAATATACAGTTCAGGGGGCCTCCCCGCACCCAGCATCCAAGCCGCTAACAGGGGTAGCGGGACGTGTTCTGGCGGCCTACCTGAATCCTGGGACGGGGATGACCGTGCCCCCGGCAGCCGGACCAGGGTGCCAAATATACAGTTCTGTTTATCAGGAGGCCGGCCCAGGACGCCAAACGGGAAGAGCAGGCTTCCAGGTGGTCGACCTGCATCAACCTGCCAACAGGACCACTGGAGAGAGCTTGACGACGGTCTCCCAACGGAGAGGAGAAGCCAGGGAGAACCGGGCCAACTATGGTTAATCCCGGCGGTTCCAGGTGCGGGGAAAGGAGGAATGTGACGAGGATAAGGAATCAGTTCGGCGTTATTCAGCGGCGGTTCTGCAGCACCATCTCCGGATCCCAAACAAACAGGCGCTGATTGGGCCGGAACCAATCCGGTAAAGAATCCCAACTGGGCCAACGCTGCACCCACGGTGGACCCGGATTGGGCCAGAACCCCTCCGGTGATGGACTCAGACTGGGCTGACGCTGCACCCGCGATGGACCCCGATTGGGTCAGAACCACTCCGGTGACGAACTCTGACTGAGCCGACGCTGCACCTGCGATGGACCCCTATTGGATCAGGGCAGGTCCAGTACCGACCTCCAACTCTGAACCCGGAACCTCCGGTACAGCGATTGGCGTCTGCTCTGCACCGGCGACCTTGGGAGAAGGCTCAGAAGAAAAAGAAGAAGAACCGGGATCAGGGACAGCGGCAGTCCCAGAACCTGGCGAGACAAGCTCGGATGCAGTGGATGGCTGCACCCGGCTCGCCCCCCCCAAGAGACAGGCAAAAATGCTCAATAATAGAAAAGGCAAAGACAACACTGAGCACTTGCTTGATCTCAAGTTTGGACGCCGTCCAGGACTTCAACAATCCGGGCTCAGACGGGAGGAGGTCGTCTTCTGGCTCCCATTCAGCTGCGATGGGCTCCGCAGCCGGCAAGATGGCTTCTGCAGCCTGAGGACCCTCCGGCACCATTGTCCACACTGACAACCCTTATGGCGTGGTGGCAAGGGGCCCCTGGCCCGCTGGGTCAGACTGTTCATCCGTGGAGACCCGGGGACGCTTCGTCGTCGGTGCAGGCTCCATACAGCAGTCCGCTCTCCTCCTCCGTCCTTGACATGGCTGCGGGGCTAGAATCTTGTGCTCCAGGGCCACAGGCCCCCTCCTCATCCAATGACGCTTGACTAACATCGAGGAACACTCCACGGAGGAAGACACAGAGGCAGCGGGTTTAGTTATTACCTCAGCAGGTGGTGGAGGCTCGGGGGGCTGCGAACCCCAAACCTCACCCCCAGGAGTCAGACAAGACAAATCACTATTAGGAGAGAAAGAGTGAACTTGTACTCGCCTGTCTCCCGGAGGGAGGATGGTGCCTGCTGTAGGAAACGTTGCTCCTTCTTCTTCCTCCCGGGAGGTGGCAGAGGGCTCCCTGGAAGGACGAGGGGGAGCCGCACGTGATGGACCCGGCACGGGGCTCGCCTGAGCAGAACTCCTCATACACCCAGCAGCTGGAGAAGGCGTCGGAGAGGAGGGGGCGACAGGCGAGATGGGCCGGGCAGGACGCGCTGATGGGACAGTGGGGGAAGATGGCCCGGGGAGAGAGGCTGCGAGGATTCCCTCCTGGTGAGACGTTGAAGAGACAGCTGTCTGGTTCGGTCTGGTTCGTGATCGTCACTTCCTTGTGGTAACGTATCGTCACTTCCTGTTTTGCTGTCTGTCTGTGTGGTTGCTCTCCTCACTCTCCTGAGCTTTGGGTTAGCCACTAGCGATGGCTACTAGCTCTCCTTCCTCTCCTCCTCTGGTGTGCTCTCTCTGTCAGATGTTTAGCTACACCTCTGCCTCTTTTAGTGATAACGGTAAATGTAATAAATGTTGTCTTTTTGAGGCGCTCGAGGCGAGGTTGTCTGATTTGGAATCCCAGCTCCGCTGCATTGAAACACCATCTGTGCCAGTTACTCTTGACGGACGCCCCTTAGCTGCAGTGGAGCTAGCTAGCATAGCTAACCCTTTTAGCGGTCCTCCGGCTCTCCTCAGCAGCGAGGAGACTGGGTGGGTGACGGTGAGAAGGAAGCCTAGTCGCAAAGCCCCGGTACACCACCAACCTGTTCACATTTCTAATCGTTTTTTCCCGCTCAGCAACACACCTGCTGAGGAAAAAACTCTGATCATTGGCGACTCTGTAGTCAGAAACGTGAACCTAGAGACTCCAGCGGCCATAGTCAAATGCATTCCTGGGGCCAGAGCAGGCGACATCGAGTCAAATTTGAAAATGCTGGCTAAAAGTAACTGTTAATACTCCACAATTGTTATTCACGCTGGCATTAATGACATCCGTCTCCGGCAGTCGGAAGTCACGAAACTTAATGTAGAATCGGTGTGTGACTTTGCAAAAACGACGTCTGCCACTGTAGTATTCTCTGGGCCCCTCCCCAATCTGACCAGTGATGACATGTTTAGCCGCTCGTCATCCTTGAACCGCTGGCTGTCTGTGTGGTGTCCTGCAAATAACGTGGGCTACACTGACAATTGGAGCTCATTTTGGGGAAAACCTGGTCTTATGAGATGAGACAGCATTCATCCCACTTTGGATGGTGCTTCTCATTTATCTAACAATCTGGCATCTTTTTTATCCAAATTTCCAAAACCGTGACAACTCAGAGTTGGGACCAGGAAGCAGAGTCGCAGTCTTACACGCCTCTCTGCAGCTCCTCTTCATCCGCCACCCCTCAACTTAGCCCCTGTCTTCCCCGTCAGAGAATCGTTGTCTGCTCCCTCCAAAGTAAATAAAAATATAATGTATAAGCATCACAAAGTGATTAAACAAAATATTGGTAAAACTCAAATTAATCATAAAGCCTTAAATTGAATGATCTGGCCTCTGTTCCTCCTCATAATTTAAAAATTAAATGTGGTTTATTAAATATTAGGTCTCTAACTCCCAAGTCTCTGTTAGTCCATGATCTGTTAATTGATCATCAGATTGATTTCATTTCCCTTACAGAGACTTGGTTACGGCAAGAGGATTATGTTGGTTTAAATGAATCAACTCCCTCTGGTTATTTAAACTGTCAAAATCCCAGAAGTTCTGGTCGTGGAGGAGGAGTAGCAACAATTTACCATTCCAAATTACTAGTTAATGTAAAGCAAAAAACATGTTATAATTCCTTTGAGGGCCTGGTCCTCAGTATTGGGCACTTTAGCAATTTTAGGTTAAACCCAATTTTATTTGCCATAGTTTATCGTCCCCCATCAACCTACTCAGAATTTTTATCCGAATTTGCTGATTTCTTAGCTGATTTAGTGCTGAAATCTGATAGAATAATTATAGTAGGGGACTTTAATATACATGTGGATGTAGATAGTGACTGCCTTAATGTGGCATTTAATTCAATATTAGACTCAATGAGGTTTTCTCAGAAAGTAGGAAATTCTACCCATTATCTCCACCACAGGTTGGACCTTATTCTGACATATGGCATAGAAATAGAAAATCTGGTAGTGTCTCCTCATAACCCTGTACTGTCAGACCATTGTCTGTTAACCTTTGATTTTACTATTTCTGACTAGTTGGCTCCTAAAGAAAAATATTACTACAGTAGATGCCTCTCAAATGATGTTGTTACCAAATTTATGCAGACTGTTTCCTCTATGCCATGTGTCAACACAACGGAAATAAGCTATAGAGAGCCTGCTCCTTCTGTAATTGATAGCATGGTAGATAGTGTTACAGCTTCTCTGCATCAGATTCTAGTCATGGTGGCCCCTTTAAAAAAGAAAAAGTCTAATCAGAGATTTTTAACTCCTTGGTTCAACACAGAAACTCGTAGCTTAAAACAGAAGACTCGTCAATTAAAAAGAAAATGCCGCTCCACTAGATTAGATGAAATCTATTTAGCTTGGAGAAATCATCTTTTAATTTATAAAGACATCTCTTAGAAAGGCTAGAACAAGTTATTATTCCGCATTAATAGAAGAGAACAAGAATAATCCCAGGTTTCTTTTCAGCACTGTAGCCAGGTTGACAAAGAGCCAGGACTCTGTCAATCCTAGCATTCCCTTAGAGGCCTGTCTTAAGGAAATCAAAGCTTGGATGATTTGTAATTTCCTGCTATTAAATTCAGATAAGACTGAAGTCATTCTAGTTGGTCCAAAAAAACCTTAGAAATACCTTTCCAAATCAAACTCTTCATTTGGATGCTGTTACTCTTTCTCTGAATAGTTCTGTGAGGAGTTATTTTTGTCAAGATCTGTTTTTCAATTCACATATTAAATTTGTTTCTAAGACTGCCTTCTATCATTTGTGTAATACTGCCAAGATTAGGAGCATCTTGTCTCAGAGTGATGCTGAGAAGCTGATCCATGCTTTTGTTTGCTCTAGATTAGATTATTGTAATTCTTTATTATCAGGTTGTCCTAAAACATCTTTAAAGAGTCTTCAGCTGATCCAAAATGCTGCAGTAAGAGTTTTAACAGGTACTAGAACGAGAGACCATATCTCTCCGGTTCTGGCCTCCCTTCATTGGCTTCCCATAGAGTTTAGAATTAAGTTTAAAATCCTTCTCCTCACTTACAACGCTCAAAACAATCAGGCCCCTTTTTATTTTGAAGATCTGATACTACCCTATTGTCCTAACAGAGCACTATGTTCTCAACATGCTGGATTACTTATAATACCTTGAATCTCCAAAAGTACAATGGGAGGCAGAGCCTTCAGTTATGAAGCTCCTCTCCTGTGGAACCAACTGCCAATCTGGATTTGGGAGTCAGACTCGATCTCTGTTTTTAAGAATAGGGCTAAAACCTTCCTTTTTGATATAGCCTACAATTAGGAAGGGATCATGTGTCTCTGAACCCTCCCTTAGTTATGCTGCTAATAGGTTTAGACAGCCGGGGGACCTCCAGTAATGCACTTGGCTTCACTCCTTTCTTCACTTTCAATGAAATATTTTTGCTTGTCATTAACATCTGTTTGTTCTCTCCC
Source organism: Pholidichthys leucotaenia (assembly GCA_020510985.1). NCBI lineage: Eukaryota > Metazoa > Chordata > Actinopteri > Cichliformes > Pholidichthyidae > Pholidichthys > Pholidichthys leucotaenia. Next base: position 145,074,342 of record CM035837.1, read on the forward strand.
ATAGATTGAGTCCCCATCGTGCTGTTTGCTCTCTACATGTCTGTTCTTTTCTTCTTTATCCCCTCACCCCCCAGCTAGTCACAGCAGATGACTGCTCCTCCCTGAGCCTGGTTCTGCTGGAGGTTTCTTCCTGTTAAAAGGGGGTTTTTCCTCTCCACCATCGCCAAGCGCTTGCTCACAGGGGATCGCCTGATTGCTGGGGTCTTTCTGCAATTGTGGGGGTTTCCCCTACAGTTGAAAGGGCTATGAGATGACTGTTGTTGTGAAATGGCGCTATATAAGTAAAGTTGAATTGAACTGAATTGAAGAGAATACAGACAGAAGCATGTAACCATGCCGACATGACTAAAAGAACCTGAAATGAACAGAAGTGGAACAGAACCTAAATACTCAAGGGCACAATCAAGACAACACAGCACAGGTGGGAAGATCAATAATCACAGAAAGCTGACACATGAGGCAAATGGGAATGACAGGATGGTCGAGGCTACACACACACACAATCAGAGGGAGACACAGAACATGAGCAGGGGATCAGGGAAGACACGACCATGACAAATAATGACAGTGTAGAGAGAAATGAGCAGGCAAGACGGCGAGCTGGATCAGTGGAGACTTTATTCTCTCTAACATCAAGTCAACAAGAATACTAGCCCAGGTTGCAGGGCATCTGCCTTTTATCCTTACATGCCTTGCCTCGCGACCTGGGGGCTCACACCACAATACACATAATAACAAAGCCTGTCGGCGCATTAACATAACAGCTCAGTGGAGAAGCCACAGCCTGCCTGGAACATCAACATAACAGTCTTTTAGCACCTCCACCTCCGCTGTCCCGTCTCGACCCCCCCGTCGGCTTCTGTCCTCCTGTGCCATCAAGTCTAGGTGGAGAATGTAACGTCTAGGTCCAGACTCATGACAGAGCCCCCCTCAAGGTGAGGATTTAGATACCCCCAGGCAACACCAAAAGGACCCCCCCCCCCAAGAAAAGGGTACAGCAAAAAAAAAAAAAAAAAATCATCCTGGGTGGAAGGTGAAGGAAATAGGTTTGGAGGGAAAAAACAAGGAGTCCGCTCAGGACCCACACCCCTGCTATGGCAGGCCCCTGGGCCCCTAGGCCAAAGAACTCAGTTGTTCAGGAGGCTGGCCGAAGTCCCAGGCCAGGCAGACGATAAGGTGGAATGAGTTGGGTGGCCTGCCGGAGAATATGGGCCACTCAACCCAGCTGCTCAGTCTGTCGGGTGGCCGGCCTGAGTTCTTCAGCTACCAGGACTGCAGGGGTGACCCAGGAGGTGGCTCCCCCAAGGGGAGGCCCAATGAGGGAATGAAGGGCTGAAGGGGGGTAACCATGACGGTGTCAGGTGGCAAGGGAGGACCCACAATGGCATCTGGCAGCAGCGGGAGAACCCTTACGGTGTCAGGCAGAGGAGGAGGGGCCTTGACACCCTCGGTGGTCCTGGACTGGAAGAGAGTAGCACCCGCGAAGGCTCCGGGCCCTCGGTGGTCCTGGACTGGAAGAGAGTAGCACCCGCGGAGGCTCCGGGCCCTCGGTGGTCCTGGACTGGAAGAGAGTAGCACCCACGAAGGGTCCGGGCTGGAGCATTGCAGCACCCACGGTGGCTCCGGGCTGGAGCATAGCAGCATCCTCGGTGGCTCCGGGCTGGAGCATAGCAGCACCCGCGGTGGCTCTGGGCTGGAACTTTGCAGCACCTGCGGTGGCTCTGGGCTGGAGCTCTGCAGCACCTGTGGTGGGCCTTGGGTGGAGCTCTGCAGCACTCACGGTGGGCCTGGGCTGGGCCAATGTTGCGCCCACAGTGGGCCCGGGCTGGGCTGACGCTGCACCCTCGGTGGGCCTGGGCTGGGCCAACACTGCACCCTTGGTGGGCCCAGACTTGGCCAATGCTGCATCCTCGGTTTGCCCGGACTGGGCCAAAGCTGCACCTTCAGTGGGCCTGGATTGGGCCAGAGCTACACCTATGGTGAACAGGCTGACCCACGAGAGCACCAGGCCAAGAAGGCGGCCCATCAATGGAACACCGGACGAGGGCGAAGGAGGAAGGTCCACGATCACCTCAGCGGGGGGAGCTGGATCCATGACGACCTCGGGCAGCGAACCTGGACCCATGGAGACCTCTGGCCACGCTGGAACATCTCCGGTGACCCTGGGAGAGAGCTCAGAGGAGACAGACAGAGGAACAGGGTCAGGGTCACCAGCAGCGGCAGAGCCCGGTGAGGCAAGCTCATGTGCAGTGAGCGGCTGCACCAGGCACTCATCACCAAGAGCCAGGCAAGACCTCTCCAAAACTGATAAGAAGAAAACAAGAGAGAGCACTTGCCTGAGCTCAAGCTCCACCGCCGTCCAGGACTCCGTCTATCCAGATGGTGACAATGTCTCGGGTCCGGTCTTTTGGAGGTCCAGCTCTGTCTTGAACTCTGCTGCAGTGGCCTCCACAGCAGACATGATGGTGGTTGTAATCTTGGGGCCCCCAGGCAAAGTAACCCACGCTGGTGGCTCATCCGGTTTGGCAGCTGGGGGTTGGTTCACCGCTGGTGCTGGAACTAGGTCATCCAGGGCCACGGGCTCCTCCATCATCCGATGGTTCTGTTCCAGGGCCGGTGGACACTCAGGAACTGAGGGAGAGGACACGGAGAGGGCTGGTGAGCAATTGATTACTGCAGCAGGTGGTGAGAGCTCAGGGGACTGCAGACCCTGAGCCTCATTACTGAGAATCAGGCAAGGCATGTCATTATAAATTGACATAGAATGAAGCTTGTCATCCCAGTGTATGAAGTTATCTGCTGCAGCAGGCAAACAGTCATCCATCTCCTTGTCTATGGTGAGCTTGGGCCCCTCTGAGGATTGTGGAGGAGCCACCCCTGTAGTCACCGAAGTGGACTTAGCCGGGGAAAACATGGAGGACCTCTCAGCAGCAGGAGAGGGCACCGAAGTTGAGCAGGGAACTGCAGCTACAGAGAGGAGTGAAGCTGATGATTCAGACGGATGAGAAAGAAAGTTATGGCTGAGCTGCTGAGGGGAGGCTTCTGCTTCGGCGTAGAGAAAATGGCTGCTGGAGAGGCGGGAGAATTCCTCCGGCGGTCTGGAGTGGGACAACGTTGTTTTCATGGAGTTGATGGGAGAGGAATGGGTGCCGGAGGCTGGTCAGGAGTAGAAGCAATGGAGCCCCTGGAGCACCTCCCCTTCGGCACGTGCCCAGGCTTCTCCGGGGAATTCTTCATCATCCCTCCATTCTTGTGTTGCAGCGCAGCCACCAGAGAAATCTTCTCTCTTCCCTCAGCATGTTCCGACAGCTGAAGGCACCAGTGAAGAGCTGTCTCCGCAAGCCTCAGATACCACAATGCGTCCTCCGGGGTGGAATATGTGTGTGCCGTGGAGATTAGCCCATCAATCTCCATGAGAGCCCGGCATCACTCCCACCCCAGGTGCATCAGGTATCCCCGTTCACCTGCTGAGTCCATCATGTGCTCCAACAAGCAGGTGAGTGAAAAAGAGAAAAAAAAGGCAAAAGGCAAAAATACACACCTACAGCAGCTGGGTCTGATTATGGTGGCTGTATCCTGTCATGAACGCCCCTTCGGGGCAGAAAGACAGCCCATGTGCTGAACTGTAGTCGTGTCATTTAATAACGAAAAACCCAGAATGGTGCAAGAACACAAAAATACAAACAAAGATAATTTACAAAGGAGACACTCCAGAGCTGGAGTTGCTCTGGAGGAGATAATGGAGAAAAACTTACTGAGTAATGCAGTCCAGTAACATCAACAATGCAATCCATGTAATGCAATACAGCCACAATGAAACCGTGAACTGACAGAGCTTAAATACTGGGCAGGCAATGCGCAGCAGGTGTGGGCTGAGCCGGCAAGTGACCTAATTACCCAACTGTTCACAGCTGGGAAACAGACTGTGAACAGCAAGTGGGAGTGTCTGAGAGAGGAGGCACAAAGGTGTGAAAAAACCAACATATATACAAAAAACTGACAACATAATAATAACAAACAAAACTCAGAAATAAATTGAGTCTGAGCTCAGAGGGGAAATTAGAGCTCAGACTTATGACACATACTAATAAACATTAATACAAATGTAAATATGCCAGATTTAGTGATACTGCTAATTTGCATCTGTAGTCCCCCGGTGGGCAGCGGGGTGGTGGAGTGGTTAGCACTGCGGCAGCACAGCAACTCATCCTTGGCTGAGGGATCCTGGGTTTGATCCTGGGTTCGATCCCAGCCCCTGACAAACAGTGATCTGTGTGGAGTTTGCATGTTCTCCCCGTGTCTGCGTGGGTTTACTCCGGGATTTCTCCGGTTTCCTCCCACATGCCAAAAACATGCAAGTTAGGTCAATTGGCATCAAAATGGGGATTCTAAATTGTCCTTAGGTATGACTGTGAGAGTGAATGGTTGTCTGTCTCTCCGTGTTGGCCCTGCAATGGACTGGTGATCTGTCCAGGGTGTACCCTGCCTCTCGCCCAAAGATGCTGGTATAGGCTCCAGCCCCCCGCGACCTGAAAAAAAAAGGACTGAGCGGAGGAAGATGGATGGATAGTCCCCCGGTGGGTCACAAAACCATACAAACAAGCAGGTGTCCTTGAGTGCTCTGAAAGGCGCCTATAAATTGAATGTATTATTAGTATTATTAGTAATGCTGATTGTTCGCTCAGATGGGCGCCGGGGGTGGGGGTGGGGGTCTGCTTCTGTGGCCTGCGCCGGTGGTCTCCCTGGTCACTGATGGGCACTGGTGCATGTTCAGGCTTGCTGCATCTGCTTCACAGCCGCCTTATGAAACAAAGGTGAATGAGGGGCGAGTTTGAATGGGTACAGGAGTGGGAGCGAATGGGTGGGTCTGGGTGAGTGAGAGGGGTGCGCATGGGAGCATGTGGGTGTGAAGGTGTGGGGAGGGGTGTGTCTGTGAGTCGGGAGGTGCTGGATAAAGGGGGGTAGTGCATCTCAGCAACGTGGGCTCCCCTGGGCGGGGGGACTTCTTTGGATGTGGGGGTCCCCGGGGTGTGTGACAGAGGCACTGGGGCGGGCCCGCTGTGGGGGTGCCTCGGGGGGCTCGCGCCGGGGGGCGCGGGCCTGTCCCTGCCCCAGGGGGTGGGGTCGCTGGCCTCCTGGTGCCTGGGGCCCGGGGGCGGACGTTGGCCCCACTTGGGGTGGGGGTGGGGGGGGTCGGGCAGGTCCAGAGGTGTGGGCTCACCGCGCTGGCCGCCGAGCAGCCTGGCTTCCCTTGATCGTCCCTCAGGGGGTGGATGCCTGGCTTTCCTGGGGCTTGCTGACCTCGGACGTTTGTGCCCTGTGGGGGTTGGTGGTGCTGCCTTGCCTGCTTGGGGTTCCCAGGGGGAGAGCTGTTGCGACCGGCCCTCCGCTTCGTATGTTTCCTGACAAACCACTCATATGCACACACTTATTTTGCACGCGTTCTCATATGTATGCACACAGACATACACGCACAAGTATCTCTCCTTTAACAGGTGTGGAAACCAGACTTGTGTTGAGACATCTTTGGTGGAAGAAGCAGTTTGTCTTTTGTTTGTTTTAGTTGTTGGTTTGTTTGTTTGTTTGTTTTTGTCTGTTCCTTTCCCTTTTCTTTTCCCCCTTCACACACTTCCATTCCCTCTTCCCCATCCTGTTGGGTCTTCCATGGGTAAAACAATTAAAATTAAGTATTATTAGTATGTTTTAACTGGATGTATGCTCCCACTTTGTCCAAGCCAAGTGGTCAGGCAAGTGTGTTTTGTTGTGTCCAATGTCATGCGGTGGCCCTCGCGAGCCACCATAAGACGCAACAGTCGCCGGTGAGGTTTGCTTGATGTTTTACTAGTGAGTACAGGAACAAACAAAGTAATAGAAAGTAATGAGCCTCGGTGGGCTAAAACACACAACACCAGGCTGCTGATGAGCCATAAATGCAGCACAGTTGTTAGGTTTTGACAGCAGGAAGCTCCTCCGAGCACTGTCACAATAAGAGCTCGGGGAGCCAGAAGGTAACCCTGCTGTCAAACCTGGTGGAGATGAAGCATGGCCCAAGCGCGGACGACATCGGCGCTCAGACCATGACAGTACCTCCCCCCCAAGTGCGGGCTCCGAATGCCCAATGACACCCAAGCCCCAGGAACAGGCCTGGAGGGAGAGGACCAGCCATAGACCAAAAATCGTGATGAACACAAAAGCACAGAGACAGCCAGGAAAAAAAACCCCTCCCTAATACATGAAATAAACTGAACACAGGGCACAATAACAGAAAATCCAATATCCCCCAAATGCGACACCCATGATTAAGGCAGACTGCAAATGAAACAATTACAGGGCATGATAACAGAAAATACAATATTCCCAAATGCAAAAACCATGATTAAGGCAGACTACGAATGAAACAATTACAGGGTAAGATAACAGAAACTACAACATTCCCCAAATGCACAAAAGCACACAGGATGGCCAAGACAGGGAAAAAACCCATACTAACATGCACAAAAAACACGAAGCAAGATTATCACCCCGCATGACCTTAAATCCAGACAATTTAGGAAAATGGTGACAGGCAGAGACCAAAACCCACGGGGACAGTTCCGGTGGTCTCCCTGCGTCCCAAGGCCAACAGGTGAAAACGGGGGACAGTACATGATCGGGCGGCCTACCCCAGTCCCAGGCCCGGAAAGTCCAATCCTCCGGCGGCCGGATCCAGGTCGCCCAGCAGCAAACACAAAGTGTCAGGTGGCCGACCCAAGGCGCAGAACCGGCAAAACAGTTCCTCGGGTGGCCGACCTGCGTTCCTCAGCCACCAGAACCGTTGGACAACGGCCCGTGGCGGCCTCCCTGGTGGGGGAAAAACGTGGGAGAGCCGGGCCCAGCGTAGAAGGCCCCCAACGGCCCCCGGTGATGATGAGCAGGGGCGGTGACTCAGAAGAGGGGAATGATGGAGGTGACGAGTCCGCACCATGTCAGGCAGCGAAGGGTCTGCAGCTCCTCCACCATCCTGGACCGATACCGATGCTGCAGACGTGGCTGTACCCTCGTTGGACCCCACTGGGTCATGGCTGCACCCATGTCGGACTCCGACTGGGTCTCATCGAACCCCGACTGGGTCTCGGATGCACCCGCATAGGACCCCCGCTGGGTCTTGGCTGCACCCACGTTGGACCCCGATTGGGTTGGCGCAGCACCGGCGACGACCTCCGACCCCGAACCTGGAACCTCCAGCACCGCAACCAAGACTGGCTCCGCACTGGTGACTCTGCAACAAGGCTCGGAAGACAAGACAGAACCAGGATCAGAATCACCGGTAGCAACAGAACCCGGCGAGACGGGCTTGGATGCAGCGGATGGCTGCACCCGGCTCGTCTTCCCGAGAAACAGGCAAAAATGCTCCAGAATCGAAAGAAGGAAGATAAGGTAGAGCACTTGCCTGATCTCGGGTTCTGTCGCCGTCCAGGACTTCGTCGATCCGGGTTCAAGGTGGAGAAGTTTGTCCTCAGGCTCCCACTCAGCTATGGCGGGTTCCGCAACCAGCATGATGGTCACTGCAGTCTGTGGATCCTCCGGCACTGACGTCCTCGCCGATAACCCGCACAGCATGGTGGTAGGGGACCATTGACCCGCTGGCTCAAACCGTTCCAGCGTGGAGACCCGGGGACGCTTTGTTGTTGGCGCAGGCTCCAGGCTGCAGTCTGCTCTTCTCCTCTACCCACGACGTGGCTGCGGGGCTGGAACCAGGCTCTCCAGAACTGCAGGCCCCCTACTCGTCCGACAACGTAGGCCTGGCATTGTGGACCACTCAGCGGAGGGAGACACAGAGGCAGCAGGTTCAGTAATTACAGCTACAGCAGGTGGTAGGAGCTCGGGGGACTGCGAACCCGGAACTCCGCCACCAGGAGTCAGACAAGGCAGATAACAATTATGATGGAACAAATAAACTTGCACTTGCCTGTCTCCTGGAGGGAGGATGGTGCCTGCTGTAGGAACATTGTTCCTCCCTCTCCCCGCCGGATGGTGATAGAGGGCCTCCTGGAAGGATGAGGAGGAGCCGCTCGCGATGGATCAAGGACGGGCCTCGCTGAAGCAGGACTCTTGGCACGCACAGCAGCCGGGGAAGATGCCAAGGAGGAGGGGGCGACGGCTGAGGCGAACCGGGCACGAAGAGCTGATGGGACAGCAGGGGAAGATGACCCAGGGGAAGAGTCTGTGGGGGTTCCCTCCAGATGAGATGCAGGAGTGGCAGCTGTCCGAGAGGTAGAGTCCTTGCGACGACCTGGAACTGGATCCGGACGGGGGTTCTTGCTGAGTCTTGTTTGCAGCGTGGTGACGACGTTCGCTGGCCGATGGCGAGGCGAAGGTGAGGTCCGGGAATTGCCGCTCCTGTGCGGAAACAGAAGCGAGCAGGGCGGCGTACTCAGGAAAGCCACTCAACTCTGGATTCCTCTCCACCAGCCTGACAGCCGCCGTCACATGCCTAATTTCTGCGTGGGGTGAACAGCGAAACGGGCTGCCGCCACTCGGTCCCGGATGGAAGCAGCTGTGCATTGCTTCTCCGGGGGATTCCCGAATGACGACACACTCCGACGGGGATCACCCCTGGGTGGTGCAAACTCCTGGGCCGGAACGGAGGCAGGAATGGGATCCAGACGTGAGGAGCGAGGATGCCTCCTCTTCGGCTTCCTGCCGGGGTTTCCCTCCAGCCCACGGAGTCTCTCTCGTTGCGCAGCGATGTCAGCCTTCCTCGCTGTGATTTCCGGGTGGTTGGAATAGCGGGGAAGGCGCATTATAATGTTCTCAGCAAGGTCCAGGTGTTGGCGTATATCACTGGGGGTGTACAGCGTAGCGGTGAAAAGCGTTCCATCGACATAGTCCAGAGCCTCCGCTAGCTCGTAGCCCAGGCGCCGAACGCTGTGCCTGAAAGATGACATCCTCCCAACACGCAGTTACCCAGACAGGGAAGAACAAATGTCCAATTGCAAACTCACCGGGAACGGCATCTCGGTTTGGCGCCTCTGTTTAGGCGCCATGGCAGCAGCCTACTGTCACGCGGTGGCCCTCGTGAGCCACCATAAGACGCCAACAGTCGCCGGTGAGGTTTGCATGATGTTTTATTAGTGAGTACAGGAACGAACAAAGTAACAGAAAGTAATGAGCCTCGGTGGGCTAAAACACACAACACCAGACATAGGGGATGATAAGGCTGACAAGAAGCACACTTACAATCTTGACCACGAACAGGGAATGTAGACGATCCGTTGTCGTGGAATAGTAGAGGAATATTGACATCTGAGGCGAGGAACGCTCGCTCAACGTCTGAAAAGGGATAATCAATGAGACTGCTGCATTGTACTGCTCTTCAGCACCTGCTTAAATGCCGGGCTGCTGATGAGCCGTAAATGCAGCACAGCTGTTAGGTTTTGACAGCAGGAAGCTCCTCCGAGTGCTGTCACAATAAGAGCTCGGGGAGCCAGAAGGTAACCCTGCTGTCAAACCTGGCGGAGATGAAGCATGGCCCGAGCGCGGACGACATCCGCGCTCAGACCATGACATCCAGCCTAGTGCACATTAGTAGAACAGTCATGGTGTTTAATCAGCATCAATGATTTTTAATTTTTCACAATATATGTGAGAAATATCAATCTGGTTTTCGGGCTTGCCACAGTACAGAGACTACATTAGTCAAGATTTTAAGGATCTCAGATCCAATATGGATCAGAATAAGCCTTCAGTTTTAGTGCTACTTGACTTAACTGCAGCCTTTGATACTGTGGACCACTCAGTTCTTTTAAATAGACTTCATTTTATTGGTCTTTCTGGTTCAATTTTAAAATGGTTTCAATCATATCTCAATAACAGAGAGCTTTTTTTGTAAATATTGAGGGTCAGTCATCTAAAAGCTATAAGATAAATTACAGTGTTCCACAAGGTTCAATTTTAGGTCCATCACTTTTTAATATGCTGCCACTGGGTGAGGTCATCATAAATTTCCAGTTATGCTGATGACACCCAGCTATATATGGCAGTGTCTCCTGATGACCCTGGACCTATTGATTCTCTTTTAAACTGTATTTATGATATTAAACAGTGGATGGCAAACAACTTTTTACAGCTCAACGAGGACAAAACAGAAATTTTATTTATTGGGATGGAAGCTCAGAGAGAGAAACAGTCAGTACATTTACAGATACTGGCAACAAAGTCCTCCAAAACTGTGAAAAATTTGGGAGTGATCTTTGACCAGGATCTTAGTTTTAAACAACATATTAGAAATGTAACTAAGGCTGGTTTTTATCATCTAAAGAATATCTCCAGAGTGTGGCAGTTTCTCTCTCAAGCTGATGTAGAGACACTTTTACATGCTTTAATTTCTTCTAGAATAGATTATTGCAATGCTCTTCTTTCTGACCTTCCTAAAAAGACTATAGCCCCCCACAACTACTCCAGAATTCAGCCACCTGGGTTCTGACCAAGACGAGAAAGAAAACACACATAACCATTTTAAAGTCTCTGCATTGGTTTCCTGTCAGCTTCAGAATAGATTTTGAGGTTCTTTTATTGGTTTTTATGGATCTTAATGGTCTTAGCCATGATTATTTATCAGAATTGCTTTTACATTATGAGCCTTCAAGAACCCTCAGGTCTTCAGGTCAATGCTTTTTAATCATTCCTAAAGTCAGAACTAAAACTCACGGTGAGATGGCTTTCTGTCATTAAGGTCCACATCTGTGGAACAGCCTTCCTGAAGACCTGAGGGCAGCAGAGAATGTTGATACTTTTAAAACCAACCTAAAGACCCACCTTTTTGACCTGGCTTTTATCTAAACTTATATTCGTTTTTCCCCATTTTACCTTTTCTTACACCTTTTTATCCTGTTTTAACTATTTTTTATCCTGTTTTAACTTTTTTTAACTTGTTATCCACCTTATACCTGGGGGTGCCGCTGTAGGAACGATTATGGGCGGAGTAGCAGGGGCATTTAAAATAGAGTTTTTAAAAGTTTTTCAAATTCATTTTAATGTATAGTCCACATACGTGTTTTGCACTCAAGTGGCAGCTAATTTCAGTTCTGCCAGTTTTTGTATTTTTTGAATGTTTTGGTATAGTTCTGGCACTTGTGATGTTCATGGTTGTGCCAATAGACTGGATAAATGGAGGCTTCTCACCACACGGTGACAGACGACATCCAAGCACGGTGTTGTGGTGTACGTCTGCTCTAAGGTAAATTTGACTATGTCCAACATACTTTAACAAAATGCAGCTGACTTTATTGCGATGGAGACATGCTGGTCTGAATGCGCACCGAGTCATTATGAGTACAGGCAACGAGAAGTCATAAATCATGACCCTTTCTTTGTTTGGTAGTGGCAAAGTCCAGGAAAAACCCCAGTGAGTGCCTGGTATCATTGGAAAGCTTAGGAATTGTACTTTCTAAAAATACCTATGTTTTTGCAGAAGACATAACTCCCGACCGATCAAACTTGAGTTTTCAACCTAGCTACAATATAAACAAACCGGCTTTGTCTGGGTCAGTTTTCGTGCACTTTCTACAAATTAAATATCATTTTGAAGGTCTTTCAATACAGAGTATGGAAATAACGTTACTTTTTGAAAATGTCCTCAAAGTGACTCATTTTGCCAGCACAGGCCATTTGTTTACAGCATTAGCATCTTAGCAGCGGTGCTAACTAATGGAGCTACTATCTACGAGGCCACTTTTTAAGGTCATCTTCCCATTCCTTGATAGTCGTGGGAAGTGGTATGATTATATTACTGTTTTGAGGTGCAATAGGCCATGTTCCCACATTCCTGATGCCGAAGTCATTGTTTTTGAACAAGGAAAAGTGTCCCGTTTCGGTGACAACCACATGTTCTAAACTAGTACTGGAAGTTGCTGCCATAATTCACGCAAAGCATCATGGGGCCTAGGAATAAGGTGGATTGCTTGGTTTTATGTCTTATTACCTCTGGTTTTTCCTCACTGATAGTGCTTCCTCAGTTCACTTTTAATGTTTTATATGTTTTGTTTTATTTGTTTGTTTGTTTTTACATGGTTTTATGGTAGGTTGATTAGTCGGTGTGTTGTGAGTGTGTGGGGGTGGGTGGGTGACACTATGTTTTGGCTTTTGGTGTATGGTGTTTATTATTTTGTACAGCACTTTGAGTTGCTACCACTGTAAGAAAGTGCTTTATAAATAAAGTCTGATTGATTGATTGATTAAATGATTGATTTAATCAGCATCAGTGATATGTTACACCTGTCATATGATGGATTATCTTATTGAAAAAAGTGCTCTTTAACACAGATTGTTTAAGATAAAATGCTTAAAAGTTGATAGATTTTTGTGTGCAGAAATATTTCACATCAACCAATGAGTAAAAATTGAATTAAAAATACGTTTTGCATTTACTTTAATACTATTTATAGTCTACCTTTAATTTCAGAAATCTTAGAAAGAGTTGGGCTGCACGGTGGCGCAGTGGTTAGCACTGCGGCAGCACAGTTTACCCTTGGCCTGGGGATCGTGGGATCGATCCCAGCCCCCGACCAACAGTGATCTGTGTGGAGTTTGCATGTTCTCTCCGTGTTTGCGTGGGTTTACTCCGGGATTTCTCCGGTTTCCTCCCACATGCCAAAAAAACATGCAGGTTAGGTTAATTGGAGACTCTAAAGTGGCCCTAGGTGTGAATGTGTGTGTGAATGGTTAAGGGATAGCGCCGTATCGTGGCTGCTTCATCCATCCAGGTGGTGGATGACCCTCAATTTCCCCTCTGGGGATCAATAAAGTATACTAAATCTAAAAAAAATCTAAAAAAAGAGTTGTTGCTATGCAGTTATTTGATCCCTTGCAGGGAAATGGTTTATTTGAAGAGTTTCAATCAGGGTTTAGAATTCTTCCTAGTACTGAAACTGTCATGGTCTGTGCGCTAATGTCGTCCGCGCTCAGGCCATACATCATCTCAGCCCGGCTTTTGTTATGACAGCGTCTCAGCAGGCTTCCGGCTGTCAAGCTCCACGGGACGGCTGGAGGCCAATTACCTTAACTCACCGGTTGGCCCTTGGCTCTTATTAATGCCTCGCAAGAGCCATTTGTGACAGAAACAGCTTTAGTGAAGGTCACTAACGACCTCCTTATCACATCTCATAATGGACTTGTTTCTGTACTTGTCCTTTTAGACCTTAGTGCAGCTTTTGATACTATTGACCATAATATTTTACTTGATAGATTAGTACACCTTGTTGGACTTAATAAAACTTCTTTGCAATGGTCTAAATGTTATTTATCTGATAGGTTCCAGTTTGTTCATGTCAATAATGAGTTTTCTTTGAATTCAAAGCCCTATCACAGAGTTCCACAGGGATATGTACTAGGCCCTATCTTTTTAGTTTATATATACTTCTGCTAGGCAATATTATCAAAAAGCACTGCATACATTTTCATTGTTATGCAGATGACACACAATTATATTTGCCAATGAAGCCAGATGACAGTAATCAATTAGCCAAATTAGAGGTTTGTCTTAAGGAAATCAGAGCTTGGATGACTTGGAAGCCCACTCCTTCTCCGGATGAGCAGGCCTTGAGTCTGGATCCGGCTAGCGTGAACAGGACCCTATGCAGGATCAACCCACACAAGGCAGCTGGCCCAGACAACATACCGGGTCGCAGAGCAGCTTAAGAATGTCCTCACCAACATCTTAGATAGATACTGTAGATACTTTATTTCGAACAAAAAAGCAAAAAAACAAAAAAAACAAAACAAATGACAAGTGCAATAAAAGTGACAGTACACAGTGCTCAAAAGGGAGAAGGAAGAAGTTGACACTTATTTACTCCAACTCCTCTTTTCCCTAAATACAACCCATGTGAAATATATACCTATTACCTCAATTAAGACCCCAAGTAGACAATTAACTATATTTTATACATATCAACATTGACACCCATCCATCCCTACATACATACAGTCCATACATCTATATCCAGCCCCAAACAACACAGATATACACAGATATGCACAGTACTGTCCCACCTTCCCTACCATAGTGTCCCAGAGTGAGCTTAATGCATCGTACATATTAATACTACCCCTAACATATATCCTTTTAACAAATAATGTTTATACCTATTTTTGAAGTGATTTCTGTTTGTACATAGTTTTAGTTCCAGCTCCAGACTGTTCCACAAATCCACCCCATAGACAGATATGCATAGACTTTTCTTAGTTGTTCAAACCTTAGGTTTTGTAAAGTTTAAGTCTCCTCTCAAATTATAATCATTGTCTCTTTTTTTGAATATTTTTTGTATATTAGTTGGGAGTTGATTATTAATTGCCCTGCACATTACTTGAGCAGTCTTATATTTAACTAAATCCATGAACTTTATGGCATGTGACTTTAAAAACAATGAGTTGGTATGGTCTCTATATCCTACATTATTTATTATCCTTATAGCTTTTTGTTGTAATGTGCATATTGGCTGTAGGTTGTTCTTGTAGGTGTTTCCCCAGACCTCTACACTGTAGTTAAGATATGGTACAAACAGTGAATTGTACAATAAGAATAATGATTTATAGTCCAAGATGTGTCTTGTCTTCCCCAGTATCCCTATACATTTTGCCAACTTGGCCCGGATGTGACAGATGTGAGGTTTCCAGTAGATTTTATTGTCTAGCTCTTCAACATCTCCCTGTCTAAAGCTGTTGTCCACACATGTTTCAAGACTGCCACCATAATACCAGTCCCGAAGAAGCCCATCCCATCCAACTACAATGATTACTGGCCGGTAGCACTGACCCCCACAATAATGAAGTGCTTCGAGCGGCTAGACATGCAGAACATCAAGTCCACCCTGCCTCCCTCTCACGACCTATTTCAGTTTGCATACAGGTTGAACAGATTCACAGAAGATGCCATCGCTCTCCATCCAGCCCTCACCCACCTGGATTCAAAAAACTCTTACGTGCACATGCTGTTCTTTGACTTCAGCTCAGCATTCAACACAATCATCCCCCAGCACCTGATACAAAAACTCAGACACTTAGGACTCAAAACCTCTCTCTTTAACTGGGTGCTGGACTTTCTCACAGGGAGAACACAGAACATGTGGGTTGGCAGCAACACATCCTAGACCATCACACTGAGCACAGGGGCTCCACAAGGGTGTGTGCTCAGCCCGCTGCTCTTCATCCTGCTGACCCATGACTGCATACCAGCCTACAACACCAACCACATAGTCAAGTTTGCGGACGACACAATGGTGATGGGCCTCATCACCAACAACGAAGAGGCCAACTACAGAAATGAGGTGAGCCAACTGGTCCAGTGGTGTAAAGACAATAACCTCTTCCTGAACGTGGAAAAACCAAGGAGATTGTAGTCGACTTCAGGAGGGGGTCACACACAGCACCCCCCTTTGATCATCAAACGATGTAGCTGGGACAGGTGAGCAGCACCAAGTTCCTGGGGGTGCACATCTCTGAGGACCTCACCTGGTCCAACAACACCACATCACTGCCAGAAGGCTCAAACTCACTCCATTTCCTCCGCAGACTGAGGAGAGCACAAGTCCCACCCCCATAATGCAGTCTTTCTACTGGGGCACCATTGAGAGCATCCTCACCAACTGCATCACAGTGTGTATGAAGCTGCACCGCCGCCTGCCGGAAAACACTACAATGCATAGTGGATGCAGCCAGCAAGCTCATCAGTGCCCCCCCTCCCCCCTGCCCCCCCCCCCCCGGACATCTACCTCACCCGCTTCAGCCATCAGCATTACAAGCGACACCTCCCACCCCTCACACTCCCTCTTCAGCCCTCTGTCCTCAGAGAAAAGGTACCAAAGCGACCAAACAGTGATCTGTGTGGAGTGTGCATGTTCTCCCGTGTTGCGTGGGTTTACTCGCGGATTTCTCCGTTTCCTCCCACATGCCAAAAACATGCAGTCAGGGAGTTAAGGGGCGCTTGCGCACTGCAGCGACTGGCAGCTGGTGGCTTGTCACCGGACTGCAAAACAAATCTACCTACGGGTACAAATAAGTAACAAAAAAACAAACAAAAAAAAAAGCCCTCTGGGGCCGCTCCACAAGACTGCTGAACAGCTTCGTTCAGCAGGCCATCAGACCCTAACTCTGTCCACCCCCCCCCCCCAAAAGGTAACACCCGCACAATAACTACCTCAGCTGCTGGCACAGAAAAAGATTCTAGAGATTCAAAGGCTTTATTATCATGTGCACAGTTAAGAAATGCTACATTTTCTGAGCAATGAATTCTTACTTTGCTCTCCGAATGATTGCCAAGTTAAAAGGTACAGAAACAACAATTCTAATAGGTCATGACACACTAACACAGGAACTCAATCCTAATACTAATGGATGCTAATAACACACAACACCAACACACAGTTAGGCAGTAGAGGAATGAAACTGAAAATTCACTGGATGACTAAGTGATAGTAATCCAAAGACATGCATGTTAGGTTAATTGGTTGTTCTAAATTGTCCCTAGATAGCTGTCTCCTATAGGCCCTTAGGGTAGAGGGTTAGTACTAGTGAAGCGCTTGAGTGGTCTTTGAGATTCGAAAAGCGCTATATAAGTTTATATATATATTTTTTTATTTTTTTTTCCTCACTTCCGGCGCCACACGAGTCGGCTGCCTTTTGCAACAGCGGCTCAATTCTGAGTCTTTTTTCCTTCCTCTCTCTTTTGATCCGGTGACAACTCTCTGATCCGCACACCTTTTCACTCCATTTATATCACGGACACACAGATCGCCCCAATGTTCTCCCGAGCCGGTGGACGGAGCCACTGTTTATAGCAGGAGACGGTACAGCAGGGAAGAGCTGCTAGCACTCAACCGCCACCCGGTGCTAACGGAAAAACTCGACATACCGGGAGAACTGAGGCAAAACGCCGTGGGTGCCAGGCTGGAGTAAGGCGAAGGCAAGCAATTATAAGGTACAGACCCACCCTTCCATCCGTTGTTATGGGGAATGTACGATCGTTACTGGGAAAGGTAGATGAGCTAGCGGCTATCTCCTGCTATGATAGCATATACTGGGAGTGTAGTCTGTATCTATTCACAGAGACTTGGCTAACCGAATTAGCAGCAGATGCTAACATTGAACTGGAGGGTTTCTAAGCAATACGGGCAGACCGAACATCAGACAGTGGCAAAGCAAGGGGTGGTGGAGTGATATGTATGTTAACAGCAACTGGTGGCAGACCGGGACATATCACTGTTAACAACGGCACTACAGCAAAGACATATAGTTGCTAGCTGTTAGCATGCGGCCTACATATCTCCTGAGGGAATACTCACACGTGATCTGCATTGTTGTTTATGCAAATCCGACGGCGAACGCTGGGGACAGCGCGTGATGTCATCCATTCAGTAACTGGCAGGCTGCAGACAGAACACCCAGATGCTCTTCTCCTCATCTCAGGCGATTTCAACCATGTTCACTGTCTCTCATTCTACCCACGTTTGTACCCAGTATGTCACATGCCACACTAGAGACAATAAAACACTGGACTTATTCTATGCAAATACTAAGGAGGCGTACACCTCATCACCACTCCCCCCACTTGGGAGATCGGATCACAACTTGGTTCATCTCCGGCCGGTGTACAAACCCCTAGTGCACAGACAACCTCCGGCCATGCGCACAGTGAAGTTATGGTCTGAGGAGGCAATGGACACTCTAAAGGGCTGTTTTGAAACCACCACCTGGGAGCAGCTCTGCAATCCACATGGCGAGGACATCGATGGCCTCACTCACACCATCACGGACTACATCAGCTTCTGTGTAGACAACACCGTTCCCACCATACGGTGACCATACATAGACCATACGGCGTTGCTCAAACAACAAACCCTGGATCAACCCTGAGATAAAAACACTTCTGAGAGAGAAGAAGAGGTTCTTCAGGTCGGGGAACAGGGAGATGCTGAAGTCCGTACAGAGGGAGCTGAGGAGAAAGATCAGAGAAGGCAAGGACAGCTTCACGAAGAAGATGGAGGACAAGCTGCAACAGAGCGACATCAGCGGGGTCTGGAGAAACCTTAAAACCATCTCTGGGCTCCAGAATACCTCCCCCCAGGCCACGGGGGGCAGGGAGTGGGCGAACAATCTGAATCTGTTTTTCAATAGGTTTGACCAACCACCCTCCCCCCTGACTGCACAACAACCACTGCTGCCTCTAAAGACATCAAGTCCTGCTGCCCACTCCCCACTCCACCAACACCCCCCCACTCCCAACACACAGCCCCCCAACCTGACCCTCACTAAGACCCAGGTGAGGACAGAGCTGAGGAAGATCAAGGCGAGGAAGGTGTCGGGACCGGACGGCATCAACGCAAAGCTCCTCAAGTCCTGTGCAGACCAGCTGTGTGGGATTGTGGAGTACATCTTCAATCTGAGCCTGAAGCTGGGGAGGGTACCACAGATGTGGAAAACATCTTGTGTGGTACCTGTACCAAAGACTTCCCACCCCAAAGATCTGAACAGCTACAGACCAATGGCCTTGACGTCCCATATGATGAAGACCCTGGAGAGACCAGCGATGGATCCACTCCAGTTCGCCTACCAGCATGGCATTAGGGTGGAGGATGCAGTGATCTTCCTCCTTCACCATTCTCTGTCCCACCTGGAGAAGCCCGGGAATGCGGTGAGGATCATGTTCTTTGACTTCTCCAGTGCTTTCAACACCATCCAACCGATGATCCTGAAGGACAAGCTGCTGTGCGCAGGGGTGGACCAGCACCTGTCATCATGGATCCTGGACTCCCTCACAAACCGGCCTCAGTTTGTGAGAACCTGGGACTGTGTGTCCGACACGATCATCGGTAGCACGGGGGCCCCCCAGGGAACAGTTTTGGCTCCCTTCCTGTTCACCCTTTATACTGCGGACTTCTCACACAACACAACACACTGCCATCTACAGAAGTTCTCTGATGACTCTGCGATCGTTGGCCTCATCTCCAACGGAGATGAAGCTGAGTACAGAGGACTTATCCAGGACTTCGTGGACTGGTGCCATCGGAACTGCCTCCAGATCAACGAGAGGAAAACTAAGGAGCTGGTGGTGGACTGCCGCAGGCAAGGACAACCCCTCACAGCACCAGTAAATATACAGGGAACAGACATCGAGATGGTGACATCCTATAAGTACCTGGGTGTTCATCTGAACAATAAACTAGAATGGTCACACAACACTGACACACTCTACAAGAAGGGACAGCGCAGGCTGTTCCTACTGAGGAGACTCAGGTCTTTTGGTGTACAAGGGGTGCTGCTGAAGACATTCTATGACACGGTGGTGGCATCAGCCATCACTTTTGGATTGGTCTGCTGGGGCAGTGGCATTACAGCAGCCGATAGGAAGAGACTGAACAAACTGATCAAGAAAGCTAGCTCTGTCTGGGGCAGCGCCTTGACCCAGTGGAGGAGATAGGAGAGAGAAGGATGGTGGCTAAACTGTCATCTCTGCTGGAGTCTGAGTTCCACCCTATGCAGGACATACTGAATGCACTGAGGAGCTCATTTAGCAGCAGACTACATCATCCTAGGTGCACAACCGAGAGGTTTCGCAGGTCCTTCCTACCTATGGCTGTCAGACTGTACAACCTAAGCAGGGCTGCTCGCAGAGGATAGCAAAAAGACCGTGACACCTAATAGTTTTGAATGCAAAAGACGCAATAGACTTACCCAATGGTCCCTCCAGTATACAACTAGGAAAATACCGGTCGCTATGGAGGGTGAGAATATGTATGGGTACATAATCATACCATGTAAGGATAACTAAGTAGACGGTTGTGCTGTTTCATTCCATCTAGCTACAATGCTCCGCACTGTGTGTGTTTATATATTTACATATTTATTCCATCTAGCAACAATGCTCCACACTGTGTGTGTTTATATATTTACATATTTATTCCATCTAGCTACAATGCTCCGCACTGTGTTTATATATTCATATATCTATTCCATCTAGCTACAATGCTCTGCACTGTGTGTTTATATATCTACATATTATTCCATCTAGCTACAATGTGCCACACTGTGTGTTTATATATTTACACATTTATTCCATCTAGCTACAATGCTCCGTACTGTGTGTGTTAATATATTTACATATTTATCCCATCTAGCTACAATGCTCCACACTGTGTCATATATATATATATATATATATACGTATATATATATACTTGCTGCTCTTGTTTTTTTTTTTCTCTTGCCTTCTGAGTGTTGCTCTGAGTGTTGCTATCCCTGTGCTTTTGCAATCCTGGAATTTTCCCATTGTGGGACTAATAAAGGCTTATCTTATCTTATCTTAAGTACAAGTCCCTTATCCCTTATAGTGGTATATTGATATCAGAGATGATGTGAACCTGAGATGACATGAACCTATGTACAGTGGGTAAATGAGCATTGTGCAACCTGATGTGAACCCTAACCCTAACCCTAACCCTAACCCTGAGATGGCATAAACTTATGTACAGTGTGCAAATGAGCATTGTGCAATGAGCAGTGTAAAATTACAAATTATTTCTGTAACCATAGTACCAGTAGACTGTGCATGATAAGTAGCAGCAGAGATGATACGGACATCAGACGGGTGAGACTGTGCCTACTGTACAGGTAAGCAGTATGCAAATTTAGCAGCTGGTGTGTGAGTTCCTATATGCGAAGCTGTGTAACAGAGTTTTGGGAGTTGTTATCTGTTCAGGAGTCTGATGGCAGTGGGAAAGAAGGAGTTTTTCAGTCTGATTGTCCTGCATTTCACACTTCTGTACCTCCGGCCTGAGGGCAGAAGTGTGAACAGTCTGTGTTGCGGGTGGGTGGGGTCCCGGAGGATGGTGTCAGCTCTCTTTTGGACTCTGTGGTGGTAGATGCTCTGCAGAGAGGGGAGTGGAGTCCTGAGGATCTTCTCTGCTGTCTTCACTACCCTCTGCAGGCATTTGCACTCCAGGGCAGTGGTGCTGCCATACAACGCAGTGATGGTATGGCAGAGATGGGGGCGGGGTCACGTCCATCACGTGCAAAGTCCCTCCCCTGGCAGCGGGAGTCGTACGCTCGCTTCTGCCGACCCCGCCGCTGCCAGGGCCTCTCGAGCCAGCTCGTGCACCGTGTGGAGACGTTCTTTCAAACAAAAATAATCCAATACGGGTTTTCCTTCCACCTCCAGAACAAGAACTGGTGCGTTAATGCCACGTTAGTGTCAAAACACTGCTCTCCATTGGCGGAGTTCATTATTGTTAATTGTCGGCCTTATTATCTGCCTAGGGAATTCAGCAACGTGTTTGTAGTTGGTGTTTACATAGCGCTGAGCGCTAACGCTAACGCTAATGCTAATGCTAATGCTAAGAAGGCACTCGGGGAACTGCATAATGCAATCAGTGAAATCCAAACTTCACACCCGGACAGTTTTGTGGTGGTTGCGGGGGATTTTAACCACACCAGCCTAAAGACTGTGCTCCCTAAGTTTAAACAATGTGTAGACTTTAAGACCAGAGGAGAGAATATGTTGGACTTAGTGTACACAAACACAGATGCATATAAAGCGATACCCCGCCCCCATCTCGGCCGTTCTGATCACATATCCGTGGTGCTGCTGCCTGCCTACAAACCTTTATTGAAGCGCAGCAGGCCAGCAGTGAAACAAATCAGGATTTGGCCAGAGAGTGTAACCCCTGCACTGAAAGACTGTTTTCAGCACACAGACTGGAAGGTCTTCAAAATAGCAGCCTCCCAGGAAGACAGGACAGATGTGGAGGAGTATGCTGATACGGTCACCAGCTACATCGCGAAGTGCACAGAGGATTTCACTACAGTGAAGACCATCACTATGCGGGGTAATCATAAGCCCTGGATGACTGCAGAGGTGCGCTCGCTGCTCACAGCCAGAGATGCAGCCTTCAGAGCAAAGGACAGGATCGCCCTACGCTCAGCCAGGTCTGCGCTTTCAAAGGGAATTAAGGCAGCAAAGCGCGCCTATGCGAAGAAAATCCAGGGACACCTCAGTGACACTAGGGACACCAAGCAGATGTGGCAGGGAGTTCGGACTCTGACGGGCTTTAAGCCTAGGCAGGGGGTCGATGATGACGACGCTTCGCTTCTAGACAGGCTTAACGACTTCTTTGCACATTTTGAAGCATCAAACTCGACAATCAGAGGAAGGGCTGGCCCTCCCCCACAATTGGTCGGACCAGCTTTTACCATCAACACAGCGGACACACGGAGGACCCCTAACCAGAGTCAACCCACGCAAAGCTGCAGGTCCAGACAACATTCCGGACGTGTGCTCCGAGACTGCGCGAGCGTGTTGGCGGATGTCCTGACTGACATTTATAACATCTCCCTGAGTCAGGCCATCGTTCCCAGATGCTTCAAGACCTCTATCATTGTATCGTGGCAAAGAAAACCAGTGGTGTCCTGTTTGAATGACTATCTCCTGTTGCTCTGACACCAATTGTGATGAAGTGTTTTGAGCGGCTTGTCAAACCCACATTACAGCCTGCCTCCCTGCAACACACGACCCGCTCCAGTTTGCATATCGTTCAAACCGCTCCACGGAGGATGCTATAGTCACCACCCTACACTCTGGTCATGCAGCCCACCTGGACCAGAAAGACACTACGCCAGACTCCTGTACATTGATTTCAGTTCAGCATTCAACACCATTATTCCCTGAGACTGATGGAGAAATTACTGCTTCTCGGTCTGAAACACCGCCACATGTCCTCTGGATCCTGGAATGCCCTGACTGAGAGACCTCAGTCTGTCCGGGTTGGAAACACATCTCCAAGTCTGTCACGCTGAGTACCGGATCCCCTCAAGGCTGTGTACTCAGTCCACTGTTGTTTACACTTCTAACACATGACTGTGTATCCAGACACGAGGGAACCAGATTATTAAGTTTGCAGATGACACCACGGTGGTGGGACTTATCCAGAGGGATGAGGAATCAATGTACAGGGAAGAATGAGAGACCTGGAGGGCTGGTGCAGGGAGAACAATCTGGTGCTCAACGTGGACAAAACGAAGGAGATGATTATCGACTCCGGCGGTCACAGCCTGAGCACGCCCCCCTCAGCATCGGCGGCCGTTTAGTGGAGAGAGTAGAGAACATCAAGTTCCTCGGAGTGCAGATCTCGCAGGACCTGACCTGGAGCAAGAATTCTTGGAGATCAGGAAGCGGGCTCAGCAGAGACTGCACTTCTTGAGGAAACTCAAACAGCCTCTCTCCCATCTGCATCCTCAGGACCTTCTACAGAGGTGTGGTAGAGAGTGTTCTGATGTACTGCATTGCTACATGGTACTCCAGTTGCAGTATGTCAGACAAAAAAGCCCTGCAGAGGATAGTCAAGGGGGCGGAGAGGGTAATTGGAGTTTCCCTCCCCTCTGTCCAAGAACTTTTTCAGAACCGTTGTAGGAGCAGGGCACTGAACATTGTCAAGGACCGTTCTCACCCTCTGCATAAACACTTTGAACTTCTCCCATCTGGTAAACGATTCCGGAGCATCAGAGGCAGAACCACCAGACTGATCAACAGCTTCCTTCCACAAGGGCTGCACGGTGGCGCAGTGGTTTAGCACTGTGGCAGCACAGTTTACCCTCGGCCGGGGGATCGCGGGGATCGTGAGATCGTGGGTTCGATCCCAGCCCCCGACCAACAGTGAGCTGTGTGGAGTTTGCATGTTCTCCCCGTGTTGCGCGGGTTTACTCCGGGATTTCTCTGGTTTCCTCCCGCATACCAAAAAAAACATGTAGGTTTAGGGCGCTCGCGCACGCAGCGACCAGCAGCCGGGTTTGTCACCAGACTGCAAACCAAATCTACCTACGGGTACAAATAAGTAACAAAAAAAAAAAAAAAAAAAAAAAAAAGCTGTCAGGATGCTGAACAGTTGACCCGGAATCTCTCATACACACTACTGCACCTACGGACATTTTGTATATTATAGTTAGTTATTCTTCCCCCCCCCCCCAAGTATGTCTCAGGGATGTGTGAATGGATGGGGGGGTGGGGGTGGGGGTGGAGCTATGTGGGAATGTGTCTTAATCATGCTGCTTCTTATATGGATGCCGAGAGAAACGCAATTTCATCTTGCCTGCACTACAATTGTATGTACAACAATATGACAATAAAGTTTGATTTGATTTGATTTGATTTGATGCAGTTGGTCAGGATGCTCTCGATGATGCAGCTGTAGAAATTGTTGAGGATCCTGGAAGACATGTCAAACTTCTTCAGCCTCCTCAGAATGTACAGT
Source organism: Pholidichthys leucotaenia (assembly GCA_020510985.1). Classification (NCBI taxonomy): domain Eukaryota; kingdom Metazoa; phylum Chordata; class Actinopteri; order Cichliformes; family Pholidichthyidae; genus Pholidichthys; species Pholidichthys leucotaenia. Next base: position 145,098,617 of record CM035837.1, read on the forward strand.
CACTGTTGAGCTCTCTTAACCAGCTCTGTGGTGTTGTGTGCCCACTTAAGGTCCTCACTGATGTGGATGCCCAGGTATTTAAAGCTGCTCACCCTCTCCACCTCAAGCTTCCAGATGAAGAGTGGCCAATGGGGTCTCCTCCTCTCTTTCCTCATGTCCACTATCATCTCCTTTGTCTTGTCCGTGTTGAGGGTGAGGCTGTTGTCCTCACATCATGACACCAGGTTGGCCACCTCCCTCCTGTAGGAGGGAGGAGGAAAGACTGACATACCAACAATAATACTGTTGTTCTGTTGTACTTTTGCTGCTATATATCTCTGCACATTAACCACAACCATTTGCACAAATGCCATATCTGCTGTTGTCTGTATGACACTGCAATACTGACCACGTGCAATCATATTTGTCACTATCTGCTCCTACACTACCGCATTGAAATGCAACTACAGGTATTCACCTCTAGCTGTCAGAATATAGGATTACTGGGTTTATTATCACTAATTGTTTACCACTATGGAGGTCAGGGTCCTTCTGGCTGCTGTTGGCACCACAGGTTGCATCGCTATATATAGGCTGTACATAGTCTATCGCATAGACTGTCGCTGTTTGTTTGTCTTGTTTTTCTTTTTTTTTTTTTTTTTTTTTTTTTTTAAATCCAGCCTTATTCCTTTTCTTTTTATAAAATGCACACCAATGAAGAGAGAGAGAAACGCCATTTCAATTCTCCTGCATGCCCTGCATGTATAGTAGTATTGACAATAAAATCTTTGAATCTTGAATCTTATAATTTCTTGCTATTAAATTCAGATAAAACTGAAGTCATTCAAGTTGGTCCAAAAACCGTAGAAATGCCTTTCCAAATCAAACTCTTAGTTTGGATGGGGTTATTCTTTCTCTTAATAGTCCTGTGAGGAACTTTGGAGTTATTTTTGATCAAGATCTGTTCGTTAATTCACATATTAAACTTGTTTCTAAGACTGCCTTCTATCATTTGCATAATATTGTTTTAATCAATTGTGTGTTCAATTGTGTGTCTGCACTCTGCACTCTTATGCAGATAGTACATAGTTCCACCTGTACAGCCACTACCATACCTTCGTATATTTCCATAATCCTGGGCCATTATTATTTTTTTTTCTCCACATATTTTTATTTCAGTTGTGTGTTTAATCGTATGCTCTGTAACCGTGTTTTATCTAATCCTTCTCCCTTACTTTATTGTGCAGTAGCCTGGTGGAGCACCCACAATTTCGTTGTACTATAATACTGTACGATGACAATAAAGCCTTTTCTATTCTATATTACCAAGCCTAGGAGCATCTTGTCTCAGAATAATGCTGAGAAACTAATCCACGCTTTTGTTAGCTCTAGATTTGATAACTGTAACTCTTTATTATCATGCTGTCCTAAAACATCTCTAAAAAACACTTCAGCTGATCCAAAATGCTGCAGCTAGTTTTAACAGGTACTAGAAAGGGAGATCACATCTCTCCGGTTCTGGCCTCCCTTCACTGGCTTCCCATAGAATTTAGATTAAGTTTAAAACCCTTCTCCTCACTTACAAAGCTCTAAATAATCATTCAGGCCCCTTGTTATTTAAAAGATCTGATACTACCTTATCATCCTAACAGAGCACTACGCTCCCAAAATGCAGGATTACTTGTAATACCTAGAATTTTCAAAAGTACAATGGGAGACGGAGCATTCAATTCTCAGGCTCCTTTCCTTGAGAACCAGCTGTCAGTCTGGATTCGGGAGTCAGGCTCGATGCTTGTTTTTAAGAATAGGGTTAAAACCTTCCTTTTTGACATAGCCTATAGTTAGGGTGGGATCAGGTGACCCTGAACCCTCCCTTAGTTATGCTGCTAATAGGTTTAGACAGCCGGGGAACCTCCAACGATGCACTGGGCTTCACTCTTTTCACTCTCAATGAAATATTTTTGCTGGTCATTAACATCTTTGTTCCCTCCCTTAGACTGAGTCCCCGTCATGCTGTTTCCTCTCTACATGCCTGTTCTTTTCTTCCTCTTTTTTCCCCTCACCCTCAGCCAGTCACAGCAGATGACTGCCTTTCCCTGAGCCTGGTTCTGCTGGAGGTTTCTTCCTGCTAAAAGGGAGTTTTTCCTCTCCACCATCACCAAGCGCTTGCTCACAAGGAATCGCCTGATTGCTGGGGTTTTCCCCTACAGTATGATAGTGCTATCAGATGGCTGTTGTTGAGTTGAATTGAAAAGTTTTTCAAGTGAAGATTACTTTAACTCTTTACACTTTAAATACAAACCCGTCTTTATTTCAGTAAGATATATGCTTTCAAACCAATTTTTGATTGTTTAAAGAAGACCAAAAAAGTGTTCACACAGCTGATTGTGGCATGTTTTTTCTTTATTCAAAATGAAACATTTTGAGATAGTAAATGGAAAAGAACAAGCAGTTTTTTTCCGCTCATACTTTACTGTATCCTCATTTCAGTGGCTATGCTTTATTTTATTCTTTTTATATAGTGAAAAGCAGGAAGACATTGAAAATTATAGAGACCAGAATAATTTTTTTCTTTCCCTTGTCCTATCAAGCAGCTAGGTAAGCAGAACAGAAATCTGCTTCCCTTAGTGTGCCAAACAGATTTACTTTGCCAAAAGGAGCTTTATACTGTACATATACAGTATGTACTGTATATTATTTATAAACTCCTCCTGTAATAACTTAATACTTTATTTAAATATTTTTACTCATGAAGGACCCTACGGGGAAGGGGGGGGTATGGGGAGGGGGGAAAAAAAGAGAGGAACAAACAGAAGACAAACAGACTAACACAACTGAAACATACAAAAGGCAAACTGTTTCTTCTACTGAATAAGTCTCATCACGAGTCGGGTATCTGCACCTGTTAAGAAAGACATGTGTGTGTGTGCGTGTGCGTGTGTGTGTATCAGAGCGCGCGCAAAGTAAGTCTGTGCGTGTGAGTGCTTTGCCAGGAAACATAAAAAGAGGGTGGCAGGTCACAGCAACACCCCCCCTTTCCCCGGAAACTCCAAGTAAGCAAGACGGCGCCACCAACCCCTACAGAGCACAAATGTCCCGAGGTATCTGTGCCAGGAGGGATGGGCAAGGGAGGCTGGGCTGCCAAGTGGCCAGCGTAGTGAGCCCCCCGCCCCAGCTGGAGGGGCCCCGGAAGGCCCCCCCCCCCGGGCTGGAGACTGGCCCGTGAGCCCCCCAGACACCCCCATAGCGGGCCTGCACCCACTGCAGCGCCTCAACACACACTCTGGGAACCCCCAGGCTCACATGCCCAAGGAAGGAGGCAGCAAGGCACAGGAGCCACACTGGGGGCCAGCCCCTTCAGTCCAAGGGAGCCCATGCGGTCAGGAAGTGCCATCCCCTCAGTCCAGCACCCCGCCCCCCCCAACCAGCACACACACCCATTCCCCACGCACTCTCACATGCACCCACACACATATGCACTCACTCACTCTCACTGTCCCTCTCCCCCACATGCACTCCCACACCTACCCACTCCCATACCTGCTCAATCTCGCTCCCACTTGCCTCCACCCACGTACGCCTCCCTCCACCCATGCTCACCCATACACACACTCTCATCTGCACTCCGACTCATTCACATCCACTCATGCTTTCCCCCACATTCATTCACCCCCAACACTTGGGGCGGCCACGGCGCATATGTACCGGGCATGAACGCGCACCAATGCCTGGCTGTGGCCGGGGAGACTACCGGCGGGGACCAGCAGCTACACCCCCGTCAACCTGCCCCGGGGTGGCCGCAGAAGCAGACCACCACCAATGCCCACCCGAAGCGATTGATCTGCGGACCACTACAAGCACTCCAAGATGCACCACACAAATCTGACCAACCACCAACATCACCATCTCCACTCATCGCTCCCTCACTCTCACTTGCCCACTCACTCGCTCACTTCCTTGCTCACACCTATTCATTTAGCAGCACCCAGGGATGACAACATGACGGGCCCCAGGTCACCCGCAAGCCCCAGGGCCCTGGCAGAAGGACGGCAGCAGGGGTGGGGGAAGACCCCTACCCCCCATGCGTGAATCGTGATGGGTGTTAGTTGTGTGATTGAGGGGAGGGTGGCCCCACTGTGCAGTAGACAGAAGGATCTTCTTCACCGACACCATATGGCATACCCCCACCCCAAAACCCAAAATTTATCCAATAAGATGTGTGATCCACTCAGAATTGGAGGGGGGGGGGGTAAGACTGAAAGGGAGGCGGTCCCAAAGAGAGCCTGTCTTTCCCGAGAAGCCAGCTCTCAAACTGGTTCTGGAGACCAACCACTGCCCCCAGATCCCATCCCAGGATGAGGGGCACCAGGCTGTGCAGCCTAGGACCCACCAGTGTCGCACCCTGGTGCTCACCACCACCACAGGCATAGTGGGGCAGCCACACACACATCTCGTACACATAAACATACATAATAAATGGGCCAGACCCCTACGGCACTCCACATGCCAAGTGACATCCCAGAGCACCCACTGGGAGCCCACCGTCCATTCACCCCAGACAGACATCGACAGGCTACCCTGCAGCCACAGTTGCCCCGGGGCAAAGTGACAGAAACGCGTCCGCCAACCTGTGCCAATGGCCCCCTGGCAACTCCTGAGCACCCACGGACACAGGAGGCAAGGCGGCAAAGTGCCCCGCCCCGGGACACAATGGCCTGATGGCCGGGAATTGCAGAAATCAGAATTTGAATTAGAAATACAGTTTTTTAAAAAAACGCAGTGAAACAGATGCTTTCACAGTCTCTTGTCTGGTGAATATGAAACTGCACAGTGTTCCTTTTCCACTTAAGGCAAAAGAAACAAGAAAAAAACTGCAGAGAGCTAAAACTAAGGCTGAGCACGTCACATACTGTCTAAAATAGGGCACTCAGAGTGCATACCTCCACCAAGGCTCCACCTCTCCTCCAAAATCTTATGGGTTCATCTGGAGCCCAAGGGCCACCTCTTGTGAAAATTTCATCAAAATACATCCAGTAGTTTTTGCATAATCCTACTAACAAAACAAACAAACCAACATGAAAACATTACTGTTACAGTCTTAATTAACCATGATTACCAGGGGAGATATAAGAATGTAACTCAACAACTGGTTGCAGCACACAAGAGAACCAACTCACAAAATAAGCACCAAGGGACTGCTGGTTGTCAAAACAATAAGTGCAGATTTATTTACAAGTGAAAACCAAAACTAACAGAGGAGAACTCAGAATAAGGAGGCGACAACAGCTTCAGGGTTCTCCCAGGCCAAAACAACAAACACCCCCCCCCACACACACTCTTCCTAGAAAGGAAAACTACCCTAGTGAAATAAAATACAAACGCTTACCTGCCAAGCTTGCCACAAAGCAGGAGAAAAAGTGAATCAAAAAGAAAAGTCAGAGAACCCCTACAGTCGCTCCTTTTACAATAAACACTTCAAGGCTCACAGGCACTAAATAAGCCAGCAAATACTAAAGCCTAATGCACTGGTCAAAAAAAAAAAAAAAAACTACACCAAAGCAGTTCACACAGTCTATAGCCCTGTGGACAAATGGCAAAGAACGCTGTATGCAGGATCTTCAGATAGGCTGCTTGGTAATGGGTTGATGCAAAGCAGCTGCAGGAGCCCAGGTGTGTAGTTCAGGGTCCCCTCAGGAGTGTAGGAGAAACCTGGCTCACCAGGGTTGATGACAAACAGCTGTGGAAGCTCAGGGGTGTGGTTCAGGGTCCCCTCGGGAGTGTAGGAGAAACCTGGACAGGGAAGAGAAGAGAAAAGAATAAAGAGAAAAGAATGCCTCTCTTCCCAGAGGAGAGAAGCACTGTTAATACTTGTCACACCCCCTCCCATCAAGATAACAAACAGTTTGTTACTTAAAATCGATCCTCATCATTTTCCCAAAGAAATTTACTAAGACTACACTCTAGATAGAGCGTCAGCAACTATGTTATAAGATAAGATAAGATAAGCCTTTATTAGTCCCACAATGGGGAAATCCAGGATTGCAACAGCACAGGGATAGCAACACTCAGAGCAACAATCCGTCGGCCTCCGTCGGTCTATGATGACCATGGAAGAGAATCCTAAACGTCTACTCTGCTGGAACAGCACCGCCTGTGGCTGAACAGGCCGATACGCACCGGTGTTCTACCTTCCAGCGTTGGGCGTTGGTAGGATTCAAGCCTGGGCAGGAAGATATGGAGGACAAGATGTTACCCATGCAGCATGTCCCCCCTCTCCACGTCACTCATGAATCCAAAGGAACAGCAGGGCTGCTATAGTTTGGCACCAGCGCCGTCGCAGGAGCTGCCAGAACGATGTTGAGCACAACAGAGAACTGCCTTAGGGGCTCCGACTCTGGATTTTTCCTCAGGGTTGACTCCGAAGCCTTTCCCGTGACCGGGTGTGCCGCAAGGCAGCGGAGGTTTGAAATCAGGGTTTACCTTCCCCTAGATGGGCTACCTTCCCAGGTTGATGAGCCACCATCTACCCGAAGCATCTGGTTTTAAGGCGCCAGAGATCCGCCCTCGCCCCTTCTCCTATTAGTAAAGGCAGTTCCGCCGGGCTTAGAGACTAAACCTCACGGGCAGGCTAGGAGTTGGACTTAGTTGTCAGAGGCTTTTCGAGACGCACGCCGTAAGGAGCATTTTATGAGCACTGGGAGCTTAACCCCAGTGCCGCTCCTGGCTATGACAACCTTGGAACCTTGGAATATATATATATATATATATATATATATATATATATATACGTATATATATATATATATATATATACACACAGTGCGGAGCGTTGTGGTTGGTGGATGTGCAGCAGAAAGTCTAAGCTCGCTCTCTGCGGATGCGGCGGGCCAGCTGGATGTCTTTGGGCATGATGGTGACCCTCTTGGCGTGGATGGCGCACAGGTTGGTGTCCTCGGAGAGACCCACCAGGTAGGCCTCGCTGGCCTCCTGCAGAGCCATGACGGCGGAGCTCTGGAAGCGCAGGTCGGTCTTGAAGTCCTGAGCAATCTCCCTCACCAGGCGCTGGAAGGGCAGCTTACGGATGAGCAGCTCCGTGGATTTCTGGTAGCGACGGATCTCTCTCAGAGCCACGGTACTGGGCCTGTAACGGTGAGGCTTCTTCACTCCGCCGGTGGCCGGAGCGCTTTTCTGAGCAGCCTTGGTGGCCAGCTGCTTCCTGGGGGCTTTTCCTCCAGTAGATTTATGGGCGGTCTGCTTGGTTCTTGCCATCGCTCTTTATTATTCTGTCTTATATTTCTTGCACGCCGTCTAAACTCCAGCCCGGCACCCGCGTCGTTTTCGCTTCAGTTCTCCCGGTATGTCGAATTTCTCCGTTAGCACCGGGTGGCGGTTGAGTGCTAGCTAGCTCTTCCCTGCTGTATCGTCTCCTGCTGTAAACAGTGGCTCCATCCGCTGACTCGGGAGACCTTTGGGGTGATCTGTGTGTTCGTGATATGTACAGAGTGAAAGGTGTGCCGGATCAGAAAGTTATCACCGGATCAGAAAGAAGAAGGAAGATAAAAATACTCAGAATTGAGCCGCTGTTGCAAAAGGCAGCCAACTCGTGTGGCACCTGAACCGGAAAAAAAAAAAAAAAAATGTATCGTTGTGTTATCTGTATCGTTGTGTCTGATTTCAATGTTGTACTCTTGAACCAGCAATGCCCAGAGCATCAGCCTCTGGTTATGGTTGTACATGCGTCTGAGGATTGCCAGAGGATTGTGGTAGGTGAAGATAACCATGGGATCTGTAGTGGAGCCAACATAAACTTCAAAATGCTGAAGAGCAAGGAGCAGACCCAGAGTTTCCTTCTCAATAGTAGAGTAGTTAAGTTGATGTTGCTTAAACTTAACAGAAATATGATACGGGATGGCTGATGTCACCTGTTCCATCCTGCAGTAGCACTGCTCCAGCTCCAGTAGCATCCACTTCAATCTTAAAAGGTTTTGTGAAGTCAGGGGCAGTCAGTACAGGAGCACTACAAAGGAGAGACTTGGCACAATCAAAGGCATATTGACATTCTAGGGTCCACACGAAAGGTTCTTTTGGGCTGCATAACTTAGTGAGAGGAGCTACAACCACTGAAAAATTTTGACAAAAACACCTGTTATAACCAACCAATCCTAGGAACCGGTGGAGCTCTTGTTGGGTGCTGGGCACAGGATAGGACAGAATAGCCTCCACCTTTGCAGTCAAGGGGCATACTTCTCCATGTCCAACTTGCTTCCCTAGGTAGGTCACAGCTTTCCCAAACTCACACTTTGCCAAGTTCAGGGTCAAAGAAGCTTGGGCTAGATGGCAAAAACAGTGGTTAAGCTTGTGATATGCTCAGAACAGTTAGATGACTAAATCACAACATTAATTAATTTATTTATTTATTTTTTTTAAATTTTGCATACTTTATTGATCCCCAGAGGGGAAATTGAGGGCATCCACCAGGATGGATGAAGCAGCCATGGTACGGCACTATCCCTTTACCATTCGCACACACATTCACACCTAGGGCCACTTTTACAGTCTCCAATTAACCTAACCTGCATGTTTTTGGCTTGTGGGAGGGAAACCAGAGAAATCTCAGAGTAAACCCCCTCAGTCACGGGGAGAACATGCAAACTCCACACAGATCACTCTTGGTCGGGGCTGGGATCGAATCAGGGATCCCATGGCCAAGGGTGAGTTGTTGTGCTGCCGCAGTGCTAACCACTGCGCTACCGCGCCACCCAACATCATCCAAGTATACATTACAGTTAGGGATGCCACTCAGTACTGTATTCATCAGTCTTTGGAAAGTTACTGGTGCGTTAACGCGTTCCAAAAGCCATCACAGTATGCTGGAGAAATGATCTGGTGTAACAAAAGCTGAAATTTCAGAAGGTCTTTGAGTGAGGGGAACCTGCCAATACCCTTCAACAAGTCCAACTTGTAATGTATGCCCCCCATGCTGTCAATACAGTCTTCTATATGTGGTAAATGGAATGAGTTAGGTACCATGACTGGATTCACCTTACTGAAGTCATTGCAAAACCATAGTGTACCATCTGACTTGGGCGTTAGCAGCACAGAGAACTCCATGCCACTATGGCTAGCCAACCCATTCTGCAACAAGTACTCTACTTCTTTCTTCATCAGCTCTCTTCAGTGGAGGGCACCAGTAGGCAAGCTGCTTGATGGGGGAGGTGTTCCAACATCTATATCATACTCCAGTACAGTGGTGCGAGAAGGCACATCTCCAAAGAGAGCAGAATGGGACCTAATCAGATTCTTCACATCCTCCTTCTAGTCCTCTGAAAGGTCAGAAAGGTGAGTATCTAGGTTATTCAGAAATTGGGGAGTTTTGGTAGCCTGCCACATTTAAGATCAATCATGGATCTTCAGCCCACCGTCGCGTCTACTGGAATAGACAGCATAGAGGCAGAAGACAGAGTTAATCCCATGTTGTTGGTCAGGTGAACATGATGTGAACATGATGTGCCTTGCTCATTTTCCCTAGTATGAAACAGCTTAAGCATATTTATGTGGCATAAATGTGTCTGATGCCTCCGGTCAGGAGTGTGGATGATGTAGTTTGAATCACTGACTTTACTTTTAACTACATATGGTCCAGAGAACTGGGCAGAAAGGACTGGACCAGATGTAGACAGTAACACAAGAACTTTATCACCAGCCTGAAAATTAAGTTGAATTGCTTTTTTGTCATATAGCCGCTTCATATCTTTCTGAGACCTCGAAAGGGCTTCCTTGGCTATGGAACAGGCACGATGTAAACATTCATGACACTGCGTGACAAAGTACAAAGCATTGGCCTTATGCGACTCACCAATTGACAGAAATTGCTCCATCAGCATTTTAAGTGGCCCTCACACACTATGCCCAAACCAACTCAGCTGGACTGAAACCCAGTGATTCCTGTTTTGCTTCACGGGCTGCAAACAACAAAAAGGGGAGCCCCTCATACCAGTCTCTTGGTTTCCAGGCAGTATTTGTGCATCATCGCTTTGAGGGTCTGATGCCACCTTTCCAGTGCTCCTTGTGACTGAGAGTGGTATGGGCTGATACCACATGTTCAATACCCAGTGACTGCAATGTTTGCTTAAACAACTTTGAAAGTTGGTACTCTGGTCTGTCTGTACCACTTTAGAAAGACCAAAAGTTGTGTAGAATTTAAGCATGGCCTTAGTTACAGCAGGGGCAGTGATTTTCCTGAGGGGGACAGCTTCAGGAAAACATGTGGTTGTACACATTGAAGTTAATAGGAATTGATTACGAGCCCTTGATTTGAGTAGTGGACCCACACAGTCTATGATTAACCATTGAAATGGTTCCCCCACTGCAGGTATTGGATGAAGAGGAACAGGTGGTACAGTTTGTTTGAGTTTACCTGCAATTTGACAAACACTGCAAGTTCTGCAAAACTTTGCCACATCTTTCTTTAACCCAGGCCAGAAAAAATGTTGGAGAATGCAGTCATAAGTTTTTGTAACCCCCAAATGGCCAGACTATGGATGTTCATGTGCCAACTGTAATACCTTCTGTCGGTGATTAGCAGGAAAAACTAATTGATGCACTACCCCCCAGTCATCATTTCCAATATTTTTCAACAGAGGCCTGGAAGCCCATTGTCTCATTAATAGACCCTTGTGTCATGTGCGGCGTTGATGTTTCAGCTCTGCCCATGATTCGTGGCTGTAGCTTCCTGATTTATTGTTAATTATTCCCAGCTGGCAGGTTATTAGAGCCCTGAGCCAGGGCTCCCTGCCAGTCTACTGCCACGCCTCCTTCTCTCTGTCCTCTCTCTCGCTGGCAGGCATCCACCAAGCTGTCTATTGTCATTTTCATTTATCCATGCACACTTTTTCATACATGCACATATACACACACTCATTCTCACTCACATTCCTTGCATCATTCAGCATACACGCATGCACACACACATCCATTCATTATCACATCATGCTTCAGCTACCACCACACCTGCATCCACTCGTCACTCATCTGGTCAGGGTATTTATGGGTGACGGTGTGAGCAGTCAGTGTGGTGGCATTAGTCTGCTGTGATGACCTGGCTCCTCTGTTGGTTCCTTCTCCTCTGTACTACTTGGTTGTTGTTCCCAGAGCCAGAAGAGCTCCAACCCTTAGAAAGTAATCAGCCCACCGTCCCGACCGGGGGCTTGCTGTTATTATTAATTGCCCTTCCCTTCCGCTCTGGTTCCGCCTGGAGCGCGTGGGGCTTGCCAGCGGAGTTGTAGCCGGCCATCTTCCTCTACTCTTATTGTTGGACTGTACTCATGGACAGTTTATATACGTCTTTCTGTTAATAAAACACGTTCACTTCACCAGCGATTGGGCTCAATCCTTTTCACCTGTGCATTGTGGCGCACGTATTTGACACCTTGCCCAAGTAGAAGCAATGAGCCTTCTTGTTATTTGACAATTCAGACATTTGTGCAAAACTGGTTAGGGTAACATCAGATTTTTGGTGTTTAATCAAGGACTCAAGTGATATGGGTGATGACGAGGACTCAGTGGAACCTGTAAGAGTTAGTTCAGGAGGCACAGGCTTCTCAGGGTCACCTAGGAGAGGTTCATCTTCTGTAAAGGTAGGTGCCAGTACAGAATCAGCTAAAGTTACTTCCTCCAGCTTGCGAGCCTGGGATCTGGTAAGGACACTAACAGAAAATACTTCCGGATGAGTCTTCAAAGCATCATCTGTATCAGGTGAGAGATTAGGAGTGTCCAACACCTCAGGGTTAGACAGAACCTGCCCACCAGCTAAATCATTCCCCAAAATGAAGTCAGTCCCTGGCACAGGAAATGAGTGACGAACAGCAACGTTGAAAAATTCTGATACTAACTTTGACTGGACATGAACACGATGAAGTGGAGCAGGTACATATCCCATACCAATGCCATGAATAATGGTACTCACATTGCAATCAGAGGCAGCAATGAGGGGCAAAAAGTTGGCAGGATGAAAGATTGAGATCCACCTGTGTCTCTCAATATCTTTTCTGGTATCTGGTCTTTTTTCACTCCTGTCAGCGACACAAATCCATCAAAAATAAATGGCTTAAAACATTCAGGCTGCCCCTTAGCCAAGGGTTGAGGAGAACTCAGTTTTGCTCAGATTAACACTTTTAGCTTGCTGTGACTGTTTCTTTCTCTTCAAAATCAAGTAATCAGAAATAACATGACCATTTTCATAGCAGTAAGCACGCCGTTTTTGAGAACTTAGGTTGGAGGGAGCACTTTTGTTGCCACTAGGGTTTTGTAGTGGTAACCTAGCAGTCTTCTGGGAATAATTAGGGATAGGCAATTCTCTGACATGAGGTCAGACCCAGGGAACACACACACAGGCTTGAGCGTGATTCAATAATTTTATTGTGGAAACAGCAGGTGTGTGGGGGGGTGTTTGCGGAGTGGAATGTATTGCGGGTGAACAGGATGCGTCGAGGGTGAAGCAGAGCGCCGTACAGCCAGGCAACCCTAGGGCAGAGCAGAACAGAGATTAGCTGCCGGTGCACACCCAGCGGAATTAACGCACGGTCCTATGCTTACTTGCAGATGGTACAGTGGCTGGCGTTGGCTTGAGCCGCAGGTCTCTCGCCTAGAAGACGGCGTCTTTGGAGCGCGCTCGGCACGGTGAGGAGAAAGACAGCGAGGATGAGGGAGGAAATCCGCCACCAGGGAATCCACCTGTGCACAGGGGAGAGACTGGAAAAAAGGTGAGAGGATGATGGGCTTACGTGATATCAGGGAGCTATCCAAGAGCACCGGTAATCAGAGAGTTGGCGTGCGAAGAGCGTTGGGTAGCAGACGGCTCCAGGCTGAGGCTCCAGGCGGAGCGGGCTATATAGCCCGAGACTGATAAGGCACAGGTGTGCGTGCAGCTGAAGCAGGAAACAGGCGAGAGCGAGTCGTAACAGTACTCCCCCCCGAGCAGCGCCGTTTAGCTGGGTGCGCCTGGTGGAACTCCGTGATGAGGCGTTTGTCCAGTACAAATGACGGGCATACCCAGGATCTCCACTCAGGGCCATACCCCTCCCAGTCCACCAGATATTGCAGGCCGCGACCTCAGAGGCGGGCGTCCAGGATGGAGTTGACCCCCCACACCGGGTCACCGTCAATCATCACGGGCGGGGGTGGAGCCCTAGGAGGAGGACAGAGCGGGTTAGTCACCAGGGGTTTGATTTGGGAGACGTGGAACGTTGGACAGACGCGGAGGGAGGGGGGAAGAGCCAGATGCACAGCCACTGGATTAATTACCTTGATGATGGGATAGGGTCCAATAAAGCACTGGGCCAGCTTCCTCTTCTCGGCCTTCAGGTTGATGTGCTGCGTGGACAACCATACCTGTTGGCCCACCTGATAGTGGGGGGCGGCTCTCCTACGACGATTCGCTGTCAGAATCAGAATCAGAATCAACTTTATTGCCAAGTATGCTTACACATACAAGGAATTTTACTTATCACTAAGGCACGCTCGTGTTAAGCGCTCCCTAATGACGCGGCAGCCATACAGGCGCCTCATACAGTGGGGGGTAAAGAGGGAGAGGGGGAGGGGTGACACATTGGGCAGAGAGAAAAAACAAAGTTATCAAAATAGAGCTCAAGTGAGCAAGATTGTGATCACATAGAAAAAAAACCCTCTAATTGCACACTTAGCAGACAAGATACAGATCCACACATTAACAAAGCAAGAGAGAGACCAGTGTGTGTATGTCAGTCATGTGATATCAGTGTGAATGCAGTGTGAAGTATCAGTTACTGGTGCACAACAAAAAATCCTCTCCTAGGCAACGACTAGATGTTATGTCCATGTATTCTAAACATAGATAACATGTCCACAGAGTTCATCTCTCTTCAGTGCATGTCAGATGGTAAAAATTCCATGTTAGTCACATGATGACGCTGTCCTTGGAGAGTACAGATTGCTGCACATCAGAGTGTTTGGGTTAGAGAGAAGCCAAAACTCCCTTCTGCTTTATCTCTTCTCCTGGAGGAATGAGTTTTCCCAAGGGCACCTAATCAAGGCCTGATGAGCACAGTTCACTTAGAGCATAGAAATTTCATCTCTCATGCGATTCTGTGCATCACAATTTACATTAACATTCACAGGCTTTAAAATCATTCCCTGGAGAGCACCCAGCGACTCCGAGATGTTTCCCACCTTCCGATTCAGTTCGCCATTTGCCGCTATCAGTGCTCTCCCCAGCTGGTCGAATTGTTGAAGGAGCTTCGCCGGGTCCGCAATTTGATTAGCTCTTTCCAACTTCTTTAATTTCTGATACACCAGAAAAACTCCAAAGCCAAACAGCAGAAATCCTGTGATCATGAAGCCAAACAGGTAGATGTCTTCCACATCCTCAATCGAAAGATCACACAGACACGAGTTTCCAATTGTCCCATGAGTCTCTCACATAACCCACAGCTGAAGTGCCTGCAGGACACCTGGGCTCCCCCGGGCCCGATTTTCTGTTTGAAAAAGTGGTGTCAATTGCATTTAAAGCCCAGCTTACCAATTCCATTTTCCCGTTTGGATTGAGATCAGCGAGAAGGAGAGCGAGACACAGACAGGACACAGCAAGCTGGGATCAGTCAAGGGAGGCGGAGGAGGAGAGGAGAAGAAATGTGTCTGCTCTCTCTGAAAGCCGGAAGAAGAAAAGCGTCTTGGAGTTGCGCTCCGCTGTGCGTAAAAGGGCCTGGTGGGTCGCGGTCCGAAGGCATCGGCAGCGACTCAGATGAGCCTGGATAGACGGTACTTCCACCTCCCCCTCCTCTTCAGGGAACAGCGGAGGGTCGTAGCCTAGAGACGCCCAGAAAGGAGACATCCCAATGGCCAATGACAGCGTCGAATTGTGGGCATATTCTATCCAAGGCAGATGGGTGCTCCAGGAGGACGGACTGGAGGTGGTGACGCAGCGCAGTGCAGCGCAGCCTCCAGCTCTTGATTAGTTCGCTTGCACTGCCTGTTGGATTGGGGGTGATGACCAGATGACAGGCTCACCGTAGCCCTCAAGGCGTTGTAGAAGCACCTCCAGACCCTGGACACGAACTGGGGCCCCCGGTCGGAGACGATCTCCACCGGAATCCCATGTAGCCTCACGACTTGCTGGACCAACAAGTCTGCCGTCTCCCGCACCATGGGGAGGCCGTGGAGAGGCACAAAGTGGCCTTCAAAAACCGGTCCACGATGGTCAGGATAGTGTCGAAGGTGTTAGACTTTGGGAGGCCGGTGACGAAGTCCAAGGCTACGTGGGACCAAGGCCTTCTGGGGACCGGCAGGGGATGGAGGAACCCCGCTGGAGGAGAGGTCGATGTCTTACCAGTAGCACACTGGGGGCAGGCGCGGACGTAGTTGGCGACGTCATCCCGGAGGCCCGGCCACCAGAAGGACCTCTGGAGGAGCTCCACCAGCCGGGAGACCCCCAGGTGACAGGCGAACTTAGAAGTATGAGCCCAATGGATGACGTCACCCCGGACGGATGATGGCACAAACAACCTCCCCGCTGGACCGACACCAGGATCTGGTTCGGCCTCCTGCACCCTTCGGACCACGAGATGGCGCCCACGATGCACGAGGCCAGCAGGACGGTGTGTTCCTGTTCTTCGGGGACCTCCAGGGCAAACTGCCTGGACAGTGCATCTGGCTTGGTTGGCTGACTTGTTCTTAGAGCCGGGGCGATAGGTGATAGTGAACCTGAAGCAGCCAAAGAACAGGGACCAACGCGCCTGGCGGGCATTCAGGCGCTTGGCTGACCTCAGGTACTCCAGGTTCTTATGATCTGTCCAGACCACAAAAGGTTGTGCCGCACTCTCCAGCCAGTGACGCCACTCCTGCAGCGCGAGCTTCACTGCTAGGAGTTCTCTGTCACCAACGTCGTAGTTCCTCTCCGCAGATGTCAGGCGTCGGGAGAAGAAGGCGCAGGGGTGGACCACCCCGTCCACCGGAGAGTGCTGAGACAGCACCGCCCCCACCCCCGTGTCGGAGGCGTCTACCTGGACGAGGCACTGTAGCATGGGGTCCACCTGAGTCAGGACCCAGGAGGAGGAGAACTCCATCTTCAGGGCTGCAAAGGTGGACGCAGCCTCCTCTGTCCACCGGAACGGCACCTTGGGGGAGGTGAGGCGGGTCAGGGGAGAAGCGATGGAGCCGAACTTAGGAACGAAGTGGCGGCAGAAGTTGGCAAACCCCAGGAACTGTTGGAGTTGTTTCCTGGACGAAGGAGGGGGCCAATCGACTACCGCCTTGACCTTGACCTTGACCCCTGCCTGATCGCAGCCAGGGGTAACCCAGAATGACGGGGGCAGCTGAGGTGGGCAGTACAAACAGGCTGAGGTCCTCCCGGTGATTCCCGGAGATAATGACGGAGACTGGGGCTGTCCGGTGCATAACCCTCTCCAGAGGTGTCTTAGAGAGGGTGACAAGATTGAGAGGGGCCGGCAGAGCTTGGCAGAGAATGCCCAGACGGGTTGCCAGGCTCTTAGAAATAAAGCTCTGTTCCTCCCCCGAGTCCACCAGCGTGTGAGTGAGGTGTTCGGTGTGGTTGTGACAGAACCTGATTGGCAAGAGGCATTTTGATAGGGAGTTCGGCCGAGACAAGTCCGCGAGGCCCACTACAGTGACTCATGGACTCCCCCTTTTGGCTTAACTGGGCAGGACTCCACGGGGTGCTGATCGTCTCCGCAATACATGCAGAGGCCCTGCTCCCTGCGACGCTGCTTCTCTGCCAGCGAAAGCTTGGACCACCCAATCAGCATCGCCTCCAGTTAGTTGGCGGTCTCTGGTGCGGGCAACGGCAGGGGGCGAGGTTGAGAGGTGCGGGGAGACACTCCGCTCGAGCGACTGGACGACTTCCGCTCGGCGGCTCGCTCTCTTAACCTGTTATCTAAACTTATTGCTAGGAAAATTAGGTCAAAAAGCTGTTCCAGCTGATCCCGGCAGGGTTCATCCCGGAGGCCAGGGCTCAGGCTACGGGCGAAAATGCTGCAGAGGGCAGCATCCTCCCACCCAACTTCAGCCACTACCACCCGGAAGTCGACAGCGTAATCGGCCACCGACCGACTACCCTGGCAAAGGTTTAGCAGCCGGGTGGTTAGGACACTATCATGGTCCAAATGATCTAATACTTCCAGGAAATCGTGCACAAACTGGGCATAGGTCAGGTTCGCGTAGCTGGGCCTCGCTATTACGGCGTAGGCCCAAGCTAACGCTCGCCCTTGCAGAAGGTTCGCCACATACCCAATTCGGCTGTGATCAGTCGGGAAGTCCCTGGGGACGCGCTGGAACACCGACCCACATTGAAGGATGAACCCCCGAGCCTCTCCGAGCTTTCCGCTGAAGCGCGTGGGCGTGGGGATGGGAGTGACACGAGTGGGCGGCCCTGGGCTAGCCTGGCTAGCTGGGAGGCCTACGGGAGCTAGTCCGCTGTGCTGGACCGGAGGGAACGCCTGTTGGGGATCCAGACGGTCCAACCGGCGGTTTATCAGAGTCAACTGATTCAGGATGACTTGCTGCTGGTGAGTGATTTGATCCACTCGAGCCTCGAGAGTGTTAAGTCGGTGTGCGAGCCCGCTGTTCGCTGGGTCGCTTTGCTGGAGCCGTACTGACATGAGGTCAGACCCAGGGAACACACACACAGGCTCGAGCGTGATTCAATAATTTTATTGTGGAAACAGCAGGTGTGTGGGTGCGTGTTTGCAGAGTGGAATGTATTGCGGGTGAACAGGATGCGTCGAGGGCGAAGCAGAGCGCCATACAGCCAGGCAACCCTAAGGGCAGAGCAGAACAGAGATTAGCTGCCGGTGCACACCCAGCGGAATTAACGCACAGTCCTATGCTTACTTGCAGATGTTACAGTGGCTGGCGTTGGCTTGAGCTGCAGGTCTCTCGCCTGGAAGACAGTGTCTTTGGAGAGCGCTCGGCGCGGTGAGGAGAAAGACGGCGAGGATGAGGAAGGAAATCCACCGCCAGGGAATCCACTTGTGCACAGGGGAGAGACTGGAAAAAAGGTGAGAGGATGTTGGGTTTACGTGATATCAGGGAGCTATCCAAGAGGAGGAGCGGGCTATCCAGGAGGAGCGGGCTATATAGCCCGAGACTGATGAGGCACAGGTGTGCGCACAGCTGAAGCGGGAGACAGGCGAGAGCGAGTCGTAACATTCTCGCTTACCCACCAAGACGCCAGGATTGCAGCTTCCTGTAGGGTGGACACTTTCTGTTCATTCAGATAGAGTGCAGTTTGGTCTGGCAAACTGTTTTTAAAATCCTCCACCAACTTAGCTCCCTTAATGAAACAAAATACCGGAGTGGTGGCTCAGTTGGTAGAGCATCCGCTCCACACCCGGGAGGCAGGGGTTCAAATCCCGACCGGGTCATGCCAAAGACCATATAAAAGTGGAACTTCCTGCCGTCCAGCTTGGTGCTCAGCAATAATGGAATGGAGGAGGGAAATTTGTGGCGGCGCCTTGCATGGCAGCGGCCCTCTGATTCTGCACTTGGGGTGTGTGTGATTAACACAGTAGATAGGTAAAACACAATCTCGTTCTACTGTACATGATTGGTTGTACAATTGAATGACAATAAGGGTGATTTAATTTAATTTTAAAATCACAAGCTTTTGTTGAAGAGCACCATCTATCAGAAAGTATTTCCTTTTCTCGTGCAACCTCAAAACTCTGAGAGAAAGGTTTCCTTTTATTACAAAAATGCTGCCTGTACGCTTCAGGAACCATTTCATAAGCTCTGAGGATTGTGCTTCTAAGAGTTTCATAAGACCATCCTCAATAGAAAGATGCACACAATTCTTGTGCCTTACCAACCAGTTTGTATTGGAGGAGAACAACCCAGGCATCCTAAGGCCACTGTAAGGCAATAGCAACCTATTCAAAGTTGTTGAAAGAGGTTTCCACTTCAGTCTCCCGAAATGAAGGAACCAGAGCAATGCACTTGCTGATATTGAATGCTGGAGGAGTTGAGGCTGAGGGAAGGGATGAGGAAATATTAGCATCAGGTTTTAAAGGCACCAAGGAGGGCTCAGTAGCTCCTTTCTGAGACTCTAACTCAAGCTGCTTGAGCCTGATGGCTGTTTCTGTTTCAAGCCTACGACAGTTCAGCTGGAACTCATATTCCTCTTTTCTTGCCTTATCCTTAGCCTCAATTTAAAGGTAAGCGAGACGTACCTTTAACCGGGCGCCTTCAGCAGACTTGTGGGAGGACTCCCAAAAAAATGTCTCAAACCTTGACATGGCAACAGGTGTTTTTTTTGTCACCTTCCTTAACAGTGGTAGGAGTACTTGTCCCATCCTTGGAGGCCTGTGGAAGAACTTCATTGCCAGACACATCCACCCCTAAAGCCAAAACCCCTTTACCTATCAAACCCTTTAATACAACAGATTTCAATTCTCATTTAATGAGGGATTTAACAACAGGGAGGTCATAATGAGCAGCAACTGAAAACAAATCATCTTTCCTGCAATAACCAAGCTGCTCATGAGTGGGACCATTAACAAAAGTTTCTAAACTAAACGGGTCGATTTTTTTTTTTTCAAAACCTACTAACAAAAGCACTGCAACCAGAAACTACCCTGGGTAATTAATTGATTAATCAACCCCGGACGAGCCCCCACTTATGTTACGACCTTATTTAACCAAGCTTGCTAGGGGAGATAAAAGGACATAACACAACAACTGGCTGCAGCACACAAGAAGAGAACCAACTCACAAAATAAGCACCAAGGGACTGCTGGTTGTCAAAATAATAAGTGCAGATTTATTTACAAATGAGGACCAAAACTAACAGAGAACTCAGAATAAGGAAGAGATGACAACAGCTTCGGGGTTCTCCCAGGCCAAAATACCCCCCCCCCCCACACACACACTCTTTCTCGAAAGGAAATGAATACCCTAGTGAATTAAAATACAAAAGCTTACCTGCCTGGTTTCTCACAAAAACAGGAGAAAAAGTGAATCAAAAAGAAAAGGCAGAAAACCCCTACAGTAGTGATGGGACAGCAGGCTCCAGAGCTCCGAGCTTATCCAGGAAATATTTGGCAAGGCACATTTCAAGGCATGTATTGTGACGTATGTGTTGACATCATACCACGTGACTTTTTATTTATCAATTTATTTATTTATTTTTTTTAGCGCTCCCTTTATTAGAAATTGTTTTGACTGGAAACAGGACAGCGGAGGAAGGTATTGTACCAAACGAGAACTTTACACACACTGTTAATTTTTTTATTTACCTTTTGTTCTTATTAAAGACAAAAATAGAAAGGAGATGTTTTTACCTTCTTTACATATTTCGACTGTTCACTACAGCCTTCGTCAGAAGTGTCAGCTGATTGCTGCGAGGTGTCATTTTATCAGCTGACTTTCGTAGGTGGCAATATGAGATCGCTGCAAAAGAAATAATCACATCATGGACTGGGACAACGCACAAATTATTGGATCGGAGAGCAACAGACACAAACGCTGGATCAAGGAGGCCATAGAAATCAGGAAGTGGGGAAAAGATAGCATGAACCGGGATGAGGGGGGCCTTTATTCTTTCCCACACCTGGGACCACATTCTCCAGAGACCATCAGACGGCGGAAAGCGGGGCCGGCTCGGTGGATCTGCCGGTCTGGCCCCGCCTACAAAAGTCAGCTGATAAAATAACACCTTGCAGCAATCAGCTGACACTTCTGATGAATGCTGCAGTGAACACTTAAAACATGTAAAGAAGATAAAAAACATCTCCTTTCTAATTTTATCTTTAATAAGAACAAAAGGTAAATAATTAAAAGAAGACAAAATGAACCTACTTGAGCTAGCACACTGTTAATACATGTGCTGTATCAATATAGCATACAAACTAATCTCTAACTGACACAGGCTCTGACTGTCACGGAAGTGGAGCGCCAAAGATGACGACTCCCGCCGTTAGACTCCTAATATAGGCATGGCGTGATGCGTATTGTATGCGTGCTGCGTATTATTAATATGTCCATATCTAACATCTACCTCCTCCCTGGAAAACCCAAAACATTATGCACTTTCGATTCACAGCAGCTTAACATTCTCAACAGCCTTTTTTTTTTTAAACAGACTCACACAGATCCTGGGGCCCCGGGTAGACCACCAGTTAATCCTGCATGATTGAGTGGGTTATTCTGCCACTATGTTGCAACCATGCTCTGCCTAAACATTTCAAAACAGAGTCACTTTAACAGTTCACCTTCAGAGGCCTCAGTTGAGCCCGTGGTGGGTGCGCCCCTGGAGGTGCCGACTGTAGCAGGCCTGAGTGCCATCTTGCTGGAGTCACAGCTCCCTCTTCAGTAATGTCCCAGCCCCAGTCCCACACAAGCTGGGTTGGTACCAATGCTGCGTCTTGATCTGAGGCAACCGCTCTTACCTTTTACAGGTGGCTTGCATGCCATCTCGAACCATCAGCCATCTGGATGGCAGCTGGTCTCTTTTGTGCAGTGATTCTCATCTGCAATGACGGGACCGTCTGTGGGTCCAGGTGATCGAATCTTTGAACTCGAACCCAATCAAGTAGTACATGCAGCGTTCTGTCTGGCTGCATTCGGTGCTGCTGCTCTCTCATCTCTGATGCTGGTTGCTGCTGAGGTGGCATGCCAGTCACATTGGCGACAGGATGTGCCCTTGGTTGGCGACACTCTGCTGGGTCCCGCTGGACCACGAACCCTCTACCCTGCAGGGCTGCGGCGGCTCCCCAAGGCTGATGTTCGGCGAGGATACGAGATGAGTTCAGCTTCTGCCGTCTCTCTCCTGGTGCTGGTTGTGGTCACGGTGATATGTTGCTGTCGTCGTTCACCGGGGTCCCCTTTCTCCATGAACTCCCTCTCCTGCGGCTCCTTGAGGCTCATGCTGGACAACGATCGGAGGTGAGTCTGGTTTGTGCTGTCTCTCCGTGCTATTCTCTCTCCATGCTGTGTTCTCTCTCTGTACTGTGATTTACAGCTGTACCCACATCCAGGAAATCACACTCTCCCTCCTGCGATGAGGCCACAGTTTGAGAATGCTCGTGCTGCGCAGGGACCAGCTCCGGGTCCCGTGTGACTGCGGACTGGGGCTTCTGTGGCCCTCTGGTTCTGCTGGGCTCTGCTCGGCGTGCGGTGCGAGGCAGGGAGTGGCTGCATCTATGTCCGAGTGCAATGGACCCAGACCGTCGTCAGTCAGTATGGGGTCTGTGATGGAGAGGCCCTGGCCACAGAACAAATCCCACCCCAAAACGTTATTGCCATGGTCTGCCACCTGGAACCGGAACACTGGGATTGTTCTGATGCCGTATTGCACTGTAAAGGTGATGTTTCTGCTGGTCTTGGAGCATCCGTTGTCCGGCAGTTCCACCGCTTCAGGTCACTGGGGAGTAAGCTCACCTCAGTCACCTCATTTATCAGGGACCTTGACGTAGCAGTGGCTATCATCATTGATATAGAGGGGATGCATTGGAACAGAATTCTTGGCAGTTACAGGGCAGCTACCATAGTTACGCAGTATTGAGTGGCAAACACGTTTCAGATTTAGTTTGTACGAAGGAAAACTTAAAAATCACACAAAATATTTTGTCACAGCAGTACACTGAGTACCTTTTTTACTTTAGACGTTAATATCACACTGTTTACTTGAATGTAGCGATGTCTGGGTAACAGCACACATAACTGAAGAACGGGTTTTGAGCCTTTAAATATTTATTCATCTATTTTTGTCAATTAATACAGGATGGAATGATAAGATTAGCTCTCTGTAATGCAAGCAGGCACTCTGTGTACTGCTGTGACTGAATACTGTTTATCTTTTTTGTGTTTTACTGCATACACCCCTATGCTGCCACTCATGTTTGCCACTCAATGTTTTGTAACTGCTATAAGTTCTGTTTGGTGACATCATGCGCATACCCTCTATACTGACACTGTCCAGCTTCACTACACACTGCAGTCCTGACTAGTTCTCAAGGCCTACAATGTTGACGCCGTCCATGTCAGACGTGGGGTCGACAGGCTCAGCAGCTGGGACAACCGTCTGCACCAGCGGAGTTGACCGTGGGGAGCACGGGCTGGGGCCCACTAACTGAGCAGCCTCTTCTTGCTGTAGCTAGGACGCTATCGCCAGTGCTTCAGCCAGCGTCAGGCCATCCGGCACCGTGAACAATATCTCCTGCAGCTTCCTATTAATAGTGTTTTCCACCAACTTGTCTCACACAAACTCTTCCTCCAAGTGTCAGAACTCACACTTACTAGCCAAACGGTGGAGGTCGGCGACAAACTGCTGAACTGACTCACTCGCTCACTGTAGGCGCCGGCCAAACTTGATTTACCTATTCGACATCTTCCTCCGGAGTGCCAGACACTCTTCCAGATGCGCGTCCATCCTCAGGGGAAACGTTGTATTTTCCTCCAGAAGACCCACTTTTCTCCTCGTCACCATTTGTTATGTCTGGAAATAGGACAGTGCAGGCAGGTGTTGTACCGAACGAGAACTTTATTACACACACTGTTAATACACATACTGTATCGATATAGCATACAAGCTAACCTCTAACTGACACAGGCTCTGACTGTCACGGAGGTAGCGCGCCAAAGAGGGCGGCTCCTGCCGTCAGGTTCCTAATATAGGCACGGCGTGATGATGTCACTTCATGTGTGCGTCTCCACGTCCTTGCTGTCTATTGTTAATATGTCCATATCTAACACAAATGAACCCTTAAACAACAAACTCAAAAGGTACAGTGTTAAGGTGATGAATCTTGTTATACTAGGTCAGGGGTGTCCAACCATGTGCCATGGAGAGCCAAGACCCTGCAGGTTTTACCTCCAACCAGTGTCTTCAACAGCAGATTTCAGTGAACTTCTTCCCACTGATTGCTGATAAGTGAAAACACCTGCTGAAGAGACTGGGTAGAAGAGAAAACCTGCAGGGTCTTGGCTCTCCATGGCACATGGTTGGACACCCCTGTACTAGGTGCTAAATCACTATACAGTGATGATAATAAGCCATCACTATCTCAGTGTTTGGTCACTGCCTAATTTGTGTAATGCTGTCTCGTGATTAAATAAAATGGGAACATAAAACTAGAAATGGGATTTTAAGCTCAGTAATTAAGTTCCAAATAAATCAGTGATGCTGTATTGTTGTGCTTTTGGACTCATTTTAACACATTATGCATATAGATAAAATTTAGAGTGCTGTATTTTCCTTAATGAGATATTTTAAAAGTTTAGGCCTATGAAATGCAAATTTCATTCATCTATTTGGTGTTTATTTCTTATATATTAATTTAGATACTCTTTTGTGCAGTTGTGGCATTTTAACAGTGTATAGAAGATTTGAAAATAATCTGCAGGGAACATAATCAATTTCTTTTAACATGGACATTTAAGAATAGCCTTCAGAGCGACTTAGTCTATAATCGAAAGTGGAAAAACTTGCTTTTAATTGAATTTTATAATTATCAAAATCATGACATTTTAAAAATATAGAACAGTTTAAGGTTAATTTGAATTTTGTGGGGATGACAAGCAATACTTAAGCGCATTTATATTTAAGGACCAGTGTAGATTTTGTTGCAATGCTTCTTCCAGCATTTTTTTTCTTGTAGCATTTGTCACCTCCTCCAGCCTGTTGCTTTTCCTTTGTGGTCATTTCAGTATTGAATATACGTGCCACATCCTCGCTTTGAGTTATTTTGTGTTTTCTGCATTTATTATTGTTTATTTGATCTATGATTCTGTTCTTAGTTCTGTCATTGTTTGTTATGGTCATGTCTCCCCTGATTCCTGCTTATGTCTGTCTCCCTCTGTGTGTGTGTGCAGCCCCACCCCTCCTGTCACTTGCCTCATGAGTCAGCGGTCAGTGATTGTTAATTTCGCCACCTGTGCCGTGTTGTGTTAATTATCTCTTTTATTTAAGGCCTGTGTTCACTTTTATTCTGGTCGTTTTGTTTTTTTTTTGTCATGCTTGTGAGGTTACACACTTCTGTCTGCCAGTATCCTGTCTGTTCCTGCTTGTATTTAGCCTTGGCTTTTTGTTGCTCTTCTGAGCTGCAGTTTGTTTTTCTGTTAAGCCCTTGAGTTGCGTCAGTGTGACCAGCTCCTTAATAAAATTATTTGAACTTACGTCCAGCGATTGGGTCCAGTTCCTCCACACGTCTGACAGAAAGAATCTGACACGTATGGATGGACCCAGCGGACCATAAATTTCATCTCATGGATCTCGACCAGGAGGAAGTTTGGGCTGCTTCCCGCACTGAGGCCCTAGTTAAGGACACCCATGCCACTGAAACACCAGAGAAAGCCCTCAGACTCTTCACAGGTGCCGCTGAGGTGCTTAAGGATTTTCCCCACGCTGCAGCGCTGTCCTCAGCTCCACGACTCGTGCATTCGATCCCGTTCCTGTACCTGTTGGTCTATGGGCTGGCGAAGGAGTAGACGGAGGAGAAGTTACAGTGAGCCGTCAGAAGACGCAACTTGTGCCGGCATCAGCAAGTACAGCGGCCTGGCCCTTCTTCCCCAGTGGAGGCGTTCCAGATCTCCGCTTCCTCCTCCCTCGATGCCATACCACTGTGTAATGGCTCCTCATCGGGCAAATCCTGTCAAATCCTGGGAGAGATCATCTGACTCTTTAACGGTGGCAGAGCAGAAACAGAAGCAAGTGCCTGTTCATTTTTTAACACCATTAAATGAAAGGTCGTTCTGTTTCTGGTGAGGGGGTTCAGTGTCAGCCACATGCCACCACTAAGCTCTCTCCACCCATCTCTGCTGTAATTTCTGATTCTTCGGATTCCTGTTCTGTTTTTTCTGAGGAACTGGCCGTACTGGGAGGTAATCTGCTCTTCTGGGATGAGCCGGCTGCTCCTGTTGCTGTGCCTGGACTGCATGAAGATTATCCGGTACCAGCTCCATGCCACTCACCAGCACCTTCAGCTCCAGTGCCTGTTCCACGTTGCTCCCTAGCTCCAGTGCCTGCTCCACGTAGCTCCAGTACCTGCTCCACGTCGCCTCCCAGCTCCTGTCCCTGCTCAGCCGGAGATGCAGGCTCCTGTCCCTGCTCAGCCTGAGTCCGAGGTGCACGTTCCTGTTCTTGTTCAGTCCGAGGCACACGTTCCTGTTCCTGCTCAGCCTATCATCACCCTTGCTTCATCTGCCATCACACTTGCTGGTTGGGCTGCAACAGCAGAGTCACCGGGGTCTTTGTCTGCAGTGGAGCAAGAGCTCAGGCAAGTCCTCTTTTTTGTATTTTTAACATCAGTTTTAGAGAGATCTTGCCTAGCTCTTAGTGTACCCGGTTGCAACTGCTATCTGCTTCTGGGCCTCCTCTGCTGCCTATTGTAGTGTAGTTATTTTTTTCCTCTCTGCCTGAGGTTTCGGTGATGAATTCCCAGACGTCAGGACTTGAGGATCTTCAGCCCATATCGTTTGGCTTCGCCGAGGGTCGGCTCACCTCTGTTGTCCTGGAGGCCAAGGATTCTCCATCATGTGTTCCTGTGGCCGGAGAACCTCCATTATGTGTTCCTGAGGCTAGCACTCACCTGTCATCTGCTACAATGGTTAGTGCGCCTGTTACGGCCCACTTCTGGGGCCAAGGCCAGAATAGCCTATTTCAGCCTGTGATCATTTAGGTCCGTCTTGGCCCTAACGAACCTAGCTACTTTCACCCTTTTCACCCTTGCTCACAGCAAGGCAGACCTCTACCTCATGTCTCAGGCTGGGATTTGAACCTATGACACCATGATTCCAACATCTCCAGCTCTACCACTGATCCAAAGAGGAATTCCTCCCTAGCAACTTGGCTAGGAGTGGAGGTGTGTTCTATGGTGTCAGGACCTGCATCACTGACCAATTACCCATGGAGGGTGCCGTCACACCTCCCCCCTTAAGGAAGTGGTGCAGGTCTTCAGATCCCAGATGAGCCCCCATTTTCTGTTACGGCCCCAGTGGCTGGGCCAAGGCCAGAACTGTCTAGTTCAGCCTGGGATCATTTAGGTCCGTCTCGGCCCCTATGCCAAGGTGTACGAACTTAGTCACTTTCACCCTTTTTTTCTTTTTTAGGCAAGGTAGACATTCACCTGGTCTCTTCTGCTCACAGCAAGGCAGACCTACACCTTATGTTCCAGGCTGGGAATTGAACTCATGACACCAGGATCCCAACCACCTCCTGCTCTACCACTGAGCCAAGGAGGAATTCCTCTTTGGTTCTGAATAGCCTCTGAGGCTATTCTGGCCTTGGCCCATAAAATGGGTCATAACAGGAAATGATATGAGCACCTGCACCACTTCCTTAAGGGGGGAGGTGTGACGGCCCCCTCCATGGGTAATTGGTCAGTGGTGCAGGTCCTAACAGAAAATAGGGGCTCATCCGGGATTGAACACCTGCACCACTTCCTTAAGGGGGGAGGTGTGACAGCCCCCTCCATGGGAAATTAGTCAGTGGTGCAGGTCATGACACCATTAGGGTATACCTCCACTCCTAGCCAAGTTGCTACAGAGGAATTCCACTTTGGCTCAGTGGTAGAGCAGGAAGTGGTTGGGATCCTGGTGTTATGAGTTAAATTCCCAGCCTGGGACATGAGGTGGAGGTCTCACCTCCTGCCAACCCAGGGTAAATACGACACTCTCAAGTGAACATTGCTGCAACATTATACCCTTTTGGACGGGGAGAGGGCAGAGAAACTCCTCGCTTGGAATAAGGTGACAGATCAGCTGTGGAGCTGATGGAGAGCACGCTCGCGCTAATGGGTAAAGACGACAGATTTTTCCTGTTTATCCACCTCTTCCTCAGGAGCCTACCAGCTACAGCATGGGCGATCCTAGCTAACTCACTGCTGCTGGCGACCAGGAACTACCATGCACTGGCACAACAGGCAGACCAAATCATCCTGGCAAACAGGGCTCTCAGCATGCACACAGTGACAGCAGGTTCTCCAAAGGAATCCAGCAAGGTCAGGGAGCCGATGACGGTGGCAGGGATGGCCACCCGGAGACACAGGACTGGGACGCTGTGTTTTTATCACTGCCATTTTGGCAAGGAAGCACAACGTTGTCTGCCACCGTGCCACCTCAAGAAAGCCAGAAAACAAGACAGCCAGCGTTCAGTAGCAGCTGCGACCGCAGACAACAAGGAGAAGCTGCTTTTCATCATGGACACACATTCTGGGAGACGTTTTCTGGTGGACTCCGGCTCCCAGAAGAGCCTCATTTTGCCAGTCACCATGGACTGGTTGGCAGAAAGCAGTGGCCCGGAGCTTACGGCCACCAATGGATCCCACATCAGGATGTTTGGAGAGAGGACGGTGACTGTATATTTACACGGATGCAATTACCAGTGGGACTTTGAGGTAGCTGCATGTTTGGTCCCCATCTTAGGTGCGGATTTTCTGTGTGCTCAGGGATTGCTGGTTGATGTTGCAAACAGACGCTTAGTGGATGCTGTTTCTTTTTCCTCCTTGCCCTGCACAGCTCGGGGAGTTGGGCCACCAACACACGCTAACGTTCTAGCTCCAGGGGGTAAGTACCAGTGGT
Source organism: Pholidichthys leucotaenia (assembly GCA_020510985.1). NCBI lineage: Eukaryota > Metazoa > Chordata > Actinopteri > Cichliformes > Pholidichthyidae > Pholidichthys > Pholidichthys leucotaenia. Next base: position 145,127,159 of record CM035837.1, read on the forward strand.
TGCTTTATGAGTTCCCAGCACTCACGGTTCCCACCTTTTCCGCTGCGGTAACCAAGCACAGGATCGGATATTTTATCACAACGGAAGGTCCGCCTGTGTTTGCACACCCTTGCCACCTGGACGCAACTAAACTAGCCAATGCACACGAGGAATTTGCTAACTTACAGCGATTGGGCATCGTTTGGCGCTCCAACAGCCCGTGGGCATCTCCACTGCACATGGTGCCCAAGGCTGATGGGTTGTGGCGACCATGCGGCGATTTCCGGCGCTTGAACAGCGCCACGGAGCACGACCGGTATCCCATCCCGCACATCCAGGATTTTTCCGTGCACCTGGCCGGGATGCGCATTTTTTCAAAAGTGGATCTGGACCGTGGGTATCACCAGGTCCCGGTTTGTGCAGAGGACGTTCCTAATACGGTGGTAATAACTCCTTTTGGCCTTTTTGAGTTTTTACGCATGCCGTTCAGGTTAAAAGGCACAGCGCAAACTTGATTTTTTGGGCCACTGCATCTCACCAGACAGCACGATCCTGCTGCTGGACAAAGTGCGTGCAGTGTCGAATTTTCCGCATCCACAGACCATAAAGGCACTTTCCATTAGCCCAGCACACCTCGGCACGTCTCGATTCATTTCAGCATGGTTCGGCTCGCTTTTGTCTCCATTACAACCGTGTTGAGCTGGGGTGGGTGGGATTTCTATAACAGCGAGGTGGCGCCACACTCCCGTAACGTAGAACACGCGACCCAAGCAAAACATAACACATACAGCTGTACAAGGCGACTCCTCGGTCTGTGGCTTTTTTCACCGTAAATGCCAAAAAGGACCACCAGACAAGGGTACAGGCAGCGAGATGAAACACTCTGGAATAGTATTGCAGCTTCTGGGAGAGCCAAAGACGTGAGGATACAAACTAGGTCATATATGACGGTAAGCTAATGTTGCTAATGCTAGTTTGCTATAAGTACGTCGTACTACACTTTAATGTCTGCAAGTTATCGCTGTTAGGTACTAAAATATGTACGCTGTGTGTGTTTCAGATGGCTCTGTTGTGGGGAAATTACCGCTTCATTCGGTCTGGGCGTTCAGCACAGCCTGTCATGGATGTCATCAGCCTGTCCCTGATGTCAGCACAGCTTCACAAACGATCAGTGGTTATAGAGCTTAAGAATGTCTGTAGAAACGTTTATTTCCTGTACAACAAATTGCTCTGATCTGCGTGAAAATCATGGAGAGACTGTTGAGACATCATGGACGTACCTGCTCCAGCTGCAGAGTCTGAGATGGTGTCATAGAAAAAAATGATCAGCTGACACAACTTGATCACCATGTTAATAACTATATTAGCCACAAAATATATATTCAAAAAGTAAACAGTACAGAGTTAGGTATAATAAGATATATTTGACAGTTATCATGCATTTTAGGCCAAAACAAACTTGATCTAGGATTAAAAGCAATTAAAATAATGCAGTCACAAGGTTACATGGAAAATAGTTGATTTACTAGATACATGTACTGTAGAAATATATATTCTCTGCATCAACAATGTACTAGACATGCATTCATGTAGTATTGCACTGGGAATTGCACTGACAATAAACCTCTGAAGTTTTTGCAGATGTCTCTTTTTTTTATATGTGAAGGTTACCACCATGTGGCATAAATTAAATACTGAAAGATTGGAAAAGCTAAGAATAATCCAGCAGTTTGAGAAATCACTTTTGGTTTGGTGTAAGTCTGTCAACAGAATTATGAACCATAAAGCAGTTTGTGTTAAAATGTTAAATCCCATTAAACCTAATCCGGGGGCTTCCAATCATGTGTCATGGGGGGCCAAGACCCTGCAGGTTCTCTCTTCTACCCAGTCTCTTCAGCAGGTGTTTTCACTGATCAGTCAGTGGAAGAAGTTCAGTGGAATCTGCTGTTGAAGACACTGGTTGGAGGTAAAGCCTGCAGGGTCTTGGCCCTCCATGGCACATGATTAGACACCCCCGCCCAAACCCATTATGATGAAGAGCAGATGCTAATATGACCCAGAATTCCTCCATATACTGCTACTGTCACTAAAGTATGCAGGGTCTTCTGCACTGGCGCATCCAACAATACAGTCTTCAGTTAATAAAATAATTGTTTTGGTTACTTTTTTCTTAAAAATGAGCCATTATTTTCAAGGTCACCGATAAATCCTTTGTACAGTTGGCTCTTTTCCCACCGGTGTCTTAACAGACAAAATAGAAAATCATGATGCAAACACATAAGTCACTAAATTGTTTATTACAATCAGCAGCAAATTCCAGATTATTCAGAATGTGCAAAATTCAAACTGTAAAAAAAAAAACTGGAATGGTCACACACGGCAGCCACGCTGCCTCACTGAGAAGCAACTGGATCAGCCCCTCGTACTGGTCCTGGTTCAGCAGATCTTCAGCCTGCATCTCTGTAAATAGTGAGGCAAGGTCCAGTTGTGGTGGACAGTTTCCCTCTTGCCTAGACAAAAGACAAATGGGTGGTGGTTAATTAAAGCAAGTTTAAAACATATTTGGGAAATACACTTGTTGCTAAAAGCCAATGGTGGAATGTGAATTAATGAATGAATCTTTATTTCGGATTGATTAAAAGTAAAGATTAAAAGAAAATAGAATAATATAACAAAGGGGAAAAAATCTAACAAAGTCAAATTAAACAGTAACTCCTCTGATTATACAGTTCAACATAGGTTATCTGAAATGGGTGATGGCTGAAGCTGCAGCTTATATTGCCCACCATATTTCATCCAAGAATTCAAAAGAAAAACAAAACAGGAGGGATTACAATTTGAATGTGACAATAAAGTACTTCGTTGTTGTATTTAACCACAATTTTCATGTAGCTGCGCTTCAGTAGATTTTACAAGGGCTGGGTTACATTTAAAATCATCTGTTTTTACTACAGCAATCAGAATGAATTAATACATTCACTTGAATGGAATCTAGTACTTTAACTGAAGGTGTGCATCACCGAGTATGGAGTCGCTCAGTCAAAATATGAAGTTTTTAGCAATAAAAGTGTCTTGTCTGTAAAAGTGTCTCTTCTTGCCCTGGCTTCATGTGTGGGCGGTGTTTTGTACTAACATTGCTAAAATATAAAAGGAAGCACTACAATGGGTCTCAAATATTTGTAATGTGTCCTGTTACTGCATGAGTTTATTGATGATAGACTATAAACTACACATATAAAGTAAATTATATTGACGACTGAACATCTCACATTCGCCAAAACATACAGTTATGAACATAACTCACAAAGGATCACACAAGTGATCTGACAAAAAAATAAATACATTAACAAGCGGTTTATTTTACAGTTGATGTGCCATATTCACACAATCAAATAAATCTCAGTTCAGTCCCTTTTATATTAAGTGGAAATTGTGCTACTTTGGTTTTGACACTTTACCTATAAAAGCAAAGGATTTCAGTACTTTCCACAGTGGCGAGGTCCATTGTGGGCGGCTGATTTCCTCTTGCCTAGATGAACGACAGAAATGGATGATGGTTAGTTTCAAGCAAGTTCAACACTTATACAGGCACATCTCAAAAATTAGAATACCATGAAAAAATTCAATATTTTTTTCACTCATTTCAGAAAGTGAAACCCATATATAAATTCATTACAGGGACAGTGATATCTTGAAAGTGTTTATTTTAATATTGATGATTACAGCTACAGCCCATATTAACCAACACCTCAGCGGCCAACATTTATATTTAAAAACTATTTTTTAAAGTTAATTTTATGTAATATTCTAATTTTTTGCCAAATTGAATTTGGGGTTTTCATTTGGGGTTTTCATAATCATCAAAATTAAAATAAATAAACGCTTGAAATATATCACTGTCTGTTTAATGAATCTATATAATATACGGATTTCTCTTTCTGAAATGAGTGACAAAAAATATTGAAGTTTTTCATGACATTCTAATTTTTGGAGATGTACCTGTATTAGGGAAATACACCTGTGAAAGTCAGTGGTGGGATGTGACAAAAATGCTTTGTTTCCCTGACAAGCACTGCAGGATCCACAGAATAGGTGTGTGGGTCTATTCTGACGCTTTAGAAAATTATATGAATGACTTTATAAATCACTGGTTTGAAAAAGCAGTTTTAATATGACAAGATTTCGGCTCCTGTGGTTCATTTCACCAGTATCCACAATATAAACAGAGGGCAGCTAACCCCTGGCATGTGGAAACACATTCTAGCATTAAATTGCACACAATTTAATGCGCAGCACCAAAATGCAATACGTACACAAACCAGGACTTTAACCAGGATTAACATATTTCATCGTTTTGCTCTCACAAGCGAATATTTAGGAGAAAACAAGCACGAATCAGCAGTTGGTACTAGCTAGCTACTAGCTAAAAATCGTTAGCTAAAACGAGTTAGCCAGCACAAAATGGCGCTGTATGGCTCAAAAAAAGTGAGCTTACCACCAACAGGATAAATAAGCGAACAGATGCACATTATTACAAATCACTCACCATCGATGGTTCTCTCACATTCGTCTTCAGCTTGTCCGTAGTTCGGTTCTATGCTGGGCAGCCATCTGTATCGGTCCGGGTCACTCCTCACTGTGGATCTGCCACCAAGCAGAGAAAACTCTGCACCTCTTCGTTGGACCACGGTATAGAGTTCTGCAAAACCTACAACGCTGTCTGTATTAATATCGTATTTACTCCGTGACCGAGTTAGTCCGTGAAATATTGCAAATGGTGGTCGTGTGTAGATTCATCAGAAGACGGTCGCTTTCGTGACGTTACGACCTGACCAGTCAGCGGCGACCAGTCTTTTGACGTCACAACATGGCACGACTCAGCACGCTTGTACCCTGCCCTTGAGCGGGGACGAAAATCGCAGCTGTTAAACCGTGTTGGGGCTAGTGGAAAGACTTACAAAGCGTGCTGAGCTGTCCCATGTTGGGCTAAGCGGGGCTAATGGAAAAGGCCCTTTAAGGGTGCTGCAGGAATTTTTGGGGATGGTTAATTTATACAACCGTTTTCTCCCCCAGGCAGCACAGCTGCTGCAACCGCTGTACTCAAAAAAAAGGAAGCCCGCGGATAGCATCGACTGGACCCCCGAGCGGGCTCAGGTTTTCACAAATGCCAAAAGGGAGCTCGCTAGTGCAGCTCTGCTGGCCCACCCAACCCCGTCAGCGCGGATAGGGCACACCACAGATGTCACGATAGGGGCAGTGGTGGAGCAGTACGTCTCCGGTTGTGGCAGCCACTCGCATTTTTCAGCCATACTTTGCACAACAACGAGTGTAAATACTGCACTTTTGACTGGGGGTTGTTATTCCTCCACCTTGCTATGCATCATTTCCAATTTTGGCTCGAGGGCTGCGAGTTCACCTCGTTTGTTGATCACAAACCACTAACGTATGCAATGTTCGAGACTTTGGACATTGCATACGTCCAATCGCAATCTCTGAGTTCACTACCAACATTCAACATGTAGCCGGTAAGCATAATGTTGTGGCTGACTGTCTGTCGTGTGTGTTAGTCTCCCTGGTCTACATGGGGATAGATTTTCCCGCTATGGCCGCCGACCAAACCGGGGCCACAAACATTCGTGCGCTCCAGTCCAAGCTCTGTGACGTCTCTACTGGCCGCCCCCGCCTGGTGGTTCCGAGCTCTTGGTGCTGCTGCATTTTTTGAGTCCGTCCACTCCCTTTCACATCCCAGCGTGCGTGCCTCAGTTAAACTGGTGGGGTCCAAATTTGTCTGGCCTTGCCTACGTAGGGATGTGAAAGAATGGGCTGCAGTGTGCGTCACATGCCTGCGGGCTAAAGTGAACGAGCACACCAAAACCCCACTTGAGCCATTTCAGATTCCAGCCAGAAGGTTCAACCACATACACGTGGATTTAGTGCTCCCCCTTCCACTGTCAAAGGGGTTCACACACCTTCTAACAATCGTGGACTGCACTACGCGTTGGCTGGACATAGTTCTGCTGAGTTCCACCACGTCTGCCGAGGTAGCCTGCACGTTCTTGTCAGCTTGGGTCGCACGGTTCGGATCCCCGTCGGACATCACTTCTGACAGGGGTCCACAATTTGTTTCGGAGCTTTGGTCCACAATGGCTGATAGCCTGGGGGTCAACATCCACTGCACCACCATGTACAATCCACAGGCTAACGGTTTGTGTGAGCATTTTGTGTGAGCAAATTGGATCGACCACATGCCTTGGGTTCTATTGGGGTTGCGCTCCGCACCAAAGGAAGATTTGGCAGCTTCCCCAGCAGAGCTCGTTTTTTTTTGTCAGCCATTGCAGATCCCGGGAGAATTTTTGCCCAAGAGTCCTGTGCCCTAGACCGTCACACCCATGCACCTTTTCCCAGTACAGGGGCTGCCAGCGTTCCGGGCTCGGCTCACCATTGTTTTCCCGCACTTTTGTTCCAAAGTGCATAGAGAACGCCAAATTCATTTTCGTCAGGCATGACACTCACAGAACCCCGCTGCGGCCACCGTACAATGGCCCGTTCAGAGTGTTAGAAACTGGGGAGAAGCATTTTGTGTTAGACTTGGGGTGGTGTAAGGAAACCGTCTGCATAGACAGGCTGAAGCCCGCTTATGTTTTGGCAGATGAACAGGTGGTGTTTTCTTAAGCTCCCCGGCGCGGGTGCCCAACCGCAGCAGCTCCGCAGGTTGGTGTTTCCCCAGCAGAGAATGGTTTTCATGGGACTAACCCTTTTCCCTCCCCACCCTTTACCCCTCCAGAGACCGACCTCCCTTCCCGCCCACCTCGACAAGGAGGTGCTTTGACCAGCCCGGTGGCGCCACGCTACAGCTGCTACAGGCGCTTGTTCAAGCCCAAGAGTCCAGAGGGATAGGACCCTTTCTGGGTGTTTGGGGGGGGGGGACACAATAGGTCATGGCATTCCACCCAGGACAGGGGGTTGGCGGGGAAAGAAGATAGTTAGAAATGGTAATGGGGAAAAGGCGAGAAGAGCGCCTAAGGGTGCTAGAGTGCTAGGGGGTAAAAAGCCAAAGAAAGATGTATCTTCCGCCTCCACTGTGCCAGGTTCACACCTGAGGACACAGGGGTACGAATGTATTCTATCAAGACCTGCTCAATGATGTGTGTGTGGATGTGTGTGCATGTTTCATAGAGTAGTAGTAGTAGATTAGTTTATTTGACAGGGACAGTGCAATAAACATAGACAGTGTGTCTTGCCTGCGTAGTGTGTGCTTACCCTGGGTGCCAGAGAGGCGGGAATAAAGTGTATAAGAGAGAGCGCTCTGGCACTCACAGCAGCATATCCATCCATCCATCCATCTTCTACCGCTTTTCCGGAGGTCCGGGTCGTGGAGGCAGTAGTTCAAGCAGAGAAGCCCAGACTTCCCTGTCCCCCGCCACCTGCTCCAGCTCTTCAGAGAGGATACCAAGGCGTTCCCAGACCAGCTGGGAAACATAGTCTCTCCACCGTGTCCTGGGTCTGCCCCGGGGTCTCCTCCCAGTGGGACGTGCCTGAAACACCTCAAGTGGGAGGCGTCCAGGAGGCATCCTAATCAGATGCCCATACCACCTCAACTGACTCCTTTCAATGTGGAGGAGCAACGGTTCTACTCTGAGCCTCTCCCGGATGACTGAGCTCCTCACCCTATGTCTGAGGGTGAGTCCAGCAATCCTACAGAGAAAGCTCATTTCAGCCGCTTGTATCCGCGATCTCGTTCTTTCGGTCATTACCCAAAGCTCGTGACCATAGGTGAGAGTAGGAACGTAGATTGACTGGTAAATCGACAGCTTTGCCTTAGAACTCAGCTCCCTCTTCACCACAACAGACCGGTACAACGTTCGCATCACTGCAGATGCTGCTCCAATCTGTCTGTTGATCTCTCGCTCCATTTTCCCCTCACTCGTGAACAAGATCCCAAGATACTTAAACTCCTCCACTTGGGGCAGGAGCCTGTCCCCAACCCAGAGAGGACAATCCACCTTTTTCCATATGCAGAGTCATGCAGAGTTTCATGACCTCTGTCCTGGCCATCTGTGAAAAAGCGTAATGCAATCTTTTTTTCTCCTCTATATCCTGGGTATTGTGACAAACTGTAATAAGCTATCCATGAATGAAAAATCACAATTGGACCATGTTGAATCAAGGGATGAGGGGGGTGAAAGGCTACCAGAGCGGATGACAGACTATGATTACATGATAGAAGATTTAACCTATTTACACTGGTCTCTAATTGGAACGAATGAAATGCAAAAGGCCGTGGATGAATTATTTTTTTTATTTATTTTTTAATTTTTTTAGAATTGGCTCATATTCCAGCACCCTTTCAGGTTGATTTACAGGATAGCGCAGGTGAAATAGGTGAAACAACACCCCCAAGCAACAGCAATAATAACAACAATAATAATGTCACCAGCAACGTACTTCATCATCTAGAATATATATTTGAGAATCAAAACCATCCACACCTCCTACCCACAAATCATCAATCACTCGCAACCCCTTAAACCTCCACCGAACACCTAGAGCTTTCCCCTAACACGCAACAGAGTGGGGGGTTGCGTTCTGATGCTCATGACCGGGATGCAGCATCCTCTAGGCATGGGGAAGTCAGAATATTCTCACCATTTAACACAGTGAGAATGACGCGTCGCTTACCCGTGCCTAGACGATGCGACGTGCCCAACATCGCGGACTTTTATAACGATGTGATGGGCATCTTCAGAGAACTGGCTGAGGATGCCCGATCACAAGCGGAACGCAACGACGTAATCCAGCTAGAAGTTGTCAGTGAAAGCACGGGGAGCAACATCCTCGTTACAGCCAACAATGACGGGGGTAATATTTTATCGGCTTTTGAGGGTTTGCTCGACCAGGTAGTGCAGTCGGGCAAAAGCATCGACGCGGATGAGGGTTTAAAATTAATCCTACAGGTGGTGCATAACCCCAGAGGCGGTGGTAAACACAGGCTAACAAAAACGTTAGACTGTGAAATTATCGATAAAAAAAAGGCGATCATTTGTACGTTAGGTGTAGCTAGAATGGATCAACTCTGTTTCGCTACTAGCTTGGCACATCTGATGAACCCCCATTCAGATGACCGCACTTGTAAGGCTTTGGGTAAGACGCTGCAAAATCAGGCAGGTCCGGGTGACCAGACGCCCGTCACTTTTAGCGATATAGCTAAATTTGAACGGATTGTAGGATGTAAAATCGTGGTGTTTCACAGAACATCTCACAGTCATCCCCTCTTGCATTTTGAGACGGACTATAGCGATTGCTCAAAACCTTTGTTTCTGTTCTTATTGCAAAACCATTACTACGGTATAAAAAATGTCACAGCTTTCATAGGTACGGCATCCATTTGTAACTACTGTTACAAGGCGTTTAATAACCCGTATTCACACTATTGTACAGGATACTGTTGGGTTTGCAATGACCCCATCTGCCCTACGGAAAGGCTCAGGCCCGTAGAATGTTTAGACTGTCGCAGAAAGTGTCGCTCTCCGACCTGTTACGCCAGACACAAAGAGGCCAAGCGAGGTGTTGTAACTGCACCCTACAGGAGTATCTGTGATGCAATAAAACAATGTACCCTCTGCAACTTTTCCTATTATGTTAGTAAAACCGCAGGTACATCCCCACACCGTTGTAGCCGGTTAAAATGTAAAATTTGTGGGGTGCAATTACAACAGGCTTCTGAAGCCGATGATCATCAGTGTTACATTCAGCCACTCCCCCCGCAGGTTAAACACCCCGAGTTGGTTTTTTATGACATTGAAACATTTGTCGGCGACAAAGGGGAGCATGCGCCATTTCTCGTGTATGCTAAAACATCGAAAGGTGAAGAAAAGTGTTTTTACGGTACAGACTGCGTAAAACAGTTTCTTTTGCACTTCAGGCGTGAAAAGTACAGGCGTAATGTATTCATAGTACGTAATGCCAGAGGGTTTGACGGTTACCTGATCTTGAACAGTATGATAAAAGAGCATATAATACCACAACAAATTCTCATGACGGGCAGTAAGATCCTAAGTTTTCAGAAACCTCATTATAACCTTAAATTCATCGACTCGGTATCCTTGGTACCTAACAGGTACTAGAAAGAGAGATCATATCTCTCCGGTTCTGGCCTCCCTTCATTGGCTTCCCATAGAGTTTAGAATTAAGTTTAAAATCCTTCTTCTCACTTACAAAGCTCTAAACAATCAGGCTCCTTTTTATTTAAAAGATCTGATACTACCGTATTATCCTAACAGAGCACTACGCTCTCAAAATGCAGGATTACTTGTAATACCTAGAATCTCCAAAAGTACAATGGGAGGCAGAGCCTTCAGTTATCAAGCTCCTCTCCTGTGGAATCAGCTGCCAATCTGGATTCGGGAGTCAGACTCGATCTCTGTTTTTAAGAATAGGGCTAAAACCTACCTTTTTGATCTAGCCTACAATTAGGGAGGGTTCAGGTGTTTCTGAACCCTCCCTTAGTTATGCTGCTAATAGGTTTAGTCAGCCGGGGGACCTCCAGTAATGCACTGGGCCTCACTCCTTTCCTCACTCTCTACGAAATATTTTTTTTTTGCTGGTCATTAACATTTGTTTGTTCTCTCCCATAGATTGAGTCCCCATCGTGCTGTTTGCTCTCTACATGTCTGTTCTTTTCTTCTTCTCTATCCCCTCACCCCCCAGCCAGTCGCAGCAGATGACTGCCCCTCCCTGAGCCTGGTTCTGCTGGAGGTTTCTTCCTGTTAAAAGGGAGTTTTTCCTCTCCACCGTCGCCAAGTGCTTGCTCACAGGGGATCGCCTGATTGCTGGGGTCTTTTTGCAACTGTGGGGGTCCCCCCTACAGTTGATAGTGCTATGAGATGACTGTTGTTGTGAAATGGCGCTATATAAATAAAGTTGAATTGAATTGAATTGAATTGAACCTATGCGTCTGAGCGCGATGCCTAAAGTTTTAGGTTTTAGCGAGGTGAGAAAGGGGGTCTTCCCCCATGGATATTCTGCCGCAGAGTGTCTAAATTATGTAGGTCCTTACCCACCACCGTCCGACTATGGCATAGAACGTATGACGGTCGCCGAGCAGGTGGAGTTCGACGAGTGGTACGACATGGTCAAAGACGGGTTGTTTGACTTTAAAAGGGAGGCTCTGCATTATTGTAAAAATGATGTGGATATTCTTGCCGCGGGGTGAGTTAAATTTAGAGAACGGTTCCTCACCGACACGGGTGTGGACCCTTTCTCCAGTGTCACGATAGCATCAGCCTCTATGAAAGCGTTTCTCACCAGTTACCTGGCCTCTAACACCCTCGCCATCCTGTGCCTCTACAACTACAGATGTCAGTGTAAAAGATTTTCTCACGCCTCAATCCAATGGTTAGAATGGGTTATGCACAGTCAGAAAATATTCATCCAGCATGCTTTAAACGGGGGAAAAACAGATGGAGCCCTTTTTTGTAGACGGCTATGCGGAGATCGATGGTTTGAAGCACGTCTATGAGTTCAACGGGTGCTATTTCCATGGTTGTGTTAGCAGTTTTAAAAGCACGGAGATCTTCCCCCTGAGGGGTGTTACATTTGGAAAGCTGCATTTGAAAAGTGAGGAGAGGTTGCAGGTGTTACACTCTATGCATGGTGTCCGCGTTACGGTGATGAGGGAGCATGAGTGGGATGAGATGAAAAAATCATGCGAGGAGGTGAAACAGTTTCTGAAAATGTTTAACCCACTCGAGCCCTCTTACCGCGCTGGCCCTTTACGGGGGCAGGACGAGCGCTCTAAAACTGAGACACACCACAGGGCTGGATGAAACAGTGCACTATGTAGATGTCACTTCTCTGTACCCCTATGTTAACAGCACGTGCTTTTACCCTCTAGGCCACCCCACCATCATTTACAAAGATTTTGGGATCCTCAAAGCTATTTCGCTTAATCAGAGCTACTGTCTACCACCCCGTGGCCTCTTTTTTCCCGTTCTACCCTACAAAAGTTCAGGAGGTAAATTAACCTTTCCACTGTGTCGAATGTGGCGGAAACCAACCATCAAGATGGTGTTTGCGCACAGGCGACGAGGCGAGCATTGACAGGTCTGGGTCACTGTGGAGTTTAACAAAGCCCTGGAGCTGGGGTACAGGGTGGGTGAAATCACAGAAGTGTGGCATTTTGATCAAAGTAGCAATGCGTGTTTGTAGATTACATACACAAATTTCTAAAAGAAAAACAGGAAGCATCGGGTTACCCCAGATGTCACCGATCAGGACAGCAAGGACAGATACATCAGGGACTATCACCGTCATCAGGGCATTCTGTTAGACGCCGATAAAATACAAGAAATCCAGTCTCCGCCACGTCTCAAAACTGATTTTGAACTCTCTTGGGGGAAATTTGCGCAGAGAGATAATCTGATTCAGACCGTTGTGATCTCAGAACCTGAAGAGTTTTTCATGTACTTAAATACAAGGTGGAATACTTTCATGTTCTGATGACGACAAAGCACTGCTTAGGTGGAAATATAACGATCGTTGCATTCTACCCCCCGGTAAAACTAATAACATCTTTATAGCGCCTTTACCACAGCCCACGCGTCTGAAGCTGTACGGTTATCTGGAGAAACTGCAAGAGAGGGTTCTTTACATCGACATGGATAGTTTAATTTACGTGGTAAAGAACGGTGAGACGCCTCTGAGTTGGGTAATTATCTGGGGATTTGACGGATGGAATTTGTATCCGCAGGCCCCAAGAGTTACGCCTACCAAACGAGGAACAAAAAGAAGGTCGTCGTGAAGGTCAAAGGTATCACGCAAACCCAATCATGTTGCGAGCGTGTCAATTTTGACAGCGTCAGAGATTTGGTGGAGGATTACATGACAAATTCGGAGAGAGGTGATGAGACACCACATTACAACATAGGATGATAAAAGGGGGTTTGTTGAGAAACTTGTCATTTCAGAAAAAGTTCAGAGTTGTGTATGATAAAAGACGTCTCTTTAGGGACGGACCACTCTGCCTTTTGGTTATTAGATTTTTTTGAGGAAAAAATGTCACATCTTACCCAGGATATTGAGGAGATTGATTTTGATCCTAGGTTCACCTTTCCATTTTCATGTTTGGTGGTGGGACCGAGCGGCTGTGGCAAGACTTATTTTGTTTCAAAGGTACTGGAAGACTGTGAACCTGTTGTAAATATTGTACCTGAAAACATGTATGGATTTATACGTGTCATCTGCCTATATACAGTGAACTGCAGAAGAATAAAAGAATAAAATTTGTTGAAGGACTCCCTGATTCTTTTGAAGATGAAAACCTGTTTCCTCCCATCAGAAACACTTGATTATTCTGACGATGCTATTTTTCAAGCCTCTGACCATCCTGAAGTAGTAAAATTTTTACCCAGTACAGGCATCATAGAAACATGAGAGTCATGATGCTGACGCAAAACGTGTTCCATAAGGGTAAATAGAGTCGCACCATTAGTCTGAACAGCAATTATCTGGTGATGTTTAAAAACCCACGGGATAAACTACGAATAGATATATTAGCACGTCAAATCTTCCCATCACAAAAGGCCTTCTTCTTAGAGAGTTTTGAAGATGCCACCAGAGATCCTCACGGCTATTTAATAGTAGACCTCACACCTCCTGTCCAGAACAATACAGACTGAGGACGGGTATACTTCCTTGAGAGGTTGACCGTCTATGTGCCCAAAACATCAGCCTAGTTTATCATGTCTGCACGTATGAAGAGGAACGCTATTTTACTCACACGCTGTACCAGCCTCCCCCAAAAAGCGCAGGGATATTCATCCACAGCTCTCCGGACTTTATTCAGACATTGTGTGAGATCGCTCTGAATCTTTTAAAAGGGAACATTCCATTGTCCGATTGTCAGTTCAAGAAACTACAAAGGCGAAAAAAAATTATCAGACTGTTGGCCGATAAGAAAACTAGTTTAAAACGCAAACACCAGGTTCTGAAAAACATCGGGCAGTTTTCTATTGCCTCTGCTATCCACCGTGGTGCCCATGATCGGGATCTTATCGGTGGACTGGTAGAAGAAATTAAAAATAAAAAATGACTTTGAAGAAGGCCCAGAAGATGTTTCTGCTCACACCTCAACAGTTAAACCGTATGACCGACCAATGACCGTCAGAGAAAATGCAGAGGATGATTTGGACTCCAGAATGAGAGCCATATTAAACGAACCAGGCTTGAGTGCTTATGAGGAAATTAAAAAGTATGACGCTCTACTGCAGAGATACCTCACGCTCATGAAACAGGATCATAACGAGCGATGGCGGGTAATGCTGACTGTGCAGCGGGAGCCTGACCACCTATCCCTATCAGGTGTCGGTGGGGGTGGTGAGAGCGAACGTGCTCATGCCTCATCTTCTGACGGTACCCTCGCATTATCCGCTGAGGGTGCCCCCGCATCACCCCGTAGCATGCGTGACGGTTTAGATTTTGACGTTACGGTTGAAGAGGTTCTACAAAACCTCCCCGCGTGTGATCGTAAGAGTGCCGAATATATCCTAAGGAAATTGCCCCAGAGTTATAGGGGGGTGGAATTCAAAGGGGGGAGTTTGTTTACAAGGGACGAGCCTTGAAAGGGTCTCATATGATTGATAAATTCAAACATCTCTCACTCCCTTATAAAAAAACACCAACCCCTTGGCACCTGCGGGGTAGTCGAAATTTTTAAACACTCAGTCCTTTATCGGCTGTGAGCAACCCACAAGTGCATGATCAATATCGACTTCTTAGACAAATGCAGGCAACATCGTTGATGTGGGTTTTGAAAAACCTCGAGACGTACGCCGTGCCAGAGAGAAAAAAAGAAACTTCCACCAACCCCAACCTGGATCACACCCCGTGAGAAAGAAGAGTCCGAATTTGAGATTGAAAAACCTCGAGACGTACGCCGTGCCAGAGAGAAAAAAAAGAAACTTCTGCTGTCCCAACTGGATCACACCCCGCAAGTAAAGGAGAGTCTGAATTGAGACTAGAATGAGGAGAATAGAAGACAAAAGAAACGCTCCCTCCGATGGACCACTCCTTAAGAAGAGAAATTTGAGATTAGATATAATTGTAAACCACACATCTTTTTCTGTTTTTTTTTAAACAATAAAACGTTTATTCATCATACATTTCAAGCGTACAGTCGTTTTTTTCTTTCATATAAAATCACAAAAAGGGTAATTATTTACACTGTTAGTAACACAGTTGTCAAACATACACTCTATATCATCAGAGAGTGTATATATCATACACTCTTTATCCTAAGTTTCTACACAAGACAGTTTTTAAACAGTTGTAAAGAACAACACCACTGTTTATGGGGTGCACCGATTTTATTTTTGATACAATCTTGATATTTTTTCACAAAATTGTACACCATCAGATCATTTTTCATCACATCCTCATCGTACAATGACAGTACACGTCCAAAAAATAATCCACAGGTCTGATGTGTCAGGTAATAGATGCAGTATTGACCGCAAGTCGTTGATAGTTGATGCTGTAACTCGGCATTGTGGTACTTGATGTTTTGTGAATGCTTCTCCAAGAACTTTAAGATGCTGTCGAGATAGTAAAAAAAATTGGGTGGAAACCCGTAAGAATCAAAAAAGGTGGCTTCGACGTCCTTTTCCAGGGTGATGGCTAACCAGTGCTCTCCGGGCATGTGTACGGGATGTGTGTTGATGACGAAGTAGGCAGGGGGTCTAAAGGCAGGGGTCAACGACGGTGGCTGATTGGAGGGCCACACCCCACAAAACACATCTCCCAGCAGACAACGCAGAAGACTCTCCAGCTGAATATTATTCATGTTCCTAGTAATAGTCCACCAGCACTTCTCTTCTAGAGTTAATTTCCAGAATAGAATTGTAACAGGCATAGACTATCAGCGTCGTGGTGTGGGGAAGGGCCATTCTAAATATCATCTCCAGTCTTAAATTACCATTTGACACGGTGGACAGGGTGTCGTTGTCATCCCCCGGGGCGAGATTAAACACAAACAGGGTGTACCCATTGTTAAATTCCTCTCTGTTGATGCTGAGAGGTAAATCATTAAGATGTCTCCCCGTCGCCAGGAACATGTTGTAAGATTTCCTAACAGAGAGTTGGTTATTAAACTGAGGTTGGAAAGCCTTGGCAGGGATCTGTCGACCGTCCTGACAGACAGCCAGATATTCCACATCGTTGTGAATAAAATTGAAAGGCGATAGGTCTCTTCTCCCCGTGAAAGCCTCGTGATGCACCATACCCAGAACTACGTATTTGGGAATGGCCCCCAGAAACAGATTCTCCTGGATGCACATCCTAGAATTTTGTGGGATGGAGTATGTTTTTACATTGACGCGTGAGTGGGGGGTAGAGTGCATTGCCTTTCATTTGGGCTGCGGCATGGCCTAATCCGACCACGGGGGACACGGACACTTTTTTAACAAATAAAGAGGCCCCCAATATTTTCAAACGGAAAGTGGAATCGCCAGCTCCCGTGAGACAGAAAGCGTTGTTGGCACGAGTTAGTTTGATTTTCAAATCTACAGAGTTCAGCATGAGCCTCTCGCAAAAAAATATTAAGTCCCTGTGAAGAGGACCGAGCAGGTGCACTTCGCGAGAATTGGCGGTAAAACAGGCTCTTTTATTTAAACCCACATTAGGGCCGTCCACGGTCACGATAGAATCTACAGCTCTGGCCGTATCTTTGTAAAAATGACAGGCGCTAAATTGGTTCTTGAGCGTGTCCTCGGAATAGTTCAGTATCGTCTCAATTAAGGTTCGGTAGGGGTGTGTGGCGCTGGATTGTGAAATCAGTCTATCTCCCAGGATCACGTCACATTTACTGAAAATTGTATTTAGAGGGTAATTGATGAGACCCACCGCCGTGCCATCTGCCAAGTTCGTACTGTCCGCGTTGATAATTTTCACACGGAGGTGCAGCAGGGTGTCGTTCATATCGAGGTACTTCTCCCCATCTCCGGGGATGAAAAACTCTATAGGACCTCAGTCGGTGATGGCTGACACGGGGGACATTTCTGTGTAGATTTTATCCTCCACAGAGAGCTGCTTCTTAGGCGCTGAAAATAAATCCAACTCAGCCAGGGTGCATTTGGGAGATTTTTGATGCAACAGTGCCATGTTTTTTCTGGTTTAGTTTGTTCAAAAACTTTTGCTGAAAATATATCCGAGCTCCGAGTTCCGGACTTCCTCATCACTCGCTTACTTTTCCCAACTGATTTTCTCTTTTTAGGACCAGTGCATTTATGGGAGAGCGATGAGATGCGCTTGCCAGGGGGTTACTTCCTCGATCTGCTCAACAAGATCATAATACTCCCCGAGCACTCTTGTCCCGAATCTTTGTTCATTTTTCCCACTGCTTGGTTAAACACATCCAATGCGATGCTGCTAGCTGCCGTTTTAAGATAAGGTTTCGCGATGGTGAAACCTTTCTTCACCAGAGGGGCTACAAAATGGAACAGTCTTGAAAATAGTGAGCCGATACCTCGTCCATACATGATGGGTGCTCTGTAAAACCCCGGTAAAGCACCCCCTACTTGATTCTCATAGTAATGTACAAAACAGTGGGGATCCTCCCTCAGACCCACGAGAGTCATTTTGTTTGTTGAGACATTGTAACTTAGCGTGTACGATCACACACCAATACCCATTGCGCAATGGCGGTCGTAGACCGAATGATGCGCGCATGTGTGGATGGACGTGTTATATACGTTGTTTATTCAAGGTTTAGGTCTAAAGTGGAGTGTCACTATAGTATTCCCGTAGGTAAATTCCACCGGCTTGTTTTGATCCGTTTTTATCTCCATGTGAATAGTTTCAATGTGCCGTTTCACTACGGGTAAATTAAAAGGTGGATTGAAATGCTTTGTGATAAAGTCACCGTACGTTCCTTCGATATTGATCGTTCTCAGGAGTGGTGCATAAGAGTCCCCCATTAACTGCGGACGTACCACGTCACTGTAACAGTACATGTGATAAAATCCGGCCTTCAAATCGGCCAGATAGGGTGCCAACTTCCGATCAAACTTGAACCATTCTCTTGGTTCAACACCCAGCATGTAAGCCTCCGGCACGTCAAAGCATACGTGAGTTTGAGCTCCGCTCTGGAAATCCATTCTTGTAGACCATATAAATATCAGAATTAATTTTTCTCAAGAACCCCCCCCCCTCAGCCCTGAATCGATTTATATCGTTGTAATAACAGCCTGAAATCCTTTGATAAAGCACTTTAGTCTCTGTTTTTGGTTCTTGCGGTTTTGCTCTCCAATAAAAGTAGGCATCTTTTTTTTTTTTTTTCCCCTTGTCCTGTCAGGCAGCTAGGCAAACAGAACAGGGATCTGTCCCCCTTATTGTGCCAAAACAGCTTTACTTTGCCAAGAGGAGCTTATACAGTACCTAACTGTGTATTGTATATTGTTGTAAACTCCTCCTGTAATAACTTTTAATACTTTATTTTAATTGTTTTACCCATGGAAGACCCAACAGGATGGGGAAGAGGGAGAGGAAGAGTGTGAAGGGGGAAAAGAAAAGGGAGGAGAAGAGACAAAAAAGAAACAAAAAACAAACAAACAACTAAAACAAACAAAAGACAAACTGCTTCTTCCACCGAAGATGTCTCAACTCGAGTCTGATTTCCGCACCTGTTAAAGGAGAGACACTTGCGCGTGTATGTCTGTGTGTATATATATGATGTGTGTCCCGATGGGATCACCACCTTATTGTGGTGGGGCACTCTGAGCATCTCCATGACCCCTAGAGCTGTGTCGGCCGGAGTCTCGTACTCCTGGCAGGGTCACCCAAGCCGAACAGGTCAAGGGGTAGAGGCCAGACTAAGAGTGATCCCGAAGATGAAGACCTCAACGGTAGAGCAGGCAGAAGCTGGTAGTAATGATAAACACCACAATGGCTGTAAAAGCGAACGAAGGCTAAGGGAGCACACCCTGACAAAAAACCAAGCAGGTGGTGGCACGCTTTGAGGCGGTTTCCCAAAAACCTGAATTCCGGTAGCCTCCTGCAGTTGTGAGAAGATACCGGTCGTCTAGGGTCTCCCTTGCCACTGGAACCATCTTCTCTACAATCAAGGTAGTGGCATCGGGAAAAGCGCACCCCCCATGCCACTCTAAAAACCATCACTGCGCAGGTATCTTCTTTACCTGAGTCTCCGACCTCTAAAGTCTGGCGGCGATGGAGCATCCAGTAACGGGGGCAGGTTTGAATGAGCTGGAAGCTCCTAGCTGGAACTCTGCACGTCAGCGGCACAGGACAACAGTCGTTAGCAGTTGGGATTGAGTGGCAGCTGCTTCCAGCAGACCCCTGTGCGTCTGAGCAGCCCTATTTAGGGACCGCACTGCTCACCCCAACTGGGGAAAGGCCTAGAAAAGGTGGCCTAAACATTGCCCACTCAGCACAGCACCCGGATAGGAAACCGCACCTGTCGGGACATTCCACTATGTGGTCGAAAAACAAAAACAATACCATTTAGAATTGTAGCATGGAACATAAGGACACTCCTGGATGCTAGTCCAGACAGACCACAGCGCAGAACAGCACTTGTTGCCAGTGAGCTGAAGCGCTGCAATGTGGATGTGGCAGCACTCAGTGAGACCCGACTCCTCGAGGAAGGCTCACTCAATGAAGTAGGAGAGGGTTATACATTCTTTTGGAAAGGATACCCCACTGGCGGACAGCTCCTTCATGGAGTTGGTTTTGCAATCAAGAACAGCCTCCTGCATAAGCTCACAGAATCACCAGTGGGTGTCAGTGAAAGGCTCATGACTCTTCGCATCCCCCTTGCAAAATGCAGGTATGTCACTTTGGTAAGTGCCTATGCACCAACTCTGCCAGCGAACGCTGAAGAGAAGGACCGCTTCTACCAGACACTTGATGACATCCTCAGTCACATCCCAAAGGGTGACAAAATCATGCTGCTTGGTGATTTCAATGCAAGAGTCGGAAAGAACTTGCAAAACTGGAATGGTGTAATCGGTGCCCATGGCATTGGGAAAGTCAACCCCAGTGGCATGAGACTTCTTAGTCTCTGTGCGGAACATGATCTTACCATCACTAACACAATCTTCCAGCAAAAGAACAAATATAAGGCATCTTGGATGCATCCCAGGTCCAAACATTGGCACCTGATCGACTATGTGATCGTGAGGAGGGCTGACCTCAAGGACGTGCTCATCACAAGAGCTATGCGAGGGGCAGACTGCTGGACCGACCACCACATGATTCTGACAAAGGTCAGAATGCATGTCCGGCCCCTAGCTCGCCACGGTGGCCCAAAAAGGAAAACACTCCACTGTGCCAGACTCTCCAGCAGCAACATCTGTGACAACTTCCATCGCTCCCTAGCTGAGAGGCTGGCAGGTATTGAACAACTGATCATCTCAGAGTCTGGGATGGATGAGAAGCGGACCACTCTATCCTCCATCCTCTTTGACACTGCAGCCCAAGCCATCAGTTTCAAAACCAAGAAACATCAGGACTGGTTTGACCAGAATGCTGGAGAGATCTCCACCCTCCTGGACAGAATGCACAGGGCACACAGAGTCACCTTGAACAACCCACAGTCCCAATTTCATAAGAAGCAATGGCAAGCCCTTCGCTCTGAGGTCCAAACAACTCTCAGGAAACTGCAAGATGAGTGGTGGATCTCAAAGGCCAATGAAATCCAGACTCATGCTGATAGAAACGATATGCACAGTTTCTATGATGCAGTCAAAACCATCTACGGCCCCAGAAACTGCTCCCTGGCACCTGTTAGATCTGCTGATGGATCTTCTTTAATCAAGGATCAGACCATGATAGTGGAGCGGTGGGCTGAGCATTTTAACACCGTGCTTAACCAGCCCACCTCAGTGGACCCAACTGTCCTTGCAGAGCTTCCTGAACATCCTACCTTGCCAGATCTCGACCTCCCCCCAACCTTCAAAGAAATCCTGCATGCAGTAAAAACCCTGAAAAACAATAAATCCCCTGGACCTGACGGCATCCCAGCTGAACTTCTCAAGGAAGGAGGCTACCTCTGTACTCGGACACTGTATCTCTATATCTCAGAGGTGTGGAGACGAGAGTGTGTCCCACAACAGTGGAAAGACGGCAACATTGTGACCATCTATAAGAACAAGGGAGACAAATCCATCTGCTCCAATAGTAGGGGTATCTCTCTGTTGGCCATTGCTGGAAAGGTCCTTGCTAAGGTCATGCTCCACAGACTTATCTCTGCAATATCAGAGCGGGTTACCCCAGAGTCACAGTGTGGTTTTCGGAAGGACAGGGGGACAGTTGACATGATCTTTGTGACGCGTCAGCTCCAACAGAAATGTCGGGAGCAGCATAAGGACCTATTCATTGCCTTTGTCGACCTGTCAAAGGCATTTGACACAGTGAACAGGGAACTACTGTGGCAAGTCCTGAAGAGATTTGGGTGTCCACCCAAGTTCCTTACCATCCTCGCGCAGTTCCATTCTGGGATGATGGCCCGAGTGGTAGTGGAAAGGTACAGCTCAGAACCTTTTGGAGTGCAAATGGGAGTGAGACAAGGCTGTGTGCTGGCCCCAGTCCTCTTCAACATCAACTTGTCTATGTAACAACTCTGCTACGTAGGAGGGTGGAGAAGCAAGCTGGAGTTACCATTGACTTCAGGCTTGATGGTAACCTGTTCAACATCAGGAGGCTACAGGCAACTTCCAAGCTGACATCAGAGACCATCATTGAGCTACAATACGCCGATGACTGTGCCTTGGTTGCCCATACACCATATGCTCTACAAAACATCCTCTCGGCAGCTGTAACTGCATACATCAGAATGGGACTGACAATCAACACCCAGAAGACAGAGGTACTCTGTCAATCCAGTACTGACCCCCCACAAAACCCAATAACCCTCACAGCAGCAGGGCAACAGCTGCTCACAGTGCCCACTTTCAAATACCTGGGGAGCATAATGTCTGACACCTGCTCAATGGATGATGAGATCCAGAACTGCCTCAAGCAAGCATCAGCATCTTTTGGTCGTCTTAGAAGAAGGGTTCTTCAGAACAGCAACCTCAAACTCCACACCAAAGTGCTGATCTACAGAGCTGTATGTATCACCACCTTACTGTATGGATGTGAGGCATGGACTATTTACAGCCACCACCTGAGAAGCCTGGAGACCTTCCATGTAAGATGTCTTCAGAAGATCCTTGGCATCACTTGGAAGGACAGAGTGCCGCATACAGAAGTGCTGGTGAGAGCTGGCAGCTGCAGCGTGGAGTCCATCTTGGTCCAGCATCAACTCAGGTGGTTGGGGCATGTCATCCGTATGCCCAGCCACAGACTCCCACGCAGAATCTTGTATGGTCAGTTACACCGAGGCCAATGCAGCGCTGGTGGACAGAAGAAGCGCTTCAAAGACCAAATGAAGTCCATCCTGAAGAGATGTCGGATCAACCCCTCTTCACTGGAGGAACTCGCTTCCTGCCGAGACATCTGGCGCTCCCACTCCTCGCAGGGAGTGGATTATATGGAGGAACAGCGCACACAACACCTGACAGCAAAGCGTGCAAAGAGGCATGCTCGCCAAGTCCCCCCTGCTCCCCCCAGCACCTCCTTCACATGCCCGGTCTGTAACCAAATCTGCAGATCCAGGATCAGACTATTCAAACACCAGCAGACTCATAAATAAAGAAGATGGTCATCATCGAATCGATGGACTACCAGAAGTATATATATGAGAATGCGCGCAAAATAAGTGCGTGCATGTGAGTGGTTTGTCAGGAAACATACGAGTGGAGGGCCGGTCACAGCAGCTCTCCCCCTCGGAACCCCGAGCAGGCAAGGCAGCACCACCAACCCCCAGCCCCGAGGTCAGCAAGCTCCAGGAAAGCCAGGCATCCGCCCCCGGAGGAACGATCAAGGGAGGCCAGGCTGCTCGGTGGCCGGCGCGGTGATCCCACATCCCCGGACCCGCTGACCCCCCCCCCCCCCCCCAGCGGGGCCAACATCCGCCCCTGGGCCCCAGGCACCAGGAGGCCAGCGACCCCACCCCCCGGGACAGAGACCGGCCCGCGTCCCCTGGCACGAGCCCCCTCAGGCACCCCCACAGCGGGCCCGCCCCAGCGCCTCTGTCGCACACCCCGGGGACCCCACGTCCAAAGAAGTCCCCCCGCCTAGGGGAGCCCACATTGCCGAGAGGCACTACCCCCCTTAATCCAGCACCTCCCGACTCACAGACACACCCCTCCCCACACCTTCACACCCACATGCTCCCATGCACACCCCTCTCACTCACCCAGACCGACCCATTTTCTCTCACTCCTGTACCCATTCAAATTCACTCCTCATTCACCTTTGTTTAATAAGGCAGGCTGCGAAGCAGATGCAGCGAGCCTGAACACGCACCAGTGCCCAGCAGTAACCAGGGAGACCACAGGTGCAGGCCACAGAAGCAGACCCCCACCCCCAGCGCTCATCTGAGTGAACAATCAGCAGACCACCACAGGCACCCCAAGATGCCACCCGGCATGCAAAGCGCCACACAAAACTGACCCACCACTACCACCTCCATTCATCATCCCCTCACTCTCACTTAGACTCATATTCAGCCCCCCTCTCACTTCCTTGGTTGTATCTATATATTCAGTAGCACCCAGGGATTTTGACAACATGATAGGTCCTAGGCTCCCCACCAGACTCCTACGCCCCCAGCAAGAGCAGGGCAACCCTCCCCCCGCACAGAACATGGTGGGTGTGTATCGGTTATATGATATAATTGTGTGTAAATGTGTGGACTACCAAAGTGCAATTAAAATTGGGGGGATAGTGATTGGAGCATCACTAGCCACTGCGATGGGCAGCAGTGCCCCCATCCCCCAAGCCCTCAGTGTCTAAAAATAATTAAAATTGAGGTGAGTGCAGCCCCACCACATGTATAGTTTATTTCTCTTATCTTATCATGTTTAATGTTGCAGCATTGTACCGAGACAAATTCCTAGTTTGTGTACTACATGAACAATGGCAATAAACCTGATTCTGATTCTGATTCTGATTCTGAACCACGCAGCAAAGGTATCCCCTTCACCGACACAGTGCAGCACACCCCCACCCCAAAGCCCTAAATGTAACAAAAAAGATGTATATTCCACCCAGACTCAGGGGGAGGGGGAAGGCGGGAAATAAGACTGGGAGGTAGGCGGTCTAACAGTGAGGCCGTCCCCCCCCCCAGAAGTCAGCTTGCAGACTGGTTCACGAGGCCACCCACTGGCCCCAAATCCCAACCCAGTGCGAGGGCCGCCAGTGGAAGCAGCCCAGGACCCACCAGCATCACAATGCCCCAGTGCTCCCAGCACCACTAACATGATGGGGCAGCCAAACATATTTCCACTCATCTTACACACACACAAACATGGACAACAACAGTCACAATAGTGAACAATGGGCCAGACCCACACGGTGCCCAACACGCCAGGCGACACCCCTGAGCGCCCACGCAGGCCCACGACCACCCACCCCAGACAGCTGCAGGCTGCCCTGCAACCACAGCCACCACGGAGCAACCCAATGGAAACACGGCCATCAACCCGCGCTAATGACCGCCCAACCACCCCCAAGCACCAACACACACCTGCCACCAATGACATCAGGGGCGATGCAACAAAGCACCTCACCCCGCAACACAACAGCAGGGCGGCTGGGACAAGCAGGCCCCGAAACGCCAGCCCCCATGCCACTAGATGGACTGCCCAACCCCTGCCACCCAACAAAGTTCTCCTACCCATACACACATCCTCCACCCCCTAGACATCTACCCACAAGTAACCGCTTCCATACACACACGTACCTCCACCCACCATCACACACACCCACCTGCACCTACACACAGCCCCACCTGCCCACTCAACACACACCCACTTCCACATCCGCTCATACTCAAGCCCACACTCACACCCACTCTCACACACACACACACACACACACACACACACACACCCGCAGACCCCAGTGGACGGGGAGGGCGACCCAGGATGCAGGCACCAACCCCAGGGTGCCACCAGGGCCCCAGGGAAAACACGGGAAAGCCGCGCAAGGATGCACCGGGGACAACCCCCACCACCGGCCCACACCCGACCCCAGCCCGGGGGGCCCCCCCCCCCAGCACCAGGGGCCCAGGGCCAGACCCAGACCCCCCCGAGGGGTGAGGCCAGCTGGCCAGGGGCCACAGCCCAACCCCCCTGGCCCACCCCGCAGCGCCCCCAACCTCCCCCCCCCCCCCCCCCCCCCCCGGGCCAGACAGATGGCCACCCCGGAACAGGCCCCCCGGACACCTGTGGCCGGGGCGCAGCCAGCCGCCAGAGGTGCCAAGGAGAGCGAGTCACCACCCGCTACCCTTCACATTATAGAATTAATAAGCGGGGACCAGAGAGAATTGAATTCTGCCAATTGATTATTTGAGGAGGCTGACATTCTTTCCAGGCTAATATAATCCAATAGTAAGTTGTTATAATAAGTCATGCATAAGTTATTTCTTGATTTCCAATTCATGAGGATAGTTTTCATTGCGATGCATAAGGCAGTGAGAACCATATGTGACATCCTTGCACCTATATTTATTTCACTTAAATCACCTAATATGCAAAGTGTGGGTGAGGGTGGGACACTATACCCAAGCCACGCCGACAGGTCTTCACATGTCTTCTGCCAGAACTTTTGAACCGGTGCACAGGACCACATAGCATGCATATAGCTATCCAGGACGTTGCTAGTGCAGTGAGAGCAAATATTTGTGTGACTCAGGCCCATTTTGAACATCCTTTGTCCTGTGTAATGAATTCTATGTAGAACTTGCAATGAAAATAGCTAAAGTAATTCCGATATACAAGACGGGCGACAGAGGGGAACTCTCAAACTATAGACCAATTTCACTATTACCACAATTTTCCAAGATACTTGAAAAAATATTCTATGAGAGAATTGACAACTTCATACTGAAGAATGATTTATTATGTGAGCAGCAATATGGGTTCAGACACAAGAGGACAACTGCATATGCCCTAATGGAATTTACAGAAAAAATATCAACAGCCATTGAAAATAAAGAGTATTCAGTTGGAGTATTCCTAGATCTTAAAAAAGCATTTGATACAGTAGATCATAATTTATTATTAAAGAAACTACAAAATTCTGGTATTAGAGGTGTAGCACTGTCCTGGTTAAGTAGTTACTTAAAGAATAGATATCAGTATGTATGTGTTAGCAACAAAAACTCAGAGTTGCTGAAGGTCACCTGTGGAGTCCCACAGGGTTCAGTTTTGGGACCATTATTATTCAATATGTATATAAACGATATATGTAAAGTCTCAGAAAAAATGGACTTAATATTGTTTGCCGATGACACTAATCTGCTATGCAGTGGAAACAATTTGGAACAACTTCTGGATACACTCGGGAAGGAATTAGGAAAGCTTAAACTGTGGTTTGATTCAAACAACTTAACGCTCAATTTAAGTAAGACAAAATTTATAGTCTTTAACAACCATCACAACAATCCAGTACCCAAACTCAGTGTAAATGGTGTAGAGATTGAAAGGGTATCTGAAACCAAATTCCTTGGAGTAATAATTGATAACAAACTGTGTTGGAAGTCACATATTAATTATATTAAAGGTAAAGTCTCCAAATCAATTGCAATATTACACAGAGTGAAATATTTGCTGAATCAACCCACACTATACACCTTGTATCATTCATTAATACTCCCATACATGACATATTGTAATGAAGTATGGGGAAATACATATAAAACAAACATATATCCACTCTTTATGCTTCAAAAGAGAGCTATTAGAATAATAAACAAAGCAGCTTACAGGGAACCAACAAACCCACTTTTTCTTAAACAAAAAACTCTCAAGTTGAAAGATCTGGTTGACTTTAAAACCGCAATAATAATGTTCAAAGTGAAGAATTTATCACTGCCTGCAAATATCCAAAAGTTGTTCCAAACAAGGGAGAAACGATATCACTTCAGAGGAACATGTATATTTCAAAAGCCTACAGTGAGAACAACCACCAAGCAACACTGTATTTCAGTGCAAGGAGTCAGATTATGGAACGATTATGGACCTGAATTAAAATCATGTACAACGCTTGGACAATTTAAACAAAAACTAAAGGAAGAAATACTCCAAACATATTTACAAGACGACATGTAAACTCACATAAGGATTGACATATCCAGCCTGTGTTGTGTTGTAGCTTAGTTTTTTTTTTTTTTTTTTTTTTCTCTCTGTGACATTCTGTCTTAGATTTGTCTTGAATAGTAACTGCTTAACTTAGCTTAGCTTAGTTTTCTTTCTTTTTTTTTTTTTTTCTTCTCTCAGTCACACTTTGTCTTAGCTTTGTTCTAAATTGTAATCACTCTTGTCTTGTTTACTCTTTTTTCTTTGAATTCTTGGATGGAATATGGGTGGGCAATATAAGCTGCGGCTTCAGCCATCACTCATTTCGGATAACTCACGTGGAATTGTTTAGTAGAAGGAGTCTTTGTCTAATTTGACCTTGTTGTTATATTATACAGTTTCTTTAACCTGTACTGTATTATCCGAAATAAATAAATTCCTTCATTCATTCATTCATTCAACTTTATACTGCATAAGTTGTAAGTTATAGTTTTTTAGTCATCTTAAAAGTGTTTAAACATATTTGTGTCCAGAAACTTTCCTCCTTATTAATCGATAAGTCTGTCTCCCATTTTGATATTGGATGAGATACTGATTCATCCAACTTTGATAATAGTCCATGTACACAGTTTGTGTGTAGGCCTATAGCCACTTGTGGTGAAAATTGCATCAAAGTCTGTCCATCAGTTTTGGAGTATTGTTGCTAACACACTGTGAGAAGATAAGAGCCTTGGCTGAGGTATGCATTCTCAGATCATCACCAAAATATAATGGGTTCCTCTCTAGCCCAAGAACCACCTCTGGTGAAAATGTCATCCAAATCCATCCAGTAGTTTTTGTGTAATCCTGCAGCACAAATACAAACAAAGCCCTTGGTGGAGGTATGCACTCTCAGATCATCACCAAAATCTGATCATCTGTTCCCCGTGCCATTACACACCTTTCTGAAAATTTCATCAAAATCCGTTCATAACTTTTTAAGTTATGTTGGTAACATACAGACAGACAGACAGACAGACAAACCCCGGTAAAAACATTACCTCCTTGGCGGAGGTAATGAGAAAAATGTTGACGTGTTCAATACTTATTTTCCCTCCTGTACACAGTTGCACCAGCAGAGTGTATGCTCACCTGACACTACATTTAAAAGTTTAATGCAGGTTGTCTGTTTGTGCTCTGTGCTTAAAAATGTATTACAGTCAAAACCGACTATTTGCATCAGAATGTAAACAGATGTGTGCATGTGTCCCGTGACCCAAAAATATTAAGCGGTCAAGAAAATGGATGCACGGATGGATTGATACTGTGTAAATGCCTTAGATGGAAACACATTCTACATACATTTTTAGGTAGGGTTTGAGTTCATGGATTGATGCTGTGTAAATGCATTAGATGAAAACACATTCTGCATACATTTTTGCATTTTGTATATGTAGGGTTTGAGTTCAATCAATGTACAATGAATATACTGGACATCATTAAAAAATAATTATGAATCTTTTTGTGTAATGGAAGCATTTGCTGAAGTAGAAATGTAACATCCCGAGATCGATGTGGACAAACTGCAAATTGGAGTGCTGAAATATAATCAAATATACCCATTAAGAATCTGAAACACAACATGACCAATTTTTCTTTGGTCAAAGCTCTGACCATCGACATCCATTAGCCATTTTGTAGCCCCCGGTGGAGGGGAAGCCTTCATGTGGTGGGTTGATCAATACAGCTTAGTGTTCTTTGTCATTTGGGGTGAGGCATACAGCTGACTGCTTGAAGAGCCTTCAGTCCTCATACACTGCTTAATAGAAGGGAGATTCTGCAGATGATGGCGGTAAGAATGACCAAATTCTTCAGATTAAAACATTTTATATAATAATAATAATACAAAATACTGGGAAATGAATGCATGCATACAGTGTTAAATGAAATGTAAGGAAATAAAGAAAGGATTATGGCAAATAACCAGTGATAACTGATTGAAATGCCGTAGGTGTCAAAGGAGCAAATGTCAGAGCTGGAGAGCAGCATGGTCACTATTGTTCGGGTTTTCCACAAATACACGGGACACAAGTGCAAGTTGAAGAAAGCCGAGCTGAAAGAACTCATCAACAATGAGATGAATCACTTCATACTGGTAAGCCAGGAATGTCAGTGTTAATGAAGTGGGGTTGCCAACTTTTTAATTACCAAATAAAAGACAAAATTCAGAATACCCAGGAGGAGTGGGAATGGTGCTGAGTGAATGTACAGTTGACTGTTTAGAATCATGTGGCACAATAATAACTAATCACTTGCAGTCAATTTAAAGATAAATTTACAACTCTTACTGCTTGACAACATATTGCATGCTTAATTATTGGAATTTCCCCCATGGAATTTCTCCAATGTGGGACTAATAAAGACTTATCTTATCATCTTATCTTATAAATCGGTAGTTAAACAGTGCTTTATCTGAACCATTATGGACTTGTGCGCTATTGATTAGAACCGTCATCATTAGTTAAGCTTGGTTTGTAAAACTGCACCACAAATGATAAAGAAGTCACAACTTATAGTTAAGCAATATTACACAAGAGGGAGTACGGTATCAACGAATATAGTAACTGAGGGTGTGATACGTCCAATGCACTCCACACATCACACCTGTAGTTAGTATAATCATGATACCGTAATGCAGGGCTGGATTAAGGAGGTTGTGGGCCCCTGGGCTAGAGCAATTTTTGGGGCCCTCCCACATATAATTTATGGGAGTATGATATGCACAATGGCTATGTTTGCATGCATGGTAATAAGAGTCAAGATTCAAAGATTGTATTGTCAATACTACTATACGTACAGGACATACATGTCACCATGGGGTGAGACGCCGGCTCGGCGCTCAGCCCATGCTCCTTTTATCCCTGCCTCTCATTGGGCAGTGCCTCAGCTGGTTCCCAGCTGTCAGTGTCACGGGACGGCTGGGGCCAATTAATCCTCATCAGCTGGGGCGCTGTTAATGAGTATAAAGAGGAGCAGCTTCGATCATTCGGGGCTGCGACATAAGCACTGCTAGGCTGGAGCCCCTTCGTCTGGTGTCAGCCTCAACTCCCCTTGCAGCATTCCGGTGTTTGTATCCCGCTGTGAGTATGCACGTCTTGTTACCCCCATGTCCGGTACGAGCTACCTACCCCTGCGCTGTGCAGCCTGAGAATGTACGTCTGTATGAGTGTCTGTGCTCTCCTCATCCCTTATCCCTTACCCAGAATAAAACATCTCGACTCACTGGCTTGTCCCTGGCTCTGATTGCCCGGCTCCCTAGAGCCGGATATGACAATACAGGAGAATTGAAATGGTGTTTCTCTCTCTCTCTTTATTGGTGTGCATTTTATAAAAAGAAAAGGAATAAGGGTGGAGAAAAAAAGAAAACAAACAGGAACAGCAGCAGTCTATGCACAGTGATGCAACCTGTGGTGCCAATGGCAGCCAGAAGGACCCTGATCGCCATAGAGATAAACGATAAGTGATAATAAACCCAGCAATCCTTTATACAGACAGCTCGAGATGAATACCCGTAGATGCATTTCAATGCAGTAATGTAGGTGCAGATAGTGACAGATATGATTGCACATGGTCAGTATTGCAGTGACATACAGACAGCAGCAGATATGGCATTTGTGCAAATGGTTGCGGTTAATGTGCAGAGATATATAGCAGCAAAAGTACAACAGAACAACAGTATTATTGTTGGTGTGCCAATCTTTCTGTGCCAACAGCTGAGGTAGTTATTGTGCGGGTGATTGTGTTACTGTCTTGGAGGAGGGTGAACAGAGTTCAGGGTTCTGGTGGCCTGATGAACAAAGCTGTTCAGCAGTCTTGTGGACCGGGCCTGGAGGCTTCGGTACCTTTTTCCCAAGGGAAAGGTGCTGAAGAGGGAATGTAGCGGGTGGGAGGTGTCGCCTGTGATGCTGATGGCTCTGCGGATGAGGCGGATGGGGCAGATGTCCGAGAGGGGGTGCGAGGGGGAAGGGGGGCACTGATGATCTTGCTGGCTGCTTCCACTATGCATTGTCGTGTCTTCCGACAGGCGGCGGTGCAGCTTCCATACCACACCGTGATTCAATTGGTGAGGATGCTCTCACTGGTGCCACGGTAGAAAGACTGCATGATGGGGGTGGGACTAGTGCTCTCCTCAGTTTGCGGAGGAAATGGAGGCAAGTTTGGGCCTTCTTGGCCAGTGATGTGGTGTTGTTGGACCAGGTGAGGTCCTCAGATGTGTGCATCCCCAGGAACTTTGTGCTGCTCAGCCTCTCCACAGCTGCACCGTAGATGATCAGAGGGGGATGCTGTGTGTGACCCCTCCTGAAGTCAAACACAATCTCCTTGGTTTTTCCAACGTTCAGGAAGAGGTTTTTGTCTTTACACCACTGGACCAGTTGGCTCATCTCATTTCTGTAGTTGGCCTTCTCGTTGTCGGTGATGAATCCCACCACCATCGTGTCATCCGCAAACTTGACGATGTGGTTGGTGTTGTAGGCTGGTACGCAGTCATGGGTCAGCATGGTGAAGAGCAGCGGAATGAGCACGCACCCATGTGGGGCCCCTGTGATCAGTGTGATGATCTGGGAGGTGTTCCTGCCAACCCGCACGTTCTGTGGCCTCCCTGTGAGAAAGTCCAGCACCCAGTTACATAGAGAGGTTTTGAGTCCTAAGTGTCTGAGTTTTTATATCAAGTGCTGGGGGATGACTGTGTTGAATGATGAGCTGAAGTCCAAGAACAGCATGCGCACGTAAGAGTTTTTTGAATCCAGGTGGGTGAGGGCTGGATGGAGAGCAGCAGCGATGGCATCTTCTGTGGATCTGTTCGACCTATATGCAAACTGGAATGGGTCGTGAGAGGGAGGCAGGGTGAGCTTGATGTTCTGCATGACTAGCTACTCGAAGCACTTCATTATAGTGGGGGTCAGTGCTACCGACAGGTAATCATTGTAGCTGGATGGGACGGGCTTCTTTGGGACTTGTATTATGGTGGCAATCTTGAAGCATGTGGAGACAACAGCTTGAGACAGGGAGATGTTGAAGATGTCAGCCAGGACATTCTTAAGCTTCTCTGCACAGTCCTTCCTGGTATGTTGTCTGGGCCAGCTGCCTTGCGTAGGTTGATCCTGTAGAGAGTCCTCTTCACGCTAGCCGGATCCAGACTCAAGGCCTGCTCGTCCGGAGGAGGAGCGGTCTTCTGTGCTGGTATGATGTTTTGTGCTTCAAATCGGCCAAAGAAGTCATTTAGGTTGTTGAGCAATGTGATGTCACTCGGACAGTTCTGATGTAGAGGTTTATAGTTAGTGAGGGTCTGTATGCCTCGCCAGAGAGAACATGCATCTCTGGTGTTGCTGAAGTGTCCGGATATTTTCTTGCTGTATTGTCGTTTTGCCTCCTTGATGCCACGGGACAGGTTAGCCCTAGCTGTTGTTAGTCTTGGTGTGTCACCAGCCCTGAAGGCTGTGTCCCAAGCCCTCAGGAGTCTGTGGACCTCTGCTGTCATCCATGGCTTCTGGCTAGCATGAACAGTGATGGTTTTGCAGTGAGTGAGATCATCAATGCATTTGGCTATGTATGCCACAATAACCTCAGTGTACTCCTCTAGGTTTGTGTATCCATTGTGAGTGGCTGCATGCTTGAAAATGTACCAGTCTGTGGTGCTGAAGCAGTCTTTCTGTCGTGTTCAGGGTTGTTGTCAACCCCGTCCATGACCTGTGGCTGTAGGTTTTGATTATTGCTTATTAATTCCAGCTGGCAGATTGAGCCTTGCTCTCCGCCAGTCCTACGGCCATGCCTCCTCCTCTCACCAGACATTCACTGGCTGTATGGTTTCACCACATGCGCACATATGCATGCACACATACTCACATGCACACACTGACACACACACGGTTCAATCAGTCATGCACCTGTTTGCCACACGGCTGTATCCACTTGCCTTTGTTAGTATATTGTGTACTTATTGGGAGGCAGTGTGCTCAGTCAGTGTGGCGGTTTAAGTCTGCAATGGACATCCTGGCTCACTGAGTATTGGCTCCCTTTCTTTTGGACTTCACCATGTTGCACCTCAGAGCCTTCCCACTCCAACATATTTGTAAGTCTTTCTTTTGTGCTTTTTCTCTCTGCTCCTGTCTGCCTGGAGCACGTTTGGCATTTCCTCCAAGCCAACAAAGTTTGTAGCCGCTTGTCTCATCCATTCTCACTGTGACTGTTATTTGGACAATTTGTATATTTTTTCCATTTTTCATTAAACACATTACATTACTGCACGTTGGGCTCGCTCCTATTTCATATGTTCGCTGCAAGATTTCGCAGCAGACATGACAGTAAGCGGCCACCACAAAGAGCCCAAGCAGTGAAGTAACGTGCTGTGTTTTGTTTTGTTTTGTTTTTTTCTCACTTCACTATTCCCTGTGTGTTTTTCCCTTTCTGGAGTTACATTCAGGATGGACTTACTGGGTAGCAGAGGCTATCCAATGTGTCTGGGGTGGAAATGCTGCCAAGCCCTGATGAAAATAGACGGGTTGATCTCGGCGGCATGCATTTACTCCGCTTCAGACGACATTTTGTGGTATGTGGGGCTGGCAGACGCTGCAGCTCGCGGCTGCCCTTAGCTGATGATGCATGCTGAGGGGAGGGAGAGAATTGCCCTGATTGCTGCGCTGCAGCAGGAGAACGGCAGAGCGGAGGGGAAGCGCCCGGAGAAGCCCGGACGCACGCCAAAGAAGAGACGTTCCCGGGCCTCAGCTGTTTTCCTCCACCAGCTGTCAGCACCCAGATTGCCTCCGTCTCCTGAGCCTGGCCTCATTCCATCGCCAGGGAATAAGAAGAAACACAAACGGGCAGGGCCGGCAGAGATTGATCGCTCTTCTGAGGAGAAGAGACCTGCAGCCATCTCATCCTCCGTTTTTACCTCTGCCAAGGTGTGGGGGGCAGGTTACTCCTTTTATCCATCCCTTTCGGTGCCTGTTTTGGGGGCTTCTCTGCAGCCAATGAAGGAACCCAGGGCCATCACAGCCATGGAGAGGGATGATACCTCGCCAGCTGCAGCAGGAAACATCATTGACCAGAACAGGCAAGTAATCTCTTCATTTGTTCCTAAAATTGTTGAAAATTCTTGCCTGATTCCTGGTAGAGAGTCTCTGGGTGTACAGCCCCCAGAGACCTCTTTACCTGCTGCAGCCATGAACTGCTCACCAGCCCTCTCCATGGTCTCTCCCTTCTCCCCTGAATATACACTGCACGTTGGGCTCGCTCCTATTTCATATGTTCGCTGCAAGATTACACAGTGGACATGGCACTTTCAGAGGATCAGAGGCCCCTTCTGGCCACACACATACCTGTGTTTTTGTTGGTCAGATGGCTTTCACTCTAGGTTTGTATGCCGGCCCTAACAGGATGGTGATGTGATCAGAGAGGCCCAGAGGGGGCAGGGGGAGGGTTTGTATGCATTCTTATGGGCTGTGTACACCAGATCCAGCAGGTTGTCACCTCTTGTTGCAAATTTTACATGTTGATATAGGTTTGGTAGGCGGGCCTTTAAATCTGCATGGTTGAAGTTTCCTGCTTTGATGAGAAATCCATCTGGATGCGCTGTTTGCATCTCACTTATAGCCTGATAGAGTACTTTCAGTGCTTCCCTCCTCTCGCTGGTGCTGGTGGGCGGAACATACACGGTGGCAAGTAGAACAGATGAAATTTCTCTAGGCGTGTAAAAGTGTCTGCACTTGATGATCATAAACTCAACTAAGGGAAAGCAATGACTGTGGACAACAACTGAGTCACAGCACTAGGCATCACTGATGTAAACACACACACCTCCACCCTGGATTTTCCCTCCTACCGTTACTCTGTCGCTACAATAGCATGTTAGCCCAGCTAGTTGCATGGCAGAGTCTGGTATATTGTCATTTAACCATGTTTCCGTAAAGATAAAAACACAACAGTTCCGCGCATCACGTTGTGTGGATCTCAGGAGCTGTATGTGGTCTATTTTGTTCTCTAGTGAGCGCACGTTGGCCAGAATCAGTGAAGGAATCGGGGGTTTGTGAGGTTTAGCAATTAGCTTTGTTCGGATCCCTCTGTGTTTACCTCTCTGACATGGTTGTGGACCCAGTGACCAGACTCAGACTCAAGAATAGATTTAATTAAGTTTATTAGCAAGATTAAGTGTGTGAGTGCGTGTGTGGAAATGTATCAGGAAGCGCAGGGGGAGAGCAGAACACTGTACGACCCGGCAACCCTAGGGGCACACAACAGCGGGAACAATTAGGAGTTGTAATTGATAGGAGAAGTGCAGTTTTAATCCTAGGCTTACTGTGTGCAGCAATGTTGAGCGGCTCAGGTTCAGCTC
Organism: Pholidichthys leucotaenia; assembly: GCA_020510985.1. NCBI lineage: Eukaryota > Metazoa > Chordata > Actinopteri > Cichliformes > Pholidichthyidae > Pholidichthys > Pholidichthys leucotaenia. The sequence goes on from CM035837.1 coordinate 145,162,703, forward strand.
GGCGGCTATGGCCAGGAGGACAGTGTTCACGGCTCTCGTTGCAGTTACTGGAGGTGAATAAGAGTGAGGTGAATGATGTGGCGCGCCGCCAGGAAGGAAGGAAAGGGGTCCGCCGCCACAGAGAGGCCATAGAACTCTGCCTGTACACAGGGGACTAAGAGAGAGGATGAGAGGAATGAGCGAGGCTTACGTGAGCTGGAGGTGAAGTCTTTCAGACACCGGTGGCTGGAGACTAGGAACAAGGACAGGATCAGGCTTTGGCAGGAATTCAGGAACATAGGCGAAGGCAGGAGAAGCTCGTCTGGAGCGTAGAAAGACAACTCCGGACTGAAGCCAGGGTAGCACGGTAGATATAGCCCAGGTCCTGATGAGGAGCAGGTGTGCACGCAGCTGACGGAGATGAGCACGAGAGCAGACCACAACAGTACTCCCCCACTACAGAACACCTCTCGGCGGTCGATCCAACCTACCTGGGTGCGTCCAATGGAAATCCCTGATGAGATCTTTATCCAAGACGAAGGAGGGATGCACCCAAGACCTCCATTCCAGCCCGTAGCCCTCCCAGAATACCAGGTATTGTAGGCCACGACCCCAGCGACGGACGTCCAGGATGGCATTGACCTTGCATGCCGGGTCGCCGCCGATCACCATCGGCAGAGGTGGAGACCTGGGAGTGGGACACAGAGGGCTGGAACAAAAGGGTTTGAGCTGAGAAACATGGAAGGTAGGACAGATGCGGGGGGGTGGGGGGGTGGAGCTAGGCGCACAGAAACGGGGTTAATAATACGGGAGATGGCAAAGGGTCCAATGAAACGCTGGGATATCTTCCTGGATTTTGCCTTCAGGTTGATATTTTTGGTAGATAACCAAACCTGCTAACCCACCTGGTAGGAAGAGGCTGGTGTCCTGCGGTGTTTGGCAACTGTAGAATTGCACTCTGCTGTGCGCTGTAGTGCGGTCCGGGTAGCTCTCCACAGCCGGCGGCAGCACCTCAGGTGTGCCCGGACGGACGGGACGGCGATGTCTCCCTCCTCCTCAGGGAAAACGGAGGGTTGTATCCGAGCGAAGCCTCAAATTGGGACATGCTGATAGCTGAGGAGACCGTTGTGTTGTGGGTATATTCAATCCATGGTAGATGTGTGCTCCATGATGCCGGGTTGGCGGTGGCCACACACCACAGTGCAGCCTCCAGCTCCTGGTTAGCCCGCTCACATTGCCCATTGGTCTGAGGGTAGTATCTGGATGACAGGCTCACCGTAGCCCCAAGGGCATTGCAGAAGGCTCTCCAAACCTAGGAGATGAACTGGGGACCCCGGTCGGAGACGATGTCCAAGGGGATCCCGTGCAGCCTCACCACATGCTGGACGAGCAGGTCTGCTGTCTCCCTTGCCGTAGGCAGCCCCTGTAGGGGAACAAAATGAACAGCCTTGGAGAACCTGTCAACAATGGTAAGGACCACAGAGTAGTTATTAGAAGGTTGGAGGCCGGTGACGAAATCCAACGCCATATGGGACCATGGCCTGCCGGGACTAGGGAGAGGATGGAGCAGCCCGGCTGGAGAGGATGAGGACGTCTTGCCAGTGGTGCACTGGGGGCAGGCACGATTATACTCCCCGATGTCCTTCTGGAGCGAGGGCCACCAAAACGTTCTTTGAAGGAGCTCCACTGTGCGCACCCTCCCAGGGTGACACGAAAACCTGGAAGCATGGGCCCAATGGATGACCTCGCCCCGAACAGCCGATGGGACGAATAGCTTCCCCGCTGGCCCCCCGCCTGGGTCCACTTCGGTGTCCTGCGCCCTCAGAACCTTCTCTTTGATGCCCCACTAGAGGGTGCCCACAACACATGAAGGAGGGAGAACAGGGTGTTCAGCAGGTTCCATAGTATCTGAGGTGAACTGCCTGGAGAGAGCATCCGGTTTGGTGTTTTTGGACCCAGGGCAGTACGTGATGGTGAAGTCGAAGTGTCCAAAGAACAGGGACCAGCGAGCCTGGCGAGCATTCAGACGCTTAGCCGTCCGGCGATATTCCAGGTTCTTGTGGTCTGTCCAGACCATGAATGGCTGAGAGGACCCCTCCAGCCAATGGCGCCTGTAGCACTTTAGGTGCAGTCTTGTACCCTTTTTGTAGTACTGAGTTATGGCAGTGAAGAGTTCACTGTCCTCACCATTGTCGACAGGTTCTCCAAGGCTGCTCATTTCGTTCCCCTACAGGGGATGCCTACGGCAAGGGAGACAGCGGACCTGCTCGTCCAGCATGTGGTGAGGCTGCACGGGATCCCCTTGGACATCAAGAGTTTTAGCCAGGAAAAGGCTGCTACTAGCATGTTAGTATCACCACCTCAGCAAGGGATCTCTCTCGGTCTGTGTCTCTGCCGTGTCTGAGCAGCATGCAGGTCACACCAAGGCCGAGAGAGAGAGCACTTGACCCCATTGGCTGATGCTGCCATCAAACGATGCAGCTATTGGTTGCTCAATATACCAAATAAAAATATTGGGAACTTTATCAGAGCTTTTTAGAAAATGTTTTTAACTATTTATGAATATATTTTATGAACTTATATTTATTTATATATTTATCTTCAAAATATTTATTCCTATTGTGAAATGAGTGTTTTTTTTAAAAGCGGTATTGATATTTATGATTTTATTCACGTTTTCAACACTGGCTTACACGCCACTCCTCCAGCGCGAGTTTGACTGCCAGGAGTTCTCTGTCACTGATGTTGTAGTTTTGCTCTGCCGGGGAAAGCCGACGAGAGAAGAAAGCACAAGGATGGATCTTGCCATCCGTCAGGGACCACTGGGAAAGGACGGCTCCCACCCCCAAATCCGAGGCATCCACTTCTACCAGGCACTAAAGAGCAAGGTCCACCTGAGCCAGGATGGGAGAGTCAGTCTTCTGTCCACTGAAATGGAACCTTGGGTGAGGTGAGGCACGTCAAGGGAAGAGCAATGATACTGTAATCTTGTATAAAGCGGCGGTAAAAACTGGCAAACCCCAAAAACTGCTGTAGCTGTTTCCTGGAGGACGGAGTGGGCCATTCAACCACCGCCTTAATTTTACTGGGGTCTGGGAGGATCTCGTTATGGGAGATTATGAAGCCCAGGAAGGATGTCTTGGAGGCATGAAACTCACACTTCTCGGCTTTGACAAATAGTTTATTTTCCAGTAGCCACTGCAAAACCCACCTCACATGCACCCGATGTTCGTCCAAAGACTGTGAAAAAATCAGAATATCGTCAAGGTACACAAATATAAACACACCCAAAATTCCTCAGCACGTCGTTAATAAGGCGTTGAAACACAGCGGGGGCATTGGTCAGGCCAAACGGCATCACCAGGTACTCAAAGTGTCCGCTGGGGGTCCGAAACCCCGTCTTCCACTCGTCGCCCTCCCGGATCCGCACCAGATCGTATGCATTGCGGAGATCCAGCTTGGTGAACCAGGAGGGCCCCTGGAGGGAATCAAAGGCTGTATTGAGAAGAGGGAGGGTGTATTTGTCCTTAACGGTGATGTTATTCAGTTCTCTAAAATCAATACATGGCCTCAGTGAACCGTCCTTTTTACCAACAAAAAAACCCCCGCCCCCATCGCCGAGGAAGACGGCTGAATTATGCCAGAGTTCAGGGATTCCTTAATATAAGCCTCCATGGCTTCCTGCTCCGGAGGTCACAAGCTGTACAGGTGGCCTTACGGTAGTGGGGCTCCGGAACGGAGGTTGATGGCGCAATCATATGGGCGGTGAGGGGGAAGGTAAAGAGCCTGGGTCTTACTGAAGGTGGCCCCGAGGTCATAGTACTCCGGGGGAACTTTGGACAGATGGGGGGAGAAGTGATGGGAGCACCCAGGGGCATGGATGGCGAGAAAGCGGCTGATTGAAGGCAGGCGCTGAGACAGAATGAGTTCCAAGACATCACGTTCCCAGAGCGCCAGTCAATGGAGGGGTTATGGAGGCGTAACCAGGGGTAACCAAGGATAAGTGGGGAAGAGGAAACCGGTAACACAAAAAATTTCAACTCCTCCCGATGGTTACCAGAGATAATGACAGATACTGGGGTGGTTTGCTGAGACACTATGGCAAGAGGAGCTTTGGACAAGACGATGAGTCTCAGAGGGGTCTTGAGCGAATGACAGGGACGACCCAACCGGGTTGCCAGATCCCACGAAATAAAACTCTGCTCTGCTCCTGAATCAATTAATGCGTGTGTGACAATCTCTTTACGGTTGTGAATGAAACGAATAGGGAGGAGGAACCTGGAGAGGGGATTTAACTGAGGTGAGTCCGTGAGTCCCCCTACTGTAACGCACGGACTCCCCCTTTTGGCCGTAGATGGCATGACACAACTTCGTGCTCCTCACTCCCACAGTAGAGGCACAGCCCCAGCTCACGGAGGCGCTGTTTCTCTGCTGAAGGTAACCTGGGCTGCCCAACCACCATAGGTTCTGGGGCCTCGGGGGAATCTGAAGGAGGTAGAGCTAACAGGGAAGGCTGAAGGGCGTGGCGATACTGGGCACCCGAGTGACCGGAAGTTCTACATTCCGCTGCCTGTTCCCTTAGTCTATTATCTAAACTAATGGCCAGGGAAATCAATTCGGCCATCCTCGATGGTTTCTCTAAGGGGGCTAGCTCATCCCGCAGGCTAGGGCTGAGACTCCTAATAAAGATGCTACAAAGGGAAGCATTTTCCCACCCCACCTCAGTAGCCATCACCCGGAAATCAACGGCGTAGTCCGCCACAGACTTAGTACCTTGTCTTAAATTCAGCAACCGGGAGGTAAGCACACTATCACGGTCAGAATGGTCAAACACTTCCTTAAATTCACAGATAAACTGGTTGTAGGATAGACTGGAATAATTCACCCTAGCCATGATGGCATAAGCCCAAGCTAACACTCGCCCTTCTAATAAATTAATTATGTAGTCAATCTTACTGTGATCTGTGGAAAAGTCCTCGGGCACCCACTGAAAAATCACCTCACACTGCATGATAAATCCCCTCACCTCTCCTAGTTTTCCACTAAAGAGGGTGTGAGTGGGGACGGGGGTTAGCCGGGCAGCAGGCCCCTGCCCGAGCTGGCTGCCGGGGATCTAGTGGGAGCTGAGGAGCTGCTTGGGCAGAAGGAGCCAGAGGAAATGCCTGTGGACCTACCAGGCGGTCCAACCGGTCCGTAACACGGGCTAATTGGGTGAGGATGATTTGCTGCTGATAAGCTAATTGATCTATTCGAGTCTCCATGTTGTTGACTTGGCGCACCAAAGCGCTGTCAGCTGGGTCATTCTGGCGGAGTCATACTGACATGGTTGTGGACCCAGTGACCAGACTCAGACTCAAGAATAGATTCAATTAAGTTCATTAGCGAGATTAAGTGTGTGAGTGCGTGTGTGGAAATGTATCAGGAAGCGCAGGGGGAGAGCAGAACACCGTACGACCCGGCAATCCTAGGGGCACACAACAGCAGGAACAATTAGACGTTGTAATTGATGGGAGAAGTACAGTTTTAATCCTAGGCTTACTGTGTGCAGCGATGTTGAGCGGCTCAGGTTCAGCTCGGCGGCTACGGCCAGGAGGACAGTGTTCACGGCTCTCGTTGCAGTTACTGGAGGTGAATAAGAGTGAGGTGAATGATGTGGCGCGCCGCCAGGAAGGAAGGAAAGGGGTCCGCTGCCACAGAGAGGGAGAGGACCGCCGCCATGGAACTCCGCCTGTGCACAGGGGACTAAGAGAGAGGATGAGAGGAATGAGCGAGGCTTATGTGAGCTGGAGATGAAGTCCTTCAGATACCAGTGGCTGGAAACTAAGAACAAGGACAGGATCAGGCTTTGGCAGGAATTCAGGAACATAGGTGAAGGCAGGAGAAGCTCGTCTGGAGCGTAGAAAGACGACTCCAGACTGAAGCCAGGGCAGCACGGTAGATATAGCCCAGGTCCTGATGAGGAGCAGGTGCGCGCGCAGCTGACGGAGATGAGCACAAGAGCAGACCATAACAATCTCTTTTGTCTTCGTATACACCGTCTACAGCGTCTCCATCTGGGATGGGACATGGTAGTCGAATCTGAGGATGTGGAAGGCTGGTGGAAAATCCCTAGGCCACGGAGCTCCTCTCTAATGCTTGGATCCAAGACGTTATCTTTGGCCAAATTCCTTATCTCCAGAAGGCTGTGGCGACTGTAGCTTGTGCGTAGCGTCTTCCATGTACATTAAACAATTTAACAACACTAAGTAGCTCTAAACACAAAAAATAGAGAGAAAAAAAGAGAAAAAACCCAAAGAGAGAAAGGCCGCTGCGTGTACATGCGCCACCTATCACCAATTAAAAATAAACCATTTATAATCGTATTTCTAAAGTTATCTGATTATTAAAGTAGTCATATAAAAGCAATAATCAGATAAAAGGTAATTATTGTATTATGAGAAATTACATTAACAAGTAGTTTATTGTTTATTGCGCTCTGTTGCATGCTTCCAGTCACTAAACCTGGTTTCAAAGCATGACTGACAGTTCATTCATTTCATAGCATTTAGCTTTATTTATACTGTGCCACATCACAACAGAAGCCATCTCGTGGCGCCACAGTGCAGAAAAAACCACACAGTCTCAGAAAAACCCAGCAATCAGACGATCTCCTATGAGCAAGCACTTAGCGACAGTGGAGAGGAAAAACTCCCATTTGGCAGGAAGAAACCTCTAGCAGAACCAGGCTCAGAGAGGGGCAGTCATCTGCTGCGACTGGCTGGGGGTGAGGGGATAGGGAGGATGGAGAGGACAGACATAAAGAACATAACAGTAAGATGCCAAGTACATTACTGGAGGTCAACCAGCAGTATGGATCAAATAACAACAGAACAAAAGTGGGGTTAAGAGACACAAAATCCCTCCTTAAACATAAGCTATATTAAAAAGGAAGGATTTTACCCTGTTCTTAAAAACAGAGACCGAGTCTGACTCCCGGACCCAGAGTGGTAACTGGTTCCAGAGAGAAGGAGCTTGGTAGCAGAAGGCTCTGCCTCCCACTGTACTTTTGGAGATTCTGGGTACCACAAGTAAGGCAGCATTTTGGGAGCGTAATGCTCTATTAGGATGGTAAGGTAATATCAGATCTTTTATATATTGGGGGGTCTGATTATAAAGAGCTTTGAAAGTAAGAAGAAGGATTTTAAACTTGATTCTAAATTCTATGGGAAGCCAATGAAGGGAGGACAGAACCGGAGAGATATGATCTCTTTTTCTAGAACCAGTTAAAACTCTAGCAGCAGCATTTTGAATCAACTTAAGATTTTTTAAGGATACTTTAGGACAACCACATAATAACAAATTACAATAATCTAATCAAGAGCTGACAAAGGCGTGAATCAGTTTCTCAGCATCATTCAGAGACAAGATGCTCCTGATCTTGGCAATATTGCGCAGATGATAGAAGGCAGTCTTAGAAACAGTTTTAATATGTGAATTAAAGGACAAATCTTGATCAGAAATAACTCCAAGGTTCCTCACAAAACTGTTCAGAGTGAGAGTGGCGGCATCTAAATTAAGGGCATAATTTGAAAAGGAATTTCTAAGATGGTTTGGGCCAACAAGAATGACTTAAGTCTTATCAGAGTTTAATAGTAGAAAATTACAAGTCATCCAAGCTTTGATGTCCTTAAGACAGGCATCTAACTTGGCTAATTGATTACAGTCAACGGGCTTCATTGACAGGTATAGTTGTGTGCCGTCTGCGTAACAGTGAAAATGTATACAGTGCTTTCTGATGATATTGCCTAACAGGAGCATATATACACTAAAAAGAGTAGGGCCCAACACAGATCTCTGTAGAACTCCGTGACTGAGCTTAGAGTTGGAAGAAAATTCATCATTGATGTGAACAAACTGAAATCTATCAGACAAATAAGAACTAAACCACTGCAACGGAGTTCCACTCAGTCCAACAAAGTGTTCTAATCTATCAAGTAGAATGGCATGATCGATAGTGCCAAAGGCTGCACTGAGATCTAAAAGAACAAGAACAGAGACAAGTCCATTATCAGATGCGATCAGGAGGTCATTAGTGACTTTCACTAAGGCAGTTTCAGTGCTGTGATGAGCTCTGAACCCAGATTGAAACACCTCAAACAAACCAACTCCTTGCAAATGGTCAGATAATTGCGCAGCAACAACTCTTTCCAAGATTTTTGAAATGAAAGGCAAATTAGAGATTGGTCAATAATTGGCCAAAACTCCTGGATCTACAGTCGGTTTTTTGAGTAAGGGTTTAATTACAGCAGTTTTAAAAGCCAGTGGTACATAACCCAGAGTTAAAGAAGAATTAATTATAAGAAGAATATGGCTACCAATAATTGGGAAGATAATTTTAAATAACCTGGAAGGAATAGGGTCCAAAAAGCAAGATGAAGACTTAGATGAGGAAATTATTTTATCCAGCTCTAAGAGGTCAACTGGAGTAAACTTATCTAAGCAGATATCAGTTGAGGGAGTTGTAGTAGTTAATGTACTTGAGTTTACGGTAGGAAGAATCTGACTGATTTCATCTCTAATAGATAAAATTTTAAGATTGAAAAAGTTCAGAAAGTCCTGACTAGAAAGCTCAGGGGGGATGCGAGGATTGACTGAGTCCTGGCTCTTTGTAAGCATGGCTGTAGTGTTGAAGAGAAACCTGGGGTTATTCTTGTTCGCTTCTATTAATGCAGAATAATAGCTTGATCTAGCTTTTCTAAGAGACTTTTTATAGATTAAGAAATGATTTCTCCACACTATGTAGAATTCATCTGAATTAGCTGAATGCCAATTCCTTTCCAGTTGACGAGTTTTCTGTTTTAAGCCACAAGTTTCTGAGGTAAACCAAGGGGTTAGAAATCTCTGGTTAGACTTTTTCTTTTTTAAAGGGGCTACCAAATCTAGAGTCCGATGCAGAGAGGCAGTAACACAATCAACCATGCTATCAATCACGAGTGGAGCAGACTCTCCATCTTTTATTTCTGTTGTTTCTGTTGTGTTGACCCATGGCATAGAGGAGACAATCTGCAAATACTTGGCAACAACGTCATCAGAAAGACATCTGCTGTAGTAGTATTTTTCTTTAGGAAACAAGTGATCAGAGATAATGAAATCAAAAATTAACAGACAATGGTCAGACAGTACGGGATTATGAGGAGACACTACCAGATTTTCGATATCTATACCATAAGTCAAAACAAGGTCCAATGTATGGTGGAAATGATTGGTAGAATTTTTTACTTTCTGGGAAAACCCCATTGAGTCTAAAATTGAATTGAATGCCTTATTAAGATAATCACTCTCTACATCAACATGTACACACGTGGAAAAAATTGTTGGTACCCCTCTGCTAATGAAAGAAAAATCCACAGTGGTCACAGAAATAACTTGAATCTGACAAAAGTGGTAATAAATAAAAATTCTATGAAAATTAACCAATGAAAATCAGACAATGCTTTTGAATTGTGGTTCAACAAAATTATTTTAAAAAACAAACTCATGAAACAGGCCTGAACAAAAATGATGGTACCCTTAACTTAATATTTTGTTGCACAACCTTTTGAGGCAATCACTGCAATCAAACAATTTCTGTAACTGTCAATGAGACTTCTTCACCTCTCAGCAGGTATTTTGGCCCACTCCTCATGAGCAAACTGCTCCAGTTGTCTCAGGTTTGAAGGGTGCCTTCTCCAGACGGCATGTTTCAGCTCCTTCCACAGATGTTCAACAGGATTTAGATCAGGGCACATAGAAGGCCACTTTAGAATAGTCCAATGTTTTGCTCTTAGCCATTCTTGGGTGTTTTTAGCTGTGTGTTTTGGGTCATTATCCTGTTGCAAGACCCATGACCTGTGACTGAGACCAAGCTGTCTGACACTGGGCAGCACATTTCTCTCTAGAATACCTTGATAGTCTTGAGATTTCATTGTACCCTGCACAGATTCAAGACACCCTGCGCCAGAAGCAGCAAAGCAGCCCCAGAACATAACAGAACCTCCTCTATGTTTCACAGTAGACACAGTGTTCTTTTCTTGGTATGCTTCATTTTTGCGTCTGTGAACATAGAGCTGATGTGCCTTGCCAAAAAGTTCCAGTTTTTTCTCGTCTGTCCATAGGACATTCTCCCAGGAGCTTTATGGCTTGTCAACACGCAGTTTGGCAAATTCCAGTCTGGCTTTTTTATGATTTATTTTCAACAGTGGTGTCCTTCTTGGCCGTCTCCCATGAAGTCCACTTTGGCTCAAATAACGATGGATGGTGCGATCTGACACTGATGTACCTTGACCTTGGACTTCACCATAAATGTGTTTAGAGGTTGTTCTGGGCTCTTTTGTTACCATTCGTATTATCCGTCTCTTCCATTTTTCATCAAGTTTCCTCCTGCCGCCACGTCCAGGGAGGTTGGCTACAATCCCGTGGATCTTAAATTTCTGAATAATACGTGCAACTGTAGTCACAGGAACATCAAGCTACTTGGAGATGGTCTTATAGCCTTTTCCTTTAACATGCTTGTCTATAATTTTCTTTCTAATCTCCTGAGACACCTCTCTCCTTTGCTTCCTCTGGTCCATGTTTAGTGTGGTACACACCATGTCACCAAACAGCACAGTGACTACTTGTCACCCTTTAAATAGGCGGACTGACTGATTACAAGTTTGTAGACACCTGTGATATTAATTATAGGACACATCTTGGTTGAACATGTCCCTATGGTCACATTATTTTCAATCTTTTCTAGGGGTACCATCATTTTTTTCCAGGCCTGTTATTTTTTAAAGTAATTCTGTTGAACCACAATTCAAAAGCATTGTCTGATTTTCATTGGTTAATTTTCATAGAATTTTTATTTATTACCACTGTTGTCAGATTCAAGTTATTTCTGTGACCACTGTGGGTTTTTCTTTCATTAACAGAGGGGTACCAACATAATTATATTGGATTTTAGCACTAAATCAGCTAAAAATTCGGCAAATTCCGATAGAAACTCTGAATAGGCCGAGGGAGGACGATAAACTATGGCAAAGAGAACTGGGTTCAAGCCAAGATTGCCGACAAGCCCCATACTGAGCACCAAACCTTCAAAGGAATTAAAACATAATTTTTGCTTAACATTAACTAGTAATTTAGAATGGAAAATTGTTGCCATCACTGTATATGCTGCAGGCAAAACAATATAAACAGCCAGTGGAAGGAGAATAGACAAGCCGTCTTGACACAGACTCACCGTTTGCAAGTTTGCAATCGAAGTGGCACTTTGAGAAAAACCTTTTCTGCTGCTTGTATGAACATTCAGATGCTCCAAAATCTGCATCCTGTTTCTGGCAACTCTCAGGCCCTTCAGTTGCTCCGCCTCTGCCACTCTGTTCGTGGCAGCATTTCCAGTGTTAACAGTTTGACAAACATCTAGCTTTGACTGTACAGTTGACGTCTGTCCAGCTGTATTGCTACTTTGTTTAAAAAAAAAACCCAAAACAGTCAATTTAGGAGTTTTTTCAAAAACCTCCTTTTCACGTTCGTTTTTTTCTTTCTTCTTCTTTCTTTTTTGAGCATCACTATCATATTTTCAAACGTCCCCCGTGACATCACTCGTTTTGTGGAGGAATGACAAGACAAGACACTACGAGCTGCTGATTCCGACAACAAGATTGAACTCCGGGCGCCAAAGCATATACATTTATGCCATCTCTCAGGACAGAGCTAGCTTTCTTGATTAGTTTGTTCAGTCTCTTCCTATCGGCTGCTGTAATGCTGTTGCCCCAGCAGACCACTCCTAAAGTGATGGCTGATGCCACCACCGTGTCGTAGAATGTCTTCAAGAGCACCCCTTGTACACCAAAAGACCTGAGCCTCCTTAGTAGGAACAGCCTGCGCTGTCCCTTCTTGTAGAGTGTGTCGGTATTGTGTGACCAGTCTAGTTTATTGTTCAGATGAACACCCAGGTACTTGTAGGATGTCACCATCTCAATGTCTGTTCCCTGGATGTTAACTGGTGCTGTGAGGGGTTGTCCTTGCCTGCGGCAGTCCACCACCAGCTCCTTAGTTTCCCTCGCGTTGATCTGGAGGCAGTTCCGATGGCACCAGTCCACGAAGTCCTGGATAAGTCAGGTTCGGGTTCGGGTTCAGGTTACTTTATTTGTACCCGTAGGTAGATTTGTTTTGCAGTCTGGTGGCATCCATATTTACAAACCACAATTACATTCAACATAAACACAAACACAGGCACACATGAAGCTGACTATAAACATGATAAAAATACTCAAGGCTCCATCAATCAGGATATAAGACAAGGAGATGAGAGAAAAACCAGAGATAAGAGAGAAGGGTAATATTAAAAATTTAAAGACTAGTCAAAGAGGTTAAAAACTCAAAGGTCTAAAACCCAATAAAAGATTTAGAACCCAAATAAAAATCCTACAAAAATAGGTAAATATAAAATGAAATTAATAAATAGGTAACTAAATTATGTGCAATATATTGTTACAACTTGTTCAACTCTTTGACAGCAGCAGGAACAAAGCTGTTTTTGTAGTGCTGGGTTTTACTTTTTGGGACAGCAAACCTCCGTCTTGAGGGAAGAAGCTGAAAGTGGCAGTGCAAAGGGTGGGAGTCATCATTTAAAATGGAGGTAGCAATCCTCTGTACCTGTCTGGTATACAGGGATGTCAGGCTCAGCTGTGACTCACCAAGCAAACGACTGGACCATCTAACTACCTGATCCAAGGGTTTCCTCTGTTTCGGTTTTATCTGACCAAACCATGACACTAAAGAAAAGGATAAAACGGATTCAATAAAAGCCCGATAAAACATTGTCATTATGGTTGGGTCAATTTGGAAGCGTGCAAGTTTCCTTAAACAATGCAAATGTTGCTGACCCTTTTTGCACACCCTTTCACAGTTCTCTTCAAAGTTTAAATTACTATCAATAATCGTCCCAAGATATTTGTAGGATTGTACACATTCAGTGGTCTGGCCTTTTAGTACGGTGACTTCGTGCCTGGGAGTTTTCCTCCTAAAGTCAATAATCATATCTTTAGTTTTTGTCGTATTCAGCTGCAGGTAGGAATCCTCACACCAGTGAACAAAATCATCAACTACTGGGCCGTGGCCACTCTCACCATCCTGGAGGAGACTGACAATAACTGAATCATCAGCATACTTTATAATGTGTCTGTTGTCATGTCTGCTCCGACATATGTTTGTGTACAAGATGAAGACTAGTGGTGACAACACACACCCCTCAGGAGAGCCAGTAGAAGAGCACTTTTGGTCAGACAATGTATCATTGACCCTTACTCTCAGTGTCCTGTTGGTTAAGAAATCCAGAATCCAACCCACCAGATTATTGCTCAAATCAAATTGTTGCAGGAGCCTTTCAACTAAAATATGAGGTTGGATTGTATTAAAGGCTGAAGAAAAGTCCACAAATAAAAGCCTGGCGTGTGTCCCATTAAAATCCAGATGTTCAAAAAGCATGTTAAACAGAGTGACAGTGGCATCCTCCACTCCTTTGTGAGGCCTATATGCAAACTGCAAAGGATCCAATGCATGTTCAGTCTGCTTTAGGACCTCAAATCAGACCAGTTTTTCAAAAATTTTCATTAAAATTGAAGTCAAAGCAACTGGTCTAAAGTCGTTTACCATTTTAGGACAGCTGGATTTTGGAACGGGAACAACCACGGCATCTTTCCAGATCTTAGACACGTGTTGTGTCAGTAAGGACTTATTGAAAATGTAATGAAATACAGGACTCAATTCCCGTGCACAGGACTTTACCAATCACCCACATATACGTATTATCAGGGCCCTGACTTTTGTTCACTTTTACAGCACAGAACTCCCTTTTAATATCCTGCATCTCAATATTAAAGTGCTGATTGTCTTTGAGTTTCTGTTTCAAATCTTGGGTTTCTGTGCTAAAATCAGAGGAATCAAAACGACCATAAAAACAACTAAGAGCATTAGCCAGCTCTGTGTCTGAATTAAAACCATCTAAAAACACACGATTACTGCGCTCTGTGCTCTGAAGGCCTGCAATAGTTTTCATACGGGCCCAGGCTGAACCAAGTTTTTTTGTTGCCATCTTACTAAGATGGGTTGATATCAGTGTAGTCAGGAGTTTACTTGGAGCTGGTGTACTTGGTAACAGCCTTGGTTCCCTCAGACACGGCGTGCTTGGCCAGCTCACCGGGCAGCAGGAGGCGCACTGCGGTCTGGATCTCCCTGGAGGTGATGGTGGAGCGCTTGTTGTAGTGGGCCAGACGAGAGGCCTCGGAGGCGATGCGCTCAAAGATGTCGTTGACAAAGGAGTTCATGATGCTCATGGCCTTGGAGGAGATACCGGTGTCAGGGTGGACCTGCTTCAGCACCTTGTAAACGTAGATGGCGTAGCTCTCCTTCCTGGTCTTCCTCCTCTTCTTGCCTCCTTTACCGGTGGTCTTGGTCACGGCTTTCTTGGAGCCCTTCTTGGGTGCAGACTTGGCAGGTTCAGGCATCCTGATTCCTTGGTACTTTGCAGTACTCGGTACTTTGCAGTCCTCGGTACTTTTTTTGTTGCCATCTTACTTTCCCCTCCTCATGGATCGTCACCTTATCGTGGTGGGGGGGTTTGCGTGCCCCAGTGATCCCAGGAGCTATGTTGTCCGGGGGCAATTTGCCTCTGATAGGGTCTCCCAAGACAAACTGGTCCTGGGTGAAGGGCCAGACTAAGAACGATCCAACAGACTCTCATGATAAATTCTATATCAAGGATTCAGTGTACCCCGCCCGGTATGGGGTTACCGGGGCCCCACCCTGGAGCCAGGCCTGGGGGAGGGACTCGAAGGCTAGCATCTGGTGGCCGGGTTTCCACCCATGGGACCCAGCCGGGCTCAGCCCGAAGGAGTTACATGGGTCCGCCCTCCAGTGGGTTCACCACCTGCAGGAGGGATCATGGGGGTCCGGTGCTATGTGGATTAGGTGGCGGTCAAAGGCGGAGACCTTGGCAGACTGATCCCAAGCTTTCTAAACTGGCTTTTGGTACGTGGAATGTCACCTCTCTGGTGGGGAAGGAGCCTGAGCTGGTGTACAAGGTTGAGCGATACCGGCTAGATATAGTCGGCCTCACCTCAACACACAGCTCCGGTTCCGGAACCAGTCTCCTGGAGAGAGGCTGGAGCTTGGCCTTTTCTGGAGTTGCCCCGGGCGAGAGGCGACGAGCAGGGGTGGGTATTCTTGTATCGCCCCACCTTGCTGCCTCTATATTGGCGTTTTCCCCGGTGGACGAAAGGGTTGCTTCCCTGCGCCTTCGGGTTGGGAAACGGGTCCTGACCATCATTTGTGCCTATGCACCAAATGATGTTTCGGAGTACCCACCCTTTCTGGAGTCTGTGACTGGGGTGCTGGAGGGTACTCCTCCTGGAGACTCCATTGTCCTACTGGGGGACTTCAATGCGCACGTGGGCAACGACAGTGAAACCTGGAGAGGGGTGATTGGGAGGAACGGCCTGCCCGATCTGAACCCGAGTGGTGTTCAGTTATTGGACTTCTGTGCTAACCACAGTCTGTCCATAACGAACACCATGTTCAAGCATAAGGGTGTCCATATGTGCACCTGGCACCAGGACACCCTAGGTCGCAGGTCGATGATCGATTATGTTATCGTATCATCAGACCTGCGACCGTATGTCTTGGACACCCGAGTAAAGAGAGGTGCAGAGCTGTCAACTGATCACCACCTGGTGGTGAGTTGGATCCGATGGCAGGAGAGGAAGCCATTCAGACCTGGTAGACCCAAACGTATAGTGAGGGTGTGCTGGGAGCGTCTGGCTGAGGCCCCTGTCCGGGAGGTCTTCAACTCCCACCTCCGGAAGAACTTCAACCACATTCCGAGGGAGTCTGGAGACATGGAGTCTGAATGGGCCATGTTCTCCACCTCTGTTGTTGAAGTGGCGGCCCAGAGCTGCGGCCGCAAGGTGGTCGGTGCATCTCGTGGTGGCAACCCCCGAACCAAGTGGTGGACACCAGTGGTGAGGGGGGCCATTAAGCTGAAGAAGGAGTCCTATCAAGCTTGGTTGGCTTGCGGGACTCCCGAAGCAGCTGAGGTGTATCGGCAGGCCAAGCGGAGTGCAGCTCGGGTGGTTGCTGAAGCAAAAACGCGGGCATGGGAGGAGTTTGGTGAGGCCATGGAACAAGACTTTCGGTCGGCTTCAAAGAGATTCTGGCAAACTGTTCAGCGGCTCAGGAGGGGAAAGCAGCTCCCCGTCCACACTGTGAATGGTGCGGATGGGACACTGTTGACTTCAACTGGGGATATCGTCAGGCGGTGGAAGGAATACTTCGAGGATCTCCTCAATCCCACTGATACGCCTTCCACAGAGGAAGCAGGGTTTGGGGACGAGGGGGATGACTCGCCTATCACAGGGGCTGAGGTCGCCAAGGTGGTTAAAAATCTCCTTGGTGGCCGGGTCCCGGGGGTGGACGAGATTCGCCCTGAGTACCTCAAGGCCCTGGATGTTGTTGGGTTGTCATGGTTGACACGCCTCTGCAACATTGCGTGGAGGTCGGGGGCAGTGCCTTTGGCATGGCAAACCGGGGTGGTGGTTCCTCTCTTCAAAAAAAGGGGACCGGAGGGTGTGCTCCAACTTTAGAGGGATCACACTCCTCAGCCTCCCTGGGAAGGTCTATGCCAAGGTACTGGAGAGGAGAGTCCGGCCGTTGGTCGAACCTCGGATTCAGGAGGAGCAATGTGGTTTTCGTCCTGGCTGTGGCACATCGGACCAGCTCTTTACCCTCTCGAGAATTCTTGAGGGTTATTGGGAGTTTGCCCAACCAGTTTACATGTGTTTTGTGGACTTGGAGAAGGCATTTGACCGCGTCCCTCGTGGATTTTTGTGGGGGGTGCTTCGGGAGTATGGGGTATCGGGCTTATTGTTACGAGCTATTCGGTCTCTGTACGACCGTTGTGAGAGTTTGGTTCGTATTGCCAACACTCGGTCGGAGTCATTCCCAGTGAGAGCTGGACTCCGCCAGGGCTGCCCTTTGTCACCGATCCTGTTCATAATTTTTATGGACAGGATTTCTAGGCGCAGCCAGGGAATGGAGGGTGTCATGCTTGGTGACCACAGGATCTCATCTCTGTTGTTTGCAGATGATGTTGTCCTGTTGGCTTCATCCAGCAATGACCTACAGCTCTTGCTGGGACGGTTTGCCGCTGAGTGTGAAGCGGCTGGGATGAGAATCAGCACCTCCAAGTCCGAGTCCATGGTCCTCAGCCGGAAAAAGGTGGATTGTCCTCTCCGGGTTGGGGACAGGCTCCTGCCCCAAGTGGAGGAGTTTAAGTATCTTGGGGTCTTGTTCACGAGTGAGGGGAAAATGGAGCGAGAGATCGACAGACAGATTGGAGCAGCATCTGCAGTGATGCGGACGTTGTACCGTTCTGTTGTGGTGAAGAGGGAGCTTAGTTCTAAGGCAAAGCTGTCGATTTACCAGTCAATCTACGTTCCTACTCTCACTTATGGTCACGAGCTTTGGGTAATGACCGAAAGAACGAGATCGCGGATACAAGCGGCTGAAATGAGCTTTCTCCGTAGGATTGCTGGACTCACCCTCAGAGATAAGGTGAGGGGCTCAGTCATCCAGGAGAGGCTCAGAGTAGAACCGCTGCTCCTCCACATTGAAAGGAGTCAGTTGAGGTGGTATGGGCATCTGATTAGGATGCCTCCTGGACGCCTCCCACTTGAGGTGTTTCAGGTACGTCCCACTGGGAGGAGACCCCGGGGCAGACCCAGGACTCGGTGGAGAGACTATGTCTCCCAGCTGGTCTGGGAACGCCTTGGTATCCCCTCTGAAGAGCTGGAGCAGGTGGCTGGGGAGAGGGAAGTCTGGGCTTCTCTGCTTGAACTGCTGCCTCCGCGACCCGGACCTCCGGAAAAGCGGTAGAAGATGGATGGATGGATGGATGGATCTTACTTTCCAATTCTGATTTATAATTCTGTTTTGCTTTTAAAATTTCGCACTTCAGCTCTTTTGTGGCAATCTGTAGCTCAGAAACAGACCCCTGTTTAAAGGCAAGTGCTTTCCTCTGTAAGCAGGATTTACAGTAACTGATTTTGTAACCCATGGCTTGTTGCTGGGATATATTTTGACATGTTTACGTGGAACAATCATATTTTTACAGAAAGCCATGTATGAGCATATGACGTCTAGCAAAGAGTCCAAATCATCCCTGCAGGACAGTGTGAAAACCTCCCAGTCTGTACAGTTAAAGCGTTCCTGGAGGCAGTGCACTGAATCCTCTGTCCACACATCTATGTCTCTGGTCTTCACCTTGCCTCTTCTGAGAGCAGTTTTATATGTGGGCAGCAAATGTTCACAGTTGTGATCTGAGGATCCTAAAGGAGGAAGGGGAAGTGATTTATAGGCCCTCTCAATGGATCCATAGCACAGGTCCAATGTCTTTTTTCGCCTGGTTGGGCAGGAGACATACTGATAAAAGTTTTTAAGTGTCTTCTTTAAAGAAACATGGTTAAAATCCCCAAGAATAAAGTTTGGAGCCTCTGGGGAAATTGACTGCAACCGCAGTACCACATCAAAGACGGTGCTGGAGGCGGAGTCACGTCTGCCCTCGGGTGAATGTACACAGTCGTGATGAAAAGTTGGGGGAACTCGCTGGGCAGATAAAAGGGGTGTAGTGACACGGACAGAAGCTCCACATCGGGTGTACAGATGCGCTCTCTGACCGTGACAGATGTGCAGTACTGTTTATTAATGTATAAACATACGCCGCCCCCCTGACGTTTCCCCGTTACCTCTTCCTGTCGATCCGAGCGAAGTGGGGCTCCAAAGCCGTCAATCCACAGGTCCGCATCCGGGTCATGCGCCGTAAGCCACGTCTCCGTGTAAGCCATGACACAGCAGTTCTTGAAGTCCTTCTGATAGCGTACATTCCCTTGAATTTCATCCACTTTATTTCTCAGGGATTGTACGTTCCCCAAAATCATGGAAGGAAGAGGAATGCTGTTAAGCTGACGTCTCCTCAGGCTTAATTTTACACCTCCACGCTTTCTGCGTTTCCTCCTCTTGTCTCTCTTTTCATCGCTGTGTCCATGAAAGTCTTTTAAAATGAAGTCTGGCAGTTGCGGCACAGACTCAATCACAGATTCTGCATTATAGATAGATAGATAGATGTACTTTATTGATCCCAAACTGGGAAATTATCCGTGTTTAAATGCAGTAACATGTCTCTGGAATACTGTATTCTTCCCGGCATGATCGTGATTGCGCTTACCTCAGAGACAAAGAGCCGGTGGGAAAGAAGCAGCAGTGCAAAAGTAAGGAGGAAATCCATACTGAAGGAACCAGGGAGCCCTTCGTTATACAGTCCACAAACATTCAAGGACAAAAACGACACAGAGAATTTCGTTTAAACACATTAAAGTGCATAAAAACAGAGACACAGACGACGGACTTTTTTCACCAGCTGCCGGTCGCTGCATGCGCATGCGCCAAGTCCTCTGTACTCAGCTTCATCTCTGTTGGAGACGAGGCCGACGATCGCAGAGTCGTCAGAGAACTTCTGTAGATGGCAGTGTATTGTGTTGTGTGAGAAGTCTGCAGTATAAAGGGTGAACAGGAAGGGAGCCAAAACCATTCCCTGGGGGGCCCCCGTGCTGCCGATGATCGTGTCGGACACACAATCCCGGGTTCTCACAAACTGTGGCCAGTTAGTGAGGTAGTCCAGGATCCATGATGACAGGTGCTGGCCCACCCCTGCACACAGCAGCTTGTCCTTCAGGATCATCGGTTGGATGGTGTTGAAAGCACTGGAGAAATCAAAGAACATGATCCTCACCGCATTCCCGGGCTTCTCCAGGTGGGACAGGGAACGGTGAAGGAGGAAGCTCACTGCATCCTCCACCCCAATGCCATGCTGGTAGGCAAACTGGAGTGGATCCATCGCTGGCCCCACCAGGGGGCGGAGGTGAGCAAGGAGCAGTCTCTCCAGGGTCTTCATCATGTGAAGATCCTCTTTGTTTCTCCTCCCTGGGTACCAAAGCGCCAACATTTGCATCTCCTGCCTGGGGTGCATACCTTTACCCCTCTTGCCACTGTCACTACACTTCAACAACTATAAAGATGATAAGTCAAAACAAAAAAGAAAATAGCGTTTCTTCTGGGGCCCTTAAAGAGGTGGGGCCCCTGGGCTGCTGCCCCAGTAAGCCCTCTGGATAATCTGGCCCAGCCATAATGATTAGGTCTATGAATCTTTAGAAATCACATGATTCAATTTGATTCCGATTTTAGGGGTCATGATTCGATTCAAAACGATTTTTGTTTCACATTTCATGATTCAAAGATTTTATTTGCCAATACTACTACACGTACAGGACATACAGGAGAATTGAAATGGCGTTTCACCCTCTCTTCAGTGGTGTGTGTTATAGAGTTCAGTGTTATTTAAAGATACTCTTATTTGTGAGGTACGGTGTGGTGGCACTCACTTCCATTTCTGGCACCACCCCGTGCCTATAAGTAGCAGCAGGCAGGAGGGGCGGGCCTCTTTGCCAACACCCCTGCCTGGCGGTTGTAGTGTGGAGTTTGGAGCTCAATAAAGACAAGTTCAGTCGTGCACCTGGCCTCATTATTGTAAGTCTATTTTCAGACATAACATTTGGCAATGAGAATAAAAAGTATGGTAACGTGTGGGTCTCCAATTTGGCCTTTTATGGAGCTCCCGGGCGAGCCACCTGTCCCCTGGCTGAGATAGTGCACTGCCTTTAAAACATCCATGGTGGCACAAAATCTAGGCAGGATGGACAAGCTGAGGGCACATGCCCTGTTGGTGCACAATTTGGGAATTGAAGGCCAGTGGATATTAAGCACACTTGATGATTCGGACGATTTTGAGGATGTGGTTGAGCTGATGGCACGCCATTTTCATGCCCCAGACAGCATCATCGTCCGGAGGATCAAGTTTCGGCAGCGCCGTCAACAGGTGGACAAGCTTTTTCAGCGATTCGTTGCCAATTGAAACTACTGGCTAGTGTCAGTTTGGGCCGCTGGATGAGGCGATGGCTCGCGACCAGCTGGCAGAGCATACCAACAACGCTGCAATAAGAGCAAAGCTGTTCACAATACCAGGTGACTTGATGCTAGCCAGGGCCATTGCATTAGCCCTTCAGCTGGAGACAGTGGATAGGCTGGCACTGGAGCTGAATGAGCGTCTGTCATGACGACATCTGGAGTTTCCCGCCACCACACAAGTAACGGATCCAGACAGTGACGGAAGCGTGGAAGACAACGATGCGGAGGCCAATGCTGCAAAATCTAGGTGTGCCCTGGGGAAACCCATGTGTTTGGGTTGTGGGTCCGTGACTCACCACTTCAAGGCCAGAGACTGCCCGGCGAGAGGGAAACGCTGTGGCAAGTGTGGACGCTTGAACCACTATGCCAGGGTGTGCTGTGTGTCCGAGCATGGGAGCCCACAGAGGAAATCAACCCCCCACACCCCAACGGTTGTCCACACAGTGTCTCTGAGCACTAATGGGTACGCGGTCTGCACGGTGGAGCTGGATGGTGTGGAGGTGCCACTACTGATCGACACGGGGGAGGAGGGTTCTCTGCTGAATTGGGCTATGGTGAGAAAATTCTTCCCCCACTACAGGATTGAAGGAGACCCAGCGCTGCTTTATGGCTATGGAGGTGGACGGCTGTGTGTAACCCTTGCCTTATGTTAATCAGGTAAGGGAAATAATTAAGTGTAGACCAGTTGCTAGGTTCGTAAGGGTTACAATAGGGAATTAGAGTGAGTGTGGAATGAAATAGCTGGAGGCAAGAAATGAGCAATTCATGCCTGTTATTAATAAAGATAAAAGGAGCAAAATGTACAATGTACAAATATACAAATATAACAATGGCTGGCATGAAATAAAACCCCAAAAATGTCCTACTGAGCTCAGTGTTTGGTTGTCCTTTCGGTTTAGTTGTTTGACCAGTCTAGATATCTTGTATCTCCAGACTCAGGTTTCTTTTCCTTTTTCTAAAGCGGCAGCTTGAGTTGTTACCACTTCGAATGTTGTGTACTGGAGAGAGGAAGGATGTCCTTCAATCGAGATCTTGGTCAGATCTCGGTTCAATCTCGGTTCAGTCTCGGGTCAGGCCTGCCATCTCCATTCGGAGAGAATCCAGGATCCAGAAGGTTCTTGATCGGCAACCAAAAAAACCTAGCCTGCACAACAATAACGGTATTATTGTTTACAGCTAGAGTAATTTGTCTTCCAATCCCTTCTTATATAACACCATAGCTTAGTGTTTAAATTCTTCTCTCATATTACTATTATCACAATCCAGCAATATAGTAATATCTTACATTTCACATCTTACATCTTACATGCATGTGTTCTTTTTCTCACAATCTCTCTGGTAGCACATGAAATACCCTTTTTTCATGTAACCAATTAAATGAATTCCTCTGTTCATCTCTACATCATTTAACCATGAAATTATGATTAATCCTCTCTAACCTTGTCTCTGTAAATCATGAAATGAAATACAATTAATTTACTACATAACCAGGGAATATACTGTCCCATAACTTCCAATATTCCCTTTTAAAAATCAGTAAAACTCGGTCTGAGCTACTGGGTTTAGCATAACCTATGCTTTTACATAGGGGACCAACACCATGTGCTTTTAGCATCAACCTACACATTTCATTTGACAGAAATAGTGCATAAGAACTAAAAGTACTTCAGCATACTGTTGGGAACTGAAATCACATTTAGGAAAACCATACAGACACAAAGACAGCCTTGGGCTGCACGGTGGCACAGTGGTTAGCACTGCGGCAGCACAGTTTACCCTTGGCCGGGGGATTGTGGGGATTGTGGGATCGTGGGTTCGATCCCAGCCCCCGACCAACAGTGATCTGTGTGGAGTTTGCATGTTCTCCCCGTGTTGCGTGGGTTTACTCCGGGATTTTCTCCGGTTTCCTCCCACATGCCAAAAACATGCATGTTAGGTTAATTGGCTGTTCTAAATTGTCCCTAGATATCTGTTTCCTATAGGCCCTTAGAATAGAGGGTTAGTATTAATGAAAGCGCTTTGAGTGGTCTTTGTGACTAGAAAAGCGCTATATAAGTGCAGGTTAGTTAGTTAGTTAGTTAGTTTTCCATTGCTTTTAAACAGGAAAAATCCACTCGCGATTAGCATTAGCATAATGCTAACATTAGCATGTATTGTTTGGTTTCCACTCATCAAGATGAGGTATCAGTGTGAACACAGCAAAGGACACAGCCACAATGCCCCTCACAGTCGTGCTCCCGTCAACTTAGGATAATAAAGGTTGCAAATTAGCGTTTGGAGAGTGTTTAGATCCATTTATAGCATTTTTTCTGAATTAACTCACCAAGAAGAGGTATCAGTGTGAACCAGATCGCTCACAGCCTCTCTCGTCCGTTCTCGTATCGTGAAAGACCGAAACCCGAGTGCGCGCTTGCTGCCTCTACTCGGAAGGTGGGGCTAATATCACTCGCAACGAATGGAAAGACCCATATCACCCAACGTGACCATGAAACGGGAATTTAAAAGTTGGATAACAAGGATCGCACTTCTTCTTCCCAAAATAACCATTTTTCAAAATAAAATCACACACTTTCATTAATACAAATGAAATCTGAGAAAAACGGTCATTTTCTCAGCTGGGTTACACGTGCACAGTGACAACACTGGTACTGATGGCGCGGTACAAGTCGGCAGAGATAGCTAACCTCAAGTTCATTGTGACGGCCTGTGGCGACAAGATTGTGGGCTGTGACCTCTTTTATGGTTTGGGTTTTGCCATCTAGAGCAGCGCTGGGGAGGAGTGGTCGGGCTGTGGACTGTGGAACCGTCCAGCTCCGAGAGTGGAGGATGATGCAGTGTGGGACGAGGAGTTACCGAGCACCCTGGAGGGCAAGCAGGACCAGCCTCGCTCAGAGTCATTGCAGGAGGGTCTCAGTGCCGGAGCTCAGGTCGCTCTGGACGAGGGTACTGGGCATGATGGCGAGGTGCTTGCAATGACGAGTGACACCGAGAAGCTAGCTCCAGTTGTTCCCGGAGCTTGGCTAAAATGGGCCGGTGAACATGGGGTTACAATGGCGACAGCTGCAGCGAATTTAAAAGAGGTCAGGGCCAGACCGTTAGGCACAGAAGGACCACATGCCGAGCAGAAACATTGCAAGCCGAGCAAAACCCCTCTGGGAGTCGCGGACCTGGTTCAGGCTCGTGGGAAGGGCTGACCACAGTGAGTATGAACCAGATGGCAGGCTCAGGACCACCAGCGGTGGCTGCGTATCGTGGCTAAACGAGACACTGCCCATTTCCAACTGTCAGATGGTTTGTGGAGGCACGCCAATGAGCTGCGGCGTGCCTAGGGGGAGTCTCCAGGTGGTGGGCCTGGACGAGAGGGATGCTTGATTGCGTGGAAGAGGAAACTCATCTGTGTCTATGCGATCAGCTGTGGTCCAGGAGGCAGGCCGCCTCCAGGGGCCGACTTACGGAGGGATGGTCCAGGGGGCCCACAGGCCAGTTCCTCCTATGTTTAGCTGAGTGGACTGTAAATTTATATACATGTGTCTGAGTGATGTGTTATAGTAGTGTTTTTTTTCCCATTAAGGGATTTGCAGTTGTTCTGGAGTTGTGTTCATATGTGTGCATACGAAAAAAACAAAAGTGTTGAGAAGTGTTTTGTTGTGTATATATTGTATGTAGTTCTTGGGATTATTTTATGTGTTTTGTTTAGTTTAGGAGACACGGTGGTGATTTTATGTTAATAATGGACTGTGATTATTTATTTTGATGGTGGCAGAATAATCCACTTCGCCGTGTGGGGGTTGGACGGTAGTCAACTTGATATGATCCTGGGGCTCGGGTGGGTGCCGTGCCTAGTTTCCTGTCTAGTTTTGTTTAGAGGAGTTGGAGGAAAACTGGCGTGAGAGCGCGTCAGCCTTGGCATTATGGGACCCTGGTCAGTATGAGATGAAAAGATTGAACCTATTAAAGAACAGGGCCCACCAAGCCTGCCAAGAATTCAACCATCTGGCTGATCGAAGATATTCTAAATTTTTATGATTGGTCCAGACAATGACCAGTTGGTTAGCTCCCTCAAGCCAGTGTGTCCACTCCTCCAGTGCCAGTTTAATGGCCAACAGTTCACAGTCCCCAACATCGTAATTCCTCTTGGCTGGCGTTAGCCACCGGGAGAAATACGTGCACGGGTGGAGCTTCTGGTTGGAGCTGGAGCGCTGGGAGAGGACAGCGCCCACCCCCGAATCAGAAGCATCCACCTTGACCACAAACTATGCTGAAGGATCCACCTGCGCCAGGACACGTGCGTTGGTGAAGAGGCCTTTCAGGGTCACAAAAGCTCGTTTAGCGGCCTCGGACCACTTGAATGGGCTTTTGGTCAACGTCAACTGCGTAAGTGGTTGCGCCACCTTACTATAGTCACGGAAAAATCGGTGGTAGAAGTTAGTAAAGCCCAGGAAGCGTTGGAGGTCCTTAATGGACTGGGAGGTTGGCCAGTTTACTACCGCCTTGATTTTCGGGGATCGGCCATTAACGCGCCCTCGGCGATGATGAACCCCAGAAACGAAGCTGAGCGAGTGTAAAATTCACACTACTTAACTTTCACAAAAAGCTGATTCTCCAGCAAATGCTGCAGGACAGAACAAACGTGGGCTACGTGCTCCTCCAGCATGAGGGAAAAAAATCAAAATATCGTCCAAATACACAAAAACAAACTGGTTCACTATGTCCCATAAGACGTCATTAATTAACTGCTGGAAGACTTTGTGTTTGTCAGCCCGAATGGCATGACCAAATATTCAAAATGGCCCTGCAGTGTTTTAAACACTGTCTTACACTCGTCTCCCTCACGAATGCGGACCAAGTGGTACACATTATGGAGGTTGAGCTTGATGAAATGACGCGCCCATTGGAGTAGCTCAAATGCTGAGTTGAGAAGGGGCAGCAGATATTTATCCTTAAGGGTAATTGCGTTAAGCTCACGGTAATCAATGCATGGCCGCAATGTCCCATCCTTTTTCCCTACAAAAAAGAACCCAGCGCTGAGGGGCGGACGACGGACGAATAATGCCGATGCTGAGGGAGTCTGGCAATGTAGGTCTCCATTGCCTCCCTCTCCAGCCCAGATAAACTATAGAGCTGGCTGGATGGCAGCTGTGCGCCTGGGAGGAGGTCGACAGTGCAGTCATAGGCCCGATGAAGTGGTTAAGAAAGGGCCCTGGACTTGCTAAAGACCTCCCCTAAGTTATGATAGACCTCGGGCATGGAGCTGAGATCCGCAGATTCAGCCGAAGGGGATGAGATCAGAAGAGAGAGCGAGTATGCGGCCAATCGGAGATACGATGACAGACAAAAAGGGCTCCAGGACAAAATGGAGCCCTGACTCCAGTTTATAATTGGGTTGTTTAGATACCCCAGAATCATGGCGGTGGTGGATTGAGGCAGAACTTAAAACTGAACAGTCTTGTGGTGATTACCGGACAAAATTACCAAAACGGGCTCAGTTTGTTTGGTCACTGCTGCGATGCTGTTGCCTGAAACTGCTGAGACACTTAAGGGTGTCAGGACATTCCTTGTGGGTATCTGAAATTTTCTGACTATGGCCTGTTGAATGAAATTCTGCTCTGCTCCTGAATCAATCAGAGAGGAGGTTTTGAACTCAGCCCCCGGTAACTGAATGAGGGCTGGAAGTTCAAAATGCTTGGGGGAATTTTACGAAGACCCTCCCACCAGACCACCCACGGCAACTGGCGGGCTTGGATTTTTAGGCTGAATTGGACATTTCGATATTGTGTTGTCAGGGACCCCACAATATATACACTCTAAGAGACATAGAAATTCCTTTCCAAATCAAACTTTCAGTTTGGACGCAGTTACTCTTTCTCTTAATAGCTCTGTGAGGAACCTTGGAGTTATTTTTGATCAGGATTTGTCCTTCAATTCACATATTAAATTTGTTTCTAAGACTGCCTTCTATCATTTGCGTAATATTGCCAAGATTAGGAGCATCTTGTCTCAGAGTGATGCTGAGAAGCTGATCCACGCTTTTGTTAGCTCGAGATTAGATTATTGTAATTCTTTATTATCAGGCTGTCCTAAAACATCTTTAAAAAGTCTTCAGCTGATCCAAAATGCTGCAGCAAGAGTTTTAACAGGTACTAGAAAGAGAGATCATATCTCTCCGGTTCTGGCCTCCCTTCATTGGCTTCCCATAGAGTTTAGAATTAAGTTTAAAATCCTTCTTCTCACTTACAAAGCTCTAAACAATCAGGCTCCTTTTTATTTAAAAGATCTGATACTACCGTATTATCCTAACATAGCACTACGCTCCCAAAATGCAGGATTACTTGTAATACCTAGAATCTCCAAAAGTACAATGGGAGGCAGAGCCTTCAGTTATCAAGCTCCTCTCCTGTGGAATCAGTTGCCAATCTGGATTCGGGAGTCAGACTCGATCTCTGTTTTTAAGAATAGGGTTAAAACCTACCTTTTTGATGTAGCCTACAATTAGGGAGGGATCATGTGTTTCTGAACCCTCCCTTAGTTATGCTACTAATAGGTTTAGTCAGCCGGGGGACCTCCAGTAATGCACTGGGCCTCACTCCTTTCCTCACTCTCTATGAAATATTTTTTTTTTGCTGGTCATTAACATTTGTTTGTTCTCTCCCATAGATTGAGTCCCCATCGTGCTGTTTGCTCTCTACATGTCTGTTCTTTTCTTCTTCTCTATCCCCTCACCCCCCAGCCAGTCGCAGCAGATGACTGCCCCTCCCTGAGCCTGGTTCTGCTGGAGATTTCTTCCTGTTAAAAGGGAGTTTTTCCTCTCCACCGTCGCCAAATGCTTGCTCACAGGGGATCGCCTGATTGCTGGGGTCTTTCTGCAACTGTGGGGGTCCCCCCTACAGTTGATAGTGCTATGAGATGACTGTTGTTGTGAAATGGCGCTATATAAATAAAGTTGAATTGAATTGAATTGAATTGAACTCCCCTGCTCTCTTGCAATGCCAGCATTCCCTCAGAGTCAGACGAACCCTACCGAGGCCCATCGGCTCAGAGACCGGTGGGGGGGGGGGCAGCTGTGGAGCGAACGAGGAAGCAGCAGCCTTCTGCTCCCTCGCACACTCCCTAAACTGGTTATCCAGGGCCACCGCCTGTGCAATCATCTCATTCAGAAAGGAGGGGGATGCATGGATAGCCAGCTCATCACAGAGCTGCGTTTCCAGGCCCCAGAGGAAGGCATTGTGCAGGGCAGCATTGTTCCATCTGGAGTTGGCCGCAGCGACCCAGAACTTGACGGAGAAATCGGCTACAGACTGGTCTCCCTGTTGAAGTCCCATCAGCTGGCTAACTATGTTCCCCTCACTCTCCATGTGGTCGAATGCCTTGGAGAATTCCCACACAAACCATTCGTATGTGTACAGGGGGCCATCCAGGATACTCAAGACAGACTGTGCCCACTTAAGCACCCAGTCTTGCAGCAACAAGGTCATGAAATGGACCTTAACTGAATCATCCCTATACTCCCCTTCCACTTGCTGAAAATAAAGCCAGCATTAGAGCAGCAACCCTCTGCATCCCCCCACCTCCTCCCCATAAGGGGCAGATGAAGGAACAGAAATATTCCTGCGGATGGCAGACACTGCCGGAGCAACGGGTGTAGGGGGAGACGCTGCACCAGGAAGCTGACCTAAGTGCTTGGTGATGGTGGTCAGTTGCTGGATAACGGTTTCGACCTGGTCAAAAAGAAACATGACCCAGCGTTCAATCGCCAGAGTGCTGAATGTTCACCCGGCTGAGCGCTCGCTGAGCCTCGATCTTAGCTGGATCGTTCTGTCATGATTCAGGGCAAGTGAGGCTCAAATGCAGAGCTGCCAGAACGAACAATCAGACACAGATGTAAAAAGTTCACCAGTTTATTGTGAAAAACAAAACCAAACACACAACTCTAAATAACAGTGCACAACTAAAGAAAAGAGCAACACCAAAACGCACACTTAATTGTACAGAAAACCGGTGCCGCTGGAGTGCATGCAGCCTACGCGGAGAGAGCAGAAAGAGATGATTAGGAACAGAATCTCCAGAAGGGGAGAAAAAATATTAGGAGAATACTCTTACTGCTGAGAGCAGAGGAGTCTGGTGGGGAACTCCTGCGTGGGACCAGGGAAATGGGGGAAGACGGTTGACCTGGGTGGAAGTCCAGCGTCTTCTTGGTCAGGCAAGTGTGATCAGCCCCAGAGTACACACTGCGAAAGTGGCAGCAAATCTGAAAGGAGAGGAAGACATGGGGAGTGAAAACACAGATCAACAGAGGAGAAATAATGCAGTGTGGCTTAGACTCTTCGGTGGCAAACCTAACAATCCAGCGATGAGTTCTCCACACGCTGGCTCTTAAATATGCTGGGTCATCAGGTGCGTAATCACGCAGGTGTATCTGATTCTCCGGAGCCGAGAAGACAGGAACGGGAGGGGAGAGGGAGCATGCTCGCCTGATCATCACACATAGAGTACATGCTTGTATTGTGGAACGCTAATGTTATCATTCTATCTTGATTAATTGTCAAAAAAATTAAATAATTAAATAATTAAAGGCTCTGAATCAGTTCTTCACTTACCATATGCTCCTTTGTCTTTACCCACACAACACTACAGTCACAAGTAAATGGTGTGATATGAACATCGAAAGTAAAACAAAGTACTCTTTGCACTGCTGTGACTAAATATTTTGTGATTTTTATGTTTTGGTGCATACAAAATAAATCTGTCACATGTGATTGCCACTCAGCGCTGTGTTGCTATGCTAACTGTCCTGTAACGGCCAAGAATTCTGTTCCAATTCTGTTCCACACTTTTTAAATGAAAAAGAGGAAATCGGACATGCCCTTATTCATCAAGTTTACTTTTCCTATGCATACTATTTTGCTGCTCTTGATTGAGTCAAGCAATGTTTTGTTCTTACTGACATAACGTTCGGCTCAGGAGACGCACACACACAGGCTCAGAGTAGTTCAAACTGTTTATTAACAACAGGGATGTTTGGGTGCGTGTCTGCAGAATGTTAATGTGTTGGTGGGGGCGTCTGCTTCGGACCCAGAGGCAGGAGACCGTTCAGCCGGCAACCCTATGGGAGAAATCAGACACAGGGTGATGAGCACACACCAACACGGGAGGAGAATAGGCGAGGGAGAGAAGCTTACTTGTTTGGGCAGATGACTGGCGCTTCAAGGATGGAAGCCCGGGAGACAGCCACCTGCAGGGCTCGGTGCAGCAGCGAGGAGAGACGAGGGACGGGATTGTCCGCCGCCGAGGAATCCACCTGTGCACAGGGGAGCAGACTGGAGAGATGAGGTAAGTGAACTTCTTACCGGTAAAGAGGATGCTGAAGAGAATGTGGTAGAAGTCCATGCAAAGGAAACGAAGTCTACGGCTTCAGGCCGACGCTCAGGGCGAGGCGGCTTTTATCCTTCGCCGCTGACGAGTAGCAGGTGCGTGAGCAGGTGGCGCCGCTGATGAATGGCGCGGCGTGACAGTACTCCCCCCTCTAGCAGCGCCTCCTGGCGATGGCTTATCCGGGTGCGCTCGGTGGAAGTCCGCGATGAGCGATGGGTCCAACACAAACGACGGGGGCACCCACTGTCGATGCTCGGGCCCATAGCCCTCCCAGTCCACCAAGTATTGCAACCCACGACCCCGGCGCCGGGAGTCCAGGATGGAGGAAGCGGACCAGGCCGGATGGCCACCAATCATCCGGGGCGCGGGTTGCGCTGCAGGAGGAGGGCAAAGGGGGTCAGAAACCGCCAGTTTCACCTTCGACACGTGGAAAGTAGGATGAATGCGGAGGGAGGGGGGAATAGCCACGCGCACAGCCACCGGGTTGATGATCCGGGTGACGGGGTAGGGACCCATGAAGCGCTGTGCCAGCTTTCTCCTCTCGCCTTTTAGAGTGACGTCCTGGGTGGAAATGTAAACAAGCTGCCCAACTCTGTACGCCGGGGCAGGTCTCCTACGCCGGTCCGCCACAGTCCTGTTGCGCTCCGCTGTGCGTAATAGCGCATGGCGCGCGGCAGCCCAGGTGGAGCGGAACTGCCTGAGATGGGCCCTAACTGACGGGACAGTTACCTCACCCTCCTGCTCCGGAAACAGCGGGGGGTCGTAACCCAGGGACGCTTTGAAGGGGGACATCCCTGTAGCAGAAGAGCGAGCGGTGTTGTGGGCATATTCAACCCAGGCAAGATGGTTGCTCCAGGACGCGGGTTTGGATCTGGACACACAGCGGAGCGCAGCCTCCAGCTCCTGGTTGGTCCTCTCACACTGCCCGTTGGATTGGGGGTGATGGCCGGAGGAGAGGCTCACCTTGGCTCCGATGGCGTTGCAGAATGACCTCCAAACCTCAGATGAAAACTGGGGGCCCCGGTCCGAGACCACGTCCACCGGAATCCCATGCAGCCTGACCACGTGTTGGACGAGGAGGTCCGCCGTCTCCAGGGCAGTAGGGAGGCCTCGCAGGGGGATGAAGTGCACGGCCTTGGAGAAGCGGTCCACGATGGTCAGGATGGTGTCATAGGAGTTGGAGATGGGGAGTCCGGTGACGAAATCCAGAGCGATGTGCGACCAGGGCCTGCCAGGGACGGGCAGGGGCTGGAGCAGACCCGCTGGAGGGGCATTTCCCGATTTGCAGGTGGCACAGATTGGGCAAGCCCGGGCGTAGCGGGCTGCATCCCTCCGCAGGCCTGGCCACCAAAAGGACCGTTGGAGGAGATCTATCATCCGGGAGGTGCCAGGGTGACAGGTGAGCTTGGAGGTGTGGAGCCAGTGGATGACCTCTCCTCGGACCGCGGATGGCACGAACAGCCTCCCCTCCGGTCCGCCGCCAGGGTCAGGTTCCACCTGCTGTGCCTTCCGGATCTTGCTCTCAATGTCCCACGAGATGGCTCCCACGACGCACGACCTGGGCAGGATGGAGTGGGGCGCCTCCTCCGACTCCACGGGGGCGAACTGCCTGGAGAGGGCGTCAGGCAGGACGTTCTTAGAGCCAGGCCTGAAGGTGATGGAAAATTGGAACCTGGCGAAGAACAGGGACCAGCGCGCCTGGCGGGCGTTCAGGCGCTTGGCAGATCGTAAGTATTCCAAGTTCTTGTGGTCCGTGAGGACCACAAACGGCAGGCTTGCCCCCTCCAACCAGTGGCGCCACTCCTGCAGGGCGAGCTTGATGGCCAAGAGCTCTCTGTCCCCCACATCGTAGTTTCTCTCCGCCGGGGACAAGCGCCGGGAGAAGAAGGCGCACGGTCGCTTGGCGCCATCGTCCGGTGACCGCTGGGACAGCACTGCTCCCACTCCCGTGTCCGAGGCGTCTACCTCTACAATGCACTGCAGCGCGGGGTCGACCTGGCGAAGGACCCGGGAGGAGGAGAATTCCGCCTTCAGCGCCTCAAAGGCGGCAGCGACCTCTTCGGTCCACCGGAACGGGACCTTCGGGGACGTGAGGCGGGTCAGTGGTCCCACGATGGCACTGAAGTTGGGGACAAAGCGGCGGTAGAAATTGGCGAAGCCAACAAATTGCTGCACCTGTTTCCGGGATGCAGGTGTGGGCCATTCCACCACCGCCTTTACCTTCTCTGGGTCGGGGAGCACCCTATCGTGGGCGATGATGAACCCCAGGAAGGACGTGCTCCTGGCGTAAAATTCACACTTTTCTGCCTTAACGTACAGACGGTTCTCCAGCAGCCTTTGGAGGACCCGCCTCACGTGGACCTGGTGCTCATCCCTGGACTTGGAGAAGATGAGAATATCGTCCAGGTAGACGAACACAAAAAGGCCAATGAAGTCCCGGAGGACGTCATTTATGAGGCGCTGGAAGACTGCAGGAGCGTTGGTCAACCCGAACGGCATCACCAGATATTCAAAGTGGCCGTTCGGGGTACGGAAGGCCGTTTTCCACTCATCTCCCTCCCGGATCCGGACGAGGTGGTAAGCGCTGCGTAGGTCCAGCTTGGTGAACCAGGTCGCCCCCTGGAGGGAGTGGAAAGCAGTGTCCATGAGAGGCAGGGTGTAACGGTCCTTCTCCGTGATATTATTGAGGGCCCGGTAATCGATACAAGGGCGGAGGGACCCATCCTTCTTCCCCACGAAGAAGAACCCTGCCCCCACGGGTGACGATGATGGGCGGATAATCCCAGCACTTAAAGATTCCTTCAGGTAGGCGTTCATCGTCTCCTTCTCCGGCGCAGACAGGCTATAAAGGCGACCAGAAGGTAAGGGAGCCCCCTGGCGGAGGTTGATGGCGCAGTCATAGGGCCGATGAGGGGGAAGAGACATAGCTTTCGCTTTGCTGAACACCATACCCAGGTCGTGAAATTCTGGGGGCACCAGAGACAGGTCCGGGGGTGCAGCGTCCGTCGCAGGGGGAGGAGCGGACGGAGAGCAGGCAGCGGACTGAAGGCAGGTGCCCATACAGAACGTACTCCATGCCGAGATCCCAGCTGATTTCCAATCCAGGACCGGATTGTGAAGGCGGAGCCAGGGATACCCCAGGATGACGGGCGACACAGAGTTGGGAAGGACGTAAAAGGTCATTTCCTCCCGGTGGTTTCCCGAGATGATGACCGGTAGGGGAACAGTTTGATGTGTCACTCTCCCGAGGGTGGCACGGGAGAGGTGGATTAGGGAGATGGGAGTATTGAGTGCCTGGCAGCGGATGCCCAATCGGGTTGCCAGGCTTTGTGAAATGAAGCTGCCTTCTGCGCCCGAATCCACCAGTGCGTGGGTGAGGTGCCCAGTAGGGTTATGGCAGAAACGGATGGGCAGCTTCAATTGAGTCAGTGATCCTAACCGATTGACATCCGCGAGGCTTCCAACAGTGACTCGCGGACCCCACCGACTGGCTTTCCGTGGGCAACACTCCACGGTGTGTTGGTCGCCTCCGCAATACATGCAGAGGCCCAACTCACGGCGGCGTTGTTTCTCCACAGGGGAAAGTTTAGTCCAGCCCGTCACCATCGGCTCCGACTCCTCGGGGCGCGATGCTGGCGGCGCCGCCAGGGGGCGAGCTTGGAACAGGTGCGGCGAGGCTCCACGAGGGCGAGAAGAAGAAGACCTCCGCCCCGAGGAGCGCTCGCGCAGCCTGTTATCCAAACTTATCGCTAAGGACGTCAGCTCCGCTAGCGTCCCAGGGATATCCCGACCAGCCAGTTCATCCCTCAGATCACTATTGAGGCTGCGGAGGAACAGGCCACAGAGGGAGCGTTCCTCCCAGCCCAATTCCTCCGCCGCTACCCGGAAGTCGACCGCGTAGTCCGCTGCCGACCGGCTTCCCTGCTGGAGAGCGAGAAGCCGATCGACCTGGACCGTTTCGGTTTGTGAGTGGTCAAAGACCTCCAGAAAGCGCCTCACGAATTGGTCATAGGTGAGGGTGGCATAACTGGGCCTCGCCATTACGGCGTAGGTCCAAGTTAACGCACGCCCCTCCAGAAGATTCCCTATGTAACCAATTCGGCTGTGATCCGAGGGAAAATCTCCGGGCACACGGTGGAACACGGACTCACACTGCATAATAAACCCCCGCGCTCCGCCGAGCTTACCGCTAAAGCGGGCGGGGGTCGGAATCGGCGTGAGCCGAACCGGTGCCACTGGAGCCGGCTGGACGGCCGCTGGAACAGCAGGAGCCGCGCCACCCTGGCGAGTCGGGAGGAACGGCTGTTGGGGGTCCAAGCGGTTCAATCGGTTAGTCAGTTCTAATAATTGGTTAAGAACCACCTGTTGCTGATAAACAATCTGATCCACCCGAGCCTCGAGGATGGTAAACCGGTGTGCGAGCCCGCCGTCCGCCGAGCCGCTCTGCTGAAGCCGTACTGACATAACGTTCGGCTCAGGAGACGCACACACACAGGCTCAGAGTAGTTCAAACTGTTTATTAACAACAGGGATGTTTGGGTGCGTGTCTGCAGAATGTTAATGTGTTGGTGGGGGCGTCTGCTTCGGACCCAGAGGCAGGAGACCGTTCAGCCGGCAACCCTATGGGAGAAATCAGACACAGGGTGATGAGCACACACCAACACGGGAGGAGAATAGGCGAGGGAGAGAAGCTTACTTGTTTGGGCAGATGACTGGCGCTTCAAGGATGGAAGCCCGGGAGACAGCCACCTGCAGGGCTCGGTGCAGCAGCGAGGAGAGACGAGGGACGGGATTGTCCGCCGCCGAGGAATCCACCTGTGCACAGGGGAGCAGACTGGAGAGATGAGGTAAGTGAACTTCTTACCGGTAAAGAGGATGCTGAAGAGAATGTGGTAGAAGTCCATGCAAAGGAAACGAAGTCTACGGCTTCAGGCCGACGCTCAGGGCGAGGCGGCTTTTATCCTTCGCCGCTGACGAGTAGCAGGTGCGTGAGCAGGTGGCGCCGCTGATGAATGGCGCGGCGTGACACTTACTAACAAGTACATAGTTCTCTACATGTTTGACTGATTGGCTGAAATTGAGCTCTGACTGGATGTAGTTGGATAATCAATCTCCCCCGTATTATCAGACACAAACATAACTGCAGCCAAATTACGGAAAAGCATGGGTGGCATTAGGCCTTTTTTAGGGGTGCTACAGGGGTGCAGAAATCGATCTCCCCCATATTATCAGACACAAACACAACTGCAGCCAAATTACGGAAAAGCATGGGCGGTATTAGGCCTTTTTTAGGAAAAAAGAGAAGGAAGAGAGAAGAAGATGAAAACAGCAGCCTTGTGTGTAGCAGAATGGAATGTATGCACTCTGATGGACAGATCATCACAGTGCCCAGAAAGACAGACCGCGCTTATGGCCTTGGAAATGAATAGGTACATTGTAGACATAGCTGCACGTAGTGAAACAAGATTGCCTGGATACGACAGTTTGGAAGATCATGGGTTCATCTTCTTTTGGAGTGGGAAATCAACTAATGAAAGGAGAGATGTAGGAATAGGCTTTGCAGTTAGAAAGGAGATAGCAGCAATGCTTGATGAGGAACTGGTGCCAACAACAAGATAATGACTATGAGACTCCCACTACAGTGGAAGATGTATGCCACACTCATCAGTGTGTATGCCACAACAACGACCAACACAGAGGAGACAAAGGAAGAGTTCTACAGTTATTTACGTGAGACTCTCAGGCGTGTACCATCTGATGACAGGCTGATACTTGTTGGAGATTTTAATGCTAGAGTTGGTTGACACTGAGAAATGGAAAGGAGTGCTAGGCAGTCATGGAGTAGGCAAGTGCAATGCTAATGGAGAACTTCTACTTGCACTATGTTCAGAGTACGACCTTGTGATAACCAACACCCTATTTAAGCACAAGGACACACACAAGAAGACATGGATGCACCCAAGATCCAAGCACTGGCACTTGTTAGACTACTTCATAGTAAGGCAGAGAGACATAAGGGATGTATTGAACACCAGAGCAATGAGAGGTGCAGACTGTGGTACTGATCATGTTATGCTGAGATCTAGATTAAGGATTTGCAGATGAAAACAGCACTGCAGGATGGGTGCAAAGCCACCACGGAAGCTAAACACTAGTGCACTGAAAGGCCAAAAGAAACAGGAAGAACTACACAGGAAATGCATGAAAACTTGAAAGACTGGGACAGCAACAGCTCAGAGAATGACATAGAAGAGAAATGGGCAACACCGAAGGATACGCTGTATCAGACTGCGAGTGATGTATTAGGCCACCCTGAGAAGAAACATCAAGATTGGTTTGATAAGCATGATGAACATCTGAAGAAACTACTAGAAGCAAGGAATACAGCTAGGCAGGAAAATCTACAGTGTAACACAAGGTCGAAGAAGAAGAAATACTCAAAGGCTCAGCGTGAGCTACAGAAGTACATCAGAGAGATGAAGTCCAACTGGTGGGATGAAAAAGCGGAGGAACTTCAAACTGCAGCAGACATGAAGGACATGTAAACATTCTTCACAGGTTTGAGAGAAATCTACGGCCCTAAACCAAGAGGATTGATCCAACTAAAGGCTACGGATAGTGAAATGTTTTTTGCAGGAGAAAGACAAGACCCTGGACAGATTTGCAAACCACTTTGACCAACTACTAAACAACCCTGGAAATCTCACTGAAGAGGCTAAAGAAGCCCTAGTGCAGCGACCAGTTGTATGAAGTCTGGATGAGCCACCAAATCTT
Organism: Pholidichthys leucotaenia; assembly: GCA_020510985.1. Classification (NCBI taxonomy): domain Eukaryota; kingdom Metazoa; phylum Chordata; class Actinopteri; order Cichliformes; family Pholidichthyidae; genus Pholidichthys; species Pholidichthys leucotaenia. The sequence goes on from CM035837.1 coordinate 145,199,903, forward strand.
GATGAACTAATGGCAGCTATCAGGACAACACAGGATGGTAAAGCTCCAGGAAGGGATGGAATTCCAGCAGAAGTGTGGAAATTTGGTGGTTTTCAGCTGACCAACTGCCTGCACAAGCTCATCCAAGAGATATGGGATGCCCAGAAAGTACCTCAAGACTGGAAGGATGCAAGTATTGTGCCTTTGTTCAAGAAAGGTGACAGGAAAGATTGTGGAAATTACCGAGGTATATCACTGCTAGCCACTGTTGGTAAGATTCTCTCACGTGTACTATTGAACAGACTGAATGTACACATCTCGCAGATTGTGCACAATGGACATGATTTTCTGCTTGAAACAGGTTCAAGAAAAGTGTATCGAACAGAACATGCCGCTTTATGCAGTCTTCATTGACTTCAGTAAAGCCTTCGATACTGTATCGTGGACAAGGACTCTGGCAGGTACTCAAGAAATATGGCTGTACAGAGAAATTTGTCAGCCTGATCGAGGCACTCCATACAGGTATGCAAGCAAACATGGAAATGAGTGGTTCAGTGTCTAAAGACTTTTCAGTAAGTAACGGGGTGAAACAAGGGTGTGTGCTGGCACTTACACTCTTGTCGCTATATCTGTCAGCCATGTTTGAGGTGGCCTTCAAAGACACTTCACAAGGAGTATGCATTCAAACAAGGAAAGAAGCAGACTTGTTCAATGTGGCACAGTTTAAAGCCAAGAGTAAGACATCGATAAAGGTAGTAAGAGAAATGCTCTTTGCTAATGACAGTGCTCTAGTTGCTCACAGTGTGGGAGATATGCAATCTTTAGTGGATAAACTTGCAAGAGCAGCTCGCCAATTCAGCCTCAAAATCAACATCAAGAAGACAGAGTGCATCTATCAACCGCCAAAGTTCCAGTTATCAACATCACTACCAGAAGAGATCAGCAATGGTACAGAGCCACTAGCCAGCTTTAAAGTATCTCGGGAGTACTGTTTCAGAGAATGTTAGGCTGGAGGATGAATTATCTTTTAGAATGGGAAAAGTGAGTGCTGTGTTTGGAAACTTGAGGGAGAGACTGTGGAACTATTGACATGTGTCTCTCTGTGTGAAATGCAAAGTGTACAGAGCGACAGTACTGGCTACTTGTATGGTGCTGAAACTTGGACTGTCTATAGGGCGTAGGTAAAGAAACTCCACGCGTACATGATGAGACACCTTCGAGCCATAATGAATATCTCATGGAAAGACAAGTTAGCTAACAAAGAAGTGCTGAAACGAGCTGGTCTACCATCATTGGAGGACATGCTAATATAGATGAACCTGAGATGGCTCGGACATGTTGAGAGGATGGATCACCAGTGACTCCCTTGGCAGTTACTCTGCTCACAGTTATGCAAGGGCAAACACAATCAGGGTAGACCAAGGCTCAGATTTAAAGACACTGTAAAAAGAAACCTGAAGAAGTTGGATATAGACAGGAGTTCCTGGCAGCGGAAGGCGAAGGACAGAGCTGTGTGGAGGAATCTGATCAGACCTAAATGAAACAGTCATTGTTGCCCCCGACAGACTGCTATGATGATGATTATGATGATGCAGCACCCTTAAATTTAAACTCAGCACCCGTATAAACTGGAGTGAGAAAAGTTATAATTATAAAATTTTAGTTTGTCTTTTGACAAGCTGAAATAACATCCAAAACACATGCAGTAGTTTCTGCTTTAAAAATTTTAAAAATTAAAATGAAAACACCCCAGCCACACAAATGGTATGATCCCTCCTCTCACACTTTCTCTCCCCTGTACTTGTGGGGTGCTGGAGCCCCGCCTGGCTGCAACGCACACACAGAGGTGTCTGATGGATCCAGTAAGTAGCTGCAATGTGAGACAGACTAGGAAAGCACAACTCCCGATTTTATTAACGATAAAAACACTTTCAGCCAATCAAAAGTGGTGGCTTTTACCGGAGTGGTGGCTCAGTTGGTAGAGCATCCGCCCCACACCCGGGAGGCAGGGGTTCAAATCCCGGCCGGGTCATGCCTAAGACCATATAAAAGTGGAACTTCCTGCCATCCAGCTTGGTGCTCAGCAATAAATGGAATGGAGGAGGGAAATCTGTGGCGGCGCCTTGCATGGCAGCGGCCCTCTGATTCTGCACTTGGGGTGTGTGTGATTTACACTGTAGGTAGGTAAAGCACAATCTCGTTCTGCTGTACATGATTGGTTGTACGGCTGAATGACAATAAGGGTAAAAAAAAAAAAAAAAAAAAAAAAAGCATCTGACCATCACTGTCACCTGTTTTGACAGCAGGGCTGAAATAAATGACAGCGGCTGGGGACATTTACAGTATTAGGATCTGAGTGCACAATAGGTGGAGGAGGAGAAATGATCATAGACTGTATTTGGATGCATAAAGCAACCCTCTGAAACAACTCTGTGCATTCAAGCTGAAATTATTAAATTATTATTATTATTATCATATTGTTAATTATTTTCAATGTGATTCTGCTTTGCGCTGTGTGCTCACTTCATTCTATCTGTGGAAGTCCGAACTCTGGAGCTGAGAGAAAAATCAGGTGAATAATTCCACACTCTTTTTGCTTTTCTTTTTTTTTTTTCTCTGCACAAGGTACTGGTCTAGTTAAAAAAAAATCCTTTAAGATTATTGACTGCAGCAGCGGCATAAGTGGTCTCATCCTCCAGCAGGACAAACATGTATGTGGCTGGATGAAGCCAGTAAGTGTGTAGCTCATGGGTCTGCTGTTAGAGTGATATCGTTAATTGGTAAGGAGGGAAAATGATTTATAAAAGTATAATTTTATTGGTGTCATTATTGTGTTTGGTGTGGATAGCCCTTTACCCTCTAAATATGTATTTTTAATGGGCTGGTCCAGGGGTGTTAAATGTGCCCGAGGGCCAAAATCTGTCTGCTAGGTGATCCAAATTTTTCTCAGTGAATTTATAGCTTTCTTTCTAGTAAATTTCTGACTTATTCTACTGATTAAAATTGTTCATGTAGGACTTCCGGTCTGGACGCCATGGTGATAGCAACCTAACGGTGAAACTCCCAGACTCAATCCAAGGAAAATCTCCTCAAAATCAGACCTAACGGATTTTTGGAAGATTAAAATTCAAAAGACAATAACACCATGCCTAACCAACAGCAGAGGAAACTGACATTCCCCAGATCAGGACGCACAGCAGCCGCGGAATCGGAACCAGAAGACCTCCGTTCAGAAGACGAGTGCCTGGGCCTAGCTAACAAAAGGATTAGCTTGAAATCGCTATTTGACGAATTACGACAATTTCGGGCCGAATTTCTTGAATTCAGAGAGGATCTAAAAAAGGCGAACAGCAGAATGGACCAGGCCGAAAACCGGATCTTGGAAGCTGAAGACAGAATAAAAGTGCTTGAAGATTCTGTACTGGATTTACACAGAAAACAGTCAAGGCTGGAGGCTAAGCTAGCCAACCAAGAAAGAAGACAGAGACGGGACAACATCAGAATTCACGGTCTGAAAGAAGGAGCTGAAGATGGTTTCAACACAGTGGCAGAATGCGTGGAATCCTTATTGAGAGAGAAGTTGGATATTCCACAATCCACCGATTTGAAGATAGAAAAGGCACATCGCACATTACCCGCAAAGCCAGCCCCGGAAGCGCCCCCACGTTCAGTGTTGGTAAGATTCTCCGACTTCAAAATAAAACAAGAAGTTGTAAGACGGGCTTGGCAGAAGAAAGGATTTATGCATCAAGAAAGAAAAGTCTTCGTGGAACACGATTACGCCCCTGAAGTTCTTAAAAAGCGACGGGAATATAACGACGCCAAAAAGGTTTTACGGGAAAAGAATCTACGCTTTCAGACGCCATTTCCGGCGAAGCTAAGGGTCTTTTACGGGGAAGAGTCATGTCTCTACAATTCAGCGGAAGAAGCAACAACTGACATGGCAAGAAGAGGACTCCCGGTAACGGTGTTTAAACCCGCAGCGGATCTGAACGAGAAAATCAGAGCTCAAACGTGGTCCACTCAGAGACCTTCAAAATCCACGGGCCAGCAGCGGGAACACCCAGCCCCAGAGCTACAAAGATAAGCTTTCCAGTTCCAGAAAGGAATAGCAACCTTTTTGGGTTTTTTTTTTTTTTTTCCTTTCTCTCTACAGTCACTCTGCACTTCCATCCCCCCTCCTACAAGGTAACAAACATTAAAGAAGATGCAGAATCAGCATGTGGTAAAACCTTTCATGGAGCAGTTTTAGCATTAGAAACAAATGTCTTCTTAATTTAAAGGGGGAAAAAAAAAATCATGTTAAAATAGAAATGTAACAATGACCCACATGTTCTCCCCACACTAACAAATACTGTATTAGAGTGAATGTTTGCTGTGATGGGGGTGGGAGGGTGCACACAAGCTCATAGAGTATAGGCATAAAAAAAAAAAAAAAAAAAATCATTACAAATTCGGATTGGGATCTGAAATTCACGTTAAAAACATGGGACAACTTACAGGGGTAAGAGAGGGCCCTCAGCACGTAACAGAGTTTGAGGAATTTCCCTCAGAGCCCATACTCCATCAGGGCTCTTACAGGGTCTTTAAAGAGACCCCAGCTCAGGAAGTTTTTTTTGACAGTTTTTTGTTTTAAAGTTTCGTTCATTATGTACTTAATGTTTTTTATGTTCTTAATGATCTTTCAGTTTCTGAGTAGCAAAAAAGAGGGCCACCACACTGTTATACTAAATAAGAAAATACAATGGAGAAACAGGGTGTAACCAAAATAGCCTCATATAATGTAAAAGGGATCCTGAATCCAATTAAAAGATCCAAGATTCTACGCAAAATGAAAAAAAACAAAGCAGAAATAGTATTTTTACAAGAAACCCACCTAACAGACGTGGAACACACTAAACTCAGTAGACAAGGGTTTAAAATGATCTCTTCATCTTCATATAAATCAGGGAGGAGGAGGGGAGTAGCGACATTGATATCAACCAAAATTACATTTGAAAAAAAATCAGAACACAAAGATAAAGAAGGGAGGTACAGTTTGGTAACTGGGCGGCTAGAGGGAGAAGACATCACCCTGCTGAATGTATATGCACCACCAGGGGCTAAATGGAAATTTTATAAAAATGTATTCGACCTAATGATAACTAAAGCCCAAGGTTTAGTGATATGTGGTGGAGACTTCAGTCTAAGACTGAATCCATACTGGGATGCAACAGGTAATTCTTCACATCAAAATAACACCCAAAATAGGAATACTCGGATGCTACTAAAAGAAATGGGAATCTGTGACGTATGGAGGGAATTCAACCCCAATGTAAAAGATTATACTTTTTATTCAACGCCACATTCATCTTACTCAAGGATTGATTACTTTTTTATGTTTAATAGAGACATTGGAAGAGTAAAAACATGTAAAATAGGACTGATGGATCTCTCCGACCACAGTCCGATCTATATGGATTTAAACATCCAAAAATACACAAATAATACATTTTCCTGGAGGTTGAATTCAAGTGTCTTCAAAGGGCCACTGAAAGATGAATTGGAATCAGATATTCTCAGATATTTGGAAGAAAACGATAATGGAGAAGTATCCCCTTTAATACTGTGGGATGCGTGCAAAGCTGTAATAAGGGGAAAAATTATTGCAAAACTGGCAACCCAAAAGAAACTGAGACAAGAAAAACTAATCACACTAGAGTCAGAGCTCAAGAACCTAGAAAAAGAACACAAAGATAACACTCATTCTAATGGCTCGCTCAAGATCAAAGAAATTAAAAATCAAATAAATGAGATCTACACAATAGAAATCCAGAAGAAACTTACATTTCTGAAACAAAAACACTATGAAGCAGGCAGTAAATCGGCAAAATTACTAGCCTATAAATTGAGGAAAAAACAAACGGAAAGAGCAATCTACAAAATCAGAGACCCAGTATCAAAGGAAATAAAATTCAGAATTCAGGATATTCTTAAAAGCTTCGAGAATTACTACAAGAACTTATATTCCCACAAAAAACATAAAAACGCATCCGAGACATTCCTAAACACATTAAACCTTCCCCAACTTACGGAATCACAAAATAAAACCCTACTGTCAGAAATACAACCTAAAGAATTGGAAAAAGCAATTATGAAACTTAAAGCTAACAAATCCCCAGGAGCAGATGGCTATACAGCAGAATGGTACAAAACCTTTAAACAGCAACTATCTCCTCTCCTCCTGAAAACATTTAACTATGTCCTCCACACAGGGGAAATCCCCCCCTCCTGGAGAGAAGGGGTCATTGCAGTCATACCTAAACCTGAAAAGGATAAACTAGAATGCTCCAACTACAGACCAATCAGTGTATTAAATCAGGACTATAAGCTTTTTACCACTATCCTTGCCAAAAGGTTAGAAAACATACTGACAGACTTAATTCACTTAGACCAAACAGGTTTTATAAGACAAAGACAGACACAAGACAACATTCGACGCACTTTACACATAATTCATCATATAAAAAAATATAACTTAAATGCAGTCATATTGGGATTAGATGCTGAAAAAGCATTCGATTCGGTTGACTGGTCTTTCCTCTATAAAATCTTTTCCAGTTTCAATTTTCATAACAACTTCATTAGAACTATACAGGCATTATATAAAAAACCAACAACTAAAATAAGGATTAACGGTAATTTATCATCATCTTTTGAGCTGGAAAGAGGATGTCATCAAGGCTGCCCCCTGTCTCCACTGCTCTTTGCAATCTTCATAGAACCTCTGAGCCAATGGATAAGACAAAATCAAGCAATTCAAGGTATTACACTTGGTCAGAAAGAACATAAAATAGCACTCTTTGCTGATGACATTTTAATATACCTAGGGCAGCCAGACACTTCTCTACCAGAACTAATCTCAGTTTTTTCAGACTATGGAGATTTATCAGGGTACAAATTAAACATGCATAAAACCCAAGTTTTAACATTCACCTATGACCCAAATCATTTTTCACTAAATGAACTCAAAACTAACTGGGAGTTGGAATCTATGAAATATCTGGGGGTCAATATCCCGAAACAACTCGACAAAATTATAACACTAAACTATGATCCACTGGTGACAAAAATAAAATCTGACCTAGCAAGATGGAATATGATACCATTCTTAGGTACCGCACAAAGAATTGAAGCAGTCAAAATGAATATACTTCCACGTCTTCTATACCTTTTCCAAACAATACCGGTAGAACCTCCCAAAAAAACATGGCAGGAACTGGACAGAAGGATCTCAAGATTCATATGGCAGGGCAAGAGACCTAGAATCAGATATAGAACCCTACAGCTAAACAAAGACAAAGGTGGGCTCACACTGCCAAATATCAGGGACTATTTTATAGCTGCACAAATTAAAACTTTAGTAGAGATATGTAACCCAGTCTAAAAATTTGGTTTAAGATAGTCAGAGAGAATCAAGCTAAAGAGCCCTATCGACTTCTGCAATGGATTGCCTATGATCAAGACTTTACCCCCAATAAAACAGACACTAGATTTAAAGAGTGGAAAGAGAAAGGGCTGATAAAATATTACGATTTTTTTAAGGGGCAAACTTTAAGAAGTTTTGAAGATTTGAAAAAACAAGGTCTAATAAATCAAGATCTTTACAGGTTCTTTCAGCTTAGACACCACATAAACAATATACTTAAAAAGGAGGATTTGGAAAGGGCCCAGTCAGGTGTTCTGAAGGTCTTCTTAATGGCATATAAAGGGATCCCAGGGATCAGATACATTTCTAAAATATACCAAGGTCTTCAAGACTTAAAAGGAGACAACACATCGTATATAAAAGAGAGATGGGAAAAAGAGGGGAATTTCACTTTACAATTGGAAATATGGGAAAAGCTAAATAAACAGCAATGGAAAAGTACCTCATCCCTGCAGTGGAGAGAATTTGGATGGAAAAACTTGGTAAGATTTTTCAGAACACCTGCACAAAACAAATTTACCCATAAGGGGTTGAACTGTTGGCGCTTGTGTGGTGAAAAGACTGCAAATCATTTTCATGTGTTTTGGTCATGCCCAGTTATCCACCAATATTGGTCCAACGTACAGACAATATTGGGGAAAATATTCAAAATAACAGTTCCCTTTTCTTTTGTAACTTTGTATTTGGGTTTATTACCGGACTCACTGGAAAGACGAGGAGATAAATACTTATTCAATGTTTTAATATTGGCAAGTAAAAAAGCCCTAACTAAAAAATGGATGCTGAAGGACTGTCCTACACCTGAAGATTGGATTAACGTGATTCAGGACATTTACTCGATGGAAAAGTTGACATTCGCACTGAGACAGGACATGGATGGGTTCATAATCTTTTGGCAACCCTGGATCGCATATGTGTCTTCCATTAGAACTAATCTTTGACAAATACCATTTCAATAATGGTCCCGCTCTTTGTTCCAAGGCTACTCAGTTGCTCTTTTACTTTTAATTACTTAATTTTCTGTTTGTTTGTTTTTTGCTGTTCTGTTTGTTTGTTTATTCGTTTGTTTGTTTGTTTTTTATTTAATTCTCCTTAACTTCACTTTTTCTTTCACTTTAAAAAAAAAAAGGGGGGGTTGTTGTAATAACTATCCTACCAATGTTGTCAAATAGCAAAAAATAAGGGAACATGTGATGAAAATGTAAACAATGCAATGCTGTAATGACCTGTATACCCTTTACAAAAACTTAAAAAAAAAAAAAAAATTGTTCATGTAAATTTGAGACATTTTTCTCCTTAAGATGAAACTTTTTTCCTTATGCTGTAAGTTGTCTATTCTTTCTCTTCTTTTTTTCCTAATGAAAACAAGTAGTGTCCATTTAAGTTCAATTCATCAGCAACTATTAATGACAGATAGTGCAGCCCGAAGGGATGTCCCAATTGATATGGATCATTTTCAGCCCTAAAGGGCCATGGAGTAGGAGGAAGAGTACAAATGAGAATTGGGACGGACCCCAACTCTACCTGTACTTCACGCTCACATTGCAAATATTTTTCTCCACCGTTTTACAGTATTTACTGCTGTTCATAAATAATTAGACAGTGTTTCTGTTTTTGTTATGTATGTAGTATAAGGGTCATTTACGTTTAAAAAGGTTGTAAATTTACTTCAAGTAAATTTTAGATTGCAATAGTCAAATTCAATCATATTAAACATAATTTTCAAACCACAAAATTGTAGCTAGAGGAAAGGCTGAGTGGCTAGTAACTTTGGAAAACCACTAGCCACAGTGGCTGGTGAGCAAAAAAGTTAATGTCAAGCCCTGATTACTTTTCATATTGTTAGGAAAAAGTTAGCTAAGACAGCGAGTAGCAGACGTTGCATTGTCAGTCAATCACTGTGTGCTATTTGAATTCGAGAGAAAGAAGCTGTTGTTGTTTTGGTATAAGCAAAATATTAAAGCCAAGTTGTCACTGTTTTTATGTATCATCACTGTTATGTTCAAAGGAACTATTGTTGTTGAGGAACTATTTTATGTGTAGTAATGCTGCACTATGTTTTTCCTATGGCCGTGAACTTATATAGATAATAGTGATACTTGTGTGAACCTGCTCCAACATTTTCAGTAAAGAGAAAAAGAGCTTCTGAAGCTACAGTCTTTCTTGGTTATCTATTTGTGTTAAGTGTAGAAAACACAACAATCACGTACCATATTCACTAACTAGAAGACAGGGAGGTGATGTATGAAAGATAATAACTCAAACAAAATAACACGTGTGTGTGTGTGTGTGTGTGTGTGGCCTGCCGTCCCCCATCATCCTCATGGACATAAAGTTTTTTCAGAGAAAAGAGCCAGGTTCAGGCATTCATGAGTTAATTCCTTTCTCGCCATGAAGGCGCATAGGGCGGCGCCCATCTCCGTTTCTCTGACCCTAGGCCACACAACTACTGTAAGTAGTGAAAGCTACAGTGGGGGGGTCAGTCCACTGGTAGCTCTGTGCGTAACTTTACTTTCCCCGTTTCATTATGCGGAGCACCACACTAGAAGGCAGAAAGTACCATTTTTATATGGTCTTTGGTATGACCCGACCGGGATTTGAACCCCTGCCTCCTGGGTGTAGGGCGGATGCTCTACCAACTGAGCCACCACTCCGGTCAGGCACTCATAAGCCCAACAATATTATGATCATTCTATCTGCTGAAAAACATCTTTAGAATGACATGCCTGTGTGTGCCTTTAGATCATATCCTTACAATCTGTAAATGGTCTCCATAACATCAAGAAAAGATTATCAGTGTCTGTTTTCAATCTAAATTATTCACATTTTTGTGATAAGACACACTGGGGCAGATTTACCAACGTGCTACGCCATCGCAAAACCCTGTTTTGGTGTTAAAAAAATACTGTTGAGATTTACTAAAGGATGCAGGGCAAAGATAGCAGTGGAGAGGCGTGGATTATGTTAATTTTGCGCCGGGCCTCACTGCATATGCATTTGTGGGAGTTGTCATGTCAACTCCCAAATCTGAGGGAGGGGAGTATTCAAATGAGTGGCGCAAGGTGATTTATTAAGGTTTGCGGTTGTCAATCTCCTGATAAATGCACCAGGATTTAACGTCCAAAAAAAGCTTGTCTTAATTCATCTGCACCTGATGACAGCGATTGCTGGTGCCGAGACACCGGCGAGAACCGAGGGCGTGTGGCCAGAGAGAGAGAAGCTTCTCCCTGCGCTTGACTTGATTTGGCATGACAGAACAGATTAATATGAACAGAAATGATCTCACAGATATCGGTGTTGTGCTGAACTGGACATCAGCAGGCAGAGGATTTTTTAAAACTTCATTTGTTTATATATAGCCTAATGATAATAATAATAATAATAATAATAATAATAATAATAATTTATTTCATTTATAACACACTTTATATCTGGGGGCAAAATCTCTCCACAAACAGGATTAAGAACAAGAATAAAGCAAACATTAAGTACATACGATGACACACCAGGACATCCCTGGTGAGAATTGCTCTCAAATATTTTACCTGGTAAAATAAAGGTCAAATAAATAAAATGAAAAAGCTTTCCTAAACAATTAATTTGTATCCATAAAATAGTACAGCCCTTCCTACCTGGAGTGGACAAAGTAAAAACCACAGATCCATATACGTCCCCTGACATTGCAACATCGTAGTAACTCAGTGACAGCAGTCTCTGCTGTGGCTGTCCGAGGAATAAGTTAAATCGTGTGTGTTTAATTTTATTATGTCCCAGACTTAAAACGCACATACAGTATTTATGAAAAGTCATGGACTGGGAGACCTGTAGATTTTGTTAAAACAAAGTTATTCAGATAATAAAACCCCAGAGTCTCCATCAGATCATCTTGATGGTTCTTGCATTAATAAAATAAACATGTTGGTCAATAATCATTTTATTCATGAGTAGTCCTTAATTGATACTTATTAAACAAAGGAGTCTGCCATGTGAAATGAAAATCAAAACTTCGATATATGACGAACAAATATAAATTATTTTTACTGGGGTTTGCGCTTAAACAAAAGCTTAAAAAAAGCTTTATTATGCACCACCAAACTGGCTGTGCCTTTGTTGATGACCCGCTTCCTCAGGTGTGCCTGTGCACAATTTTGCAGTGCTCTTGGTGGATGGGTGGACATTATTGAAATGAAGTGTCTTCATCTGTGTTCATAATTTTGTGTGTTGTTAGTAGATCACTGGCAAAAATTGGCCACTCCCTGAGGCGCTCTAATCTGTGCACACGCTAATTTGCACTGCGTTAGTAAATCTGCCCCACTGACTTCAACTCTCCTGCCGTGAATTTCACTAATTCAATTCAATTCAATTCAATTTATTTTCTGGTTGATCATAGTATATTTGTGTTTGATTGTCAGTGCAAAAGGGAAGAGAGGAGGATGGAGAGGAGAGCGGGAGAGAGTGAATGAAGACCCAGATGTGACAATAATAATAATAATAATAATCCCAAACTGTATTAGAATGTACAGGCTGATTTTTTGTGTGTTTGTGTATGTATGTGTGTGTGCGCGTGCGTATGTGTAAGAAGGGTGGGTGTGTGGAGGTAGCTGAGCTCATTGGGTGCACAGCACGCCTAAAGCGCTGATCCTAGAACCGCCTCTGCGGAAAAGTAAGATTGTGTATGGGACAAAAATTGGCTCAAAAATAAGGAAATTCCTGGGTAATGCAAAACAGTTGGCAACCCCATAACAAAGGCACTTTCTAAGATCATCAAAAAAAATTGAGCATGTTACTGTTAAAACTTTACACCTAATCTATGGTGCAATATGGAGTAATTTGGTCAACAGGATTTTTGCTTCATAATAAAATTTAACATCTCTCCCCCTTTTGTGTAAAGAGCTGTACAGCCTTACGAGTCACAAGTGTTGCTGCAATCTTGTTAAATTTATGGTCCATTTCCTGCAACTATTTACTTTCAGAAAATCCAAGAGAACGAAACTCTTGACGAGCTCTTCGCAGATCTTGACCAGAACAGCGACATGAAGATTGATTTCAAAGAGTTCACTACCCTCATCGCCATGGTGACCTCAGCATGCCATGATGTCTTTCTTCCAGTTCACCAAAATCATTAATTATAGGGGTATAAGAGATATTCAATTAAAGACTGGCAAACACATTGATGCAGTGTATAAATCTTAAAGACTGACTCCTGTGGATATAAATCCCTATAAAAACAAATCTACATAGTCTAAAATGGTGTCTTTTGTCCTTTTTTCTACAAAAAAACCCCTTTCATTGTCTTCTCACTTTTCATCTTCCTTCAAATACCAGGATTTGTGAATAAGCTCACCCACATCCCACAAGGCTAATGGTGGCTAGCACTACATTAAATGGAACACATCTGTGACAAAAAGACTTACTGGTTGAAGGACATGCCCAGTTGTATGCACAGCAGCCCAGGATAATGACTGAAACTGCATTGTAAAACCCATCTTAATTTAGGTCAAGTTTTCAAAGCAGCTGTTCAACAATGCTGATTCCAGTCTTTAGTTTCACTGGCTCGTGAGGGCCATCGTTGACAGTAGGTCGCAGCCAGACTGAGACGCCGGTCACCGTGAGTTTGCTTTGGACTTGAGTTTTTTTTCCTTCTCCGGGAAGCTCGTATCGCTCAGTATGTCCCCTCTTGAGCGTGGGTATTTCCCCGAGTGGTTTCAGGAGGTAGATGGCTACCTGGCAGAAGCCCGTCACCTCATGCCCACCTACGCAGCATACGAGCCCCTGGGTCTCGTTCAGAGGACTCTATTAAAGTATCATCTCACCTCCTTTCCGGAGGGAAAAGCGCGAGTGACGTGGATTGTGTCACAATGTGTACGGATAGAGAGAGCGCTCGAGAGCGCAGCCAAGGAGCCCTCACCTCCTTCCCCGAGAACGGCATCCCCGACGAGGAGGGAGATCCGTGGACTGGATGGAAATCCCGGCAGGAGGCCGATGGTAGGGCAACTCCATTCCTCGCCTCGGGAGTCAGCTCCTGTCGCCCGTCCAGCCCAGGTGCAGCGTTTCCCTGGATGCACCTCGCCCTCTGCCGGTAAACGTCATCACACAGCCACTGGTAAGCCTCTACGAGAACCCCATCCAGATCCAGTTCCGGGTCGTCGAAGGAACTCTGTCTCCCAGTCAGCTGTTTCTCCTGTGTCACGTCAAGAGGGAAATCCCGCAGCCTCCCCCTCTGGGTCGTCTGTTCCTGCTGTCCCGTCATCTCCTCGGGCCCGGATCGCCTTGGCTGTCACCCCCTCCTCCTCAACGCTTTCCCCGGCTGCTGTGAGTGCCACGAGTCCTGCTTCGGCGAGGCCCGTCATCGATCCATTGCGAGTGGCTCCTTCTCGTCTTCCCGGGGGGCCCTCCATCACCATCCAGCGGGGGAAGAAAGAAACCAATTCCACTGCGGCGGGTCCCATTGGCCCTCAGCGAAGCAGGCAAGTGCACTTTCATTCTTTTCCCTCACTGGGTGAATTGCCTTGTCTGATCCCTGGGGGTGGAGCTAGGGGTTTACAGTCCCCCGAGCTCCCTCCGCCTGCTGCAGTAATTAATAGTGAACCTGCTACTTCTGTGTCTCCTTCCCCTGAGCATTCCCCACAGTCAGGACTACACCGCCGGATGAGGAAGGAGCCTGTGGCCCTGGAGAGTTTAGATCCAGCCCCGCAGCCACGTCACAGGCAGAGGAGGAGGTCGGATGGCAAATTGGAGCCTGCGCCAATGATGAAGCGTCCCCGGGTCTCTGTTGCTGATGTTAGATCAGCCAAGTGCTCTACTTTGTCTTCCTCCTTTCTACTCTGGAGCATTTTTGCCTGTCTCTCGGGGGACGAGCCGGGTGTGGCCATCCGCTGCATCTGAGCCTATCTCGTCGGGTTCTGCCGCTGCCGATGATCCTGGTTCCGGTCCTTTTCCCTCTCCTGAGCCTTCTCCCAGGGTCGCCGGTGATGAGTCAGTCCTGGTCTCTGTTCTGGAGGATCTGGGCTCGGGGTAGGAGGTCGTTCCTGGTGCTGTTCCGACCCAATCGGGGTCCATCGTGGGTGCAGCCGCGACCCAATTGGGGTCCATCATGGGTGCAGCCGCGACCCAATCGGGGTCCATCGTGGGTGTAACCACGATCCGATCGGGGTCCATCATGGGTGCAGCTCGGGCTCATGTGGGATCCGACAGGAGGACAGTGCCTAATCTAGTGAAGTTCGGAGGTGGAGCTGCAAATCCTCTGCTGATCACAGCTGGACTGGTCCCTCGTTTTTTCCCCATTCCTTGTTTCCGTCCATCGGGGGCCGCTGGGACTTCCCGTTTTCGGCTCGGCTCTCCCTCGTTATCCCTCTCCATAGGGAGGCCGTCTCTGAGTGCACTCCCGTGGTTCTGGTGGCGGAATGACATGGGTCAGCCCCCTGGGACATTGCTTCGCCTGTTTGGCATTCTGCGTCGGCTGCCCGACAGATTTGCCTTTCGATTCAGGCGCCTGGTCCGGCCTCCAGAAGTACTGTTTTTCCGGGCCTGGGACTGGGGTAGGCCACCCGAACTGATCCTTTTTCCCCTGTTAGCGATCTGGACGCTAGACGCAGGCAGACCACCTGAACTTTTGTTTTTTTTTTTTTACTCCATTGTGCTCTGCCTGTTGTCATCCCTTTTCCCCTCCTCCCTCCTCTGGATGCTTTTGTGTTTAGGGTCTTGGACTACTTTGTACTGTGTTTATCGCCGCTCTGTAACGTGTGTTATTTTTTCCCTCTCCTCTGTAATCTGAGGGCCGTTTTCTGTGTTGCCTGTGCCGTTTATTTATCTTTATTGAACTGTTTTATGTCACCGCTCGGTAGCGTGTGTTTTTTTTTTTTCTCTTCCTCCTCTCGTGTGGTAATTATACACTGAACTGTATGTATCGCTGCTTTGTGGCTTGAGTTTTTTTCCCCCCTGGTATTATGGGACATGCTGCAATGTTGTGCCTGTATTTGAGTTCCTGTTTTCTCTGAGGTTCTGCTTGTGGTCATTTTGAGTTTTTTTTTTCCTCTGATCTTCTCCTCATGGGTTTTTTTTTCCTGTGTATGGTGTATGTGCGTGTCTTTCTTCTGTACTGGTTGCCATATTCTGGTTGTTGGAGTTTTTTTTTTGTCCTTGATTTTGAGCCTTGATTCTTGCCCGCCTGGCCTTTCCCCCGCCTCCCTCCCTGGGGTGGTCCTGTTGACCCTTTGGGTGGGGTGGGGGGGGGGGCTTTGATGTTACATGGCGCCTGGAATTTGCCTTGTGAACGGGGGCTACTGTCATGGTCCGAGTGCTGACTCTGTCCGCACTCGGGTTGTCCGGTAGTTCTCCGTTCTCTACTCTGGTTTACCACAGGGCCTTCAGGCTCTTATTGTGACAACGTCTCAGTGGGGCTTCCGGCTGTCAGAGCTGCGCTTCGCTGGGATGGCTGGTAATCAATCAGCTGATGACATTCTCATCAGCTGAGTATTCTGTGAAGCCCTATTTAAGGGAGCAGCTCAGGTTACTCCGGGCTACGACCTCGTCGAACATTCCTTGGTCTAACCTCCGTCTTAGGATTCTGGAGTTTTCTTCCCTTAGTAAGTGTTTCCCTCTTATTCTGTTTCACAGTGTGCCTTTCTCTCGTAATCTGTAAATTTGGAACCTAAGTGTATGTTCGCGTTTTGGCCCCACGTGGCTTATTATTTAGCACTGTTATCCTGTGTGAATAAAATACGCAAACTCATCTGGCCCATGAGGGCCATCATTGACATGCACTCTGTAGGTGTAAAAATCAAGCTCACTCAGCAAACAAACTTTCAAAAAGGAGCTTCTATCCAGTCTTGCAATCCTTCAAAATAAGAGCGAGTGGCTCACCAAATAAAGAACTGATGGAATGAAAACATTAAAAATTAGAAAAGCACTCAGAGAGCACCTACCTCTGCCAAAGCTCCTTCCGTCCCTCATGGATCACCTCCAAAATGTAATAAGTTTGTTTTGGAGTATTCTTGCTAACACAGTGTGAGAAGATAAGAGCCTTGTGGAGGTATCTGTTCTGGGATCATCACCAAAATGTTATTGGTTCCTCTCTAGCCCAAGGACCACCTCTGGTGAAAATTTCATCCAAATCCATGCAGTAGTTTTTGTGTAATCCTGCTGCACAAATACAAACAAGGTCCTTGGTGGAGGTATGCACTCTTTATTTATTTTTCGGATAGATTAAAAGTACAGGTTAAAAGAAACTGAATAATATAACAAAGGGGGAAAGAAAATCCAACAAGGTCAAATTAGACAATAACTCCTCTGATTATACAGTTCAACATAAGTTATCCGAAATGGGTGATGGCTGAAGCCGCAGCTTATATTGCCCACCCATATTTCATCCAAGAATTCAAAAGAAAACAAAACAAGAGCGATTACAATTCAGAACAAAGCTAAGACAAAATGTGACAAAAAAAACTAAGCTACAACACAACGCAGGCTGGATATGACAATCCTTATGTGATTTTACATGTCATCTTGTATATATGTTTGGAGTATTTCTTCCTTTAGTTTTTGTTTAAATTGTCCAAACGTTGTACATGATTTTAATTCATGTCCAAAATCGTTCCATAATCTGACTCCTTGCACTGAAACACAGTGTTGCTTGGTGGTAGTTCTCACTGAAGGTTTTTGAAATATACATGTTCCTCTGAAATGATATTGCTTCTCCCTTATTTGGAACAACTTTTGGATATTTGCGGGCAGTGATAGATTCTTCACTTTAAACATTATTACTGCAGTTTTAAAGTCAACCAGATCTTTCAACTTGAGAGCTTTTAATTTAAGAAAAAGTGGGTTTGTTGGTTCCCTGTAAGCTGCTTTGTTTATTATTCTAATAGCTCTCTTCTGAAGCATAAAGACTGGATATATGTTTATTTTATATGTATTTCCCCATACTTCATTACAATATGTCATGTATGGGAGTATTAATGAATGATACAAGGTATATAGTGTGGGTTGATTCAGCAAATATTTCACTCTGTGTAGTATTGCAATTGATTTGGATATTTTACCTTTAATATAATTAATGTGTGACTTCCAACACAGTTTATTATCAATTATTACTCCAAGAAATTTAGTTTTGGATACCCTTTCAATCTCTACACCATTTACACTGAGCTTAGATACTAAGTTGTTGTGATGATTGTTAAAGACTATAAATTTTGTCTTACTTAAATTGAGCGTTAATTTGTTTGAATCAAACCACAGTTTAAGCTTTCCTAATTCCTTTCCGAGTGTATCCAAAAGTTGTTCCAAATTGCTTCCACTGCATAATAGATTAGTGTCATCAGCAAACAATATTAAGTCCATTTTTTCTGAAACTTTACATATATCATTTATATACATATTGAATAACAATGACCCCAAAACTGAACCCTGTGGAACTCCACAAGTAACCTTCAGTAACTGTGAGTTTTTGTTACCAACACATACATACTGATATCTATTCTTTAAGTAACTACATACCCGGGACAGTGCTACACCTCTAATACCACAATTTTGTAGTTTCTTTAATAATAAATTATGGTCCACTGTATCAAATGCTTTTTTAAGATCCAGGAATACCCCAACTGAATACTCTTTATTTTCAACGGCAGTTGATATTTTTTCTATAAATTCCATTAAAGCAAATGCAGTTGTCCTCTTGTGTCTGAACCCATATTGCTGCTCACACAATAAATTATTCTTCAGTATGAAGTTGTCAATTCTCTCATAGAATATTTTTTCAAGTATCTTGGAAAATTGCGGCAATAGTGAAATTGGTCTATAGTTTGAGAATTCCCCTCTGTCACCCATCTTGTATATCGGAATTACTTTAGCTATTTTCATTGCATTGGCAGCGGATAGCTGCCCCTCACTCGCCTCCCCATGAGGCAGGCAAAAATGCTCTAACACACCATACAGGAAACAAGAAAGTGCACCTGCCTGCACTCGGGCTCTGGAGCCGTCCAGGACTTCGCCGATCCAGGTTCCAGAAGAAGCTCGTCGTCGGGCTCCCACTCGGCTGCGTCGGGTTCCACAGCCGGCCTGATGGTCTCTGCAGCTGGATCCTCACGCGCTGGCGTCCACACCAATAACCCGTATGGCGTGGGGGCAGAGGACCCTGGACCTGCTGACTCGGGCTGCATCCCTGAGGAACCCTGGGGACGCTCTCTCGTCGGCTCTGGCTCCTCGCTGCAGTCCGTTTTTCTCTGTCCAAAGCAAGGCTGCAGGGCCGGGATATTTCCCAGAGCTGCAGGCCTCCCCCTCGTTCGACGGCGTGGGACTGACGCCGAGGAGCGCCGAGGACCACTCCGCAGGAGGAGACACAGAGGCAGCAGGTTTAATACAAGTGGCTACAGCTGGGAAAAGTGACTCAGGGAGCTGCAAACCCCGAGCTTCACCCCCAGGAGTCAGACAAGACAGATCACTATTATCAATACAATAGGAAAGTGAACTTGGACTTGCCTGTCTCTCGGGGGGAGGATGTTGTCAGCTGTAGCGGACGTTGCTCTTTCCCTCGCTCGCTGGATGGTAAAAAAGGATCCAAGGACGGAGCCCACCGGCACAGGACTCAGCTCACTCTCAGCAGCTGGCTGGTTGAGGGGGTCATCCCGGCGGCCCGGAACTGGATCCGGAGCAGGACCTTGCCGAAGATGCGCCCGGCCGTGACGCCGATGCCTTCGCTGGCCCCCAGATGGTGCGAACTCCCGAAACGGATTGAGGGCAGGATCAGGATCCATAGGCAAAGAGCAGGAGTGCCTCTTCACCTGCTTCATCAGGAATATTTCGCGTTGTGCGGCAATGTCCTCCCTCCTCGCGTCGACTTCCGGGTGGTTGGCGTAGCGGGGAGAGAGATGACAGAGAACATCTTCGGCGGTGTCCAGATACCAATGTATGCCGTGGTCATAGTCCAGCAGGGAAGCGGAGATGAGCAGCTCATCCACGGCTTCCAAAACACCTGTCAGCACGTGGCTCTTCGGTGACGGCATTCCTCACATACACAGGACCCAGACAGGGAAAAGCAACGTCCAAAACTCAAACCCACTGGTGAATAGCGTCTCGGGTTGGCGTCACCGTAAACGCTGTTTTGGCAGCAGTGTACTGTCATGCGGTGGCCCTCGCGAGCCACCATAAGACGCACAGAGTCACCAGTGAGTTTTCAGTGAGTTTATTTACGGTGAAAAAGGTGATAACACAAGCTGCTGAGATAATGACAAGACTCTTCACAGAACAGGAGGCATAGGGCTATACAGCACACTATAGGTCCAGAGCAGGAGACAGTCACACACAGGCAGGCTTGGTAATAATAACACACGGGCTGCTAAAGCAGGGACTTACAGATCAATACACGCCGGGAGGAATAAGGCTAATACAGCACACTTACTGGTACCGGGGAATGACGGTCAAGCCCAAAGCAGCCGAGGTGTGAAAACAGTCCAGGCATCCGCAACGTGACGGTGGGTGAACAGGTAAGTGATCAGGTTAGTGACCAGTTAAGCGACCAGATAAGTGATCAGACACTGCTGCGTCTTACCGACGCCAGTGCTGGGCTTAAATGGACGAAGCACTAATGACGATAATGACACTCAGCTGACCGACCGTTGACAGGCGGATTTTAAAATTTTTTCTGTATTGTCCCCTGTGTGGCCATGGATAAGTGCAAAGGTTGGCAAGTGGTCACTTATATCATTTATCAATAATCCACTTTCTATTTTCTTATCAATAATGTTAACAAACAGGTTGTCAATAAGTGTAGCAGTGTGAACTGTGATTCTACTGGGATGTGTTATTGTGGGATATAGACTCATGCTGTACATAGAATTCATGAACTCTGTAATTACATTTTGTTGATATGGATTTAGTAAATCAATATTGAAATCTCCACAAATTACTACCATTTTCTTACTAGTAACATTATTGTACAGCTCGACTAATTTATCTCTGAATGTCTCAATGCAAGTTCCCGGCGTTCTATATATACAACTTATAATTAGATTTTTTGTTTTATCTTGGTCAGTCTCAACAGTAACACATTCCAAAATCCCTGGTAGTGCAAAGGACATTCCATTTACAAGCTTACACCTATACAGGTCATCAATATACAGTGCAACACCACCACCCTTTTTTTGAGATCTGTTAATATGAAACATCTGATATCCCTCTATTGCCATCAGGGGAGCCTGCTCTTCATTAAGCCAAGTTTCAGAGACTGCTATAGCTGTAAATTTTCTGTCTAGCTGTTTTAAATAGTCCTGAATCTGTGGAAAGTTTTTGTTAAGACTTCTGCTGTTGAAGTGTATTATTGATAGTTTACCATCTAGTTGCACTTGACTTTTGAATTGCTTTTCAGTGTAATATTCACAATGGTTATGGATATTATTGAAAAAGTGGTTATCAGGATCAATATCATTCTCCATCTCTTGTAGTTTATGTTCAGCATAATGGCATATTTTCAGAGTTTGAGTTTCCTCACTCTGTGTCAAATGACTTCCTCCAACTAGGGATAATTGATGTCTACTAAAGTCAGTCATAAGTTTTTTGTTTGATTTGCTTATTTTTTTTTAAAGTACATTGACATGGTATGTCAAAAGAACTATTCTTGCCGTGTGTGCAGAGATGGATTATCATTGTCTCTTAATTTTCTTAATCAGTGTTCATCTGTATTTATTTAAGTCAGTAACATCTCTGATCATTATACTCTTTGCTTGCTCAGGTGTTCCATTTAGTTTGATCCAAACTCTACAATTTCTTGTCCATGTTGCCTGTATCTTATTTTGTCTTTTCAGCATCCGTGCTTGCCGTGCTATTTCAGCATTTGTTTTTGTTAGATGTTCATTTAGGTAAACTTCTGTTCCCCGGAGCTTTCTGGCCTACCTCAGTATGTCATTCTTTACCCTTCTGTTCACAAAGCGCATCACAATTGATTTCTTTGTTTTATTATCTTTTAAGGGTAAAGCATAACAGGCTGAAATTGCTAAACTGAAACATTTCTGCCCATGTAGATAAACTTAATTACTTGATAATGCAAGTTCTGTTAAGCAAAGGAAAAAAAAAGACACTTTACTCAGTTGCATATTGTTGTGAAGAATTTTCCCTGACATATGTTCATATGTTATTTTATTATTCCCTACACACACATACACTGAATCCCAGAAGAAGCTGGAGATGATTTGGCTCATGAGAACAGGCAGCACTTCTGGGCTTTGAACACTGCTGTACAATAGCAGCAGGTGTCACTCCGTGTTGATCAATGTATAAATAAATGATTAAAAAATCATAATTTATGACAAAAGTCATAAATTGCAGTTAATGAAAGTACAGGTTTTTCTTTTAAAAACAGAGACAGTATTACAAGGGTTCTTTCTGACCCTTGTTCATTTTTTTTTTATTTGCTGCAGTGCAATCACATTGAAATTTACTAAATAAAAACCATCTAGTTCCAATAATTTTTGTAGTTGGCATGTAGCGACCCCTAACCCATCCATTATTGCTACCGGCATGGGCGGGTTACCAAGATGCAAGCTGACAAAACTGACTCGAGTACCTGCTGCTTCTTGTGCACGTGTGCGCGCGCACACACACACACACACACACACACACACACACACACACACACACACACACACACACACAAAACAGAAGAGACATAGCTTGGCACCGAGGCACCATGTGAAGGAAACCATCCTGTGGAGCCCCCCCACCCACCCACCCACACCGGGAGGCCACACAACCCATTACCACAAGAAATCCCACAGAGGCCACCCTGGCCAGGACAGATTGGGTCTCACACCACAGCTGTGAGGCAGTGGCATAGAGCCCCCACCCACCCAAGCCAGAGCAACCCATGAGACCAACTCCCCTGCAGATGAGCCAAGCAGCATCCAGCATAAGGGGCTCCACTGAGGAAAACACTGGAGCTAAAACACATAAAATACAAAATAAACTAAGAACATAACATGTGGCAGAAGTGCTATGATCTGGTTTTGCTGCAGCTTACCAGGTCTAATTTCAGCAACGTTATGTGCCCAAAGAATGAAGTCAGCTGACTACTTAAATATACTACACTGCCTGGCCAAAAAAAAGTTCACACTAGTATTTCGTTGGACTGCCTTTAGCTTTCATTACAGCACATATTTGCTGTGGCATCATTTCAATAAGCTCCTGCAATGTCACAACATTTATTTCTGACCAGAGTTGCATTAATTTTTCGCCAAAATCTTGTATTGATGATGGGAGAGTTGGACCACTGTGCAAAGTCTTCTTCAGCACATCCCAAAGATTCTCAATGGGGTTAAGGTCTGGAATCTGCGGTGGCCAATCCATGTGTGAAAATGATGTCTCACGCTCCCTGAACCACTCTTTCACAATTCAAGCCAGATGAATCCTGACATTGTCATCTTGGAATATGCCTGTACCATCAGAGAAGAAAAAAAATCCATTGATGGAACAACCTAGTCATTCAAAATATTCATGTAGTCAGCTGACCTCATTCTATGGGCATATAATGTTGCTGAACCTAGACCTGACCAATGGGAGGCTCTTACTTAATATTTGCTTAGTTAAATCCAGATGGTGACTTTTTTTGGCCAGGCTGTCATGGGGGACATATTTGTTTAACATGTTCCACCCTTTAAGTTGTGTTTTTTGTCATTATTATTATAATCATCATAAGTACTCTCCTGGGGCCTCATGTACAAAGACTTGCGTGGATTTCCTACTGAAAGATGATGCTGATTCTTGATTAAATCAAGAAAACACCGTAAGCAAAAACAAAAAAAATAATCCAGATGTATGAAACCGTCCATACGCACGAATCTAAGCACATTTCCTTTGTACATACCAATCTGCTTGAAATTGAATGCACGTGAGGAAATACCGGACTCCTCCCTTGACACGCCTCCATTTGAATATGCAGTTAGATGCAAATAGATATGCCAAATAGATACATACAAGCGCTTCACCTTTGATTCTCCTGTATCCACGACCAAAAACAATGGATTTAATGGAATTTCATGGACTGTGAGTTGGAAGCGCTTCTGAATGAGGTAGAGGCACATAAAAACATTTTGTTTGGCACGCTGTCCTCCGGCATTAGCACCAGATACAGGTAATCCAATAGCCTGCTCACAGCCCTATAAAATTTGTTTCCTTTATTCAGACAGGAATGAGAAGGAGATGTTTATTTGACATGTTTTGATTGACATCTGCAGTCGTCCTCAGAAGCATCAGCTGATCACTGTGATTTGTACTGTGTATAGCTCAGTGGTTACAGTGGCAGGCTTCAAATCAGACAGGTCCAGGTACGGGACCAGCTGTGACCCTCTTAGGGACCACAATGGAAATAAGTATGCGCACAATGTTATTTTAAAAGAAGAATCAATCAATCAATCAATTTGTGACCAGCCAGGTGGATCAGCTGGTTGAATTAAAGGAAAACAGTCACAAAAAAGAAGACAATATGAACCTATTTAGTGGGTAGCCAAGGTCACCTGTCAGTTGAAAGCAGATCATATTAGACTCGACAAGTACATATTTTATGCCCAAAATGCAAATCTTATCCTTTATAGTTATATACAACTTACATGGATTACACACACTACTATTGTAAATGAATGAAGTGTGGTGGGGAAAGGGTGAGACTGTGGCATTTCAAAATTTACGCATGTGTTTATTCACATAACTACTGCACACAGAGACAACTAAGGGTTTGGCAGAATGCTGTGAAACTGTAGTTTAATCAGCAACAACAAGAAAGTCGCTTACTCAACCCACTGAGTTGTAATGAAGCCTTGAAGACAGGGTGACATTTGGGGGCACACAGGCACGTTGCGCATGAGGTGGGTTATTACTAGGATAATTACATGAATTTACTCACCAAGAAGCTACCCATCCGCACAGTGCCAGCTAATAGTTTGTTCTCAACAATGCTGTTGTAGCAATATTTGATTTATAATTATGATCAGGTATAAAGATTATTTAATTTAAACTTGGAAGGGTATGCGGGAATGGGAATTTACCTCCCAGTTCACCCATACACACCAGAAAACAATATCTATCACTCATTGGGGCACCAGCTCACTCTCTTCTTAACAATTTATTAATTAATTCCACTTTATACCTGTTTAATCATCAATTAAATCAATCAATCAATCAATCAGTCTCAAATTAGTGAATTCGATACTGGGGCTTCGAAGACAGACTCAGAATGGAATAAATTCCCAACAACTTCTCTCATTTTACAGATTTATTTAAATGAAGCTGATTAAATGACATCACATTCATTGATCAACATTAACCATCATATTAAATTTGTAACTGAGGCTAGAGTAACAATGGAAGCACATCTATAAAACCATGGACTTCAGCATGAATTTGGAAGAGTTGAACTGAAAATTATGAATAAAATTGGACACAAATTTATGAAGAACATTAACTAATTATATGGGAAATTCTGGACTACTCTTAAGAAAGTAAAAACAGAATTTTAATAAGAAAAATTATATTTCTCTTTTAATTTTGTATCTGATCAGATGCTGAATTATTCTCAAATCTCAGATGTTTATTCACTTCAGCAGATGGAACAGAGAATACAGCTCACGGGACTCCTTGCGTTGTGGTCCTTTCAGCTGCTTCCTCAGCTGAAGATTTCGTGGATTATAAGGGAAGTATCTGCCCGCAGATATTCCAAAGTTCACAGTCCAACAACCTTCAAAGTCAAGCAGTCACAAGGCTGGATTTTGACTGCGATAATAAGGCTCCTTCGTCTTCACTCCGTTGGTGGCCGAGCTCCTTCAGGGGCAGCTGTAATGGCGAACTGCGTCGAGGATTTTTGTTGGTCAGCGGCGCCATCCAGGGGAATTCGAGAATAATTCAAAATCTGATCCCAATGGCAAAATCAAGAGATATTCTTCTTCTGACTTCGTGGAGTTGAAAACAGCTTTCAGTGTGGAAATGAGCGATCGGTCAGTCTCTTGAAAAAACACAAAACACAAGGTGGATTTAACCCCTTGCACTCTGGTCAATTTCCCTAAAAACACCTAAAAATATCATACCCAAAGTCTGTTCTTCAACCCTTTGCAGCATCTTCATGGGGTTGGTCTCATTTAAAAGAAAACACTGAATTTTTTGGCAAAACAGTCATAATCTCTCTAAGTGCTCCTGCCACTGAGTAACAGTCATCTAAACATACTGAACTTGAAGAAAATAAAGTTTGCCTGGGTGCTTTTTTAGATACAAATGCTTGCAAATAACACACAGCTGTCAGATACTGGCTGGAAAATGCAACAGAAATGTAGAACCAAGTGTTATCAAGCTGAGGTCAAACTGTTGTAACAATACCACAAAAAAAATGAATATATTACACAGCTTTTTTCTCAGGTTGTTCCCAGGCGTTTTTGAACTGTGCCAAATTGTGCCAAATGGCACAGTTTGGAAAAATGTCTATAACTTTTGAATGATTCAACATAGAAGCTTGATCTTGGGCTCTAATGAAAGGTGACACTCAGGGCTGTGTGTGTGTGTGTGTGTGGGGGGGTGTTTATTCATTCATGAATGAACAAACAAGCCCCCCCACACACAAAGAAGCATGCCACGTAAAAAATGTGTGCCTTTTTTTTTTACAAGAAAAAATAACCTACAGTGCAATAAAAATTATACTAAAATATCTGCAATGTAGAGGATAACAACTCCCCCCCGCTACAGAGGAGCTTGGCGCACAAAAAACGATCCGTCAACGGTCCGTCATGTGGCGATGACGCACCGTTGTAATTACCGATCGGTCAAAAGTCATTTTTATTACTATTTTCAGTGATAAAGAATAATTTAGCTTATAACACTTACCTGTCCACAACAGCAGTGTCGTTGGCGAACATCTGTTCCTCATTGTCAGACGAACATGAAGCTGGTCTGCTTGTTACGACTCGTGGTTCTGGTCACGCGACCCGGTCAAACCATGATTCCATGATTGCGGTTTTGGCGAACGATTTTTCAAAACAAATAAGAACAGTAGTAATAAAAAAAGTCTGGCGAACGCTACCGTTACACACAGCGGCTTACACAAAACAGATTTTACGCACGGGACGCATGCTTTCAATCGTCGAACTTCTCTGCTTCAATTGGCTCGTTGTATTCGCAGTCGTTGGTAGGCGGGTCCTTCTTGCTTGGTTTTCAGTCATTGGTTCTTCAAGGTTTCAGAAACCCAATTCAAGGCTCTTATTAGTCGAATGAGAGGTCAATCAAATCTAAACCAATCAAAACACTCCTTTGGCTTTCTGTTCGCGGCTGTGTCTGTACTGGAAGAACGGAAATGCAGCTTTTTTTTTTCAGTGCGCACTGAGACGCACTAGGACTCAGAGACGTGACCGCCCGCGGTATCCTGGAGTGCAAGAGGTTAAGAAAAACATTTAAAAGGAGAAAAATAGAGAACGCCTAGGAACAGGAGTTTTTAACTCCAAATCAAGATTTGAGCTCAGGAAAGAAAGAGTTAATTCCCAGACTTTTAGAGAAAACAAATACAGAGACTTTAGATAGATAGATAGATAGATAGATAGATAGATAGATAGATAGATAGATAGATAGATAGATAGATAGATACTTAATTTCGAACAAAAAAGTCAAACAAAGACAAAACAAATGACAAGTGCAATAAAGTAACAGTATACAGTGTTCTTAAAGGCCAAATGTCACGTAACAGGGTACTTTAAATGTCTTGAAACTAGATATAAAAGGGAACTGATCCGTTCGGGTCTTGGTGCATATGCTTCAGTAATGCCGGAATATTCGTTAATTTAAAACTGCCGCGCTTGGCCTGACGTTCCTACTCACGGCCCCTGGAATCACCTGGGGAAGAAGGCGGAAGTGACGAAATTGATTGTACCTTAGTTTGATGCTTGGGGTATCCCGATTGATTGTTTATATGGAGAGTGGAAGATTGAAGTGAGCAACAAGAAAGAAAAAATTGGATATTTCACCCATACCTTAAAACGGGGCTATAAGGGACAGCTGGGTAATAAGGGACACTTTTCTGGGAAATGTTTTCATACCTGTCAAGTGAGACGTTTTCGCCGTATTTTAATACCGTAAAATGGGGCTATAAGGGATGGCGGGGTAATAAGGGACACTTTTCTGCGAAATGTTTTCATACCTGTCAAGTGAGACGTTTTCGCTGTATTTTAATACCGCAAAACGCGGCTATAAGGGACGGTGGGGTAATAAGGGACACTTTTCTGGGAAATGTTTTAAATGTAATTCGTGTTGTTATTGTAAAATATTTTAAGGATTCATGGATATTTGACAATAACAACACAACTCAGCGTCCGGCTCAAAATAAAAAAAAGCAGAATTCTGTATTTGTAAGGCGATTCCTCTCTGTTCCGCAGCCGCAGGACAGCTGAAAGTGTTAAGCCATTATCCTAATGACTTCTCATTGTAGTGATAATAGCTCCTGCTGAGCGATCTGCCCGCCCCGACAATCAGCCTAATGATTGAGTCCACACTTCTCAATGTAGTGCGAATAGCTCCCGCTGAGCGATCTGCAAGCACCCTAGCTGTTGGAGTCTCACACACACGACGTTTTCCTCAACACACTCAATAATTTTTTTTCCCGTATATTTTTCTTTTGGGCGTACAGAAATGGCAATACGCCCGTATTTGCTAAAATCGCATTTTCCCCGTATTAAAATACGGCGAAAACGTCTCACTTGACAGGTATGCGCCTCCATTTTCATATTGATCTGGTCAATTTCTTGACAGCAGCGGCTCTCCTCCACTGTAATTACTAACTAACTAACTAACCTGCACTTATATAGCGCTTCTCTAGTCACAAAGACCACTCAAAGCGCTTTCATTAATACTAACCCTCTATTCTAAGGGCCTATAGGAAACAGATATCTAGGGACAATTTAGAACAGCCAATTAACCTAACATGCATGTTTTTGGCATGTGGGAGGGAACCGGAGAAATCCCAGAGTAAACCCACGCAACACGGGGAGAACATGCAAACTCCACACAGATCACTGTTGGTCGGGGGCTGGGATTGAACCCACGATCCCACGATCCCCACAATCCCCCGGCCAAGGGTAAACTGTGCTGCCGCAGTGCTAACCACTGCGCCACCGTGCAGCCCTGTAATAATAATGGCTTCCAAAAAATCAATATTTATGGGGCGCCCTCGACAGACCCCCTTCGGCTTCCCAATTCTGGAGGCGATTAATGTCCAATTCAATGACATTTTCCACTGGTTCTGCTCTCTGGTCATCGTTGGAACTGTTGTCATCAGACAAAGCATCTGATTCCGTCTCGGACGGCTCAAACCTGTAAGGTTCTATGCCTCTGTCACTGTCTGAACCACTGACAAAAAAAAGACAAAAAAAAAAAAAAGACAAAACTAAACTAATTTGTTCACAATCGCTCTCACTTTCCGTCATGATTGTCCAATGTTGATAAGTGTGAATGTGGATAGGCAGGGCAGCCAGGGTACAACTTGTGACGTCAAAAACATGGGCGTGGTCTGGATTGGCTGTCACAAGCCAGCGAGCAAGGCGGGGACTTCGCCTGGTGTATTTTGTGCAATTATGTAAATACGGGTGGGTGATATGGTCTCCGGTATGAATATTTGGTTTAAGCTATGTGTATTTTATCTAAATTCGTTGTCATTTAGAAAAAAAAATTACGTGACATTTGGCCTTTAAGGGAGAAGGAAGAAGTGAACACTTATTAATTCCAACTCCTCTTTTCCATAAATACAACCCATGTGAAATATATATAAATTACCACATTTAAGACCCCAAGTAAACAATTAACTATATTTTGCACATATCAACATTAACACCCATCCATCCCAACATACATACAGTCCATACATCAAAACCAGAACCAACAACACAGATATACACAGTGCTGTCTCACCCACCATTCCATAGTGTCCCAGAGTGAGCATAGTGAATCGTACATATAAATACTACCCTTCTAACATATATTCTTTCAGCAAATAATGTTTACACCTCTTTTTGAATTGGTTTCTGTTTGTACATAGTTTCAGTTCCGGCTCCAGACTGTTCCACAAATCCACCCCACAGACAGATACAGTATGCACATACTTTTCTTAGTTGTTCGTATCTTGGGTTTTGTAAAGTTTAAGTCTCCTCTCAAATTATAATCATTGTCTCTTTTTTTAAAATATTTTTTTGTATATTAGTTGGGAGTTGATTATTAATTGACCTGTACATGACTTGTGCTGTCTTAAATTTAACTAAATCGATGAACTTTATGACATGTGACTTTAAAAACAACAAATTGGTATGGTCTCTATATTCTACATTATTTATTATCCTTATAGCTCTTTTTTGTAATGTGCATATTGACTGTAGGTTGGTCTTGTAGGTGTTTCCCCAGACTTCTACACAGTAGTTAAGATAAGGTAGAAACAGTGAATTGTACAGTAAGAACAATGATTTATCTAACTAACTAACTAACCTGCACTTATATAGCGCTTTTCTAGTCACAAAGACCACTCAAAGCGCTTTCATTAATACTAACCCTCTATTCTAAGGGCCTATAGAAAACAGATATCTAGGGACAATTTAGAACAGCCAATTAACCTAACATGCATGTCTTTGGCATGTGGGAGGAAACCGGAGAAATCCCGGAGTAAACCCACGCAACACGGGGAGAACATGCAAACTCCACACAGATCACTGTTGGTCGGGGGCTGGGATCGAACCCACGATCCCATCAATCCTCCGGCCAAGGGTAAACTGTGCTGCCGCAGTGCTAACCACTGCGCCACCGTGCAGCCCAAGATGTGTCTTGTCTTCCCCAGTATCCCTATACATTTTGCCAACTTGGCCCGGATGTGACTGATGTGATGTTTCCAACAGATTTTATTGTCTAGCGTCACCCCCAGAAACTTATTTTCCTGTGCTGTTTCTATTCTGGTATCATCTATCGTTACCATTATTTCATGATTTATTTTATAATTTCCAAACAACATAATCTTTGTTTTTTTCAGATTTAGAGATAATTTATTTTTTGTTGAACCACTGCGTTAACCTTTTCATTTCAGTTGTGACCACCTCTAAAACCTGCTGCAAATTCTCACCAGTGCAAAGGATATTTGTGTCATCCGCAAACAAAATAAATTTCAGAATTTTTGATACTTGGCATATGCCATTTATATACAAGATAAAGAGTTTGGGTCCCAAAACTGACCCCTGGGGAACACCACAAGTGATGTCCATGAAGGGTGATTTGTGCTCACCAATTTGTACAAATTGTTGTCTGTTACTTAAATAACTTTCCACCCAACTCAGTCCGACCCCTCTTATCCCATACCTTTTCAGTTTCCTTAGTAGAATTCTGTGGTCAATGGCGTCAAAAGCTTTCTTTAAATCTATAAATACTCCTACAGCAAACTTTTTTTTATCTATACAACTACTAATTTCTTCAATAAGTTCGATCAGTGCCAAAGATGTAGATTTATCTGCTCTAAAACCATACTGGTTGTCTGTAAGGAGGTTGTGTTTTTCAATGAAATCATTCAGTCTCGTAGTGAAGATTTTTTCAAGTATTTTGGAGAATTGTGAGAGTAAAGAGACTGGCCTGTAATTTGTGAAATAATGACTGTCTCCTGTTTTGTATAGTGGTATTACTTTTGCTATTTTCATTTTGTTTGGAAATTTACCAGTTTGAAATGACAGGTTACAGATGTGGGTGAGTGGTTTAACAATTCCTTCAAATACTTTTTTCACTATTGTCATGTCAATTTCATTCCAGTCCATTGATTTTTTTGTTCTTAAATTTACTCACAGTCTCGATAATTTCCTTTTCAGTAACTGCACCCAAAAAGATTGTGTTTGGATTTCTATCTTCTATTTCATTTACAGAACCACTGTTGTTTGTTTCTGGTGTCACTATTGATTTTGCTAATTCAGGACCAACATTTACAAAAAAATTATTGAAACCACTAACCACATCCTCCATATTATTTATCAAATTGCCATTTTCAATAAAATATTCTGGATAATTAGCAGTCTTAGGTCAATTACTAATAATCCCATTGAGTACTTGCCATATTCCTCTTAAGTGATTTTTATTATCCTCTAATATTCTGTTGTAGTATTCTTTCTTACAAGTCCTCATTATATTAGTAAGCTTATTTTTATATCTTTTATATTTGAGCTCAGCCTCCACCGTTCTGCACTTAATGAATTGTTTATATAATGTATTCTTCTTTTTACATGCATTTAGTAATCCCTTGGTGACCCAAGGATTATTTTTGTTTTGTTGTCTGTCACTGTATTGTTTTATAGGACAGTTTTTATTGTCGTCGTCAGCCTCCGTCGGTCTATGATGAGCATGGAAGAGAATCCTAAACGTCTACTCTGCTGGAACAGCACCGCCTGTGGCTGAACAGGCCGATGCGTGAATGGCAGTCCCTGTCACACAGGTCGCACTTGTGGGTGGTCTCCATGCTGCTGGGTCTGTGGCGGTTCTTCCTGCGGGTCCTTTTTTCATCTGCTGCAGCAGTCAGTCTCTCTTCACCCGCCTTGAGCTGTCTGGTCAGGGTGCCTCTCCATTTGGAGTGGTCCGTTGCAAGGTCCTCCCAGCGCTCTGTGTTGATCTCCAGGGCCTTCATGTCTCTCTTGCAGACGTCTCTAACGCGCAGCTGTGGGCGGCCAACGTCTCTCCTGCCAGTAGCCAGTTCTTTGTAGAGGACATCTTTGGGGATTCTGCCATCCTCCATACGGTGAACGTGGCCTAGCCAGCGGAGCCTGCGCTGCCTGAGTAGAGTGAACATGGAGGGAAGGCCGGCGCGGGACAGAACTTCTGTGTTGGGCACTTTGTCCTGCCAGGATATGTCCAGGATGTGGCGAATGCAGCGCAAGTGGAAGGAGTTCAGTCTCTTTTCCTGCCGGGCGTATGTTGTCCACGTCTCACTCCCATAGAGCAGTGTGCTGATGACGCAGGCGTTGTACACTGCCATCTTCATCTTGACAGAGAGTTTGGGATTCTCCCACACTCGTGTGGTGAGGTGAGCGAGTGTGAAGGCTGATTTTCCAATCCTCTTGTCGATCTCTGTATCAAGGGAGAGGTTGTTGCTGATCGTGGACCCCAGGTACGTGAACTGATTCACGACCTCTAGCTCGTAGTCATCGATGGTGATGGTTGGTGGTGCTTCCGTGCCTTGCGCCAAGACTTTAGTCTTCTTCAGGCTGATGGTAAGCCCGAAGTCCTTGCATGCCTGGGAGAAGTGGTCCATCAGGGTCTGAAGCTCCTGCTGTGTGTGTGGCTGCGAACAGCATGTCTCTGATTAGAGCCTCGCGTACTTTGGTTCTGGCTTTCAGGCGGGCGAGGTTGAAAAGCCTGCCGTCAGATCTTGTGTGCAGGTAGATTCCCTCTGTTGCTGTGCTGAAGGCATGCCTCAGGAGCATAGCAAAGAAAATCCCAAAGAGGGTTGGTGCAAGTACACAGCCCTGTTTCACTCCACTGCGTATGTTGAATGGCTCTGAGACGTTGCCGTCGTGCTGCACTATCCTCTGCATTTTGGTGTGAAACGATTCGATGAGGCTTTGCAACTTTGGTGGGCATCCTATCTTTGGCAGGATCTTGAAAAGGCCCTCTCTGCTAACCAGATCGAACGCTTTGGTGAGGTCGATGAAGGCGACGTACAGCGGCATGTTCTGTTCTCTGCATTTCTCCTGGAGTTGGCGGATGGAGAATATCATGTCTACCGTCGATTGCTCAGCGCGGAAGCCACACTGAGACTCGGGGTAGACACGTTTGGCAAGCTTCTGTAGACGAACGAGAACAACTCGTGCGTAGACTTTGCCAACAACACTGAGGAGGGAGATGCCCCTGTAGTTGCTGCAGTCACTTCTCTCCCCTTTGTTTTTGTAGAGGGTGATGATCTTGGTGTCCCTCATGTCCTGTGGTACGGCACCTTCCTTCCAGCACTGGCAGAGGACGTCATGTAATGGCAGCAGTAGGGTGGTCTTGCAGTGCTTGATCAGGTCGGGGGGTATGCCGTCATTGCCGGGTGCCTTGCCAGTGGCCAAGCTATCAATGGCCTTGCTGAGTTCGTCGATGGTTGGCTCGGCGTCAAGTTCGTCCATGGATGGCAGGCAGTCGATGGCATCAAGGGCTGATGATGTCACGGTGTTCTGTCTGGAGTAGAGGTTGGAGTAGTGTTCCACCCATCTCTCCATCTGCTTGTCCTTTTCTGTGATCATCTCCCCAGTGGAGGATTTGAGGGGGGCCATCTTGCTCTGAGCCGGACCAAGTGCTTTCTTGATGCCATCGTACATACCACGGATGTTCCCTGTTATGGCAGCGGTTTGAATGTCTTGGCTGAGCTGAGTCCAGTACTCATTGGCACAGCGCCGAGCAGTCTGCTGAACTTTGCTTCTCGCAGCCCTGAGAATCTGGAGATTCTTCTCGTTTGGGTACTTCTTGTACTCAGCAAGTGCTGAGCAGTTGGCTTCAATGACGGGAGTCATCTCGGTCAACTTGGCATCAAACCAGTCTTGTGACTTCGAGGTCTTCCTCCCAAAGGTAGCCAAGGCTGTGCGGTGGATGGTGTTTCGCAGCTCTTCCCACTTCTGCTTTGCAGATTCTCCTTCTTGTGGTACACCGAGTTCCTTCTCAAAGGTGGAGGCAAACTGCTCAACAAGTTCTGGTTGGGCCATCTTGCTGGTGTCAATCCGTGCCTTTCCAGGCTGTCTAGCATGATGGAATTTCTTCAGCTGCAGCTTGACCTTGCAACACACCAATGAATGGTCTGTGTCGCAATCTGCACTCTGGAACGAACGGGTGATTAGCACGTTCTTCAGTGAGGTGCGCCTGGTCAGGATCAAATCCAGCTGGTGCCAGTGCTTTGAGCGCGGATGTCGCCAGGAAACCTTGTGTTGGGGCTTGGTCTTGAAGAACAAGTTTGTGATGCACAGATTGTGATATGTGCAGAACTCGAGCAGCCGCTGTCCGTTGTCGTTCATTCTGCCCATGCCAAATGGTCCAAGACAGGAGGGCCAGGAGTCATGGTCAGCACCCACTCTGGCGTTGAAGTCTCCAAGGAGAATGAGTTGTTCAGAGTTGGAGATGATCCTGACAGTTGTTGCGAGATTCTCGTAGAACTCGTCTTTTGCCTCTGGTGTGGCTGTCAGTGTTGGGGCATACACACTGACGAGGGTGACTAGGCCTTGAGTGGTGTTGAGGCGGAGGGTGAGGAGTCGTGCAGAGCCATTGCTGCCCGGTTCCACCATCTTCAGCAAGGTGTTTTTCACTGCGAAGCCCACTCTGTGTTCCCTGTGTTCGTCACTGCCCTTTCCCTGCCAGTAGAACGTGTAGTCCTTATCTCTCAGTGTGCCCGCGTCAGCCAACCGTGTTTCCTGGAGAGTGGCGATATCCACTCCCAGTCTCTTCAGCTCATTATTGATGATGGCAGTCTTCCTGGTGTCGTTGATGTCCTTGAGGTTAGCAGCGAGTCCTGTCATCATAGTGCGGACGTTCCAAGTTTCCAGTTTTAGAGTTGGTCTCTTTTGTTTTTTTGTCTTGCCTGGTGCGAAGGTTCTCAGCCTGCTGTTTGGACTTGTCCTCATCCCTATGCACCCAATGAGGAAAGCAAGCTGTGGCGGGACAACACCTTATTGGCTGGGGGCTGCCCAGCTTGAGGCGGGCGGTAGCTGTCCAGTGAGATCCGATGATCCCTCCCACCGTCGGGAACAACCCCTGGCGCTGCGCTCTACGCCAATTGAGCGGTGGCTTATAACCAGTAACTGTCATTCCCTGTGTTTTGTCTACGCCAAAGGCGAAGCTGGAGTGTCCTGTCCAGTGATCCGGTGTTCTACCTTCCAGTGTTGGGCGTTGGTAGGATTCAAGCCTGGGCAGGAAGATATGGAGGACAAGATGTTGCCCATGCAGCATGTCCCCCCTCTCCACGTCACTGATGAATCCAAAGGAACAGCAGGGCTGCTACAGTTTGGCACCAGCGCCATCGCAGGAGCTGCCAGAACGATGTTGAGCACAACAGAGAACTGCCTTAGGGGCTCCGACTCTGGATTTTTCCTCAGGGTTGACTCCCGAAGCCTTTCCCGTGACCGGGTGTGCCGCAAGGCAGCGGAGGTTTGAAATCAGGGTTTACCTTCCCCTAGATGGGCTACCTTCCCAGATTGACGAGCCACCATCTACCCGAAGCATCTGGTTTTATGGTGCCAGAGATCCGCCCTCGCCCCTTCTCCTATTAGTAAAAGCAGTTCCGCCGGGCTTAGAGACTAAACCACACGGGCAGGCTAGAAGTTGGACTTAGTTGTCAGAGGCTTTTCGAGACGCACGCCATAACGAGCATTTTAGGACAGTTTTTATTGTACAATGATTGAACTATTTGTAAATATTTATCATATGCTTTATTTATATCATTTTCATCATAAACTATCTTCCAGTCTTGTATTAATAATTCCTTTGCCAGTAAATACATAGATTCTTCAGTTCTTATTCTTTTATATTTAATATTTTTGGTATACTTTTTCTTCCTATAATCACATTTATAGACAACAAAAATCGGCAGGTGGTCACTGATATCATTCAATAAAAGCCCACTCCTGATATTATTTTCCATAATGTTTGTGAATATGTTATCTATTAGTGTGGCACTGTGTGACGTGATTCTGCTAGGTCCGGTAATTTTTGGATGTAAGCCCATACTGTACATTGTGTTGATAAATTCTTCTGTCAAACTATGTTGTTTTGAATTTATAAGCTCTGTATTAAAATCCCCACAGATGAACACAACTTTATGAGTTAGTTTTGCATACATTTTTTTCATCCAGTCCTTAAATAAGTCAGTGTTTGATCCAGGTGTTCTATATACACAGCTCACTACTATATTCTTCACATTGTCCAGACAGATTTCTATTGTAATACATTCAAATAAATCATCCACAGTTACTGACAAATTTTCAACAACCTTGTATTGCAAGCTCTTGTCAACATAAATTGCAATTCCTCCTCCTTTTTTCACTTTTCTATTTATATAATTTAATTCATAGCCATCCATGGTAAAATCCACTCCTTTCTCTTCACTGAGCCACGTCTCTGATATTGCCGCAATATTGAAAGGCTCTTTAAACTGATGTAAATAATCTTTAATGTTATTAAAGTTGGCGTAGAGACTTCTGCTGTTGAAGTGGATCATAGAAATATTGAAATGAGATGTGACCATTGTGTTAAACTGTTCATCTGTGTAGTAACTACAGTCATTATTGATGGAGCTAAATAAATGATTATCAGGGTCTATGTTATATTCTACGTCCTGTGGGTTGTGATCCATATATTCAAAAACTTTCAGTTCCTGTTGTTCCTGTTTGTTAATCTTTTGTTTCATGTTATTAAATGTCCTGTTGCAGATGAGTATAATCCTTCAGTGTCCTACAGTTTTCTCTTGTTGCTGTCGACTCCAGTTCATAATATTTATTGATATTTGTCCAGTTCCATAATATTACGGATGTTAATGACCTTGGCTTCTTCAGGTGATCCATTTAATTTTATGTATATTTTACAGTTTGATGTCCAGTGTTTTTGAATCTTTTTCTGCTTTACCAGGTATCTTGCTTTTCTGGCTATTTCTGCGTTTTCTTTTGTAAGGTGCTCGTTTATATAGATGTTTGTTCCTTTCAGTTTCCTGCCTTGTTTTATCAGCACAGTCTTGTTTTTTATTCACAAACCTCATGATGACAGCCAGTTTGTCGCTGTTTTTCCTGGGCAGAGGGTGGCAGGCTTCAGTGGTGTTACAGTCCAGCTGGATTCCTTTGGACTGCATGAAGGCCGCCACTTGTTGCTCCGTGGATTCGCGTCGAGCCTCCCTCCGCTGTCTGCGGCCACCGCCCGAGCGTACGATCAGGGTTTAATGTGGAGCCCAGTGATGATCACATCGTTCACCCGAGTGTTCTGCTCCAGGTCCGACACTCTGCTCTCCAGATATGCCAGCCTCTTGTCCTTCTCGGCGTTCTGGATCCGCAGCGCTTTCACCTCCTCGAGCAGGCCCAGGATGTTTTTTTGCTGCAGTTTTACAGCAGAAATCTCTTCAACCAAAAAGTCGAGCAATCTTTTAATATCGTTCACCTCCTCAGTCTGCTGAGCTTTCTTGGGACCCATGATCCCGGCCGATGTACGTTGATTCAGGCTCTGTGATCGTAGATCGGAGAAAAGAAAACATGTGGGAGAAGTCCCTTTGTTCTCCCGGAGTGTGAGGGGACTGATGAATTGCTTCACCAGCCACTCCAATATTAAGTTATGAGACTGGCAATTTCTCTCTTTTTTTGTACGAGCAGGCATACCGTTTTTATTCTCCAGCGGCAGTGACAAAGCAACAACTAAAAACGCTAGCCTAAACTGAGTTTTAAGGGAAGATAACAAAAAACGAACTGGGAGCCTATACCTGTGCGTCCTCACCTTACATGCCACAACCGGAAGGAATGCTATTGCTATTGTCTTTCTCAAGACAATAGCAAAACTGAACGGACAAAAACTCTGTGATACTCTCTGTGTCTGCCCTCCAGGAGGGCATCTCCCTCTTTATAACTTCAGACAACTTTCACGGGCTCTCGGGGATTGACACAAGCCCAAGCCAATAGTCTTCCTTCGTGGGCGGGTTTTATGAACTTTAGTCCAATGAACAAACAGCCTTTTGTCTGTAACAACCAATAATATTGAGAGAGTTGTTGCTAAGCAGAGACTGGCAGATCCCAGTCATATGACTTGGGGAAATGTTTTTTTTTTTTTTTTTTTGCAACCTGATACACACATCTTAATACTGAAAATTCATCAATATACTTCTGTATAAAATGTAACCTACTTCAGTGATTCATACAACTTTGTGACTAGTGCTTCTAAATTAACATGCAAGAATAAACATTCATTTATACATTTTAACATGCACATATTTTAAAATCAAAGATTAATATATTCTTTCAAACCCATTATTGATTGTCCACAGAATATCAGAGTCCCACAGAGGTAGTGATCTTCAACAACTAGTGTCCTTAGAATTATCCTGAGAAATGAAACTTGAAGAGAGTTAATTTCAGTTCATCAGTGTACAGTCAAAAGTGAACGTCTACTCCAGAGACGTCCACTAGGGGTAGTGTTGAGCTGTGGATTATCCTAGGGCCTTAGGAAAGCCATTTTAAGCTTATGGGATGCCTGGTAAATGTTGGATAACTGATAACCAATAAACCTGTCTTAGTTGGGGAAGTTTCCAGTTTATTATGATGTAAGTTAATCCGTTCCTTGCAGAGATGGAATCCTTATCTCTTGTACCTCTTTACAAAGGAACGTGTTCTCCACAGTGCTCTTGAGATGAAAAAGCAGTTCTTGACTGACCTTTTCCTAGGTGAAACAATGTCTTTAAGATGAAGGATAATTTTATTGATGAGAGCCAAAGCCAGATGATGCTACACTGCTCATTAGAATCATTAGGAAAACTGGCTCTCGCTGCAAATAGCACTTTGATGTTGGCCTGTTCAACTGCATTGTATGGGAATATGATGTACCTGGGTGACAGCTGGATAATGCCATCCCACACAGCTGGCATAGCTCGGCTCAGGGTTGACTGAAAACTCCCCGATTGGTCTGCCAGCTCCCTGTGGAATGCCCCTGTTTCCAGAAACCCCAGAGTTGTCAGCACCTGCACTGGGATGGGCAGCGCACGGCTTCTTGCTGTGTTATGTTCCAAGAGCGGCCGTAGCTCTAAGAACAGTTCCACAAGGACTGGCCATGGAAAACTAAACAGGCTGACAAGCCAGTCATCATTCTGAACCAGAAAATCTTCTGTCTGTAAATACCCTTTCTTTTTTCACTGCATGATTTGCATTATCCTCTACTAATGCTAACACTTCTTTGGGCTTGCTTTTATATCCACTCATCTAATTGCACACACTTGGATGTTTGCTCATCAGTGTTTCTGGTGCGCACAATCATTTTACCATCATTACTAGTCTCCCAACATCACCTCTAAGTGTCACCAACGGACCAATATCAGTAGAAATGTACATACGCCAGCCATGAAGTTGGCGTGTGGCTGGGCATATTTCACCGGTCATTTCATTCTTGATACATCTGAAATTTTCCGTGGAAAAGGACATACGCCATGTTTTTGTGCATCAGTACCCTTTGTACATGAGACCCTTGGTCCTTAGTTCATTTAGAAGTGTTTTTGTGATTATTCCCTGACTGTTCTTAGTTCTTAGGTTTGCTCTTATTTTGAAGTATTTCCTGGTTTGTGTTTCTGCTTAGTCTTATTATTGTAGTTTCATTTCCTGTTTACTGTGTTGATTCTCTGCTTTACTTTCAGTTTCGTAGCTACACTCAGCTGTCTTGTGCTTAGTAATTATCGGTTTCTTTTATTAGTCATGGATATCTGCACTCCCGTGTGACAACATAATCTGGATATCCTTCTGGTTCCATGTCACGTTCGGTATGTACCTTCGTTAGCTTATGAGTGTTATTAGCCTAGCCCAATTTCTTTATGTTTGCAGCCCCTGTGCTGCATTTATTTGCCCCTTTGTTAATAAATTGTGTTTGCACTGCAGAAAAGTCTGCTTAAGAGTCCATCATTCCTGTTCTGCCGGAGGACATACCTGACACAGGCAGTGTGTGCATATATTAGGGATGAGCCAATCCGATCCGCCGTATCGGTATCGGGTTTGATCTAGGCAAAGTGGCCGGATCGGTACCGTTAATGAATAAAAGTAATTTACTGATCTGATACATTAATAATATTTAAATGAAGGCACGATCCTGTTCTCAGCCGCGCTGTGCACAGCTTCTGTAAACAGAGGCAACAAGCGTCACATCACTGGAGCCTGTCTGTGGGACTGGCCTTAGTATGTTGCTGAGTGGTACCAGCATTTACAATTTTACACCACCAACTTGATAAAACACTTGCAAAAGTATCACTGCAGCAAAAAAGTATGCTGAATTCTATCAAGAACCGAGCAGAACCAAGTGTGTCGTGCAGCAGCCACTGTTTATGAGCTGGAATACACTAAAAGTAAAACTAAAAGAAGGAAAGTGAAAGTAAAAAACAGAGGCGCAGGAATGGAGACATAACATGGGCTTACCTTTAAATGGACAGTCACAGCTGATGAGAGGTAGGTGACAGAAACATAAATGGCAAAGTATAACCGATGAATTGGAAGCAGGACTATACAAGGACTAACAAGGCTACATGAAATGAAACAAGGATGACTTGAAAATAAGGGCAAACCTAAAAACTATGGACAGAGAATAAACTACTAAATAAACTGAGCACCAGGAGAATACTGATAATAATAATAATAATAATAATAATAGATGACAAAAATACAACTTACAGGGTAAGTTATTTTATTTTCAGATCTACAGCATTTTTTACCTCATGCACAGTGGCACTTTTAATTTCATCTGAATGTTTACTTAAATACTGAGCTTTTAAAGTTTTGCAATAAACTTGCACTTAGAACTTCAGAATGCATGTTTACATAGTGCTGACCAGTGAAATGCTGCCAATGTTGCAAAGTTTATATTTAAAAAAAAAGCAGCAGCATTGCTGAACTGAGTAAAATTTGTTATATATTCTTTGACTTTTAAATTTATGTTTTTATATGTATGCAAAATGCAACCAGTCATTAACAAAGTATGTTCTGTACTGTTGTTTAAATAAGAGAGATGGTATCGGGTTTGGATTGGTATCGGCCGATATTCAAAGTCACAGTATCGGTCTTGAAAAAGTGGTATTGTGGCGATATGATATAATAAGCGGCGAACTGGGAGTTTTTAAGGGAGTTTATTAATCATACCGCCATCACAGAACTCACTCCAGCGCCGTGCAGGCGTGCCGGAGCAAGCTGTCAGGCTCTCGTAAGCAGCAGTGGTCAGAAGCAGTGGTCAGAGAGAGAGAGTTACAGAGCGATATGCAGTTTAAATACCCCACTACAGACAATACATGAAAGGCACATTTACATCACAGTAAATGCAGGAAGGCATGGGACATTTGCATCACAGTACAGAGCAGGAAGTCATGAACACCTGCATTTGAGTCAACATAACAGCAGGATACTGGCAGGAAAGAGCTAGACAAAGAGAAGCTGCTTATTGATCTCAATACATACATCTCATTGTTCTGCTAATTGCTCCAGCTGAGCGCTCTGCTTGTCCCAGTCTGTTGTGGGGGTCACCCACAGTATCAGCTTATCGCTCAGCTATGACTTTCCCATACATATACACACGTGGACAAAATTGTTGGTAGCCCTCTGTTAATGAAAGAAAAACCCACAATGGTCACAGAAATAACTTGAATCTGACAAAAGTGCTAATAAATAAAAATTCTATGAAAATTAACCAATGAAAATCAGAATTACTTTAAAAAACAAACTCATGAAATGGGCCTGGACAAAAATGATGGTACCCCTAGAAAAGATTGAAAATAATGTGACCATAGGGACATGTTCAACCAAGATGTGTCCTATAATTAACATCACAGGTGTCTACAAACTTGTAATCAGTCAGCCGGCCTATTTAAAGGGTGACAAGTAGTCACTGTGCTATTTGGTGACATGGTGTGTACCACACTAAACATGGACCAGAGGAAGCAAAGGAGAGAGTTGTCTCAGGAGATTAGAAAGAAAATTATAGACAAGCATGTTAAAGGTAAAGGCTATAAGACCATCTCCAAGAAGCTTGATGTTCCTGCGACTACAGTTGCACATATTATTCAGAAATTCAAGATCCACGGGACTGTAGCCAACCTCCCTGGATGTGGCCGCAGGAGGAAACTTGATGAAAAATGGAAGAGACGGATAATACAAATGGTAACAAAAGAGCCCAGAACAACCTCTAAACACATTCATGGTGAACTCCAAGTTCAAGGTACATCAGTGTCAGATCGCACCATCTGTCGTTGTTTGAGCCAAAGTGGACTTCATGGGAGACGAACAAGGAGGACACCACTGTTAAAAACAAATCATAAAAAAGTCAGACTGGAATTTGCCAAACTGCATGTTGACAAGCCACAAAGTCTCTGGGAGAATGTCCTATGGACAGACGAGACAAAACTGGAACTTTATGGCAAGGCACATCAGCTGTATGTTCACAGATGCAAAAATGAAGCATACCAAGAAAAGAACACTGTCCCTACTGTGAAACATGGAGGAGGTTCTGTTATGTTCTGGGGCTGCTTTGCTGCTTCTGGCACAGGGTGTCTTGAATCTGTGCAGGGTACAATGAAATCTCAAGACTGTCAGGGTATTCTAGAAAGAAATGTGCTGCCCAGTGTCAGACAGCTTGGTCTCAGTCGCAGGTCATGGGTCTTGCAACAGGATAATGACCCAAAACACACAGCTAAAAACACCCAAGAATGGCTAAGAGCCAAACATTGGACTATTCTAAAGTGGCCTTCTATGAGCCCTGATCTAAATCCTAATGAACATCTGTAGAAGGAGCTGAAACATGCCGTCTGGAGAAGGCACCCTTCAAACCTGAGACAACTGGAGCAGTTTGCTCATGAGGAGTGGGCCAAAATACCTGCTGAGAGGTGCAGAAGTCTCATTGACAATTACAGAAATCGTTTGATTGCAGTGATTGCCTCAAAAGGTTGTGCAACAAAATATTAAGTTAAGGGTACCATCATTTTTGTCCAGTCCTGTTTCATGAGCTTGTTTTTTAAAATAATTCTGTTGAACCACAATTCAAAAGCATTGTCTGATTTTCATTGGTTAATTTTCATAGAATTTTTATTTATTACCACTTTTGTCAGATTCAAGTTATTTCTGTGACCACTGTGGGTTTTTCTTTTAT
Source organism: Pholidichthys leucotaenia (assembly GCA_020510985.1). Classification (NCBI taxonomy): domain Eukaryota; kingdom Metazoa; phylum Chordata; class Actinopteri; order Cichliformes; family Pholidichthyidae; genus Pholidichthys; species Pholidichthys leucotaenia. Next base: position 145,243,182 of record CM035837.1, read on the forward strand.
TAACAGAGGGGTACCAACAATTTTGTCCATGTATATATATATAAAGTGTTTTGCCATATTAAAAGGTGTTCCTTTAATCTGAGTAAGCTGGACTAGCCTGCCACAATTTCAATATCCAGCTTATTTTTTCCCATTAAAATCTGATGTGTTTTCAAAGTGTTCCCTTTATTTTTTTGAGCAGTGTATATATACACTAGGGAGGAGCTGATACCACCCTTTATTAGAAATTATATATATATATATATATATATATATATATATATATATATATATATATATATATATATATAATTTCTAATAAAAATCTAAGTAAAACCACATTTTAAAGGGCATTCAGTACACAAAATACATATTGCGATATGTATCATGTATCATGATGTAGAGAAATTATACCACAATACATTTTTTGAGCTATATTGTCCAGCCCTAATTCCAATTATTAACACTAGGTGAACAGCACTGTGCCAAAAAGGGAAACTCACTAAATTCTGCTGAGGTCTGTGACGAGTGGACAGTGGACATCTGGACCAGCTCTCACTGTAAATTCACTACAAATTTCTGTAATACCATATGTTGGCATCTTTATTACAACATCATCACTGTGTTTTCTAAGCATTCTAATTTTACGTAATTTTTGAATATTTCAAAGGGAAAACAAACAAACAAACAAACTAAAATATATATATAAATCTAAACACATGAATAATAATGAACACTGTCACATTCATCTGTCAGAGATTTGTGTTAGGTTGGGAATGTGCCACATGTATAACTGCTCCTCTCATGTTTCCTCCTCCTCACTTTCTCTAATTACATCTGAGGAGTAATAAACAAGGAGCAGAGGACTAGGACAGGAAAGGAAAGGAAGAAAAGGCCTCATTTTTTAAAATAGAAATAAAGTCAGATACATTTTAGAGACCTGTGTTTAGATATCTAAAAGTCTTTTGACAAAACTATAGCTACATATTGTGATGAATTTAAACATCTTCAAACATCTGTCACTTCTGTTGATGATGTAGCCTTTGTTTCTATTAATGAGTGAACAGTTACCTCTTGTGGGGAAAATAAAATCTGCAAAATAAGTCCAGCTGAGCATTTTTGAAAGTGCTGCTCACCACCTCTGGGATGTTCTTTACACTTTAAATCAGTCCATTACTTTTCTGCATGCCATGCACGACTCTTAACAGGCACAGTCTGCATTCAACAGCCACATGTTCTAGCTCCATAGATTCATCGTCTCAAATTGCTTTCCAAAAAATCTAGGATCTTCTTCCAGGAGTCTTTTTGGGCAGCGGCGTGTGGGGCAGGATGTCCTCCCCATATAGACATCACTACGGGAAAAAACAAACAGTGCACACTTAAAACCATAATACACCGCCTTCCAAATTGTTATGCAAATAGGATTTTATTTCATTTCAGTGAACCTGTAACCATGTGACTATGGTCCTCCGGTCAGGAGCATTATACCAAATTAATCACACCTGTGGATGCACAACTTACTGTATATCCCTTGCATCCACCCATTCTTCCTCTTTCTATCCTCCTGGTCGGTAAGAGCTTATACCAATCTGTTTGACATTACGCTTTTTGTGCTGTTTTGGGCTGCCTTAACTTTGGTACCCATCACTGCCTCATATTTGTTGTGTTTTCTGCTGAATGACAGAAGATTTGCAACAGTTCTGTACAGCGTGACATGGACTATCCATATCTGCTTAGGTATGTGATATATATTTGCCTTCTTTCTTCAGCCGGAACTGTGAACAGTTTAACAGCATGAGGTATGTACCACCCTTATCTGCTTAAAGGTATGTGATATATTGTTGCCTTCTCTTCAGGCAGAAAACTGTTTAACAGCTTAATAGCATATGATATGCTTTCACCTTATCTGCTTGGGGGTATCCATCCATCCATCCATCCATCCATCTTCTTCCGCTTAATCCTTTTCGGGTTGCGAGGCGGCTGGAACCTATCCCAGCATCTTTGGGCGAGAGGCAGGGTACACCCCGGATAGATCGCCAGTCCATCGCAGGGCCAACACAGAGAGACAGACAACCATTCAATCTCACAGTCATACCTATGGACAATTTTGAATCCCCAGTTTTTGATGCCAATTAACCTAACTTGCATGTTTTTGGGATGTGGGAGGAAACCGGAGAAATCTGATTTCCTCCCACGAGTAAGGTATGTGATATATATTACCTTCTTCAAGCAGGAATTGGTTAACAATTTAACAGCATGGTAAATTTTTCTGTTAATTCTGTATCCACCTTATTCCTGGGGCTGCCGCTGTAGGAACGATTATGGGCGGAGCTTCCAGTTTCGGCTGACCTAGTGTTAAATCAGTCAATAAGAGTGGAGTAGCAGGGGCATTTAAAATAGCGTTTTTAAATTTTTTCAAATTCATTTTAATGTATAGTCCACATACGTGTTTTGCACTCAAGTGGCAGCTAATTTCAGTTCTTTTAGTTTTGTATTTTTTTGAATGTTTTGGCATAGTTATGGTACTTGTTGCTGGTGTTTGTGGTTGTGCCAGACTGGATAAATGGAGGCTTCTCACCACATGGTGACAGACGACATCCAAGCATGGTGTTGTGGCGTATGTCTGCTCTAAGGTAAATCTGATTATGTCCAACATATTTTAACAAAATGCAGCCAACTTTATTGCATTGGAGACATGCTGGTTGGAATGCACACCGCATCATTATGAGTACAGGCAACGAGAAGTCATAAATCATGACTCTTTCTTTGTTTGGTAGTGGCAAGTCACGAGCCTCCCCATGCGCTTTTACGCAGTGCACGGAGAGGAGTAGAAAGACGAACTTACGCGCAGGGTTCCACCACAACACATTTATTCAAGTAAAGACAGACAGTTCCAAAAAAAAAGGTGAAGACGTACAAAAATACAAAGAACACTTACGGTGGGCATTCGGGGGCTGGCATCGCCCACGAACGCATGAGGAGAAGCAATTAATCACAGTTGTGCCCCAGAGCCGACGTCGCTCGAAGGACGCAGAAGAACCACGGCTAAAATGGAGTGGCTAATACTTGGTGGCACACAGTATACACACAACTACGTACCTCAGTGGACAATACAAAGACCCAGCAATGCATGACTGACAAAAGGCTGCTTAAGTACACGCATTGCTGGTGATGGTGAGATTGGGAGCACCTGGGTGAGGCGCGGGGAAGACAATCACCGGGGAGGAATCAGCTGGCTGTCAAAAGAGAGAGGGGGCGTGGTTGGACTGGCGAATGTTAGACAACACCCACACAAAAGTGGGTCAAAGAGGCTTCCTAACAGCCGCCAGCCAGAGCAGTGACTACAGGCACGGAAAAGAAACAGAACACAGACATAAACACAACAAGAACTCAACTTGGGTGAGCTCAGCACTTCTCCATCCACCTCTACACCTGCTCCAGCCTCTGCAGACGCCCATGACCAAAGCAATAAACACTGGCTTCGTCTCGGGGATAAACCCAAAGCTTCGGTTGGTCCCTCTCATCCTCCATGCACGCCCTGGACCTTAGTTCGACCAGCTAACAACTATCGTTGATCGACTAGAAAGGGCCGCGCTGCTTCTCTTCCCGTGTCCCTGGATAACAGATTTGATATTCTTTCTATGGAGGATTTTCCCCACCTGAACGCTGGCTGTCCGTCCCTGGACGCCCCTGGTCCCCCATCCTCTTCTTCAGCGGCGGCTCATGTCCGCAAACCCCGGATAAAGGCCACCCTGGGTGTGTTAAATCACACACCAGCTCCAGATAGAAGAGAGCGCTTCTCCCCGCCTTCACAACAACAACATCACCCTCTACAAAATTACTCTCCTCATCAGAATCCACCAACAAAAACCCCCCAGATGATGCTGGTAATTGGTGACTCGATCATGAGGAACGTCAAAAGCAGGTACTGTGTTATTCGATTTTTTTCCCGGGGCTAGAGTCTCTGACATTGAGGCTCTTATCCCTGACCTTCTGAATGAATTCCCTCATGTACAAACTGTCGGTGTGCATGTGGGATACAATAACATCCCGGATGAAGCATCGGAGATTTTAAAAAGTGACTTCAGGAGCCTTCTGTCCACTCTTATGAACTGTGACAGACATGCGCTCATCTCTGGGCCTTTGGCACCTTTCAGACGAGGCTGCAATCGTTTTAGCAGAACTCTCAGTCTTAATACTTGGCTGTGTTTTACTTGTCCTATTTTTAACATTGGTTTTGTTGACAATTTTAACTTATTCTGGAAACGCCCTTCACTTATGAGGCCTGATGGCATCCACCCAAATAGACTTGGTGCATGTGTTTTAAGAGACAATCTATTCTATTCCATTCTGTGTTTTTTAGTAGTGACTGGGACTTGGCGTGTTTACTCGCTCTGAAGCTTCTGGGTTTGCCAAACTGCCCTTTTCTGGTTCTGTTCCCACTTCTTGTATCAATCCCATTAATTCAGGTAGTCTTTACCGTTTGGATCAGCCTTTGATTTATAATCCTACAGAGACTGTGTCTCTCTCCCTTTGCCCTAAATATTGTAACCCAGGACAAATACAACATAACTTGAAAGACACACGCACTTCTGCAGCTCCTCCTCATCCACCACCCTTCAAGTGTACCCCTATCTCCTCCCTTAGAGAACCTTTTTCTGCTTCCTCCAAAGTTAATAAAAAAGTTAATAAAAATAGAATTCATAAACATCCCAAACTGATTAAACAAAATGTTGGTAAAATTCAAATCCAACCTCAAGTCCCTAAAATTAATAAATCGGCCTCTGTTCCTCCCCAAAACTTAAATATTAAATGTGGTCTATTAAATATTAGGTCTCTAACTTCTAAGTCTCTTCTGGTTCATGATCTATTAATCGATCATCAGATCGATCTATTATCCCTCACAGAGACCTGGCTTGGGCAAGAAGATTATGTTTGTCTGAATGAATCAACTCCCTCTGGGTATTTAAACTGTCATAACCCCAGAGGTTCTGGTCGTGGTGGTGGAGTGGCAGCAACTTTCCATTCTAAATTACTAGTTAATGTTAAGCAAAAATTATGTTTTAATTCCTTTGAAGGTTTGGTCCTCAGAGTGGGGTTTGTTGGCAATCTTGGCTTGAACCCAATTTTCTTTGCCATGGTTTATCGCCCTCCTTCGGCCTATTCAGAGTTTCTATCGGAATTTGCCAAATTTTTAGCTGATTTAGTGCTGAAATCCGATGTTGTAGGGGACTTTAATATACAGTACATGTTGATGTAGAGAGTGATTGTCTTAATAAGGCATTCAGTTCAATTTTAGACTCAATGAGGTTTTCCCAGAAAGTAAAAAATTCTACCCATCATTTCCACCATACATTGGACGTTGTTCTGACTTATGGTATAGATGTCGAAAATCTGGTAGTGTCCCCTCATAATCCTGTACTGTGAATGAATGAATGAATGAATGAATGAATCTTTTGAATGAATGAATGAATATTTATTTCGGATAGTACAGGTTAAAAGGAACTGAATAATATAGCAAAAGGGGGAAAGAAAATCCAACGAGGTCAAATTAGACAATAACTCCTCTGATTATACAATTCAACATAAGCTATCCGAAATGGGTGATGGCTGAAGCCGCAGCTTATATTGCCCACCCATATTCCATCCAAGAATTCAAAAGAAAAAAAAACAAAAAACAAGACAAGAGCGATTACAATTCAAAAAAAAAAAAAAGAAACGAAGCTAAGACAAAGTGTGACAGAAAAAAAAAAGAACTAAGCTACAACACAACACAGGCTGGATATGACAATCCTTATGTGATTTTACATGTCATCTTGTATATATGTTTGGAGTATTTCTTCCTTTAGTTTTTGTTTAAATTGTCCAAGCGTTGTACATGATTTTAATTCAGGTCCAAAATCGTTCCATAATCTGACTCCTTGCACTGAAACACAGTGTTGCTTGGTGGTAGTTCTCACTGTAGGTTTTTGAAATATACATGTTCCTCTGAAATGATATTGTTTCTCCCTTATTTGGAACAACTTTTGGATATTTGCGGGCAGTGATAGATTCTTCACTTTAAACATTATTATTGCAGTTTTAAAGTCAACCAGATCTTTCAACTTGAGAGCTTTTAGTTTAAGAAAAAGTGGGTTTGTTGGTTCCCTGAAAGCTGCTTTGTTTATTATTCTAATAGCTCTCTTCTGAAGCATAAAGAGTGGATATATGTTTGTTTTATATGTATTTCCCCATACTTCATTACAATGTGTCATGTATGGGAGTATTAATGAATGATACAAGGTATATAGTGTGGGTTGATTCAGCAAATATTTCACTCTGTGTAATATTGCAATTGATTTGGATATTTTACCTTTAATATAATTAATATGTGACTTCCAACACAGTTTATTATCAATTATTGCTCCAAGAAATTTAGTTTCAGATACCCTTTCAATCTCTACACCATTTACACTGAGTTTAGATACTGAGTTGTTGTGATGGTTGTTAAAGACTATAAATTTTGTCTTACTTAAATTGAGCGTTAATTTGTTTGAATCAAACCACAGTTTAAGCTTTCCTAATTCCTTTCCGAGTGTATCCAGAAGTTGTTCCAAATTGTTTCCACTGCATAATAGATTAGTGTCATCGGCGAGCAATATTAAGTCCATTTTTTCTGAAACTTTACATATATCATTTATATACATATTGAATAATAATGGCCCCAAAACTGAACCCTGTGGGACTCCACAAGTAACCTTCAGTAACTGTGAGTTTTTGTTACCAACACATACATACTGATATCTATTCTTTAAGTAACTACTTAACCAGGACAGTGCTACCCCTCTAATACCACAATTTTGTAGTTTCTTTAATAATAAATTATGATCCACTGTATCAAATGCTTTTTTAAGATCCAGGAATACTCCAACTGAATACTCTTTATTTTCAATGGCTGTTGATATTTTTTCTATAAATTCCATTAAAGCAAATGCAGTTGTCCTCTTGTGTCTGAACCCATATTGCTGCTCACACAATAAATTATTCTTCAGTATGAAGTTGTCAATTCTCTCATAGAATATTTTTTCAAGTATCTTGGAAAATTGCGGCAATAGTGAAATTGGTCTATAGTTTGAGAATTCCCCTCTGTCACCCGTCTTGTATATCGGAATTACTTTAGCTATTTTCATTGCATTGGGAAATATACCTGTTTGGAGAGACAGGTTACAGATATGCGTCAGTGGTTTCACTAAGCATTCAATAATAGTTTTGACTAAGAGCATGTCAATACCATCACAGTCCGTAGATGTTTTACTTCTAAACGATTTAACAATTTCAATGACCTCTCTCTTGTCTGTGTTCTTTATGAAAATGGAGTCTTTTATAGCAGTGTTATTGCATATTGTATCACCTGTAGGCACCGTAGTGGGTATTTCTCGAGCCAAATTAGGACCAATGTTAACAAAATAGTTATTAAATTCCTCTGCAGGTGAGGCTGCATTCACACTCTGAGTCGTTTTATTATTTTTTGAAAAATCGGCTGGGTTGTTTGTATTTCTGCTTTTATTTCCAAGAATACTGTTAAGTATTGTCCATGTATTTTTAATATTGTCTTTGTTTTTCTCCAGTTCTTTACTGTAATAGTCTCTCTTACTACATTTTATTATATATGTTAACTTATTTTTGTATGTTTTATACCGCTGCTCTGCTTCTTTTGTCCTTTTCTTTAGGAAAGCTTTATATAATAAATTTTTCTTTTTACACGCCTTTTGTAATCCTTTGGTTAACCATGGCTTATTGTCAAATTTATGTTTAAGCTTTTTTTTTTTACTAATGGACAGTTTTTTTCATAAAGAGTGGTTACAATGTTTATAAATGTGTCATAGGCTTCATTTACATCTGATACATAGACTTCTGTCCAGTCTTGCTTCAGCAAGTCCTCTTTAAAAGAACTGATTGCATTTGGTGATTTGTATCTGAACGATTTTAAAGTTTTTTCTGTATTGGCCCCCGTGTGGCCATGGATAAGTGCAAAGGTTGGCAAGTGGTCACTTATATCATTTATCAATAATCCACTTTCTATTTTCTTATCAATAACATTAACAAACAGGTTGTCAATAAGTGTAGCAGTGTGAACTGTGATTCTACTGGGATGTGTTATTGTGTGATATAGACTCATGCTGTACATAGAGTTCATGAACTCTGTAATTACATTTTGTTGGTGTGGATTTAGTAAATCAATATTGAAATCTCCACAAATTGCTACCATTTTCTTACTAGTAATATTATTGTACAGCTCGGCTAATTTATCTCTGAATGTCTCAATGCAAGTTCCCGGCGTTCTATATATACAACTTATAATTAGATTTTTGTTTTATCTTGGTCAATCTCAACAGTAACACATTCCAAGATCCCTGGTAGTGCAAAGGACATTCCATTTACAAGCTTACACCTATACAGGTCATCAATATACAGTGCAACACCACCACCCTTTTTTTGAGATCTGTTAATATGAAACATCTGATATCCCTCTATTGCCATCAGGGGAGCCTGCTCTTCATTAAGCCAGGTTTCAGAGACTGCAATAGCTGTAAATTTTCTGTCTAGCTGTTTTAAATAGTCCTGAATCTGTGGAAAGTTTTTGTTAAGACTTCTGCTGTTGAAGTGTATTATTGATAGTTTACCATCTAGTTGCACTTGACTTTTGAATTGCTTTTCAGTGTAATATTCACATTGACTATGAATATTATTGAAAAAGTGGTTATCAGGATCAATATCATTCTCCATCTCTTGTAGTTTATGTTCAGCATAATGGCATATTTTCAGAGTTTGAGTATCCTCACTCTGTGTCAAATGACTTCATCCAACTGGGGATAATTGATGTCTACTCAAGTCAGTCATAAGTTTTTGTTTGTTTTGCTTATTTTTTTTAAAGTACTTTGGCATGGTATATCAAAAGAACTATTCTTACCATGTGTGTGAATGTGGATTATCATTGACTCTTAATTTTCTTAATCAGTGTTCATCTGTATTTATCTAAGTCAGTAGCATCTCTGATCATTATACTCTTTGCTTGCTCAGGTGTTCCATTTAGTTTGATCCAAACTCTACAATTTCTTGTCCATGTTGCCTGTATTTTATTTTGTCTTTTCAGCATCCGTGCTTGTTTTTGTCAGGTGTTTATTTAGGTAAACTTGTGTTCCCCGTAGCTTTCTGGCATGCCTCAGTATGTCATTCTTTACCCTTCTGTTCACGAAGCGCATCACAATTGATTTCTTTGTTTTATTATCTTTCCTCGGTAAAGCATAACAGGCTGAAATTACATTTGCTTCTACCTTTATATCTTTACTGCCAAGGAACTGAAGCACCTGGTTTTCTAGGGAGACTGATTCACTCAGGGGAGCCTCCTCACCTCTCAGTCCTGTTGTTGCATGAGCGTATGACTGATAGTTGATGTCTAGTCCACTTATAATTAGGTCATCCATACGAGAACCTTGCTCAAGATCCTCGACGGGTCGCTCCAAGTCCGTAATTTTTTTGTCTTTTTCCTGAATTGTTAATTTTAAGTCTCGTACATCTTCCATTAGGCCTATTATTTTGGCCTGCTGGCTAACCATTTTGGCCACTTCTTCTGACAAGAAGTTCAGAGATTTTTTTGATCTCTTCCATCTCCTCCTTCTTTGGTGGCATTTTTACTGACCTGTGGATAGTAAAAACAAACTCTGCTGGTGTCGCTGGTATCCGATCCGATCGTCCTCGAATCCAGCTGGGCCTCAGCTAGCCCCTTCCGCTGCTGGTCCCGCTGCTCACCGCCGCCGCAACCGAGCTCCTGTCCAGCTCCTCCACCGAGTCCCGCCGCACACCGCCGCTGTAGCCGAGCTCCGCTGTGGTCACGGTAGATCCTCCGCTGAGCACCACCACCTACCGCCGTCTGCCTGGGTGGTACCTCCGCTAGGCCCCATCACCAATCGCCGTCTGCCTGGTAGTTCCTCCGCTGGGCCTCGCAACTGTCAACTGTCTGACCATTGTCTGTTAATTTTTGACTTCATTATCTCTGATTACTTGTTTCCTAAAGAAAAATACTACTACAGCAGATGTCTTTCTGATGATGTTGTTGCCAAGTTTTTGCAGATTGTCTCCTCTATGCCATGGGTCAACACAACAGAAACAACAGAAATAATAGATGGAGAGTTTGCTCCATTCATGATTGATAACATGGTTGATAGTGTTACAGCCTCTCTGCATTGGACTCTAGATTTGGTAGCCCCTTTAAAAAAAGAAAAAGTCTAACCAGAGATTTCTAACCCCTTAGTTTAACTCAGAAACTCGTGACTTAAAACAGAAAACTTGTCAATTGGAAAGGAAATGGCGTTCAACTAATTCAGATGAATTCTACTTACCGTGGAGAAATCATTTCCTAATCTATAAAAAACCTCGTAGAAAAGCTAGATCAAGCTATTGTTCTGCATTAATAGAAGCGAACATGAATAACCCCAGGTTTCTCTTCAACACTATAGCCAGGCTTACAAAGAGCCAGGACTCGATCAATCCTCGCATCCCCCCTGAGTTTTCTAGTTAGGACTTTCTGAACTTTTTCAATCTTAAAATTTTATCTATTAGAGATGAAATCAGTCAGATTCTTCCTACCGTAAACTCAAGTACATTAACCTCTACAGCTCCCTCAATTGATATCTGCTTAGATAAGTTTACTCCAATCGGCCTCTTAGAGTTGGATAAAATAATTTCCTCATCTAAGTCTTCATCTTGCCTTTTAGACCCTATTCCTTCTAGGTTATTTAAAATCATCTTCCCAATTATTGGTAGCCGTATTCTTCTTATAATTAATTCTTCTTTAACTCTGGGTTATGCATCACTGGCTTTTTAAAACTGCTGTAATTAAACCCTTACTAAAAAAACGACTCTCGATCCAGGACTTTTGGCCAATTATCGACCAATCTCTAATCTGTCTTTCATTTCAAAAATCTTGGAAAGAGTTGTTGCTGTGCAACTAACTGACCATTTGCAGGGAGTTGGTTTGTTTGAGGTATTTCAATCACCTCAGTTGGGTTCAGAGCTAATCACAGCAGTTTATTTATTTAGCGAATGCAAAGTCCTTAAGCCAAGCAGTTGCCTCCTGGTTTGCTGTATGGAGGGTGTGTAATCCCCCTTCCAGTCTTTGGAGCGGGCAAGCCTCTATGATGTGTTCCATAGTTTGCTCCTCTCCACATGCGCACAGTGGGCTAGGGCTACTGCCCCATCTGTGAAGGCTGGCCAAGCAGGGGCCATGTCCAGTCCTGAAGCGATTGAGTGTAGACCACTGTCTCCTTGGGAGGTTGGTGCCCGGGACCTGTTGGTTGGGGTTTATCACCAGCTGTTTGTTTGGGACCTCCTTAGTCTCCCATTCCTCTTGCCAAGCTGTCTGGATGGTAAAGTCAGCTGGGGGAGGGTTTTTCCAAATCGGCCGTCTGGATGAAAGTCGGGCAGTGGGTGGGGTGTAGATATCTGCATGGATTGGTAAGTGAGGAAAATCTTTAACTTTTTGGAGCATCCTTTGAGTTAATGCTGCTCGCTGGATGTGTGGAGGGGCTATGTTTGACAGTACAGAGAGCCAGGGGAGTGGTGTTGAGCGGATTGTTCCAGTTATAGTTCTCATGGTTGAGTTGAGCTGGGTGTCTACATGGTGTGTGTAAGATGACCTGGACCAGACAGGGGCACAATATTCTGCTACAGAGTATGAAAGGGCCAGTGCTGAGGTGCGCAGGGTGGAGACTGCCGCCCCCCATTTTGCACCAGCGAGCTTGCAGAGCAGGTTGTTTCGTACTTTCACCTTAGCAGCCGTCCCCTTTAGATGTTCCTTGAAGGATAAGGTCCTATCAAGGGTCACTCCAAGATAAGTTGGATTTGGGGCATGCTTAAGCTTGAGTCCGCTCAGGTGGATGTTTAGTTCTCTGGCAGCTTTTGCATTGTGGAGATGAAATACACTGGAGACGGTTTTTGCTGGGCTTGGTTTTAGGCGCCAGATTTTGCAGAACTGGTCCAGTTTAGCAAGATCTTCCGTGAGCACCCGTTCCAGTGGTTCAAAGTCTGGTGCTTGGAATGCCAAACAGATGTCGTCTGCATAGATGAATTTGCGGGATTTTGTAGTAGGCAGGTCGTTTATGTAGAGGTTGAACAGAGTTGGAGCTAGAACTGAGCCTTGTGGGAGTCCATTTTTCTGCATTCTCCATGCACTTGTGTTCTGACTGAGGTGGACTCTGAACCTTCGGTTGGTCAGCAGGGTTTTTATAATTGCTGTTGCCCAAGCAGGGATCGCCTTTATAAGTTTCAGGAGGAGGCCTTTGTGCCAGACCGTATCATAGGCGGCTGTAAGATCGATAAACACAGCCCCTGTCTTCAGTCTGCTCTCGAAGCCATTTTCAATGAAGGTGGTTAGGGCCAGTACTTGTTCTCCTGTACTGCGGTCCTTGCGGAAACCTGCTTGATCCACACTTAGAATATCCTCTATTTCTGGGGAAATGCGTTGCAGTATTAGGCGCTCCATGATTTTGTAAGGAACGCTGAGTAGGGAGATTGGGCGGTAGCTTGCTGGTAGTTTGTGGTCTTTGCCAGGTTTTGGGATGGCAATAACCTTTGCTGTCCGCCATTTCTTTGGGATCGAGTTCGTTTGTGTATCCTTGGGGGCCAAGATTTTTCATGAATTCTGGGAAGATGTTATCGTATCCTGCTGCCTTTCCACATTTCAGGCCCCGTAGGACTTTCTCCAGTTCAGCAGCTTCGAAGGGTTCAGGGTTCGTTTCCTCTACAGGCATTTTTTGGTGTTTTTTTTAGCTCAGTTGTAACTGCTCTTCTGGTGTCTTTGTCTTGGGGTGCTTTGGCGAGAGTCAGTAGGTGGGATGCAACTTGGTTGGGTGTGACGGATGCTCAGCTTTGGCTAGGGGGCTTCTGTGCAGCTCCTAGGCGACGGATGAGGCTCCAACATTTCCTGCTAGAGTGGGTAAAGCTCCGGTCAGCAACTGTCTCCTCCCATTTCTTTCGCCGGGCTGTATTTAGCGATTCAATGAGATGGTCTGCTATCTCTGGGTCCCCTGATGTTTGATAGGATTGTAGGAGGGCAGCACTTTCTCCGTCCAAACATGGGACATAGAGGGGTCGGTAGCCTCGTGGGATTGCAGTATGGGCAGCATTGAAGATTGCGCTGCAGAAGCGGTTGTATGCTTCATCTACAGTGATGGTGTGGAGTGGGATGGTAACAACGCTCCGGTCCAGAGTTTCACTGAATTTCTTCCAGTTGGCTTTGCGGAAGTTCCAGCGCATCTTCCTTGGGCTGTATATGACTGGAAGTTGTAGGCCAATGTGTACAAGCAGGGGCCGGTGTTGGCTGTGTGGAAAATCATCAAGAATGAGGATCTGTGTAGGATATGGCTCCCCATTCAAAGAGCTGACCCAACACAGGTCAGGAGAATAGTCCTTCTTCCACCTAGCAGAGTGGAAGGTTCCTCTTTGTTTGGGGTCGTATATCAAAGCGAGGTCATTTCTGGATGCCCAGTCTGAAAGTGCCTCCCCATCACTGTCCACTGCTGGGCACCCCCAGTCAGGGTGATGGCTGTTAAAGTCCCCCACATAGATGGCAGGGTGGGGTAGGGTGGGTAAGACCTGCAGATCCCAGTTGGCATTAGGGGGCTTGTACACATTGACAATATGGAAGCCACCAATGATTATGGTGTCTGAGAAATGTGTTGTTATCAGGTGATTTGCTTCAGAACGCACATAGGTGGCACGTCCATGTTTAGCATGTAGAACATAGCACAGGAGGTCAAAGCCTTTGATGGTGAAGCGGCCAGCTTCCTCTGTGCCAATATGAGTCTCTTGGAGGCAGATTACATCAATCGAATGTTGGAAGGCGAGGACTTCGATAAGGCTTCGCTTGGCTGCAGATAGGCCTTCAACGTTTAGTTGTAATATGCGAAGGGCAGATCCTACCACAAAGTGCTCTTGGGGCTGTTTGCTTTCGGCTTTTGGACTGTGACTAGGATTCTTCTTTGACTTGGCACAGAGGCGTCGTCTCTTCGAATTTAGTCTGCTGGTAGGATCATTAGCTTCCCCAGGCGAGCCCGGGTACTGGCGGAGGGCGCGACGAGAACACTGATCCATTGCCCCCCATCACAGCAGTGAATAATGACAGCAGTCATCACAGCAGTGAATAAAGTGAATAATGACTAAAGCAGTATCACAGCAGTGAAACTGCTTTAGTGAAGGTCACTAATGACCTCCTGATCGCATCTGATAATGGACTTGTCTCTGTTCTTGTTCTTTTAGATCTCAGTGCAGCCTTTGACACTATCGATCATGCCATTCTACTTGATAGATTAGAACACTTTGCTGGACTAAATGGAACTCCGTTGCAGTGGTTTAGATCTTATTTGTCCGATAGATTTCAGTTTGTTCACATTAACGATGAAGTTTCTTCCAACTCTAGGCTCAGTCACGGAGTTCCACAGGGATCTGTGTTGGGCCCTACTCTTTTTAGTGTATATATACTCCCGTTAGGCAATATCATCAGAAAGCACTGTATACATTTTCACTGTTACGCAGACGACACACAACTATACCTGTCAATGAAGCCCGATGATTGTAATCAGCCAAATTAGATGCCTGTCTTAAGGACATCAAAGCTTGGACGACTTGTAATTTTCTACTATTAAACTCTGATAAGACTGAAGTCATTCTTGTTGGCCCAAAACATCTTAGAAATTCCTTCTCAAATTATGCTTTTAATTTAGATGCCGCCACTCTCACTTTGAATAGTTCTGTGAGGAACCTTGGAGTTATTTTTGATCAAGATTTATCCTTTAATTCACATATTAGAATTGTTTCTAAGACTGCCTTCTATCATCTGTGCAATATTGCCAAGATCAGGAGCATCTTGTCTCTAAATGATGCTGAGAAACTAATTCATGCCATTGTCAGCTCTTGTAATTCGTTATTATCTGGTTGTCCTAAAGTATCCTTAAAAAATCTTCAGTTGATTCAAAATGCTGCTGCTTGAGTTTTAACTGGTTTTAGAAAAAGAGATCATATCTCTCCGGTTCTGTCCTCCCTTCATTGGCTTCTCATAGAATTTAGAATCAAGTTTAAAATCCTTCTTCTTTCTTTCAAAGCTCTTAATAATCAGGCCCCCCAATATATAAAAGATTTAATATTACCTTACCATCCTAATAGAGCATTATGCTCCCAAAATGCTGGCTTACTTGTGGTACCCAGAATCTCCAAAAGTACAGTGGGAGGCAGAGCCTCCTGCTACCAAGCTCCTTCTCTCTGGAACCAGTTACCACTCTGGGTCCGGGAGTCAGACTCGGTCTCTGTTTTTAAGAGCAGGGTAAAATCCTTCTTTTTTAATATAGCTTAGGTTTAAGGAGGGATTTTGTGTCTTTTATCCCCACTTTTGTTCTGCTGTTATTTGATCCATACTGCTGGTTGACCTCCAATAATGTACTTGGCACCTTACTGTTATGTTTTTATGTCTGCCCTCTCCATCCTCCCTATCCCCTCACCCCCAGCCAGTCGCAGCAGATGACTGCCCCTCCCTGAGCCTGGTTCTGCTAGAGGTTTCTTCCTGCCAAATGGGAGTTTTTCCTCTCCACTGTTGCTTAGTGCTTGCTCATAAGGGATCGTCTGATTGCTAGGTTTTTTTTGACACTGTGGGGTTTTTCTCTGCACTCTGGCACCATGAGACGGCCTCTGTTGTGATGTGGTGCAGTATAAATAAAGCTGAATTGAATTGAATTGAATTGAAAAGGTAACACAGTACATAAATCACCTGATGCCCGAGCCAGACAGAGCAGTCAGAACCGAGCCTACAGGAAACACCGGCTCGGTTCATGACAGGCAAAGTCCCAGGAAAACCCCCATGAGTGCCTGGTGTCATTGGAAAGCTTAAAAATCGTACTTTCTAAAAATACTTGTGTTTTTGCGGAAGACGTAACTCCCAACCAATCGAACGCGAGTTTTCAACCTAGCTAAAATATAAACAAATCAGATTTTTCTGGGTCAGTTTTCACGCACTTCCTACAAATTAAATATCATTTTGAAGATCTTTCAATACAGAATATGGAAATAATGTTACATCAGTTTTGAAAATGTCCTCAAAGTGACTCATTTTGCCAGCACAGGTCATTTTTTCACAGCGTTAGCATCTTAGCAGTGGCGCTAACTAATGGAGCTACTGTCTACAAGGCCACTTTATAAGGTCATCTT
Source organism: Pholidichthys leucotaenia (assembly GCA_020510985.1). Taxonomy (NCBI): domain Eukaryota; kingdom Metazoa; phylum Chordata; class Actinopteri; order Cichliformes; family Pholidichthyidae; genus Pholidichthys; species Pholidichthys leucotaenia. Next base: position 145,259,394 of record CM035837.1, read on the forward strand.
CCCATCCCTCGATAGTCACGGGAAGTGGTATGATTATATTACTGCTTTGAAGTGCAAGAGGCAGTGTCCCTGCATTTCTGATGCCAAAGTCATTATTTTTTAACAAGGAAAAGTGGCCCGTTTCAGTGACAACCATATATTCTAAACTAGTACTGGAAGTTGCTACCATAATTCACGCAAGGCATCATGGGGCCTAGGAATAAGGTGGATTGTTTTCTCTCTTTTTCGACTGACAGTCGTCTTCTTAAAAAATAAAAGTCGTCTTCTTTGTCTGGGTACTGGGCGCTCCTGTGCTTAGTGCACTCTCGCCACCTTTTGTGGGGGAGTGGTACTGGATACAAGTGGGAACTGAAAGCTGATATTGCTATGGTGTCTTCTGACTAGTGCGCTTGTACCTCCTGGAACAGTACTTTGGCCTCTTTATTATAATAATAATAATAATAATAATAACTGTCTTGTTTTCTCTCCTATTGTTCTCTTGGAGGAATAATGGCTTCTGTGGGGCGTGAAGAAGGGGGAAATATCCCAGACACTGGTAGGCCACCAACCCAGGGCTCCATCCCTCCAGGTTTAAGTACTCCAGCTGGAACTGGGAAGGCCAGCAGGAAGCAAAAGTGGATTGAAGGAAGCCAACTACAGGGGTGTGAAAAAGTGTTTACCCCCTTCCTGACTTCCCATTTTTTGTATGTTTGTCACACTTAAATGTTTCAGATCATCAAACAAATTTAAATATTAGACAAAGATAACACAAGTAAACACAAAATGCAGTTTTTAATTGAAGGTGTTTATTATTAAGGGTAAAAAAAAAATCCAAATCTACATGGCCCTGTGTGAAAAAGTGATTGCTCCCCATTAAAACATACATTAATTGTGGTTTATCACATCTTTGGAAAGCTGAATTCAATTTTCTAGCCATTTCTAAAGCTTTGGGACTCCAGCGAACCACAATGAGAGCCATTATCCACAAACGGCCAAAACATGGAACAGTGGTGAACCTTCTCTAGCCTAGCCTCCAGTGAAACTGTCTGCATTTCCACTACTGTTTCTTCTGCCAGCTTTCCTCGCAAAGGTGAGACTACTGTCTGTTCAAGTAATTTTAATAGCCCTGAATTGGTCACAAAGACCACAGATAGCGGAGATCCATGAGATGTTGGAGGGAACATCCTTGGTCTCACCCAATCAGACGGGATATGCTCTCACAGGCACAGGGGAGGATTTGGCTTCCTAATCCCCAGCTCCTGAGGCTTCATTTATGGCCCTTGAACGGGAGCAACTGTGTAAACTTGGCTTAGAGAAGGAGGTTACAGACACCATGCAGGCTTCACGGACCCCATCTACCCAGCTGCAATACAGTGTGAAGTGGAGAGTGTTTTTGAACTGGTGTCGGACCAAGGGTGAGAATTCCTTGACATGTCTCATCTCTGTCATCTTGTTTTTTCCTCCAGTACCTCTTTGCCCGAGGCTGGATGGAGTTGACTATCAGCGGCTACCTGGCAGCTGTGTCAAATGTCCATGAGAAAATGTGATGGCTTGTCGTCTGGAGCCCATCCCTTGGCTAAGCAATTTTTGAGAGGCATGAGACGGAGCCACCCATCTCGGCGTCCTTTGCTGCCCACTTGGAATCTCCAGACAGTTCTCAGGGCTCTATGCTTGCCCCCCTTTTGAGCCACTCTCCATTGCTGACCTTTGTCTGATCTCTGGGAAGACTGCTTTTCTTTTGGCAATTGTCTCAGCTAAGATGGTCAGTGAACTGAATGCACTCTCTGTGGACAAAGCATGTCTTAGGTTTGATGGTGATTAGTTGGCCCACCTGTGGCCCAACCCAGCTTTTCAACCCAAAGTGCTGACTAGTGGGTTTGTTTCCCTCCCTCTCGTGCATCAAGCCTTTAACCATCCCCCACACACTTCTTCAGAGGCTGACAGGCTCCATAGTTTGTGCTGGTAAGGTCCCTTAAGCTTTATGTTGACCGTACGAGGTCTGTCCGCTCTTCAGACAAGCTTTTTGTGTTCTATGGGGAGTCCACAATGGGCAGGTGTCAGAAGTCTGAAATATAACCTCACAAATACAGAGTACAAAAAGGTATTAGACTGAATCAGAGATCAGACTTAAGACACGCAGAGCCTTTGAAGTTTTTACTTGCAAGGAGTAATCAACCCACATACAGGGCGAGTTGAATACTGACGAGGCAGTCTCGTACAGTAATTCTTATAGGCAAAGATAAGACAGTGACAGCTTTACAACCCATTCTTTCCCCCCACACAAGGGAAAGCACACACAGTTTGTACACAGCAGTCTATTGCAGAGAAGATAAAAAAAAGTACAGGATATGCAAAAAGGTACAAGATATGAAAAGGATGAGTCCTGGCACACAACGCTCCAGCTACACCCACATGTGGGGACATCAGCTTCATGAATCATTAATAAAATGATAACTGTTTATATGCATACAGTATATACAATTTTTCCCAACATTTTCCTCCTGTTTATTATTTTATTAACCCTTTTAATCATATGCAATTATCAGTATAATGTAACTTCAAAAGATTTCCTACATTGACATCATTAAGCATTCATGTGGCGTATAGCTAGAGCACTACCATACATTGGAAAAAGAGTACCCATTGGTTTTCCAAGAATCCATACCCATCATCCTTTGGCCAAAAAAACAGTAGGATTATTGCTACAGTTAAAAGTACAATTTTTCCTCTTTAAGGTGAATTTTCCAGCAGCAATATAGGGAAAGTGAAATACATTTCTACAGACAGAATCATAATATGACACTTCACAGGTCACTTCCTTAGTATCATTGCATCTTTGTGAAATACCCAGGTTGAAACTGTTTTTACTACAATTTTTGTAAAAGCAGATTGGTGAAGTAAACAGTGTAGGATTTACTTTCATTAAATGCTTCTTAACTGCAAGCAAAGAAGTTCCAATCCCAATAATATTAAATATTCTAATCTTAGACCGAGTGTAATCAGTACTAGTGACATTCAATCTATTAAGATACCTTTCTGACAAATTCCCCACCAACCAATGTCCAACATTATTGCTTGTATTAAACAGACTGAGACGAGAGTTCATCGCTATTGTCACTCCGGGCGTTTTTCTCTTCACTCAGTGGAACAGGGATCATGGGTATTGTAGTCAATCATGGGTATTGCAGTCTTGTGTAAATGGGGTAGCAATGAACACACATAGCAAGAAGTATCGATTCCCAGTCCTCTCACCGAAACCACCATTGTCTGGTACCATAGGTTATGCGTATTGTTCATTGTCCGTGCTTCGTAGGTTCCTTGTCCTTGAATCAGAAAGAGATTACCACCCCACTGCCAGGAGAAGTGCTGAACACAGAGTCATCAATAATTTTGGTGCCATGCTTCCACCTGAGAGAGTACCCCTCCGGGCCTCTTTCTTCATCAGGGTTGAGACGGCCTTGTCCTTAAAAGGACATGCCCCCTTTGTACTGGACTTACTCAGGGAAACAAGTTAGTTAGTTCACTTACAGGCACCCGTAGTCTTTTAGCGTGTGAAAGGTGAATCCGAGATGGTCATTCAGCAATACGTACTGCAGTGGGAGTGGGATTGTCCAGTGTTGTCGGTGGTGGTTCTTTATGAAGACATAGTCTCCAGGTTATCCTTTTCTTTCTGTGGAGCAGAGCTTCTGACAATCAAATGAATTAAATCAAATGAAACAAATCAAAACATTCCCTGAGATGTTCACCAAGATCTGTGTATTTGTTAGGTGTGGTTAGTGGTGAGAGGCCAGGTAATACATAAGGATGGTGAAAAAACACATTCAAAAGGTGATAATCCTGTCTTTGGGTCTAGTATAGAGTTAATGGTTAGTCTGACTAATTTCAGAGCTTCTGGCCAAGTAACACCCTTTCCATGTGTGGTTTTTGCCAGCATTTGTTTGATTGTACCGATACTATGAAATTTGATCTTACTTCTTACAGCTTGGATTAAGTCTTGAACTGTTTGTGCTGTAAAATGAGTTCCATTATCTGCATAAATCAGTTCTGGAACCCCAAAAATGGAAAGAGCATCATTCAATAGAGTTTCACACACACAGATGCGGCATTTGCTGGGGATGTGTGATGAATTCCTGTCCACTTTGTGAAGGTGTCAATCAACACCAAGCAATATTGTAGCTTTCCATTGCTCCTTGAGCATTATTTTATAAACAAATGATGCACTTTTGGCATGTTTTTGTTACTTCTTTCAAAATATTAGGACAGTTTTTCCCAACATCCTCATCATTGATTTCCTCCTGTTGGCACATGGTTGGCCATGTGCCACCAGGACAGCTCATCTGTATAATGTGGGTGGCAGAGCAAATTTTCATCAGACAAGCCAAAAGTATATCTAATTATTTACACATGAAACAGGAGGAAGGTCCATATTATTTTTGACAGTCTTTTTAAAACATCAACATTATTAATGAGACTGACGGTTCCTAAAAGACCAATAGCAGCACAGTGAGTAGCGTTATGCAGGTGGCATGTGCTATAAGCATATTTACTATCTGTACAGAATACAGATAAGTTAACCCCAGACAACACTGTTACAGCATAAGCACACTTCTATTTTTTACAGAGCAAGCCTGTCGCTCGCTTCTTCCTTTGCTAAGTAGAGAGAGGGAGAGAGTTGCTGTTCGCCCCCTCCTCCACAACATGGGAAATGTGTAGGATAATAGAGGGCATGATCTTATTATTTGTATTATCCCATAAATAATAAAAAGGTGGTCTGTATTGCCCAGCCTGTATTTGAGTTATAACTGGTTACCATTTTTAGTTTTAAATAAAATTTGCAGGTAGCCCAGTTCCTTCAAAGATGAGATCTCAATAATTATAGCTTCTTTTTGTGACATCTCTTGAAATAGTTTACAAATTTCATTTAAGAAAAGCAAAATAACTGAAATATTGTGTCACATTCTTTCAGTCAAAGGAAAGGCGGACGTTTTGCCTAATTTAGAATTCGATTTAATGTTTTACAAGGAATGTCCCTATTTCATACATTCCTTGGTAAATTATGGAGTGCAATGTAGTTCACCCTGTCCCAGCTTGGCCACCGCTGAATCAGGAGAAGCACATCCCTCATTGCTGTCACATTTCTGAAATATATTGTTACCGCACCATTATGTGGTGAGTAATATCAGTATAAAATCATATAAACATTACATTTGTAAAGTCAAAGTCATTTGAATCAGTACACCTTATGTTATCTACAATGTCATACAAAGTCATACTTGGCTTCAAAAAATGATTCTTTCTCCAAGACCTTTGTCTGATAATCCACAGCCTCTGGCAGATCATATGCACAGACACATTAATTATCAATCTGTTTTGATCCTCTGTGCTCTAAATCATGTGATATAGGGTAAACATAAAATCTTCAGTGATTAGGCATTATTAAATGACATCATAATATGATCATAGTATGGCCTGTAGTCACATTGTCACACGTCAGTCCTTTTTTTTCCTATAAAGTGCACTGTCATATTTCAGTCAAGGACAAAGGTCAGTAATGCGTCAAAATTGCTTTTTTTCCCTTTTTTTTTTAAATATGTAAACAGTTTATCACGTACGCAACATTAATCAAGACCCCACAGAGTTAAATTGAAAAAATAAAAACCCAAAACTTTGTAAAAGTACCCATATTTAGACCACTTTCTTCACAGATCAACCACACACACACACACACACACACACACACACACACACACACACACAAAAAAAAAAAAAAAAAATAGATAATAGATAAAACAACGTTCTCATTGTCCATTTTAACGTTATCCAGTTTTGCTGCCATTTAATCCGTCCGTCTTTAAATATTATGGTCTAATTATTATGATTTTATTTGCTTCCTCCTTTTCCCAACCTCTTGGGCTTCTTGTGAAAGAGTAGAATACGGGCCCGCCTTAGGTCCCGGTTTGGGGTATGGGGGTGGATTTTCCAATAGTGGGGCTGTACTAACAGTACTAGTTTGAGTTTTCATTTGTTTCTGCTTTTTTCTGGCTTCATCAGCTCTCCGTTGGGAAGCCTCTGCCGCTTGTGACCACAAGATGGCACGTTGGAGCTCCGCACTGGGTTTGCCTGTTTTAACAGGTTTATTAGACGTCTTTTCAATGGTTGTTAACAATGCCTGGTATTCATCCACGTTCAACGTGGGCTTGAATGAGAAATCCTTTTGTCCATTTATTTAAGTTTTTTTCTGGATCCTTTATTTTTCCCTTTTCATTTTGTCTGTTATTGTAATTTTTACAGTTGTGCGTGCTATGTCCTGTTTTTTCTTCTGTTTATTTGTCTGCCTATCTGGTCTTCTAACACAATTCCCCATTTTTAGATGGTCAGGGACGTTATCAGTACGCCCACCGTAACCGTATTACTGCCCAATTTTTGGGGTGTGTTCCGTAGTCAGGAACGTTGAACAGTACGCCGACTGTCAACACTATTACTGCCCAATTTGGGGTGAATTCCTTCACCCTACTTATTTTAAAACCTGACCACCAAACAGTTGTGAATCGCCGTCACACTGTCTCCTGCACCCCTCTTTATTTTAAAACCTGACCGGTCAGTAACCGTGAATCGCCGTCATGTTACTTCCTAAGACCACTGCATTCCTGCAGCGGTTTTTAACCACAAGGAAAAGTATAGGGCGCCGCCTTATACTACCATTACTCGCTCGTCAGCTGACCCGTGGTTCTTTAAAAATGGGAAATTGTGAATTGTGAGGCTCGGTTATTCTTCATATACGTCTACTACAGTCAATCTGAAAAGGGAAAAATTTGTAACTTACTTTTTAGGCTCTATCAGTAAGGACAGCCGTCACCAGATTAGAGCCGGGAGAAGGAGAGTCTCTGGCAGCGTTCCCTCAAGTCGGGTTTCCAATACTGATGGATACTATCAGACCGTGCACGGTTTTTTCAACCTGCAGGACACACATCCCTTCCCGCTCCACCTGGATCTCAGCTGTCCCGGGTTTTCGGCACCAGCTATGTCAGAAGTCTGAAATATAACCTCACAAATACAGAGTACAAAAAGGTATTAGACTGAATCAGAGATCAGACTTAAGACACGCAGAGCCTTTGAAGTTTTTACTTGCAAGGAGTAATCAACCCACATACAGGGCGAGTTGAATACTGACGAGGCAGTCTCGTACAGTAATTCTTATAGGCAAAGATAAGACAGTGACAGCTTTACAACCCATTCTTTCCCCCCCACACAAGGGAAAGCACACACAGTTTGTACACAGCAGTCTATTGCAGAGAAGATAAAAAAAAGTACAGGATATGCAAAAAGGTACAAGATATGAAAAGGATGAGTCCTGGCACACAACGCTCCAGCTACACCCACATGTGGGGACATCAGCTTCATGAATCATTAATAAAATGATAACTGTTTATATGCATACAGTATATACAATTTTTCCCAACAGCAGGCCTATATCTAAACAGTGCCTGTCCCATCGGATAGTTTACCCGATTGCCTTTGCGTATGTTCAGGCTGGAGTAGAACCACCAGCTAGGCTGGTAGCTCACTCGACACATGGAATGACCACTACATGGGCACCGTTTAGGGGTGCACCCCTGAAGGTTGTATGCGCAGCCACTGGCAGGGCTTCTTCCTCAACACCTATTTCTATAGGCTCAACCTGGCCTCATCAGTCGTCCCCTCATCTGTTCTGGGGGTCGCAGCAGATTCTTAAATTGCATCTTAGCTTTTTTCCCCCTCATTTAAGCCGGCATGTGTGCCTTGTCCTTGAAAATGCTTTTGTTTCATCTCTGGTTACATGGAAGAACAGGCTTAACCTGTACACACTCAGTTAAGTACAGTAAAGCAGTTGAACTCATCTGGTTGTGTTCCATGCTTAATGGCATGATTAGAGCATTGTGCTCCCTCGGCCTGTGGGTGACGCCACCTCCATTCTCCTCAGGACTCATTTGGTAAACTGTTGTCACATGGTTACAGGTTCACTGAAATGCAATAAAACAAATGTTTACATATGTCAACACGGTTTTATGAATGAATGTGAACCTGCAACCATTCATTGTCCTGTGTCGGTGGAAGCTGGCTCCTCCCAGTCGTTAGAAAGAGGAAGAATGGGTGGATGCAAGGGATATACTGTATATAAGGTGTGCATCCACAGGTGTGGTTAATTTGGTATAATGCTCCTGACCCGAGGATCACAGTCACATGGTTACAGGTTCATTTTCATGGATGGTATTGTGCCTCATAGCTCTTTGGATCACTGATATCAATCTCTAGACACCTACACAACTTAGCTTTGGACTTTTTATAGTAATAGTAAATATAGTATTTACCATAGTACAACTGCAATGTTAACTTTAACCTTTGACCCCTTGACCCCAAACCCATAGTTAGGTGAGGGTGTATGTCATCCAAGATATGTATTAGATATAACTACTGTATCAATTTGAAAAGTCTACATAATTTCTTTTAGTTATTGTGTTTAGAAGATTTAGGGAAAAATCTTACCTCTGATAGATGACTTCAAAGTCATCCAATGAGAGTGAAATTGCAATATACGCATCATCAAAGTATCTCAAGCCATGGTATCAAGTTCCAAAACAACTAGAACAAAACTGTTGGAAGATTGAACATCCCAATACTGACGGAGAGCAGTTTTCAACTTTTCAATATAATTACTGTGGCAGAACCAAATTATGATAAGCCCATCATCCACGAATATATACCCCGTTCCAAATTATTATGCAAATAGGATTTTAGTGTCATAAACATTCAGTTTTTTGTTTTTCAATTAAACTCATGGATGGTATTGTGTCTCAGGGCTCTTTGGATCACTGATATCAATCTCAGACACCTGTCATAATTAGTTTGCCAGGTGAGCCCGATTTAAGGAAAACTACTTAAGAAGGATGTTCCACATTATTAAGCATGCTACAGGTTTAAAGCAATATGGCAAAGAAAAAGGATCTCTCTGCTGCTGAAAAGCATCAAATAGTGCAATGCCTTGGACAAAGTATGAAAACATTAGATATTTCACAAAAACTTAAGCGTGATCATCGTACTCTAAAGAAATTTGTGGCTTATTCAGAGCAGACGGGTTTGTGCTGATAAAGGCATAATGAGAAAGGTTTCTGCCAGACAAATTCATCAGATTAAGAAAGCAGCTACTAAAATGCCATTACAAAGCAGCAAACAGGTATTTGAAGCTGCTGGTGCCTCTGGGGTCCCACGAACCTCAAGGTGTAGGATCCTCCAGAGGCTTGCAGTTGTGCATAAACCTACTATTCGGCCACCCCTAACCAATGCTCACAAGCAGACATGGTTGCAGTGGGCCCAGAAATACATGAAGACTAATTTTCAAACAGTCTTGTTTACTTATGAGTGCCGTGCAACCCTTGATGGTCCAGATGGATGGAGTAGTGGATGGTTAGTGCATGGCCACCATGTCTCAACAAGGCTGCAACGTCAGCAAGGAGATATTGAGTCATGTTTTTGGCCAGAATCATAAGGAGGGAGCTGGTAGGCCCCTTTAGAGTCCCTCAAGTTGTGAAAATGACATTGGCAAAGTATATAGAGTTTCTGACTGACCACTTTCTTCCATAGTACAAAAGAAGAACCGTGCCTTCTGTAGCAAAATTATCTTCATGCATGACAATGCACCATCTCATGCTGCAAAGAATACCTCTGTGTCATTGGCTGCTATGGGCATAAAAGGAGAGAAACTCATGGTGTGGCCCCCATCCTCCCCTGACCTCAACCCTATTGAGAACCTTTCGAGCATCCTCAAGCAAAAGATCTATGAGGGTGGGAGGCAGTTCACATCAAAATACACATCTTTCAAAGAAATTCAAGCAGAAACTCTCCAAAAACTCACAAGTTCAATGGATGCAAGAATTGTGAAGGTTATACCATAGAAGGGGTCTTATGTTAACATGTAACGGGCCTGTTAAGATGTTTTAGATTGAAATAGCTTTTGATTTCAGTAAATATGACCTCCTAATGCTGCAAATTCAACAAATGACCATTTTCAGTTCTTTACAACCAATAAAATGTTTTGAAACTCTGTTGTGCATAGTAACTTGGAACAGTGAATTTTGAGTTTTTTATTTTTGCAAAAAATAGTAATTTTTGAGGTTTGTTCAATAAAATTTGAATTATGCTCTAGCGGGGGACTACAGATGCAAATTAGCAGTATTGCTAAATCTGGCATACTTACATTTGTATTAATGCTCATTAGTATGTAATGTCCCCTTCAAATAAACATTAAACTAAAAAAAAAGAAACGGCTGATGACTTGAAAATTATACTGAGTGTCATTTGCATCAACAATTTAGGAAAATCAGAGACAAATATCATTTGCATTATAATTTGAAATGCGGTGTAAATTATGTCAAACAAAATGCACTGACAAGCTATAAAAAAAAGTGAAGATGTACTGTAGCCCTTGGAAAATGCTTACATTTCTGTGGTTTGATGCTCCACAGGGACATTCTGACACTTGGTGCATAAGGTGGCTCAATGAGGTGACCAGCCCCGGGGTATGACAAGCGAGTAAAAAAGATGGGATTTTCCTGCAGACCTCAGGGTCTCCTCCATCTGAGGACAATATACCAATGTTAGCAGCTCTGAAAAAAAAAAAAAAAACAGTTTTCTGAAAAATATTAAAATGCATCATCTGTCTAACTTATAGTTAAAATGAGTGCTTTGGAGCAAATTTCCCTGGACATTAAAACCATTTAATATCTAATAAAAGTTAAATGAGACAATCTACCAGATCTGCAGTCTCTAAGCTGGAAGCACTGAGGTCATCTTCACCCACAATGTACATCAGTGGACAGGTGAGGTTCTCTAACTGCAGAAACAAATGGAATTATTGGAGAGCAGTCTTATGAATGATTCATTTGCCCATTTGTGTGCATCTGTACTGGTTGGTTGTGAGGTAAAAAGGATGTTAAGACCACCAAACACCTTCACTTTGTTCTTAGCAGGGATGTTAGAAGGCAAGGAGACCTTTCTGAAACTGACGTGGCCTTGATCATCAAACGTCCAGTGTTTCTGGTCACTAAAATAGGAAAAATAGCAGAAAATTACACTATTTGTTAATTAGCCATCAGTTAAGATAACATAAGATAAACCTTTATTAGTCCCACACTGGGGAAATTACAGAACTTGTCGAAAATAGTCCTAGTTGCACATGTTTTCAGCTTCTCTAAAGAACTTTTAAATCCAAGTCACATGTCAGATAATATAATAAGTACAATTAATTCCTACATTTTACCTTTCACAGTTTTCTGTTCTGCCACTTTCATCTGCAAGTTTGATTGTACTTCCAATTGGGCCATTGATGCAAATCAAACAAGATGGCTGCAGATGAAATTGACAGAGAAGGGCTTCATATAATCAGGCATTTATAACATTTGGAAACCTATTCAATATGTTGATCGTACATAAGGCAGGTGTTCACAGAGAAGTTTAAAAGAAGAAAAAGATAACAGAGAAATATGGGGCATACTTTAACACCAATCTGAATGCCAATGCGAAGAGTCAGGTAAGCTCCGAAGGAAACACCAATAACACCAACTCTGTCTCCATCAATCTGACTATGATCTTGAAGGAAGTGGAAAGCTTTCTGTACAGTCAGAATAAAATTAAAATTGTAAAACAATCAAAAATAAAATTATTTAGTAGTACACATATTCAGAAATAATAATAGAAGTAGAGAAAGTGAAATCTGCAAAAACTCCTACCTTGAAATATGAATCACCAACATTTATGCATTTTTCTGGTCCAGGTAAGTCTTTGTGTCCAAAGTAGGCCAGAGACAGACTAGCATAGCCTCTGGATGCCAACAGGGCTGAGCGATACTCCAGCAGTACTCTTACCATTCCAAACAGATCAATCATAGCAGGAAATGGACCAGGCCCTGCAAGGAAATTCATACCTGATTTTTAGTGGTTGCTCATTATTTGCCACTGGCGTAGATCAACCTTTTAAAATATTACCAGTAGATGAATTAATCAAGTGCTCACCAGGGGGCAAGAATAATGTTCCTACAATTCCATTTTGGCGAATCTCGATCCTCCTCTCTCCTGGTGCCATGTACCAGCGTTCGGTGGTTACAGCTGCCAGCTCAGTAACTTGCCCCGCTCTGGGTGAGATGTGGCCCTCTAGTAAGGAGATATGGACGGTGTATGGAGACTCAACATTTTTTTTCCTCAGCCTGTCAACAGAAAGCACATTTTAATAAGAAAACAGTCATTAAATATTTAAACAGATAGATGTTTAGAAACAGTTAGTGTAGTTGGGGTCTGACAAGACCTCTGGCTTCCTGCCTGAAATACTGTACATAGTACCATACCGCTCTTGTTCCTCTTGTAACTTATGGAACCAAGGAGGGATGGACCCATATGGCTCAATTGGGCTATGCCTGGCCAAACTCTGGGGTTAGGACTCAGTGTCCCGAGTCCAAATAAGGTTTCTATCATGAACCGGGCTTGGGCTCCTCCTGAGCCCGGCTTCATGGCGTCTTCCTGTTTCTCAGTTATCTGTGTTTCATGTTACCTTTTGAGTTCCATATGGTCTTGTCGTTATTTTACTGGTGTTTCCATGTTTTGTTGTATTTTGGTGCTTTTATTTGTCTGTTCATATTTTTGGTTATTTTATCATCTCTTGAGTTATTTAGTTATTCTTTAGTCTGCCTTTGGATTTGTTTGTATTTATTTTGTGACTGGCAGTGGTCAGGGGCTTTGGGTTTTGTTGTCTCCTGTCTGCTGTCAGCCACGCCCCCTTCTCCTGTCAGACTTTGACAGCTGATCCCTGTTCTTTGATTACTCATTCCGCTTCCTCGCTCAGGTGCATCTTATCACTGTTCCATTAGTCTGTGTATTTAGCCTGCTTGTTATCATGCACTCACTGCTGGATTATTGTGTTTGTCATGTGTTTGCCTACTACGTCTCGCCGTGGTTTTGCAGTAGTATTCTCAGTAGTATTTTCTCAGTAGTGTTCTCTGTAGCATTTTCTCCTTCACGTCTCATCGTGTTCCACAGTAAGTCGTTCTCCTGCATTTTGTATGTCTACACTATTTTGGGACTTTAATAAATTTGTCTGTGGTGTAATCCTGCATGTGGATCCGTCTCCTCTCGCCGCCTCGCTAGAGGAGAAACGTGACAGTTTCTGTTTTTTTGTCCCTGTCTTCATATTAAACATTTTGTGAATCACACTTTGGGCCCTATTATGACAAGCTAAAGCACACATTTGTGATGCGCTTAACCTCTTGCGTCAATGGTTTTAGTAGTTTCCGGCAGCGTGTTTTCTATTTTTCAGGCTTTGTGCCCTTGTTGCCAAGTTACTGACTGAATGTGCTAGTTCTTTATGTTTAAAAAAGGTGACTCATTTAAAAGATGAAATTTCGCAGATGGAAAATGATTGGCTCTATTTTCAGACAAGATCGCAAGAATGACTGTAATGTTGCAATGACCTGGGCACCAGAAGGAAAAAGGAAGAAAGGAAGGCCAAAACCAATATGGAGACGGACGGTAGAGCTATAAAGAAAAGAAATGGTAAGGAACACATGGGAAGAGGTGGGTGTTATGGCGACCGACAGGAAGAGGTGGAGGAACTTTGTGAAGGCCCTATGCGCCACAAGGCACTAGGAGGATAGGTAACATTTAAAAGGAATGTGGCTGGGTGCAAAGATGGCATGTTGCTATTATCTTGAATTTCTGGCATTATGCTTCTGACCAACATAAAGCATGTCTAGGTCCATATTATGACTATCTAATAAAAAGGGCATTGTAAAAGGTGCAAAACTCATTCATGAGCATGTTAAAGTCCATTTTGCCATTATGGTGGTGAAAAACACAGACTGCTCTGGCGAAAAGGGCACAAGGGTTGTCTTAACTTTCTTAATTATTCATAGGTGTGTTATGGGCATAACATGTAATAACCCATGTCAAGAGAGATTGAGTGTGTGAATAGTGACATGAGAAGGCTGCTGTGATAAGGGCTGCATTATCATGTGTTGAAATACAGTACAGCATGAAAAAAAGCTCAGTTTGTTCTTAAATCTATTGCATTTGCTTAAAAACATCCATCCATCCATCTTTTTCCGCTTAATCCTTTTCAGGTCGCGGGGGGGGGGGGGGAGGCTGGTGCCTATTCCAGCATCGTTGGGCACGAGGCAGGGTACACCCTGGACAGATCGCCAGTCCATCACAGGGCCAACACAGAGAGACAGATGTCATGGTCTGAGCACTGATTCTGTCCACGCTCGGGCTGTTCAGTATTTTCCCCGTGCCATCCCATTTCGGGCCGTGTTTATAGTCTCTAGGGCTTTTATTGTGACAGCATCACGGCGGGACTTCCGGCTGTCAGAGCCAGCTGCGCCGTGACAGCTGATTCACATTTCATTGATTATTTTCTCATTTCCTGATTATGGTTGTGCCTTATTTAAGGGAGCAGCTGAGGTTACTCCTGGCTGCGACCTTGCATAATGTTGGTTCCCCACAACGTTCGGCTGGAGTCCCTAACCCCGCCTCCAGTCACCATTTGATTCCCCGTGTTCCGGTAAGTGTATTTCATAGCCTGTGTGTATTGCTATTGTGTCTTCGTCTTAGTCATAGTTCGTGTTTTTACCCCATGTGGCTGATTATTTTGTCATTTGTAGTTTTGTTAATAAATATGCAAACTCATCGGCTGCCTATAGCGTCTCATTAATGGCCCACGAGGGCCATCCATGACAACAGACAACCATTCACTCTCACATTCATGCTGTGTTCAAATGTATTATGTCTGAAATGTAATCTGTTTAAAATCTTTTCTGAATGTGGTTGTGCCGATTGTTAGAAAGTATGTGTGAAGAGTTTCATAAGAGCACATGTGAGTAAATGTTAGTACATCATCAGAGATGGAGGTGGGAGGAGAGAAAAAAGAAGAGAGAAAGAGCTTAGGTGTAGCCAGAGCCGTATAATATGAGAGTTGCGACACTCTTTGATCTCGCCGCTGCCCAGTCACGTGGTTCATGGAGCTCCAAATAGTTCCAAACAACGGCCTTTCTATAATGGTGTGTGAATGGCAACTGTGACAATCTGCGGTATTAACAGCATTTTCAGTCATATAGGTAAATATTCAGAATACCTATTGGTAGGTACATACGTTGTTTAAACTTATAATGAACAGATTTAAATGGATTATGATATAAAGAGCAGCTTTATTGTGTACTGCTTATGGGGATAAAAATGACATAAAATATAACACAAATATGAGTTTTGTACTGATTTGTCACACTAGAGAAGACATGATAATGAAATTTCCTGCTTTTGTTTTGGCAGGCAGGGAATTAAATGTCAGTGATAAAGTCAAATATCTGGGACATTTTTTTAATGATAAAATGACTGATGATGATGATATCCCCAGACAGCGGTGCAAGATTTACACTCAAGCAAATGTCCTTGCATGTAAGTTTAGCTTCTGTTCAGATGAGGTGAAATTAGTTCTTTTAAAAAACTTACTGTACACCTCTATATACTGCTCATTTATGGATACAGTGGGGCAAAAAAGTGTTTAGTCAGCCACCAATTGTGCAAGTTCTCCCACTTAAAAGATGAGAGAGGTCTCCAATTTTCATCATAGGTATACCTCAACTATGAGAGACAAAATGAGAAAAAAAAATCCAGAAAATCACATTGAAGGATTTTTAATGAATTAATTGGAAAATTCCTCAGTAAAATAAGTATTTGGTCACCTACAAACAAGCAAGATTTCTGGCTCTCACAGACCTGTAACTTCTTCTTTAAGAGGCTCCTCTGTCCTCCACTCGTTAACTGTATTAATGGCACCTATTTGAACTCGTTATCAGTATAAAAGACACCTGTCCACAACCCCAAACAGTCAGATTCCACACTCCACTATGACCAAGACCAAAGAGCTGTCAAAGGACACCAGAAACAAAATTGTAGACCCGCACCAGGCTGGGAGGACTGAATCTGCAATAGGTAAGCAGCTTGGTGTGAAGAAATCAACTGTGGGAGCAATTATTAGAAAATGGAAGACATACAAGACCACTGATAATCTCCCTCGATCTGGGGCTCCACACAAGATCTCAACCCGTGGGGTCAAAATTATCACGAGAACGGTGAGCAAAAGTCCCAGAACCACACGGGGGGACCTAGTGAATGACCTGCAGAGAGCTGGGACCAAAGTAACAAAGGCTACATCAGTAACACACTACACCGACAGGGACTCAAATCCTGCAGTGCCAGACGTGTCCCCCTGCTTAAGCCAGAACATGTCCAGGCCCATCTGAAGTTTGCTAGAGAGCATTTGGATGATCCAGAAGAGGATTGGGAGAATGTCATATGGTCAGATGAAACCAAAATAGAACTTTTTGGTAAAAACTCAACTTGTCGTGTTTGGAGGAGAAAGAACACCATACCTACTGTGAAGCTTGGGTGTGGAAACATCATACTTTGGGGCTGTTTTTCTGCAAAGGGACCAGGACGACTGATCCGTGTAAAGGAAAGAATGAATGGGGCCATGTATCGTGAGATTTTGAGTGAAAACCTCCTTCCATCAGCAAGGGCATTGAAGATGAAACGTGGCTGGGTCTTTCAGTATGACAATGATCCCAAACACACCGCCCGGGCAATGAAGGAGTGGCTTCGTAAGAAGCATTTCAAGGTCCTGGAGTGGCCAAGCCAGTCTCCAGATCTCAACCCTATAGAAAATCTTTGGAGGAAATTGAAAGTCCGTGTTGCCCAGCGACAGCCCCAAAACATCACTGCTCTAGAGGAGATCTGCATGGAGGAAGGGGCCAAAATACCAGCAACAGTGTGTGAAAACCTTGTGAAGACTTACAGAAAACGTTTGACCTCTGTCATTGCCAACAAAGGGTATATAACAAAGTATTGAGATGAACTTTTGTTATTGACCAAATACTTATTTTCCACCATAATTTGCAAATAAATTCTTTAAAAATCAGACAATGTGATTTTCTGGATTTTTTTTTTTCTCATTTTGTCTCTCATAGTTGAGGTATACCTATGATGAAAATTGGAGACCTCTCTCATCTTTTAAGCGGGAGACCTTGCACAATTGGTGGCTGACTAAATACTTTTTTGCCCCACTGTAAATTATAGGAAACAAAGCATGCAGAGATTACAGGTTGCATACAGTGATTGACATAATGTACAGACCCAGGGAACAGACACAGGCTCGGGAATAGATTCAATTATCTTTATTGTAAAGTGTAGGTGTGTGTGTGCGTGTATGTACTGTATGTGTGTATGTCTGTGATGACGTCATAGCAGGGAGTGAGCAGAGCGCCGTACAACCTGGCAACCCTATGGACAGAGTAGAGACACAAATGTTAGTACAGCCCTCCCGAAGGAATGAATTGTGAATGACTGGGGCTTACTGTCTGCAGAGAAGGAGATGCACTAAGGTCGGCGAGAAGGCTACAGCCAGGAGGACAGCGCTTGTCGTCATGGTGCCGCTGGTGTGGAGAAGGACTCACTGGAAGGAGCATAGCTGGGTCCGCCGCCAGTAGGAACGATTCCGCCGCCACAGAACTCCGCCTGTGCACAGGGGACCAGCGTAGATAAAAGGTGAGTAAAGAATGGCTTACTTGGAGTGTAGGAGATGATCTTTCCAGAGGATAAGGCTGAGACAAGAGATGACTTAGGAATGCTGGCGATGGCAGGATGATACTCAGATGTAGGCGAAGACGAGAGCAGGACTCTTCAGTCCAAGGAGACAGACGGCTCCGCGCCGATCTGAAGGCAGAGCGGCTTATGTAGCCTGAGTTTGATGGAGAGCCGGTGTGCGCGCAGCTGCGGGAGACAATGATGCAGAGTGAGCCATCACAGTGATGCCTTAAGAACTTTACTTAAAAAGCCTCAATGGTGCAGTGCTTCTGAGTTATTTGTGTCACTGTAGCGGACTTGTAACTGTTTTCTGCATTATTTCTGTGAAATAACTCCAACAGTGGGTTCACAGCTGGCACTTATTCTATGAAAGACAATCATTAATCAGTGGGATACACGCAGCAGCAGCACACTCTCTGCCCGTCTGTGCAGGGTCTACGCAGTTTTTGCTGGGAAAACCCCTGCATGCGCAATGAGCCCATTTCCCGTGTCCCATCAATTAATGACCCACTAACAACAAGGAAAATCAGAACCTCTAAATTATAAATTTGTTCCACTAACTCAAAATGAACTAGATTATTAATATTGTCACTTTACTATAGTTTTGAAGAAGTTCACTTAAAAATAAACATAATAAACATAATGCCTCAGCTACATCATCACGTGTGTCGTCTTGATGCATCTGGAAATGAAATCATCCAGGTTATGTCTAACATCAGGCTCAGGTCTATCTGCTGTCAGTCTCAGTTTAGAAGGCACTGGTCGTCGGCCTCCGTCGGTCTATGATGAGCATGGAAGAGAATCCTAAACGTCTACTCTGCTGGAACAGCACCGCCTGTGGCTGAACAGGCCGATGCCCGAATGGCAGTCCCTGTCACACAGGTTGCACTTGTGGGTGGTCTCCGTGCTGCTGGGTCTGTGGCGGTTCTTCCTGCGGGTCCTTTTTTCATCTGCTGCAGCAGTCAGTCTCTCTTCACCCGCCTTGAGCTGTCTGGTCAGGGTGCCTCTCCATTTGGAGCGGTCCGTTGCAAGGTCCTCCCAGTGCTCTGTGTTGATCTCCTGGGCCTTCATGTCTCTCTTGTAGACGTCTCTAAAGCGCAGCTGTGGGTGGCCAACGTCTCTCCTGCCAGTCGCCAGTTCTCCGTAGAGGACGTCTTTGGGGATTCTGCCATCCTCCATACGGTGAACGTGGCCTAGTCAGCGGAGCCTGCGCTGTCTGAGTAGAGTGAACATGGAGGGAAGGCCGGCGCGGGACAGAACTTCTGTGTTGGGCACTTTGTCCTGCCAGGATATGTCCAGGATGTGGCGAATGCAGCGCAAGTGGAAGGAGTTCAGTCTCTTTTCCTGCCGGGCGTATGTTGTCCACGTCTCACTCCCATAGAGCAGTATGCTGATGACGCAGGCGTTGTACACTGCCATCTTCGTCTTGACAGAGAGTTTGGGATTCTCCCACACTCGTGTGGTGAGGCGAGCGAGTGTGAAGGTTGATTTTCCAATCCTCTTTTCGATCTCTGTATCAAGGGAGAGGTTGTTGCTGATCGTGGACCCCAGGTACGTGAACTGATTCATGACCTCCAGCTCGTAGTCATCGATGGTGATGGTTGGTGGTGCTTCCGTGCCTTGCGCCAAGACGTTAGTCTTCTTCAGGCTGATGGTAAGCCCGAAGTCCTTGCATGCCTGGGAGAAGCGGTCCATCAGGGTCTGAAGCTCCTGCTGTGTGTGGGTTGCGACTGCAGCGTCGTCTGCGAACAGCATGTCTCTGATTAGAGCATCGCGTACTTTGGTTCTGGCTTTCAGGCGGGCGAGGTTGAAAAGCCTGCCGTCAGATCTTGTGTGCAGGTAGATTCCCTCTGTTGCTGTGCTGAAGGCATGCCTCAGGAGCATAGCAAAGAAAATCCCAAAGAGGGTTGGCGCAAGTACACAGCCCTGTTTCACTCCGCTGCGTATGTTGAATGGCTCTGAGACGTTGCCGTCGTGCTGCACTATCCCCTGCATGTTGGTGTGAAACGATTCAATGAGGCTTTGCAACTTTGGTGGGCATCCTATCTTTGGCAGGATCTTGAAAAGGCCCTCTCTGCTGACCAGATCGAACGCTTTGGTGAGGTCGATGAAGGCGATGTACAGGGGCATGTTCTGTTCTCTGCATTTCTCCTGGAGTTGGCGGATGGAGAATGTCATGTCTACCGTCGATCGTTCAGCGCGGAAGCCACACTGAGACTCGGGGTAGACACGTTCGGCAAGCTTCTGTAGATGAACGAGGACAACTCGTGCGTAGACTTTGCCAACAACACTGAGGAGGGAGATGCCCCTGTAGTTGATGCAGTCGCTTCTCTCCCCTTTGTTTTTGTAGAGGGTGATGATCTTGGCGTCCCTCATGTCCTGTGGTACGGCACCTTCTTTCCAGCACTAGCAGAGGACGTCATGCAATGGCAGCAGTAGGGCGGTCTTGCAGTGCTTGATCAGGTCAGGGGGTATGCCATCGTTGCCGGGTGCCTTGCCAGCGGCCAAGCTATCAATGGCCTTGCTGAGTTCGTCGATGGTTGGCTCGGCGTCAAGTTCGTCCATGGATGGCAGGCAGTCGATGGCATCAAGGGCTGATGGTGTCACGGTGTTCTGTCTGGAGTAGAGGTCAGAGTAGTGTTCCACCCATCTCTCCATCTGCTTGTTCTTTTCTGTGATCATCTCCCCAGTGGAGGATTTGAGGGGGGCTGTCTTGCTCTGAGCCGGACCAAGTGCTTTCTTGATGCCATCGTACATACCACGGATGTTCCCTGTTATGGCAGCGGTTTGAATGTCTTGGCTGAGCTGAGTCCAGTACTCGTTGGCACAGTGCCGAGCAGTCTGCTGAACTTTGCTTCTCGCAGCCGTGAGAATCTGAAGATTCTTCTCGTTTGGGTACTTCTTGTACTCAGCAAGTGCTGAGCGCTTGGCTTCAATGACGGGGGTCATCTCGGTCAACTTGGCATCAAACCAGTCCTGTGACTTCGAGGTCTTCCTCCCAAAGGTAGCCAAGGCTGTGCGGTGGATGGTGTTTCGCAGTTCTTCCTACTTCTGCTTTGCAGATTCTCCTTCTTGTGGTACACCAAGTTCCTTCTCAAAGGTGGAGGCAAACTGCTCAACAAGTTCTGGTTGGGCCATCTTGCTGGTGTCAATCCGTGCCTTTCCAGGCTGTCTAGCACAATGGAATTTCTTCAGCTGCAGCTTGACCTTGCAACACACCAATGAATGGTCTGTGTCACAATCTGCACTCTGGAATGAACGGGTGATTAGCACGTTCTTCAATGAGGTGCGCCTGGTCAGGATCAAGTCCAGCTGGTGCCAGTGTTTTGAGCGCGGATGTCGCCAGGAAACCTTGTGTTGGGGCTTGGTCTTGAAGAACGAGTTTGTGATGCACAGATCGTGATATGTGCAGAACTCGAGAAGCCACTGTCCATTGTCGTTCATTCTGCCCACGCCAAATGGTCCAAGACAGGAGGGCCAGGAGTCATGGTCAGCACCCACTCTGGCGTTGAAGTCTCCAAGGAGAATGAGTTGTTCAGAGTTGGGGATGATCCTGACAGTTGTTGCAAGATTCTCGTAGAACTCATCTTTTGCCTCTGGTGTGGCTGTCAGTGTTGGGGCATACACACTGACGAGGGTGACTAGGCCTTGAGTGGTGTTAAGGCGGAGGGTGAGGAGTCGTGCAGAGCCATTGCTGCCCGGTTCCACCATCTTCAGCAAGGTGTTCTTCACTGCAAAGCCCACTCTGTGTTCCCTGTGTTTGTCACTGCCCTTTCCCTGCCAGTAGAATGTGTAGTCCTTCTCTCTCAGTGTGCCTGCATCAGCCAACCGTGTTTCCTGGAGAGTGGCGATATCCACTCCCAGTCTCTTCAGCTCATTATTGATGATGGCAGTCTTCCTAGTGTCGTTGATGTCCTTGAGGTTAGCAGCGAGTCCTGTCATCATAGTGCGGACGTTCCAAGTTCCCAGTTTTAGAGTTGGTCTCTTTTGGTTTTTTTGTCTTGCCTGATGCGAAGGTTCTCAGCCTGCTGTTTGGACTTCTCCTCATCCCCATGCACCCAATGAGGAAAGCAAGCTGTGGTGGGACAACACCTTATTGGCTGGGGGCTGCCCAGCTTGAGGCGGGCGGTAGCTGTCCAGTGAGATCCGATGATCCCTCCCACCGTCGGGAACAACCCCTGGTGCTGCACTCTACGCCAATTGAGCGGTGGCTTATAACCGGTAACTGTCATTCCCCATGTTTTGTCTTCGCCAAAGGCGAAGCTGGAGTGTCCTCTCCAGTGATCTGGCGTTCTACCTTCCAGCGTTGGGCGTTGGTAGGATTCAAGCCTTGGCAGGAAGATATGGAGGACAAGATGTTGCCCATGCAGCATGTCCCCCCTTTCCACGTCACTGATGAATCCAAAGGAACAGCAGGGCTGCTACAGTTTGGCACCAGCGCTGTCGCAGGAGCTGCCAGAATGATGTTGAGCACAACAGAGAACTGCCTTAGGGGCTCCGACTCCGGATTTTTCCTCAGGGCTGACTCCCGAAGCCTTTCCTGTGACTGGGTGTGCCGCAAGGCAGCGGAGGTTTGAAATCAGGGTTTACCTTCCCCTAGATGGGCTATCTTCCCCGGTTGACGAGCCACCATCTACCCGAAGCATCTGGTTTTAAGGCGCCAGAGATCCACCCTTGCCCCTTCTCCTATTAGTAAAAGCAGTTCTGCCGGGCTTAGAGACTAAACCACATGGGCAGGCTAGGAGTTGGACTGAGTTGTCATAGGTTTTTCGAGACGCACGCCATAAGGAGCATTTTATGAGCACTGAGAGCTTAACCCCAGTGCCGCTCCTGGCTATAACAACCTTGGAACCTGTTTTGTCTTTTTATTATGTTGGACTATGAGTCTGGAATAAAGCTTGATTGATTTAAAAAGACTGTCAGAGTATGTTTTGGAGAAATGAACTGCTGATTCACGCTGATGAAAGCTGCAGTGTAAATATCACTGCCTAGCTGTGTGCAGCCTTACCTTATATTATGGCTTCAGTGGACTGATTACTGAATTATAACTTTTAAATACAGTGGGTTATTTTGTAAAATTAAGATAAGATAAGATAAGATAAGCCTTTATTAGTCCCACAATGGGGAAATTCCAGGATTGCAACAGCACAGGGATAGCAACACTCAGAGCAACAATCAGAAGGCAAGAAAAAAACAAGAACAGCTAGTATACATATGTACATATTACTATATATATATATATATATATATATATATATATAGACACAGTGCGGAGCATTGTGGTTGGTGAATGGCAATTAGGCAGAATTATCTGAATTGAAAATATGTAGTAAAAAAACTGCTGTCAATAAGTTTAATGTGATTTAGCTAAGTTACTATGGGTTGCGTACTTTATTCCTAAACCTTTCAAATGAAGATTTTCTGTGTGTGAATGTAAAGATAACACATTAGTGCCTTTCAGGAAATTTGAATATTGTGAAAAATGTATTTATTTTTTATAATTTAAAAAAATAAACTTTCATATGTTCAATATTCATTACAGGCACAAGGAAATATTTCAGGACTTTTTTAAATTCAATTTTGCTTATAGTTTTTGAAATTAAAATGTAAATCATGCTATTCTATTTACTGAGATGTACTAGTACATAAACATTACACTGTACTCTGAAAATTAGAGACAAAGCAGGGTGGAAAATATTAAATAAAAGAAGAGGTCTTTGTAACAAATGTAGTCAAGGTGCAACAGTCTGTTACATGAAAATATTCAATATAGTACAAATGCCATGAAACTGTATTTTTTTAAACAAAAATGAATAAAAATGCAAAGACATGCTCTCATTTTCTCATTTTTCACTCTGAACTTCTGCCTGACAAATTACTGTCAGCTAATACCAGTGAGCAACATGTTGGCACCATTGCCTCCTCTTCCAGACGGGACTGGGGTTTCATGATTGAATTTAAATAGACTAGTGCATGCCCAAGGTCTATGCCAAGGTACTGGAGAGGAGAGTCTGGCCGTTGGTCGAACCTCGGATTCAGGAGGAGCAATGTGGTTTTCGTCCTGGCCGTGGCACATCGGACCAGCTCTTTACCCTTTCGAGAATTCTTGAGGGTTCATGGGAGTTTGCCCAACCAGTTTACATGTGTTTTGTGGACTTGGAGAAGGCATTTGACCGCGTCCCTCATGGTTTTTTGTGGGGGGTGCTTTGGGAGTATGGGGTATCGGGCTTGTTGTTACGAGCTATTCGGTCTCTGTACGACCGTTGTGAGAATTTGGTTCGTATTGCCAACACTTGGTCGGAGTCATTCCCAGTGAGAGTTGGACTCCGCCAGGGCTGCCCTTTGTCCCTGATCCTGTTCATAATTTTTATGGACAGGATTTCTAGGCGCAGCCAGGGAATGGAGGGTGTCATGCTTGGTGACCACAGGATCTCATCTCTGTTGTTTGCAGATGATGTTGTCCTGTTGGCTTCATCCAGCAATGACCTACAGCTCTCGCTGGGACGGTTTGCCGCTGAGTGTGAAGCGGCTGGGATGAGAATCAGCACCTCCAAGTCCGAGTCCATGGTCCTCAGCCGGAAAAAGGTGGCTTGTCCTCTCTGGGTTGGGGACAGGCTCCTGCCCCAAGTGGAGGAGTTTAAGTATCTTGGGGTCTTGTTCTCGAGTGAGGGGAAAATGGAGCGAGAGATTGACAGACGGATTGGAGCAGCAGCTGCAGTGATGCGGACGTTGTACCAGTCTGTTGTGGTGAAGAGGGAGCTTAGTTCTAAGGCAAAGCTGTCGATTTACCAGTCAATCTATGTTCCTACTCTCACCTATGGTCACGAGCTTTGGGTAATGACCGAAAGAACAAGATCGCGGATACAAGCGGCTGAAATGAGCTTTCTCCGTAGGATTGCTGGACTCACCCTCAGAGATAGGGTGAGGAGCTCAGTCATCCGGAAGAGGCTCAGAGTAGAACCGCTGCTTCTCCACATTGAAAGGAGTCAGTTCAGGTGGTATGGGCATCTGATTAGGATGCCTCCTGGACGCCTCCCACTTGAGGTATTTCAGGCACGTCCCACTGGGAGGAGACCCCGGGGCAGACCCAGGACTCGGTGGAGAGACTATGTCTCCCAGCTGGTCTGGGAATGCCTTGGTATCCTCTCTGAAGAGCTGGAGCAGGTGGCTGGGGAGAGGGAAGTCTGGGCTTCTCTGCTTGAACTGCTGCCTCCGCGACCCAGACCTCCGGAAAAGCGGTAGAAGATGGATGGATGGATAGTGCATGCCCGTAGAACGCAAGTATTCCTGTCTGAAACGGGTATCCCAATCAGGCTTTACAGGCCCAAATGTAGGCTGTGTTTGAAAGTGGAATACAAAGAGGTGTAGCCTGTATGTAGGCAATCACATGTTAGACTTTGACAAATATAAAAGGGAGTAAATGGCACTAAGATTTATTTGATTATGTGAATATTAATTACAGAATACCTAAACACTGAAAATGAATGGGACATCCAATATTAGTGACTGTTTCAGATCCCTTGTTTATTTGCTTGTCAGATCAGTTATTTGTGTAATCTTTTATCACTTATATTCATAATAGTGTATCTTGACCTTTGGGGAATGGAAGTTGTTCAGTCATCATTCAAATTATTTTAGTTTATATCACTGTTCAGTGATGAGTTCAATGTAATATTGAATTTCTTCTGTGTATCATCAATAAACTCATGCGGTACTATAACCGGATGCGCTTACAAATATTTGAGACCCATTGTAGTGCATAATTTTATATATTTTTTTTTTATTTAAGTTTTTGTAAAGGGTATACAGGTCATTACAGCATTGCATTGTTTACATTTTCATCACATGTTCCCTTATTTTTTGCTATTTGACAACATTGGTAGGATAGTTATTACAACAACCCCCCCCCCCTTTTTTTTTAAAGTGAAAGAAAAAGTGAAGTTAAGGAGAATTAAATAAAAAACAAACAAACAAATGAATAAACAAACAAACAGAACAGCAAAAAACAAACAAACAGAAAATTAAGTAATTAAAAGTAAAAGAGCAACTGAGTAGCGTTGGAACAAAGAGCGGGACCATTATTGAAATGGTATTTGTCAAAGATTAGTTCTAATGGAAGACACATATGCGATCCAGGGTTGCCAAAAGTTTATGAACCCATCCATGTCCTGTCTCAGTGCGAATGTCAACTTTTCCATCGAGTAAATGTCTTGAATCACGTTAATCCAATCTTCAGGTGTAGGACAGTCCTTCAGCATCCATTTTTTAGTTAGGGCTTTTTTACTTGCCAATATTAAAACATTGAATAAGTATTTATCTCCTCGTCTTTCCAGTGAGTCCGGTAATAAACCCAAATACAAAATTACAAAAGAAAAGGGAACTGTTATTTTGAATATTTTCCCCAATATTGTCTGTACGTTGGACCAATATTGGTGGATAACTGGGCATGACCAAAACACATGAAAATGATTTGCAATCTTTTCACCACACAAGCGCCAACAGTTCAACCCCTTATGGGTAAATTTGTTTTGTGCAGGTGTTCTGAAAAATCTTACCAAGTTTTTCCATCCAAATTCTCTCCACTGCAGGCATGGGGTACTTTTCCATTGCTGTTTATTTAGCTTTTCCCATATTTCCAATTGTAAAGTGAAATTCCCCTCTTTTTCCCATCTCTCTTTTATATACGATGTGTTGTCTCCTTTATAGTCTTGAAGACCTTGGTATATTTTAGAAATGTATCTGATCCCTGGGATCCCTTTATATGCCATTAAGAAGACCTTCAGAACACCTGACTGGGCCCTTTCCAAATCCTCCTTTTTAAATATATTGTTTATGTGGTGTCTAAGCTGAAAGAACCTGTAAAGATCTTGATTTATTAGACCTTGCTTTTTCAAATCTTCAAAACTTCTTAAAGTTTGCCCCTTAAAAAAATCGTAATATTTTATCAGCCCTTTCTCTTTCCACTCTTTAAATCTAGTGTCTGTTTTATTGGGGGTAAAGTCTTGATCATAGGCAATCCATTGCAGAAGTCGATAGGGCTCTTTAGCTTGATTCTCTCTGACTATCTTAAACCAAATTTTTAGCGGGGTCTCTATCCACGGGTTAGTGTTATTCAGGAGTTTAGTTAAGGCATTGTTCCCTATTATCGCCTGTAGGGGGATGTCACTTGTTATTTGGCATTCCATCTCCTTCCATTGTGCAGTGTAGACTGGGTTACATATCTCTACTAAAGTTTTAATTTGTGCAGCTATAAAATAGTCCCTGATATTTGGCAGTGCGAGCCCACCTTTGTCTTTGTTTAGCTGTAGGGTTCTATATCTGATTCTAGGTCTCTTACCCTGCCATATGAATCTAGAGATCCTTCTGTCCAGTTCCTGCCATGTTTTTTGGGAGGTTCTACCGGTATTGTTTGGAAAAGGTATAGAAGACGTGGAAGTATATTCATTTTGACTGCTTCAGTTCTTTGTGCGGTACCTAAGAATGGTATCATATTCCATCTTGCTAGGTCAGATTTTATTTTTGTCACCAGTGGATCATAGTTTAGTGTTATAATTTTGTCGAGTTGTTTCGGGATATTGACCCCCAGATATTTCATAGATTCCAACTCCCAGTTAGTTTTGAGTTCATTTAGTGAAAAATGATTTGGGTCATAGGTGAATGTTAAAACTTGGGTTTTATGCATGTTTAATTTGTACCCCGATAAATCTCCATAGTCTGAAAAAACTGAGATTAGTTCTGGTAGAGAAGTGTCTGGCTGCCCTAGGTATATTAAAATGTCATCAGCAAAGAGTGCTATTTTATGTTCTTTCTGACCAAGTGTAATACCTTGAATTGCTTGATTTTGTCTTATCCATTGGCTCAGAGGTTCTATGAAGATTGCAAAGAGCAGTGGAGACAGGGGGCAGCCTTGACGACATCCTCTTTCCAGCTCAAAAGATGATGATAAATTACCGTTAATCCTTATTTTAGCTGTTGGTTTTTTATATAATGCCTGTATAGTTCTAATGAAGTTGTTATGAAAATTGAAACTGGATAAGATTTTATAGAGGAAAGACCAGTCAACCGAATCGAATGCTTTTTCAGCATCTAATCCCAATATGACTGCATTTAAGTTATATTTTTTTATATGATGAATTATGTGTAAAGTGCGTCGAATGTTGTCTTGTGTCTGTCTTTGTCTTATAAAACCTGTTTGGTCTAAGTGAATTAAGTCTGTCAGTATGTTTTCTAACCTTTTGGCAAGGATAGTGGTAAAAAGCTTATAGTCCTGATTTAATACACTGATTGGTCTGTAGTTGGAGCATTCTAGTTGATCCTTTTCAGGTTTAGGTATAACTGCAATGACCCCTTCTCTCCAGGAGGGGGGGATTTCCCCTGTGTGGAGGACATAGTTAAATGTTTTCAGGAGGAGAGGAGATAGTTGCTGTTTAAAGGTTTTGTACCATTCTGCTGTATAGCCATCTGCTCCTGGGGATTTGTTAGCTTTAAGTTTCATAATTGCTTTTTCCAATTCTTTAGGTTGTATTTCTGACAGTAGGGTTTTATTTTGTGATTCCGTAAGTTGGGGAAGGTTTAATGTGTTTAGGAATGTCTCGGATGCGTTTTTATGTTTTTTGTGGGAGTATAAGTTCTTGTAGTAATTCTCGAAGCTTTTAAGAATATCCTGAATTCTGAATTTTATTTCCTTTGATACTGGGTCTCTGATTTTGTAGATTGCTCTTTCCGTTTGTTGTTTCCTCAATTTATAGGCTAGTAATTTTGCCGATTTACTGCCTGCTTCATAGTGTTTTTGTTTCAGAAATGTAAGTTTCTTCTGGATTTCTATTGTGTAGATCTCATTTATTTGATTTTTAATTTCTTTGATCTTGAGCGAGCCATTAGAATGAGTGTTATCTTTGTGTTCTTTTTCTAGGTTCTTGAGCTCTGACTCTAGTGTGATTAGTTTTTCTTGTCTCAGTTTCTTTTGGGTTGCCAGTTTTGCAATAATTTTTCCCCTTACTACAGCTTTGCACGCATCCCACAGTATTAAAGGGGATACTTCTCCATTATCGTTTTCTTCCAAATATCTGAGAATATCTGATTCCAATTCATCTTTCAGTGGCCCTTTCCGGACACTTGAATTCAACCTCCAGGAAAATGTATTATTTGTGTATTTTTGGATGTTTAAAT
Organism: Pholidichthys leucotaenia; assembly: GCA_020510985.1. Lineage (NCBI taxonomy): Eukaryota > Metazoa > Chordata > Actinopteri > Cichliformes > Pholidichthyidae > Pholidichthys > Pholidichthys leucotaenia. The sequence goes on from CM035837.1 coordinate 145,288,199, forward strand.
CCATATAGATCGGACTGTGGTCGGAGAGATCCATCAGTCCTATTTTACATGTTTTTACTCTTCCAATGTCTCTATTAAACATAAAAAAGTAATCAATCCTTGAGTAGGATGAATGTGGCGTTGAATAAAAAGTATAATCTTTTACATTGGGGTTGAATTCCCTCCATACGTCACAGATTCCCATTTCTTTTAGTAGCATCCGAGTATTCCTATTTTGGGTGTTATTTTGATGTGAAGAATTACCTGTTGCATCCCAGTATGGATTCAGTCTTAGATTGAAGTCTCCACCACATATCACTAAACCTTGGGCTTTAGTTATCATTAGGTCGAATACATTTTTATAAAATTTCCATTTAGCCCCTGGTGGTGCATATACATTCAGCAGGGTGATATCTTCTCCCTCTAGCTGCCCAGTTACCAAACTATACCTCCCTTCTTTATCTTTGTGTTCTGATTTTTTTTCAAATGTAATTTTGGTTGATATCAATGTCGCTACTCCCCTCCTCCTCCCTGATTTATATGAAGATGAAGAGATCATTTTAAACCCTTGTCTACTGAGTTTAGTGTGTTCCACGTCTGTTAGGTGGGTTTCTTGTAAAAATACTATTTCTGCTTTGTTTTTTTTCATTTTGCGTAGAATCTTGGATCTTTTAACTGGATTCAGGATCCCTTTTACATTATATGAGGCTATTTTGGTTACACCCTGTTTCTCCATTGTATTTTCTTATTTAGTATAACAGTGTGGTGGCCCTCTTTTTTGCTACTCAGAAACTGAAAGAACATTAAGAACATAAAAAACATTAAGTACATAATGTACGAAACTTAAAAAAAAAAATTGTCAAAAAAACTTCCTGAGCTGGGGTCTCTTTAAAGACCCTGTAAGAGCCCTGATGTAGTGTGGGCTCTGAGGGAAATTCCTCAAACTCTGTTACGTGTAGAGGGCCCTCTCTTACCCCTGTAAGTTGTCCCATGTTTTTAACGTGAATTTCAGATCCCAATCCGAATTTGTAATGATTTTTTTTTTTTTTTTTTTTTTTTTTATGCCTATACCCTATGAGCTTGTGTGCACCCTCCCACCCCCATCACAGCAAACATTCACTCTAATACAGTATTTGTTAGTGTGGGGAGAACATGTGGGTCATTGTTACATTTCTATTTTAACATGATTTTTTTTTTTCCCCCTTTAAATTAAGAAGACATTTGTTTCTAATGCTAAAACTGCTCCATGAAAGGTTTTACCACATGCTGATTCTGCATCTTCTTTAATGTTTGTTACCTTGTAGGAGGGGGGATGGAAGTGCAGAGTGACTGAAGAGAGAAAGAAAAAAAAAACAAAAAACCAAAAAGGTCGCTATTCCTTTCTGGAACTGGAAAGCTTATCTTTGTAGCTCTGGGGCTGGGTGTTCCCGCTGCTGGCCCGTGGATTTTGAAGGTCTCTGAGTGGACCACGTTTGAGCTCTGATTTTCTCGCTCAGATCCGCTGCGGGTTTAAACACCGTTACCGGGAGTCCTCTTCTTGCCATGTCAGTTGTTGCTTCTTCCGCTGAATTGTAGAGACATGACTCTTCCCCGTAAAAGACCCTTAGCTTCGCCGGAAATGGCGTCTGAAAGCGTAGATTCTTTTCCCGTAAAACCTTTTTGGCGTCGTTATATTCCCGTCGCTTTTTAAGAACTTCAGGGGCGTAATCGTGTTCCACGAAGACTTTTCTTTCTTGATGCATAAATCCTTTCTTCTGCCAAGCCCGTCTTACAACTTCTTGTTTTATTTTGAAGTCGGAGAATCTTACCAAAACTGAACGTGGGAGCGCTTCCGGGGCTGGCTTTGCGGCTAATGTGCGATGTGCCTTTTCTATCTTCAAATCGGTGGATTGTGGAATATCCAACTTCTCTCTCAATAAGGATTCCATGCATTCTGCCACTGTGTTGAAACCATCTTCAGCTCCTTCTTTCAGACCGTGAATTCTGATGTTGTCTCGTCTCTGTCTTCCTTCTTGGTTGGCTAGCTTAGCCTCCAGCCTTGACTGTTTTCTGTGTAAATCCAGTACAGAATCTTCAAGCACTTTTATTCTGTCTTCAGCTTCCAAGATTCGGTTTTCGGCCTGGTCCATTCTGCTGTTCGCCCTTTTTAGATCCTCTCTGAATTCAAGAAATTCGGCCCGAAATCGTCGTAATTCGTCAAATAGCGATTTCAAGCTAATCCTTTTGTTAGCTAGGCCCAGGCACTCGTCTTCTGAACGGAGGTCCTCTGGTTCCGATTCCGCGGCCGCTGTGCGTCCTGATCTGGGGAATGTCAGTTTCCTCTGCTTTTGGTTAGGCATGGTGTTATTGTCTTTTGAATTTTAATCTTCCAAAAATCCGTTAGGCCTGATTTTGAGGAGGTTTTCCTTGGATTGAGTCTGGGAGTTTCACCGTTAGGTTGCTATCACCATGGCGTCCAGACCGGAAGTCATAATTTTATATTTTAGCAATATTTTGTTATTAAAAGGATTTTTAAAAATTTTAATGCTAAGATTGAGGCAGTGCTTATATCGTCGCACTGGAGCGATACTGAGGCCAAATAATGATCTGAACCTTGAGGGCGTTTATTCTGTCCTGATAATACGGCTGGGTATTGTAGACAGATAGCGAACAATAAAGACAGCAGGCTGATTCCAGGTTGACTGATTTACTGAAATCGTTTTTGTCTTGTTTGTTTTTGTAAAACTGAAACACAATGAAATATACATAATACAGAATGTTACATAAGAAATAATAATACAACACTCTGTATATAAACAGTTTCTCTTATTACAGGCACTTAACTCAGGTAAGTAATTTGCTTTCCAGATTCAAACTGAGGTAAGTATTTCACAGTTTCCACAGGTTACAAAGTTAAGGTAAGTTAAATCAGGTAAGTATTACGAAATTATACTAACACATTTTTATTTTACAGAGGACAGCTACACAGCTAAGTAAGCAGGTAAGCATAGCCAAATGAATAGCTAACTAGCTTTCACACGAAGCACCATTACAACACAATATAACTTGGGCTAACAAAGGGCTAAATGACTCAGCAGTTAGCTAAGTACCATTGCAAACGATTAGCCATTAACACCTTTTAATCGCGATCTTTTTATAGCTTAAATTTAGCGTTTTTAACATCATATTCCAAACCATGGTCATCTTAAACAAGTATTACAACAATTTTCAGCATTAACTTACTGTTGGTTCCACTCCTAGGTTAGTACAACCAAATTTCTGGCGAGCACATTTTCACATTGCTTTCATCACGGCAGATTGAACAAAAAAAAGGGTTTATGCAGGAAACAGGAAGTAGCTACAATTAAAGGTGCAGTAACGTAAACCACCACTAGAGGGAACATAACCCCACCCAATATCTGACAGGTCAGCACACTCCCCGCTTGGTATACATGTATACCACTATTTACTCTTCTCTAGTGACATCAATAGCACAACATCAGAGATGGGTCTAAGGTACTCTTTAACTACCCCTTGGCTAGAGGTCTTAACTGTGACCTTACGGACCTTGTTGTCTGAACTAGGAATGGCCTTAACTATTCGCCCTAGAGGCCACATGTTGCGCTTTGCTTGATTGTCCTTTATCAAAACAATGTCACCTTCCTGGAGACTGTACTTCTCGGAGGTCCACTTCCTCCGTGGTTGAAGTGTGGTCAGGTACTCCAACCGCCACCTCTTCCAGAAGGAGTCCGCCAAGCTCTGGACCTGGCGCCACTGGACCTGGCTGAGGTGATCCAGGTCGAAGTCTCCCAGGGGTGCAGGACTGACACTCGCCTTCTGGGTGAGCAGAGTGGCAGGTGAGAGGATTTCGGGTACCTCTGCATCGTTGGAGACTGGGACTAGTGGGCGTGCATTTATGATAGCCATAACCTCAGCCATCAAGGTTGTAAGGACTTCATGAGACAGTCGGGTAGCACCATCCTTCGCAAGCAGTCCATCCAGTATGCGTCTTGCCACTCCAATTAACCTCTCCCAGGCTCCACCCATGTGTGAAGAATGGGGAGCATTGAAGGTCCATGTACATCCCTACTCTTGCAGATAGTTCTTGATCTCAGGATCGTCAGTGTTGATTTGAAGCTCGCGGCATGCACCAATGAAATTAGTGCCTCTATCCGACCTTAAGTGCTTGACAGGTCCACGGATGGATAGGAAACGCCTCATGGCGTTGATGAAGCTTGAGGTCGACATGGATTCAATAACCTCAAAGTGCACCGCTCTGGTGCTCAGGCAAGTAAAGATGACTGCCCACCTTTTGCTCTCAACGGCACCACCTCGTGTCCGCCGAGTGGTGACAGTCCATGGGCCAAAGACGTCGAGCCCTACGTGAGTAAAGGGGGGATCCGTTGCCAGCCTATCTGCCGGCAGATCTGACATCTTCTGCACTTCTCTCCATCCTCTCAACTTCCTACAAGTAACACATTTGAAAATGATGCTGGAGATGAGCTTCCTACCTCCTACTATCCAAACACCAGCGGTACGCAGTGCACCCTCTGTGAAGTGCCGACCCTGGTGGGCTACTTTGTCATGGTAGTGTCGGACCAGGAGAGTGGTCACATGATGGCCGGCTGGTAGGATGAGTGGGTGTTTCTCTTGGTCTCCCAAGTCTGCCCTGCGTATCCGACCTCCAACTCTGATCAATCCATTCTCATCGATGAAGGGGTCAAGCTTTGCAAGGGAGCTTTGACAGTGCACTGTGGAACCCTGAATTAAGCATTTCAGCTCCTCTTCATAAACATCCTCCTGTACAGCCTTGAAGATTTTTGTCTTTGCTTGGGACCGCTCTGTGGCGAGAAGCTGGCTGCATTGATGCCATCCCTTGCAACCATCACTATTCTCTCCAGAGAAAGACTTGGCTACATGAACAAGAAGTGCCATACCTCTTACTAGGCTCTTCCAAGAAGAGAAGCGTTCAAATCTTTCTGAGCCAAGAGGCTGTTCTGTGACTTTGGTAAGTAGACAGGTGGCTTGTGGCCTAACTTCTTTGTCTGTGTCTGCATCAACAAGCTCAAACATTTCAACCTCCTCAACCTTATCCGTGGCTGACTGCCTGAGAAACTGGGGACCGAGCAACCAGCTGGAAGATGAAAGTTGAGCTGCTGAAAGTGGTCTGGTTCCCTGGTCTGCAGGGTTCTGGTCTGTCAAGATGTACTGCCACTGTTCTGGTTCAGTAGATCCACGAATGCGAGCTACTCGGTTAGCTACGTAGGTGTAGAACCTTTGTGAACTGTTGTGAATGTAGCCCAGCACAATGCGGCTGTCAGTGAAGAACTTGACTGCCTGTAGCTCTATGTCTATCTCAGACTGGATCACTTCTGCCAGCTCAACGGCCAAGACAGCTGCACACAACTCCAGGCGTGGAATGGTGTGCATGGGGTAAGGTGCAAGTTTTGATTTACCCATAACAAATCCTACGTGCCATCTTCCTTCAGAATCTAAGGCACGCAGGTAAGCTACGGCAGCTATCGCTAGAGTTGAAGCATCTGCGAAAACACAGAGTTCTATCCTGTTACAGCATGACAAGGAGGTAGGTAGGTATGATCTGCTAATGCAAAGCTGCTCCAGGTCTGTTAAGGAGTTGATCCATGTTCTCCAGTGTGCCTCTTTCTCTGGTGGGAGAGGCGTGTCCCACTCATACTGTTCAGAGGAGATGTCTCACACCAATGCCTTTCCCTGGACAGTGATGGGAGAAGCGAATCCAAGGGGATCGTAAAGACTGTTTATGGTGGACAGCATGCCTCTCCAACTAAATGGCTTAATGTCTCTTGAGACTCGGAATGTGAAGCTGTCAGTCTGGAGCACCCAGTTCAGGCCTAAGCTCCTTTGAAGGGGCAATAGGTCTGCTCCCAGATCGAGATCTTTCAGGTCACTTGCTCGTTCCTCTACTGGGAAAGCCTCCATGACCCTCGGACTGTTTGAGGCGATCTTGTGGAGTTTTAAGTTGCTCTCAGCTAGCAGAGCCTTGGTTCGCTGCAGGAGATCGATCACCTCATGCTCCTTGGCCAATGACGTGAGCCCATCGTCGACGTAAAAGTTCCTGAAGATGAACTCCTTTGCATCACTACCATGCTCAGCTTCTCCTTGCTCTGCAGCTCTCCTCAGCCCATAAGTCGCTACTGCTGGAGACGGGCTGTTGCCGAATGCATGCACAGTCATCCAGTAGTCAATGATATCCTTGTCTGGATCATTGTCTTTGTGCCAGAGAAACCTGAGGAAGTGGCGGTGGTCCTCTCTGACCTTGAACCCATAGAACATTTGCTCTATGTCAGCGGTAGCAGCAATTTGTTCTCTTCTGAACCGTAATAGGACTCCTATTAGTGTGTTGTTCAGGTTGGGTCCACTGAGAAGCACATCATTCAATGATGTCCCCTTGTACTCCGCGCTGGAGTCAAATACAACTCTTATTTTCCCCGGCTTCTGGGGGTGGTATACGCCAAATGTCGGCAGATACCAGCACTCCTGCCCGAGCTGTAGTGGAGGAGCTGGCTCGGCCTGTTGGTTGTCAATGACCTTTTGCATAAAATCAAAGAAGTGCTGTTTCATGTCAGGTTTCTTCCTGAATGAGCGTTGGAGGGATTGGAGTCTTTGAGCAGCCTGCTCTCTGTTGCACGGAAGACGCTTACGAGGAGTATGAAAGGGTAGTGGCGCCACCCAGTGGTTTTCATTGTCCATATACACCTCGTCTTAAATTATTCTCAGAAACTCACTGTCATCTACTGACATGGCTGGTTTGTTGTCGGCTGGTGTTGTCTGGAACACACTTTCACCAAGACCATCCCTACATGTCTCTGGAATGGCTTCCTCACTGCGAGTTGGGAACTGAAGGCTGCACTGAATCGGTTCACTGGGTCTCTCCTTGATGTGAATGCTGTTAGTGCAGGGCTTAAAGAAGGAAGGGCGTCCATTTTGGAGGACATGGGTCTTATAAGCATTGACTTCCTGAGTCTTGTGAGCGCCACCCAGACACAGCTCTCCCACTATGACCCAGCCGAGATCAAGGCGCTGAGCGTATGGCGAGTTGTGTGGTCCGTTGCGCTGCTCTCGCACCTTGTGCAAGCTCAAAACATCTCGGCCTAGTAGCAGAAGAATGGGTGCACTGTTGTCAAGTGCAGGGATTTTGTCAGCCACTGGTCTGAGGTGAGGGAAATATTGTGTGCACTCAGGGGTCGGGATCTCTGACCGGTCACCAGGTAAGTATTCACACTCCAGCAATGTGGGCAGTGTGACCTTGGTCTTCCCATCGAGAGATTCCACAATGATGTTGGTTGCTTTCCTTCCTGCAGTCTCCACTCTGCCTGAGCATGTTTTTAGCGTGTAGGGGGATGCCCTGCTGTTAATACCCAACAGACTGAAGAACTCAGATTTCACTAAAGACCTATTGCTTTGGTCATCGAGTACAGCATATACTCTGTGAGACTTGCTTGGATTATCAGCATGGGAAACCTTGACCAAGCAGATTTTAGAACAGGATCTAGGCTGGGGTGCATCGCCACATATCTCTGTGCACTTAGAAGTGACAACAGGAGTTGCTGCAACTTCACTCTCCCCGCTTTGCTCCCCTCCTTGCTCCCCGCTCTGGTCATTCCCAGGTGAGTGCCCAGCCTGCCCATGAGGCGACCATGGTGCTGGACCAGGATGCATCGCTGAAGTGTGCTTGTCACTCTCACACTCTCTGCATTTGAGTGCGGTCTTACAGTCTTTGGCAATGTGCTTGGTGCTGGCACAACATCTAAAGCAGATCAAGTTCTCCTTTAAGTACGCTTTCCTCTCATCCAGGTGCTTTCCTCGGAACCCACGGCATTTTGTGAGCGGATGTGGTTTGTTGTGGATTGGACATTCTTTGTCCGGTTCAGTTTTCTTCACAGATGTGCTGTCCTGAGATGCACCACCTGCGGCTGTGACATCAGTTTTCCTCACTGTTACAGCGGATTTGTAGATGTGTTTTTGGTCTTTCTCACCTTTTGACTGATTGGGAGTAGAGGAAAGGTTGAATGCGAAACTGGGGTCATTGCGAGTTTTAGCTTGAGAACATACAAATTCCACAAAGTAGCTGAATGATGGGAAAGGCACATGATAAACTTCCTTGTACCTGGATCCCTGTGTCATCCAGCGTTCACGAAGTGAGAATGGAAGCTTCTCCACAATTGGATTTACCCCTCGAGCTGTATCAAGATACATGAGCCCAGGTAAGAATCCCTCTGACTTAGCAGCTTGTAGCTCTTTTAACAAGTCTCCTAACTCTCTGAGCTTGTGTGTCTCTTTGTTAGAGATGACTGGGAAGGCGTCCAATTTTTTCATTAGGGCACTTTCAATCACCTCTGGGCTTCCATAAGTTTCCTCCAAGCGCTCCCATACCGTCCACACACCTAGTCTAGGATTGTTTACATGCACAGACCTGATCCTCATGGCTTGAGCTGACAACTTGGGCCCCAACCATTTGATCAGTAGGTTGAGCTCTTCTTGCTCCGAGAGGTTAAGCTCCTTTGTGGCTGCTAGGAAGGAGGCCTTCCACGCCCAGTAGTTTTCTGGGCAGTCGTCAAAGGTAAGGAGTCCTGAGCTCACCATCTCTTTTCTCATGAGATACTGGGCCAAGACATGGGTTTGTGTTGATGGAGGTGAGGATTTGTTTCCCTGGTTGGGATGAGAGGCTGGAGGGTTAGCTGCAGTGTCTTTCCTTTTTTATGTCAGGGAGAACAGGTGAATGTTCCTGCTTTGGAACAAATGGCTTTGGGGCAGAATGAGGAACGTTGTGTCCAACCATCATGGGCTTGTGTTCATTTCTGTCCACGAAAGACTCATACAGTGAATCTTGTTCCTTAATGCTAGAGAGGTGTGAATTCACCGGTGCTTGATGATCAATTTGTTGCTGTGGAGTTGGGCTTGGTTGCAACCGTGGTGCATGTGCATCGAATGGCTGTGTTTCCACGTAGCGTTGTGTGCGTCTCACTGGATCATCAAGGGCTAGATTCTGTAGCTCACCAAGAGAGTCGCTGTGTCTTGGATCGAGCTCTGCTGCTGCAGCTTCTTCCAATATAGCTGCCTCTCTTGATGCTGCAGTTGCTTCTTTCTCTTGTTGTAGCACGTGAAGATTTGCGTCTATTGAAGCCCTTTCTTTAATCATGGCAGCCTCTGCTGAAGCCCTTTGTTCCATTATGGCAGCTTCTACTGAAGCCCTTTGTTTCATCATGGCTGCCTCCTTCTCTGCAAAGGATGCTTTGACTTTAGCTGCTTCAGCAGCTCTGGCTCTTGCTGCAATGATGCTGACAGATGACTGGGTTGATGCTCTGGAGGACTTGTGTGAATTTGAGGCTTGAGACCTTGTCTCCAACTGAGACGGACGGTCCTCCTCGCCAGCGTGGCTCATCTTGGCTTGCTTCTGTGTGCTGTTCACCGTATTTCAGCTGCCTATCCCCGCTGCGTGGTCAACATTTTACTATTCTGTCTACAATACCCAGCCGTATTATCAGGACAGAATAGCGTTACTGACAAAGACTGAGCGCCATCGCTCTATTGTAAGCGTTTGTTTTTCATTCATGTGAGAAGATTATTTATTAGGGCCCGAGCCACTGACAAAGTCAGTGGGTGAAAGCCCTACTGTTTCCGCTGCATTTATTATTTTTCTGCCTAAACGATCGGCTTTTTGACCCTCTAAACGTTCACCAAAATGTGATTTTTTTTTTCACACACCTCAGACCTGGTGAAAAATTTGATAAACTGGAAAAAATATGTGCCCCCCACTCCCAATTTTTGTGTGTGGGGCCAAACATACAAGGTCAATGGAGACTGGCGACCGTAAAGTTTGTCGTACAGACACGAAATTTGGGTGAGGTGTGCATCACCTCAAGACATGCAAAAAACATAAGTGTGACCCTGACCCACGGCCAACAGGAAGTCTGCCATCTTGCCTCAAAGCCACCCCACCTCCAGTTTTGTCAAAAACCACCCTTCGCATTTGAACGAACTCCTCCTAGTCCTCCTTTTTTTTTGCGCAAGATGGCGCCCACAGTGGTCACCATGGTGCTTCGCTGCGCCCTTTGTTTGTTTTTGTTTGTCAATTGTGTGTCTGCGAGCTCTTATACCCGTGAAGAGCTTCTAAACATCAGGACTTTCACTCCCACAGACCTACTCCCAGTTTTTTTAGCTCCTGCCGCCGATCTGGTTCATTGCTTGGCTCGAAAAGTGAGACGGCGAAAGAGAGGAAGACGAGCGGGCGCTCTCGTCCGGCTCCGCAGGAGAGGCACGCGCACGGCTTTGCCTGGCATATTTCTGTCCAATACCAACTCTCTCTCTAACAAGGTAGATGAACTGAGACTGCTGATGCGTTTTAAGGACCTCTCTTCCTCGGCTGCCCTCTGTTTTACCGAGACCTGGCTCAGGGAAAACACACCGGACAGCGCGCTGCGCCTCGAGGGATTTCAGCTGTTTCGTGCTGATCGTGACACAGAGCTCTCCGGTAAATCCTCAGGAGGCGGAGTCTGCTTTTACATCAACAGCAGCTGGTGCTCTGATGTAACGGTAATTTCCCAACACTGTTCTCCCGCCCTGGAATTTCTTTTTATTAACTGCAAGCCATTTTATTCCCTGCGGGAGTTCGCCTCATTCATCCTCGCCGCTGTGTACGTCCCTCCCGACGCGGACACGCGCGAAGCTCAGCGCGTGCTCACGGATCACATCCAACACACGGAGCAGATTTTTCCAGACTCTCTGGTTATTGTGGTTGGCGACTTTAACCAGAGCAATCTGAGCCACGATCTCCCCCGCTACAAACAGTTTATTAAATGCCCCACCAGAGGAGAGAACACGCTGGATCACTGTTACACTACAGTGAAGGACGCATATCGCGCTGTTCCCCGCGCTGTGCTCGGACTATCTGATCACGTGATGGTCCACCTCATTCCCACATACAGACAGAGATTGAAGCTCACTAAACCTGTTGTGAGCACTACGAAGAAATGGACCAGTGAAGCTGAGGAGAAGCTGGAAACGTGCATGGAAATAACTGATTGGGGCATGTTTAAAGGAGCCACGCATGATCTGGATGAATACACGGACACTGTGAACTCTTATATCCACTTTTGTGAGGAGAGCATTCTTCCATCGCGCACCAGGGTGAGGTACTCTAATGACAAGCCCTGGTTCACAGCTAAGCTCAGACAGATCAGGAAGGAGAAGGAAGCAGCGTTGAAAAGTGGAGACAGGGGCTGCTACAGGGAGGTTAAATATCGGTTTAACGGAGAGCTGAGGAGAGCTAAATCTGTGTATTCTGAGAGACTCCAGCAGCAGTTCACTGCTAATGACTCGGCTTCTGTGTGGAGAGGACTGAGGCAAATGAGGCAAATGAGTTTTTTTTTCCTGCAATCAAAATTTCGCTCACTTACTGAACGAAAATTTGATAAACATGTTTTTTTTCTCTTGCCTACTGTGTCATTATCCCTTCTCCTTTTTTTTTTCTTTCTTCTTTATGACTGGCGCCTAGCGGCTGCCCCGGCCTTGGATGCGCTCTGCAGAGCGTGCCCAAATGCCAAGTCACGTTTCGTTACCTTGTATTCATACATGTGTAATGACAATAAAGTTGAATCTCATCTCATCTCATCTCAAATCACCAATTATCGGCCTCAGGCTCCTAAAGGTCAGGATGACACAGCCCTTTGTCAAAGACTGTCCCAACACTATGCCCGTTTTGACACCTCGTCATCTGTGTCCAACTCCCCCCCTCCCTCCAGCTCCACAGCCTCCACGATCCATACTTCATCAAAGGCGCACCCCCCCTCCTCGCCCCCTGCCCTTGTCATCAGTGAGCAGGACGTGCTCAAACAGTTCTCCAGACTGAACCCGCGCAAGGCCCCCGGTCCGGACAGCGTGTCTCCCTCCACCCTGAGACACTGTGCGAAAGAGCTGGCTCCTGTCTTCACAGACATTTTTAACACCTCCCTTAAGCTATGCCACGTGCCGACCTGCCTCAAATCCTCCACCATCATCCCTGTCCCCAAGAAGCCACGGATCACTGGACTTAACGACTACAGACCTGTAGCGCTCACCTCTGTAGTCATGAAGTCCTTTGAGCGCCTGGTCCTCAAGTCCATCACCACCCCCCTCCTGGACCCGCTGCAGTTTGCCTACCGAGCTAACAGGTCTGTAGACGACGCAGTCAACCTGGCCCTCCACTCCATCCTGCAGCACCTGGACTCCCCGGGAACCTATGCCAGGATCCTGTTTGTGGACTTCAGCTCCGCATTCAACACCATCCGCCCCGCTCTGCTCCGGGACAAGCTGTCCCTGCTCAACGTGCCTGACTCCCTCTGCAGGTGGATCACCGACTTCCTGACGGACCGGAGGCAGCATGTGCGGCTGGGAAAGACTGTCTCAGACTCTGCTAGCATCAGCACCGGATCACTCCAGGGCTGTGTACTTTCCCCCCTACTCTTCTCCCTTTATACCAACTCCTGCACCTCCAGCCACCAGTCTGTCAAGTTGATCAAGTTTGCGGACGACACCACCCTCATCGGGCTCATCTCCAACGGCGACAAGTCCGCCTACAGGAGAGAGGTGGCCCAGCTGGCGTCCTGGTGCAACAACAACAACCTGCAGCTGAACGCTCTGAAGACAGTGGAGATGATTGTGGACTTCAGGAAAGTCACAACCCCTCTGCCCCCCCTCACCCTCACAGGCTCTCCCATCACCACTGCAGATTCCTTCCGCTTCCTAGGCACCACCATCACCAGGGACCTCAAGTGGGAGCCGACCATCAGCTCCCTCATCAAAAAGGCCCAGCAGAGGATGTTCTTCCTGCGGCAGCTGAGGAAGCTCAAGCTACCCACCAAGATGTTAGTGCAGTTCTACACAGCCATCATCGAGTCCATCCTCACCACCTCCATAACCGTGTGGTACGCAGGAGCCACTGCCAGGGACAGACTAAGGCTGCAGCGCGTCGTGCGCACTGCTGAGAAGGTGATCGGCTGCAAGCTCCCATCTCTCCAGGATCTGTACATCTCCAGGACCAGGCGTGCTGGCTGGATCATAGCCGATCCCTCACACCCTGGTCACGTACTGTTTGCCCCCCTCCCCTCAGGTAGAAGACTTCGGTCCATCCAGACTAAAACCTCCCGCCACATGAACAGCTTCTTCCCCTCTGCCATCAGACTGCTGAACACTAAGTGACTTATTGACTCTCGTGCACTATGTACAGCAGCTCAACCAGACTCATGTCAATCATCACTGTTTTCTTCCTGCATTACCGACTGCACTATATGGTTCTCCACATTATCTGCTGCTCGCTAATATATTTTAACTGCTGACTAGTATTACTCACTCTTATTCTACACTTTATTGCATGTATAGTTTATTTCTTTTATTTTATCATGTTTAATGTTGCAGCATTGCACCGAGACAAATTCCTAGTTTGTGTACTACATGAACAATGGCAATAAATCTGATTCTGATTCTGATTTTGATTCTAGGGGCCCACTCCGATTGAGCTCATTTTCACGTGGAGGCATCTATAGGCATGGGCCATTAAAGGTTGCATAAGTCACAGTAAAAAGCTCAAAGGTGTGGCCAGGGCGCCATGGTGAAATTTGACTCCGCCCCTTACAATATCAGACAGCTGTAACTTGAGCAAAACTTGTCTAATGTCCACCAAAGTTTCCATGATGGACAATAGTCCTGCCCCGAATGCGTCTATATAAAAATACATGACAAACGATATAGCGCCACCTTGTGGTTAAAAGAAGAGTTGCTGAAAACTGTTTTATTTATTACTCACACGCTGCTTGCCAGAATGATGTGAAATTTTTTGAGGTTTATCAGACCACATGGATGATCATAACTGCTCATCAACTTAAGCATGGCGTTACTGCTGTTACCATGGACACGCCCCCGTCACCATTCAATCTGTGATTTTGCTGGGAGGGCTGGGAACGACCTGGAGTCATGAAATCTGGAACATAGGTCGAGGTGACTGTAGTATGTAGTCCTATATTGGTGGGCAACACATAACTGATAGGTAAGTGTTGGCACAGCAACATGGCGAAGGATGACTCCTCGCCATGGAACATTGGACAGTTGTAACTTGGACAAACTTTGTATGATTTTCACCAAATTTTCTATGATGGCTATTAGTCCCACCCCGCACGCTCCTATGTCAAAATAATTTGCAAAAGTTATAGTGCCACCTTGTGGTTAGAACAACGGACACTTGTAACTCGGACAAACTTTGTACGATTTTCACCAACTTTTCAACGATCAATATTAGTCCTGCCCCAAATGCGTCTATATAAAAATAATTAACAAAAGTTATAGCACCACCTAGTGACTAAAGGAAGAATTGCTGATTTTTTTTTTCATTTTTCTCTCACCAGGTGCAAAAATGACATGAAGGAATGACTAGAACTCACTGACAGTACATGTACATAGTACAGAACTGTTTCCATGGTGACCGACATGCTTCAATGGCTTCCTCGCCATGCAAAACATGAGAGTTACAGCTCAGACAATCCTCGTCTGATTTGGACCAAACTTTGCACAAATCATACTAATCCCACTCTGAACACGTCTGTATATCAATATTCACAAATTGTCACAGCACCACCTACTGCTGACATGAGGTACTGCACAAAATTGTATCAACTTTTGCGCAAAGACCAGTAGTCAGAATGACATAACATTTTCACAGGTTTCTCAGAGTGCATTGGATTACCCTCAGTGGAAGTAACTTTTGTCCTGCGATCATCACTGTTGCCATGGAAACCCACTACTCACCATTCAATACATTTTTTACTTTGTAAGGTTGGGAAAATCCAAGTGTCGCGAAATGTGGAACATAAGTCAAGGTGACTCTCTTATGTAGTCCTATATGGGTCTGCAACATGTACCTAACATATAAGCGCTGCCACGGCCACATGCCAAAGTTTCTCTCCTGGCAATACGTTGGACAGCTGTAACTTGGACAAACTTTGTCCAATTTACCCCATAATTGCTACGATGGATCTTAGGCCCGCCCTGCATGCTCCTACATAAAAATGATTGACAAAGTTATAGCGCCACATACTGCTCACAAGAAAGTACTTCGCCAAACAGTTTTCTTTTTTATTCAAGCAGCGCTGGCCACGATGACAGGAAATTTGCCGGATCTGACGAGCAGTGGGGTCCGCAGGAGCGTGGGGAGTGAGGGCCCGCTTACAGTCGCTTGCAGCTTTAATTATTATTATTATTATTATTATTATTATTATTATTATTATTATTAAGATAAGATAAGATAAGATAAGCCTTTATTAGTCCAACAATGGGGAAATTCCAGGATTGCAACAGCACAGGGATAGCAACACTCAGAGCAATAATTTAGAAGATAAGAAAATAAGAGCAGTGAATATACATATGTACACATAAATATATAAATACAGTGGGGAAAAAAAGTATTTAGTCAGCCACCAATTGTCCAAGTTCTCCCACTTAAAAGATGAGAGAGGTCTCCAATTTTCATCATAAGTATACCTCAACTATGAGAGACAAAATGAGAAAAAAAAATCCAGAAAATCACATTGAAGGATTTTTAATGAATTAATTGGTAAATTCCTCAGTAAAATAAATATTTGGTCACCTACAAACAAGCAAGATTTCTGGCTCTCACAGACCTGTAACTTCTTCTTTAAGAGACTCCTCTGTCCTCCACTCATTACCTGTATTAATGGCACCTGTTTGAACTCGTTATCAGTATAAAAGACACCTGTCCACAACCTCAAACAGTCAGACTCCAAACTCCACTATGGCCAAGACCAAAGAGCTGTCAAAGGACACCAGAAACAAAATTGTAGACCTGCACCAGGCTGGGAAGACTGAATCTGCAATAGGTAAGCAGCTTGGTGTGAAGAAATCAACTGTGGGTGCAATTATTCGAAAATGGAAGACATACAAGACCACTGATAATCTCCCTCGATCTGGGGCTCCACGCAAGATCTCACCCCGTGGGGTCAAAATGATCACGAGAACGGTGAGCAAAAATCCCAGAACCACACGGGGGGACCTAGTGAATGACCTGCAGAGAGCTGGGACCAAAGTAACAAAGACTACCATCAGTAACACACTATGCCGCCAGGGACTCAAATCCTGCAGTGCCAGACGTGTCCCCCTGCTTAAGCCAGTACATGTCCAGGCCCGTCTGAAATTTGCTAGAGAGCATTTGGATGATCCAGAAGAGGATTGGGAGAATGTCATATGGTCAGATGAATCCAAAATAGAACTTTATTGTAAAAACTCAACTTGACGTGTTTGGAGGACAAAGAACACCATACCTACTGTGAAGCATGGGGGTGGAAACATCATGCTTTGGGGCTGTTTTTCTGCAAAGGGACCAGGACGACTGATCCGTGTAAAGGAAAGAATGAATGGGGCCATGTATTGTGAGATTTTGAGTGAAAACCTCTTCCCATCAGCAAGGGCATTGAAGATGAAACGTGGCTGGGTCTTTCAGCATGACAATGATCCCAAACACACCACCCGGGCAACGAAGGAGTGGCTTCATAAGAAGCATTTCAAGGTCCTGGAGTGGCCAAGCCAGTCTCCAGATCTCAACCCCATAGAAAATCTTTGGAGGGAGTTGAAAGTCCGTGTTGTCCAGCGACAGCCCCAAAACATCACTGCTCTAGAGGAGCTCTGCATGGAGGAATGGGCCAAAATACCAGCAACAGTGTGTGAAAACCTTTTGAAGACTTACAGAAAACATTTGACCTCTGTCATTGCCAACAAAGGGTATATAACAGAGTATTGAGATGAACTTTTGTTATTGACCATATACTTATTTTACTGAGGAATTTACCAATTAATTCATTAAAAATCCTTCAATGTGATTTTCTGGATTTTTTTTCCCCATTTTGTCTCTCATAGTTGAGGTATACCTATGATTAAAATTGGAGACCTCTCTCATCTTTGAAGTGGGAGAACTTGCACAATTGGTGGCTGACTAAATACTTTTTTGCCCCACTGTATATATACACAGTGCGGAGCATTGTAGCTAGATGGAATAAACAGCATAACCGTCTATTTAGTTACCCTACATGATATGAATATGTACCCATACATATTGTCACCCTCTGTAGCGACTGATATTGTCCTAGTTGTATACTGGAGGGGACCATTTGTGTAAGTCTGTTGCGTCTTTTGCATTCAATACTATTAGGTTGTCACGTTTTTTTGCTATCTCTGCGAGCAGCCCTGCTTAGGTTATACAGTCTGACAGCCGTAGGTAGGAAGGACCTGCGAAACCTCTCGGTCACGCATCTAGGATGATGTAGTCTACTGCTAAATGAGCTCCTCAGTGCGTTCAGTATGTCCTGCATACGGTGAGACTCGGACTCCAGCAGAGATGACAGTTTAGCCACCATCCTTCTCTCTCCTATCTCCTCCACTGGGTCAAGGCGTTGCCCCAGGACAGAGCTAGCTTTCTTGATCAGTTTGTTCAGTCTCTTCCTATCGGCTGCTGTAATGCCGTTGCCCCAGCAGACCACTCCAAAAGTGATGGCTGATGCCACCACCGTGTTGTAGAATGTCTTCAAGAGCACCCCTTGTACACCAAAAGACCTGAGCCTCCTCAGTAGGAACAGCCTGCGCTGTCCCTTCTTGTAGAGTGCGTCGGTATTGTGTGACCAGTCTAGTTTATTGTTCAGATGAACACCCAGATACTTGTAGGATGTCACCATCTCAATGTCTGTTCCCTGTATGTTTACTGGTGCTGTGAGGGGTTGTCCTTGCCTGCGGCAGTCCACCACCAGCTCCTTAGTTTTCCTCGCGTTGATCTGGAGGCAGTTCCGATGGCACCTGTCCACGAAGTCCTGGATAAGCCCTCTGTACTCAGCTTCATCTCCATTGGAGATGAGGCCAACGATCGCAGAGTCATCAGAGAACTTCTGTAGATGGCAGTGTGTTGTGTTGTGTGAGAAGTCCGCAGTATAAAGGGTGAACAGGAAGGGAGCCAGAACCGTTCCCTGGGGGGCCCCCGTGCTACCGATGATCGTGTTGGACACACAGTCCCGGGTTCTCACAAACTGAGGCCGGTTTGTGAGGTTGTCCAGGATCCATGATGACAGGTGCTGGTCCACCCCTGTGCACAGCAGCTTGTCCTTCAGGATCATCGGTTGGATGGTGTTGAAAGCACTGGAGAAGTCAAAGAACATGATCCTCACCGCATTCCCGGGCTTCTCCAGGTGGGAGAGAGAACGGTGAAGGAGGAAGATCACCGCATCCTCCACCCCAATGCCATGCTGGTAGGCGAACTGGAGTGGATCCATCGCTGGTCCCACCAGGGGGCGGAGGTGAGCAAGGAGCAGTCTCTCCAGGGTCTTCATCATGTGGGACGTCAAGGCCACTGGTCTGTAGCTGTTCAGGTCTTTGGGGTGGGAAGTCTTTGGTACAGGTACCACACAAGATGTTTTCCACAGCTGTGGTACCCTCCCCAGCTTCAGGCTCAGGTTGAAG
Organism: Pholidichthys leucotaenia; assembly: GCA_020510985.1. NCBI lineage: Eukaryota > Metazoa > Chordata > Actinopteri > Cichliformes > Pholidichthyidae > Pholidichthys > Pholidichthys leucotaenia. The sequence goes on from CM035837.1 coordinate 145,306,679, forward strand.
ATGTACTCCACAATCCCACACAGCTGGTCTGCACAGGACTTGAGGAGCTTTGCGCTGATGCCATCCGGTCCCGACGCCTTCCTCGCCGTGATCTTCCTCAGCTCCGTCCTCACCTGGGTCTTAGTCAGGGTCAGGTTGGGGGGCTGTGTGTTGGGAGTGGGGGGGTGTTGGTGGAGTGGGGAGTGGGCAGCAGGACTCGATGTCTTTAGAGGCAGCAGTGGTTGTTGTGCAGTCAGGGGGGAGGGCAGTTGGTCAAACCTATTGAAAAACAGATTCAGATTGTTCGCCCACTCCCTGCCCCCCGTGGCCTGGGGGGAGGTATTCTGGAGCCCATAGATGGTTTTAAGGTTTCTCCAGACCCTGCTGATGTCGCTCTGTTGCAGCTTGTCCTCCATCTTCTTCCTGAAGCTGTCCTTGCCTTCTCTGATCTTTCTCCTCAGCTCCCTTTGTACAGACTTCAGCATCTCCCTGTTCCCCGACCTGAAGATCCTCTTCTTCTCTCTCAGAAGTGTTTTTATCTCAGGGTTGATCCAGGGTTTGTTGTTTGAGCAAAAAACCCTGGATCACCCCTGGTTACACAATTTAAAAAAAAATAAAACTATGACAAGGTATGATTACAAAATGCATGTGGATTACTAAAAACAAGTACAAATAATGGAATCAGCCTCAAATTCTTTCAATTTGGATTTAAATGCACTCAGTGAAATCAATTCTGTCATTTTCCAGTTATTATGCTGCATGTTCCATGTAATTTGTGTAGAACAGACAAAAGTCCTTTTCCCTATTTCGGTGCGAGCATTCGGAATAAAGAGCAACAGACAATCCTGTGAACAAAAATCATAATGACCAATACTTCGCGATGCAATCAGATCACAAATGTAGAACGGCAGTAGACTGAGAACTGCCTTGTAGAAAAAGGTGCACCAGTGGCTAAGCCTTTGGGCAGCCAAAGAAGGCCATTCCACCCTACGGTATAACTCACAATGATGTGTCAAATGTTTACAGTTTGTAATGAACCTCAATGAAGCATGATAAACAGAATCCACCATACTAAGACATCCAGCAGTCTATGTAGTCTAGCGTTTAATCTGCTCAGTGCCCTTGGTGCAAAAACACTCGCAGCGGTGTGTGTGTTTGGTAGCTGCGCTCACAAAAAATTTCAACTTTTGCAGTACCGCAGTGCTCATCAGTGACATACCTTTCTAATCAGCTGATTAGCATTAGACAAAGTATACGATGATCAATATTTAACAGCAGAAGCTTAGACGTAGGGCTGTCACGGTGGAGGAATTTACCCTGTAGTGGCGGTGGATAGCTCAACACAGCAATATATGGTATTATTGCAAAGGTTTTTGGGACCCCGTGGTCGTGTAATTTAAACAGGGTTCATAACTTATGTGGCAAACGATGGAAGCTGTGAGAAACTCACTGCAGCTCCACTCTGAAATTGTGCATGTGTGACAATTGTGTGGTGCTCCCGTCATCTTAAAGGCATGAACTGCTGATTCTGTTTAAAAAACCAAAAAAAAAAAAAAAAAAAAAACTTGATTATTTTCATAAAGCAGTAGCGGTAACTCCAGTATTTCAACTACATGGTGTGTGGACTGGTTGGAGACTGCAGCGACATTCGGCTTATTTAAACAGAACAGCCTCCATACAGGACTCTGCATGGCTCTTGTCTCCGTGATTTTTGCTGCTGTCCAAAAAATCATGTTCAAACAAGCAATGCACTATGCAGTAGTTGTTTCGCTCTCAGAACTCAATTGCCAGGATCATAAACACTCTGCTCAGAAGGAAATAACATGCTTTGTGCCCTTTCAGTGCTCACTGTCACAGCTGTATTTAGCAAGCAGTCCATTTAAAGAGTCCCCCACACGGTGCTGGCAGTGCTTCCACAGTTCCTCAGTCTGTCATGTCGTCCCCATTGTAAGTGGCCATCACAGTTTAATTTATGTTGTCACATTGGAGCATGCATGTTCCAGGATTTTTGTGCCCTGGAACCTGTATAACCGGTCACATGACCATGTTTGCCGGGTTACATGAGCATGTGTGCTCTGGAACCTGTATAAAAGCACATGCTACACCATTGTTTGGTTAAAGGTCTGATGACAGGATTTTGACTTCATCTGACTTCATCTGCCATGACTGGCGCCTAGCGGCTGCCCCGGCCTTGAATGCGCTTTGCAGAGCGTGCCCAAATGCCAAGTCACATTTCGTTACCTTGTATTCATACATGTGTAATGACAATAAAGTTGAATCTCAATCTCAATCTCAATCTAATTTTGCAACACATAATTTCAATATGACGAAATAGGTTGGTCTGTGCAGTTCTAAGTCAAACAGGCTTTTTTTTCTCGCGAATATCCAACGTTTTTATGAGCGCCATGTCACAAATTGCATCAGTGGCTGGAAAAACCCCCGGCCATGTTGTGACTTCAGCGACGGAACACAGCGCTCGGCTGCCCATTGTACACGCAGGATGGAAGCGGTAGAAAACATCGATGATGGTTCCAGCACATGTAGTCTGGAATTGGTTTGTGTTGTCCAATCTTCAGACGATTATAGTTCAGAAGAATTGGATGACAATGAAGAATCTGGGAGCATCAGACCTTATAGGTTTGAGCCATGCCAAGTGGGCATTGTGCCTAGCGAGTCAGACTCAAGAGAGTGACGATGGAGAGGCACACATGCCCGCCGCAGCAGCAGCAACAAACACATGGCAGGGGAACACCGAGTGTTATGCTTTTGTTACAGATATTGCAACAAATTATTTGTTCATAAATATAATTTATTTAAACCCGATTTTTCAATGAAATCATAGCATTGTATTCTCTGTGGCTCAGGCATCGGGTTTATTATGTATTATATTTTGAGTTCTTGTTTTTGTTTTGTACATGTGTTTTATGTGCGTTTTGACCCACTTTCAGGTGGGCACTGTCAAAGATTCACCAGTCTGACCACACGCCCTCTCTCTTTGACAGTCAGCTGTTCATGTTTTGTGTGCATCATCTGCAGTGTTGTTAGCCAGCCAATATTGCCAACACTATCACAACATGTTAGCCACTCCACACAGCCGTGGTTCTGTTGTGCCTGAAGCGATGTCGGCCCTGGGGCACAACCATGGTTAACATATCTCCTCTCCATGCGTTCGCTGGGCGATGTCAGCCCCGAACGTCAACTGTAAGTGTTTCTGTTTATTTTTGTAAGTCTTCACCTTTTTCGGAACTGTTGTCATCAGTCTTATGCTCAAAACGTGGTGAATCCTGCGCGTACATCCATTCATCCTTCCCCTCCTCGTGTGCTCCTTGTCATGACCCTCCATGCGCTCTTACGCAGCATATGGAGAGGGAGGATGAAAAAACGAAGATTTATGTGCAGGGTTCACCACAGCACATTTAATACAGAAAGACAGACAATTCCCAAAAAGGTGAAGACGTAAAAAAAACACAAACACACTTACTGATGGCGTTCGGAGGCCGGCATTGCCCAGCGAACGAATGAGAGGAGACGTGTTAGCCACAGGTGCGCGCCAGAGCCGACATCGCTTCAAGGACGCACGAGAACCACAGCGAACATGGAGTGACTAACACGTCGTGAGAGTGCTGAAAATACTGGCAGACTAACAGCACAGATGACAATACTACGGACCAGCAGTGCGTGACTGGCAAACGGCTGCTAAGTACACACACTGCTGGTGATGGTGGGATGAGAAGCACCTGGGTGAGGACTGGGAAAGGTGATCAGTAGGAGGTGGAATCAGCTGGTGATAATGAGACAGAGGATGTGGCCGGACCGGCAAGCATCAGCATGCGCACACAGAAAGTAGGTCAAAGCGGCCGTTTAACAGCTGCCGGCCAGACACTGTCTAAGGAGAGGAAAGCACACTGAAATACATACTATACATACATAAACAGCGGCACCTAAACCCGCAGAGAGGTCTGGACTGAGCCAGGGGAAACCAAGCCGGCTCGGCTCCTGACACTCCTCCTGTGTAAAAGCGCACGAGGAGGCTTATGACAGTTGGAGCTGAAGCGTGTGATGTGGTCTTTCACGGCCTGCTGTTTATCTAAGCCTGCAACACAACGCAAAGGCATAGCCGTAAAATTAAAACAAGAAACCAGCAAAACTGTGAGCGTCAAAGCTGCTGTCATTCCAGTCAACAACACCGGCATCAGTTCTGTCGCTTACGTCATGGTGGTGTCGCCCTTCATTTGGTGGGCGGAACCACAGTCCAGTCAGCGGCTGTGGTTTTTTGATGATAACTAGTTTATGCAGGCGCGGCTGTAAATATTATATTGATCATCGACAATGACTTTTGGGTTTACACAACATGCTAAAAAATGTCAAAATCGTGTCATCAGACCTTTAACTTCCATGCCAGAACTGCCATGAAGGAAAGCCATCATGCTGGGTTAGAAGTTGTATCTGTTATGTCCTTGATGAGAAATTTGCACCCTTGATAGGCAAAGCGAGGTATTTTTTGTATCAAATATGTTTTGATTTTTGTATTGTTAAATACTAATAGTTATTGTGACGTTGGAATTAAAATGTGTTTTAAAATAGAAAAACAAAGATGAAATTATGGAAAATTCAATATGTAAGTTGTAACTTAATGTTTGAATGAATTAAATAATTGAATAAGATGTGTATTTATATACATTTTGTAATGTATTTTGTTGTGTTTTTATAGTTTCAGTGTTCTACAAGGAATAAAAGATTTGACACCGGTTGAGCTCCATGCTGATTATTTTGCCGAGGACTGCTACACCCATCATCCCGGTTATTGTTCTCTGTGTCCCCACTTGGTCTGCTGTGTGAGTCTCGTGTGTATCCCCTGTACTTGGTTACCTATCGCTCTCAGTCCCTAGTGTCCATAGTCATAGCCACTTTTCCTCATGTGTTGCTGCTTAGCCCCTGATTATTTATCCCCAGCTGTCCCATGTTCCCCTGATTATCTGTTTCCCTATATACAGACATGGACAAAATTGTTGGTACCCCTCTGTTAATGAAAGAAAAACCCCCAATTGTCACCATGGGTTGAGGTGCCGTCTCGGCACTCAGCCCATGTTTTCCCTCATCCCTGCTTCCCATTGAGCAGCGTCTCAGCAGGCTCCCAGCTGGCAGCATTACGGACGGCTGGGGCCAATTAGTCCTCATCAGCTGGGGCGCTGCCAATGAGGATAAATAGGAGCAGCCTCGATGACTCGGGGCTGCGACATAAGCACTGCTAAGCTGAAGCCCCTTCGTCTGGTGTCAGCTTCTACTCCCCTTGCAGCATTCCTATGTTTGTATCCCGCTGTGAGTATGCATGTCTTGTTACCCCCATGTCCGGTACGAGCTTCTTACCTCTGCGCTGTGCAACCTGTGAGTGTACGTCTGCATGAGTATCTGTGCTCTCCTCATCCCTTATCCCTCAACCTTAATAAAACATCTCGACTCACTGGCTTGTCCCTGGCTCTGATTGCCCGGCACCCTAGAGCCGGGTATGACAGTATGTCGCAGACAGAAGAGTTACCGGCAGCCGTGAGTCGCCGTGGAAATGTACCTTTCTGTCCGGGTGTCAGCGCTGCTAGCATGCCGTTTCCCAGGAGTCACTTCCGGCGCCAGGGCGACGAGCTGAGGTCCATCTCGGAGGCTGTCGACGGGACGCTCTTCACCCTGCACGACGCCTCCACCGCGAGACGCTGGCATCCGGGCCGTGCTGAGGAACTCCTGGACTGTCACCCTCATTTTGTGTACCATTTGGAGGACAGCGCCAGGATGGACGCCGCAGGTACACAGCGAGAGAAGCTCCACGGGGTGGATGGAAATCCCGGCAGGAAGTCGAAGTGGGCGACGTCTTTCCCCGCTTCGGAGTCCCGTTCCTGCCGCCATTCCAGTCCGGGAGTTCGCGCCAACCAGATGACTTCCCCCGACCTGCGCCACGTCACTCGGGATTCCCTTCAAGGAGCCGCAGCTGACAGCAGTTATGTCTGGGGTCGAGTGGCTGTCGCGAGCTCTACTGTGTTTCCTGCCACCACCTTCTGGCATGTGGCGGCGGCAGTGAGGTTGATGGAGAGGACTTCAGGGCTACGAAGCTTTCCCGTGCTCGGCGCCTTCCTCGCCTCGATCTCTGATCTGGAGCGGCGAATCCTGGGTTTCCCTCTCGCTTCGTTCCCTGGGAATAGCCGCCATCACATCGCCGAGTCACCTCTGCACGAACCTCGTCCGGATCCAGTTCTGGGCTATCGCCAGGACCGTTCCTCCCACGCAGCTGTCATCCCTTCGCCTCGTCAGTGTGGAGATTCTACAGCCTCGTCCCCTGAGCCTCGTTCCCCCGCTGTCATTCCTGGACATTCGGGCTGGCTCACCCCGGCTGTTTTCCCCTCCTCCTCGACGCGCTTCCTGACTGCTGTGTGTGCCTGGAATCCCGGCCTGGTGAGCTCTCTGCTGGAGACAACGCGAGCGATCCTCAGACGAATTCCCGGGGGGTCCTCCGTTATCGCCGGGCGGGGAGAGGAAGAAGCAGAATCCACTACAGCAGGCGATACTCAACCTCCAGGGGGCAGGCAAGTCATTGTTTTTTCACACCTGCTTCATGATTTGCTCTGTCACATCCCTGGAGGAGAAGTTCAGGGTTCGCAGCTCCCTGAACTCTCCCCACCTGCTGTAACCTGTATTCCTAATCCCGCATCTTCTGTGTCTCTCTCCGCCGAGCGGTCCCCGGCTCCGGGTCAATGTGGTGGGATATGGAGAGGGCCTGTGGTTCCGCAGCTACATTGCGGACGGAGGAGGGGGACTGACTGCTGCGTGGAGTCTACGCCAACGACTGAGCGTCCCCGGGTCTCCACGGAGGAGCGGTTCGGTCCAGCGGGACGAGATTCTTCTGGCTTCACGCCGAGTGGATCGTCGGCGGGGTTACCTGAGCTGGAGGGATCTCAAGCTGCGCTGACCATCGTGCTGGCTGCGGGGCCCGACGCGGCTAGATGGGAGCCTGACAACGACCTCCTGACGACGGATCCTGGATCTCCGCAGTCCTGGACGGCGTCAGAACCCGAGATCAGGTGAGTGCTCTCCTTTCTTTTCTCTCTTTTTATCTTTGAGCACTTCAGCCTATCTCCAGGGGAGGCGAGCAGGGTGCAGTCGCCCGCTGCGTCTGAGCTCGTCTTGCCGGGTTCTGGCGCTGCCGGTGATCCTGATCCCGGTTCTGTTTTCTCTTCTGAGCCTTCTTCCAGGGTCACCGGCAAGGAGTTGCTGTTCCTCGTGGTGGTGGAGGGTCCGGGTTCAACGTTGGAGGTCGGTTCTGGTGCAGTGTCCAACGTGGGTTCGCCCGAGACCCAATCGGGGTCCAATGTGGGTTCGCCTGAGGCCCGATCGGGGTCCGACGTGGGTGCTGCCCCAGTGTTGTCCAGGTCCGGTGAGGAGGTGGCCGTTTCCCTGCGGCCTGACGCCCGCCGCCCTCGTCATCGGCTCTCCCCTGAGCCTCTTCCACCGGGATCCGCTCTGACCCTTCGTCCGTCTCAACGGTCCTGGTGGTTGAGTGATGCGGGTCGACGACCGACCCACAAGACTTTCGGTTCGGTGATCTGGTTCCCCCCACTGGTCTGTGTTTGCCTCTGGGCGGCCTGGTTCGGCTGCCGGTGGACTGGATTCCTGGGATTTGGGTCCGGAGTTCGCCGTCCGAACATTTTTCTTTCCCTGATTCGCCAACGGGACGATGGGCGGCGAGATCTCCGGAGCCATCTTGGCTATTTGTGGACTCTGCCTGCCATATTCCTCGGGTGTCACTTTTTCTTTTATCACTGTGAAGGTCACTCGGGTGTAATGTTTTGTCCTGTTGGTGGATATGTTTTTATAGTGCTGTGTGTTTTCCATCTCTCATGCTCAGCATTTTACTTTTTGTACCATGTTTTTAGCCTCATTTTTTCATTGTGGAGTTATGTTTTGTTTCCTTTCAGACCATACTCTGCAGTTATCCATTCATTCCAGTCACTTTCATTTCTTTAGGTGACTGTGGGTATTTATATATTCGTGTGTGGGTTTTTCTTTGCCTGCACTCAGTATTTCTTTTTTATGCCCTGTTTGTTCATTATAGAGTCATGTGCCTTGTTTTCCGTAACACCATGCTCTGTAATTGTCCATTTGTTCCAGTCACCTTCACTTTTCTTGGTGACTGTGTGTGTATGTACTTATATTAGTGCTATGTATTGTGTTTCCCCTTTATTTAACCATACTCAGCATTTTTTGCCCTGTACCTTTTTGGTGGTTTTTTTTCCTTGCTCTGGGTCACGCATTGATGGTACTCTCTGGGTAGTGTGTAACCGGCGTGCTGACCCAGTTCTTCTCCCCATCTGTACCTGGGTTAATTATTCCCTGTTTTGTCAGTATTGTATTTGGTTTTTTTTTTTTCTCCCGCTACCCTACATTGCCCCATTGGTGTTGTCCTTCCCTTGGCTTCTTCCCCTCTGGTCCTGCCTCCCTTCATCCCACCCTAGGTGGGGGGGGGGGCGGCTGGGATGTTCCTGGTCGTTCAGGAGCCCGACCTTGGGGGGGGGGGGGCTCTGTCACCATGGGTTGAGATGCCGTCTCGGCACTCAGCCCATGTTTTCCCTCATCCCTGCTTCCCATTGAGCAGCGTCTCAGCAGGCTCCCAGCTGGCAGCATTACGGACGGCTGGGGCCAATTAGTCCTCATCAGCTGGGGCGCTGCCAATGAGGATAAATAGGAGCAGCCTCGATGACTCGGGGCTGCGACATAAGCACTGCTAAGCTGAAGCCCCTTCGTCTGGTGTCAGCTTCTACTCCCCTTGCAGCATTCCTATGTTTGTATCCCGCTGTGAGTATGCATGTCTTGTTACCCCCATGTCCGGTACGAGCTTCTTACCTCTGCGCTGTGCAACCTGTGAGTGTACGTCTGCATGAGTATCTGTGCTCTCCTCATCCCTTATCCCTCAACCTTAATAAAACATCTCGACTCACTGGCTTGTCCCTGGCTCTGATTGCCCGGCTCCCTAGAGCCGGGTATGACACCAATGGTCACAGAAATAACTTGAATATGACAAAAGTTGTAATAAATAAAAAATTCTATGAAAATTAACCAATGAAAATCAGACAATGCTTATGAATTGTGGTTCAACAGTTATTTTAAAAATCAAACTCATGAAACAGGCCTGGACAAAAATGATGGTACCCTTAACTTAATATTTTGTTGCACTGTAGAGACTGGGTTAATCATCTCAGACTGGATGCAGAGGGTAAACAGAGAAGGACAATGGCTATGGAGATTATGGTGAGGTGGCAGGAAGACGGAGTTGGGGGGGAGAAGGGATGAATGTATCATGATGTGAGATGTCATGCAGATGTGAGATGGGTGGTTGGTATAAAAGGAGAACCCATGGTGTATTGAGACATGCTTTTCTGTGTATGACTGATGTGAGAGTGAATAAAGTTGTCTGCTATATGAACCAGTCTCGCTATTTACACTCTCCACACTGGTGACCCCTTGACGAATTATGGAACACGAGGCAAGAACCCCAGAGACGGCCCAAACGGGAACCCCCAGCAACGCGTGCGCTGTTTCGGTCAAACTACCGGACTTTTGGCTGCACGACCCGCGGTCTTGGTTCCACCACACCGAGACTCAGTTCGCCCTCCAGGGAATAACGGCAGATGACACCAAATATTACTATGTGGTTGCAGTGCTGGATGCTCACACGTCTCAGCAGGTAGCAAGCCTGCTCCAACAGCCTCGAGTCCACAACAAATACGGGACTCTCAAGGCCGCGCTGACCCGGCGCTACACACTCTCGGACTGTGAGAGAGCAGAGAGGCTCCTGAGGCGCTCCGAGTTAGGAGATGGTTCGGCGGTCGAACTGATGGAGAAGATGTTGGCGTTAATGGGCACGGACGACGGGCTTTTTCTGTTTGCCCACCTTTTCCTCCAGAACCTCCCAACAGAGGCGAGAGCGGTTCTTGCCAATTCGCCGTTGCTGGCCGCGCGTGACTACCGTGCGCTAGCCCAGGAGGCAGATCGGATCATCCTCACCACCAGAGCCCTCACAGTGAACACGGTGGCGGCGGAACCCAGCGAGACGACCAGCAGAGGCGAGGAGCTGCCGATGGTAGCGGCAGCGGAGGCCAGGAAGCGCCAAAGAGACATGCTGTGCTTCTACCACCGCCGCTTTGGAGAGAACGCATGCAGATGTGCGCCACCGTGCCAATTCAAGCGCTCGGAAAACGCCAAGGCCGGCAGTCGGTAGCAGCTGCAACCGCCGGTGAAGAGAACAAGCTGCTGTACGTGACTCGGGGAGATGGTTCCTCGTAGACACCGGAGCCCAGAGGAGCATCATCCTGCCGTCCTACGCCGACCGGCTAGCAGGACCTAGCGGCCCTGGGCTGGTAGCAGTAAACGGCTCGGGCATTAAGACTTTTGGTGAGAGAACACTGACTTTATCCCTACAAGGCCGTATGTACGAGTGGACTTTTGTCATACCAGCACTGAGTTTCCCAATCCTGGGAGCTGATTTTCTGTGTGCACATGGGTTACTAGTCGATGTTGCTAACAGGCGCCTGGTTAATGCACTGTCTTTTGATTCTCTCCCCTGTACAGCTTGAGGGGCCGGGCCAATAACGCAAGCCAACGTCACAGCTCCAGGTGGTAAGTTCCACACTCTGCTCACTCAGTTCCCAGCACTCATGGTCCCGACGTTTTCAGCGGCCATCGCTAAACACGGGGTGGAACACTTTATCACCACCACCGGGCCACCCGTTTTCGCACGACCTTGGCGCTTGGACGCAGCTAAACTGGCCATAGCGTGCGAGGAGTTTGCCAACCTGGAAAGGTTGGGCATCATCAGGTGATCAAACAGCCCATGGGCATCCCCTCTACACATGGTCCCTAAGTCCGAGGGATCGTGGCGACCGTGCGGAGATTTCCGCAGATTGAATAACGCCACAGCGCACGACTGCTACCCGATTCCCCATATTCAGGATTTTTCCATTCACCTTGCCGGAGCACGCATTTTTTCTAAAATAGACCTGGTCCGCAGTTACCACCAGGTCCCAGTGCGCGTGGAAGACATACCCAAAACAGTGGTAATAACTCCGTTTGGCTTGTTTGAGTTTTTACGCATGCCCTTCGGATTAAAAGGAGCGGCACAGACATTCCAACGCATAATGGATGCGGTGTTGCACGATCTCCCGTTTGTGTTCGTCTACCTGGATGATATCCTGGTGGCCAGTGCGTCCGAGGACGAATACGTAGCCCACCTCAGGACGGTTTTCCGGAGGTTGGAGGAGCACGGGTTAATAATCAACCCAGCGAAATGCCAGTTTGGCATGACGGGGATTGATTTTTTGGGGCACTGCATCTCACCGGAGGGAGCAATACCCTTGCCCGACAAAGTGCGCGCCGTGGCAAATTTTCCCCGGCCTCAGACGGTCAGGGCGCTGCAAGAATTTTTGGGGATGGTTAACTTTTATAACTGGTTCCTCCCCCGCGCAGCTCAACTCATGCAGTCATTATACGCCGCGCTCAAGAAACGGAAACCCGCGGACAGAGTCGAATGGACTCCGGAGCGAGAGCAGGCATTCTCTGAGGTTAAAACAGCCCTGGCAAACGCCGCAATGTTGGCGCACCCGGACCCGGCGGCCCGGATAGTGCTCACTATCGACGCCTCGGATGTGGCCATAGGGGCCGTCGTGGAACAACGTGTCGCCAGTTTTTGGCAGCCACTCACTTTTTTCAGCAGGGCTTTGTGCGACAGTGAGCGTAAATACAACGCGTTTGACAGAGAGTTGCTGGCTCTCCACCTGGCCATACGCCACTTCCACTTCTGGCTGGAAGGGCGCAGCTTCACTGCGTTCGTGGACCACAAGCCACTAACGTTCGCGATGGCCAAGGTTTCGGAACTATGGTCAGGCTGGCAGCAGAGACAGCTGGCCGCGATCTTGGAGTTTATGACCGATATTCAGCATGTGTCGGGTAAACTGAATGTGGTAGCGGACTGCCTCTCGCGCGCAGTAGTGGCCCCGGTCTGCGTGGGGATAGATTATACAGCCATGGCCGCAGAGCAGATTGGTGATACGGACGTGCGCGTGCTCCAGTCTGGACCAACAGGGTTAAGGCTGGAGAGCAGAGTACTGCAAGACGGCAAGCCCCCCCCTAATCTGCGATGTCTCCACGGGACGCCCACGCCCGGTGGTCCCAGTTGCTTGGCGCTGCTGCATGTCTGAGTCAGTTCATGCTCTGGCGCACCCAGGGGTGCGCGTGTCAGTCAAAATGGTGGGAGCGAAGTTCGTTTGGCCAGGCCTGCGCAAACAAGTGAAAGAGTGAGCTGCAGCCTGCGTAGCGTGCCAGCGAGCCAAAGTACACTGACACATGAAGGCTCCTTTGGAGCCGTTTCATATCCCAACTAAGAGGTTCGACCATGTTCACGTGGACCTCGTGGGCCCCCTCCCGCCATCGCAGGGGTGCACGCACCTTCTGACAGGGGTGGACCGCACGACACGCTGGCCAGAAGTAGCCCCGCTGGTGGCAACCACGTCCGCGGACGTGGCACATGTTTTTTTGATGACATGGGTAGCACGTTTTGGAATCCCGTCGGACATCATGTTCGATAGTGGCCCTCAGTTTGTTTCAGACCTCTGGTCCGCGATGGCCCATAGCCTGGGTGTTGCAATTCATCACACAACCGTGTACAACCCACAGGCCAATGGGTTATGCGAGCGTTTTCATAGGTCACTGAAAGCAGCGCTTAGGGCTTCGCTGACGGATGCAAATTGGGTAGACCGGTTGCCATGGGTTTTATTGGGGTTGCGTTCCACACCAAAAGAGGATTATGAGGCTTCCCCGGCGGAGCTTGTTTTTTCTCAGCCGCTGCGGCTGCCTGGGGAATTTTTGCCAGATAATCCTGCGCCGGACAGCTGCCCGTCTCAGCGTTTGCAGCATAGCGCAGACACAGGCACTCTGCCGGGCCCGGCCCACCACTGTTTTCCACGCGCTTTTGTGCCAAAAACTTTGAAGAACGCGGCGTTCATGTTTGTCAGGCACAATGCCCACCGCCCTCCGTTGCGCCCACCTTACGATGGCCCGTTCAGAGTGCTGGAAACAGGGGACAAACATTTTTTGTTAGACTTGGGGGGTCGTCGGGAGAAAATATGCATAGACAGACTTAAGCCCGCCTTTGTGGTGACGGACGAGCAAGTGCTGTTGGCTCGGGGCCCTTGGCGCGGAAGACCCCCACTGAGAACTCCCCAGGTAAACGATTCATCAGAGCAGCCACACGGGCAAGTCGAAGGTTTTACCCCCCTCGCCATGGCCCACCCGCAGACAGACACACTTCCAGGAGCCCTCCGCCGGCACAGCAGTGCCGCGGAGGTGGTAAACCCCCGTTACAGCAGATATGAGAGGAGACTGAAGCCAAAAGGTCATGAGGACTGAAACTCGGTCTGAGATTCTGGTGGGGGGGGGGGTGTAGAGACTGGGTTAATCATCTCAGATTGGATGCAGAGGGTAAACAGAGAAGGACAATGGCTATGGAGATTATGGTGAGGTGGCAGGAAGATGGAGTTGGGGGGAGAAGGGATGAATGTATTGTGATGTGAGATGTCATGCAGATGTGAGATGGGTGGTTGGTATAAAAGGAGAAGCACTCAGAGAGCTCATACCTCCACCAAGGCTCCTTCTGTCATTCATGGATCCCCTCCAAAATGTAATGGGTTTGTGTGTAGGCCACGAGCAGGTTCTGGGGCCTCGTGTATAAACGGTGCGCGCACACAAAAACACAGTGTATGTTGATTTTCACGCACACAGTGGGATGGATCAAAACAAACGTGATGTGACAATCTGCGGGCTGAGCAACATAGTTTTCACCTGCCGTGAGAAGTTGCGGCTGTCCGCAAAATTCTGTTTGGCTCTATCAGGTGGGTCTGTTAAATTACAAAATAGCTGAAACTCACAGAATATGTTAAAATAACGTTTCAACTTCAGTTAAAATGCTTTGTCCATGAATTAGTCTGTGAAAAACATGATTATTATTATGTGATTTTTCTCAATTATTCAGCTCATTGAGTGCAGTGAAGCCCTGATGGATTGACCTTCCTCACTCATGGACCAGCCAGCGCCGCTGTTAACTGGATCCTGTTTCTATAAATGTGTCATTTTGACCCGAAGAAAAAAGGAGAGAGCCTCTGGATTAACGTTGAATAAAAGCAGGACCATAGGGAGTTCCAGGCTGCAATTTACCTGGATTTCCAGGGACCCTTAATGGATTCCCTCTGACATTTCAGCCTCCTCAGACCTCGGGAAGTGGGTCGGTGGAAACTGTTATCACACTTGTTGTCTTTGAGTCATTTTGACCCGAAGACAACAGGAGGATCCCCAGTGCAATACATGCTGTACCTTCGAGGTTATAATCTGGGAACAAAAGGCCTTTATATTGCGCAGCTCCGTGTGTTCCTCCTGGCTGTCGTGCATAATTTGGATTCTGACACAGATTTGGTTTGTGTCTTGTATAAATTCAGCTGTAAGATTGGAGTGGCATTCAGTGGTGTTATTTACTTTATTTATTTATTTTATTCAGTAACATCACGCCTGTCTACATAGATTATTCAGGGCTTTCTTTCACAGCATTTTTTTTCCTTGTATCAGCACCGCCTGTGCCCCCCCCCCCCCCCCCCCCCGCGTCACTCCAGCAACACTGTCATTGAGTAGTCTCCATCTATTGACTTTAACAGGAAGGCTGTGCAGAGGGTCATTAACACCGCCCAAAAAATGATCGGCAGCCCTTTGCCCTCCCTGGAAGACATCTCCAGAGCCTCCTGTCTCAGAAGGACCAAAGCCATCACAGAAAGTCTCTCACATCCCGCCCTACCACCCTCTTCGATACCCACTTCCTCTGGACGACGGTTCAGAACAATCACGTCCTACACTCCAGACTGACAGTTTCCTTCCCCTGAGTTATCCGAACTGCAAACAGTCAGAGGCCCCACCTCCCCTCCCTCTGAATGCTCACATGCACAGAACTGAGGACCTTTTAATTATCACTATAACTCACCTGTCATTCCACTCCTCACTTTCATGTATATTGACCCATCCATGAAATCAGTACTGTACATATTTTCCATAATCCTTGGACCATTTTACTTTATTACTTTATGTGTTCTGCACTCTGCACTCTTACACACATGGACAAAATTGTTGGTACCCCTCTGTTAATGAAAGAAAAACCCACAATGTTCACAGAAATAACTTGAATCTGACAAAAGTGGCAATAAATAAAAATTCTATGAAAATTAACCAATTAAAATCAAACAATGCTTTTGAATTGTGGTTCAACAGAATTATTTTAAAAAACAAACTCATGAAACAGGCCTGGACAAAAATAATGGTACCCCTAGAAAAGATTAAAAAATAATGTGACCATAGGGACATGTTCACCAAGATGTGTCCTCTAATTAACATCACAGGTGTCTACAAACTTGTAATCAGTCAGTCGGCCTATTTAAAGGGTGACAAGTAGTCACTGTGCTGTTTGGTGACATGGTGTGTACCACACTAAACATGGACCAGAGGAAACAAAGGAGAGAGTTGTCTCAGGAGATTAGAAAGAAAATTATAGACAAGCACGTTAAAGGTAAAGGCTATAAGACCATCTCCAAGCAGCTTGATGTTCCTGTGACTACAGTTGCACATATTATTCAGAAATTTAAGATCCATGGGACTGTAGCCAACCTCCCTGGACGTGGCCGCAGGAGGAAACTTGATGAAAAATGGAAGAGACGGATAATACGAATGGTAACAAAAGAGCCCAGAACAACCTCTAAACACATTCATGGTGAACTCCAAGGTCAAGGTACATCAGTGTGTCAGATCGCACCATCCGTCGTTGATGGAGCCAAAGTGGACTTCACGGGAGATGACCAAGGAGGACACCACTGTTGAAAACAAATCATAAAAAAGCCAGACTGGAATTTGCCAAACTGCATGTTGACAAGCCACAAAGCTTTCTGGGAGAATGTCCTATGGACAGACGAGACAAAACTGAACATTTTGGCCAAAGCGCATCAGCGCTATATTCACAGACGCAAAAATGAAGCATACCAAGAAAATACACTGTCCCTACTGTGAAACATGGAGGAGGTTTTGTTATGTTCTGGGCTGCTTTGCTGCATCTGGCACAGGGTGTCTTGAATCTGTGCAGGGTACAATGAAATCTCAAGGGACTATCAAGGTATTCTAGAGAGAATGTGCTGCACGTGTCAGACAGCTTGGTCTCAGTCGCAGGTCATGGGTCCTGCAACAGGATAATGACCCAAAACACACAGCTAAAAACATCCAAGAATGCTAAGAGCGAAACATTGGACTATTCTAAAGTG
Organism: Pholidichthys leucotaenia; assembly: GCA_020510985.1. Taxonomy (NCBI): domain Eukaryota; kingdom Metazoa; phylum Chordata; class Actinopteri; order Cichliformes; family Pholidichthyidae; genus Pholidichthys; species Pholidichthys leucotaenia. Next base: position 145,323,034 of record CM035837.1, read on the forward strand.
GCCTTCTATGAGCCCTGATCTACAGTGAGGTAAAAAAGTATTTAGTCAGCCACCAGTTTGTGTAAGTTCTACCACTTTAAAGATGAGAGAGGTCTCCAATTTTCATTATAGGTATACCTCAACTATGAGAGACAAAAACGAGAAAAAAAAAATCCAGAAAATCACATTGTTCTGATTTTTAAAGAATTTATTTGCAAATTATGGAGGAAAATAAGTATTTTGGTCAATAACAAAAGTTCATCTCAATACTTTGTTATATACGCTTTGTTGGCAATGACAGAGGTCAAACGTTTTTCTGTAAGTCTTCACAAGGTTTTCACACACTGTTGCTGGTATTTTGGCCCATTCCTCCATGCAGATCTCCTCTAGAGCAGTGATGTTTTGGGGCTGTCGCTGGGCAACACGGACTTTCAACTCCCTCCAAAGATTTTCTATGAGGTTGAGATCTGGAGACTGGCTAGGCCACTCCAGGACCTTGAAATGCTTCTTACGAAGCCACTCCTTCGTTGCCCGGGGTGATGTGTTTGGGATCATTGTCATGCTGAAAGACCCAGCCAGCGTTTTCATCTTCAATGCCCTTGCTGATGGAAGGAGGTTTTCACTCAAAATCTCAAGATACATGGCCCCATTTATTCTTTCCTTTACACGGATCAGTCGTCCTGGTCCCTTTGCAGAAAAACAGCCCCAAAGCATGATGTTTCCGCTCCCATGTTTCACAGTAGGTATGGTGTTCTTTGTCCTCCGAACACGACCAAGTTGAGTTTTTACCAAAAAGTTTCTATTTTGGTTTCATCTGACCATATGACATTCTCCCAGTCCTCTTCTGGATCATCCAAATGCTCTCTAGCAAACTTCAGACGGGCCTGGACAAGTACTGGCTTAAGCAGGGGGATACGTCTGGCACTGCAGGATTTTGAGTCCCTGGCAGCGTGAGTGGGTGTTACTGATGGTAGCCTTTGTTACTTTGGTCTCAGCTCTCTGCAGGTCATTCACTAGGTCCCCCCGTGTGGTTCTGGGATTTTTTGCTCACTGTTCTCGTGATCATTTTTACCCCACGGGGTGAGATCTTGCGTGGAGCCCCAGATCGAGGAGATTATCAGTGGTCTTGTATGTCTTCCATTTTCGAATAATTGCTTCCCACAGTTGATTTCTTCACACCAAGCTGCTTACCTATTGCAGATTCAGTCTTCCCAGCCTGGGGCAGGTCTACAATTTTGTTTCTGGTGTCCTTTGACTAGCTCTTTGGTCTTGGCCATAGTGGAGTTTGGAGTCCTGACTGTTTGAGGTTGTGGACAGGTGTCTTTTATACTGATAATGAGTTCAAACAGGTGCCATTAATACAGGTAACGAGTGGAGGACAGAGGAGCCTCTTAAAGAAGAAGTTACAGGTCTGTGAGAGCCAGAAATCTTGCTTGTTTGTAGGTAACCAAATACTTATTTTCCACCATAATTTGCAAATAAATTCTTTAATTATTCCTTCAAATGTGATTTTCTGGATTTTTTTTTTCCTCATTTGTCTCTCATAGTTGAAGTATACACTACCGTTCAAAAGTTTGGGGTCACTTAGAAATTTCCTTATTTTTGAAAGAAAAGCACTTTTTTTTCAATGAAGATAACTTTAAACTAATCAGAAATACACTCTATACATTGCTAATGTGGTAAATGACTATTATAGCTGCAAATGTCTGGTTTTTGGTGCAATATCTACATAGGTGTATAGAGGCCCATTTCCAGCAACTATCACGCCAGTGTTCTAATGGTACAATGTGTTTGCTCATTGTGTCAGAAGGCTAATGGATGATTAGAAAACCCTTGTGCAATCATGTTAGGTCTGCAATGCTGTAATTGCTGCAAATGGAGGATTCTTTGACGGAAGCAAAGTTTGAAGGAAAAAATTATTATTTCAAATACAAATCATTATTTCTAACATTGTCAATGTCTTGACTATATTTTCTATTCATTTTACAACTCATTGTGGTAAGTAAGTGTGACTTTTCATGGAAAACACAAAATACTTGTCTGGGTGACCCCAAACTTTTGAACGGTAGTGTACCTATGATGAAAATTGGAGACCTCTCTCATCTTTTAAGTGAGAGAACTTGCACAATTGGTGGCTGACTAAATACTTTTTTGCCCCACTGTAAATTCTATTGAATCATCAGTGGAAGGTAGCTGAAAACAGGCCGTCTGGAGAAGGCACCCTTCAATCTGAGACAACGGAGGCAGTTGGCTCATGAGGAGTGGGCCAAAAAATACCTGGCTGGAGAGGTGCAGAAGTCTCATTGACAGCTACAGACAATCGTTTGATTACTGGGTTTTTGGGTTGTTTATTGAATGTTTGAGGTGGTGGTTCGGCTCAAACAGGTTGTGCCATCAATACCTAAGTTTAAGGGTACCATCAATTTTGGTCAGGCCTGTTTCATGAGTTTGTTTCTAAAATATATTCTGTGTAACCACATCCAAAAGCATTGTCTGATTTCATTGGTTAATTTTTCATAAATTTTTATTTATTACCACTTTTGTCATATTCAAGTTTTTCTGTGACCATTGTGGTTTTTCTTTCATTAACAGAGGGGTACCAACAATTTTCAGAATCAGAAATCAGAATCAGAATTGATTTTATTGCCATTGTTCATGTAGTACACCAAACTAGGAATTTTGTCTCGGTGCAATGCTGCAATATTTTGTCCAAGGCTGTATAAAGATAAGATAAAGATAAGATAAGATAAGATAAGATAAGGCCTTTATTAGTCCCACAATGGGGGAAATTCCAGGATTGCAACAGCACAGGGATAGCAACACTCAGAGCAACAATCAAGAAAACAAGAGAAAACAAGAGCGAGCGATAGTATACATATGTACATATAAATATATAATATATAAACACACAGTGCGGAGCACTGTAGCTAGATGGAATAAACAGCATAACCGTCTACTTAGTTATCCTACATAGTATGAATATGTACCCATACATATTGTCACCCACCGTAGCCGACCGATATGATCCTAGTTGTATATACTGGAGAGGGACTATTGTGTAAGTCTATTGCGTCTTTTGCATTCAATACTATTAGGTCATCACGTTTTTTTGCTATCTCTGTGAGCAGCCCTGCTTAGGTTATACAGTCTGACAGCCGTAGGTAGGAAGGACCTGCGAAACCTCTCGGTTGCGTACCTAGGATGATGTAGTCTGCTGCTAAATGAGCTCCTCAGTGCCTTCAGTATGTCCTGCATAGGGTGGGACTCGGACTCCAGCAGGATGACAGTTTAGCCACCATCCTTCTCTCTCCCCTATCTCCTCCACTGGGCCAAGACACTGCCCCAGGACAGAGCTAGCTTTCTTGATCAGTTTGTTCAGTCTCTTCCTGAACAGTCCTCTTCCTGAACAGTCAGTTTTGTTCAGTCTCTTCCGTTGTAGAATGTCTTCAGCAGTGCCCCTTGTACACCAAAAGACCTGAGTCTCCCTCAGTAGGGAACAGCCTGCGCTGTCCCTTCTTGTAGAGTGCGTCGGTATTGTGTGACCAGTCTAGTTTTATTGTTCAAATGAACACCCAGGTACTAGTAGGATGTCACCATCTCAATGTCTGTTCCCTTTATGTTTACTGGTGCTGTGAGGGGTTGTCCTTGTCTGCGGCAGTCCACCACCAAGCTCCTTAGTTTTCCCTCGCGTTGGTCTGGAGGCAGTTCCGATGGCACCAGTCCACGAAGTCCTGGATAAGTCCCTCTGTACTCAGCTTCATCTCCGTTGGAGATGAGGCCGACGATCGCAGAGTCGTCAGACAACTTCTGTAGATGGCAGTGTGTTGTGTTGTGTGAGAAGTCCGCAGTATAAAGGGTGAACAGGAAGGGAGCCAAAACCGTTCCCTGGGGGAGGGGGCCCGTGCTACCGATGATCGTGTCGGACACACAGTCTCGGGTTCTCACAAACTGGCCGGTTAGTGAGGTAGTCCAGGATCCATGATGACAGGTGCTGGTCCACCCCTGCGCACAGCAGCTTGTCCTTCGGGATCATCGGTTGGATGGTGTTGAAAGCACTGGAGAAGTCAAAGAACATGATCCTCACCGCATTCCCGGGCTTCTCCAGGTGGGACAGAGAACGGTGAAGGAGGAAGATCACTGCATCCTCCACCCCAATGCCATGCTGGCAGGCGAACTGGAGTGGATCCATCGCTGGTCCCACCAGGGGGCGGAGGTGAGCAAGAAGCAGTCTCTCCAGGGTCTTCACCATGTGGGATGTCAGGGCCACTGGTCTGTAGCTGTTCAGGTCTTTGGGGCAGGAAGTCTTTTGTACAGGTACCACACAAGATGTTTTCCACAGCTGTGGTACCCTCCCCAGCATCAGGCTCAGGTTGAAGATGAGCTCCACAATCCCACACAGCTGATCTGCACAGGACTTGAGGAGCTTTGTGCTGATGCCGTCCGGTCCCGACGCCTTCCTCGCCGTGATCTTCCTCAGCTCCGTCCTCACCTGGGTCTTAATGAGGGTCATGTTGGGGGGCTGTGTGTTGGGAGTGGGGGGTGTTGGTGGAGTGGGGTATGGGCAGCAGGACTCGATGTCTTTAGAGGCAGCAGTGGTTGTTGTGCAGTCGGGGGGGAGGGCGGTTGGTCAAACCTATTAAAAAACAGGTTCAGATTGTTCGCCCACTCCCTGCCCCCTGTGGCCTGGGGGGAGGTATTCTGGAGCCCAGAGATGGTTTTAAGGTTTCTCCAGACCCCGCCGATGTCGCTCTGTTGCAGCTTGTCCTCCATCTTCTTCCTGAAGCTGTCCTTGCCTGTATGTACATAGTTCCACTCATGAAGCCACTACCGTACCTGTATATATACCAGTGGGCTATTTGTTATTTTTGCTTTTATTTTTATTTCAGTCAGATGGTTAACTGTGTGTCCTGTAACTGTTTTATTTTCAAATTCTTCTCACTTACTTTACTGCGCAGTAGCCTGGTGGAGCACCCACAATTACATTGTGCTGTACAACTGTACAATGACGATAAAGCCTATTCTATTCTATTCTAACTTTAATGGCAGACTATTTTATTTTATTTTAATGTAGTCAGAGCCGGCTGCACAACTGCCATTGTAACACGGTCCACTCTGTAAACTTAGGTTTATTGTTGATTCCGGAGGGTCAGAACATAATAAAATAATTTTTTCTAACCTCCCCCTCTGTTATCAACACCTCAGCTTCACACTCCGTGAAGTTATTTTTTTATGTTGTGCTTTCCCACAGGATTGATGATCATAGTTAGATAGAAGAGTGACAGAAGGGGTGCTTTTCTTCACTTACATAGTCATTACTGGGAGGAACCGAGGCGGAGTAAAGAGATCATGCACGTGCACTGGTTTTCACATGAGGGGGGATGTACAGTGAATATAAAAAGTCTACACACCCCTATTCAAATGCCAGGTTTTTGTGATGTATAAAAATGAGACCAAGATAAATCATTTCAAAACTTTTTCCACCATTAATGTGACCTATAACTTGTACAACCCAATTGAAAAACAAACAGAAATCTTTTAAGGGGAAAAATAAAAAATAAAAAACTTACAATAGCCTAGTTGCATAAATATGCACACCCTTGAACTAATACTTTGTTGCAGCACCTTTGGCTTTTATTACAGCACTCAGTCTTTTTGTATAGGAGTCTATCAGTGTGGCACATCTTGATGTGGCAATATTTGCCCACTCTTCTTTGCAAAAATGCTCCAAATCTGTCAGATTGCGAGGGCATCTCCTGTGCACAGTCGTCTTCAGATCACCCCACAGATGTTTGATCGGATTCAGGTCTGGCATGTGGCTGGGCCATTCCAATACTTTAATCTTCTTCTAGTGAGGCCATTCTTTTGTTGATTTGGATGTGTGCTTTGGGTCACTGTCATGCTGGAAGATTAAGTTCCTCTTCATCTTCAGCTTTCTAGCAGAAGCCTGAAGGTTTTGTGCCAACACTGACTGGTATTTGGAACTATTCATAACTCCCTCCACCTTGACTAAGATCCCAGTTCCAGCTGAAGACAAACGGCCCCAAAGCATGACGGTACCACCACCATGCTTCACTGCAGGTATGGTGTTCTTTTGGTGATGAGCAGCGTTGTGTTTGCACCAAAATACCTTTTGGAATTATGGCCAAAAAGTTCAACCTTGGTTTCATCGGATCATAAAACATTTTCCCACGTGTTTGGGAGATTTCAAATGTCTTCCTGCAGCTCCTTCAATGTTGCTGTTGGCCTCTTGGCAGCCTCCCTGCCTCTTCTCGTCTTTTCATCAATTTTGGAGGGACATCCAGTTCTTGGTAATGTCACTGTTGTGCCATATTTTCTCCACTTGATGATGACTGTCTTCACTGTGTTCCATTGTATATTTAATTCCTTGGAAAAACTTTTGTACCCTTCTCCTGACTGATACCTTTGAACAATGAGATCCCTCTGATGCTTTGGAAGCTGTCTTTGGACCATAGGTTGTGCTGTAAGATGTGACTCCAAAAATGTCAGGAAAAGCCTACTAGGACAGCTGAACTTTATTTGGGGTTAATCAGAGGCACTTTAAGTGGTGGCAGGTGTGTGCTGACTCCCATTTAACATAAGTCTGAATGTGACTGGTTAATTCTGAACATAGCCACATCCCAAGTTATAACAGGGTGTGCATATTTATGCAACCAGGCTATTGTAAGATTTTTATTTTTTTATTTTTCCCCGTAAAAGATTTCAGTTTGTTTTTTCAATTGGATTGTACAGGTTATAGGTCACATTAATGGTCGAAAAAAGTTTTGAAATGATTTATCTTGGTCTCATTTTTTTACATCACAAAAACCTGGCATTTGAACAGGGGTGTGTAGACTTTTTATATCCACTGTATAAAGGAGAGGAGAATCAGGCATGCACACAGTTTTATAAATCTGAAAATTTTTGTGCTCACGTACTTTTCAAATTTTGTGAGTATGACATCTTTCATTATGAAAGCTGCACAATCCTTTATACATGAGTTTCCTGTGAAAATTGCATCAAAGTCTATCCACTAGTTTTAGAGGATTCTTGCAAACACACTGTAAGAAGATAAGAGCCTTGGCAGAGGGATGCATTCTCGGCTCACCACCAAAATGTTATGGGTCCCTCCCTAGGTCAAGGACCACCTCTGGTGAAAATTTCATCCAAATCCATCCAATAGTTTTTGTGTAATCCTGCTGCACAAATACAAACAAGGTCCTTGGTGGAGGTATGCAGTCGCAGGTCATCACCAAAATTAAATGGGTTCATCCTTAGCCCAAGGGCTACCTCTGGTGAAATTTTCACCAAAATCCGTCCTGTAGTTTTTGTATAATCCTGCTAGCAGACAGACAAAAAAACATACAAACAAACAGACCCCAATTACATAACCTCCTTGGTGGTGGTAAAAAAAAAAATTAAATAAGCAACAAATTATACTTTTGTCACTTATTAGACCACCAAGTATTGTGTGGTAAACTGAAACATTTCTGCCCATGTGGATAAACTTGATTACTTGATAATGTGAGCTCTGTTAAGCAAAGGAAAAAAGACACTTTGCTCAGTTACATATTGTGAAGAATTTTCCCTGACATCAGTTCATTTTACAAGGGGAGGGGCTGAAAAGTTTATAGGCTGAAAAGTTCATAGTGGTCAAATGTGACCAAATGTGATTTATTTTTCAACAGAGTCTCCCCTTCAATCCACACACTTCTTCCATCAGTGTTTCAGTGCTTGGATCCCTGCAGTTGAAAAATAATTCACTAAACGCTGCTCCATACTCTGTACATGTGTTCGAAGCCCAATAAAGTTAACCTCAGCACATAACAACATCATCACTGTTGTTTCTAAGCATTTTATTTGGAAAAGAAAAAAACAAAAAACAAACTACAACTAGCTCACAATATGACTTTCCCATCGATTTAAAGGCATTTTTTTCTGTTATTCTACTTTCAGACCATCACCACTGGCATCTGTATGGCAAAAAGAATGACAAGTGTCCTAAAAATTTCCTCAGTTGTTTCACTTTGTGAATTTAAATAAATGGAAACATGTGAATAATAATAAACACTGTTACATTCATTTGTCAGAGATTTGTGTTAGGTTGGAGATGTGTCATGTGTATAACTGCTCCTCTCATGTTTCCTCCTCCTCCTCACTTCCTCTAAGGAACATCTGAGGAGTAATAAACAAGGACCAGAGGATTAGGACAGGAAAGGAAGAAAAGGCCTCCTTTGAAATAGAAATAAAGTCAGATACATTTTAGAGTCCTGTGTTTAGGTATCTAAAGTCTTTTGACAAAACTGCAGCTACATATTAAGATGAATTTAAACATCTTTAAACATCTGTCGCTTCTGTTGATGATGTAGCCTGTGTTTCTATTCATGAGTAAACACCTACCTCTTGTGGGGAACATAAAATCTGCAAAATAAGTCCAGGTGAGCATTTTTGAATGTGCTGCTCACCACCTCTGGGATGTTCTTTACACTTCAAATCAATCCGCTACTTCTCTGCATGCACGACTCTTAACAGGCACAGTCTGTATGTTCTAGCTCCATAGATTCATCGTCTCAAATTGCTTTCCAAAAAATCTAGGATCTTCTTCCAGAAGTCTTCCTGGGCAGTGGCGTGTGGGGCAGGATGTCCTCCCCATATAACATCACTGCAGGAAAAAACAAACAGTGTGTAGAGGATGTGCTCGAATGATGAGGCTGAGTTTAGTTCTTAAGTCAGCTTTATTGACAGAACACATCGTCTAGCATTCTCAAAGCAGGAAGAAGAGAAAGAATCATATCACATCACCCTTTTATATGTTTCCAGCATCAGAACTCAAGTCACATGGTGTTTTCAGTAAACATACAGTCACAAAGCATCCCTTTGAACCTTTACCATTGTCTCTCATTTCTTGATGAACCGGAAATCCCTCCGGGGCATCTTCTGTGGGACAAAAAGACCAATCTCACACCTCCTCGTTATCTTCTGCAGATTCGAGTCTTTTGTCCTTCCAGACGTGAAACCCCCAATACGCATGCAGTCATATCTCTGTGGAAATGTGAGCCCACAATGTGTGTCGCCCACAAGTGCACACTTAAAGCCATAGTAAATTATGTTGAATAAAATGCACTGACAAGCTATAATAAAAGTGAAGATGTACTGTAGCCCTTGGAAAATGCTTACATTTCTGTGGTTTGATGCTCCACAGGGACATTGTTTCATTTGGTGCACCGGGGTATGACAAGCGGGTAAAACGATGGGATTTATCTGCAGACCTCAGGTAAATCTCCATCTGAGGACAATATATCAATGTTAGCAGGTCTGTAAAAAACAGTTTTCTGAAAAATATTAAAATGTCTCATCTGTCTATCTTATAACTAAAATTAGTGCTTTGGAGCAAAGTTCCCTGGACATTAAAACCATTTAATATCTAATAAAAGTTAAGAGACAATCTACCAGATCTACAGTCTCTAAGCTGGAAGCACTGAGGTCATCTTCACCCACAATGTACATCAGTGGACAGGTGAGGTTCCCTAACTGCAGAAACAAATGGAATTATTGGAGAGCAGTCTTATGAATGATTCATTTGCCCATTTGTGTGCATCTGCATTGGTTGGTTGTGAGGTAAAAAGGATGTTAAGACCACCAAACACCTTCACTTTGTTCTTAGCAGGGGTGTTAGAAGGCAAGGAGACCTTTCTGAAAATGACGCAGCCTTGATCATCAAACGTCCAGTATTTCTGGTCACAAAAATACAGTGATGTGAAAAAGTATTTGCCCCTTCCTGATTTCTCATTTTTTGTATGTTTATCACACTTAAGTGTTTCAGATCATCAAACAAATTTAAATATTAGATAAAGATAACACAAGTAAACACAAAATGCAGTTTTTAAAATGAAGGTGTTTACTATTAAGGGAAAAAAATCCAAACCTACATAGCCCTGTGTGAAAAAGTGATTGCCCCATAAACCTAACTAGAAAAGCACTCGGAGAGCGCAGACCTCCACCAAGCGCCACAGTTCCCCCCATACAGTGTTTGTGTGTACGTTTTCAGATTCCTTGACCATGTAAACATATGACTAGCAATTGGATTCACAATGATAGGATTAGTGGTTCAGTAGTTATTGACGAAAATGGCATTTTCCGTAATGGCGGTTTAGCACCACAGTTCCCCCCATACAGTGTTTGTGTGTACGTTTTCAGATTCCTTGACCATGAAAACATATGACTAGCAATTGGATTCACAATGATAGGATTAGTGGTTCAGTAGTTATTGACGAAAATGGCATTTTGCGTAATGGCGGTTTTCTTGTGGACGGTGATCCGGATGACCACCAAAATGCAAACATCTGTAGGATACCCCATTTCTGACAATCTGTGAAAATTTCATGAAAATCCGTCCCTAACTTTTTGAGTTATCTTGCTAACAAACAAACAAACAGACAGACAGACAAACCAACGCCGATGATCACATAACCTCCTTGGAGGAGGTAATAACTGGTTGGGTCTTCCTTAGCAGCAACAACTGCAATCAAGCGTTTGTGATAACTGGCAATGAGTCTTTTACAGCGCTGTGGAGGAATTTTGTATTATGTATTTGTTCAATGTTCAAATTGGAGCTCTTATTTGTGTGGTACGGGATGGCGGCCCCGGTTTCTGGTTCCGCCATCTCCGGTGGTAAAAGAGGGGCTGCTGATTGAGGGGTGGTCTCTTCTTCTTTTCCTTTGCCAAGTGGCTGTATGTGTGGTCGGGTGGACAGAGCCCAGCTGGTTTAATAAAGCAGTGTTCAGCTCCACTCCTGGCCTCTTCCTTGTCTATGAGTTACGACATAACATTTGGCAATGAGAGGTAAACTCATGGAGGCGTGTGGAACACCAATTCATCCATTCCTGGAGCTCCCAGGGGAGCCATCTGTCCTGTGGCCTCATTGGTATGAGGCTTTCCAGACGTACATGGTAGCGTTGGACCTGGGAAGAATGGAGAACCTGTGAGCTCGTGCATTATTAGTACACAACCTGGGAACGGAGGGACAAATAATTTTGGGCACGCTTGGAGATGCGGACACGTATGAAGAAGTGATCGAGTTAATGGCCCGCCATTTCAGGGCACCAGACAACGTCATGGTTAGGCGGATTAAGTTCAGACAGCGCCGCCAACAGGAAGGCGAGCCGATCCAGTGGTCCGTGTCGGACTTAAGGCAGTTGGCCACTGAGTGCCTGTTCAGGCCGTTGGAAGAAGAAATGGTTCGCGACCAGTTGGGGCAACACACCAACTGTGCTGCAGTCTGCTCCAAGCTGCTCACATTCCCAGGGGAGTTGACGCTGACTAGGGCTGTCGAGTTGGTGCTAGAGCTGGAAGCGGCAGATAAGCTAACTCGGGAGCTAAGCGAGTGCCTTTCGCCAGTTCAAGATCCCCCATGGCCTCACAGGTAGTAGACCCGGACAGCGATGGGAGTGTCATGGACGATGTGGAGGAGGCCAACGCTGCACGGATGAGGTCTGCCCTGGGGAAGCCCAGGTGTATGGTTGTGGGCCCACGAAGCACCGCCATAAGGCCAGAGAGTGTGCGGCAAGAGGGAAGCGCTGGTGGAAATTGTGTCCATCTCCACCATTTCACGAGGATGTGCCAGTCAGCTGGACAAGAGAGCCCCCGCAAGAATTCAACTTCTCCTGCTCCAACGGTGGTCCACACGGTGTCCCTGAGTCCCGATGGGCCCACGTGCTGCATGGTAATTTTGGATGGAGTTCCGGTACCAGTGTTGGTCGACACAGGAGCGAAGAGTTCTGTACTGAATTGTGCTACAGTCAGACAGTGTTTTCCCCATTACTGGATTGGAAGTTTCTTTGCGGTTATGGAGGAGGACAGTTGGCCACGGTGGGTACCATCATGTTGACGGCTCAGTACAAGTTGGCGATGATGGCCGCTGTGGAGTTCATCGTGACGGCCTACGGCTCTAACATCATGGGCTGCAACTTATTTTATGGCCTTGGATTCTCCATCAGGAGTGGTGCTGGGAAAGAGTGGTCAGGGGGCAGACTGTGGGACCGACCGGTTCCAAGGGTCCAGGATGATGCAGTGTGGGATGAACTGTTGCTGGGCACTCCAGAATGTGGACAGGCTGTGTCACACTCAGGGTCACCGCAAGAGGGCCCTGGTACCAGTGTCAAAGCTGCCATAGATGTGGGCGCTGGGTGGCATAGGGGAGGACCTGCAGCAATGAGCGGGGCCCAAACGATGGTCTTAGATGTTTCTGGAGCACGGCCGTGGAAGACTGGTGAACACGGGACCACAGGGGCGGGGTCAGCAGCGGAGCTACAAGCAGTTGGGGCAGGATCGAGTGGCACTGGAAGAGTGAGTGCCAGGTGGAAACACCGCAGGCCGTGCAAGACCCCATTTGGAGTCGCAGACTGGGTTTGGGCTCGGGCAGAAGCGAGGCCCTGGCGGGTGAGACAGAAGCCGAACATGGAGCGGTACCAGGGTCGGTTGCAGGTGATGGGTGAGCAGCATGATCAATACCTGCTGCTGTCAAATGGCTCATGGCGCCATCCCAATGAATTACGGTGTGCCCCGAAGAAGGCGGGTGGGCACGACCCCAGACGGTTGGAGCACTCGGAGGTTTGGAGGAGAAGATGCTCAGAGGCGGAGGCGACCAGCTGTGGTCTGCACCAGGGGTGGACTGATGGTGAAGGATCTGGTGGGGGGGGGGGGGGCACGGGTCATCCTCACCGAGTCATGGATGTGTTCAAAATGTTAAACTCTTGTTCTGTGTCAATAGTTTTGGGGATTGTTTTTGTTTGGTATTTTGTATAGGAGACACGGCAGCATTTTTTTTTAACCCCTTGAACTCTGTGAATTCCACGGGCAGTCACGTCTCTGCATCTCAGTGTGTCTCAGTGCGCACTGAAAAAAAAAGCTGTATTTCCGGTCTTCCAGTACAGACACAGCCTTGTTACAACCTGAGAAAAAAGCTGTGTAATATATTCATTTTTTGTGGTATTTTTACAAAATTTTGACCTGAGCTTGAAAACACAGTTCTACATTTCTGTTGTGTTTTCCAGACAGTATCTGACAGTTGTATGTTATTTGCAAGCATTTGTATCTAAAAAAACACCCAGGCGAACTTTCTTGTTACTTAGTGGCAGGAGCACTTAGAGAGATTATGACTGTTTTGCCAAAAAATTCAGAGTGTTTTCTTTTAAATGAGACTAACCCCATGAAGATGCTGCAAAAGGGTTGAAGAACAGCTTTTGATTTACTTTGGGCATGTTATTTTTAGGCGTTTTTAGGGAAGTTGAACAGAGTTCAACAGGTGAATAGATTTTAATAGCACAGGCAGCAGGATAATCCGCCTCGCCGTGTGGGGGGTAGGACGGCAATCTACCTGTCCCCACTAATTTTAGTTTTTTGGTGTGAATGTCATAGGCCCCTTTTTGGTGATTTTAGTTTGTTTATGTCTAGTGGATGATTCGGGTTCCAAATTGGGGTGGGATGATTGTATATGTGTATTTTGGATTTTCTGCGGGGGGGGGGGGTGATATTATGTATTTGTTCAGTGTTCATATTGGAGCTCTTATTTGTGTGGTACGGGATGGAAGCCCCAGTTTCCAGTTCCGCCCTCTCTGGTGGTAAAAGAGGGGCTGCTGGTAGAGGGGCGGTCTCTTCCTCTTTTCCTCTGCCAAGCTGCTGCATGTGCAGTCGGGTGTACAGAGCCCAGCTGGTTTAATAAAGCAGTGTTCAGCTCCACTTCTGGCCTCTTCCTTGTCTATGAGTTACGACACAACATTTTGGCCCACTCATCTTTGCAGAATTGCTGTAGTTCAGCCACACTGGAGGGTTTTCGAGCATGAACCGCCTATTTAAGGTCATGCCACAGCATTTCAATTGGATTCAGGTTGTTGTGAAATGGCACTGTATAAATACAGTTGAATTGAATTACCACCACCTTATTTTACTCTTTCTTCTTCTTCTTTTAGATTTGATTGGCGGTTGGCAACCAGCTTACAGGTGCATTACCGCCACGTACTTCACTCTATAATGTCTTGCTTGAACTGTTGATGTGATGTTCCTTTTCTGAAATGATGTTACTTTTACGCCAGATATAATGGGGCACACACCTAAAATGGATGAACTTAAACAGACCATAAAAGTGTGATTCAGCATATTTACAGAAACCACACAACAACTAACAGCAGTCAGAGTCCTTACTATCTGAACTAAAATGTTGTCATTACTACGTTGTCAAAACGAGAGAGCTAGCCGGTCATTGCTGATATAGTTATTTAAAAAATGTTTACCGGAGATGCACATCAGAGAGAATTATGTTAAATTCACGATTCTATACCACAAGAGTCCTCGTTTGACACGCTATCTGGTTCATAATAACCAAAGGTCTGAGATGTTAGCAGTCTGCAGCATATTGATATTAGCCTCCAGGAAGTGCTGTTTATCTCTCTACCTAGCAACCGGTACGAGATTATAGTGAGTCAACAGTGAGTGCAACACCTACTGGCCAGGAGGTCAGAATCCTTTCTCTTGCACCTTTAAGGTCACCAAACTTGGTACACAGGTTGACCCTATGACCCTGAAGTGTGACTATGGTTTTGGGATCACAAGATCGAAGGTCAACATCAAAATGGCTTATAAACTATTTCTCAACAACAAAGAAAGCTAGACTCACCAAACCTGGTACACAGGTTCACTATGAGACTTCTGACTACAGGTTTGGGGTCAAAAGGTCAAAGGTCAAGGTTTGCACCCTCTATACTGTCTTACTATAGAACTTGTAAAGCTCTCTAGGGTCACCAAACTTGCTACACAGGTTCACCTCGGGATCCTGCCCTACAACTATGGGTTGTTGTTGTAATAATAATAATAATAATAATAATAATAGTAATAAAAGCTGCAAGAAGCTGTAAGTGGACCCTCGCCCCCCATACACCCGTGGAACCTGCCGCCCGTCATGCCTAGTTGGCTCGGAAAATTTTGCGTCATTGTGGCAAGCGTTGAGTGAATAATAAGTAAACCATTTGGTGCAGTACTTCTTGTGAGCAGTAAGTGGCACTATAACTTTTGTCAATTATTTTTATGTAGAAGCATGTGGGGTGGGACTAATATCCATTGTAGCAATTACGGTGAAAATCCGACACAGTTTGTCCAAGTTACAACTGTCCAACGTATTGCGATAAGGTAAACTTGGACATGTGGCCATGGCAACACTTACATATTAGGTACATGTTGCAGACCCATATAGAACTACAGAAGAGAGTCAACTTGACTTACGTTCCACATTTCGTGACCCTTGAACTTTCCCAGCCCTCCAAAGTATAAAACGTACCTATTGAATGGCAAGGAGTGGGGTTCCATGGCAACTGTGGTGATCACAGGACAAATGTAACTTCCACTGAGGGTAATCCAGTGTGCTCTGAGAAACCTCTGAAAATGTCATGTCTTTCTGACTACTGGTCTTTGAGCAAAAGTTGATACATTTTTGTGCAGTACCTCATGTCAGCACAAGGTGGTGCTGTGATGAATATTGATATATAGATGTGTTTAGAGTGGGGTCAGTATCCATCATGCAAATTTTGGTCCAAATCCGAGAAGTATCATCTGAGTTGCAACTCTCGGGTTTTGCATTGCGAAAACGCCATCAAAGCATGCCGGTCGGAATGGAAACAGTTCTCTACTACTGTATGTACGTATGCTGTCAATGAGTCCTAGTCATTCCATCATGGGATTTTTGCACATGGTGAGACAAAATAAAAAAAAAAACAGTTTTCAACAACTCTTCCTTTAACCACTAGAAGGTGCTAAAAGTTTTGTTAATTATTTATATATAGGAGCATGCAGGGATGGAATGATATCCATTGTAGAAAATATGGTGAAAATCAGATAAAGTTTGTCCAAGTTACAAGCGTCCATTTTTCTATCCACTGGGTGGCGCTATAACTTATTTTTATATAGGAGTGTTCAGGGAGGGCGTGATATTCAACGTAGAAAATTTGGTGAAAATTGGACAAAGTTTGTCCAAGTTTCAAGTGTCAGATGTTCTATCCTGTAGGTGGCGCTATTACTTTTCTTAATTATGTTCATATAAGAGCATGCAGGGTGGGACTTATATCTATCCGTTGAAATTTGGTGAGAATCAGACAAAGTTTGCCCAAGTTACAACTGTCTGATGTTCCATGGCGAGGAGTCAACCTTCTCCATGTCACCATGGCAACACTTGCATAACAGTTATGTGCTGCTGGCCTATATAGGACTACACATGACAGTCTCCTCGACCTATGTTCCGGATTTCATGACTCCAGAACCTTCCCATTTCTCTCACCAAGAACACGGATTGAATGGCGAGGAGGGCGTGTCCATGGCAACAGAGTGAGGCCATGCTAAAGTTGATGTGCAGTTATGATCACCCATGGGGTCTGATGAATCTCAAAAAATTTCACCTCAATCTGGCAAGCGGTGTGTGAGTAATAAATAAAACAGTTTTCAGCAATTCTTCATTTAACCACTTGGTGGCGCTATATCTTTTGTCAATTATTTTTATATAGATGCATTTGGGGTGGGACTATTATCCATCATAGAAACTTTGGTGGGCATTGGACAAGTTTTGCTCGAGTTACAGTTGTTTGATATTGTAAGGAGTGGAGTCAAATTTCGCCATGGCGCCCTGGCCACACCTTAACTTTTTACTGTGAAATGAGAAACTTTAATGGCCCATGCCTATAGATTCTGCTATGCAAAAATGAGCTCAATCGGAGCAGGCCCCTAGGAAGAGTTCATTTAAATGTGAGGGGTGGTTTTTGGCCAAATTGGAGGTGAGCCGACTTTGAGGCAAGATGGCGGACTTCCTGTTGGCCATGGGTAAGGGCCACAATTTTGTTTTTTGCATGTCTTGAGGTAATGCACACCTCACCCAAATTTTGTGTCTGTACGGCAAACTTTATGGTTGCCGATCTCCGTAGACCTTGTACGTTTGGCCCTGCCCACAAAAATTAGGGGTTGGGGGGGCCACATATTTTTTCCACTTAATTGAATTTTTCACCAGTTCTGAGGTCTCTGTGAAAAAAAATCGCGTTTTGGTTAACGTTCAGAGGGTCAAAAATGCAATTGTTTAGGCGGAATAATCATCTCTCTATAAATTCAAGAAATCTTGTCAGTTTGTCAGTGTGTCACGATCATTGGACATCATAGGACAGCCTATGATGTTCCTGTGATGTCTCTATGATGTCTGCATCATAGGACATCATGCCTGCCTTGATGTCTTTATGATGTCATATACAGTGATGCCTGCCTTGATGTCTGGCGGTCCTACATAGGGACATCATGTGAAGCAGTAAATCTGGAAATCTCACTCAGTGGAAAAGTGGCAAGAATATTGGGACTCCACAGATACAGGAAGACATTTTTATGACATTCAAAAGCAGGTAAACTCTTGAATGGGAGTTGGCAGAAACAGGAACGCAGAGATACTCATCACCCGATTAAGAATAGGACATACTAATTTAAACCAGCCGCTACATAAATGGACAGCAATAGAGTGAGGAGAACTGCTGCACGTCAGAAAAGATCCCATGAAGATGAAACAGCTGAGGTTTGAGCAGTACCTCCCAGGTATGACTGTGTTGCACGTCAGAAAAGATGCCGTGAAGATGGAACACCTGAGGTTCGAGCAGTACACCGCAGGCATGCCTTGCTTACACCTGCTTTCTACGGGCATGCAGAAATACATGCTTATACTTGGTTTCTACGGGCATGCACAGGTATGCACTAGTAATAATAATAATAAAGAAACATAGCGGATGCAATAGGCCTCTTGCCCACTGACATTGTCAGTGGTTTGGGCCCTAATAATAATAATAATAATAATAATAATAATAATAATAATAATAATAATAATAATAATACATCAGATTGATATAGCGCTTTTCATAGACACTCAAAAATGCCTTACAATGGATACACTATTCATTCACTCCACAGACAATGGTAGTAGTAAGCTACTGCTGTAGCCAGAGCTGCCCTGGGGCAGACTGACAGAAACGTGGCTGCCAATCCATGCCAACGGCCTCTCCGACCACTACCGAATGTTTATACACATTCATGCTCAGTGTCATGGACACTGGAGCCAAGGTGGGTAAAGTGACTCGCCCAGGGACATAAAGGCAGGATATATACTTTGTTGTATATTTGTGGATGATGGGCTTATCATAATTTGGTTCTGCCACAGTAATTATATTGAAAAGTTGAAAACTGCTCTCTTTCAGTAAGTACAGTATTGGGATCTTCAAAGAAAATGGAGGTGAGAGATATTGCACTCCAGAGTGCTCTTGTTAATACATGCTGTTGAGTTGCTATTGCTGTTGGTTGCTGGTGTTTGTTAAATGTGAAAATAGTAAAATAAAACAGTTAATTGGAAAATGGAAACAAAAGTTTTTCAAAATAATTTTTATGTTGTATTATCAGACATATTTTTGCCCATTGAAACAAACAGAGTGTATTGTGAATGGCGCTACAGTATAAACTGTTTTTGTGTTATTCTACCTTTCAGTCTCGAGTAGAGAGCTATGTAGAGATTTAGGGAAAAGCGGCTACAATTTGATTTATTTTGAAAGCTGCTTATTACCATGAAGTTTTTCTTCCAGGTTTACCGCACTGACTTCCATGTTGTCAACAAGGATTAGCCGTTAGTTGTCTGCTGCTACAAGGCCTGTTTAGACATAACGGAGAAACGAAAACCGAGGGAACTGTTCATATCATGGCTGTCTAAATCCATTTTAATGTAGTAATGAGGTGTGTATCACTGAGTTGTGTTTGTGTTTTACTGTAAAATTGTGCTATAACTGGGAGGCGGTCATCCTCTTCCCTGTTGACCTAAGTTACTGAGACACGACAAAGACTTTATCACCAGTTCATCTAGTTAATGTGAAATATCACGGCGGAATGTGAATGATTTAGTCTCTGAAAAGCGCAGATTAAAATATGTAACGTTTGCTTTTGCCGACCCTGTGTGGGTTTATAGCAATAGATCTCAGTATTCCCCACTGAGGTCTTCATCGTGTTTAACCCTTGTTTTAGGTTCGGTTTTAGCGAAAGGTAGTTATTTTGAGTCATGGTAACCCAAACGAGGGTAAAGCTCTCGTTTCCACAGAGGTAAGTAGAGTATCCTGATATATTTACTTAAGTACAGTACTGTGCAAAAATTGTAGGCACCCCATTATTGATTTATAATTTCCTTCCAAAGAGCCAGACTTTCTTGTAATTTTAAAGTGGTCTTAAGGCCATATTAAAGAATGAAGATAGTCAGGTCAAATATGTCTGGTATTCTGTATTTCCATTTGTGTGCAACTGTTTCAACAGATCATCTTTTAACCACTTGCGCTCCGTTGTTCCGCGGGCGGGCAAGTCTCTGCGTCCTAGGGCGCACGAGGGCACACGAGAGCGCACTCGTACGCGCTCGGACGCATGACGCATGATAGAGATACTGATGGTGGTGATGTAGGTGGTGTGGCCTCCAAGTGCCACTGAAAAAAAAAGCTGCAGACACAGCCGCGAACAGATTAGTTCATCTGATTGACCTCTCATTCGACTAATAAGAGCCTTGAATTGGGTTTCTGAAACCTTGAAGAACCAATGAATGAAAACCTAGGAAGGAGGACCCGCCTACTGTGAATGCAGGAGCCAATTGAAACACAGAAGTTCGGGCTGGGTGAAGAGAGATTTACTGTTGCAGCTGATGAAAAAAAAGGGACGCTGGACGAACCTGCTACAGACCCAGCAGCATGGAGAACACCCACAAGTTGGACCTGCACTCATTCCAGCAGAATAGACGTTTAGGATTCTCTTCCGTCATCATAGACCGACGGAGGCCGACGACAAAAGTCGTAAATCATTCGCCAAAACGGCAATAATGGAATTATGTTTTGACCGGGATCCACGAGCGGACCAGCGTCGCGTTCGTCTGACAATGGGGAAGAGAAGTTCGCCAGGACTCTGCTGCTGTGAAGAGGTAAGGTGTTATAATCTAAGTTATTATTTATCCCTGAAAATTGTAATCAAAAAATGACTTTTGACCGATCGGTAAATTACAGCTGTACGGCGCACGAAGTACGAAGTGCGTGCGCCGCGATAAACGGTTCATTTGCCGTGTTCGGACCGTGAACGCCCCCCCCCCCACTGCAGAAGAGGAGCGGGGGGGGCGTTCACGGTCCGAACGCCCCCCGGTCCGCGGGGGGAAGCATATGAGTCTATTCCGTCACATAGCGATGGCCGTCCTCTGTAGCGAGGGGGGGGGACAACCCCCCCCCCCACACACACACAGTAGCGGGGGGGGGGGCCTCCGTGACAGTGTTGCTGTGGAAACATGCAACGAGTGTAATCCGTCATGTAGCGAGGGCCGGACTCTGTCCTTTGTAGCGACACACACACAGCCCTGAATGTGACCTTTCATTAGAGCCCAAAATGAAGATTCTACATGGAATTATTCAAAAGTTACAGACGTTTTTCCAAACTGTGCCTTTTGGCACAGGTTGGCACAGTTCCAAAACGCCTGGGAACAGCCTGAGTATAAAGCTGTGTAAAATATTCACTTTTTGTGGTATTGTTACCAAATTTGGATCTCAGCTTGATAACACTTGGTTCTACATTTCTGTTGCATTTTCCAGCCGGATCGGACAGCTGTGTGTTATTTACAAGCATTTGTATCCAAAAAAACACCGTGGCCAAATTTATTTTCTTCAAGTTCAGTATGTTTAGATGACTGTAACTCAGTGGCCGGAGCCCATAGAGAGATTATGTTTTTTTTTTGCCAAAAAATTCAAAGTGTTTTCTTTTAAATGAGACCAACCCCATGAAGATGCTGCAAAGGGTTGAAGAACAGCTTTCGATTTACTTTGGGCACGTTATTTTTTGGCATTTTTAGGAAAATTGCCCGGAGTGCAAGGGGTTAAGGCACTGGAAGCAGGACAGCCGTACCAGCAGTAACTCTCTCATGTCTTTGTGTTTCTATCTGCTTATTCCTGTATATAGTGTGTCTCTTATTAACCAGGGCTTGGTAGGAAGATTCGGATTAAGGACTGGACCAAGTTTTTTCTATTTTAGCCCGGTCTTTCTCTTAGTTTTTTCTCTTCCTAGGCCAATGGAGATCAACGGGGTGGGGGGTGGGTGTTACTCACGCGACCAGCTGATTGTGCTGAGGAGGCCAGCGCTGCTGCCCGGAGCGAAGCCCCTCATCCCAAATGAACTAAAGAGGAGATGCTGCGGGCGAAGGGCTGTAACTATGGTGAGGAGGAGGAGGAAGCGTAAGCCAGCTGTACTGATGGTCATCACCGGGAACGTTCAACCACTAGGAAACAAAACAGATGAGCTTACAGAGCTGGTCGGGATGCAAAAGGAATATCGTAAGTGTAGTATCATGTGTTTCACAGAGATGTGGTTACACTCACAGATCCCGGATGTTAACGTAGCAATGCCTGGCTTCAAGACTATGATATGATAAGTAGCAGCAAAGCAAAAAGAAGGGAGGAGGAGTGACACTTCTTGTGAATGAAAAGTGGTGTAATCCTGGACACAATTATGTGAAGGAAAAGTACTGCAGCCCGGACATTGAACTGCTGGCTGTGAGTATGCAACCTTATTATATGCCACGGGAAATGACCTGTGCCTTAATAATTATCGTCTACGTCCCTCCGTCAGCTGACACAGCGGTGGCCTGTGACGTCATCAGCTCCACTACGGCCACATTACTGGAGAAGCACCCAGACGCATTTATGGCCATCATGGGTGATTTTAATCATGTCTCACTGGGAAAAAACATTACCAAACTTTCACCAGTGTGTTGACTGTCCCACCAGAGAAAACAGAACACTGGATTTACTGTATGCCAATGTCAGAGATGCATATAGTGCCACAGCTCTACCCCCCATTGGCAAATCTGAGCACCGCATGGTCATGTTAACACCCAAGTATGTTCCCCTTGTGCAAAGGCAACCTGCTTATACATGGACTGTGAGGAGGTGGACACAGGAGGCTGCTGATGCACTACAGGACTGCTTCGAGACGACAGACTGGGGCGTACTCTGTGAACCGCATGGGGTGGACATAGACAATATGACTGACTGCATCACAGAATACATTAGATTCTGTGAAGACATGATCATGCCAGCTCAGACTGTAAACTGCTTCTCCAACAACAGACCATGGGTCACGAGTGACCTGAAAGCACTTCTGAACAAAAAGAAGGGAGCTTTTAGGGTTGGAGACAAGGAGAAGCTGAGGGGAGTGCAGCATGAGCTGAGAGAGATGCTGAGGAGGTGCAAGGACAATTATAGGAAGAAGTTGGAAGACAAACTCAGGCAAAACAACACTAAAGATGTGTGGGAGGGAATGAAACAAATAACTGGGTGCAAGGGGAGAGTGAGGCAGCCATCTGGGAGCCAGGAGAGAGCTGAGGAAATGAATCTGTTTTTTAATAGGTTCAACTCACAGTCTGTCACCCCAGCAACACAACCAGACCCCCACACACCCCTCCCCATCCACGCTCCCGTGCAGAACCTCTCTCCATCTCCCCCCTCCTCCTCCTCAGGGGGCACCAGGACCCTCCCTCACTTCATGGTGACTACAGACCAGGTGGAGAAACAGCTGGAGAGACTCTGTCAGCGGAAGGCGGCGGGCCCTGATGGCATTTCCACCAGGACCCTGAGGACGTGTGCCAACCAACTAGCTCCTGTACTGAAACACCTGTACAACCTGAGCCTGAGTCTGGAGAGAGTTTTTGCTATCTCTGCGAGCAGCCCTGCTTAGTTTGTACAGTCTGACAGCCGTTGGTAGGAAGGACCTGCGAAAACTCTCGGTTGTGCACCTGGGATGATGTAGTCTGATGCTAAATGAGCTCCTCAGTGCATTCAGTATGTCCTGCATAGGGTGGAACTCGGACTCCAGCAAAGATGACAGTTTAGCCACCGTCCTTCTCTCTCCTATCTCCTCCACCGGGTCAAGGTGCTGCCCCAGGACAGAGCTAGCTTTCTTGATCAGTTTGTTCAGTCTCTTCCTATCGGCTGTGGTAATGCCACTGCCCCAGCAGACCACTCCAAAAGTGATGGCTGATGCCACCACCGTGTCATAGAATGTCTTCAGCAGTGCCCCTTGTACACCAAAAGACCTAAGTCTCCTCAGTAGGAACAGCCTGTGCTGTCCCTTCTTGTAGAGTGCGTCAGTATTGTGTGACCAGTCTAGTTTATTGTTCAGATGAACACCCAGGTACTTGTAGGATGTCACCATCTCAATGTCTGTTCCCTGTATATTTACTGGTGCTGTGAGGGGTTGTCCATGCCTGCGGCAGTCCACCACCAGCTCCTTAGTTTTCCTCGCGTTGATCTGGAGGCAGTTCCGATGGCACCAGTCCACGAAGTCCTGGATAAGCCCTCTGTACTCAGCTTCATCTCCATTGGAGATGAGGCCAACGATCGCAGAGTCATCAGAGAACTTCTGTAGATGGCAGTGTGTTGTGTTGTGAGAGAAGTCCGCAGTATAAAGAGTGAACATTTCACTCTGCTCCTGATAGTCCTTCTTTGTGCAGTGGGTTGAGTCATGCGTTTATACGGGTCATCATATATTAAGCTATGATGTATATAGGTTTTATAGTCATGTTAGTTTTACTTTTCACGGGTGATCCCTTTGCCTGTCATGTGTGTGTTTCTGTTGTTTGGTTGTCTACTGTCATGCTGCTGTTACACTGTAATTTCCCAGTTTGGGATCAATAAAGTACATCTATCTATCTATCTAACATATTCCGGTATGTTTAGCCCCCCCCCCCCCGCCCCCGGGAAATATATGTTGCCACTGCGCCAAGGTCTTTAAGCCAGAGGAAACACTGCAGTGCACAACTAAAGAAAAGAGCAACGCAAAGTCAAGTCAAAGTCAAAGTGCCTTTATTGTCATTCCATTGCTAAAAAGCAACACAACAAAATTGAGATACTGCTTCCTAAAACAAACTATTACACTTACAGTTCACTCAAGCATTTAACATTCTCATAATTACAACAATAAATAATGCTTAAAACAATAATACCTACAAAGTTAATTACAATATGTACATAGCAATAATAAAAACATACTGAGCGATAAATAAATAAGACCAGCTTATACACAAGGTTGTTGCCACAAAATAACATAAAATAACATCAGCAGTTTGTACGTGTTACATAAATCCATTCAAAATACATACTGCAGTTGGGAAAAAACTATGATTAAACCAGGTAGTCCAGGTTTTATGGGATCTGTACCGCTTTCCTGAGGGGAGCAAGTGAAAGAAATCATGACCCGGATGAGTGCAGCCCTTAATAATGGCAGTAGCTCTGTTGAGGTACAAAGACCTGGAAATCTCTTCCAGAGAAGGGAGAGAACAGCCAGTGATTTTTTTGCGCAGTCTCGATCACCCTCTGCAAGGCTTTGTGGTCTGCGGCTGAACAGCCCTCATACCAAACCGTGATGCGATATGACAAAATGCTCTCAATAGCAGAGCGAGAAAAAAAACCCAGCAACTGTGCATTCAGGCCATTCCTCTTGAGAAGCCTCAAAAAGCGTAGATGTTGTTGAGCCTTCTTTATCGTAGCTATGGTGTTAACTGCCCAGGTAAGGCTGTGAGAAATACAGTATGAACACCCAGAAACTTAAAAGCCTCTACCCTCTTCACACACTCCTTGCCTATATATAGAGGAGGCAGCTCACTACTATGCTTCCTAAAATCAATAATGAGTTCTTTTGTTTTTTTTGTATTCAATAGCAGATTATTATCTGAGCACCATCTCACCAGTTTCTGGACCTCATCTCTGTATGCAGACTCATCTTATCCTGATATGAGCCCACTACTGTTGTGTCATCTGCAAACTTCACTATAATGTTTGTGGGATGAACAGGTATGCAGTCATATGTGTACAATGAATACAAAGTGGGGCTCAACACACAGCCCTGTGGCGAGCCTGTGTTAAGCATGACTGTAGAGGAGGAATGAGGTCCGAGTCTAACAGTCTGTGTTCAATTTGTTAGGAAGTCCTTAATCCAGCTGCAAGTGTGAGTAGGCAGACCAAGCTGAAGCAATTTAGTGATGAGAATATTGGGAATAATTGTATTAAATGCAGAGCTACAGTCCACAAACAACATTATTACATAGCTCCCCTTGTCTTCTAGATGGCTGAATGCTGAGTGGAGAGCTATAGCAATAGCATCTTCAGTGGATCTGCTCCGCCTGTAGGCAAACTGGTACCGATCAAAGGCTGGGGGGAGACTAGACAAAAGATGTTTCAATACCATTTTCTCAAAGCACTTCATAACAAAGGGTGTTAATGCTACTGGTCATTCAGACTGCTGATAATATGTTTTTTTAGGCACAGGAATAATGACTGCAGATTTTACACACTGTGGAACAAAGGCAGATTAGAGATTAGAGTCCTTAAGAGACAGATTAAAAATGTCAGTCAAAACAGAGCATAGCTGATCTGCACATGCTCTGAGCACCTTTCCTGGCACTCCATCGGGACCAGTAGCCTTTCTCGGGTGAACTGCTCTCAGTGTATGTCTCAACGCATGATCCTGCAGGGCAAGCACATCAGAGCTGGCATTCAATAACGTCAGTGGTTCCAGGTGAGGTGTATTTGCCTCAAACCGTGCGAAAAAGCAGTTCAATTCTTTTGCCAGTGAGGTGCTGATGTCACTGGAAATGATGCTGCTGCCCTTATAATTTGTGATATGGTGAAAGCCTTGCCATCTCGAATTATTATCAGAAAAATGGTCCTCAACTTTCCTCTTATAACAGCTTTCCTCTTATAACTTTCCTCTGTTTGGCCTTCTTAATGCCTTTCTTCAGATTAGCCCGGGCGGTGCTATACAGATCTGTATCCCCTGACCTGAAGGCTGTATCATGGGCTCTGAGGAGTGCCTGGACTTCTTTTGTCATCCAAGGCTTCTGGTTAGGAAAAACCCTAATGCGTTTTTCCACAGTCACCTGGTTGATTCAGTAGGTGATGTAGCATAATACAGTCTGTGTGTACATTTCCAGATCCTGATTCTTGAATAAATCCCATTATGGCTGTGTAGTTGTGCATGTACATGTTGGACATATGAGAGATATGCTGACAGCACATATGTGATTTAACCTCACGATGAAGGAGACGCAGAGCCTAGGACACGAGACGCAGTCTAGGACACCTGCGGTGGACAGCGAGAGAAGACAATAGGTGTGGACAGTAGACTCCCTGACCTCGGAGGCTCGAGAGGAGAGAGGGGGAGTAATGTAAATAAAGGGATTATGAATGTGAATAAAGGGATTATGATGGAGATGTGTGACCTCCCCTGCGAGGGAGATTTCTTTATGTGAGAATGTTTAAAGGCGAGGACTTTGGTGTGTTTCCTCCTCTTTGTTCGCTGCTCAAGAATGAGAGCAGACTGTGGGAATGGTTGCTTGAAATAAACTTGAATTAAATGCAATTCAGTTTCGTTATTCAAGGCTCCCCACAATTGGTGACCCCGACGACGTTGAGAATGACCGGAGAAGGTCTCAGGGTCCCGGACTCACAGAGTTCGGTTCTGGCAAGCACAGTGGCCGTCAAGCTGCCTGATTTCTGGCAGGATAACCCACGGTCGTGGTTCCTGCAAGCAGAGTCGCAGTTCGCGCTCGCAGGAGTAACGGTGGATGACACTAAGTTCCACCATGTCATCGCTAAACTGGATAACCACACATCTCGATGTGTGCAGAGCTTAGTGGAGCAGCCACCCGCTACCGGCAGGTACGACAAGCTGAAATCCACCCTCGTTAAGTTTTTCACCCCCTCGGCCGAAGTGAGGGCGAGGAGGATCCTGTCTTTGCTAGACCAAGGAGGACACAGGCCGAGCACCCTGATGGAGGATATGATACAGCTGAGAGGGTCGGACAACGATGATTTCCTCTTCCAGTTCATCTTCCTCTCCAACCTCCCGATGCATGCGAGAAGCACGCTGGCCGGCAGGAAGTGTCACACCCCGGAGGAGTTCCGGGAGCTGGCCCAGGAAGCAGACGGGATTCTGGACGCCTGCGGCGGGCAGGCAACCGCAGCGGTGACCCAAGACAGCGGGGAGCCAGAGGCGGCAGACCCAGGCTGGCCGACGACGGCGGCAGCACAGCTGCGACGAGGTGGAGCCAATGTTCCGGTGGCAGAGGCGCGGCCCCGACACAGCGGAGGAGAGGATCTCTGCTTTTACCATCGGAGGTTCGCTGATAGGGCACGCGTGCGTGCCGCCCTGCAACTTTAAGAGTTCGGGAAACGGCAAGACCGGGGGTCGCTAGCAGCTTCGACTCTCGGAGAAGGCAACAAGCTGCTCTACATCACGGATACGAGCTCCGGACGAGAGTTCCTCATAGACACCGGAGCCCAAGTGAGCTTCATCACCCCAACATACGCGGACCGGGTGGCTGGACCCCGCGGTAGCGGAGCTACGGCGGCAAAAGGCTCGAGCATCAACACCTACGGGAAAAGGACCTTGCCTTTATGCTTACATGGCCGGACATATGAATGGACTTTTGTAATAGCGGCGGTGAGTTTCAACATGTTGGGCGCGGATTTTTTGTGCGCACACAATCTGTTAGTTGATCTTGCTAATAGACGGCTGGTAAATGCACTCTCTTTTTACTCTCTCCCCTGTTCAGCTCAAGTGTCCCTGCCACCAGTACAGACCCACGTTGCTACAGCAGGTGGTAAGTTTCACACACTCCTCACCCAATTTCCAGCGCTCACTGTGCCCACTTTTTCAGCGACGGTTGCGAAACACGGGGTGGATCATTTTATCCCTACATCTGGCCCTCCCGTGTTTGCAAAGGCTCGGCGCTTGGATGCAGTTAAGCTCGCTATAGCGCGCGAGGAGTTCGCCAGCCTAGAGAGGCTGGGCTTCGTTCGTAGGTCAAAAAGCCCGTGGGCTTCGCCGCTGCACATGGTACCGAAAGCCGATGGCTCCTGGAGACCGTGTGGCGATTACCGCAAACTAAACAATACTACGGCGCACGATCGTTATCCCATCCCGCACATTCAGGACTTTTCGGTGCACCTGGTGGGGGCGCGTATTTTTTCAAAGATTGATCTGGTTCGCGGCTATCACCAAGTCCCAGTCCAACCGGGGGACATTCCTAAAACAGCGGTAATAACCCCGTTCGGACTATTCGAATTTTTACGCATGCCGTTTGGTCTCAAAGGGGCAGCGCAAACGTTTCAGCGGATGATGGATGCCATGTTACGTGATCTCCCTTTCGTGTTTGTGTACCTCGACGACATTTTGGTCACGAGTACTTCAGAGGACGAACACGAAAAGCACCTCACAGCAGTTTTTAGGAGGCTGGGAGAGCACGGCTTAATAATTAACCCAACCAAGTGCCAGTTCGGCGTCGAGCAGATCGATTTTTTGGGTCACCGCGTCTCCCCAGAGGGAGCGGTTCCGTTACCAGATAAAGTACGCGCGGTAGCGGATTTTCCCCGGCCACAAACGGTCAAATCACTGCAGGAATTCTTGGGGATGGTGAATTTTTATAACCGATTCCTGCCCCACGCAGCTCAAATCATGCAACCGTTATATGCCGCGCTCAAAAAGCAAAAACCAACCCAGGCGGTCGAATGGTCCCCGGAGCGGGAGCGCGCGTTCACAGAGGTAAAAAAAGCCTTGGCTGACGCTGCGCTCCTGGCCCACCCAGACCCGGCAGCACGTATCGCGCTGACGACAGACGCTTCAGATTTAGCCATAGGGGCCGTTATTGAGCAACAGGTCGCCGGAGTTTGGCAGCCGTTGGCTTTCTTTAGCAAATCCTTAAGCGTGGCTGAGCGAAAATACAGCACGTTCGACAGAGAACTGTTGGCGCTGCATTTGGCTACTCGTCATTTCCAGCTCTGGCTGGAAGGACGGTGCTTCACCGCTTATGTGGACCACAAGCCGCTCACATACGCCATGGCCAAAATTTCAGACCCGTGGTCAGGCAGGCAGCAGAGGCAGCTGGCCGCGATCTCGGAATTTACCACTGACATTAGGCACGTTGCGGGCAAATTCAATGTAGTAGCAGATTGTCTCTCACGCGCGGTCACGACTCCACCGCGTGCAGAGGCAGAACGGGCCACCGTGACCGTGCCCTGCGGCGCGGTGGCGCGCGCAGCCCCGGTGCACGTGGGTATAGATTACGCAGACATGGCAGCGGACCAGGGGGCGGACGCAGACGTGCGCGCGCTCCAGTCTGGATCAACAGGGTTAAGGCTGGAGAGCAAGTGTTTACAAACCGGTATGCCCCCCCTGATCTGCGATGTGTTGACAGGGCGCCTGCGTCCGGTGGTTCCGGCTGCGTGGCACCGCCGTGTTTTTGACTCGGTCCACTCACTGGTGTACCCGGGGGTGCGCGCTTCGGTGAAAATGGTAGCGGAAAAGTTTGTTTGGCCGTGCCTGCGCAAGCACGTGAAGGAATGGGCAAAAACCTGCATGTCCTGTCAACGGGCCAAAATTCACAAGCACACAAGAGCCCCGTTAGAACCGTTTCGCATTCCAGCCAGAAGGTTCGACCACGTGCACGTCGACCTCGTGGGCCCCCTACCGGCATCACAGGGGTTCACGCATCTTTTGACAATGGTGGACCGAACCACACGTTGGCTGGAAGTGGTCCCGCTGGCGACGACCATGGCCGCGGAGGTGGCTCGCGTTTTTTTAACGGCTTGGGTGGCGCACTTCGGGGTTCCGTCGGACATTACGTCCGATAGAGGACCTCAATTCGTCTCTGAGCTGTGGTCAGCGATGGCCAACGGCTTGGGAGCCAAAATTCACCGCACTACGGCTTACCACCCTCAGGCTAATGGTTTATGCGAGCGTTTTCATAGGTCTTTGAAGGCAGCACTCAGAGCGTCGCTCACGGATGCAGATTGGGTAAATAAACTACCATGGGTTTTATTAGGGTTGCGTTCTGCGCCCAAAGAGGACTTAGATGCCTCCCCAGCGGAGCTGGTGTTCGCACAACCTCTTAGGCTGCCAGGCGAGTTTTTACCAGAGCACCCGGAGCCCCCACCTCTCCCGGCTCTGGGACCGTTAGTTGGCATGGGAACAGACACGCTTCCGGGTCCGGTTCATCACGCTTTTCCACGAGTTTTCGTCCCCAAAGCTTTGAAAAATGCTGAGTTCGTTTTTGTCAGGCGCGAAGCCCTAAAAGCAACACTCAAACCACCTTACGAAGGGCCATTTCGAGTGCTGGAGGCAGGTGATAAGCAATTTGTGCTAGATTTTGGAGACAGAAAAGAGACAGTCAGTATTGACAGACTAAAACCTGCTTTTGTCATGAAGGACGGGTCTGTACCGGTCGCAAGGGTGCCTTGATGAGGCAGGCCCCCGCAGGGGGCAAATAATCACTCTCTCCCTCAGTCAACAGAGCCGGAGCAGAAAGGCGCCGTAGGCAAGGCGGGGCCAACTCACAGCAGATTCGGCAGACGGTTGAATTCCAGGTGGCGCACAGACTGAATGTTGATGTTGATTATACAGTAGTCAGTAAAATGTTATTGAATTTTAGGGAATAGTCCGTTCTTCATCGTTTGGGGGGGGGGGGGTTATATGGCTGTGTAGTTGTGCATGTACATGTTGGACATATGAGAGATATGCTGACAGCACATATATGATTTAACCTCACGATGAAGGAGACGCAGAGCCTAGGACACGAGACGCAGTCTAGGACACCTGCGGTGGACAGCGAGAGAAGACAATAGGTGTGGACAGTAGACTCCCTGACCTCGGAGGCTCGAGAGGAGAGAGGGGGAGTAATGTAAATAAAGGGATTATGAATGTGAATAAAGGGATTATGATGGAGATGTGTGACCTCCCCTGCGAGGGAGATTTCTTTATGTGAGAATGTTTAAAGGCGAGGACTTTGGTGTGTTTCCTCCTCTTTGTTCGCTGCTCAAGAATGAGAGCAGACTGTGGGAATGGTTGCTTGAAATAAACTTGAATTAAATGCAATTCAGTTTCGTTATTCAAGACTCCCCACACCCATAAAGTATTTGGAAAACAGTCCTGCAGCTGAGAAAGCGCTCCCTCAGGCCATGTTGTGATGTTCTTTATAGTAGGTCTAGCAGTTTTCCTGAGAGGGGTGTATGCTGGGATGAGGAGCAATGATAGATGGTCTGACAGGCCAAGATGTGGACACGGCACAGCTCTGTGGGCATGCTTCAGGTTCGAATACACCCGATCAAGACAATTCTTTCCCCTAGTAGTACATTTCACATACTGTGTGAAATTAGGCAGCACAGTTTTCAAGCATGCTTGATTAAAGCGCACCTGTGGTGGTCGTGAAGACGCATTTGACTTGAAAACATTATGAAAAAGTATTTCTTATTTTGGTAAATAATTTTTGCCAGCCATATACCACCAGACATATATTCAAATAGGACCTTGGCCATGGGCAGCCAATGAAAACTGTGGGCGCAGCCATGACACATGCGGATGTGACGTCAATGCTCCGCCTGTATGAGAGACTAGGGTGCTGTTGTGAGTGTTTTTATTCTATTATGGCTGAATTGTCGGACTCTGAGGAAGAATTTGTCCAACATGGCTACAGGTTTGAGCCAGAAAGGTCTTCTGAGGGTTAAAGTGACGAAGTGGTCCTCACACACAACGCAATTTCGTCTGAAATTATTCGTCTGTGCCCTGTTTCCGCTCCGATCTTCTGACAAGGTGAGATGGGTTTGGGTACACAAAAAAAGTGTTTCTTTGTTTTTTTCGCTTATTATTCAGACATCCAAAGGCTTTACATTCCGCCATGTTGCGATATCCATATCGCATTGTATGTTTTTGTTTTTCCAAGAGCACCGAGTGTCTGCTGCTCTGTATATAGTTGTAGAATCATCTTCCGTGTTGCGGCAGTTACGAGATCAAATGAGACAAGCAGCTGAATTTAAGCATTTATTTATTTTCTACTCGTTTCAGTTCAGCATTTAATATGAACCCTGAGTTTGAAATAAACGTTTGAATTTTGGTCCTCATACAACGCAACGCACTGTCTGCCGCTTTTTATAGCGGCGAGGGAAGAGCCGAATTAATCTGCCGTTTTGCGGCTGTTAACGACCTCAGATCAGACAATAGGACCCGCCGAATTTAAGCATTTATTTATTTATTTTCTACTCGTTTCAGTTCTGCATTTAATATGAACCCTGAGTTTGAAATAAACGTTTGAATTTTGGTCCTCATACAACGCAACGCACTGTCTGCCGCTCTTTATAGCGGCGAGGGAAGAGCCGAATTAATCTGCCGTTTTGCGGCTGTTAACAACCTCAGATCAGACAATAGGAACTGCCGAATTTAAGCATTTATTTAGTTATTTTCTACTCGTTTCAGTTCTACATTTAATATGAACCCTGAGTTTGAAATAAACGTTTGAATTTGAATTTGAATATCCCCAAAGCTGCTGCACATCCGGGTACTCAAGGCTCAGCCAATACTGATCCAGATCGCGGTAGCCACGAAATTACGTCACAGGAAGCGTCCTGGAAGGCCATGTAGCCGCTAGTATGGCTGTACCCATGTTTTGCTGACATAGCTGAACCAGTACATCAGCAATGGATTTATATCAAATTGCTTTGAACGTGAATTTCAACTTAAACTTGAACTAGAACATGAGACAGGGGCTCAATATAATATCTTTTTTTTCACGACCACCACAGGTACACTTTAAAATCACAAGCTATAATGTGAACACCTTCGGGATAGGCCTGCTGCTGTTTATTTATAACACTGTACAAATGACTAAGGGCCACTTTAGTATTTGCATCAGGAGAAATATAGACCGCTGTAATAATAACCACTGTCAGCGCTCTCGGAAGATAAAAAGGCCGACATAAAACTGACATTGTGTCTAGGTCAGGAGAACAGTAAGTGTTAATAATACGACTGTGATTAGTCCAAGAGTTGTGAAGAAAAATAGAGACCACCCCCAGATTAGTTTGATGAGCATGATGAACATCTGAAGAAACTACTAGAAGCGAGGAATACAGCTAGGCAGGAAAATCTACAGTGTAACACAAGGTCGAAGAAGAAGAAATACTCAAAGGTTCAGAGTGAGCTACAGAAGTACACCAGAGAGATGAAGACCAACTGGTGGAATGAAAAAGCGGAGGAACTTCAAACTGCAGCAGACATGAAGGCCATGAAAACATTCTTCACAGGTTTGAGAGAAATCTACGACCCTAAATCAAGAGGATTGATCCAACTAAAGGCTACGGATAGTGAAATGTTTTTTGCAGGAGAAAGACAAGATCCTGGACAGATTTGCAGACCACTTTGACCAACTACTAAACAACCCTGGAAATCTTGCTGAAGAGGCTAAAGAAGCTCTAGTGCAGTGACCAGTTGTATCGAGTCTGGATGAACCACCAAATCTTGATGAACTAATGGCAGCTATCAGGACAACACAGGATGGTAAAGCTCCAGGAAGGGATGGAATTCCAGCAGAAGTATGGAAATTTGATGGTGTTCAGCTGACCAACTGCCTGCACAAGCTCATCCAAGAGATATGGGATGCCCAGAAAGTACTTCAGGACTGGAAGGATGCAAGTATTGTGCCTTTGTTCAAGAAAGGTAACAGGAAAGATTGTGGAAATTACCAAGGTATATCACTGCTAGTGTAACGGGTCCCCTTTTTGGGCAGTGACGATGCCAGTGTGATGGTTCCTACTAGGGCACCCTTAAACGGCTGTGATCGGGGACACTAGTGTATACGTGTAGGCGGCATATGGATCACGATGACACCAGACTGATGTTTCCCACAATTTATTTGCTCCTGTTGGAGAAATAAAACAATACACATCACTCTTCGTCTGTACCTCGATCCCACACAGGCTCCCCCAGCAAAGCAAAGCGGTACTGTGTGGGAAAGGGAGCTCTAAAATAATTTCACAATACATAAAATAAATCACATGTATTCACTTTTTCACATTCATATTATTACCAACAAAAGAATATTTCATTAAACAAGAGCTAAATTTCAAAATGAGAAACATTTTCTCTTAACAAATACAAAAAACATTAACATTTCCCTTTTGCAACAGGGTTAAACCCATATAAAGATACATGAAATACGCCCTCTAGTGGACATTAAATGAAAATAGCAGACCAGCGGAATTACATTACAAATGAGAAAATTTACCAAAAACAGACATACCTGTTGGAGAAATAAAACAATACACATCACTCTTTGTCTGTACCTTGATCCCACACAGGCTCCTACATTTACAAAGATATAAGTTACACAACGGCACAAGCTACCAGAGTCACCATAGAGCTTATATTGGTGCACAATTCTAAAATGGCGACTAGTGGACTTCTAAGGTGTGCCGAAAACATCCATAAAACTCTTATTTACAATATAAACAACGAAAAATATACTACAGTAGCATGTCAAATTAACAAGGAACAATTACAAACCAAGGTTGCAGTTTAAATGATAAAACTGATGAGCAAAACAGTCATTTAATGCCAGCAACGTTTTAGGCACGACTTACCCCCAGCAAAGC
Organism: Pholidichthys leucotaenia; assembly: GCA_020510985.1. Classification (NCBI taxonomy): domain Eukaryota; kingdom Metazoa; phylum Chordata; class Actinopteri; order Cichliformes; family Pholidichthyidae; genus Pholidichthys; species Pholidichthys leucotaenia. The sequence goes on from CM035837.1 coordinate 145,357,545, forward strand.
AAAGCGGTACTGTGGGGGAAAGGAGGAGCTACCGGAGCCTCGGAGGTACGGGAAGAGCGGATGTGGGCAGTGTACCGCCAAAATAAAAGCACTCAAGTAAATAAAATTCACAATAATATAAAGGAAAACATGACTGAGAAAAGGAATGTTTAAGGTGCATTTTCGACTCCGTTACACCCACCCCACTGAATTTTATCAAACTTGAGCCACAGCTACACAGAACTCATGACAATATACAAAACACCCGGGGTTAGTTAAAGAACACCATCTGAAAGAGTGTCCCACACAAGGATGAAGTGGCATGAGAGCAGCGCTTATCTCTCAACCCAACCACTGGTAATGGAGTGCCTTGTACACCCCACCAAAAACCCCAACTATTAGTGTAGTAAAAGCTCATGTATAATAAAATAAAATACAGTGGAGTAAAAAAGTATTTAGTCAGCCACCAATTGTGCAAGTTCTCCCACTTAAAAGATGAGAGAGGTCTCCAATTTTCATCATAGGTATACCTCAACTATGAGAGACAAAATAAGAAAAAAAAAAATCACGAAAATCACATAGGAGGATTTTTAATGAATTAATTGGTAAATTCCTCGGTAAAATAAGTATTTGGTCAATAACAAAAGTTCATCTCAATACTTTGTTATATACCCTTTGTTGGCAATGACAGAGATCAAACGTTTTCTGTAAGTTTTCACAAGGTTTTCACACACTGTTGCTGGTATTTTGGCCCATTCCTCCATGCAGATCTCCTCTAGAGCAGTGATGTTTTGGGGCTGTCGCTGGGCAACACAGACTTTCAACTCCCTCCAAAGATTTTCTATGGGGTTGAGATCTGGAAACTGGCTAGGCCACTCCAGGACCTTGAAATGCTTCTTATGAAGCCACTCCTTCGTTGCCCGGGCGGTGTGTTTGGGATCATAGTCATGCTGAAAGACCCAGCCACGTTTCATCTTCAATGCCCTTGCTGGTGGAAGGAGGTTTTCACTCAAAATCTCATGATACATGGCCCCATTCATTCTTTCCTTTACACGGATCAGTCGTCCTGGTCCCTTTGCAGAAAAACAGCCCCAAAGTATGATGTTTCCACTCCCATGCTTCACAGTAGGTATGGTGTTCTTTCTCCTCCAAACACGACAAGTTGAGTTTTTACCAAAAAGTTCTATTTTGGTTTCATCTGACCATATGACATTCTCCCAGTCCTCTTCTGGATCATCCAAATGCTCTCTAGCAAACTTCAGACGGGCCTGGACATGTACTGGCTTAAGCAGGGGGACACGTCTGGCACTGCAGGGTTTGAGTCTCTGGCGGCGTAGTGTGTTTCTGATGTAGCCTTTGTTACTTTGGTCCCAGCTCTCTGCAGGTCATTCACTAGGTCCCCTCGTGTGGTTCTGGGATTTTTGCTCACCGTTCTTGTGATAATTTTGACCCCACGGGGTGAGATCTTGCGTGGAGCCCCAGATCGAGGGAGATTATCAGTGGTCTTGTATGTCTTCCATTTTCTAATAATTGCTCCCACAGTTGATTTCTTCACACCAAGCTGCTTACCTATTGCAGATTCAGTCTTCCCAGCCTGGTGCAGGTCTACAATTTTGTTTCTGGTGTCCTTTGACAGCTCTTTGGTCTTGGCCATAGTGGAGTTTGGAGTCTGACTGTTTGAGGTTATGGACAGGTGTCTTTTATACTGACAATGAGTTCAAACAGGTGCCATTAATACAGGTAATGAGTGGAGGACAGAGGAGCCTCTTAAAGAAGAAGTTACAGGGCTGTGAGAGCCAGAAATCTTGCTTGTTTGTAGGTGACCAAATATTTATTTTACTGAGGAATTTACCAATTAATTAATTAAAAATCCTTCAATGTGATTTTCTGGATTTTTTTTTTCTCATTTTGTCTCTCATAGTTGAGGTATACCTATGATGAAAATTGGAGACCTCTCTCATCTTTTAAGTGGGAGAACTTGCACAATTGGTGGCTGACTAAATACTTTTTTGCCCCACTGTAGCTGATCACTAGAATTCAAGGTCAAGTCCACAAAAGGATAGTCCACTCATGTAGCAATTAGTCAGTCAGGGTCTGAAACACAGACCTACAAACAGCCTTAACACTGAACTTGTCCTGAATTACACCTTGCCTGGACATTGTCTGCACTAGTCTATTTACAGGTCTAATCAGGCAACCAAATCTTGACCTGATTTGAGATTGTGCATTGGGACGGTCACAAAGTGTACGTGACGTCTGGTCAACAGTACAGCGAACAAGGGGAGTGTCTGTCTGTCTGTCTGTCTGTCTCTCGGAGTCAGTAACAGAAACTAGTTGACTGTCAAGTGTTTGTCCACCATGAGTATCAGTAGCAGCTGTAGTCACAGGTCTAGAGTCAGAGGACATGGGATGATCTACACCTTGAGCAACAGGTGCAACTGAAGAGTTCTGGGGGTCAGAGGACACACTTGTCACATCAGAAATGTCTACCTGTGACACAGATGGTTCAGTGAGCTGCGTGATCCACTCAACAGTTCTCCTTTCAGAGTCAACAGGTTCTGGATCAACTAATGGTTCACGTGTTTCTCCACATGAAGACGGATCACCTGTACCAGCCTCACTCTTTCCCTCGAAGAGGTCCACAGATGCATCTCCCTCATCATCAATGTCTGTAGCTAAGGTTTCTGGAAGTAAGGTGGATGAACCATGGTTGGACACATCGCACACATCCACCACAGGAAGAAAATTTACCAGCATCAATAGATTCCTGTGGACAACTTTTGTCCGTCCAGTAAGAGTGTCACAAATTCTGTATGTATGGGTCTGCGGGTTCACATCCATTACAGTGTAAACAGTTGATTCCCACTTATCAGCAGTTTTCTTTTTGCCTCTCTCCTTTCTGTTGGCCAAAAGCACCCTGTCACCAATCTCAATCTTGGATCCTGTCACTTTCCTGTTGTAAAGATTAGCATGTCTGTGTTGCTCCTTAGCAGCACGGTCCTGAGCAACCATCATTGCTTCTTTTAGCTCACAGGTGAGAGTTGTCACATACTTGTCATAACTGGTTACATCAGCATTGCGAAGAACAGAACGAAACATGACATCTACTGGCAAACTGGGCACACGGCCATACATGAGGTAAAAAGGAGGAAAGCCAGTCGTCTCATGGGCTGTACAGTTGTACATAAATGTCAAAGTCTGCAACCGTCGTGGCCAGTTAGCTTTCACCTCAGGGGACAGTGCATGAATCATCCCACCCAGTGTCCTGTTAAACCGTTCGACACTCCCATTTCCCATTGGGTGGTAAGGGGTAGTGTGAGATTTCCTGACACCGGACACTTTGAGGAGTTCACTGATTAATTGACTTTCAAAATTAGGACCTTGGTCACTGTGGATTCTTTCTGGGAATCCAAAGACACAAAAGTACTTGTTCCACAGAACATTTGCCACTTGCTTAGCTGTTTGATCCTTACAAGGAAAGGCCTGAGCCATCCTGGTAAAGTGATCTGTTATCACTAGGACATCAATAGACTTGTTCCTAGAGTCTTCAGCTGACCAAAAGTCAATGCGGACCAGCTCCAGCGGTCTAGATGACAAGATGCTCTCTAAGGGAGCTCGTCCCTCAGGTTCAGCTGACTTGCTGAGGACACAACGCTGGCAGTGTCTGACATGGTCTCTAACATCTCTCTCAAGGGTCAGCCAGAAAAATCTCTGTCTGGATAAACTGAGGGTTCGCGACTGGGCTTGATGACCAGCATCATCATGCACGCCTTTCAAGACCTCATCCTTAAGTGAGTCTGGGACAACATACTGAAGCCGTTTGGACTTGGTTCTCTGGTCTCTTGAAACTCTGTACAGAACACCATTGCTCACAGATAGCTTATCCCAGTGTTTCAGATATTTAATCACTGAAAATGATTCTTTCACCCTTTCTCTCCTTGAGGGTATCCGATGTCTTTCAACATAAAACAGGACTCGAGAAAGAGTTCCATCCTCCAACTGTTTGTCACGCAAAACCTTTTCAGAATAGGCAGGCAACGGGTCTTGACCTGGTGGGACTAACTGGGGCAAAAACTGCAAGGCTTCAATTGCCCGGGCCCTCGGACCAGCATCCCACTCAATGTGTGACTGCATCACAGCAGACACTTCTTCTGAATTCACAATCTGAGTGTGTACCCGGGAGGTATGAGCATTGTCACACATCGCATCCACGTGACCACTGGATGAACGAAAAGCATCCTGAACAGAGGCAGTAGACACATTTTTGACTTCACTGAGGAGTTTCACATATGGTTCATTGAACAGTCTGTGACCAATATTTTCCTTGACAAAAGGCACACAGCTTAATGCATCAGCCACAATGTTCTGCCGCCCTGGAACATACTTTATGTCAAAGTCATACGCAGCCAACTTGGCTACCCAGCGTTGCTCACAACAGTCTAACTTGGGCTTTGTCAATATGTGAGTTAAAGGATTGTTGTCAGTCCAAACAGTGAATTTGTGACCCTTTAGCCAATGACTAAACTTGTCAGTGATGGACTATTTCAAAGCCAGAAATTCCAGTCGGTGCGCTGGATAGTTTTTCTGTGACTGTGTCAGTGACTTACTGGCAAAAGCAATAGGTCTGGCATGACTTTCACCTTCCTGGACTTGGGACAGAACGGCACCTATCCCATCCAGAGATGCATCAGTTGAAAGCATGAAGGGACGGTCAAAGTTAGGATGAGCCAAGACCACAGTGTTAACAACTGCAGATTTGAGACTTTCAAAGGCATGTATGTGCTCTTGGGTCCAGTCAGAAGCACAAAGCTTTCTGCAAGCCATCTTGGTTTTCTTACATCTGCCTTTAAAATTTCCACCTTTCAACAGGCTAAACAATGGCTTGGCAATGGCAGAATATCCTGGCACAAAATGCTGATAGTAATTAACCATCCCTAAGAAGGATCTAAGTCTTTTTTGGGACGGTGTCACACCATCAGTGTCCATAAGGTCAGCACAAGTCATTTTTGCGATGTTTTCAACCTTACTTGGGTCGGTTGAAACACCATTCTCATCAATTACGTGACCAAGAAACCTCACAGATCTCCTGAGGAAAAAACACTTTTTGGGTGCCAACTTCAAGTTGTGCCTACGCAGCCTGCTGTACACCATCTCAAGGCACTGCAATGCACTCTCCTCATCAGATGCAAAAATCAGCAGATCATCCAAATAGCACAACAAAGTCAAGTAATTCTGGTCACCAAAAATGGCAGTCATCATGCGCATAAAACTAGCAGGACTATTGCATAATCCCTGGGGCAGGCGATTGTACTCATATAAGCCCATCGGAGTGGTAAAAGCAGAATACTTCCTGTCATCCTCATGAAGCGGCATGTTGTAGAAGCCGGACGTTAAATCCACTGTGCTGAAGAGGCAGTTACCTCCCAGTGCTGCCAGACAATCTGCCTGGAGAGGGAGAGGGTGAGTGTCTTTCAGAGTCCTCTTATTCAGCAAGCAAAAATCCGTGCAGATGTGGAGGTCGCCATTCTTTTTCCACACAAGAACCAAAGGAGATGCATACTTGCTAGTTGATTTCCTGATAATGTCTTTTTCCTCCATTTCATTCAGCACCTGGCTTAATTTCTGATACTGACTAGGGGGTACACGCCTGTATGGGAGTCTGAATGGTTTATTATCAGATAAATGTATGCGGTGTACAAAGCCCTTAGCTTCTCCGCAGTCTAGGTGGTGGCATGAGAAGACATCCTCGTACTGAAGTACCAAGTCAGCCATTCTCTTTTTGCAGTCCTCTGACACTTGGCATGAGTTAATGTCTATGTCACAAAGCCCCACTGACTTGAGTTTTTCTTTTACAGACTCCATACCGGCATCACATGCTGTTGTAGACTGTGTGTAGCAGGTCACTGGTACACTAGACTGCTCAGCTGCGTCCATGTCTTCAAGGGCTACACATGTGTAGACGTCAGCTAGCTTTGCATTGCGCCGTAACAACACAGGCTTGTTGGACGTGTTGATGAGTTTGAGCGGGACCCACCTGTCACCCCACATAGGAGTTACAATCTTAGCTACTAGGACACCCCTAGGAGCTGAACGAGAAGATGTGGGCTCTGTCATGACTGTACTGCCTGGAGATACAACAGTGTCTTTAGGCAATTTACCCCAAACAAGGTACTCACGCCCAGGTTCAAGGTAGGTGGCTGAGTTACATCTGACAGTACCAACTTTGTCAGGAATGTCATTTCCTTTCCAGGGGTTCAAACCAGTGAGCATAGACAAGAACTGCTCAGCTTCTGGTTCTGCAGTTGGGCAGGGGCCAGACACTGTTTTCCAATAGGACTTGCATTGTTTTGAATGGTGTAGGATGTGCTTTATGACATTGGTACCAATAATCAACTCATCATGCTGACCACAGACGACCAGACTGGGGACTAGCATTTTACAACCATACACCTCCATCACAATGTCAAAAGCACTCTTTGGCCTGACACGCTGTCCACCACACCCAACCAGCATCACATTCACATCAATCTGGTTCTGATTTGTTATCACTCCAGCAGTTCTCAGTTTCTTCTCTGCATCCTCGTTGATACTGCAGGCCATGGAGCCACTGTCCAGCATGCCATCAATTATCACTGCACCACCAAAAGCCACTGGTGTGTAGAAAAGGCTGGAACTATTGCCAATTATGTGAATGTTCTGATACACAACAACTACATCATCGCATGAACTTCTCACCAATGCAAAAATTGACTCAGCATCAGATGTGTCACTGCAGTGGGAGCTTGAGGTGAGACCTGCACTGCCTCCCTCCAAGTACAGGTCAGTTAGTTTCCCTGAGACCGAGAAGAAGGCTGACAGTTGTTGTTGGGACAGGCCAGTCTGGTATGACCAGGGGAAAGACAGGTAAAACACAGTTTCTCAGACATGCAATGTGAAATGGTGGAGTGACGTGTGTCATTACAGACCTTCCAAATTGCTTCTCTGGGGTGTCTCTGACGAGGGGCACGTTTAAATCTGTTGCTCTCAGTCGGGTGAGGAATTGTACACTGCTGCAACTTCTCCATCATTTCCTGAAACATGTTAACCATGCGACCAAGGAGCCTCTCCTCTGACTGTTGGAGATTTTGAGCAACAACCGGCACACTAGCACAATCTGAGTTGAGGGTATTTGGGGTAGGGTCAGAGATGGGGAATGGAGAGGGACCCTGACATGTAAACTGTCGGGTTTGAGGAAGTGAAGAGGAAATGACTGGGGTGTGGCACTGTTCTGGCATGTTCATGGCTGAAGATGGCAACATGGGTTTGTCAGATGTTACAGTGGCTGTGTGACTCATTAGCTGTGGACCATCAGGTGCTCTGGCACTAGCTCTAACCTCTCTCTGATAATCGTCAATTCTCAACTGAACATCACGTGAGGTCCATTCATGAGGTGGTTTCCACTTCAAGGTGCAAGACAGATCAGGATCAGGACAATTTTTGACGAACATGATAGCAACCTCTTTGCTCATGTCCGCAGTCTGCTTGCCTTGTCTACGCAGGCCCTCGAGAGCCAGCTCGAGGGCCGCTTTGTTCAGCCTTATCCAGTAGTCCACTGGGTTTTCTCTGTGCCTGGGCAGGGTTGCATAAAAATCTGTGAGCGGAAGACATGAGGAGGCATCACAGAAGTAATGGAGAAGAACATAGATTATCTCAGGTTTCTTTTTAGCATCTAGCTCCAGGTCACTACGCAGGGCAACTTTCACAACATCTCTGGCTTTGCCCAGTAAATGACTCATTATTTCTCCTGCTTGCTCACACACAGGAATCTCTCTCTTCTTAAGGTCAGTCTTAGACAAGTCAATCCAGTCCTGAACTGAATATTTGTCAGTACTGTCACCTCTAAATGTGGGTAGTTCTCTGTCTGACTTAACATGGACAGTCACGTGTGGAGGGTCATATTTGGTAACATCACAATGTACAGTTCGATCAGTAGGAGAAGTCTGGTTGTCATTGGTCATATTCACAACACCAGCAGACATTAACTTAGCAACTATAGACTCACCAATTTGAGCACCAAGCTGCCCTACCATATCTGTAAATTGTTCAATGGCATCAACATTACTGCAGGGTGTGGAAACATGAGGACCTTCACCCATGAACTCACTAAAGCCTGTTTTCCACTAGCCCAGCACACCTCGGTACGGCTCGGTTCACTTCAGTACAGCTCGGAATGCTTCTGTCTCCATTGGTGTTGTGCTTGTGCTGTGATGGTTTGTTAGGAGGTTTTAGAAGCGGGGCAGCAGCAGATTCTGAGCGAGGCGGGGCCACACTCCCGTGACGTTACGCACCCGACTGAGTCCTTATTTAGACAAAAAAGGATTCAAGGATTATTGCCTTGCTCGCTCTGTGGATTTATCTCACAATTAATTTTATCTCATAATTAAGCTGCAACAACACAAGTCACTTTTGTTTTGAATTAACTGCCAAATGACCTAGAAATAAAGAGCTGAAACTTGTTTTTATTCGTATTAAATAATGAGACGTGGCACACTGGCCTACACCAAATTATTATTTTTTACATCCTAGGGCATTTTGGATGTACTGAATTAAAAAAAATTCATGTTTTTCACCTTCAGGTCAACGTTTGGAACAACAGTATTATTATTTTCCGTTTAGATGATGCTACACTCCTTCTAAAGTATTGTAATTCTCTGAATTTGGAATGCCGATAGAACATTCAATTTACATATACTTACTTTTTTACATTGACTTGTAAGCTTGATCAGTCTCTCCTGCTGCATTTTAAAGTCCAACTGTGCAACTTCTTATAAGTTAACATAAAAAATGTACCCAAAGTTTAGAACTGGATCATGTGGGGCTAATTTTTTATGATATTTCAATAAAAAGAACAGAAAGCTTACAAAAACATTTGTTTTTTGGTCTAGTTAAAAATTACATTACCTTTACAATGGTTGACCCTGACAGGAAGATCAGTATCATTTTGATCAGACTAGGCAATGGAATTTCTATGAAATTATACTGTTTTATAATTCAGTGTTATAACAGACAAACCACACTTTCCAAAACAATTCCATTTTATTATATACAAAATATTAAAAGAAAAAAAAACTTTGCAACACAACATGAAGGTTAATCGACATTTTATACACGCCGACCACTGAGTGTCTCTACACCAGCTTCCCAAACTGGGTCACGACTCGGCTGAATGAAGCGTCTCTGCCAGCTGTGGGTCAGGAAGGCTCGGTTGAATAATCCGGACGGGCTGTCGCGGCGGACGCGTGGGATGATTCTACAAGGAAAATGCACACAATAAAATACAGCACAATAGTTTTTAACAAGAATACATAAGCTTATTTCAGCGTATTGTTCACATGAATAATTAAAATAAAAGCTTGAGTCCGCAGTATGCTGCAATTAAGCAGCGATCATCATCCACAAATGAACAGCTTTTTTATTGCATAAATAAACTGAGCGTCTTACCGAATATATTTGCGAAAAAACGCACAATAAAAAAAAATTAAAACTCACCGTTAAAGGACTCCGATGTCGAGACCTCCCGGTATATTTTTTCATTCCGGGCAGCTCTGTCTAACTCGCGCTGCATACGTTCGTCTGACAATGCAGTGAACAGACACTGCAGCTCCTTACTGGTCCATGGAACACCCTTATTACGCAAAGCCATTTTTGATAGAGAATAAATGAAAATAGCACAGCAATACACTGAAAGGAACCGCCAACAGTGGTTGCGTGCTGAGTAAAGGCAGTCGTGAAGATTCTTTTTTTTTTTTTTCAAAAACTTTATTGAGAAGGTCGTGAAGATTTGGTAGATGAGGAGGAGGAGAGGGGCGGTTACAACCTGACCAATCAGCGCCGGTTACGACCTGACCAATCAGCGGCGACCAGTCTGTTAACGTCACAACACGGCACAGCTCAGCACTGCTGTACCCTGCCCTTCAGCGGGGCTGAGAATTGCGGCTGTTAAACCGTGTTGGGGCTTGTGGAAAAGCGTACAAAGCGTGCTGAGCCGTCCCGTGTCGCGCTAAAGCGTGCTAGTGGAAAAGGCCCTTAACAGGAATACAACCTGGGCTCTGACCTAACCCTGTATCCCCACCACTGTTCATGAATTTGGAATGTCCCACATCTCTACTATTAGCAATATCACCGCGCCAAACACCTCTTCCTTTTGGCAAAACAGGTGTTGTATAATTATCCATGTCTTTTTTTTTTTTTTTGGTTGATAGTACTACTTTACACAGTGAAATGTACTTGCGTTGTGAATAACTCCAAAGTAAAGTGACATAAATTACAGTACAGGATCAATTATTACTATGACTACAAATACCATAAATGTACTGTGGGTAATCAGTCAAAATGTGTCTCAACAGTCCTTTATATAGCTGACCACATATATGTCCCAGCGTAGACCTAAGTTGGTAATGCAGCATCCACGGTGACCGGCGTCGAGCTGATCTGAAGATCCAAGGGTCACGTCACCAGTGTAACGGGTCCCCTTTTTGGGCAATGACGATACCAGTGTGATGGTTCCTACTAGGGCACCCTTAAACGGCTGTGATCGGGGACACTAGTGTATACGTGTAGGCGGCATATGGATCACGATGACACCAGACTGATGTTTCCCACAATTTATTTGCTCCTGTTGGAGAAATAAAACAATACACATCACTCTTCGTCTGTACCTCGATCCCACACAGGCTCCCCCAGCAAAGCAAAGCGGTACTGTGTGGGAAAGGGAGCTCTAAAATAATTTCACAATACATAAAATAAATCACATGTATTCACTTTTTCACATTCATATTATTACCAACAAAAGAATATTTCATTAAACAAGAGCTAAATTTCAAAATGAGAAACATTTTCTCTTGACAAATACAAAAAAACATTAACATTTCCCTTTTGCAACAGGGTTAAACCATATAAAGATACATGAAATACGCCCTCTAGTGGACATTAAATGAAAATAGCAGACCAGCGGAATTACATTACAAATGAGAAAATTTACCAAAAACAGACATACCTGTTGGAGAAATAAAACAATACACATCACTCTTCGTCTGTACCTCGATCCCACACAGGCTCCTACATTTACAAAGATATAAGTTACACAACGGCACAAGCTACCAGAGTCACCATAGAGCTTATATTGGTGCGCAATTCTAAAATGGCGACTAGTGGACTTCTAAGGTGTGCCGAAAACATCCATAAAACTCTTATTTACAATATAAACAACGAAAAATATACTACAGTAGCATGTCAAATTAACAAGGAACAATTACAAACCAAGGTTGCAGTTTAAATGATAAAACTGATGAGCAAAACAGTCATTTAATGCCAGCAACGTTTTAGGCATGACTTACCCCCAGCAAAGCAAAGCGGTACTGTGGGGGAAAGGAGGAGCTACCGGAGCCTCGGAGGTACGGGAAGAGCGGATGTGGGCAGTGTACCGCCAAAATAAAAGCACTCAAGTAAATACAATTCACAATAATATAAAGGAAAACATGACTGAGAAAAGGAATGTTTAAGATGCATTTTCGACTCCGTTACACTAGCCACTGTTGGTAAGATTCTCTCACGTGTACTACTGAACAGACTGAATGTGCACATCTCACAGATTGTACTACCGGAAACGCAGTGCGGCTTTAGAAGTGGAAGAAGCACAATGGACATGATTTTCTGCTTGAAACAGGTTCAAGAAAAGTGTATCAAACAGAACATGCCGCTTTATGCAGTCTTCATTGACTTCAGTAAAGCCTTTGATACTGTATCTTGACAAGGACTCTGGCAGGTACTCAAGAAATATGGCTGTACAGAGAAGTTTGTCAACCTGATTGAGGCACTCCATACAGTTATGCAAGCAAACATGGCAATGAGTGGTTCAGTATCTAAAGACTTTTCAGTAAGCAACGGGGTGAAACAAGGGTGTGTGCTGGCGCCTGCACTCTTCTCGCTATGTCTGGCAGCCATGCTTGAAGTTGCCTTCAAAGACACTTCAGAAGGAGTATACATTCAAACAAGGAAAGAAGCAGACTTGTTCAATGTGGCACAGTTTAAAGCCAAGAGTAAGACACTGATAAAGGTAGTAAGAGAAATTCTCTTTGCTAATGACAGTGCTCTAGTTGCTCACAGTGTGGGAGATATGCAATCTTTAGTGGAGAAATTTGCAAGAGCAGTTCGCCAATTCAGAGTGCCTCTATCAACCGCCAAAGTTCCAGTTATCAACATCACTACCAGAAGAGCTCAGCAATGGTACAGAGCCACTAGTTAAGTGTAAGACTTTAAAGTATCTCGGGAGTACTGTTTCAGAGAATGCTAGGCTGGAGGATGAACTATCTTTTAGAATGGGAAGAGCAAGTGCTGTGTTTGGAAACTTGAGGGAGAGACTATGGAACAATTGACATGTGTCTATCTGTGTGAAATGCTAAGTGTACAGAGCAACATTACTGGCTACTCTATTGTATGGTGCTGAAATGGACTGTCTATAGGGCGTAGGTAAAGAAACTATGCGTACATGATGAGACACCTTCGAGCCATAATGAATATCTCATGGAAAGACAAGATAGCCAACATAGAAGTGTTGAAACGAGCTGGTCTACCATCAATGGAGGACATGCTAATATAGTTGAACCTGAGATGGCTCAGATATGTTGAGAGGATGGATCACCAGTGACTCCCTTGGCAGTTACTCTGCTCACGGTTATGCAAGGGCAAACACAATCAGGGTAGACCAAAGCTCAGATTTAAAGACACTGTAAAAAGAAACCTGAAGAAGCTGGATATAGACAGGAGTTCCTGGCAGCGGAAGGCGAAGGACAGAGCTGTGTAGAGTAAACTGATCAGACCTAAATGAAACAGTCATTGTTGCCCCCGACAGACTGCTATGATGATGATTATGATGATGTAGCACCCTTAAATATAAACTCAGCACCCCTATAAACTGGAGTGAGAAAAGTTGTGATTATAAAATTTTAGTTTGTCTTTTGACAAGCTGAAATAACACCCAAAACACATGCAGTAGTTTCTGCTCTAAAAATTTTAAAAATTAAAATGAAAACACCCCAGCCACACAAATGGTATGATCCCTCCTCTCACACTTTCTCTCCCCTGTACCTGTGGGGTGCTGGAGCCCTGCCTGGCTGCAACGCACACACAGAGGTGTCTGATGGATCCAGTAAGTAGCTGTAATGTGAGACAGACTAGAAAAACACAACTCCCGATTTTATTAACGATAAAAACACTTTCAGCCAATCAAAAAGCATCCGACCATCACTGTGACCTGTTTTGACAGCAGGGCTGAAATAAATGACAGCGGCTGGGGACATTTATTAGGATCTGAGTGCACAATAGGTGGAGGAGGAGAAATAATCATAGACTGTATTTGGATGCATAAAGCAGCCCTCTGAAACAACTCTATGCATTCAAGCTGAAATTATTATTATTATTAATTATTTTCAATGTGATTCCACTTTGCTCTGTGTGCTCACTTCATTCTATCTGTGGAAGTCCTAAGTCTGGAGCTGAGAGGAAAATCAGGTGAATAATTCCACACTCTTTTTGCTTTTCTTTTTTCTTTTTTTCTCTGCACAAGGTACTGGCCTAGTTAAAAAAATCCATTAAGATTACTGATTGCAGCAGCGGCATAAACGGTCTCATCCTCCAGCAGGACAAACATATGTGGCTGGATGAAGCCGGTAAGTGTGTAGCTCATGGGTCTGCTGTTCAAGCGATATCGTTAAGTGGTAAGGAGGGAGAATGATTTTTAAAACTATAATTTTATTGTTGTCGTTATTGTGTTTGGTGTGGATAGCCCTTTACCTTCTAAATAAGTATTTTTAATGTGCTGGTCCAGGGGTGTTAAACGTGCCCGAGGGCCAAAATCTGTCTGCTAGGGGGTCCAAATTTTTCTCAGTGAATTTACAGCTTTCTTTCTAGTAAATTTCTGACTTTTTCTACTGATCAAAATTGTTCATGTAAATTTGAGACATTTTCTTCTTAAGATGAAACTTTTTTCCTTATACTGTACGTTGTCTATTTTTTCTCTTCTTTTTTTCTAATGAAAACAAGTAGTGTCCATTTAAGTTCAATTCATCAGCAACTATTAATGACAAATAGTGCAGCCTGAAGGGATGTCCAAATTGATATGGATCATTTTCAGCCCTAAAGGGCCACGGAGTAGGGGGAAGGGTACAAATGAGAATTGGGACGGACCCCAAATCTACCTGTACTTCACGCTCACATTGCAAATATTTTTCTCCACTGTTTTACAGTATTTACTGCTGTTCATAAATAATTAGGCAGTGTTTCTATTTTTTATGTATGTAGTATAAGGGTCATTTACGTTTAAAAAGGTTGTAAATTTACTTCAAGTAAATTTTAGATTGCAATAGTCAAATTCAATCATATTAAACACAATTTTCAAACCACAAAACTGTAGCTAGTGGAAAGGCTGAGTGGCTAGTAACTTTGGAAAACCACTAGCCACAGCGGCTGGTGAGCAAAAAAGTTAATGTCAAGCCCTGATTACTTTTCATATTGTTAGGAAAACGTTAGTTAAGACAGCGAGTAGCAGACGTTGCATTGTCAGTCAACCACTGTGTGCTATTTGAATTCGAGAGAAAGACGCTGTTGTTGTTTTGGTATAAGCAAAATATTAAAGCCAAGTTGTCACTGTTTTTATGTATCATCACTGTTATGTTCAAAGGAACTATTGTTGTTAAGGAACTATTTTATGTGTAGTAATGCAGCACTGTGTTTTTCCTATCACTGCAAATTTATATAGATAATTGTGATACTTGTGTGAACCTGCTCCAACATTTTCAGTAAAAAGAAAAAGAGTTTCTGAAGCTACAGTCCTTCCTGGTTATCTATTTGTGTTAAGTGTAGAAAACACAACAATCACATACCATATTCACTAACTAGAAGACAGGGAGGCGATGTGTGACAGATGATAACTAACAAAATAACGTGCGTGTCTGTGTGTGTGTATGTGTGTGTATGTGTGGCCTGCCCGTCCCTCATCATCCTCATGGACATAAAGTTTTTTCAGAGAAAAGAGCCAGGTTCAGGCATTCATAAGCCCAACAATATTATGATCATTCTATCTGCTGAAAAACATCTTTAGAATGACATGCCTGTGTGTGCCTTTAGATCATATCCTTACAATCTGTAAATGGTCTCCATAATGTAACCCAGTGTTAAAAACGTGATTAAAAATGTGAATATTGATACCGCTTTTAAAAAGAAAAACACCCATTTCACAATAGGAATAAATAATTTGAATATGAATATTTAAATAAATATATATTCATAAATAGTTAGGAACATTTTCTAGAATCATCTGATAAAGTTCCTAGTATGTGTGTTGGTATTTTGAGTAACCAAAGGCTGCGCCGTTGCTGGGTCACGCCAGCCAATGGGTTAAGCACTCTCTCCCTGGGTCTGGGATGACTTGCATTTTTGGCTCAGTCACGCCAGACACTGCTGAGACACGACCGAGAGAACGTGAGTCCTCACAGAGACGATGAGCTAACGTGATGATAGCAGCCTTTGTCTCGGATAAAACCTGAGATTGGTAAGCCTAAACTAACACCCGCAATGAGGCATTGCTGTACTATCAATTTCTAATGCCCCGTTTGTTAAATTTTAAGATTGGGATCCAAAGGCTGTGAACTCACGTTGAGCGCAGGAACCCCCATGATACACGAGCCACTTAGCATGGTGAGTGCTATTTATTCATTGTGTATGTGGATGCTAACCACTAGCTTAAAAATGCTAGCCGCCGATGCTAATCCCGGCTAGGTTTTTCATGAACCTGGTTTTTCATGAACCCGGCTAGGTTCATGTAAATAATGAGTTTTCTTTCAACTGAAAGCTTAGTCATGGAGTTCCACAGGGATCTGTGCTAGGCCCTACTCTTTTTAGTTTATATATGCTTCCGTTAGGCAACATTATTAGAAAGCACTGTATACATTTTGTATACATTTTCATTGTTATGCAGATGACACACAATTATACCTGTCTATGAAGCCAGATGATAGTAATCAATTAGCCAAGTTAGAAGCCTGTCTTAAGGAAATCAAAGCTTGGATGACTTGTAATTTCCTGTTATTAAATTCAGATAAGACTGAAGTCATTCTTGTTGGTCCAAAAAACCTTAGAAATTCCTTTCCAAATCAAACTTTCAGTTTGGATGCGGTTACTCTTTCTCTTAATAGCTCTGTGAGGAACCTTGGAATTATTTTTGATCAAGATCTGTCCTTCAATTCACATATTAAATTTGTTTCTAAGACTGCCTTCTATCATTTGCGTAATATTGCCAAGATTAGGAGCATCTTGTCTCAGAGTGATGCTGAGAAACTGATCCACGCTTTTGTTAGCTCGAGATTAGATTATTGTAATTCTTTATTATCAGGCTGTCCTAAAACATCTTTAAAAAGTCTTCAGCTGATCCAAAATGCTGCAGCAAGAGTTTTAACAGGTACTAGAAAGAGAGATCATATCTCTCCGGTTCTGGCCTCCCTTCATTGGCTTCCCATAGAGTTTAGAATTAAGTTTAAAATCCTTCTTCTTACAAAGCTCTAAACAACCAGGCTCCTTTTTATTTAAAAGATCTGATACTACCGTATTATCCTAACACAGCACTACGCTCCCAAAATGCAGGATTACTTGTAATACCTAGAATCTCCAAAAGTACAATGGGAGGCAGAGCCTTCAGTTATCAAGCTCCTCTCCTGTGGAACCAGCTGCCAATCTGGATTCAGGAGTCAGACTCGATCTCTGTTTTTAAGAATAGGGCTAAAACCTACCTTTTTGATATAGCCTACAATTAGGGAGGGATCATGTGTTTCTGAACCCTCCCTTAGTTATGCTGCTAATAGGTTTAGTCAGCCGGGGGACCTCCGGTAATGCACTGGGCCTCACTCCTTTCCTCACTCTCAATGAAATATTTTTTTTTGCTGGTCATTAACATTTGTTTGTTCTCTCCCATAGATTGAGTCCCCATCGTGCTGTTTGCGCTCTACATGTCTGTTCTTTTCATCTTCTCTATCCCCTCACCCCCCAGCCAGTTGCAGCAGATGACTGCCCCTCCCTGAGCCTGGTTCTGCTGGAGGTTTCTTCCTGTTAAAAGGGAGTTTTTCCTCTCCACCGTCGCCAAGTGCTTGCTCACAGGGGATCGCCTGATTGCTGGGGTCTTTCTGCAACTGTGGGGGTTCCCCCTACAGTTGATAGTGCTATGAGATGACTGTTGTTGTGAAATGGCGCTATATAAATAAAGTTGAATTGAATTGAATTAGAAAAAGTCATTTTTCAAAGCTGTTACGGTTAGCAAAGGTCCCAGTTCCCTTGCCATTGATTGCTACTTGATGATTAAGGTTGAACCTGTGATTTATATGTGTTTTAAAGTGCGGAAATGGTGATAAATTGTTGTGCTAGCTTAACATGCTAAACCTCCAATGCTAAATCTGGCTAGGATTTACACAGAAGGAGGTTGTGTTCAGAGCTGTAATGGTTAACAGAAGGATCCATTTCACTTGCCATTGAATGTATTTAGTAGTGAATATTACATCCATGGTTTAGAGATGTTTAGAAATTAATTTGTTGTACAACTTAGAATGTTATGTTTGAAGCCCATGTGATAAGCTGTAGAGCCTAGCTCATTTGTTGTGTTCTGACCTATTTTATAGGTCAGGTTTGTTTGTTTTTTTTTCCTTTGGACTGGTTTGACCAGCATGTGGATTCTCCAGATCTGGATGGCGAGCTGAAGCCCCAAACCCTAGAAACTGCTAGAGGTGACCCAACTGGTCACCTGGAACTGATACAATAGGACTGAACACATTGTAAATATAATTCGAGTTTATGGATTGTGTTTTCTTTTATCACGCTGTGTATTTATTTTTGTGTACATATTTGTAAATAATATACATAGTTGCAAGTGCCATATGCGGCTGTGTATGTGTCATCATCTGTTGTTGCACCTCCCAGGCTCCTACGAATCCAGAGTTGGTCTGACCTGGCCCAATTAACCCTCTGCCCAGGTAGAAAAGTTAAGGTAGCTACATTGCCATAACACAATACTACCAAAAAGGGTACTACACCTAAAGTGAGTAGGGTGAGTGGGTGTTAGTAAGGGTTACACACAAAAATCTGGCGAGCGCAGGTGTTAGTGGGTGTTACCCTGTTACCCAATTACAGTGGTATTATAATAACATCAAGAAAAGATTTTCAGTGTCTGTTTTCAATCTAAATTATTCACATTTTTGTGATAAGACACACTGGGGCAAATTTACCAACGTACTGCGCCATCGCAAAACCCTGTTTTGGTGTTAAAAAATACTGTTGAGATTTACTAAAGGACACAGGGCAAAGATAGCAGTGGAAAGGTGTGGATTATGTTAATTTTGCACCGGGCCTCACTGCATATGCATTTGTGGGAGTTGTCAACCCCCAAATTTAAGGGGGAGTATTCAAATGACTGGCGCAAGGTGATTTATTAAGGTTTGTGGTTGTCAATCTCCTGCTAAATGTGCCAGGATTTAACATCCAAAAAAAGCTTGTCTTAATTCATCTGCATCTGATGGCAGCGATTGCTGGTGCTGAGACACCGGCGAGAACCAAAGGCGTGTGGCCAGTGAGAGAGAAGCTTCTCCCTTCGCGTGACTTGATTTGGCATGACAGAACAGATTAATATGAACAGAAATGATCTCACAGATACCGGTGTGAACTGAACATCAGCAGGCAGAGGATTTTTTTTAAAGCTTCATTTGCTTATATATAGCCTAATAATAATAATAATAATAATAATAATAATAATTTATTTCATTTATAACACACTTTACATCTGGAGGCAAAGCAAAATCTCTCCACAAATAGTATTAAGAACAAGAATAAAAGCAAACATTAAGTACATACAATGACACACCAGGACATCCCCAGCCCTTCCTACCTGGAGTGGACAAAATAAAAACCACAGATCCATATACGTCCCCCGACATTGCAACATCGTAGTAACTCAGTGACAGCAGTCTCTGCTGTGGCTGTCCAAGGAATAAGTTCAATCGTGTGTGTTTAATTTTATTATGTTCCAGACTTAAAACACACATACAGTATTTATGAAAAGTCATGGACTGGGAGACCTGTAGATTTTGTTAAAACAAAGTTATTCAGATAATAAAACCCCAGAGTCTCCATCAGATCATCTTGATGGTTCTTGTGTTAATAAAATAAACATGTTGGTCAATAATCAATTTATTAATGAGTAATCCTTAATTTATACTTATTAAACAAAGGAGTCTGCCATGTGAAATGAAAATCAAAACTTCGATATATGATGAACAAATATAAACTATTTTACTGGGGTTTGCGCTTAAACAAAAGCTTAAAAAAAGCTTTATTATGCACCACCGAACTGGCTGTGCCTTTGTTGATGACCCGCTTCCTCAGGTGTGCCTGTGCGCAATTTTGCGGTGCTCTTGGTGGATGGGTAGACATTATTGAAATGAAGTGTCTGTGTCTGTGTTCATAATTTTGTGTGTTGTTAGTAGATCACTGGCAAAAATTGGCCACTCCCTGAGGCGCTCTAATTTGTGCATGTGCTAATTTGCACTGCGTTAGTAAATCTGCCCCACTGACTTCAACTCTCCTGCCATGAATTTCACCAATTCAATTCAATTCTATTTATTTTCTGGTTGATCACAGTATATTTGTGTTTGATTGTCAGTGCAAAAGGGAAGAGAGAAGGATGGAGAGGAGAGCGGGAGAGAGTGAATGAAGACCCAGGTGTGACAATAATAATAATAATAATCCCAAACTGTACTAGAATGTACAGGCTGTTTTTTGTGTGTTTGTGTATGTATGTGTGTGTGTGTGTGTGTGTGTGTGTGTGTGTGCGTATGTGTAAGAAGGGTGGGTGTGTGGAGGTGGCTGAGCTCATTGGGTGCGCAGTACACCTAAAGCTCTGATCCTAGAACCGCCCCTGTGGAAAAGTAAGATTGTGTATGGGACAAAAATTGTTTCAAAAATAAGGAAACTCTTGTGTAATACAAAACAACTGGCAACCCCATAACAAAGGCACTTTCTAAGACCATCCCTGTAAAAACTAGAAAAGCACTCGGAGAGCGCAGACCTCCGCCAAGCGCCACAGTTCCCCCCATACAGTGTTTGTGTGTACGTTGTCAGATTCCTTGACCATGAAAACATCTGAGTAGCAATTGGATTCACAATGATAGGATTAGTGGTTCAGTAGTAAAAGCATTACCTCCTTGGCGGAGGTAATAAACTGAAGTGTTGGTGTTGTGTCCATGTCCTGCATCTGCAAACTCCCAGGCTGGGGGTGTTGCAATTGAATGAACGAATGAATTAATCTTTATTTCGAATAGATTAAGAGTACAGGTTAAAAGAAAGTGAATAATATAACAAAGGGGGTAATAAAATCCAACAAGGTCAAATTAGACAATAGCTCCTCTGATTATACAGTTCAACATAAGTTATGCGAAATATGTGATGGCTGAATCTGCAGCTTATATTGCCCACCCATGTTCCATCCAAGAATTCAAAAGAAAAAACAAAAGAAGTCATGACACAACTGCGTACAGCCCACAGGCCAATGGGTTATGTGAGCGTTTTAGATCACTGAAAGCAGCACTGAGGGCTTCACTGACGGATGCCAATTAGGTAGACGGGTTGGCGTGGGTTTTATTCAAAAATCAAGCGTTTATTTCAAACTCAGGGTTCATATTAAATGCAGAACTAAAAGGAGTAGAAAATAAATAAATAAATAAATAAAAGTATATACAGATCAGCAGACAGTCGGCGGTCTTGTAACAACAATAACATACAATACTGGACTCAGTATAAAATGGAACGCCACCACTTCCAAATGCTGGAGTGAAGTGTGAGTGATGAGTTGACAATTGCTGATATAAGATGATTGTTACATGGCAGCAACCTTGTCATCAAACTGTAAACATTGTTACGTATCAACTCGCCAAAAGACGGAATGTTCACAGACACAAACATCTTGCTTGCAGTCGACCTTCGTGGTACATCTAATCTTTATCTTTATTGGGGTTGCGCTCCGCGGCCAAAGATGATTTGGAAAATTCCCCGGCAGAGAGCTTCTTTTTGCGGAGCTACTATGGCTGACCGGGGAATTTCTGCCAAATAATCCAGCGGCGGACAGTTGGCTGTGTGAGCTTTTGCAGCGTTGCGCAAACACAGGCACACAGCACGCTGCCAAGCAGCTGGTTTTTGCGCAGCGCCTATGGCTGACCGGGGAATTTCTGCCAAATAATCCGGCGGCGGACAGCTGCCCGTCTCAGCTTTTGCAGCGTCGCGCAAACACAGGCACGGTGTTTTCCGCGTGCTTTTGTGCCTACAACGTTGAAGAAGGCGGAGTTTATGTTGGTCAGACACGATGACCAGCGCCCTCCATTGCGCCTGCGCACATGTTGAAAATAGCCGTATGTCACAGTGTTAAAGAATGCTTTAAAAAATTCCTGTATCCAGACGGTGATCCGGATCATCCCCAAAATTTAATCAGTTCTTCCTTGTATCATTTCCAACAACGCCTGAAGGTTTCATGGAAATCCGTCCAAGACTTTTTGAGTTATCTTGCTAACCAACAGACAGACAGACAGACAGACAGACAGACAGACAAACAAACAGACAAACCCCGGCAAAAACATAACCTCCTCCTGGCCTTTTCGGCCTGGCGGAGGTAATAACACATTAAAAAAAGATTGAGCATGTTACTGTTAAAACTTTAAACCTAATCTATGGTGCAATTTGGAGTAATTTGGTCGACAGGATTTTTGCTTCATAATAAAATTTAACATCTCTCCCCCTTTTGTGTAAAGAGCTGTACAGCCTTACGAGTCTCAAGTATTGCTCCAGTCTTGTTAAATTTATGGTCCATTTCCTGCAACTATTTACTTTCAGAAAATCCAAGAGAACGAAACTCTTGACGAGCTCTTCGCAGATCTTGACCAGAACAGCGACATGAAGATTGATTTCAAAGAGTTCACTACCCTCATCACCATAGTGACCTCAGCATGCCATGATGTCTTTCTTCCAGTTCACCAAAATCATTAATTATAGGGGTATAAGAAATATTCAATTAAAGATTGGCGAACACATTTATGCAGTGTATAAATCTTAAAGACTGACTCCTGTGGATATAAATCCCTATAAAAGGGTAATTGGCACAGTGGGTACGTCTTTGGTTTATATCATTAATGGTGTGGCGGACACACTCACGGAGATTCTGTGACTCACATTTTAGGTCAGAACAAAGGCAGGAAGCTGCAGGAATATTAGCTTTGGTATGCAAGGCCTGAGACTGTGGGGGTGCAATTAAAGGATTAAGGAAAGGATGCATGGGAGACAGTGGAAGTGATATCATGGAGAGAAATGCATTGTGACTGTCTTTATTATGCAAAGTGGTCTGTGTGACATGTGATCTACGAAGTGTGTGAAGTCCCTGATATTTAAGGACGAGAGTTTACTGTTTCATGCTCTTTTTTCTCTCTGCTTGGAGATGATGGTGTTGTGAATAAAGTTGACTTTGAGAGAGAACTCTGTCTCGTCATTTTCACACCACCACACTGGTGACCCCGACGTATCACGGAAGAAGAAAATTCCCCCGGGCCAGCCGCATCAGGAGCCCCCAGTCAAACGAATGCCGCTACAGTCCAGCTACCGGACTTCTGGCAGAGCAATCCGCGCTCCTGGTTCAACGTGGTTGAGGCGCATTTCAACCTCCGGGGGATATCGGTAGATGCCACGAAATTCTACCACGTAGTCGCAAAGTTGGACAACAACACGGCCCAGCATGTGGAGAGCCCAATCGACCAGCCGCCGGAGAGCGACAAATACGGCACGTTGAAGGCTGCACTCATCCAGCAATTCACCCCCTCGGCGGAGGAGCGAGCAGAGAGGCTCCTGGTGCTGACGGAGAGGGAAAACGACATGCCCGCGAGCCTGATGGAGAAGTTGTTGAGGCTGAAAGACTCTTACGATGATCACTTCATTTTCATCCACCTCTTCCTCAGGACTCTACCGTCAGCAGCGAGAGCGACGCTGGCCAGTTTGCCACTGTTGGCCCTACGGGACTACCGCGCGCTGGGCCGGGAGGCGCAGCGGATTGTCAATGCCACCAAGCGGCGCGCAGCCACAGCCGCTGCAGCGGAACTCGGCGCGACGACCGGAAACGACAGGGGGCCAGAGGCAGCGGCACCAGACTCACCGACGATGGCGGCGGCAGGGGCCAGAGAACGTGGACCGGACGTCCTTTGTTTCTACCATCGCCGCTTCGCAGAGAGGGCACGCAAGTGTGTACCGCCGTGCCAGTTCGTGCGTTCGGGAAACGCCAAGACCGGGGGTCGGTAGCAGCCGCGGCCCTCAGGGAAGAGAACAAGCTGCTCTACTTGTCGGACGCATGCTCGGGGAGGCAGTTCCTCGTCGACACAGGCTCCCAGTTGAGCTTCATCGCGCCTTCCTACGCGGACAGACTGGCTGGTTCCGGAGGTCCCCGGGTGACGGCAGCGAACGGCTCGGAGATTAAGACCTTTGGTGAGAAGACTCTGTTTCTGTTTCTACACGGCCGTACATTTGAGTGGACTTTTGTTGTAGCAGCAGTAAATTTCAATATGTTGGGGGCTGATTTTTTGTGCTCACATGGTTTGTTGGTTGATCTCGCTAACAGGCGCCTGCTTAATGCACTTTCTTTTGATTCTATCCCCTGTACAGCGTGAGTGGCCCCGCCTACAGCACAAGCCAACGTCACAGCAGCAAGCGGTAAGTTCCACACACTGCTCACTCAGTTCCCAGCACTCACGGTCCCAACATTTTCGGCAACAGTCACTAAACACTTCCGCCCTCCCAAGAGAGTAGACGCTTTTTCTTTCTCTCCTGCTCTGACTTTTTTCCGCCCCTCCCAACTACTGGATCCCAGCTTGCTGTTGTCTGTCTGCGTCTAACTGCGACCGTCGAAAAGAAATTATGGAGTTAATAAGCTGGGCTTTGAACACAATTGACACTATTTTTTCAACAAGGAAAAGTGCTCCGGGGGAAGCTGTCTGCCCCGCAGGAACGGCTCCAGCGGGCTATTTACGTGACACA
Organism: Pholidichthys leucotaenia; assembly: GCA_020510985.1. NCBI lineage: Eukaryota > Metazoa > Chordata > Actinopteri > Cichliformes > Pholidichthyidae > Pholidichthys > Pholidichthys leucotaenia. Next base: position 145,381,656 of record CM035837.1, read on the forward strand.
GGTAATTGGAGAATGCTGTGTCTCACTAATCTCTCTATCGAAGATATTGAAGATTTGTTTATCTTCGTAATAATGGTGATCGGGATCTTTCTGATTGGGACTGGAATTGTCCTGGTTTACTGCAAATTGCTGAAGATGGATTCAACCTATCAAAATGCTGGCCAGGCGAGGTGCATCTGCCAAATTGAAAAATTGGAGAAGACCCTGATAGCGACAAATGGAGAACTGTCTCGGAAGGTGGATTACATCATGGTCTCGCTTAGGTCTTTCCACGATGGATTTAAAGCCCCGCAATGAAGGATTAAGTACTGAATCTACAGAAGAAATAAAAAGCCTTCTCTGTGATCAGTCCGATTTGGCTCAATTTCCCCATGAAAATTCCTCCTGGCTGTCTGCAGTCTGTGTTTTCAAAATCAACGAGCATAAGGCCTTGGACAGCCAGCTGGACTCTGCCAAGATAAGGACTCGGCGCCAGCCAGTCAAAACATCTCCTGCCAAGAGTCCTTGTTGTCTCTCTTATTAACATCAACACTGCTCAACACCGCACACACATTGATCCATGAACTGAATAAAGATACACACACTGCTCTCTTGTGTCTTGTTAACCCTGTGTAGCGAATGTGCATTGAGAGTTTTTTTTTTCCTTGAAATCTTAATATTGATTAATTATGTAACCAGTATTTTGAATCAATGATTTTTTTGCTCCTTCCTATTGTCCCTCGTATTATTCTTATTCTCATGCTTGTACTCACTATCCTGTTGGCAGGCGCATCTCTGATGCTGCCGCGTCACTGGAAATGCAGGTTCATTTTCTGTGTCAAGTCAAATTCTCTCGTATGTTATCAGTGATCTGTTAATGTACTTGGCAATAAATCTGATTCTGATTCTGATTCTGACACGGGGTGGAGCATTTTATTACCACTACCGGACCGCCCGTTTTTGCAAAAGCTCGGCGCTTGGACACAGTTAAACTAGCCACAGCGCGCGCGAGTTCGCCAACCTGGAGAGGTTGGGCATTATCCAACGTTCAAACAGTCCGTGGGCTTCCCCCCTACACATGGTCCCGAAAGCTGACGGATCATGGCGCCCTTGCGGGGATTTCCGCAGGTTTAACAACGCTACAACGCATGACCGCTACCCAATCCCACATATCCAAGATTTTTCTGTTCATTTGGCAGGGGCGCGCATTTTTTCTAAAATAGACTTGGTCCGCGGTTACCACCAAGTCCCAGTGCGCGCTGAGGACATACCCAAATCAGCGGTAATAACTCCATTTGGCCTATTCAAGTTTTTACGCATGCCATTCGGACTTAAAGGGGCTGCTCAGACGTTCCAGCGCATGATGGATGCGGTGCTTCGCGATCTCCCTTTCGTGTTCGTCTACCTGGACGATATTTTAGTAGCAAAGCGCGTCCGAAGACGAACACGAAAAACACCTGCCCACAGTTTTCCAAAGGTTGGGAGATCACGGGTTAATAATCAACCCAGCGAAGTGTCAGTTCGGGGTGGCGCAGATCGATTTTTTAGGACACCGCGTCTCCCCCGAAGGAGCCGTTCCGCTGCCTGACAAAGTGCGCACTGTGGCAGATTTTCCCCGGCCGCAGACGGTCAGGGCGTTGCAGGAGTTTTTGGGAATGGTGAATTTTTATAACCGTTTTCTCCCCCGCGCGGCGCAACTCATGCAGCCGTTGTATGCCGCGCTCAAAAAAAAGAAACCCGCGGATAAGATCGAGTGGCCCCCGGAGCGGGACCAAGCGTTCTCGGAGGTTCTGTCTCTACACGGCCATACATTTGAGTGGACTTTTGTTGTAGCAGCAGTAAATTTCAATATGTTGGGGGCTGATTTTTTGTGCTCACATGGTTTGTTGGTTGATCTCGCTAACAGGCGCCTGGTTAATGCACTTTCTTTTGATTCTATCCCCTGTACAGCGCGAGTGGCCCCGCCTACAGCACAAGCCAACGTCACAGCAGCAAGCGGTAAGTTCCACATACTGCTCACTCAGTTCCCAGCACTCACGGTCCCCACATTTTCGGCAACAGTTGCTAAACACGGGGTGGAGCATTTTATTACCACTACCGGACCGCCCGTTTTTGCAAAAGCTCGGCGCTTGGACGCAGTTAAACTAGCCACAGCGCGCGCGGAGTTCGCCAACCTGGAGAGGTTGGGCATTATCCGACGTTCAAACAGTCCGTGGGATTCCCCCCTACATATGGTCCCGAAAGCTGACGGATCATGGTGCCCTTGCGGGGATTTCCGCAGGTTAAACAACGCTACAGCGCATGACCGCTACCCAATCCCACACATCCAAGATTTTTCCGTTCATTTGGCAGGGGCGCGCATTTTTTCTAAAATAGACTTGGTCCGCGGTTACCACCAAGTCCCAGTGCACGCTGAGGACATACCCAAAACAGTGGTAATAACTCTGTTTGGCCTATTCGAGTTTTTACACATGCCATTCGGACTTAAAGGGGCTGCTCAGACGTTCCAGCGCATGATGGACGCGGTGCTTCGTGATCTCCCTTCAGTGTTCGTCTACCTGGACGATATTTTAGTAGCCAGCACGTCCGAAGACGAACACGAAAAACACCTGGCCACAGTTTTCCGAAGGTTGGGAGATCACGGGTTAATAATCAACCCAGCGAAGTGTCAGTTCGGGGTGGCGCAGATCGATTTTTTAGGACACTGCGTCTCCCCCGAAGGAGCAGTTCCGCTGCCTGACAAAGTGCGCGCTGTGGCAGATTTTCCCCGGCCGCAGACGGTCAGGGCGTTGCAGGAGTTTTTGGGAATGGTGAATTTTTATAACCGTTTTCTCCCCCGCGCAGCACAACTCATGCAGCCGTTGTATGCCGCGCTCAAAAAAAAGAAACCCGCGGATAAGATCGAGTGGCCCCCGGAGTGGGAACAAGCGTTCTCGGAGGTGAAAGCAGCCTTGGCAAAGGCTGCGTTGTTGGCACACCCAGACCCAACGGCCCGCATAGCGCTCACCACTGACGCATCAGAGGTGGCCATAGGGGTGGTTGTGGAGCAACATGTAGCCGGGGTTTGGCAGCCCCTCGCCTTTTTCAGCAGGACCTTGCGCGATAGCGAACGTAAATACAGCGCGTTCGACAGGGAGCTGCTCGCTCTCCATTTGGCCATCCGCCACTTCCAGTTCTGGCTGGAAGGACGCGCTTTCACCGCGTTCGTTGACCACAAACCGCTAACATTCGCGATGGCCAAGGTCTCTGAACCGTGGTCAGGCCGGCAGCAGAGACAGCTGGCCGCCATATCAGAGTTTACCACTGATATTCGTCATGTGGCGGGCAAACTCAACGTAGTGGCAGATTGCCTCTCACGCGCCGTGGCGGCCCCAGTCAACGTAGGGGTAGATTATGCAGCCATGGCCACGGAGCAGGTTAATGACGCGGACGTGCGCGCGCTCCAGTCTGGACCAACAGGGTTAAGGCTGGAGAACAGGGTGCTGCAAGACTGTATGCCCCCCCTAATCTGCGATGTCTCCACTGGACGGCCGCGTCCGGTAGTACCAGGCGCGTGGTGCCGCCGCGTTTTTGACTCGGTTCATTCGTTAGCGCGCCCTGGAGTGCGCGCGTCGGTCAAAATGGTGGGAGAGAAATTTGTGTGGCCGAGCCTCTGCAAACAGGTCAAAGAGTGGGCAGCAGCCTGCACGGCGTGTCAGGGAGCTGCTCGCTCTCCATTTGGCCATCCACCACTTCCAGTTCTGGCTGGAAGGACGCGCTTTCACCGCGTTCGTTGACCACAAACCGCTAACATTCGCGATGGCCAAGGTCTCTGAACCGTGGTCAGGCCTGCAGCAGAGACAGCTGGCCGCCATATCAGAGTTTACCACTGATATTCGGCATGTGGCGGGCAAACTCAATGTAGTGGCAGATTGCCTCTCAAGCGCCGTGGCGGCCCCAGTCAGCGTAGGGGTAGATTATGCAGCCATGGCCACAGAGCAGGTTAATGACGGGGACGTGCGCGCGCTCCAGTCTGGACCAACAGGGTTAAGGCTGGAGAACAGGGTGCTGCAAGACGGTATGCCCCCCAATCTGCGATGTCTCCACTGGACGGCTGCGTCCAGTAGTACTAGGCGCGTGGCGCCGCCGCCTTTTTCGACTCGGTTCATTCGTTAGCGCGCCCTGGAGTGCGCGCGTCGGTCAAAATGGTGGGAGAGAAATTTGTGTGGCTGATCCTCCGCAAACAGGTCAAAGAGTGGGCAGCAGCCTGCACGGCGTGTCAACGAGCCAAAGTACACAGGCACACGAGGGCTCCTTTGGAACCGTTTCACATTCCGGCCAAGAGGTTCAATCACGTTCATGTGGACCTCGTCGGACCCCTCCCACTGTCACAGGGGTGCACACACCTTCTGACAATGGTGGACCGCACCACGCGCTGGCCTGAAGTGGTCCCGCTGGCATCAACCATGGCCGAGGAGGTGGCGCGCGCATTTTTAACAGCTTGGGTGGCGCGCTTCGGTGTTCCGTCAGACATTACGTCCGACAGAGGCCCTCAATTTGTGTCCGAGCTTTGGTCGACAATGGCCCGCAGCCTGGGTGTCACAATTCACCGCACAACCGCGTACAATCCGCAGGCTAACGGGTTATGCGAACGTTTTCATAGGTCATTGAAAGCGGCTCTCAGAGCGTCACTGACGGATTCAAATTGGGTTGACAAGTTACCATGGGTGTTATTGGGGTTGCGTTCTGCGCCTAAAGAAGATCTAGAAGCCTCCCCAGCGGAGCTAGTGTTTGCGCAGCCACTCCGGCTGCCTGGGGAGTTTCTCCCAGATAACCCTGCGCCAGAGGCCTCCCCGTCTCAGCTGTTGTGGAGTAACGTAGAATCAAGCACGCTGCCCGGCCCCGCGCACCACAGTTTTCCGCACGTTTTCGTGCCTAAAACTTTGAAGGACGCAGAGTTTGTTTTTGTTAGACACGATACGCACTGAACCCCGTTGCGACCGCCTTATGACAGACCATTCAGAGTCCTAGAAACGGGGGACAAGCAGTTTTTGCTAGATTTGGGGGGTAGGAAAGAGAAAATTGGCATAAACAGACTTAAACCCGCTTTTGTGGTGGCAGATGAGCAAGTGCTGTTGGCAAGGGCCCCGCGGAGAGGTAGACCACCTTGTGGGGCTTCACACAGTAATGTTTCCCACAAGAATGTTTCCCCAGAACACCCGCAGAGCCTGACAAAGGGTTTTCGCCCCCGGACGGAAAACCCCCAGCGTGACAGCGCTGCAGAGACGTTGAACCCCAACTTCAGCAGATACGGCAGGAGGCTGAAGCCTATACAGCTTGTGGACTGATGTGTATTCTCTTGTTGTTCTGTTGTCTAAAATGCTGGGGGGGCTTGGTGTGGCGGACACACTCATGGAGATTCTGTGACTCACATTTTAGGTCAGAACAAAGGCAGGAAGCTTCAGGAATATTAGCTTTGGTATGCAAGGCCTGAGACTGTGGGGGTGCAATTAAAGGATTAAGGAAAGGATGCATGGTTGACAGTGGAAGTGATATCATGGAGAGAAATGCATTGTGACTGTCTTTATTATGCAAAGTGGTCTGTGTGACATGTGATCTACGAAGTGTGTGAAGTCCCTGATATTTAAGGACGAGAGTTTACTGTTTCATGCTCTTTTTTCTCTCTGCTTGGAGATGATGGTGTTGTGAATAAAGTTGACTTTGAGAGAGAACTCTGTCTCGTCATTTTCACACCACCACAATGGTTCACTTGAATCTGATTGTGTACCCTCGTATTTTAAACATGCAGTTGTGCAGCCACTTTAAAAAAAAAAACCTAACCTTGATCCATCTGTTTTTAAAAACTTCAGGCCAATTTCTAAGCTTCCTTTTATTTCTAAGCTTTTAGAAAAAGTTGTTGCCAAGCAGCTCACTGACTTTCTGATTGAACACAATATTTTCAACAAATTTCAGTCAGGCTTTCGTCAGAAACACTCCACAGAGACCGCTCTTCTCAGGGTGTCAAATGATATTTTAATGTCATCAGACTCTGGCAAATGCTCTGTTTTAGTGTTATTAGATCTTACTGCAGCATTTGATACTATTGATCATTTTATTTTGTTACAAAGGCTTAGAGATTGGGTAGGTATTTCTGGAAAAGCTCTGGATTGGTTTTTCTCCTACCTTTCTGGTAGGAGCTTTTCCGTGGCAGTTGGCTCTTATTCATCTGACTCTGCTCCTTTAACCTGTGGGGTGCCTCAGGGTTCTATTCTGGGTCCACTTTTATTTGCCCTATATATGCTGCCACTTGGTTCTATTATCAGCAAATTTAAAGGTGTGTCTTATCACTGCTACGCTGATGATTTACAGCTACTTTTCTCTTTTAAGCCTGACCATGTTGACAATTTAAAAATTATTCATGATTGTCTGTCTGCAATTAAGGACTGGATGTCTAGTAACTTTTTGCAACTTAATGCTGATAAAACTGAAGTCCTTATTGTAGCACCTGATAATCTAATTCCTAAGTTGGTTAATAGTATTGGTTCATTAAGCTCTAACGTGTGGTCTAATCTAAAAAATCTCGGTGTCATTTTCGATCAATCGATGAGTTTTGATCAGCATGTCAAATCTCTGACCCGGAGTTGTTTTTTTCCACCTTAGGAATATATCCAAAATTAGGTCCAGTAGATTCTATCATATCACTCCTGTTTTGGCCTCCTTGCATTGGCTTCCTGTAAATTATAGAATTGATTTTAAAGTTCTTGTTCTTACTTACAAAGCCATTCATGAAGAGGCACCTTTTTATATTAGTGGCCTGCTCTCTCTACACCAGCCCAACAGGTCTCTCAGGTCTTCTCATCAGAATCTATTAGTAGTCCCTAGTACTAGGCTCAGAAGCAAAGGCGATAAGAGCCTTTGCTGCTGTTGCTCCCAGACTGTGGAACTCCTTGCCTTTTGAACTTAGATCTGCACCTTCCATTGGTGTTTTTAAGAAGCAACTAAAGACCCACCTTTTTAGCCTGGCTTTTTAACTATGTGCTGATTGTATTTTTATGTGCTTTTACTGTCTACTTTTTTTTTTACTGTTCTATGTGCCTGTGTTTTTATTTTGTTTTTTACCATGTTAAGCACTTTGTGACTCTGTCTGTGAAAGGTGCTCTATAAATAAACTTATTATTATTATTATTATTATTATTATTATTATTATTATTATAAAAACAAATCTACATAGTCTAAAATGGTGTCTTATGTCCTTTTTTCTACAAGAAACCCTTTCATTGTCTTCTCACTTTTCATCTTCCTTCACATACCAGGATCTGTGAATAAGCTCACCCACATCCCACAAGGCTAATGGTGGCTGGCACTACATTAAATGGAACACATCTTCATATAATCAATTCTTCATTAACTTTAGGCCATGTACCGCAGGCTTTTAAAACGGCTGTAATTAAACCCTTGCTCAAAAAGCCAACGCTAGATCCAGGAGCTTTAGCTAACTATAGATCAATCTCTAATCTCCCTTTCATTTCAAAAATCTTAGAAAGAGTTGTTGCTACGCAATTATTTGACCACCTGCAGGGAAATGGTTTACTTGAAGAGTTTCAGTCTGGGTTTAGAATCCATCATAGTACTGAAACAGCCTTAGCGAAGGTCACTAACAACCTCCTCATTGCATCTGATAATGGACTAGTTTCTGTACTTCTGTACACCTTCCATTGGTGTTTTTAAGAAGCAACTAAAGACCCACCTTTTTAGCCTGGCTTTTTAACTATGTGCTGATTGTATTTTTATGTGCTTTTACTGTCTACTTTTTTTTTTACTGTTCTATGTGCCTGTGTTTTTATTTTGTTTTTTACCATGTTAAGCACTTTGTGACTCTGTCTGTGAAAGGTGCTCTATAAATAAACTTATTATTATTATTATTATTATTATTATTATTATTATTATTATTATTATAAAAACAAATCTACATAGTCTAAAATGGTGTCTTATGTCCTTTTTTCTACAAGAAACCCTTTCATTGTCTTCTCACTTTTCATCTTCCTTCACATACCAGGATCTGTGAATAAGCTCACCCACATCCCACAAGGCTAATGGTGGCTGGCACTACATTAAATGGAACACATCTTCATATAATCAATTCTTCATTAACTTTAGGCCATGTACCGCAGGCTTTTAAAACGGCTGTAATTAAACCCTTGCTCAAAAAGCCAACGCTAGATCCAGGAGCTTTAGCTAACTATAGATCAATCTCTAATCTCCCTTTCATTTCAAAAATCTTAGAAAGAGTTGTTGCTACGCAATTATTTGACCACCTGCAGGGAAATGGTTTACTTGAAGAGTTTCAGTCTGGGTTTAGAATCCATCATAGTACTGAAACAGCCTTAGCGAAGGTCACTAACAACCTCCTCATTGCATCTGATAATGGACTAGTTTCTGTACTTGTCCTTTTAGACCTTAGTGCAGCTTTTGATACTATCGATTATAATATTCTACTTGATAGATTAGAACACTATGTTGGACTTAATGGAACTTCGTTGCAATGGTTTAGATCTTATTTATCTGATAGGTTCCAGTTTGTTCATGTAAATAATGAGTTTTCTTTCAACTCAAAGCTTAGTCATGGAGTTCCACAGGGATCTGTGCTAGGCCCTACTCTTTTTAGTTTATATATGCTTCCGTTAGGCAACATTATTAGAAAGCACTGTATACATTTTCATTGTTATGCAGATGACACACAATTACGCCTGTCAATGAAGCCAGATGATAGTAATCAATTAGCCAAGTTAGAAGCCTGTCTTAAGGAAATCAAAGCTTGGATGACTTGTAATTTCCTGCTATTAAATTCAGATAAGACTGAAGTCATTCTTGTTTGTCCAAAAAACCTTAGAAATTCCTTTCCAAATCAAACTTTCAGTTTGGATGCGGTTACTCTTTCTCTTAATAGTTCTGTGAAGAACCTTGGAGTTATTTTTGATCAGGATTTGTCCTTCAATTCACATATTAAATTTGTTTCTAAGACTGCCTTCTATCATTTGCGTAATATTGCCAAGATTAGGAGCATCTTGTCTCAGAGTGATGCTGAGAAACTGATCCACGCTTTTGTTAGCTCGAGATTAGATTATTGTAATTCTTTATTATCAGGCTGTCCTAAAACATCTTTAAAAAGTCTTCAGCTGATCCAAAATGCTGCAGCAAGAGTTTTAACAGGTACTAGAAAGAGAGATCATATCTCTCCGGTTCTGGCCTCCCTTCATTGGCTTCCCATAGAGTTTAGAATTAAGTTTAAAATCCTTCTTCTTACTTACAAAGCTCTAAACAATCAGGCTCCTTTTTATTTAAAAGATCTGATACTACCGTATTATCCTAACAAAGCACTACGCTCCCAAAATGCAGGATTACTTGTAATACCTAGAATCTCCAAAAGTACAATGGGAGGCAGAGCCTTCAGTTATCAAGCTCCTCTCCTGTGGAATCAGCTGCCAATCTGGATTCGGGAGTCAGACTCGATCTCTGTTTTGAAGAATAGGGCTAAAACCTACCTTTTTGATATAGCCTACAATTAGGGAGGGATCATGTGTTTCTGAACCCTCCCTTAGTTATGCTGCTAATAGGTTTAGTCAGCCGGGGGACCTCCAGTAATGCACTGGGCCTCACTCCTTTCCTCACTCTCTATGAAATATTTTTTTTTTGCTGGTCATTAACATCTGTTTGTTCTCTCCCATAGATTGAGTCCCCATCGTGCTGTTTGCTCTCTACATGTCTGTTCTTTTCTTCTTCTCTATCCCCTCACCCCCCAGCCAGTCGCAGCAGATGACTGCCCCTCCCTGAGCCTGGTTCTGCTGGAGGTTTCTTCCTGTTAAAAGGGAGTTTTTCCTCTCCACCGTCGCCAAGTGCTTGCTCACAGGGGATCGCCTGATTGCTGGGGTCTTTCTGCAACTGTGAGGGTTCCCCCCTACAGTTGATAGTGCTATGAGATGACTGTTGTTGTGAAATGGCGCTATATAAATAAAGTTGAATTGAATTGAATTGAAAAAGACTTACTGGTTGAAGGACATGCCCAATTGTATGCACAGTGGCCCAGGATAATGACTGAAACTGCATTGTAAAACCCATCTTAATTTAGGTCAAGTTTTCAAAGCAGCTGTTCAACAATGCTGATTCCATTCTTTAGTTTCACCCTCTTCCCCCAAGGACTGGCTCAACACTATGGACCCGTTATAGTGACGTCACCAGAAATGCCTCGTCTAAACTTGCCTTTTTCCAATGGGAGTAGCTTAACTGAAATTTCACAGCAAAAAAAAAAAAAAAAACGAAAAAAAAAAAACACAAACATGAGACATTTGAGTGATTTCACTCTTGATATGTTAAAATGCAAATCTCATCCTTTATAGTTATATACAACTTACATGGATTACACACACTACTATTGTAAATGAATGAAGTGTGGCGGGGAAAGGGTGAGACTGTGGCATTTCAAAATTTATGCATGTGTTTATTCACATAACTACTGTACACAGAGACAATTGAGGGCTTGGCAGAATGCTGTGAAACTGTAGTTTAATCAGCAACAAAAAGAAAGTCACTTACTTGACCCACTGAGTTGTAATGTAGCCTTGAAGACAGGGTGACATTTGGGGGCACACAGGCGCGTTGCACATGAGGTGGGTTATTACTAAGATAATTACATGAATTTACTCACCAAGAAGCCACCCATCCGCACAGTGCCAGCTAATAGTTTGTTCCCAACAATGCTGTTGTAGCAATATTTGATTCATAATTATGATCAGGTATAAAGATTATTTAATTTAAACTTGGAGGGGTATGTGGGAATGGGAATTTACCTCCCAGTTCACCCATACACACCAGAAAATAATATCTATCACTCAGGGCATCAGCTCAGTCTCTTCTGAACAATTTATTAATTAATTCCACTTTATACTTGTTTAATCATCAGTTATATAAATCAATCAATCAGTCCCAAATTAGTGAATTCGATACTGGGGCTTCGAAGACAGACTCAGAATGGAATAAATTCCCAACAACTTCTCTCATTTTACAGATTTATTTAAATGAAGCTGATTAAATGACATCACATTCATTCATCAACATTAACCATCATATTAAATTTGTAACTGAGGATAGAGTAACAGTGGAAGCACATCTATAAAACCATGTACTTTAGCATGAATTTGGAAGAGTTGAAATGAAAATTATTGTTTTAATTGTTTTCACTGTCTCCCATTCTACCCAAGTTTACCCAGTATGTCACATGCCACACTAGAGACAATAAAACACTGGACTTATTCTATGCAAACGCTAAGGAGGCGTACACCTCATTACAACTCCCCCCCACTTGGGAGATCGGATCACAACTTGGTTCATCTCCGGCCGGTGTACAAACCCCTAGTGCACAGACAATCTCCGGTCATGCGCACAGTGAAGTTATGGTCTGAGGAGGCAATGGACACTCTAAAGGGCTGTTTTAAAACCACCGCCTGGGAGCAGCTCTGCAATCCACATGGTGAGGACATCGATGGCCTCACTCACACCATCACGGACTACATCAGCTTCTGTGTGGACAACACCGTTCCCACCAAGACCTTACGGTGTTGCTCAAACAACAAACCCTGCATCAACCCTGAGATAAAAACACTTCTGAGAGAGAAGAAGAAGATCTTCAGGTCGGGGAACAGGGAGATGCTGAAGTCCGTACAGAGGGAGCTGAGGAGGAAGATCAGAGAAGGCAAGGACAGCTTCAGGAAGAAGATGGAGGACAAGTTGCAACAGAACGACATCAGCGGGGTCTGGAGAAACCTTAAAACCATCTCCGGGCCCCAGAATACCTCCCCCCAGGCCACAGGGGGCAGGGAGTGGGCGAACAACCTGAATCTGTTTTTCAATAGGTTTGACCAACTGCCCTCCCCCCTGACTGCACAACAACCACTGCTGCCTCTAAAGGCATAAAGTCCTGCTGCCCACTCCCCACTCCACCAACACCCCCCACTCCCAACACAGAGCCCCCCAACCTGACCCTGACTAAGACCCCGGTGAGGATGGAGCTGAGGAAGATCAAGGCGAGGAAGGCCACGGGACCGGACAGCATCAGCGCAAAGCTCCTCAAGTCCTGTGCAGACCAGTTGTGTGGGATTGTGGAGTACATCTTCAACCTGAGCCTGAAGCTGGGGAGGGTACCACAGTTGTGGAAAACATCTTGTGTGGTACCTGTACCAAAGACTTCCCACCCCAAAGACCTGAACAGCTACAGACCAGTTGCCCTGACATCCCACATGATGAAGACCCTGGAGAGACTGCTCCTTGCTCACCTCCGCCCCCTGGTGGGACCAGCGATGGATCCACTCCAGTTCGCCTACCAGCATGGCATTGGGGTGGAGAATGCGGTGATCTTCCTCCTTCACCGTTCTCTGTTCCACCCGGAGAAGCCCGGGAATGCGGTGAGGATCATGTACTTTGACTTCTCCAGTGCTTTCAACACCATCCAACCGATGATCCTGAAGGACAAGCTGCTGTGCGCAGGGGTGGACCAGCACCTGTCATCATGGATCCTGGACTACCTCACGAACCGGCCTCAGTTTGTGAGAACCCAGGACTGTGTGTCCGACACGATCATTGGTAGCACGGGGGCCCCCCAGGGAACGGTTTTGGCTCCCTTCCTGTTCACCCTTTATACTGCGGACTTCTCACACAACACAACACACTGCCATCTACAGAAGTTCTCTGATGACTCTGCGATCGTTGGCCTCATCTCCAATGGAGATGAAGCTGAGTACAGAGGGCTTATCCAGGACTTCGTGGACTGGTGCCATCGGAACTGCCTCCAGATCAACGCGAGGAAAACTAAGGAGCTGGTGGTGGACTGCCGCAGGCAAGGACAACCCCTCACAGCACCAGTAAATATACAGGGAACAGACATTGAGATGGTGACATCCTATAAGTACTTGGGTGTTCATCTGATCAATAAACTAGACTGGTCACACAATACTGACGCACTCTACAAGAAGGGACAGCGCAGGCTGTTCCTACTGAGGAGACTCAGGTCTTTTGGTGTACAAGGGGCGCTGTTGAAGACATTCTATGACACGGTGGTGGCATCAGCCATCACTTTTGGAATGGTCTGCTGGGGCAGCGGCATTACGGCAGCCGATAGGAAGAGACTGAACAAACTGATCAAGAAAGCTAGCTCTGTCCTGGGGCAGCACCTTGACCCAGTGGAGGAGATAGGAGAGAGAAGGACGGTGGCTAAACTGTCATCTCTGCTGGAGTCTGAGTTCCACCCTATGCAGGACATACTGAATGCACTGAGGAGCTCATTTAGCAGCAGACTACATCATCCTAGGTGCACAACCGAGAGGTTTCGCAGGTCCTTCCTACCAACGGCTGTCAGACTGTACAACCTAAGCAGGGCTGCTTGCAGAGATAGCAAAAAGACGTGACAACCTCATAGTTTTGAATGCAAAAGACGCAATAGACTTATACAATGGTCCCCTCCGGCATACAACTAGGAAAATACCGGTCGCTATGGAGGGTGAGAATATGTATGGGTACATAATCATACCATGTAGGATAACTAAGTAGACAAGATAAGATAAGATAAAATAAGCCTTTATTAGTCCCACAACGGGGAAATTCCAGGATTGCAACAGCACAGGGATAGCAACACTCAGAGCAACAATCAGAAGGCAAGAAAAAAAACAAGCAAGCAAGAGCAGCTAATATACATATGTACATATGTACATATTACTATAAAATATATATATACACACACACAGACACACAGTGCAGAGCATTGTAGCTGGATGGAATAAATATATGAATATATAAAGACAGTGCGGAGCATTGTAGCTAGATGGAATAAATATGTAAATATATAAACACCCACAGTACGGAGCATTGCAGCTAGGTGGAATAAATATGTAAATATATAAACACACACAGTGCGGAGCAATGTAGCTAGATGGAATAATATGTAGATATATAAACACACAGTGCGGAGCATTGTAGCTATATGGAATAAATAAGATAAGATAAGATAAGCCTTTATTAGTCTCACAACAGGGAAATTCCAGGATTGCAACAGCACAGGGATAGCAACACTCAGAGCAACAATCAGAAGGCAAGAAAAAAAAAACAAGCAAGCAAGAGCAGCTAATATACACATGTACATATGTACATATTACTATAAAATATATACATACACACACACAGACACACAGTGCAGAGCATTGTAGCTAGATGGAATAAATATGTAAATATATAAACACCCACAGTACGGAGCATTGCAGCTAGGTGGAATAAATATGTAAATATACAGTATAAACACACACAGTACGGAGCATTGCAGCTAGGTGGAATAAATATGTAAATATATAAACACACACAGTGCGGAGCATTGTAGCTAGATGGAATAAATATATAGATATATAAACATAAACACACCCAGTGCGGAGTATTGTAGCTAGATGGAATAAGTATGTAAATATATAAACACACACAGTGCAGAGCATTGTTGCTAGATGGGATGAAACAGCACAACCGTCTACTTAGTTATCCTACATGGTATGATTATGTGCCCATACATATTCTCACTCTCCATAGCGACCGGTATTTTCCTAGTTGTATGCCGGAGGGGACCATTGTGTAAGTCTATTGCATCTTTTGCATTCAAAAAACTATTAGTTTGTTACGTCTTTTTGCTATCTCTGCGAGCAGCCCTGCTTAGGTTGTACAGTCTGACAGCCGTTGGTAGGAAGGACCTGCGAAACCTCTCGGTTGTGCACCTGGGATGATGTAGTCTGCTGCTAAATGAGCTCCTCAGTGCATTCAGTATGTCCTGCATAGGGTGGAACTCGGACTCCAGCAGAGATGACAGTTTAGCCACCATCCTTCTCTCTCCTATCTCCTCCACCGGATCAAGGCGCTGCCCCAGGACAGAGCTAGCTTTCTTGATCAGTTTGTTCAGTCTCTTCCTATCGGCTGCAGTAATGCCACTGCCCCAGCAGACCACTCCAAAAGTGATGGCTGATGCCACCACCGTGTCATAGAATGTCTTCAGCAGCGCGCCTTGTACACCAAAAGACCTGAGTCTCCTCAGCAGGAACAGCCTGCGCTGTCCCTTCTTGTAGAGTGCGTCAGTATTGTGTGACCAGTCTAGTTTATTGTTCAGATGAACACCCAGGTACTTATAGGCTGTCACCATCTCGATGTCTGTTCCCTGTATATTTACTGGTGCTGTGAGGGGTTGTCCTTGCCTGCGGCAGTCCACCACCAGCTCCTTAGTTTTTCTTGCGTTGATCTGGAGGCAGTTCCGATGGCACCAGTCCACGAAGTCCTGGATAAGCCCTCTGTACTCAGCTTCATCTCCATTGGAGATGAGGCCAATGATCGCAGAGTCATCAGAGAACTTCTGTAGATGGCAGTGTGTTGTGTTGTGTGAGAAGTCCGCAGTATAAAGAGTGAACAGGAAGGGAGCCAGCACCGTTCCCTGGGGGGCCCCCGTGCTACTGATGATCGTGTCGGACACACAGTCCCGGGTTCTCACAAACTGAGGCCGGTTCGTGAGGTAGTCCAGGATCCATGATGACAGGTGCTGGTCCACCCCTGCGCGCAACAGCTTGTCCTTCAGGATCATCGGTTGGATGGTGTTGAAAGCACTGGAGAAGTCAAAGAACATGATCCTCACAATATTCCCGGGCTTCTCCAGGTGGGACAGAGGACGGTGAAGGAGGAAGATCACCGCATCCTCCACCCCAATGCCATGCTGGTAGGCGAACTGGAGTGGATCCATCGCTGGTTCCACCAGGGGGCGGAGGTGAGCAAGGAGCAGTCTCTCCAGGGTCTTCATCAAGTGGGACGTCAAGGCCACCGGTCTGTAGCTGTTCAGGTCTTTGGGGTGGGAAGTTTTTGGTACAGGTATCACACAAGATGTTTTCCACAGCTGTGGTACCCTCCCCAGTTTCAGGCTCATGTTGAAGATATACGTCACAATCCCACACAGCTGGTCTGCACAGGACTTGAGGAGCTTTGCGCTGATGCCGTCCGGTCCCGACGCCTTCCTCGCCTTGATCTTCCTCAGCTCCATCCTCACCTGGGTCCTGGTCAGGGTCAGGATGGGGGGCTGTGTGTTGGGAGTGGGGGGGTGTTGGTGGAGTGGGGAGTGGGCAGCAGGACTTGATTTCTTTAGAGGCAGCAGTGGTTGTTGTGCAGACAGGGGGGAGGGCAGTTGGTCAAACCTATTGAAAAACAGATTCAGGTTGTTCGCCCACTCCCTGCCCCCCGTGGCCTGGGGGGAGGTATTCTGGAGCCCAGAGATGGTTTTGAGGTTTCTCCAGACCCCGCTGATGTCGCTCTGTTGCAGCTTGTGCTCCATCTTCTTCCTGAAGCTGTCCTTGCCTACTCTGATCTTTCTCCTCAGCTCCCTCTGTACGGACTTCAGCATCTCCCTATTCCCCGACCTGAAGCTCCTCTTCTTCTCTCTCAGAAGTGTTTTTATCTCAGGGTTGATCCAGGGTTTGTTGTTTGAGTGACGCCGTATAGTCTTGGTGGGAACGGATTTGTCCACACAGAAGCTGAGGTAGCTCGTGAAGGTGTGAATGAGGCCATCGATGTCCTCACCATGTGGATCGCAGAGCTGCTTCCAGGCAGTGGCTTCAAAACAGCCCTTTAGAGCCCTATAGATATATAAATATAAACACACCCAGTGTGGAGCATTGTAGCTAGATGGAATAAATATGTAAATATATAAACACACACAGTGCAGAGCATTGTTGCTAGATGGGATGAAACAGCACAACCGTCTACTTAGTTATCCTACATGGTATGATTCTCACCCTCCATAGTGACCGGTATTTTCCTAGTTGTATACCGGAGGGGACCATTGTGTAAGTCTATTGCATCGGTTGCAATAGACTTACATTGCATAGACGGTTGTGCTGTTTCATGAAAAGAAAGAGATGAAAAAGCAGTTCTTGACTGGCCTTTTCCTAGGTGAAACAATGTATTTAAGATGAAGGATAATTTTATTGATGACAGCCAAAGCCAGATGATGCTACACTGTTCATTAAGATCATTAGGAAAACTGGCTCTTACTGCAAATAGCAGTTTGATGTTGGCCTGTTCAACGGCATTGTATGGGAATATGATGTACCTGGGTGACAGCTGGATAATGCCATCCCACACAGCTGGCATAGCTCGGCTCAGGGTTGACTGGGAAATCCCCGATTGGTCTGCCAGCTCCCTGTGGAATGCCCATGTTTCCAGAAACCCCAGAGTTGTCAGCACCTGCACTGGGATGGGCAGCACATGGCTTCTCGCTGTGTCGTGCTCCAAGAGCGGCTGTAGCTCTAAGAACAGTTCCACAAGGACTGCCCATGGAAAACTAAACAGGCTGACAAGCCAGTCATCATTCTGAGCCAGAAAATCTTCTGTCTCTAAATACCATTTCTTTTTTCACTGTATGATTTGCATTATCCTCTAATAATGCTAACACCACTGTTGTTAGAGGCATTTTCTGCACTTCTTTGCGCTTGCTTACACACTTGGATGTTTGTTCATCATGTGTTTCTAGTGTGCACAATCATTTTACCATCATTACTAGTCTCCCAACATCACCTCCAAGTGTCGCCAACGGACCAATATCAGTAGAAACTTATGTACGCCAGCCATGAAGTTGGCGTGTGGCTGGGCATATTTCACCAGTCATTTCATTCTTGATACATCTGAAATTTTCCATGGAAAAGGACGTACGCCATGTTTTTGTGCATCAGTACCCTTTGTACATGAGGCCCTTGGTCCTGCTCTTAGTTCTTAGGTTTGCTCTTATTTTGAAGTATTTCCTGGTTTGTGTTTCTGTTTAGTCTTATTATTGTAGTTTCATTTCCTGTTTACTGTGTTGATTCTCTGCTTTACTTTCGGTTTCGCAGCTACACTCAGCTGTCTTGTGCTTAGTAATTATCAGTTTCTTTTATTAGTCATGGATATCTGCACTCCCGTGTGGCAACATAATCTGGATATCCCTCTGGTTCCATGTCATGTTCGGTATGTACCTTCGTTAGCTTGTGAGTGTTATTAGCCTAGCCCAGTTTCTTTATGTTTGCAGCCCCTGTGCTGCATTTATTTGCCCCTTTGTTAATAAATTGTGTTTGCACTGCAGAAAAGTCTGCTTAAGAGTCCATCATTCCTGTTCTGCCGGAGGACATACCTGACACAGGCAGTGTGTGCATATATTAGGGATGAGCCAATCTGATCCGCCGTATCGGTATTGGGTTTGATCCAGGCAAAGTGGCTGGATCGGTACCGTTAAGGAATAAAAGTAATTTACCGATCCGATACATTAATAATATTTAAATGAAGGCACGATCCTGTTCTCAGCCACGCTGCGCACAGCTTCTGTAAACAGAGGCAACAAGCATCACATCACTGGAGCCTGTCTGTGGGACTGGCCTCAGTATGTTGCTGTGTGGTACCAGCATTTACAATTTTACACCACCAACTTGATAAAACACTTGCAAAAGTATCACAGAAGCAAAAAAGTATGCTGAATTCTATCAAGAACCGAGCAGAACCAAGTGTGTCGTGCAGCAGCAGCCGCTGTTTTACTGCTGGAATACACTAAAAGTAAAACTAAAAGAAGGAAAGTGAAAGTAAAAAACAGAGGCACAGGAATGGAGACATAACATGGGTTTACCTTTAGACGGACAGTCACAGCTGATGAGAGGTAGGTGACAGAAACATAAATGGCCGATTATAACCGATGAATTGGAAGCAGGACTATACAAGGACTAACAAGGCTACATGAAATGAAACAGGGATGACTTGAAAATAAGAGCAAACCTAAAAACTATGGACAGAGAATAAACTACTAAATAAACTGAGCACCAGGAGAATACTTATAATAATAATAATAATAATAATAATAATAATAATAATAATAGATGACAAAAATACAACTTAAAAGGGTAAGTTATTTTATTTTCAGATCTACAGCATTTTTTACCTCATGCACAGTGGCACTTTTAATTTCATCTGAATGTTTACTTAAATACTGAGCTTTAAAGTTTTGCAATGAACTTGCACTTAAAACTTCACAGTGCATGTTTACATAGTGCTGACTAGTGAAATGCTGCCAATGTTGCAAAGTTTATATTTTTTTAAAAAAAGCAGCAGCGTTGCTGAACTGAGTAAAATTTGTAATATATTCTTTGACTTTTAAATTTATGTTTTTATATGTATGCAAAATGCAACCAGTCATTACCAAAGTATGTTCTGTACTGTTGTTTAAATAAGAGAGATGGTATCGGGTTTGGATTGGTATCGGCCGATATTCAAAGTCACAGTATCAGTCTTGTAAAAGTGGTATCAGCTTATCGCTCAGCAATGACTTTCTCATATATATAGTGGGGCAAAAAAGTATTTAGTCAGCCACGAATTGTGCAAGTTCTCCCACTTAAAAGATGAGAGAGGTCTCCAATTTTCATCATAGGTATACCTCAATTATGAGAGACAAAATGAGAAAAAAAAATCCAGAAAATCACATTGAAGGATTTTTAATGAATTAATTGGTAAATTCCTCAGTAAAATAAGTATTTGGTCACCTACAAACAAGCAAGATTTCCGGCTCTCACAGACCTGTAACTTCTTCTTTAAGAGGCTCCTCTGTCCTTCACTCGTTATCTGTATTAATGGCACCTGTTTGAACTCGTTATCAGTATAAAAGACACCTGTCCACAACCTCAAACAGTCAGACTCCAAACTCCACTATGGCCAAGACCAAAGAGCTGTCAAAGGACACCAGAAACAAAATTGTAGACCTGCACCAGGCTGGGAAGACTGAATCTGCAATAGGTAAGCAGCTTGGTGTGAAGAAATCAACTGTGGGAGCAATTATTAGAAAATGGAAGACATACAAGACCACTGATAATCTCCCTCGATCTGGGGCTCCACGCAAGATCTCACCCCGTGGGGGTCAAAATGATCACGAGAACGGTGAGCAAAAATCCCAGAACCACATGGGGGGACCTAGTGAATGACCTGCAGAGAGCTGGGACCAAAGTAACAAAGGCTACATCAGAAACACACTACGCCGCCAGGGACTGAAATCCTGCAGTGTCAGACGTGTCCCCCTGCTTAAGCCAGTACATGTCCAGGCCCGTCTGAAGTTTGCTAGAGAGCATTTGGATGATCCAGAAGAGGATTGGGAGAATGTCATATGGTCAGATGAAACCAAAATAGAACTTTTTGGTAAAAACTCAACTTGTCGTGTTTGGAGGAGAAAGAACACCATACCTACTGTGAAGCATGGGGGTGGAAAAATCATACTTTGGGGCTGCTTTTCTGCAAAGGGACCAGGACGACTGATCCGTGTAAAGGAAAGAATGAATGGGGCCATGTATCGTGAGATTTTGAGTGAAAACCTCCTTCCACCAGCAAGGGCATTGAAGATGAAACGTGGCTGGGTCTTTCAGCATGACAATGATCCCAAACACACCGCCCGGGCAACGAAGGAGTGGCTTCGTAAGAAGCATTTCAAGGTCCTGGAGTGGTCTAGCCAGTCTCCAGATCTCAACCCCATAGAAAATCTTTGGAGGGAGTCGAAAGTCTGTGTTGCCCAGTGACAGCCCCAAAACATCACTGCTCTAGAGGAGATCTGCATGGAGGAATGGGCCAAAATACCAGCAACAGTGTGTGAAAACCTTGAGAAAACTTACAGAAAACGTTTGACCTCTGTCATTGCCAACAAAGGGTATATAACAAAGTATTGAGATGAACTTTTGTTATTGACCAAATACTTATTTTACCGAGGAATTTACCAATTAATTCATTAAAAATCCTTCAATGTGATTTTCGTGATTTTTTTTCTTATTTTGTCTCTCATAGTTGAGGTATACCTATGATGAAAATTGGAGACCTCTCTCATCGTTTAAGTGGGAGAACTTGCACAATTGGTGGCTGACTAAATACTTTTTTACCCCACTGTATATACACACACACTAGAGATGAGCTGATGCCACCCTTTATTAGAAATTATATATATATATTTTTTTCTAATAAAAAACTAAGTAAAACCAAATTTTAAAGGGCATTCAGTACACAAAATACATATTGTAATATGTATCATGTATCATGATGTAGAGAAATTATACCACAATACATTTTTTGAGCTATATTGTCCAGCCCTAATTCCAATTATTAACACTAGGTGAACAGCAAACACTGTGCCAAAAACAGGGATGGCAACAGGAAATTCTGATTTCAGCTGAAATCTAATTTGGTCGATTGACTTGTGGGGGGCCGGGGGGGGCGCAGCCCCCCTGAAGCTGGGAGGTTTTCAGTAAAACAGAAGTAATTTAGACTGAAAAAAATGATAAAAAAAAAATGAAATACTAGACTTAGATAAATCATTAAATTTAATGAAAAGTTAACTTACTTTTTCTTCAATGTTGTCTCACTGTCTTTAGTCCAACATATTTAACAGTTCTATAAGAGTTTATTACACTGTTTACACTGGTCTCCAAGTCACTGCTAATGTGAAACTTTCTTCTTTTTGGCAGCAAGCTGTGTCAGTCTCTGAACTTTGAACTTCATCTCCTTTTCTGGTTTCTTCAGAAATTGTCCGAGTGTTTCTGTTACCTTGTCGAACTTTGAGCCAATTTTCACCTTTACCGTCACTTTTCTCTCAGGCCAATTCCATTGGAACTTATTTTTGACACTTTTGTCTATTTCTAGCACTGATGACTCCTGATCCTTCGATAAAAATCTCATAATTCCGCTGAAAACAATACCGAAAGCTCAAAATTCCAACACAAACCAGGGATGTGATTTGGGGTTGGGGAAATTATCTGAAAATTCAGCAGGGGGTCTGGGGGACACAGTCCCCCAGCGGGGTCCGGGGAAGAGCCCCGGTGGGTGGGTGGGGGCAAGGGGGGCGAAGCCCCCCGAAGCTCCTGGGTTTTTATGATTTTTAAGTACCATAACTGTGCTTAAATGACATAAAACAAACTGCTGAATGCCACTTATTACTGTATAATATTGACTTATGTTCCAAGAAGATAGCATTCCTAAAATATTCCAACAAGCATTATCCATCACATGCTTTAACACTTGATCAAATCAAAATCAGTTAATTTTATCTATTCCATAATAGAAATAAAATTCCAACATACCATTACTTTTTATAATTTCAGCATTCATTTCAGATCACCAGTTTCAATCTCCATTGAGACTTGAGCAGCTCATTTTGCACAATCCCTGATGTAGCCAAGTCTTAGAAATATTCAAAAGTTATGAGTCAATGTCCACTGTGCACTGTCAATTTCAAACTGTTTGGAATCATAAAAGGGGATGGTTAACTTTTATTACCGTTTCCTCCCCCGCGCAGCCCAGCTCATACAGCCGTTGTATGCCGCCAGTAACAGAGAGTTAATGGCTCTCCACTTGGCCATACGCCACTTCCAGTCCTGCCTGAAAGGGTGCACCCACTGCGTTCGTGGACCACAAGCCGCTAACGTACTTAACGTACTTTATCTTCCAGGAAGATAAAATAAAGCGGAATTCAGCGAATTAGCAGAAAATCACATCCCTGAGAACACGCCGCCATGACCTTTTGAAAAAGCATACGAGCCATTTGATTGGTCCAATTGTTTGCAACTACCCAATCGCAGGGCTGTTTACAATACAGCAGTAGCTTGAACACAACACATCCGGGTTATCGCAGGAGACGACTTCCGGGGAAGCGCCGAGCGCTTATGTAATCATGTTGATTTTCGCTAAAATCGGTAACAATAAGGTACCTTACCCCCCCCTAAAATTTTCTCAACAGATTTAGACGATTCACAGAAATGATCAATTTGAAAATAAATCGGCGGAAATCCACGGATCGGTGGAAAATTGCCATCCCTGCAAAAAGGGAAACCCACTAAATTCTGCTGAGGTCTGTGACGAGTGGACAGTGGACATCTGGACCAGCTCTAACTGTAAATTCACTACAAATTTCTGTAATACCATATGTTGGCATCTTTATTACAACATCATCACTGTTTTTTCTAAGGATTCTAATTGTACGTAATTTTTGAATATTTCAAAGGGAAAACAAACAAACTACAAATAGCTCAAAATATGAGTTTCCCATCGATTTAAAGGCATTTTTTCTGTTATTCTACTTTCAGACCATCATCACTGGCATCTGTATGGCAAAACGAATGAAATGTGCCCTAAAAATTTCCTCAGTTGCTTCACCTTATGAATTTAAATAAATGTAAACACATGAATAATAATGAACACTGTCACATTCATCTGTCAGAGATTTGTGTTAGGTTGGAAATGTGTCACATGTATAACTGCTCCTCTCATGTTTCCTCCTCCTCACTTTCTCTAATTACATCTGAGGAGTAATAAACAAGGAGCAGAGGACTAGGACAGGAAAGGAAAAAAAGGCCTCATTTTTTAAAATTGAAATAAAGTCAGATACATTTTAGAGACCTGTGTTTAGGTATCTAAAAGTCTTTTGACAAAACTATAGCTACATATTGTGATGAATTTAAACATCTTCAAACATCTGTCACTTCTGTTGATGATGTAGCCTGTGTTTCTATTAATGAGTAAACAGTTACCTCTTGTGGGGAAAATAAAATCTGCAAAATAAGTCCAGCTGAGCATTTTTGAAAGTGCTGCTCACCCCCTCTGGGATGTTCTTCACACTTTAAATCAGTCCATTACTTCTCTGCATGCCATGCATGACTCAGGCACAGTCTGCATTCAGCAGTCACATGTTCTAGCTCCATAGATTCATCGTCTCAAATTACTTTCCAAAAAATCTACGATCTTCTTCCAGGAGTCTTCTTGGGCAGCGGCGTGTGGGGCAGGATGTCCTCCCCATATAGACATCACTACAGGAAAAAACAAACAGTGCACACTTAAAACCATAATACACCGCCTTCCAAATTATTATGCAAATAGCATTTTATTTCATTTCAGTGAACCTGTAACCATGTGACTATGGTCCTCGGGTCAGGAGCATTATACCAAATTAATCACACCTGTGGATGCACAACTTACTGTATATCCCTTGCATCCACCCATTCTTCCTCTTTCTATCCTCCTGGTCGGTAAGAGCTTATAACAGTCTGTTTGACATTACGCTTTTTGTGCTGTTTTGGGCTGCCTTAACTTTGGTACCCATCACTGCGTCATATTTGTTGTGTTTTCTGCTGAGTGACAGAAGGTTTGCAACAGTTCTGTACAGCGTGACATGGACTATCCATATCTGCTTAGGTATGTGATATATATTTGCTTTCTTTCTACAGCCGGAACTGTGGACAGTTTTACAGCATGAGGTATGTACCACCCTTATCTGCTTAAAGGTATGTGATATATTGTTGCCTTCTCTTCAGGCAGAAAACTGTTTAACAGCTTAACAGCATGTGATATGCTTTCTCCTTATCTGCTTGGGGGTATGTGATATATTTTACCTTCTTCAAGCAGGAATTGGTTAACAATTTAACAGTATGGTACAATTTTCCATTAATTCTGTATCCACCTTATTCCTGGGGATGCCGCTGTAGGAATGATTATGGGCGGAGCTTCCAGTTTCGGCTGACCTAGTGTTAAATCAGTCAATAAGAGAGTGGAGTAGCAGGGGCATTTAAAATAGCATTTTTAAAAGTTTTTCAAATTCATTTTAATGTATAGTCCACATACGTGTTTTGCACTCAAGTGGCAGCTAATTTCAATTCTTCTAGTTTTTGTATTTTTTTGAATGTTTTGGCATAGTTCTGGTACTTGTTGCTGGTGTTTGTGGTTGTGCCAGACTGGATAAATGGAGGCTTCTTACCACATGGTGACAGACGACATCCAAGCATGGTGTTGTGGCGTACGTCTGCTCTAAGTTAAATCTGATTATGTCCAACATATTTTAACAAAATGTAGCCAACTTTATTGCATTGGAGACATGCTGGTTGGAATGCACACCGCATCATTATGAGTACAGGCAACGAGAAGTCATAAATCATGACTCTTTCTTTGTTTGGTAGCAGCAATGTCACGAGCCTCCCCGTGCGCTTTTACGCAGTGCACGGAGAGGAGTAGAAAGACGGACTTACGCGCAGGGTTACTCCACAACACATTTATTCTAGTAAAGACAGACAGTTCCAAAAAAAGGTGGAGACGTACAAAAATACAAAGAACACTTATGGTAGGCGTTCGGGGGCTGGCATCGCCCACGAACGTATGAGGAGAAGCAATTAATCACAGTTGCGCCCCAGAGCCGACATCGCTCGAAGGATGCAGAAGAACCACGGCTAAAGTGGAGTGGCTAATACTTTGTGGCACACAGTATGCACACAGCTACGTATCTCAGTGGACAATACAAAGACTCAGCAATGCGTGACTGGCAAAAGGCTGCTTAAGTACACGCATTGCTGGTGATGGTGAGATTGGGAGCACCTGGGCAAGGCGCGGGGAAGACAATCACCGGGGAGGAATCAGTTGGCTGTCAAAAGAGAGAGGGGGTGTGGTTGGACTGGCAAATGTTAGACAACACCCACACAAAAGTGAGTCAAAGAGGCTGCCTAACAGCCGCCAGCCAGAGCGGTGACTACAGGCACGGAAAAGAAACAGAACACAGACATAAACACAACAAGAACTCAAAAGATAACACAATACATAAATCACCTGATGCCCGAGCCACAGAGAGCAGTCAGAACCGAGCCTAAAGGAAACACCGGCTCGGTTCATGACAGGCAAAGTCCCAGGAAAACCCCCATGAGTGCCTGGTGACATTGGAAAGCTTAGAAATCGTACTTTCTAAAAATACCTGTAATTTTGCGGAAGACGTAACTCCCACCCGAACAAACATGAGTTTTCAACCTAGCTAAAATATAAACAAATCGGATTTTTCTGGGTCAGTTTTCACACACTTCCTACAAATTAAATATCATTTTGAAGATCTTTCAGTACAGAATATGGAAATAATGTTACATCAGTTTTGAAAATGTCCTCAAAGTGAATCATTTTGCCAGCACAGGTCATTTCTTTACAGCGTTAGCATCTTAGCAGCGGCGCTAACTAATGGAGCTACTGTCTACGAGGCCACTTTATAAGGTCATTGTATTTTCTCCCTTCTGACGTATGTGTGCCCCTTTTGGCTCTCCGAGCCTTTATTGTGACAGCGCCCAGAGGGGCTTCCAGCTGAGCCGCATTTCGCCTCATCAGCTGCATGCTACTTAAGAGGGCAGCTGAGAGTGAAATGTGTGGCAGTCTCGTCAGATTTTCCCTGTCTGACAGCGTCGAGCGTTCCTCGCCGTGTTTCCCTGGTCAGACGTTTACTACTTCCCATCCATTATTACCTCCGCCAAGGAGGTAATGTTTTTGCCGGGGTTTGTCTGTTTGTCTGTCTGTCTGTTAGTTAGCAAGATAACTCAAAAAGTTTTGGACGGATTTCGATGAAACTTTCAGGCGTTGTTGGAAATGGTACAAGGAAGAACTGATTACATTTTGGTGGTGATCCGGATCACCGTCCACAAGAAAACCGCCATTACGGAAAATGCCATTTTCGTGAATAACTACTGAACCACTAATCCTACCATTGTCAATCCAATTGCTAGTCATATGTTTCCATGGTCAAGGAATCTGAAAACGTACACACAAACACTGTATGGGGGGAACTGTGGTGCTTGGCGGTGGTCTGCGCTCTCCGAGTGCTTTTCTAGTTATATTACTGTTTTGAAGTGCAAGAGGCAGTGTTCCCGCATTTCTGATGCCAAAGTCATTGTTTTTTAACAAGGAAAAGTGGCCCGTTTCAGTGACAACCATATGTTCTAAACTAGTACCGGAAGTTGCTACCATAATTCACGCAAGGCATCATGGGGCCTAAGAATAAGGTGGATTGGTTTCTCTCTTTTTCGACTGACAGTCATCTTCTTCAAAAATAAAAGTCGTCTTCTTTGTCTAGGTGCTGGGTGCTCCTGTGCTTAGTGCACTCTCGCCACCTTTTGTGGGGGAGTGGTACTGGATACAAGTGGGAACTGAAATCTGATATTGTTGTCTTCTGACTAGTGCGCTTGTACCTCCTGGAACAGTACTTTGGCTTCTTTAAAATAATAATAATAATAATAATAATAATAATAATAATAACTGTCTTGTTTTCTCTCCTATTGTTCTCTTGGAGGAATAATGGCTTCTGTGGGGCATGAAGAAGGGGGAAATATCCGAGACACTGGTATGCCACAAGCCCAGGGCTCCATCCCTCCAGGTTTAAGTGTTCCAGCTGGAAGTGGGAAGGCCAGCAGGAAGCAAAAGTGGATTGAAGGAAGCCAGCTACAGGGGTGTAAAAAAGTGTTTACCCCCTTCCTGATTTCCCATTTTTTGTATGTTTGTCACACTTAAATGTTTCAGATCATCAAACAAATTTAAATATTAGACAAAGATAACACAAGTAAACACAAAATGCAGTTTTTAATTGAAGGTGTTTATTATTAAGGGTAAAAAAAAATCCAAATCTACATGGCCCTGTGTGAAAAAGTGATTGCTCCCCGTTAAAATGTACATTAACTGTAGTTTATCACATCTTTGGAAAGCTGAATTCAATTTTCTAGCCATTTCTAAAGCTTTGGGACTCCAGCGAACCACAATGAGAGCCATTATCCACAAATGGCAAAAACATGGAACAGTGGTGAACCTTCCCAGGAGTGGCTGGCTGACCAAAATTACCCCAAGAGTGCAGTGACGACTCATCAAAGAGGTCACAAAAGACCCCACAACAACATCCAAAGAACTGCAGGCCTCACTTGCCTCAGTTAAGGTCAGTGTTCATGACTCCACCAAAAGAAAGAGACTGGGCAAAAATGGCCTGCATGGCAGAGTTCCAAGACAAAAACCACTGCTGAGCAAAAAGAACATAAAGACTCATCTCGGTTTTGCCAAAAAACATCTTGATGATCCCCAAGACTTTTGGGAAAATACTCTGTGGACTGACGAGACAAAAGTTGAACTTTTTGGAAGGTGTTTCCCAATACATCTGGCATAAAAGTAACACATCATCATCATCATCATCATCATAGCAGTTTGTCATGGGCAACAATGACTGTTTCATTTAGGTCTGATCATATTCCTCTACGCAGCTCCGTCCCCTGCCCTCTGCTGCCAGGAACACCCGACCCTGCCAACCCGGCGATGTTCGAGCCAGTATGAGTTGCTTTCTCACTGACCATTTCATGAAACTGCATGCAAAGTATTTGAGTACCGCTAGCTTTTGCTGGACTAGTGGCACATTCTTGGCAGATAGAGGTATTATCAGTAGCAAGGACAGACCAAGACAAACTGACTCAGTATCTGTTGCAGTGTCTGACCAGATGATAGATTTGTTTATCTCTGCTCTATGTGTAGTGCATGTCACAATGCACCGACTGGCAAAAGTCCACCACAGACCTTGCAACAGCTGTGCTTATCTACCAGGATGTCCAGTGTCACCCCATGTAACTGGAAGTGGTCCACCACAGACCTGTGACAGATATTGTTTTTAGTTCTGCCAGGATGCCCAGTTCCTCCCTCCATGCCCTCGGAAAGATGGGGTTGCCGGTTGAGTTGCTGACGGCAGGACCCATGAGACAGGTAGTACCGGTTTTCATGGTTATCCGGTAGCAAGCAAACCAATGCCTGACCTGACAGGCACTGGTTTGAATACAGCATTTCAGAAAAGGAACATCATACCAACAGAAAAAAATATGGTAGTGGTAGTGTGATGGTCTGGGGCTGTTGGTCTGGGGGTGGTAGTGTGATGGTCTGGGGCTGTTTTGCTGCTTCACTACCTGGAAGACTTGGTGTGGTGAATAGAACCATGAATTCTGCTGTCTATCAAAAAATCCTGAAGGAGAATGTCCGGCCATCTGTTCATGACCTCAAGCTGAAGCGCACTTGGGTTCTGCAGCAGGACAATGATCCAAAACATATCAGCAAATCCACCTCTGAAGGGCTTAAGACAAAATGAAGACTTTGGAGTGGCCTAATCAAAGTCCTGACCTGAATCTGACTGAAATGCTGTGGCATGACCTTAAAAAGGTGGTTCATACTCGAAAACCCTCCAATGTGGCTGAATTACAACAATTCTGCTAAGATGAGAGGGCAAAAATTCCTCCACAGCACTGTAAAAGACTCATTGCCAGTTACATGGACAAAATTGTTAGTACCCCTCTGTTAATGAAAGAAAAACCCACAATGGTCACAGAAATAACTTGAATCTGACAAAAGTGGTAATAAATAAAAATTCTATGAAAATTAACCAATGAAAATCAGACAATGCTTTTGAATTGTGGTTCAACAGAATTATTTTAAAAAACAAACTCATGAAACAGGCCTGGACAAAAATGATGGTACCCTTAACTTAATATTTTGTTGCACAACCTTTTGAGGCAATCACTGCAATCAAACGATTTCCCTAACTGTCAATGAGACTTCTGCACCTCTCAGCAGGTATTTTGGCCCACTCCTCATGAGCAAACTGCTCCAGTTGTCTCAGGTTTGAAGGGTGCCTTCTCCAGACGGCATGTTTCAGCTCCTTCCACACATGTTCAATAGGATTTCGATCAGGGCTCACAGAAGGCCACTTTAGAATAGTCCAATGTTTCGCTCTTAGCCATTCTTGGGTGTTTTTAGCTGTGTGTTTTGGGTCATTATCCTGTTGCAAGACCCATGACCTGCAACTGAGACCAAGCTGTCTGACACTGGGCAGCACATTTCTCTCTAGAATAACTTGATAGTCTTGAGATTTCATTGTACCCTGCACAGATTCAAGACACCCTGTGCCAGATGCAGCAAAGCAGCCCCAGAACGTAACAGAACCTCCACCATGTTTCACAGTAGGGACAGTGTTCTTTTCTTGGTATGCTTCATTTTTGCGTCTGTGAACATAGAGCTGATGTGCCTTGCCAAAAAGTTCCAGTTTTGTCTCGTCTGTCCATAGGACATTCTCCCAGAAGCTTTGTGGCTTGTCAACATGCAGTTTGGCAAATTCCAGTCTGGCTTTTTTATGATTTGTTTTCAACAGTGGTGTCCTCCTTGGTCGTCTCCCATGAAGTCCACTTTGGCTCAAACAATGACGGATGGTGCGATCTGACACTGATGTACCTTGACCTTGGAGTTCACCATGAATGTGTTTAGAGGTTGTTCTGGGCTCTTATGTTACCATTCGTATTATCCGTCTCCTCCTGCGGCCACGTCCAGGGAGGTTGGCTACAGTCCCGTGGATCTTAAATTTCTGAATAATATGTGCAACTGTAGTCACAGGAACATCAAGCTGCTTGGAAGATTGTCTTATAGCCTTTACCTTTAACATGCTTGTCTATAATTTTCTTTCTAATCTCCTGAGACAACTCTCTCCTTTGCTTCCTCCGGTCCATGTTTAGTGTGATACACATCATGTCAACAAACAGCACAGTGACTACTTGTCACCCTTTAAATAGGCCGACTGACTGATTACATGTTTGTAAACACCTGTGATGTTAATAAGAGGACACATCTTGGTTGAACATGTCCCTATGGTCACATTATTTTCAATCTTTTCTAGGGGTACAATCATTTTTATCCAGGCCTGTTTCATGAGTTTGTTTTTTAAAATAATTCTGTTGAACCATAATTCAAAACCATTGTCTGATTTTAGATAGATAGATAGATGTACTTTATTGATCCCAAACTGGGAAATTACAGTTCATTGGTTAATTTTCATAGAATTTTTATTTATTACCACTTTTGTCAGATTCAAGTTATTTCTGTGACCATTGTGGGTTTTTCTTTCATTAACAGAGGGGTACGAACAATTTTGTCCACGTCTGTATCACAAACACTTGATTGCAGTTGTTGCTGCTAAGGGTGGCCCAATCAGTTATTAGGTTTAGGGGGCAATCACTTTTTCACACAGGGCCATGTAGGTTTGGATTTTTTTCCCTTAATAATTAACACCTTCATTTAAAAAATGCATTTTGTGTTTACTTGTGTTACCTTTGTCGAATATTTAAATTGGTTTGATGATCTGAGAAATCAGGAAGGGAGCAAACACTTTTTCACACCACTGTACGTGATCCAGGGGTGGTTTTCATGCAGAGGCAATTGGAGGAAATGCGTAAGACCATTGAACGTATGGCTGCAAATCAACATCACCTTTTGGATATGCCACACCAGGGTCCCGTATGTGTCCCTGGGCCACATCCTCATGTAGGGTGTCTCATGACCTCTGATAACTTGGGTAAGACCAGCAGCTCTGGCTGTGGCTCCATTGGGCAAGTGGATGTTGCTCTACACTCAGTATTTTGAGTGGTGCTGCGAAGCAGGGCTTATGGTGTGTCGAAGGTGGGTCCTACCTTTGCATTGCTGGGTGGGGCTCCTCCCACAGGTAACAAGTCTACCCGCCACCCTAACAAGAAGTGTCGTGCCATTGATGGTTTAGTGACTAGACCCTACCAGTCTGTGACTACGGTCTCTAAGCTGGCAAATACTAATACACTTCTTTTAGTGTACTTAGAAGGTCTGATAACGGACCTAGAGTCGAAAATGGAGATGACCTTCTGACCTTCTACCAGAGTTGGTAAGGTTTGGGGACACTGTAATTCAAGGAGCTACCTCTCAGGCTACAGCGCTTGGGAATTCCTTGGCCCAGCTGACCATGGTCCGGTGGCATGTGTGACTGAGCCGTCTAGATTAGCAAATACAGACAAAGCTGCTGTTTTGGAGGCTGAAGTAGTGCCTGGTGAAGTCTTGGGCTTGCAGCAGAGGCGGTGTTAGACGAGGTGCATAAGGTGAGACTGCACACGCAGTCCTTTCATTGGCCGGGACCATCCACGTCAAGTGTCCAGAGACCTCTTGAGGGGTGTGAGAATCCACAATCGCTTTGTTTCACAGAGCCAAGTTCCTCTCGGAGTTTGGGTCATCCGAGGCAGAGGGCCTCTTGGCAGCAGGTGCAATTTCAACAGCACTCACGTACGCGCTCTCAAGAGTGTGTAGGTCATAGTCCTGCTAAGCCCCGCCAGCATCCCTGATGGTGCGCTTCCCATGACATCAACCTTCTCCGCAGCACACCTCATGAGTTGGCATCAGTACACCTCATGTCCATGGGTGATCAATACACTGGAATTTGGATACTACCTACAATTCAGATCTCATCCCCCCACCCCCACCCCCAACTTCAAGGGGTTTTGGAAACAAAAGTAAAGGAAGATTCTCTTTCCGTGGTTCTGGGCAGCGAGGTCTCAGCCCTGCTGGGAAAGAATGTAATACGGTCTCTGTCTCCAGGAGAAGAGAGGTGAGGCTTTTACTCTGCCTATTTTCTTGTCTCCAAGCAAACTGGTGCATAACGCACAGAGCTACAAGAGGACTGACCCCCCACTGTAGCTTTCACTACTTACAGTAGCTGTGTGGCCTAGGGTCAGAGAAACGGAGATAGGTGCTGCCCCTATACACCATATGGTGTCCTACATGCTGTGGGAGGGAATTAACTAACTAACTAAGCAAACCGGAGGTCTCTGCCCGGTTCTAGACCTGAGGCGGTTGAACAGGTATCTCAAGGTGCTCCCTTTCTGGTGCTCAGGCTGAGGACATTATTTCAAGCCACAAGGCCAGGCGACTGGTTCACAACAGTGTACCTTCGCGATGCCTGACCATAAGGCCAGGTGACTGGTTCACAACACTGGACCTTCGCAATGCCTATTTTCATATTCCCATGAACCCGGCCCACAGGAAGTTCCTCAGGTTTTCCTTTCTGGGCAAAGCCTTCAAATACAACATCCTATCTTTCAGTCTATCCCTGTCACCTCGGAAATTCGCAAAGTGCATGGGCGCTGCACTCTCCCCACTGTGGCAGAAGGGCATTCGAGTTTTCAATTACCTGGACGATTGTCTGGGTTGTGCTCCATCAGAGGCCATGGCGAGGAGCCACATGGAGACCATATTGGCTCAACTGGCTGTACTCGGGTTGCACTTAAATGCAGAGGGAAGCTGCCTGGTTCCAACCAAAGTTGTCAAGTACTTGGGGCTCATCCCGGATTCAGTTGCTAGGAGGACATCCCTAACTCCAAAGAGAAGGCATACTATCAGGAATGCATCAAGGGCTGCATTTTACAGATGACTGTATCAGTGCAGCAGTGCCAGAGGATCTTAGATCTCTTTGCAACAGCTGCCCAGGTGGTGCCACTGGGTCTTTTACACACTCGTTCCCTTCAATGGTGGTTTGTGCTTCAGAAGGTAGTTTTACCCAGAGACAAGAGGAAGAGGATTGTTCTTTCCGAAAGGAGCCTCATGGTCCTCAGGCGGTGGAGACACTCATCAGTAGTTCAAGATGGTGTTCCTCTGGGCTAAGAAGGCTGCAGGGTGACTATTACAACCGACGCCTCCCAAACAGGCTGGGGTGCAGTCTGGGCTGGCAGATGTGTTTGGGGACACTGGGGTCTAATCTTGGCATATAAACCATCCCAAGATAGAAGCGGTGCATTTGGTTCTGGGGCTTTTTCTTCCAGTCATTCAGGGCAGAAAAATTCTGGTACAGATGGACAGCGCAGCTGTGGTGTCGTACATCAACTGGCAGGACAAACTGAGGTCTCCCTCTCCATGTGAGGGCATGCCATCTGCTCTTGTGAGCTCAAGCCTGTCAGGTCCGCTAGGTACAGATGCTGTGAGTGCTGCCTAGCCTCCAGTGAAACTGTCTGCATTTCCACTACTGCCTCTTCTGCCAGCTTTCCTCGAAAAGTT
The DNA here is from genome assembly GCA_020510985.1 of Pholidichthys leucotaenia. Lineage (NCBI taxonomy): Eukaryota > Metazoa > Chordata > Actinopteri > Cichliformes > Pholidichthyidae > Pholidichthys > Pholidichthys leucotaenia. The sequence continues at coordinate 145,415,355 of CM035837.1, forward strand.
GAGACTACTGTCTGTTCAAGTAATTTTAATAGGAGAAAACATAGACAAGAGACGCGGGCAGTGAAGATGGCTGCTTAGGTGAGGAGCACCGCAGTGCAGACAGCCTTTTTTTCTTCTACAAGGGCGTTTTTCTCTTGTTTCCTCAGCTGAAACTATTACTACTACTACTACACTTTGCATTGAGACTGGATTTGTGGAGAACAGGATTAAAATGCCAACGCAACAACAGAAACTTAATCTTCGCTCCAAAGCCGGTGCTAGCAAGGAAAATCTGGCTAAAGCTGGTGATACCACAACGAGCCCTCCTCCCTCTCCGCCACCTTCAACAGGTGCAGGTGTTGCCAAAGACCAAAGGCGGAGGACATCTCTAAGATCTTTGTACTGTTGAAGGAAATATCGGAGAGGCAAGATGCCAAACTTAACTCTATTGAGGCGTCAACGAGGGCGGTGGACACCAAGTTAACGGAGTTAGCTACCCGGCTGGGAGACGTGGAGTCTCGCATCGCTTTTCTTGAGGATGCTAATATAGCTCTGGATGCTAATCCAGAGCTATATTATATTATATATGTTATAATATAATATAATATAGCTCTGGATGCTAATCCAGAGCTATATTATATTATATACTATGTTATAATATAATATAATATATAATATAATATAATATATATACAGTATATTATACTGTATATATATATATTATATTATAAGATGCCGTGGTTGTTCCCGTTCCAAAATCCAGCTGTCCTAAAACGGTAAACGACTTTAGACCAGTTGCTTTGACTTCAATTTTAATGAAAATTTTTGAAAAACTGGTCAGACGTGAGGTCCTAAGGCAGACTGAACATGCATTGGATCCTCTGCAGTTTGCCTATAGGCCTCACAGAGGAGTGGAGGATGCCACTGTCACTCTGTTTGACATGCTTTTTAAACATCTGGATTTTAATGGGACACACGCCAGGCTTTTATTTGTGGACTTTTCTTCTGCCTTTAATACAATCCAACCTCATATTTTAGTTGAAAGGCTCCTGCAACAATTTGATTTAAGCAATAATCTGGTGGGTTGGATTCTGGATTTCTTAACCAACAGGACGCAGAGAGTAAGGGTCAATGGCACATTGTCTGACCTAAAGTGCTCTTCTACTGGCTCTCCTCAGGGGTGTGTGTTGTCACCACTACTCTTCATCCTGTACACAAACATGTGTCGGAGCAGACATGACAACAGACACATTATAAAGTATGCTGATGACTCAGTCATTGTCAGTCTCCTCCAGGATGGTGAGAGTGGCCACGGCCCAGTAGTTGATGACTTTGTTCACTGGTGTGAGGATTCCTACCTGCAGCTGAATACAACAAAAACGAAAGATATGATTATTGACTTTAGGAGGAAAACTCCCAGGCACAAAGTCACCATACTAAAAGGCCAGACCACCGAATGTGTACAATCGTACAAATATCTTGGGACAATTATTGATAGTGGATTGAACTTTGAGGTGAACTGTGAAAGGGTGTGCAAAAAGGGTCAGCAAAATTTGCATTGTTTGAGGAAACTTGCACGCTTCCAAATTGACCGAACCATAATGACTATGTTCTATCGGGCTTTTATTGAATCTGTTTTATCCTTTTCTTTAATGTCATGGTTTGGTCAGATAAAACTGAAACAGAGGAAATCCTTGGATCAGGTAGTCAGATGGTCCAGTCGTTTGCTTGGTGAGTCACAGCTGAGCCTGACATCCCTGTACACCAGACAAGTACAGAGGATGGCCGACTCGATTTTAAATGATGACTCCCACCCTTTGCACTGCAACTTTCAGCTTCTTCCCTCCAGACGGAGGTTTGCTGTCCCAAAAAGTAGAACCCAGCGCTACAAAAACAGCTTTGTCCCTGCTGCTGTCAAAGAGTTGAACAAGCTATAAAAATTATATTGTACATATTTTATATTTACCTATTTTGTAAGATGTGTGCCTGTGTTTGTGTCTATGTTGAATGTAATTAGTGGCTTGTAAATATGGATGTCACCAACTGCAAAACAAATCTACCTACGGGTACAAATAAAGTAACCTGAACCTGAACCTGATATATTATATATTATATATGCTTTTTTTTTCCGGTTCCGGTTCCGCCGGACCGGCGGCGCCACACGAGTCGGCTGCCTGTTGCAACAGCCTTTTTTTTTTATCTTCCTTCTTCTTTCTACACCTTTCACTCTGTATATATATCACGGACGCACGGATCACCCCGGGGGTCTCCCGGGTCGGCGGACGGAGCCACGGTTTGCAGCGGGAGACGTTACAGCGGGGAGGAGCTAGTGCTAGCTAGCACTTGGCCGCCGCCCGGTGCTAATGGGAAACTCGACATACCGGGAGCTGTAGCGAAAATGACGCGGGTGCCGGGCTGGAGTTTAGGCGGCGTGAAAGAAATATAAGACAGAATAATAAAGAGCGATGGCAAGAACCAAGCAGACCGCCCGTAAAATCTACTGGAGGAAGAGGCCTCCCCCCCCCCCCCCCCCCCCCCCAGGAGACAGCTAGCCACCAGGGCTGCTCGGAGAGGCGCTCCGGCCACCGGCAGAGTGAAGAGGCCTCGCCGTCACAGGCCCGTGGCTCTGAGAGAGATCTGTCGCTGCCAGAAATCCACGGAGCTGCTCATCCGTAAGCTGCCCGTCCAGCGCCTGGTGAGGGAGATCGCTCAGGACTTCAAGACCGTCCTGCGTTTCCTGAGCTTCGCCGTCATGGCTCTGCAGGAGACCAGCGAGGCCCACCTGGTGGTCTCTTCTTCGCTAAGGGGGTCACCATCATGCCCAAAGACTTCCAGCTGGCCCGCCGCATCCGCGGAGAGAGAGCTTAGACTTTCTGCTGCACATTCACCAGCCATAATGCTCTGCACTGTGTGTCTATATATATATATATACATTTATAGTAATATGGACATATGTTTACTAGATGTTGTTTTTTTTCTTGCCTTCTGATTGTTGCTCTGAGTGTTGCTATCCCTATGCTGTTGCAATCCTGGAATTTCCCCATTGTGGGACTAATAAAGGCTTATCTTAATCTTAATCTTAATCCCCCCGCAACCCAGACGCAGGTGGAAGATTTACTTCTGAAGCTGGACGACTTGGAAAATAGATCATGCCGAAACAATCTACGCTTTGTCGGCTTTCCAGAAAATTGTGAAAAATCAGATGCCCTTACCTTCATGCGCAAAGCTATCCCAGATCTGCTGAAAATGGAGTTCCCTGGAGGGCTGGAAATTGACGGTGCGCATCGGAGCCTCGCCGGACGCAGACCTGACGGCCAGCCACCCAGGGCTATCCTGATTCGACTTCTGCGCTTCCAGGATAGGGAGCGTATTGTGGAGGCAGCGCGCGGGATGGGAAAGCTGGATTGGAATGGTCATCACATCATGATTTTCCCGGATTATTCCAGACGAGTATCCGAGATGAGGGCGGCGTTCAAGCAGTGTAAACACCTGCTGCACCAGAAGAAAATTGCATTCTCTCTCAGATACCCTGCAGTTCTCGTTGTGAAGTTGGCAAGTGGTAAACAGGAGTTCATTGACCCTAAGAAAGCATTGAACCTGATTCTTTCACTACCGTGAGACATTGATGAACAATGGTATGAATATATGCTATATGTTTATTTGTTATATATTTTTGACGGAGGATTTGAGGCAGTATTAATGTAAGGCTCCATTTTTTTTTACTGCCCACGCTTTATTATCTATAGGCATGAGGCTGCTGCGATGTTGCGGCTCTCCCTAAGTTTATTGCACTGTTCACAGTCACGGTCCTAGAGTTTTTTATTTTCTTTTTTTTGGTTGGTGCGGTTTTTGTGCACCGATGGGTGACATTGGTTTTAGGTCACCGATTATGTTACTTTATGATTAAGTGGTTTTCGTTTCTTTTTTTTGTATTTTTAATTTTTATTGTGTTTGTCTTTTGCCCAGTGAGGGGGTTTTTGGTGGAGAATTGCTGGATATTTTGGATGGTAATATGTACTGTTTATGATGTCGGCTAATTGTCAGAGCTTTCTTAACCTCATTACTTGGAATGTTAAAGGCCTTAACCACCCAATTAAGAGGAAAAAATTTTTGGCGTTTATTAAATCAAAAAAAGTGGATGTAGCATTGCTTCAGGAGACCCACCTCACTAAAACAGAATCTAAAAAACTCTGTCGGGACTGGGTGGGCCATGGGTTTTCGTCGTGCGGTAATAGCCAGAGCAGGGGGGTGGCAATCCTTTTTCATTAACATTTGCAGTTCAAGTGTCTAAAAGAGGTTAGTGATGATGATGGACGACTCCTTATAATTCTTATAGAAATTCAGGGCCATAGGATGATACTCGCTAATGTTTATGCACCAAATATAGTTGATTGTGCATTTTTTGCACAACTGGAACACAAATTAAGCGAAATGGGTAATTATCCCATTTTAGTAGGCGGGGATTTTAATCAGGTCATGGACAACATTTTACATCGGAGCACCCCCTCACAGCGTTCATCTAAATCTGGCTGTACATTGAAAGACATGTGCAATGCAATTGGTTTGGTAGACGTGTGGCGGCTTTTTAATCCGTCCACAAGGGATTACACTTTTTATTCCACTGCTCATAATGTGTTTTCCAGGATTGATTACTTTTTAATGTCAAAATTCTCTGTTTCTTCTGTAAATTCGAGCTTCATTGGTAGCATAATACTATCAGATCATGCCCCTGTTTTTTTACATATGATCCCGCCTTGTCAGTTAAAAAAAAATTCTAGATGGAGGCTTAATTCAAGCTTTCTTCTTAATCCAGATTTCGTGTCCTCTTTGAAAGCAGAGATTTCCTTATATCTTGAGACAAATTGGGATTCTGCTCCCTCTGCCAGGGTTGCTTGGGAGGCCTTTAAGGCATTTATTAGGGGACATATTATTCAATATGCATCTTTTAAAAAGAAAGCTAACATTGCTAAACAGATTGATTTGGAGAAGAGAATAGCTATATTAGAGACTTCATTCAAACAAGACACAAATTTAGTAAATTTGTCACCCCTTCTGAAGCTTAAGTATGAGCTGAATTCAATCCTAACACAAAAAGTTGTATTTTCCCTATTTCGCCTTAGGCATAAACAATTTGAGGAGGGGGATAAAGCTGGCAAAATGCTGGCTAGATATATTAAAATGAAAGAAGCTCAGTGTACTATATCTGCTATTAGGACACAGGATGGTACTCTGGTGTCAGACTTAAATGAAATTAATGGTGCTTTCAGAGAATTTTACACTTCGCTTTATTCTTCTGAAATGGAGGCTGGATCTCAAGAGATCTATGCATTTTTGTCATCCCTGTCTTTGCCCTCCCTAACGAAGGAACAAATAGACTTACTTGACGCCCCAATTACTAAAGAGGAAATTGTGAAAGTTATTAAGAGCTTCCCGACTGGAAAGGCACCGGGCCCTGACGGATTCACTGTAGAATTTTACAAGGCCTGTGTTGATGAGCTTTCTCCTTTACTTTTAGAAATGTTTGCGGAATCTTTTGAACAAGGCCGTCTGCCCCCTTCTTTAACAGAGGCTTTCATTTCGCTTATTTTAAAAAGCAATAAAGATCCGTTAGAGTGTAAGAATTATAGACCAATTAGTCTTATAAACTGTGACTGTAAAATTCTCTCCAAAATTATGGCATTAAGATTAGATAAAGTAATGATATCTCTTATAAATCCTGATCAGGTGGGTTTTATTCGTTCCAGGGGTGCGGCAGACAATATTAGGCGATTTATTGATATCATATGGTCAGTTCAAAATGATCCCTCACTTGCACACCTCTCTCCAGTGGCAGCCCTCTCCCTGGATGCTGAAAAAGCATTTGACAGGGTTGAGTGGCAGTATCTCTTTGCGACTCTAGAGACTTTTGGTTTTGGTTCAAAGTTTCTTTCTTGGATTAAATTACTATATAATGAACCTAGAGCTTCAGTGATATCAAATCGAGTTACATCACAGCCTTTTAGACTTTATAGGGGTACGCGCCAGGGCTCCCCTTTAAGTCCCCTGCTTTTCGCTTTGGCATTAGAACCATTAGCTGTTGCTATCCGGAAAGACGGCAATTTTCCAGGTATTCAGGTCCATGGCAGTACCCATAAGATAATGTTGTATGCTGATGATGCATTGGTACTGATTACACAACCTCAAAAATCAATTCCAGCTCTCCTTAAAATTATTAACCAATTTTCACGTTTGTCTGGTTATAGAGTTAACTGGATAAAATAAGAAATTCTCCCTCTAACATCTTATTGCCCTAAAACACTGTTTACATTTGGTCAAAATATAGGCTTCTCTTGGCCAAAATTAGGAATTAAATATCTTGGCATCCTGTTTCCTGACACTTTATCGGATCTGATTCAGATTAATTTTGAGCCCTTGCTCGAAAAATTTAAAATAGACATAGAAAGGTGGTCATCTCTTTTTTTGTCTCTCTGGGGCAAGGTCAATGTTATTAAGATGATTTGTGCACCCCGATTTAATTACCTTCTGCAATCTCTTCCTCTTAGGATCCCAGTTGGTTATTTTCGACAATTTGATAGGTTGTGCAATAAGTTTTTATGGAATGGTAAGCGCCCTAGATTAAAGTTGAAAAGATTACAGAAGTCTACAGATTCAGGAGGTTTGGGGGTCCCAAATTTGGTTTTATATCATTACGCTTTTAGTCTTAGACATTTGATTCATTGGGCTCTCCCCACTGAGAGAGCTCCCCCTTGGTTTTATTTGGAGAGTTACCTGAGCAGCCCTCTTCCCCTAGTACATCTAATCACAATCAAACTTTCTTCTGAATTTCAGTCGCATCCTATTGTATCCTTTTTACAATACGTTTGGATGAGAGTTGCTTCTATACTAAAGTTTAGCTCTCATCTTCATTCTATGGCTTCTATTTGGCTTAACCCAAGTCTCCATATTGGAAAATCCCCATTTGTGGAAAATCTGGGTGAAAAAGGACATCTTGATGTTAAAAGATCTTTATGAAGGGGGAGCTCTCAAATCATTTGATGTTCTACGGGCACAGTATGGACTACCACAGAATCAGTTTTGGAAATATTTACAACTTCGACATCTGCTGTGTCAAGTCTTTGGATCTACAACTACCCCTCCTCCTTATGTAGACTGGCTCATCCAGGCTTTGAGTTCCTGTGGCAAAAGATCTAAGGCCTCAAATTTCTATTTAATGCTCCTTAAGAGCTCAAAATAAAGATTCTTCATTCTTTAAACACGTATGGGAAAAAGATCTGAATTCACAATTTACTGATGTTGAATGGGCAAATATTTTAAAGAACGGGAAGAAAGTGTCTAGGGAATTGAAAACCAGACTTGTTCAATTTAAAATTTTGAATCGATTTTACTGGACACCTCGTAAAATGTTGAGAGCGAATCTCATTCACTCTTCAAGCTGCTGGAGATGTCTACAGGGGGAGGGGACATTAATTCATATGATCTGGAGTTGCCCGGTAATACAGGACTTTTGGTTGCAGATCCATAGACATATTATGACAATTGTTAAGCAAGAAGTGCCATTTACTCAGAGACTTTTTGTCCTTGGGGATCCATCAATGATTCAGGACCCAATCTCTGATGCCGAGTGGATTCAGACTGCTCTGATGGTGGGCCGAAAGTTGATCACTTTTTACTGGAAATCTTCCTCTGCCCCACCTGTAGCTCAATGGCTCAGGAAGTTGGGCAAGCTTGCTGCATTAGAACGCCTTTCATATAAACTTCTGGACAGGATGGACAGCTTCTACAATAAGTGGGGATCCTATCTTATCTTTATAGGTGTAGTAGATTAAGCTAATCATCTTAAGAGTATTAGGGTGGAAATGGAATGTTTTATCCTCTCACTGGGTATATTTGTTTTGTTTTTTTGTTTTTTTTTTGTTTTTTTGTTTGTTTTTGTTTTATTTTCTAAATTGAAAACCCAATAAAATTCAAATTACAAAAAAAAAGTAATTTTAATAGCCCCGAATTGGCCACAAAGACCACGGATAGTGGAGATCCATGAGATGTTGGACGGCCATCCTTGGTCTCTCCCAATCAGACGGGATATGCTCTCACAGGCACAGGGCAGGATTTGGCATCCGAATCCCCAGCTCCTGAGGCTTCATTTATGGCCCTTGAACGGGAGCAATTGTGTAAACTTGGCTTAGAGAAGGAGGTTACAGACACCATGCAGGCTTCACGGACCCCATCTACCCAGCTGCAATACAGTGTGAAGTGGAGAGTGTTTTTGAACTGGTGTTGGACCAAGGGTGAGAATTCCTTGACATGTCTCATCTCTGTCATCTTGTTTTTTCCTCCAGTACCTCTTCGCCCGAGGCTGGGTGGAGTCGACTATCAGCAGCTACCTGGCAGCTGTGTCAAATGTCCATGGAAAAATGTGATGGTTTGTCGTCTGGAGCCCATCCCTTGGCTAAGCAATTTTTGAGAGGCATGAGACGGAGCCACCCATCTCTGCATCCTTTGCTACCCACTTGGAATCTCCAGACAGTTCTCAGGGCTCTATGCTTGCCCCCTTTTGAGCCACTTTCCATTGCTGACCTTCGTCTGATCTCTGGGAAGACTACTTTTCTTTTGGCAATTGTCTCAGCCAAGAGGGTCAGTGAACTGAATGCACTCTCTGTGGACAAAACATGTCTTAGGTTTGATGGTGATTAGTTGGCCCACCAGTGGCCCAACCCAGCTTTTCAACCCAAAGTGCTGACTAGTGGGTTTGTTTCCCTCCCTCTCGTGCATCAAGCCTTTAACCCTCCCCCACACACTTCTTCAGAGGCTGAGAGGCTCCATAGTTTGTGCCGATAAGGGCCCTTAAGCTTTATGTTGACCGTACGAGGTCTGTCCGCTCGTCAGACAAGCATTTTGTCTTCTATGGGGAGTCCACAATGGGCAGGCCTTTTTCTAAACAGTGCCTGTCCCATTGGATAGTTGACCCGATTGCCTTTGCGTATGTTCAGGCTGGAGTGGAACCACCAGCTAGGCTGGTGGCTCACTCGACACATGGAATGACCACTACATGGGCACCGTTTAGGGGTGCATCTCTGGAGGTTGTATGCGCAGCCACTGACAGGGCTTCTTCCTCAACACTTACCTACTTCTATAGGCTCAACCTGGCCTCATCAGTCGTCCCCTCATCTGTTCTGGGGGTTGCAGCAGATTCTTAAGTTGCATCTTAGCTTTTTCCCCCCTCATTTAAGCCGGTATGTGTGCCTTGTCCTTGAAAATGCTTTTGTTTCATCTCCGGATACATGGAAAAACCGGCTTAACTTGTACGCACTCAGTTAAGTATGGTAAAGCAGTTGAACTCATCTGGTTGTGTTCCATGCTTAATGGCATGATTAGAGCATTGTGCTCCTTCGGCCTGTGGGTGATGCCACCTCCATTCTCCTTAGGACTCATTTGGTATACTGTTGTTACATGGTTACAGGTTCAATGAAATGAAATAAAACGAACGTTTACATATGTCAACACGGTTTTATGAATGAAAGTGAACCTGTAACCATTCATTGTCCTGCATCGGTGGAAGCCAGCCCCTCCCAGTTGTTAGAAAGAGGAAGAATGGGTGGATGCAAGAGATATATATAAGGTGTGCATCCACAGGTGTGATTAATTTGGTATAATGCTCCTGACCCAAGGATCACAGTCACATGGTTACAGGTTCACTTTCATTTATAAAACCATGTTTACATACATAAATGTTCATTTTAGTGTCATAAACATTCAATTTTTTGTTTTTCATTTAAACTCATGGATGGTATTGTGTCTCATAGCTCTTTGGATCACTGATATCAATCTCTAGACACCTACGCAACTTAGCTTTGGACTTTTTATAGTAATAGTAAATATAGTATTTACCATAGTGCAACTGCAATGTTAACTTTAACCTTTGACCCCTTGACCCCAAACCCATAGTTAGGTGAGGGTGTAAGTCGTCCAAGATATGTATTAGATACAACTACTGTATCAATTTGAAAAGTCTACATAATTTCTTTTAGTTATTGTGTTGAGAAGATTTAGGGAAAAATCTTACCTCTGACCGTTGACCTCAAGGTCATCCAATGAGAGTGAAATTGCAATATACGCATCATCAAAGTATCTCAAACTATGGTATCAAGTTTCAAAACAATTGAAACAAAACTGTTGGAAGATTGAACATCCCAATACTGATGGAGAGCAGTTTTCAACTTTTCAATATAATTACTGTGGCAGAACCAAATTATGATAAGCCCATCATCCACGAATATACACCCAGTTCCAAATTATTATGTAAATAGGATTTTAGTGTCTTAAACATTCAGTTTTTTGTTTTTCAATTAAACTCATGGATGGTATTGTGTCTCAGGGCTCTTTGGATCACTGATATCAATCTCAGACACCTGTCATAATTAGTTTGCCAGGTGAGCCCAATTTAAGGAAAACTACTTTAGAAGGACAGGGCAGTGCGGTGGCGAAGTGGTTAGCACTGCTGCAGCACAGCAACTCACCCTTGGCCGGGGGATCCTGGGTTCCATCCCAGCCTCCGACCAACAGTGATCTGTGTGGAGTTTGCATGTTCTCCCCGTGTATACGTGGGTTTACTCCGGGATTTCTCCGGTTTCCTCCCACATGACAAAAACATGCAAGTTAGGTTAATTGGCATCAAAACTGGGGATTCTAAATTGTCCTTAGGTATGACTGTGAGAGTGAATGGTTGTCTGTCTCTCTGTGTTGGCCCTGCGATGGACTGGTGATCTGTCCAGGGTGTACCCTGCCTCTCGCCCAAAGATGCTGGGATAGGCTCCAGCCCCCCCGCGACCCGAAAAGGATTAAGCAGAAGAAGATGGATGGATGGATGGATACTTAAGAAGGATGTCCCATATTAAGCATGCTACAGGTTTAAAGTAATATGGCAAACAAAAAGGATCTCTCTGCTGCTGAAAAGCATCAAATAGTGCAATGCCTTGGACAAAGTATAAAAACATTAGATATTTCACAAAAACTTAAGCGTGATCATCATATTGTAAAGAAATTTGTGGCTTATTCAGAGGACAGATGGGCTCGTGCTGATAAAGGCATAATGAGAAAGGTTTCTCCATCCATCCATCCATCTTCTACCACTTTTCCGGAGGTCCGGGTCGTGGAGGCAGCAGTTCAAGCAGAGAAGCCCAGAATTCCCTCTCCCCAGCCACCTGCTCCAGCTCTTCAGAGAGGATGCCAAGGCATTCCTAGACCAGCTGGGAGACATAGTGTCTCCACCGAGTCCAGGGTCTGCACCGGGCTCTCCTCCCAGTGGGACGTTGTCAATGAAGCCAGATGATAGTAATCAATTAGCCAAGTTGGAAGCCTGTCTTAAGGAAATCAAAGCTTGGATGACATGTAATTTCCTGCTATTAAATTCTGATAAGACTGAAGTCATTCTTGTTGGTCCAAAAAACCTTAGAAATACCTTTCCAAATCAAACTTTCAGTTTGGATGCAGTTACTCTTTCTCTTAATAGCTCTGTGAGGAACCTTGGAATTATTTTTGATCAAGATCTGTCCTTCAATTCACATATTAAATTTGTTTCTAAGACTGCCTTCTATCATTAGCGTAATATTGCCAAGATTAGGAGCATCTTGTCTCAGAGTGATGCTGAGAAACTGATCCACACTTTTGTTAGCTCGAGATTATCCATCCATCCATCCATCCATCCATCCATCCATCTTCTTCCGCTTAATCCTTTTCGGGTCGCGGGGGGGGGGGGGGGGCTGGAGCCTATCCCAGCATCTTTGGGCGAGAGGCAGGGACACCCTGGACAGATCGCCAGTCCATCGCAGGGCCAACACAGAGAGACAGACAACCATTCACTCTCACAGTCATACCTAAGGACAATTTAGAATCCCCAGATTAGATTATTGTAATTCTTTATTATCAGGTTGTCATTCAAACCGCTGCCATAACAGGGAACATCCATGGTATGTATGATGGCATCAAGAAAGCACTTGGTCCGACTCAGAGCAAGACGGCCCCCCTCAAATCCTCCACTGGGGAGATGATCACAGAAAAGAACAAGCAGATGGAGAGATGGGTGGAACACTACTCCGACCGCTACTCCAGACAGAACACCGTGACACCGTCAGCCCTTGATGCCATCGACTGCTTGCCATCCATGGACGAACTTGACGCCGAGCCAACCATCGACGAACTCAGCGAGGCCATTGATAGCTTGGCCGCTGGCAAGGCACCCGGTAACGACGGCATACCACCTGACCTGATCAAGCACTGCAAGACCGCCCTACTGCTGCCATTGCATGACGTCCTCTGCCAGTGCTGGAAGGAAGGTGCCGTACCACAGGACATGAGGGATGCCAAGATCATCACCCTCTACAAAAACAAAGGGGAGAGAAGCGACTGCAACAACTACAGGGGCATCTCCCTCCTCAGCGATGTTGGCAAAGTCTACGCATGAGTTGTTCTTGTTCATCGACAGAAGCTTGCCGAACGTGTCTACCACAAGTCTCAGTGTGGCTTCCGTGCTGAGCGATCGACGGTAGACATGATATTCTCCATCCGCCAACTCCAGGAGAAATGCAGAGAACAGAACATGCCCCTGTACGTCACCTTCATCAACCTCACCAAAGCGTTCGATCTGGTCAGCAGAGAGGGCCTTTTCAAGATCCTGCCAAAGATAGGATGCCAACCAAAGTTGCAAAGCCTCATCAAATCGTTTCACACCAACATGCAGGGGATAGTGCAGCATGACGGCAACGTCTCAGAGCCATTCAACATACGCAGCGGAGTGAAACAGGGCTGTGTACTTGCACCAACCCTCTTTGGGATTTTCTTTGCTATGCTCCTGAGGCATGCCTTCAGCACAGCAACAGAGGGAATCTACCTGCACACAAGAGCTGATGGCAGGCTTTTCAACCTCGCCCACCTGAAAGCCAGAACCAAGGTACTCGAGGCTCTAATCAGAGACATGCTGTTCGCAGACAACGCTGCAGTCGCAACCCACACACAGCAGGAGCTTCAGACCCTGATGGACCGCTTCTCCCAGGCATGCAAGGACTTCGGGCTTACCATCAGCCTGAAGAAGACTAAAGTCTTGGTGCAAGGCACGGAAGCACCACCAACCATCACCATCGACGACTACGAGCTGGAGGTCGTGAATCAGTTCACGTACCTGGGGTCCACAATCAGCAACAACCTCTCCCTTGACACAGAGATCGACAAGAGGATTGGAAAATCAGCCTTCACACTCGCTCGCCTCACCACACGAGTGTGGGAGAATCCCAAACTCTCTGTCAAGACAAAGTTGGCAGTGTACAACGCCTGCGTCATCAGCACACTGCTCTATGGGAGTGAGACGTGGACAACATACGCCCGGCAGGGAAAGAGACTGAACTCCTTCCACTTGCGCTGCATTTGCCACATCCTGGACATATCCTGGCAGGACAAAGTGCCCAACACAGAAGTTCTGTCCCGCACCGACCTTCCCTCCATGTTCACTCTACTCAGGCAGCGCAGGCTCAGCTGGCTAGGCCACGTTCACCGTATGGAGGATGGCAGAATCCCCAAAGATGTACTCTACAGAGAACTGGCAACTGGCAGGAGAGACGTTGGCCACCCAGAGCTGCGCTTTACAGACGTCTGCAAGAGAGACATGAAGGCCCTGGAGATCAACACAGAGCACTGGGAGGACCTTGCAACGGACCGTTCCAAATGGAGAGGCACCCTGACCAGACAGCTCAAGGCGGGTGAAGAGAGACTGACTGCTGCAGCCGATGAAAAAAGGACCCGCAGGAAGAACCGCCACAGACCCAGCAGCACGGAGACCACCCACAAGTGCGACCTGTGTGACAGGGACTGCTATTCGCGCATCGGCCGGTTCAGCCACAGGCGGTGCTGTTCCAGCAGAGTAGACGTTTAGGATTCTCTTCCATGGTCATCATAGACCGACGGAGGCCGACGTCGATTATCAGGTTGTCCTAAAACATCTTTAAAAAGTCTTCAGCTGATCCAAAATGCTGCAGCAAGAGTTTTAACAGGTACTAGAAAGAGAGATCACATCTCTCTGGTTCCGGCCTCCCTTCATTGGCTTCCCATAGAGTTTAGAATTAAGTTTAAAATCATTCTTCTTACTTAGAAAGCTCTAAACAATCAGGCTCCTTTTTATTTAAAAGATATGATACTACCGTATTATCCTAACAGAGCACTATGCTCCCAAAATGCAGGATTACTTGTAATACCTAGAATCTCCAAAAGTACAATGGGAGGCAGAGCCTTCAGTTATCAAGCTCCTCTCCTGTGGAACCAGCTGCCAATCTGGATTCGGGAGTCAGACTTGATCTCTGTTTTTAAGAATAGGGTTAAAACCTACCTTTTTGATATAGCCTACAATTAGGGAGGGATAATGTGTTTCTGAACCCTCCCTTAGTTATGCTGCTAATAGGTTTAGTCAGCAGGGGGACCTCCAATAATGCACTGGGCCTCACTCCTTTTTTCACTCTCAATGAAATATTTTTTTTTTTTGCTGGTCATAAACATTTGTTTGTTCTCTCCCATAGATTGAGTCCCCATCGTGCTGTTTGCTCTCTACATGTCAGTTCTTTTCATCTTCTCGGTCCCCTCACCCCCCAGCCAGTCACAGCAGATGACTGCCCCTCCCTGATCCTGGTTCTGCTGGAGGTTTCTTCCTGTTAAAAGGGAGTTTTTCCTCTCCACCGTCGCCAAGTGCTTGCTCACAGGGGATTGCCTGATTGCTGGGTCTTTCTGCAACTGTGGGGGTCCCCCCACAGTTGAAAGTGCTATGAGATGACTGTTGTTGTGAAATGGCGCTATATAAATAAAGTTGAATTGAATTGACGTGCCCGAAACACCTCAAGTGGGAGGCGTCCAGGAGGCATCCTAATCAGATGCCCATACCACCTCAACTGACTCCTTTCAATGTGGAGGAGCAGCGGTTCTACTCTGAGCCTCTCCTGGATGACTGAGCTCCTCACCCTATCTCTGAGGGTGAGTCCAGCAATCCTACGGAAAAAGCTCATTTCAGTTGCTTGTATCCGCGATCTCGTTCTTTCGGTCATTACCCAAAGCTCGTGACCATAGGTGAGAGTAGGAACGTAGATTGACTGGTAAATCGACAGCTTTGCCTTAGAACTTAGCTCCCTCTTCACCACAACAGACCGGTACAACGTCCACATCACTGCAGATGCTGCTCCAATCCATCTGTCAATCTCTCACTCCATTTTCCCCTCACTCGTGAATAAGAACCCAAGATACTTAAACTCCTACACGTGAGGCAGGACCCTGTCCCCAACCCAGAGAGGACAATCCACCTTTTTCCGGCTGAGGACCATGGACTCGGACTTGGAGGTGCTGATTCTCATCCCAGCTGCTTCACACTCAGCGGCAAACCATCTCAGCAAGAGCTGTAGGTCATTGCTAGATGAAGCCAACAGGACAACATCATCTGCAAACAACAGAGATGAGATCCTGTGGTCACCAAGCATGACACCCTCCATTCTGTGGCTGCACCTAGAAATCCTGTCCACAAAAATTATGAACAGGATCGGTGACAAAGGGCAGCCCTGGCGGAGTCCAACTCTCACTGGGAATGAGTCCGACCGAGTGTTGGCAATACAAACCAAACCCTCACAACGGTCGTACAGAGACTGAATAGCTCGTAACAGCAAGCCCGATACTCCATACTCCCGAAGCACCCCCCACAAAAAACCACGAGGGACGTGGTCAAATGCCTTCTCCAAGTCCATAAAACACATGTAAACTGGTTGGGCAAACTCCCATGAACCCACGAGAATTCTCGAGAGGGTAAAGAGCTGGTCCGATGTGCCACGGCCAGGATTGATCCTCCTGAATCTGAGGTTCGACCAACGGCCGGACTCTCCTCTCCAGTACCTTGGCATAGACCTTCACAGGGAGGCTGAGGAGTGTGATCCCTCTAAAGTTGGAGCACACCCTCCGGTCCCCTTTTTTGAAGAGAGGAACCACCACCCCGGTTTGCCATGCCAAAGACACTGCCCCCGACCTCCACGCAATGTTGCAGAGGCGTGTCAACCATGACAGCCCAACAACATCCAGGGCCTTGAGGTATTCAGGGCAAATCTCGTCCACCCCCGGGGCCCGGCAACCAAGGAGATTTTTAACCACCTTGGCGACCTCAGCCCCTGTGATAGGCGAGTCATCACCCTTGTCCACAAACCCTGCTTCCTCTGTGGAAGGCGTATCAGTGGGATTGAGGAGATCCTCGAAGTATTCCTTCCACCGCCCAACGATATCCCCCGTCGAAGTCAACAGCACCCCATCCGCACCATACACAGTGTGGACAGGGAGCTGCTTTCCCCTCCTGAGCCGCTGGACAGTTTGCCAGAATCTCTTCGAGGCTGAACTGAAAGTCTTGTTCCATGGCCTCACCAAACTCCTCCCATATCCAGGTTTTTGCTTCAGCAACCACCTGAGCTGCACTCTGCTTGGCCTGCCAGTACACCTCAGCTGCTTTGGCAGTCCCACAAGCCAACCAAGCTTGATAGGACTCCTTCTTCAGCTTAATGGCCCCCCTCACCACTGGTGTCCACCACTTGGTTTGGGGGTTGCCACCATGAGATGCACCGACCACCTTGCGGCCACAGCTCTGGGCCGCCGCTTCAACAACAGAGGTGGAGAACATGGCCCATTCAGACTCCATGTCTCCAGACTCCCTCGGAATGTGGTTGAAGTTCTTCTGGAGGTGAGAGCTGAAGACCTCCCGGACAGGGGCCTCAGTCAGACGTTCCCAGCACACCCTCACTATACGTTTGGGTCTACCAGGTCTGAATGGCTTCCTCCCCTGCCATCGGATCCAACTCACCACCAGGTGGTGATCAGTTGACAGCTCTGCACTTCTCTTTACCTGAGTGTCCAAGACATACGGTCGCAGGTCTGATGACACGATAACAAAATCAATCATCGACCTGCGACGTAGGGTGTCCTGGTGCCAGGTGCACATATGGACACCCTTATGCTTGAACATGGTGTTTGTTATGGACAAACTGTGCTTAGCACAGAAGTCCAATAACTAAACACCACTTGGGTTCAGATCGGGCAGGCCGTTCCTCTCAATCACCCCCCTCCAGGTTTCACTGTCGTTGTCTACGTACGTATTGAAGTCTCCCAGTAGGACAATGGAGTCTCCAAGAGGAACACCCTCCAGCACCCCAATCACAGACTCCAAAAAGGGTGGGTACTCCGAAACATCATTTGGTGCGTAGGCACAAATGATGGTCAGGACCCGTTTCCCAACCCGAAGGCGCAGGGAAGCAACCCTTTCATCCACCGGGGAAAACTCCAATATAGAGGCAGCAAGGTGGGGGGATACAAGAATATCCACCCCTGCTCATCGCTTCTCACCCGGGGCAACTCCAGAAAAGGCCAAGCTCCAGCCCCTCTCCAGGAGACTGGTTCTGGAACTGGAGCTGTGTGTTGAGGTCAGGCCGACTATATCTAGCCGGTATCTCTCAACCTCATACACCAGCTCAGGCTTCTTCCCCACCAGAGAGGTGACATTCCACGTACCAAAAGCCAGTTTAGAAAGCTTGGGATCAGTCCGCCAAGGTCTCCGCCTTTGACCGCCACCTATTCCACATAGCACCAGACCCCCATGATCCCTCCTGCAGGTGGTAAGCCCACTGGAGGGCGGACCCATGTAACTCCTTCGGGCTGAGCCCGGCCGGGTCCCATGGGTGGAAACCCGGCCACCAGACGCTAGCCATCGAGCCCCTCCCCCAGGCCTGGCTCCAGGGTGGGGCCCCGGCAACCCCATACTGGGCGGGGTACACTGAATCCTTGATATAGAATTTATCATGAGAGTCTGTTGGATCGTTCTTAGTCTGGCCCTTCACCCAGGACCAGTTTGTCTTGGGTGACCCTATCAGAGTCCTTAGGGTCCCTGAAGGTGTGAAAATGACCTTGGCAAAGTATATAGAGTTTCTGACTGACCATTTTCTTCCATAGTACAAAAAGAAGAACAGTGCCTTCCGTAGAAAAACTATCTTCATGCATGACAATGTACCATCTCATGCTGCAAAGAATACCTCTGTGTCATTGGCTGCTATGGGCATAAAAGGAGAGAAACTCATGGTGTGGCCCCCATCCTCCCCTGACCTCAACCCTATTGAGAACCTTTGGAGCATCCTCAAGCAAAAGATCTATGAGGGTTGGAGGCAGTTCACATCAAAATACACATCTTTCAAAGAAATTCAAGCAGAAACTCTCCAAAATCTCACAAGTTCAATGGATGCAAGAATTGGGAAGGTTATACCAAAGAAGGGGTCTTATGTTAACATGTAACGGGCCTGTTAAGATGTTTTAGATTGAAATAGCCTTTGATTTCAGTAAATGTGACCTCCTAATGCTGCAAATTCAACAAATGACCATTTTCAGTTCTTTATAACCAATAAAATGTTTTGAAACTCTGTTGTGCATAGTAACTTGGAACAGTGCATTCTGAGTTTTTTATTTTTGCAAAAAATAGTGATCATTTTTGAGGTTTGTTCAATAAAATTTGAATTATGCTCTAGCGGTGGACTACAGATGCAAATTAGCAGTATTGCTAAATCTGGCATACTGTGGTGGACACACATACGTGACCTGCTTTGTGACTCACATTTTAGATCAGAACAAAGGCAGAGCTTACTTGGTGATTACAGGAAGCTGCAAGAGTGATAGCTTTGGTATGCAAGGCTTGAGACTGTGGGGGTATAATTAAAGGATTAAAGAGGAGATGCATTGTAGACAGTGGGGGGTGATATCATGGAGAGAGGATGCATTGTTACTGTCATTATAATAGATAGATAGATAGATAGATAGATAGATAGATAGATAGATAGTTTATTTCGAACACAAAAATATAACAAAAACAAACAAGTGGCAAATGCAATAAAGTAACATTATACACTGTTTGAAAGGGGGAAGGAAGAAGTGAACAGTGCTTCCTCAACTGCAAGCCATTTTATTCCCCGCGGGAGTTCGCATCATTTTTTTTGATCGCTGTGTACGCCCCTCCCAACGCGGACGCGCGCGTGGCCCAGCGCACGCTCGCAGATCACATCCTCCATGCGGAGCGGACTTTTCCAGACTCCCTGGTTATTGTGGTAGGCAACTTTAACCAGAGCAATCTGAGTCACAAGCTCCCCCGATACAAACAGTTTATTAAATGTCCAACCAGAGGTGAGAACACACTAGATCATTGTTACACTACAGTGAAGGACGCATATCGCGCTGTTCCCCGCGCTGCGCTTGGACTATCTGATCACGTGATGGTCCACCTCATCCCTACATACAGACAGAGACTGAAACTCACTAAACCTGTTATGACTACCACGAAGAAATTGACCAGTGAAGCTGGAGAGAATCTGAACACATGCATGGAAATAACTGACTGGGACATGTTTAAAGGAGCCACACATGATCTTAATGAGTACACAGACACTGTGAACTCATATATCAACTTCTGTGAGGACAGCATTCTCCCATCGCGCACCAGGGTACGGTACTCTAATGATAAGCCCTGGTTCACTGCCAAGCTCAGACGGATCAGGAAGGAGAAGGAAGCAGCATTGAAAAGTGGAGACAGGGACTGCTACAGAGAGGTCAAATATCGGTTTAACAGAGAGCTGAGGAGAGCTAAATCTGTGTATTCTGAGAGACTCCAGCAGCAGTTCACTGCTAATGACTCGGCTTCTGTGTGGAGAGGACTGAGGCAAATCACCAACTATCGGCCTCAGGCTTCTAAAGGTCAGGATGACAAAGCCCTTTGTCAAAAACTGTCCCAACATTACGCCCGTTTTGACACCTCGTCAGCTGTGTCCAACTCCCCCGCTCCACCCAGCTCCACTGCTTCCTCGGCCCCTAATTCATCAAAAGCGGTCCCCCCCTCCTCCTCCTCCTCCCCCCCTGCCCTTGTCATCAGTGAGCAGGACGTGCACAGACAGTTCTCCAGACTGAACCCGCGCAAGGCCCCCGGGCCGGACGGTGTGTCTCCCTCCACTCTGAGACACTGTGCGAAAGAGCTGGCTCCTGTCTTCACAGACATTTTTAACACCTCCCTTAAGCAATGTCACGTGCCGACCTGCCTCAAATCCTCCACCATCATCCCTGCCCCCAAGAAGCCACGGATTACTGGACTTAACGACTACAGACCTGTAGCGCTCACCTCTGTAGTCATGAAGTCCTTTGAGCGCCTGGTCCTGTCTCACCTCAAGTCCATCACCACTCCCCTCCTGGACCCGCTGCAGTTTGCCTACCGTGCCAACAGGTCTGTGGATGACGCAGTCAACCTGGCCCTCCACTCCATCCTGCAGCACCTGGACTCCCCGGGAACCTACGCCAGGATTCTGTTTGTGGACTTCAGCTCTGCATTCAACACCATCCGCCCCGCTCTGCTCCAGGACAAGCTGTCCCTGCTCGATGTGCCTGACTCCCTCTGCAGGTGGATCACCGACTTCCTGACGGACCGGAGGCAGCATGTGCGGCTGGGGAAGTCTGTCTCGGACTCTGTTAGCATCAGCATCGGATCACCCCAGGGCTGTGTACTTTCCCCCCTACTCTTCTCCCTTTATACTAACTCCTGCACCTCCTCCCACCAGTCTGTTAAGCTGATTAAGTTTGCGGACAACACCCCCCTCATCGGGCTCATCTCCAACGGCGACGAGTCCGTCTACAGGAAAGAGGTGGCCCAGCTGGTGTCCTGGTGCAGCCACAACAACCTGCAGCTGAACGCTCTGAAGACAGCGGAGATGATTGTGCACTTCAGGAAAGTCACAACCCCCCTGCCCCCCCTCACCATCACAGGCTCTCCCACCACCATTGCAGATTCCTTCCGCTTCTTGGGCACCACCATCACCCGGGACCTCAAATGGGAGCGAACCATCAGCTCCCTCATCAAAAAGGCCCAGCAGAGGATGTTCTTTCTGCGGCAGCTGAGGAAGCTCAAGCTACCCACCAAGATGTTAGTGCAGTTCTACACGGCCATCATCGTGTCCATCCTCACCTCCTCCATAACCGTGTGGTACGCAGGAGCCACTGCCAGGGACAGACTAAGGCTGCAGCGCGTCGTGCGCACTGCTGAGAAGGTGATCGGCTGCAAGCTCCCATCTCTCCAGGACCTGTACATCTCCAGGACTCGGAGGCGTGCTGGCCGGATCATAGCCGATCCTTCACACCCTGGTCACGTACTGTTTGCCCCCCTCCGCTCAGGTAGAAGACTTCGGTCCATTCAGACTAAAACCTCCCGGCACATGAATAGCTTTTTCCCCTCTGCCATCAGACTGCTGAACATTAAGTGACTTATTGACTCTCGTGCACTATGTACAGCAGCTCAACCAGACTCATGTCATTCATCACTGTTTTTCTGTTGCATTATCAACTGCACTGTGGTACCCCATATTATCTGCTACTTGCTAATTTATTTAAAACTGCCTTGACTAGGATTACTCATTATTACTATTATTATTATTATTATTATTATTATTATTATTATTACTTATTTTTCTACACTTATTGCATGTTTTTAGTCCTTTAGTTTTTTTTAGTTTATCTCTTTATCTCATCATGTTTTTAATGTTGCAGCATCGCACCGAGACAAATTCCTAGTTTGTGTACTACATGAACAATGGCAATAAATCTGATTCTGATTCTGAACACTTATTAATTCCATCTCCTCTTTTCCATAGATACACCCATGTGAATTTTATACAAATTACCACCTTTAAGACCCCAAGCAAACAATTTACTGTATTTTTTACAAATCAACATTAACACCCATCCATTCTAACATACATTGATGTCCATACATCAAAACCAGCCTCAAACAACACAGATATACACAGTGCTGTCCCACCCACCATTCCATAGTGTCCCATAATGTCCCAGAGTGAACATAATGAATCGTACATATAAATACTACCCTTCTAACATATATCCTTTCAGCAAATGGTGCTTATACCTCTTTTTGAATTGATTTCTGTTTGTACATAGTTTCAGTTCCGGCTCCAGACTGTTCCACAAATCCACCCCACAGACAGATATGCACATACTTTTCTTGGTTGTACGTATCTTGGGTTTTGTAAAGTTTAAGTCTCCTCTCAAATTATGATCATTGTCTCTTTTTTTAAATATTTTTTGTATATTAGTTGGGAGTTGATTATTAATTGCCCTGTACATTACTTGTGCTGTCTTAAATTTAACTAAATCGATGAACTTTATGACATGTGACTTTAAGAACAACGAATTGGTATGGTCTCTATATCCTACATTGTTTATTATCCTTATAGCTCTTTTTTGTAATGTGCATATTGACTGTAGGTTGGTCTTGTAGGTGTTTCCCCAGACTTCTACACAGTAGTTAAGATAAGGTAAAAACAGTGAATTGTAAGATAAGATAAGATAAGATAAGCCTTTATTAGTCCCACAACGGGGAAATTCCAGGATTGCAACAGCACAGGGATAGCAACACTCAGAGCAACAATCAGAAGGCAAGAAAAAAAACAAGCAAGCAAGAGCAGCTAATATACATATGTACATATTACTATAAAATATATATATACACACACACACACACACAGACACACAGTGCAGAGCATTGTAGCTGGATGGAATAAATATATGAATATATGAACACACAGTGCAGAGCATTGTAGCTAGATGGAATAAATATGTAAATATATAAACACCCACAGTACGGAGCATTGCAGCTAGGTGGAATAAATATGCAAGTATATAAACACACACAGTGCGGAGCAATGTAGCTAGATGGAATAATATGTAGATATATAAAAACACAGTGCGGAGCATTGTAGCTAGATGGAATAAATATATAGATATATAAATATAAACACACCCAGTACAATAAGACCAATGATTTATAGTCCAAGATGTGTCTTGTCTTCCCCAGTATGCCTATACATTTTGCTAACTTGGCCCGGATGTGACTGATGTGAGGTTTCCAGCAGATTTTATTGTCTAGCGTCACCCCCAGAAACTTATTTTCCTGTACTGTTTCTATTCTGGTATCATCTATCGTTACCATTATTTCATGATTTATTTTATAATTTCCAAACAACATAATCTTTGGTTTTTTTTAGATTTAGAGATAATTTATTTTTGTTGAACCACTGCGTTAATTTTTCCATTTCAGTTGTGACCACCTCTAAAACCTGCTGCAAATTCTCACCAGTGCAAAGGATATTTGTGTCATCCGCAAACAAAATAAATTTCAGAATTTTTGATACTTGGCATATGCCATTTATATACAAAATAAAGAGTTTGGGTCCCAAAACTGACCCCTGGGGCACACCACAAGTGATGTCCATGAAGGGTGATTTGTGCTCACCAATTTGTACAAATTGTTGTCTGTTACTTAAATAACTTTCCACCCAACTCAGTCCCACCCCTCTTATCCCATACCTTTCCAGTTTCCTTCGTAGTATTCTGTGGTCAATGGTGTCAAAAGCTTTCTTTAAATCTATAAATACTCCTACAGCAACCTTTTTTTTTATCTATACAACTAGTAATTTCTTCTATAAGTTCAATCAGTGCCAAAGATGTAGATTTATCTGCTCTAAAACCATACTGGCTATCTTTAAGGAGGTTGTGTTTTTCAGTGAAATCATCCAGTCTCTTAGTGAAGATTTTTTCAAGTATTTTGGAGAATTGTGAGAGTAAAGAGACTGGCCTGTAATTTGTGAAGCGATGACTGTCTCCTGTTTTGTATAGAGGTATTACTTTTGCTATTTTCATTTTGTCTGGAAATGTACCAGTTTGAAATGACAGGTTACAGATGTGGGTGAGTGGCTTAACAATTCCCTCAATTACTTTTTTCACTATTGTCATGTCAATTTCATTCCAGTCCGTTGATTTTTTGTTCTTAAATTTACTCACAGTCTCGATAATTTCCTTTTCAGTAACTGCACCCAAAAAGATTCTGTTTGGATTTCTATCTTCTATTTCATTCACAGAACCACTGTAGTTTGTTTCTGGTGTCACTATTGATTTTGATAATTCAGGACCAACGTTTATAAAAAATTTATTGAAACCACTGATCACATCTTCCATATTATTTATCAAATTGCCATTTTCGATAAAATATTCTGGATAATTTGCATTCTTAGGACGATTACTAATAATCCCATTGAGTACTTGCCATATTCCTCTTAAGTTATTTTTGTTATCCTCTAGTATTCTGTTGTAATATTCTTTCTTACAGGTCCTCATTATAGTAGTAAGCTTATTTTTATATCTTTTATATTTGATCTCAGCTTCCACCGTTCTGCATTTAATGAATTGTTTGTATAATGTGTTCTTCTTTTTACATGCATTTATTAACCCCTTGGTGACCCAAGGAATATTTTTTTTTTGGTTGTCTGTCACTGCATTGTTTTATAGGACAGTATTTATTGTACAATGATTGAAATATTTGTAAAAAATTATCATTTGCTTTATTTATGTCATTTTCATCATAAACTATCTTCCAATCTTGTATTAATAATTCCTTTGTCAGTAAATACATTGATTCTTCGGTTCTTATTCTTTTATATTTAATATTTTTGGTATACTTTTTCTTCCTATAATCACATTGATAGACAACAAAAATCGGCAGGTGGTCACCGATATCATTCAATAAAAGCCCACTCCTGATATTATTTTCCATAATGTTTGTGAATATGTTATCTATTAGTGTGGCACTGTGTGACGTGATTCTGCTAGGTCCGGTAATTGTTGGATGTAAGCCCATACTGTACATTGTGTTGATAAATTCTTCTGTCAAACTATGTTGTTTTGAGTTCATCAGATCTATATTGAAATTCCCACAGATGAACATAACTTTATGAGTTAGTTTTGCATACATTTTTTCCATCCAGTCCTTAAATAAGTCAATGTTTGATCCAGGTGTTCTATATACACAGCTCACTACTACATTCTTCACATTGTCTAGACAGATTTCTATTGTAATACATTCAAATAAATCATCCACAGTTACTGACAGATTTTCAACAACCTTGTATTTCAAGCTCTTGTCAACATAAATTGCAACTCCTCCTCCTTTTTTCACTTTTCTATTTATATAATTTAATTCATAGCCATCCATGGTAAAATCCACTCCTTTCTCTTCACTGAGCCACGTCTCTGATATTGCCACAATATTGAAGGGCTCTTTAAACTGATGTAAATAATCTTTAATATAAATAAATGTAAATGTAAATGTAATAAATGTAAATAATCTTTTTTTTTTTTTTTCCCCTCTCCCGGCGCCACACGAGTAGGCTGCCCTTTGCAACAGCGGCTCGATTCCGAGTCTTTTTCCCTTCCTCTCTCTTTTTGATCCGTCTTTTTTCACTCCACTTATATCACGGACACACAGATCGTCCCAAATGTCTCCTGAGCTGGTGGACGGAGCCACTGTTTATAGCAGGATACGATACAGCAGGGAAGAGCTGCTAGCATTCAACCGCCACCCGGTCCCATTGGAAAAACTCGACATACCGAGAGAACTGAGGCGAAAACGCCGCGGCTGCCGGGCTGGAGTAAGGCGGAGGACAAAAAATATAAGGTACAGACCCTCCCTTCCATCTATTGTCATGGGAAATGTACGGTCGATACTGGGAAAGGTAGCTGAGCTAGCGGCTATCTCCCGTTACGATAGCACTTACCAGGAGTGCTCTCTCCTTTTGTTTACTGAGACGTAGCTAACTGAACTAGCAGCAGATGCTAACATTGAGCTGGAGGGTTTTCACATGATACGGGCTGACCGAACACCAGACAGTGGCAAAGCAAGGGGCGGTGGAGTGATAATGTATGTTAACAACAACTGGTGCAGACCGGGACATATCACTGTTAAACAACAACACTGCAGCAAAGACATTGAGTTGCTAGCTGTTAGCATGAGGCCTACATATCTCCCGAGAGAACACTCACACGTGATCTGCATTGTTGTTTATGCAAATCCGACGGCGAACGCTGGGACAGCGCGTGACGTCATCCATTCAGTAACCAGCAGGCTGCAGACAGAACACCCAGATGCTCTTCTCCTCATCTCAGGCGATTTCAACCATGTTTCACTATCTCCCATTCTACCCACATTCACCCAGTATGTCACATGTCACACTAGAGACAATAAAACACTGGACTTATTCTACGCAAACACTAAGGAGGCGTACACCTCATCACAACTCCCCCCACTCGGGAGATCGGATCACAACTTGGTTCATCTCCGGCCGGTGTACAAACCCCTAGTGCACAGACAACCTCCGGCCATGCACACTGTGGAGTTATGGTCTGAGGAGACAATGGACACTCTAAAGGGCTGTTCTGAAGCCACCGCCTGGAAGCAGCTCTGCGATCCACATGGTGAGGACATCGATGGCCTCATTCACACCTTCACGAGCTACCTCAGCTTCTGTGTGGACAAATCCGTTCCCACTAAGACTATACGGCGTCACTCAAACAACAAACCCTGGATCAACCCTGAGATAAAAACACTTCTGAGAGAGAAGAAGAGGATCTTCAGGTCGGGGAATAGGGAGATGCTGAAGTCCGTACAGAGGGAGCTGAGGAGAAAGATCAGAGTAGGCAAGGACAGCTTCAGGAAGAAGATGGAGGACAAGCTGCAACAGAGCGACATCAGCGGGGTCTGGAGAAACCTCAAAACCATCTCTGGGCTCAAGAATACCTCCCCCCAGGCCACGGGGGGCAGGGAGTGGGCGAACAACCTGAATCTGTTTTTCAATAGGTTTGACCAACCGCCCTCCCCCCTGTCTGCACAACAACCACTGCTGCCTCTAAAGAAATCAAGTCCTGCTGCCCACTCCCCACTCCACCAACACCCCCCCACTCCCAACACACAGCCCCCCATCCTGACCCTGACCAGGACACAGGTGAGGAAGGAGCTGAGGAAGATCAAGGCGAGGAAGGCGTCGGGACCGGATGGCATCAGCGCAAAGCTCCTCAAGTCCTGTGCAGACCAGCTGTGTGGGATTGTGACGTATATCTTCAACATGAGCCTGAAACTGGGGAGGGTACCACAGCTGTGGAAAACATCTTGTGTGGTACCTGTACCAAAAACTTCCCACCCCAAAGACTTGAACAGCTACAGACCGGTGGCCTTGACGTCCCACTTGATGAAGACCCTGGAGAGACTGCTCCTTGCTCACCTCCGCCCCCTGGTGGAACCAGCGATGGATCCACTCCAGTTTGCCTACCAGCATGGCATTGGGGTGGAGGATGCAGTGATCTTCCTCCTTCACCGTTCTCTGTCCCACCTGGAGAAGCCGGGGAATATGGTGAGGATCATGTTCTTTGACTTCTCCAGTGCTTTCAACACCATCCAACCGATGATCCTGAAGGACAAGCTGCTGCGCGCAGGGGTGGACCAGCACCTGTCATCATGGATCCTGGACTACCTCACGAACCGGCCTCAGTTTGTGAGAACCCGGGACTGTGTGTCCGACACGATCATCAGTAGCACGGGGGCCCCCCAGGGAACGGTGCTGGCTCCCTTCCTGTTCACTCTTTATACCGCGGACTTCTCACACAACACAACACACTGCCATCTACAGAAGTTCTCTGATGACTCTGCGATCATTGGCCTCATCTCCAATGGAGATGAACCTGAGTACAGAGGGCTTATACAGGACTTCGTGGACTGGTGCCATCGGAACTGCCTCCAGATCAACGCGAGAAAAACTAAGGAGCTGGTGGTGGACTGCCGCAGGCAAGGACAACCCCTCACAGCACCAGTAAATATACAGGGAACAGACATTGAGATGGTGACAGCCTATAAGTACCTGGGTGTTCATCTGAACAATAAACTAGACTGGTCACACAATACTGATGCACTCTACAAGAAGGGACAGCGCAGGCTGTTCCTGCTGAGGAGACTCAGGTCTTTTGGTGTACAAGGCGCGCTGCTGAAGACATTCTATGACACGGTGGTGGCATCAGCCATCACTTTTGGAGTGGTCTGCTGGGGCAGTGGCATTACTGCAGCCGATAGGAAGAGACTGAACAAACTGATCAAGAAAGCTAGCTCTGTCCTGGGGCAGCGCCTTGATCCGGTGGAGGAGATAGGAGAGAGAAGGACAGTGGCTAAACTGTCATCTCTGCTGGAGTCCGAGTTCCACCCTATGCAGGACATACTGAATGCACTGAGGAGCTCATTTAGCAGCAGACTACATCATCCCAGGTGCACAACCGAGAGGTTTCGCAGGTCCTTCCTACCAACGGCTGTCAGACTGTACAACCTAAGCAGGGCTGCTCGCAGAGATAGCAAAAAGACGTAACAAACTAATAGTTTTTTGAATGCAAAAGATGCAATAGACTTACACAATGGTCCCCTCCGGCATACAACTAGGAAAATACCGGTCGCTATGGAGAGTGAGAATATGTATGGGCACATAATCATACCATGTAGGATAACTAAGTAGACGGTTGTGCTGTTTCATCCCATCTAGCAACAATGCTCTGCACTGTGTGTGTTTATATATTTACATATTTATTCCATCTAGCTACAATGCTCCGCACTGGGTGTGTTTATGTTTATATATCTATATATTTATTCCATCTAGCTACAATGCTCCGCACTGTGTGTTTATATATCTACATATTATTCCATCTAGCTACATTGCTCCGCACTGTGTGTTTACATATTCATATATTTATTCCATCCAGCTACAATGCTCTGCACTGTGTGTCTGTGTGTGTGTATATATATATTTTATAGTAATATGTACATATGTATATTAGCTGCTCTTGCTTGCTTGTTTTTTTTTTTCTTGCCTTCTGATTGTTGCTCTGAGTGTTGCTATCCCTGTGCTGTTGCAATCCTGGAATTTCCCCGTTGTGGGACGAATAAAGGCTTATCTTATCTTATCTTATCTTTAATGTTATTAAAGTTGGCATAGAGACTCCTGCTGTTGAAGTGGATCATAGGAATACTGAAATCAGATGTGACCATTGTGTTAAACTGTTCATCTTTACTGTTCACAGACCACGTTCATAATGCAACGTGGTCTGTGATACATGTGACTTGTGAACTGTAAGAGTCCTGTATTTAAGGACGAGAGTTTCCTGTGTGGCTCTCTTTCTGCTTTGAGATGATGGTGATGTGAATAAAGCTGACTTGAGAGAGAACTCTGTCTCGTCATTCTCACATTCCCACACTGGTGACCCAAGACGTATCATGCAAGAGGAGAATTCCCCCGGGCCAGCCTCGTCAGGAGCCCCCAGCCAAACGAACGCCGCTACAGTCCAGCTACCGGACTTCTGGCAGAACAATCCGCGCTCCTGGTTCAATGCGGTTGAGGCGCAGTTCAACCTCCGGGGGATATCGGTAGACGCCACTAAATTCTACCACGTAGTCGCAAAGCTGGACAACAACACGGCCCAGCATGTGGAGAGCCTGATCGACCAGCCGCCGGACAGCGACAAATACGGCACGTTGAAGGCTGCACTCATCCAGCAATTCACCCCCTCGGCAGAGGAGCGAGCAGAGAGGCTCCTGGCGCTGACGGAGTTGGAAAATGACATGCCCGCGAACCTGATGGAGAAGGTGTTGAGGTTGAAAGACTCTGACGACGATCACTTCATTTTCACCCACCTCTTCCTCAGGACTCTACCGTCAGCAGCGAGAGCGACCCTGGCCAGTTCGCCACTGTTGGCCCAATGGGACTACCGTGCGCTGGGCCGAGAGGCGCAGCGGATTGTCAACGCCACCAAGCGGCGCGCACCCACGGCCGCTGCAGCGGAACTCGGCGCGACGACCGGAGACGACAGGGGGCCAGAGGCAGCGGTGCCAGACTCACCGACGACGGTGGCGGCAGAAGCCAGGGAGCGCGGATCGGACGTCCTTTGTTTCTACCATCACCACTTCGCAGAGAGGGCACGCAAATGTGTACCACCGTGCCAGTTCGGGCGTCACTAGCCCGTCACTAGCCACTGCCAGGGACAGACTAAGGCTGCAGCGCGTCGTGCGCACTGCTGAGAAGGTGATCGGCTGCAAGCTCCCATCTCTCCAGGATCTGTACATCTCCAGGACCCGGAGGCGTGCTGGCCGGATCATAGCCGATCCCTCACACCCTGGTCACGTACTGTTTGTCCCCCTCCCCTCTGGTAGAAGACTTCGGTCCATCCAGACTAAAACCTCCTGTCACATGAACAGCTTCTTCCCCTCTGCCATCAGACTGCTGAACACTAAGTGACTTATTGACTCTCGTGCACTATGTACAGCAGCTCAACCAGACTCATGTCAATCATCACTGTTTTCTTCCTGCATTACCGACTGCACTATATAGTTCTCCACAGTATCTGCTGCTCGCTAATATATTTTAACTGCTGACCAGTATCACTTACTCTTATTCTACACTTTATTGCATGTATAGTTTATTTCTTTTATCTTATCATGTTTAATGTTGCAGCATTGCACCGAGACAAATTCCTAGTTTGTGTACTACATGAACAATGGCAATAAACCTGATTCTGATTCTGATTCTGATTCTGTCCGGGAAACGCCAAGACCGGGGATCGGTAGCAGCCGCGGCCCTCAGGGAGGAGAACAAGCTGCTCTACTTGTTGGACGCACGCTCGGGGAGGCAGTTCCTCGTCGACACAGGCTCCCAGTTGAGTTTCATCACACCTTCCTACGCGGACAGACTAGCTGGTTCCGGAGGTCCCCGGGTGACAGCAGCGAACGGCTCGGAGATTAAGACCTTTGGTGAGAAGACTCTGCTTCTGTCTCTACATGGCCGTACATTTGAGTGGAATTTTGTTGTAGCAGCAGTAAATTTCAATATGTTGGGGGCTGATTTTTTGTGCTCACATGGTTTGTTGGTTGATCTCGCTAACAGGCGTCTGGTTAATGCACTTTCTTTTGGTTCTATCCCCTGTACAGCGCGAGTGGCCCCGCCAACAGCACAAGCCAACGTCACAGCTGCAAACGGTAAGTTCCACACACTGCTCACTCAGTTCCCAGCACTCACGGTCCCCACATTTTCGGCAACAGTCGCTAAACACGGGGTGGAGCATTTTATTACCACTACCGGACCGCCCATTTTTGCAAAAGCTCGGCGCTTGGACGCAGTTAAACTGGCCATAGCGCGCGAGGAGTTCACCAACCTGGAGAGGTTGGGCATTATCAGGCATTCAAACAGTCCGTGGGCTTCCCCGCTACACATGGTCCCGAAAGCTGACGGATCATGGCGACCTTGTGGGGATTCCCGCAGGTTAAACAACGCTACAGCGCATGACCGCTACCCAATCCCGCATATCCAAGATTTTTCCGTTCATTTGGCAGGGGCGCGCGTTTTTTCTAAAATAGACTTGGTCCGCGGTTACCACCAAGTCCCAGTGCGCACTGAGCACATACCCAAAACAGCGATAATAACTCCGTTTGGCCTATTTGAGTTTTTACGCATGCCATTCGGACTTAAAGGGGTGGCTCAGACGTTCCAACGCATGATGGACGCGGTGCTTCGCGATCTCCCTTTTGTTTTCGTCTACTTGGACGATATTTTAGTAGCCAGCATGTCCGAAGACGAAGACGAAAAACACCTGGCCACAGTTTTCCGACGGTTGGGAAATCACGGGTTAATAATCAACCCAGCGAAGTGTCAGTTTGGGGTGGCGCAGATCGATTTTTTAGGACACCGCGTCTCCCCCGAAGGAGCAGTTCCGCTTCCTGACAAAGTGCGCGCGGTGGCAGATTTTCCCCGGCCGCAGACGGTCAGGGCGTTGCAGGAGTTTTTGGGAATGGTGAATTTTTATAACCGTTTTCTCCCCCGCGCGGCGCAACTCATGCAGCCGCTGTATGCCGTGCTCAAAAAAAAGAAACCCCCGGATAAGGTCGAGTGGTCCCCGGAGCGGGACCAAGCGTTCTCGGAGGTGAAAGCAGCCTTGGCAAAGGCTGCGTTGTTGGCACACCCAGACCCAACGGCCCGCATAGCGCTCACCACTGACGCATCAGATGTGGCCATAGGGGCGGTCGTGGAGCAACATGTAGCCGGGGTCTGGCAGCCCCTCGCCTTTTTCAGCAGGACCTTGTGCGATAGCGAACGTAAATACAGCGCGTTCGACAGGGAGCTGCTGGCTCTCCCTTTGGCCAACCGCCACTTTCAGTTGTGGCTAGAAGGACGCTCTTTCACCGTGTTCGTTGACCACAAACCGCTAACATTCGCGATGGCCAAGGTTTCCGAACCGTGGTCAGGCCGGCAGCAGAGACAGCTGGCCGCGATATCAGAGTTTACCACTGATATTCAGCATGTGGTGGGCAAACTCAATGTAGTGGCAGATTGCCTCTCGCGCGCCGTGGCGGCCCCAGTCAGCGTAGGAGTAGATTACGCAGCCATGGCCGCGGAGCAGGTTGGTGATGCGGATGTGTGCGCGCTTCAGTCTGGACCAACAGGGTTAAGGCTGGAGAGCAGGGTGCTGCAAGACGGTATGCCCCCCCTAATCTCCTAATCTGCGATGTCTCCACTGGACGGCCGCGTCCGGTAGTACCAGACGTGTGGCGCCGCCGTGTTTTTGACTCGATTCATTCTTTGGCGCACCCGGGAGTGCGCGCGTCGGTCAAAATGGTAGGAGAGAAATTTGTGTGGCCGAGCCTCCGCAAACAAGTTAAAGAGTGGGCAGCAGCCTGCACGGCGTGTCAACAAGCCAAAGTACACAGGCACACGAGGGCTCCTTTGGAGCCTTTTCACATTCCGGCCAAGAGGTTTGATCACGTTCATGTGGACCTTGTGGGCCCCCTCCCGCCGTCACAAGGGTGCACACACCTCCTGACAATGGTGGACCGCACCACGCGCTGGCCTGAAGTGGTCCCGCTGGCATCAACCACGGCCGAGGAGGTGGCGCGTGCGTTTTTAACAGCTTGGGTGGTGCGCTTCGGCGTTCTGTCGGACATTACGTCCGACAGAGGCCCTCAATTTGTGTCCGAGCTTTGGTCGACAATGACCCGCAGCCTGGGTGTCACAATTCACCGCACAACCGCGTACAATCCGCAGCCTAACGGGCTATGCGAACGTTTTCATAGGTCATTGAAAGCAGCTCTCAGAGCATCACTGACGGATGCAAATTGGGTAGACAATTTACTGTGGGTGTTATTGGGGTTGCGTTCTGCACCTAAAGAGGACTAAGAAGCCTCCCCAGCGGAGCTCGTGTTTGCGCAGCCACTCTGGCTGCCTGGGGAGTTTCTCCCAAATAATCCTGCGCCAGACGCCTCCCCGTCTCAGCTGTTGCAGAGTAACATAGAATCAAGCACGCTGCCCGGCCCCGCGCACCACAGTTTTCCGCGCGTTTTTGTGCCTAAAACTTTGAAGAATGCAGAGTTTGTTTTTGTCAGACACGATGCGCATCGAACCCCGCTGTGACCGCCTTATGACGGACCGTTCAGAGTGTTAGAAACAGGGGACAAGCAGTTTTTGCTAGATTTGGGGGGTAGGAAAGAGAAAGTTGGCATAAACAGACTCAAACCTGCTTTTGTGGTGGCAGATGAGCAAGTGCTGTTGGCGAGGGCCCCGCGGTGAGGTAGACCCCCGCGGGGGGCTTCACAGAGTAATGTTTCCCCAGAACACCCACAGGTGCTGACAAAAGGTTTCCACCCCCAGACGGCAAACCCCCAGTGTGACAGCGCCGCAGAGACGTTGAATCCCAGCTACAGCAGATACGGCAGGAGACTGAAGCCTAGACAGCATGTGGACTGATGTGTATTGATACTATCACGGCATGCATGTTGTTATTCTCTTGTTTGTTCTAAAATGTTGGGGGGGGGCTTTGTTTGGTGGACACACATACGTGACCTGCTTTGTGACTCACATTTTAGATCAGAACAAAGGCAGAGCTTCCTTGGTGATTACAGGAAGCTGCAAGAGTGATAGCTTTGGTATGCAAGGCTTGAGACTGTGGGGGTATAATTAAAGGATTAAAGAGGAGATGCATTGTAGACAGTGGGGGGTGATATCATGGAGAGAGGATGCATTGTTACTGTCATTATAATGCAACTTGGTCTGTGATGCATGTGACTTGTGAACTGTAAGAGTCCTGGTATTTAAGGACGAGAGTTTCCTGTGTGGCTCTCTTTCTGCTTTGAGATGATGGTGATGTGAATAAAGCTGACTTGAGAGAGAACTCTGTCTCGTCATTCTCACATTCCCACAATACTTACATATTTATTCCACCTAGCTGCAATGCTCCATACTGTGGGTGTTTATATATTTACATATTTATTCCATCTAGCTACAATGCTCTGCACTGTGTGTTCATATATTCATATATTTACTCCATCCAGCTACAATGCTCTGCACTGTGTGTCTGTGTGTGTGTGTGTGTATATATATATTTTATAGTAATATGTACATATGTATATTAGCTGCTCTTGCTTGCTTGTTTTTTCTTGCCTTCTGATTGTTGCTCTGAGTGTTGCTATCCCTGTGCTGTTGCAATCCTGGAATTTCCCCGTTGTGGGACTAATAAAGGCTTATCTTATCTTATCTTATCTTATTTGTATTAATGCTCATTAGTATGTAATGTCCCCTTCAAATAAACATTAAACTAAAAAAAAAAGAAACGGTTGATGACTTGAAAATTATACTGACTGTCATTTGCATCAACTATTTAGGAAAATCAGAGACAAATATCATTTGCGTTATAATTTGAAATGCGGTGTAAATTATGTCAAACAAAATGCACTGACAAGCTATAATAAAAGTGAAGATGTACTATAGCCCTTGGAAAATGCTTACATTTCTGTGGTTTGATGCTCCACAGGGACATTCTGACACTTGGTGCATAAGGTGGCTCAATAAGGTGACCAGCCCTGGGGTATGACAAGCGAGTAAAAAGATGGGATTTTCCTGCAGACCTCAGGGTCTCCTCCATCTGAGGACAATATATCAATGTTAGCAGCTCTGTAAAAAAACAGCTTTCTGAAAAATATTAAAATGCATCATCTGTCTAACTTATAGCTAAATTGTGTGCTTTGAAGCAAATTTCCCTGGACATTAAAACCATTTAATATCTAATAAAAGTTAAATGAGACAATCTACCAGATCTGCAGTCTCTATGCTGGAAGCACTGAGGTCATCTTCACCCGCAATGTACATCAGTGGACAGGTGAGGTTCTCTAACTGCAGAAACAAATGAAATTATTGGAGAGCAGTCTTATGAATGATTCATTTGCCCATTTGTGTGCATCTGCATTGGTTAGTTGTGAGGTAAAAAGGATGTTAAGACCACCAAACACCTTCACTTTGTTCTTAGCAGGGATGTTAGAAGGCAAGGAGACCTTTCTGAAAGTGACGTGGCCTTGATCATCAAACGTCCAGTGTTTCTGGTCACTAAAATAGGAACAATAGCAGAAAATTACACTATTTGTTAATTAGCCATCAGTTAAGATAACATAAGATAAACCTTTATTAGTCCCACAATGGGGAAATTACAGAACTTGTCGAAAATAGTCCTAGTTGCACGTTTTCAGCTTCTCTAAAGAACTTTTAAATCCAAGTCACATGTCAGAAAATATAATAACTACAATTAATTCCTGCATTTTACCTTTCACAATTTTCTGTTCTGCCACTTTCATCTGCAAGTTTGATTGTACTTCCAATTGGGCCATTGATGCAAATCAAACAAGATGGCTGCAGATGAAATTGACAGAGAAGGGCTTCATATAATCAGGCATTTATAACATTTGGAAACCTATTCAATATGTTGACTGTACATAAGGCAGGTGTTCACAGTGAAGTTTAATAAAAGAAGAAAAAGATAACAGAGAAATATGGGGCATACTTTAACACCAATCTGAATGCCAATGCGAAGAGTCAGGTAAGCTCCGAAGGAAACACCAATAACACCAACTCTGTCTCCATCAATCTGACTATGATCTTGAAGGAAGTGGAAAGCTTTCTGTACAGTCAGAATAAAATTAAAATTGTAAAACAATCAAACATAAAATTATTTAGTAGTACACATATTCAGAAATAATAATAGAAGTAGAGAAAGTGAAATCTGCAAAAACTCCTACCTTGAAATATGAATCACCAACATTTATGCATTTTTCTGGTCCAGGTAAGTCTTTGTGTCCAAAGTAGGCCAGAGACAGACTAGCATAGCCTCTGGATGCCAACAGGGCTGAGCGATACTCCAGCAGTCCTCCTACCATTCCAAACAGATCAAGCACAGCAGGAAATGGACCGGGCCCTGCAAGGAAATTCATACCTGATTTTCAGTGGATGCTCATTATTTGCCACTGGCGTAGATCAACCTTTTAAAATATTACCAGTAGACGAATTAATCAAATGCTCACCAGGGGGCAAGAATAATGTTCCTACAATTCCATTTTGATGAATCTCGATCCTCCTCTCTCCTGGTGCCATGTACCAGCGTTCGGTGGTCACAGCTGCCAGCTCAGTAACTTGCCCCGCTCTGGGTGAGATGTGGCCCTCTAGTAAGGAGATATGGACGGTGTATGGAGACTCAACATTATTTTTCCTCAGCCTGTCAACAGAAAGCACATTTTAATAGGAAAACAGCCATTAAATATTTAAACAGAGAGATGTTTAGAAACAGTTTGTGTAGTTGGGGACTGACAAGACCTCTGGCTTCCTGCCTGAAATACTGTACATAGTACCATACCGCTCTTGTTCCTCTTGTAACTTATGGAACCCAGGAGAGATGAACCCATATGGCTCAATTGGGCTATGCCTGGCCAAACTCTGGGGTTGGGACTCAGTATCCCTAGTCCAAATAAGGTTTCTGTCATGAACCGGGCTTGGGCTCCTCCTGAGCCCGGCTTCATGGCGTCTTCCTGTTTCTCAGTTATCTGTGTTTCATGTTACCTTTTGAGTTCCATATGGTCTTGTTGTTATTGTACTGGTGTTTCCATGTTTTGTTGCATTTTGGTGCTTTTATTTGTCTTTTCATATTTTTGGTTATTTTATCATCTCTTGAGTTATTTAGTTATTCTTTAGTCTGCCTTTGGATTTGTTTGTATTTATTTTGTGACTGGCAGTGGTCAGGGGCTTTGGGCTTTGTTGTCTCCTGTCTGCTGTCAGCCACGCCCCCCTCTCCTGTCTGACTTTGACAGCTGATCCCTGTTCTTTGATTACTCATTCCGCTTCCTCGCTCAGGTGCATCTTATCACTGTTCCATTAGTCTGTGTATTTAGCCAGCTTGTTATCATGTACTCACTGCTGGATTATTGTGTTTGTCATGTGTTTGCCTACTACGTCTCGCCGTGGTTTTGCAGTAGTATTCTCAGTAGTATTTACTCAGTAGTGTTCTCTGTAGCATTTTCTCTGTCACGTCTCGTCGTGTTCCACAGTAAGTTATTCTCCTGCATTTTGTATGTCTACACTATTTTGGAACTTTAATAAATTTGTCTGTGGTGTAATCCTGCACGTGAATCCGTCTCCTCTCTCCGCCTCGCTAGAGGCGAAACGTGACAGTTTCTGTTTTTTTGTTCCTGCCTTCACGTTAAACATTTTGTGAATCACACTTTGGGCCCTATTATGACAAGCTAAAGCACACATTTGTGATGCGCTTAACCTCTTGCGTCAATGGTTTTAGTAGTTTCCAGCAGCATGTTTTCTATTTTTCAGGCTTTGTGCCCTTGTTGCCAAGTTACTGACTGAATGTGCTAGTTCTTTATGTTTAAAAAAGGTGACTCATTTAAAAGATGAAACTTCACAGATGGAAAATGATTGTTTCTATTTTCAGACAAGATCGCAAGGATGACTGTAATGTTGCAATGACCTGGGCACCAGAAGGAAAAAGGAAGAAAGGAAGGCCAAAACCAATATGGAGACGGACGGTAGAACTATAAAGAAAAGAAGTGGTAAGGAACACATGGGAAGAGGTGGGTGTTATGGCGACCGACAGGAAGAGATGGAGGAACTTTGTGAAGGCCCTTTGCGCCACAAGGCACTAGGAGGATAGGTAACAGGTAACATTTAAAAGGAATGTGGCTAGGTGCAAAGTTGGCATGTTGCTATTATCTTGAATTTATGGTGTTATGCTTCTGACCAACATAAAGCATGTCTAGGTCCATATTATGACTATCTAATGAAAAGGGCATTGTAAAAGGTGCAAAACTCATTCATGAGCATGTTAGTCCATTTTGCTATTATGGTTGACATAATGCACAGACCCAGGGAACAGACACAAGCTCAAATGTAGTTTCAATGATCTTTATTGAAATAATGTTTGTGTGTGGATGCATGAGTGTGAAGTAAATGTGGATGTAAGTGTGTGGATCAGTGGACTCGAGATAGCAGGGAGTGAGCAGAACGCCGTACAATCTGACAACCCTGAGGACAGAGCAGAGGCACGGTGTTAGCACAGTTCAACACAGGGATGTACTGGTGGATTGACTGAGGCTTACTGTTACAGCTGTGGTGGTGAATAGAGATTGGCCTGGAGGCAATCCCGAAGGACAGCGTCTGCCACCCAGCGCTGCTGACGAGAGACGATGAGATGGTGAGAGGTTGGCGGAGTCCGCCGCCTGGAGGAAAGGATTCCGCCACCTGGGAGTTCCACCTGTGCACAGGGGATGACGCTGAACAGGTCAGTAGGAAGAAGTGCTTACCTGGAGATTGCGGAGAATCCTTCCAGGAAGAAGCAGGCACGGTAGGGATGACAAGGGCTGAATGTTAGGCTGATCGGTGAGCGTAGAGCTTCGCGTAGCCAGGGAGACAGACGGCTCCGTGCCAGTCTTGCAGGCAGAGCAGGTTATATAGGCGGTGAGTGATGAGCCGCAGGTGTGCGCGCAGCTGTGGCAGATAATGGCAGAGAGCGGGTCATCACAGTACTCCCCCCCCCCCCCCGGGTGTGCCCTATGGAGATCCTTGATGAGCTGACTATCCAACACGAAGGATGGACGCACCCAGGATTGCCACTCAGGGCCATACCCCTCCCAGTCCACCAGATACTGCAGGCTGCGACCCCAGCGGCGGACGTCCAGGATGGCGTTGACCTTCCATGCTGGGTCGCCGTCAATCACCACTGGTGGAGGTGGAGACCTGGGAGGGGGACAGAGTGGGCTGGAGAAGACTGGCTTGATCTGTGATACATGAAACGTAGGACAGATGTGAAGGGAGGGGAGGAGAGTCAGGTGCACAGCCACCGGGTTAATGATTCGCTCAATAGGAAAAGGCCCAATAAAACGCTGAGACAGCTTTCTATTCTCAGCCTTGAGGTTAATATGTTGTGTGGACAACCAAACCTATTGACCCACCTGGTAGGGTGGGGCTGGTCTCCTGCGGCGATTGGCCAGCCTGGAGTTGCACTCCACCGTGCGTTGGAGCGCTGCTCGGACCATCCTCCAAATCCGTCAACAGTGTTTCAGGTGGATCTGGACAGAAAGTACGGCGATGTCCCCCTCCTCCTCGAGAAAAAGCAAGGAATTATAACCCAAGGAGGCTTCAAAAGGTGACATGCCGATCGCCGACGACACTGTGGAGTTGTGGGCGTACTCGATCCAAGGGAGATGCATACTCCATGATGCAGGGTTGGAAGAGATGATGCAGCGCAGCACAGCCTCCAGTTCTTGATTAGCCCTCTCACAGTGTCCATTGCTCTGTGGGTGGTAGCCAGAGGACAGACTCACCGTAGCTCCCAGAGCGTTACAGAAAGCTTTCCACACACGAGACACAAACTGGGGGCCCTGTTCAAAGACGATGTCAGAAGGTATCCCGTGTAGCCTCACCACGTGATGCACAAGCAGATTCACTGTCTCCTTAGCTGTGGGCAGCCCCTGCAGGGGGACGAAGTAGGCGGCCTTGGAGAAACGGTCCACTATAGTGAGAACAACCGTGTGATGATTAGATGGAGGGAGACCAGTAACAAAATCCAATGCAATGTGCGACCAGGGTCTGTCGGGAGTAGGCAGGGGGTGGAGTGACCCCGCGGGAGGAGAGGATGGGGTCTTACCCGTAGCGCACTGAGGACAGGCGCGGACGTAGTTGGCAACTTCCTTCCGGAGGGATGGCCACCAAAACGACCTCTGAAGAATCCTGATCGTGCGGGACCCCCACCCCCCCCGGGTGACAAGCAAGCCTGGAGGAGTGGGCCCAGTGAATGACCTCCCCCGGACAGAAGAAGGAACATACAATTTACCCGCTGGCCCCCCGCCCGGGTCCGGTTCGACCTCCTGCACCCTCAAGACCTTCTCCTTCACATCCCACGAGAGAGTGCCGATGATGCAAGATGACGGGAGGATGGACTGTTCGGGCGCCTCCGTCGTGTCAGAAGCGAACTGTCTGGAAAAGGTGTCCGGCTTGGTGTTCTTCGACCCAGGCCGATAGGTGATGGTAAAGTTAAAGCGCCCGAAGAACAGGGACCAGCAGGCCTGGCAAGCGTCAAGACGTCTGGCTGTCCTCAGGTACTCCAAGTTCTTATGGTCTGTCCAGACAACAAACTGCTGGGCAGCCCCCTACAACCAGTGGTGCCTCTCCTCCAGTGCAAGTTTCACAGCCAGAAGCTCCCTGTCGCCGATGTCATAGTTCCTCTCTGCTGGAGATAATTGGCGAGAAAAGAATGCACAAGGCTGGACCACTCCATCCACCGGAGAACGCTGAGACAGCACAGCCCCTACCCCTGAGTCCGAAGCGTCCACCTCCACCAGACACTGAAGGGCGGGGTCCACCTGGGTCAGGATGGGGGAGGAAGAGAACTGTTCCTTCAGGGTGGCGAACGCGGCAGCAGCCTCCTCAGTCCACCAGAAAGCCTTCTTGGGGGAGGTGAGGCGGGTCAGGGGAAGGTCAATGACGCTGTAGTTGTTGATGAAGTGTCGGTAGAAATTAGCAAACCCCAGGAACTGTTGAAGTTGTTTCCTAGAAGGGGGGGGGGAATCCACTACCGCCTTCACCTTGCCAGGATCTGGGATGATCTGGTTACAAGAAATAATGAAACCAAGAAATGATGTCTTAGAGGTGTGAAACTCACATTTCTTGGCCTTCACGTACAATTTATTCTCCAGGAGTCGTTGCAGAACCCGCCTCTCATGTACTCGGTGCTCCTCCAATGATTGACAGAAGATCAGGGTGTAGTCGAGGTACACGAACACGAACGACCCCAGGAAATCACGCAGAACATCATTGATTAGGCGTTGGAAGACGGCCGGAGCGTTGGTCAGTCCAAACGACATCACCAGACACTCGAAGTGGCCGCTTGGAGTCCAGAAGCCCATCTCCCATTCATCCCCCTCCCTGATCCGCACCAGATGGTACGCGTTGTGGAGGTCCAGCTTGGTGAAGAAGGAGGCCCCCTGGAGGAAGTCAAAAGCTGTGTCCATCAACGGGAGGGTGTACTTATCCTTGATGGTGATGTCATTCAGGGCACGGAAATCGATACACGGCCTCAGGGACCCATCCTTCTTCCTGACGAAAAAAAGTCGACAGCACAGTCCGCTACGGACCTGCCCCCCTGTCGAAGATTTATCAGCCGGGTGGTGAGCACATTATCCCAGAGTCAGAGTGGTCAAACACCTTGTTAAAATCGCAAACAAAATGGGCATAGCTAAGGTTAGTGTAGCTAGGTTTAGCCATAACTGCGCAGGCCCATGCAAGAGCCCGACCCTCCAGTAAATTAGCTACATAGCCAATACGACTGGGATTGGTTGGAAAATCCCCAGGAACCCACTGAAAAACTATCTCACACTGGAGAAGAAAACCCCGGGCCTCCCCCAGTTTACCATTAAATCGGGTGGGTGTGGGGACCGGTGTGAGACGGGCCGAGGGAACCGGGCTAGCCTGGCTAAGCGGCGAGCTAACGGGTGCTGGAGCGTTACTTGAAGCCAGAGGAGACGCCTGCTGTCCGGCCAGGCGATCCAGTCGGCTGTTAATTTGGACCAGCTGATTAAGAATAACCTGTTGCTGATAAGAAATTTGATCTACTCAAGCTTCTAAGTTGTTTACTTGGCGCATTAGCGTGCTGTTTGCTGGGTCGTTCTGACGGAGCCGTACTGACATAATGCACAGACCCAGGGAACAGACACAAGCTCAAAAGTAGTTTCAATTATCTTTATTGAAATAATGTTCGTGTGTGGATGCGTGAGTGTGAAGTAAATGTGGATGTAAGTGTGTGGATCAGTGGACTCGAGACAGCAGGGAGTGAGCAGAACACCGTACAAGCTGGCAACCCTGAGGACAGAGCAGAGGCACGGTGTTAGCACAGTTCAACACAGGGATGCATTGGTGGATTGACTGAGGCTTACTGTTACAGATGTGGTGGTGAATGGAGGCTGGCCTGGAGGCAATCCCGAAGGACAGCGTCTGCCACCCAGCGCTGCTGACGAGA
Organism: Pholidichthys leucotaenia; assembly: GCA_020510985.1. Classification (NCBI taxonomy): domain Eukaryota; kingdom Metazoa; phylum Chordata; class Actinopteri; order Cichliformes; family Pholidichthyidae; genus Pholidichthys; species Pholidichthys leucotaenia. Next base: position 145,457,655 of record CM035837.1, read on the forward strand.
GAAGATGAGATGGTGAGAGGTTAGCATAGTCCGCCGCCTGGAGGAAAGGATTCCGCCGCCTGGGAGTTCCACCTGTGCACAGGGGATAATGCTGAACAGGTCAGTAGGAAGAAGTGCTTACTTGGAGATTGCGGAGAATCCTTCCAGGAAGAAGCAGGCACGGTAGGGATGACAAGGGCTGAATGTTAGGCTGATCGGTGAGCGTAGAGCTTCGCGTAGCCAGGGAGACTGACGGCTCCGTGCCAGTCTTGCAGGCAAAGCAGGTTATATAGGCCGTGAATGATGAGCCACAGGTGTGCACGCAGCTGTGGCAGGTAATGGCAGAGAGCGAGTCATCACAATGGTGGTGAAAAACACAGACTGTGCTCTGGCGAAAAGGGCACAAGGGTTGTCTTAACTTTTTTAATTATTCATAGGTGTGTTATGGGCATAACATGTAATAACTCATGTCAGGAGAGACTGAGTTTGTGAATAGCAACATGAGAGGACTGCTGTGATAAGGGCTGTATTATCATGTGTTGAAAAACAGTACAGCATGAAAAAAAGCTCAATTTGTTCTTAAATCTGTTGCATTTGCTTAAAAACATCCATCCATCCATCCATCTTCTTCCACTTAATCTTTTTCAGATCGTGGGGGGGGGGGGGGTGCTGGAGCCTATTCCAGCATCTTTGGGCAAGAGGCAGGGTACACCCTGGACAGATCGCCAGTCCATCACAGGGCCAACACAGAGAGACAGATGTCATGGTCTGAGCGCTGATTCTGTCCGCGCTCGGGCTGTTCAGTATTTTCTCCGTGTCATCCCATTTCGGGCCATGTTTATAGCCTCTAGGGCTTTTATTGTGACAGCGTCACGGCGGGACTTCCGGCTCTCAGAGCCAGCTGCGCCGTGACAGCTGATTCACATTCTATTGATTATTTTCTCATTTCCTGATTATGGTTGTGCCTTATTTAAGGGAGCAGCTGAGGTTACTCTTGGCTGCGACCTTGCATAATGTTGGTTCCCCATAACGTTCGGCTGGAGTCCCGTGTATACCGCTATTGTGTCTTCGTCTTAGTAATAGTTCGTGTTTTTGCCCCATGTGGCTGAATATTTTGTCATTTGTAGTTTTGTTAATAAATATGCAAACTCATCGGCTGCCTATAGCGTCTCATTAATGGCCCGCGAGGGCCATCCATGACAACAGACAACCATTCACTCTCACATTCATGCTGTGTTCAAATATATTATGTCTGAAATGTAATCTGTTTAAAATCTTTTCTGAATGTGGTTGTACCGACTGTTAGAAAGTATGTGTGAAGAGTTTCATAAGAGCACACGTGAGTAAATGTTAGTACATCATCAGAGATGGTGGTGGGAGGAGAGAAAAAAGAAGCGAGAAAGAGCTTAGGTGTAGCCAGAGCCGTATAATATGAGAGTTGCGACACTCTTTGATCTCGCCGCTGCCCGGTCACGTGGTTCATGGAGCTCCAAATAGTTCCAAACAACGGCTTTTCTATAATGGTGTGTGAATGGCAGCTGTGACAATCTGCTGTATAAACAGCATTTTTAGTCATATAGGTAAATATTCAAAATACCTGTCAGTAGGTACAATGTTTAAACTTATAATGAATAGATTTAAATGGATTATGATATAAAGAGCAGCTTTAGTGTCTACTGCTTATGGGGATAAAAATGACATAAAATATAACACGAATATGAGTTTTGTACTGATTTGTCACACTAGAGAAGACATGATAATGAAATTTCCTGCTTTTGATTTGGCAGGCAGGGAAGTAAATGTCAGTGATAAAGTCAAATATCTGGGACATTTTTTTAATGATAAAATGACTGATGATGATGATATCCCCAGACAGCGTTGCAAGATTTACACTCAAGCAAATGTCCTTGCACGCAAGTTTAGTTTCTGTTCAGATGAGGTGAAATTAGTTCTTTTTAAAATTTACTGTACACCTCTATATACTGCTCATTTATGGACAAATTATAGGAAACAAAGCATGCAGAGATTACAGGTTGCATACAGTGATTGACATAATGTACAGACCCAGGGAACAGACACAAGGTCAGGAATAGATTCAGTTATCTTTATTGTAAAGTGTAGGTGTATGTGTGTGCGTGTATGTATGTGTGTATGTCTGTGATGACGTCGTAGCAGGGGGTGAGCAGAGCGCTGTACAACCTGGCAACCCTATGGACAGAGCAGAGACACAAATGTTAGTACAGCCCTACCGAAGGAATGAATTGTGAATGACTGGGGCTTACTGTCTGCAGAGGACGAGATGCACTCAGGTCGGCCCAAAGGCTACAGCTAGGAGGACAGCGCTTGTCGTCACGGTGCCGCTGGTGCGGAGAAGGACTCGCTGGAAGGAGCATAGCTGGGTCCACTGCCAGGAGGAACGATTCCGCCGCCACAGAACTCCGCCTGTGCACAGGGGACCAGCGTAGAGAAAAGGTGAGTAAAGAATGGCTTACTTGGAGTGTAGGAGATGATCTTTCCAGAGGATAAGGCTGAGACAAGAGATGACTTAGGAATGCCGGCGATGGCAGGATGATACTCAGATGGAGGCGAAGACGAGAGCAGGACTCTTCAGTCCAAGGAGACAGAAGGCTCCACGCTGATCTGAAGGCAGAGCAGCTTAAGTAGCCCGAGTGTGATGGAGAGCCGGTGTGCGCGCAGCTACGGGAGATAATGATGCAGAGGGAGCCATCACAGTACTCCCCCCCCCCCGCCCCCAGAGGTGCCTCCCGGCGCCTGATCCAGCCTACCTGGGTGTGTCCGGTGAAAGTCCCTGATCAGATCTTTGTCCAACATGAAGGACGGATGCACCCAGGACCTCCATTCTGGGCCATACCCCTCCCAGTCCACCAGGTACTGCAGGCTGCAACCCCAGCGGCGGACGTCCAGGATGGTGTTGACCCTCCACGCCGGGTCGCCTTCGATCACCACTGGTGGAGGTGGAGACCTGGGAGGGGGACAGAGAGGGCTGGAAAAGAACGGCTTAATTTGGGAGACATGAAAAGTTGGACAAATACGGAGGGATGAAAAGTTGGACAAATACGGAGGGAGGGGGGAAGAGCCAGGCTCACAGCCACAGGGTTAATGATCTGGGCAATGGAAAAAGGTCTGATGAAACGTTGGGACAATTTATTCTTCTCCGCCTTGAGGTTAATGTGCTGGATGGACAGCCAAACTTGTTGCCCCACCCGGTAGGACGGGGCTGGCCTCCTACGGCGATTAGCGGTCCTGGAGTTGCGCTCCGCCGTGCGCCGAAGTGCCGTTTGGGTCGCTCTCCACAGCCGATGACAGCGTCTCAGGTGGGCACGGATGGATGGCACGGCAATGTCCCCGTCCTCCTCAGGGAACAGCGGGGGATTGTATCCCAGGGAGGCCTCAAAGGGGGACATGCTGATCGCCAAGGACACGGTGGAATTGTGAGCATACTCGATCCACGGGAGGTGGGCGCTCCATGATGCAGGATTAGCAGTGATGACACAATGCAGCGCAGCCTCCAGCTCCTGGTTCGCCTGCTCACACTGTCCATTACTCTGCGGGTGGTAGCCGGAGAACAGGCTCACTGTAGCTCCCAGAGCGTCGCAAAACGACCTCCATACCTGGGACATGAATTGGGGACCCCGATCGGAGACGATGTCCACGGGAATCCCATGCAACCTCACAACGTGTTGAACGAGCAGGTCCGCCGGGTCTCTCGCCGTAGGCAGCCCCTGTAGGGGAATGAAGTGGGCGTCCTTGGAGAAACGGTCGACGAACGTGAGGATGGCGGTGTGACGATTGGATGGTGGGAGGCCAGTGATGAAGTCTAAAGCGATGTGAGACCAGGGTCTGCCAGGAGTAGGGAGAGGATGGAGCAAACCCGCAGGAGGAGAAGAAGATGTCTTGCCGGTGGCGCACTGAAGACAGGCGCGGATGTATTCAGCGATGTCCCGCCGGAGCGATGGCCACCAGAACGTCCTCTGGAGAAGCTCCACCGTGCGAACCCTCCACGGATGGCACGAGAATCTGGAGGAGTGGGCCCAGTGAATCACCTCGCCCCGAATGGAAGAAGGGACAAACAGCTTCCTCACTGGCCCCCCACCCGGGTCCGGTTCAGCTCCCTGCTCCCTCAAGACCCTCTCTTTGATGCCTCACGAGAGGGCACCCATGATGCATGAAAAGGGGAGAATGGGATGGTCCGGAACCTCCGCAGCATCTGAGGCGAACTGTCTGGACAGGGCAACCGGCTTCGTGTTCTTGGCCCCGGGGCAGTAGGTGATAGTAAAATTAACCCCTTGCACTCTGGTCAATTTCCCTAAAAACGCCAAAAAATAACGTACCCAAAGTAAATCAAAAGCTGTTCTTCAACCCTTTGCAGCATCTTCATGGGGTTGGTCTCATTTAAAAGAAAACACTTTGAATTTTTTGGCAAAACAGTCATAATCTCTCTAAGTGCTCCGGCCACTGAGTAACAGTCATCTAAACATACTGAACTTGAAGAAAATAAATTTCGCCTGGGTGTTTTGTTGGATACAAATGCTTGCAAATAACACACAGCTGTCAGATACGGGCTGGAAAATGTAACAGAAATGTAGAACCAAGTGTTATCAAGCTGAGGTCAAAATTTTGTAACAATACCACAAAAAATGAATATATTACACAGCTTTCTTCACAGGTTGTTCCCAGGCGTTTTTGAACTGTGCCAAATTGTGCCAAATGGCACAGTTTGGAAAAACGTCTGTAACTTTTGAATAATTCAATATAGAAGCTTGATGTTGGGCTCTAATGAAAGGTGACACTCAGGGCTGTGTGTGTGTGTGGGGGGGGGTTGTTTATTCATTCATTCATGAATGAATGAACAAACAAGCCCCCACACACAAAGAAGCATGCTACGTAAAAAATGTGCGGCTTTTTTTTTACAAGAAAAAATAACCTACAGTGCACTAAAAATTATACTAGAATATCTGTTATGTAGAAGATAACAACTCCCCCCCCCCCCCCCCGCTACAGAGGACGGACATCGTCCGGTGCGCTGCGGTCACGGCTCACCGCGGTCACGGTGCGCCGCGGTCTACTACGCACAGTTGTACTAAAATATCTGCAATAATATCTGCAATCCGCTACAGAAGAGTAGCGGGGGAAGGGGGAGTTCACGGTCTGGACGCGGCGCACGAACCGTGTACCGCGGCGCACGGAGTCTGGTTCGTGCGCCGCGGTCTACTACGCACAGTTGTAATTTACCGATCGGTCAAAAGTCATTTTTGATTACAATTTTCAGGGATAAAGAATAATTTAGCTTATAACACTTACCTGTCCACAACAGCAGTGTCGCTGGCGAACTTCTCTTCCTCATTGTCAGATGAACATGACGCTGGTTCACTTGTTATGGACTCGTGGTTCTGGTCACGCGACCCGGTCAAACCATAATTCCATTATTGCGGTTTTGCGCTTCCATGATTGCGGTTTTGGCGAACGATTTTTCAAAACAAATAAGAACAGTAGTAAGAAAAAAAGACTGGCGAACGCGTGTGTGTCACCCATCGGCTAAAAACAAAACAGATTTTGCAAGGGAGGCACGCTTTCGAACTACTGTGCTTCAATTGGCTCGCTGTATTCGCAGCCGTTGGTAGGCGGGTCCTTCTTGCTAGGTTTTCAGTCATTGGTTCTTCAAGGTTTCAGAAACCCAATTCAAGGCTCTTATTAGTCGAATGAGAGGTCAATCACATCAAAACCAATCAAAGCACTCCTTTGGATTTCTGTTCGCGGCTGTGTCTGTAGTGGAAGAACGGAAATGCAGCTTTTTTTTTTTTTTCAGTGCCTCCTAGGACACACAGTGTGCGTCCTATGACGCAGAGACGTGCCCGCCCGCGGTACACCGAAGTGCAACAGGTTAAAGCATCCAAAGAACAGGGACCAGCGGGCTTGGCGAGCGTTCAGGCGTTTGGCCGTCCTGAGGTACTCCAAATTCTTCTGGTCCGTCCAGACAATAAAAGGCTGGGCGGCCCCCTCCAGTCAGTGATGCCACTCCTCCAGCGCGAGCTTAACCACCAGGAGCTCCCTGTCACCGACGTCATAATTCCTCTCCGCCGGGGACAGACGGCAGAAGAAAAACGCACAAGGGCGGACCACCCCATCCACTGGAAAGCGCTGGGACAGCACGGCTCCCACCCCCGAGTCCAAAGCGTCCACTTCTACCAGGCACTGAAGGGCGGCGGGCTCCATCTGCGTCAGAATAGGGGAGGAAGAAAACTCAGATTTGAGTTTGGCGAATGCTGCCGCAGCCTCCTCTGTCTACCGGAAGGCCAGCTTGGGGGAAGTGAGATGAATCAGAGGAAGAGCAACAACACTGTAATTCTTAACAAAGCGACGGTAGAAGATGGCGAACCCCAGGAAATGTTGGAGCTGTTTCCTAGAGGAGGGGGCAGGCCAATCCACCACCACCTTCACCTTATCGGGGTCCGGGATGATTTGATTATGGGAAATAATAAAACCAAGAAATGACATTTTGGAGGCGTGGAATTCGCATTTCTCAGCTTCACGAAAAGTTTGTTTTCCAAGAGCCGCTGCAGAACTTGCCGTACGTGCACCCGATGCTTGTCTAGCGATTGAGAGAAGATCAGGATGTCGTCCAGGTACACAAAGACGAACGATCCCAAAAAATCCCATAGCACGTCATTAATCAGGTGCTGGAAGACGGCAGGAGCGTTGGTCAAGCCAAAGGGCATCACACGATACTCAAAATGCCTGCAAGGGGTCCAAAAACACGTCTTCCATTCGTCCCCCTCCCTGATCCGCACCAGATGGTACGCGTTGCGGAGGTCCAATTTGGTGAACCAAGAGGCCCCCTGGAGAGAGTCGATTGCCGTGTCCATCAGAGGAAGAGTGTACTTGTCTTTGATGGTAATGTCATTAAGAGCACGGAAATCAATACACAGCTTCAGGGAGCCATCCTTCTTCCCAACAAAAAAAAAAAAATCCAGCCCCCACCGCCAAGGGCGAAGGATGGATGATGCCCAAGCTGAGCGACTCCTTGATATAGGTTTCCATCGCTCTGGAGCAGACAGGCTGTAGAGGTGGCTCGACGGTACAGATTGATGGCACAGTCATACGGGCGGTGGGGGGGGGGGACAGCGCCTGGGATTTACTAAAAACGGACCTCAGGTCATGATACTCTGGTGGAACCCTGGACAGATCGGGAGGAGGGGTGATGGGGGCAGTCAGGGGCACGGACGGCGAGCAAGCGGCGGATTGCAAGCAGGCACTGAGACAAAAAGAGCTCCATGACACCACACTCCCCAAGCGCCATTCAATGGTGGGGTTGTGAAGCCGGAGCCAGGGGTAGCCCAGGATAACTGCAGAGGCCGACACTGACAGAACGAACAACCTAAGGTCCTCCCGATGATTTCCGGAAATGATGACTGACACCGGGGCGGTTTGTTTGGACACCACTGCCAGGGGGGCTTTGGACAGGGCAATGAGCTTAAGGGGGGTCTTCAGTGATTGGCAAGGGAGCCCCAGTCGGGTTGCCAGTTCCATCGAGATGAAGCTCTGCTCAACCCCCGAGTCAATCAAGGCTTGTGTGACAATTTCAGTTTGATTGCGTAAAAACCTAATGGGAAGGGGGCAAATGGAGAGGGGATTAGGCCAAGGCAAATCCGTGAGTCCCCCTACTGCGACGCATGGACTCCCTCTTTTGGCCGAATGGGGCAGGACACCACCTCATGCTCCTCGCTGCCGCAGTAGAGGCAAAGCCCAAGCTCATGGCGACGCTGTTTCTCTGCTAATGGTAGCTTTGTCTGCCCTACAATCATAGGCTCCGGAGCATCTGGCGAATCTAGGGAAGGCAGGGCCAATAGAGGGGACTGGAGGGAGCGATGAAACTGGGCACCCGAGCGACCGGAAGTCTTGCGCTCGGCTGCCCGCTCGAGGTTGATGGCTAGGGAAATTAGCTCAGTTAATCTATCGGGCTTCTCCAAGCAAGCCAGCTCATCCTGCAGACTAGGGCTAAGACTCCTAACGAATATGCTTCACAACAAGGCGTCTTCCCACCCCACCTCCGCAGCCACCACCCGGAAATCGACAGCATAGTCCGCTACGGACCTGCTACCCTGTCTTACGTTTAATAGCCGGGTGGTGAGCACACTGTCGCGGTCGGAATGGTCAAACACCTCGTTGAATTCACTGACAAACTGGTTGTAGGTTAGGTTAGCATAGCTCACCCTAGCCATAACTGCATAGGCCCAGGCTAGTGCTCGCCCCTCCAACAGGTTAGCTACATAACCTATGTGGCTGTGGTCTGTGGGGAAGTCACCGGGCACCCGCTGGAAGACTATCTCATACTGGAGTAGAAAACCCCTAGCCTCCCCTAGCTTACCGCTAAAACGAGTGGGAGTGGGAACTGGCATTAGCCGGGACATGGGAGCCTGACTAGCCTGATTGGGTGGTGAGCTAGCAGGAGCAGAGGAGCTACATGGAGCCGGCGGGAATGCCTGCGGCCCAGCAAGACGATCCAGCAGACTGTTAATTTGGACCAACTGTGTTAGGATGACCTGCTGCTGGTAAGCTAACTGATCTACCCAAGCCTCTAGGTTGTTAACTCAGCGCGTTAGTGCACTGTCCGCTGGGTCACTCTGGCGGAGCCGTACTGACATAATGTACAGACCCAGGGAACAGACACAGGCTCAGGAATAGATTCAATTATCTTTATTGAAAAGTGTAGGTGTGTGTGTGCGTGTATGTATGTGTGTATGTCTGTGATGACATCGTAGCAGTGGGTGAGCAGAGCGCCGTATGACCTGGCAACCCTATGGACAGAGTAGAGACACAAATGTTAGTACAGCCCTACCAAAGGAATGAATTGTGAATGACTGGGGCTTACTGTCTGCAGAGGACGAGATGCACTCAGGTCGGCCCAAAGGCTACAGCCAGGAGGACAGCACTTGTCGTCACGGTGCCGCTGGTGCGGAGAATGACTCGCTAGAAGGAGCGCAGCTGGGTCCGCCGCCGGGAGGAACAATTCCGCCGCCAGGGAACTCCGCCTGTGCACAGGGGACCAGCGTAGAGAAAAGGTGAGTAAAGAATGGCTTACTTGGAGTGTAGGAGATGATCTTTCCAGAGGATAAGGCTGAGACAAGAGATGACTTAGGAATGCTGGCGATGGCAGGATGATACTCAGATGGAGGCGAAGACGAGAGCAGGACTCTTCAGTCCAAGGAGACAGACGTCTCCACGCCGATCTGAAGGCAGAGCGGCTTAAGTAGCCCGAGTGTGATGGAGAGCCAGTGTGCGCACAGCTGCGGGAGATAATGATGCAAAGCGAGCCATCACAGTGATGCCTTAAGAACTTTACTTAAAAAGCCTCAATGGTGCAGTGCTTCTGAATTATTTGTTTCATTGTAGCAGACTTGAAACTGTTTTCTGCGTCTGTGTTGTGTTGTGTAGGGAAATAACTCCAACAGTGGGTTCACAGCTGGCACTTATTCTATGAAAGACAATCATTAATCAGTGGGATACATGCAGCAGCAGCACACTCTCTGCCCGTCTGAGCAGGGTCCACGCAGATTTTGCTGGGAAAACCCTTGCATGCGCAATGAGCCCATTTCCTGTGTCCCATCAATTAATGACCCACTAACAGCAAGGAAAATCGGAACCTCTAAATTATAAATTTGTTACACTGACTCAAAATGAACTAGATTATTAATATTGTCACTTTACTATAGTTTTGAAGAAGTTCACTTAAAAATAAACATAATAAACATAATGCCTCAGCTACATCATCACGTGTTAATACACTTCAAGCTGTAATCAGGAATCTTATGTATAAATTCAGTTGTCGTCTTGATGCATCTGGAAATGAAATCATCCAGGTTATGTCTAACATCAGGCTCAGGTCTATCTGCTGTCAGTCTCAGTTTAGAAGGCACTGGTACAGTTGTCTTTTTAATTTTTTTTTAAAAGTTTGTACTGTATTTGTATTTTTTTATATTGTTTTGGCTTTTTATTATGTTGGACTATGAGTCTGGAATAAAGCTGATTGATTTAAAAAGACTGTCAGAGTATGTTTTGGAGGAAAGAAGAACTGCTGATTCACACTGATGAAAGCTGCAGTGTAAATATCACTGCCTTGCTGTGTGCAGGCTTACCTTATATTATGGCTTCAGTGGACTGATTACTGAATTATCGACTTTTAAATACAGTGGATTATTTTTGTAAGATTAGGTAGAATTATCTGAACTGAAAATATGTAGCAAAAAAAACTGCTGTTGTGGAGTGTGTGAAATCAAAGGCAGATTCATTTCAGACGATTTATTACACACTCACATCTCTCAAGCACAGAACAGACTGAACATTTAGGCAGAAACTCTCCTCTTAAGTTTCATGGCATTTACATCACACACAACATGACATTTGCATTACACTGCATTCAACATCTTTCATCCTTGACTCCTTCCTGCTATCTCACCAGGAATCTCCTGCTCTTTGTTCTCCCAAGCTTATCCACTGTCTCCTGTCTGAGATGCTAAATAATCTGGCTCCCCCAAGGTACTACACCACCACCCCCAGCATCTTAGATAGGACAACAGAATAACAGTCCACATGCTGTGATAGAACAATTGAACATCAGTCCACATGCTGCTTGGGCTTCCGTCTCCTCCCGTATCTGCTGTAACTGGGGTTTACCGCCTCCGCGGTGCTGCTGTGCCGGTGGGGGGCTGCTGGGAGTGTGTCTGACTGAGGGTGGGCTGTTGCTAGGAGGGGGGCCACTTCGGTCTGTCCGTGTGGCTGCTCTGGTGATTCGTTTCCCTGGGGAGCTCTCCGTGGAGGTCTTCCACGCCGAGGGGCCTTAGCCAACAGCACTTGCTCGTCCGCCACAACGAAAGCGGGTTTGAGTCTGTCTATGCCAGTTTTTTCCCTCCCACCCCCCAAGTCTAGCAAAAAATGCTTATCCCCTGTTTCCAGCACTCTGAACGGTCCATCATAGGGTGGGCGCAATGGAGGGCGGTGGGCGCCATGTCTGACAAACACGAACTCCGCGCTCTTCAAAGTTTTAGGCATGAAAACACGCGGAAAACTGTGGTGGGCAGGGCCCGGCAGCATGCCTGTGTTTGCACTACGCTGCAAAAGCTGAGATGGGCAGCTGCCCGGCGCGGGATTATCTGGCAGAAATTCCCCGGGCAGCCGTAGTGGCTGCGCAAAAACGAGCTCTGCCGGGGAAGCTTCCAGATCCTCTTTCAGTGTGGAGCGAAACCCCAATAAAACCCACGGCAGCCTGTCTACCCAATTTGCATCCGTCAATGAAGCCCTGAGTGCTGCTTTCAGTGATCTATGAAAACGCTCGCATAACCCATTGGCCTGTGGGTTGTACGCGGTTGTGCGGTGAATTGTAACACCCAGGCTGCGGGCCATCGCGGACCAGAGTTCGGAAACAAATTGAGGGCCCCTGTCGGACGTAATGTCCGACAGGACTCTAAAACGCACCACCCATGCTGTTAAAAAAGCGCGCGCTACATCCGCGGACGTGGTTGCCGCCAGTGGGACCACTTCTGGCCAGCGCGTGGTGCGGTCCACCATTGTCAGGAGGTGCGTGCACCCCTGCAATGGCGGGAGGGGGCCCACGAGGTCCACGTGAACATGGTCGAACCTTTTAGCCGGAATATGAAACGGCTCCAAGGGAGCCTTCGTGTGTCTGTGTACTTTGGCTCGTTGGCACGCCACGCAGGCTGCAGCCCACTCTTTCACTTGTTTGCGTAGGCTCGGCCACACAAACTTCTCTCCCACCATTTTGACCGACGCGCGCACTCCCGGGTGCGCCAGAGTGTGAACCGACTCAAACACGCGGCGGCGCCACGCGGCCGGGACCACCGGACGTGGGCGACCCATGGAGACATCGCAGATTGGGGGGGGGGGCACCATACTGCAGCACCCTGCTCTCCAGCCTTAACCCTGTTGGTCCAGACTGGAGCGCACGCACATCTGCATCGCTAATCTGCTCCGCGGCCATGGCTGCGTAATCTATCCCCACGCAGACCGGGGCCACTACGGCGCGCGAGAGGCAGTCCGCCACTACATTCAGTTTACCAGACACATGCTGAATATCGGTGGTAAACTCTGAGATCGCGGCCAGCTGTCTCTGCTGCCGGCCCGACCACGGTTCTGAAACCTTGGCCATCGCGAATGTTAGTGGCTTGTGGTCCATGAACGCGGTGAAGCTGCGCCCTTCCAGCCAGAACTGGAAGTGGCGTATGGCCAGGTGGAGAGCCAGCAGCTCTCTGTCGAGCGCGCTGTATTTACGTTCACCGTCGCACAAAGTTCTGCTGAAAAAAGCGAGCGGCTGCCAAGCCCCGGTGAAGTGCTGCTCCACGACAGCCCCTATGGCCACGTCTGAAGCGTCGGTGGTGAGCGCTATGTGGGCCGTCGGGTCTGGATGCGCCAGAAGTGCGGCGTTTGCCAGGGCTGCTTTAACTTTCGAGAACGCCCGCTCTCGCTCCGGGGTCCATTCGACCCTATCCGCGGGTTTCTGTTTCTTGAGCGCGGCGTACAATGGTTGCATGAGCTGCACCGCGCGGGGAAGGAAACGGTTATAAAAGTTCACCATCCCCAAAAATTCCTGCAGCGCCCTGACCGTCTGAAGCCGGGGAAAATCTGCCACGGCGCGCACTTTGTCAGGCAGCGGGATCGCTCCTTCCGGAGAGACGCGGTACCTCAAAAAATCAATCTCCGTCACGCCGAACTGGCATTTCGCCGGGTTGATTATTAACCCATGCTCCTCCAACCTCCGGAAAACCGTCGTGAGGTGGGTTTCGTGTTCCTCTTCGGACGCACTGGCTACCAGGATATCGTCCAGGTAGACGAACACAAACGGGAGATCGCGCAGCACTGCATCCATCATGCGCTGGAACGTCTGTGCCGCTCCTTTTAACCCGAATGGCATGCGCAGGAACTCGAATAGACCGAACGGAGTTATTACCGCTGTTTTGGGTATGTCCTCAGTGGGACACTGGGACTGGGTGGTAACCACGGACCAGGTCTATTTTGGAAAAAATGCACGCTTCGGCGAGGTGAACGGAAAAATCCTGTATGTGGGGAATTGGGTAGCGGTCGTGCGCTGTGGCGTTGTTCAACCTGCGGAAATCCCCGCACGGTCGCCACGATCCCTCAGCCTTAGGGACCATGTGTAGCGGGGATGCCCATGGGCTGTTCGAGCGCCTGATGATGCCTGATGATGCCTGATGCCCAACCTTTCCAGGTTGGCGAACTCCTCGCGCGCTATGGCCAGTTTAGCTGCGTCCAAGCGCCGAGGTCTTGCAAAAACGGGCGGCCTGGAGGTGGTGATAAAGTGCTCCACCCCGTGTTTAGCGATGGCCGCGGAAAACGTCGGGACCGTGAGTGCCGGGAACTGAGTGAGCAGTGTGTGGAACTTACCGCCTGTAGCTGTGACGTTGGCTTGTGCTGTTGGCTGGGTCACTCGAGCTATACAGGGGAGAGAGTCAAAGGACAATGCATTAACCAGGCGCCTGTTAGCAACATCAACCAGTAAACCATGTGCACACAGAAAATCAGCCCCCAGTATATGGTAATTCAGTGCTGCTATGACAAAAGTCCACTCATATGTACGGCCGTGTAGAGATAAGAGCAGAGTCCTCTCACCAAAGGTCTTAATATCCGAGCCGTTTGCTGCCAACATCCCGGGGCCGCTAGATCCTGCCAGCCGGTCAGCGTAGGTCGGCAGGATGAAGCTCTTCTGGGCTCCGGTGTTTACGAGGAAATGCCTTTCCGAGTGTGCATCCTTCAAGTAGAGTAGCTTGTTCTCTTCACCGAGGGTCGCGGCTGCTACCGACCCCCGGCCTTAGCGTTTTCCCGAGCGCTTGAATTGGCACAGTGGCGCACATCTGCGTGCCTTCTCTCCGAAGCGGCGGTGGTAGAAACAGCTCATGACTCTCTGGCGCTCCTTGGCCCCTGCTGCTGCTACCGTCGGTGGCTCCTCGCCTCCTCTGGTCGTCTCGCTGGGCTCCGCTGCTGCCGTGTTGACTGTGCTCGCCCTGGTGGTGATGATGATCCGGTCTGCCTCCTGGGCTAGCGCACGGTAGTCGCGTGCGGCCAGCCACGGCGAATTGGCCAGAACCGCTCTCGCCACTGTAGGAAGGTTCCGGAGGAAGACATGGGCAAACAGAAAGTGCCCGTCGTCTGTGCCCATTAACGCCAGCATCTTCTCCATCAGGTCTACAGCCGAACCATCTCCTAACTCAGTCCGCGTCAGGAGCCTCTCCGCTCTCTCACAGTCCGAGAGCGTGTAGCGCGGGATGAGCGTAGCCTTGAGCGTCTCGTATTTGCTGCTGGCTGCTGGCTGATCGAGCAGGCTCACTACCTGCTGAGCTGTGCAGGCGTCGAGCGCTGCGACCACATGGTAGAATCTGGTATCATCTGCCGTTACTCCCCGGAGGGTGAACTGGGCCTTGGTGAGGTGGAACCAAGAGCGCGGGTTGTGCTGCCAGAAATCCGGTAGCTTGACTGAAACCGCACACGCGTGGCTGGGGGTTCCAGTCCGGGCTGTCTGTGGGATGGCTGCCGCCTCGCTGTAGCTTCCTGACCGGGCCGACTCCGGGGATCTTGCCTCGTGTTCCATAATACGTCTTGGGTCACCAGTGTGGAGTGTGTGAAATCAAAGGCAGATTCATTTCAGACGATTTATTACACACTCACATCTCTCAAGCACAGAACAGACTGAACATTTAGGCAGAAACTCTCCTCTTAAGTTTCATGGCATTTACATCACACACAACATGACATTTGCATCACACTGCATTCAACATCCTTCATCCCTGACTCCTTCCTGCTATCTCACCAGGAATCTCCTGCTCTTTGTTCTCCCAAGCTTATCCACTGTCTCCTGTCTGAGATGCTAGATAATCTGGCTCCCCCAAGGTGCTACACTGTCACTAAGTTTAATGTGATTTAGCTAAGTTACTAGGGGTTGCGTACTTTATTCCTAAACCTTTCAAGTGAAGATTTTCTGTGTGTGAATGTAAAGATAACACATTAGTGCCTTTCAGGAAATTTGAATATTGTGAAAAATGTATTTATTTTTTATAATTCAAAAAAAAAAAAAACTTTCATATGTTCAATATTCATTACAGGCACAAGGAAATGTTTCAGGCCTTTTTTAAATTCAATTTTGCTGATAGCTTTTGAAATTAAAATGTAAATCATGATATTCTATTTACTGAGATGTACTAGTACATAAACATTACACTGTACTCTGAAAATTAGTGACAAAGCAGGGTGGAAAATATTAAATAAAAGAAGAGGTCTTTGTAACACAATGTAGTCAAGGTGCAACAGTCTGTTACATGAAAATATTCAATATAGTACAAATGCCATGAAATTGTATTTTTTTTTTAAATGAAAATGAATAAAAATGCAAAGACATGCTCTCATTTTCTCATTTTTCACTCTGAACTTCTGCCTGACAAATTACTGTCAGCTAATACCAGTGAGCAGCATGTTGGGACCATTGCCTCCTCTTCCAGGTGGGACTGGGGTTACATGATTGAATTTATGTAAATAGACTACTGCATGCCCGTAGAACGCAAGTATTCCTGTCTGAAACGGGTATCCCAGTCAGGCTTTACAGGCCCAAATGTAGGCTGTGTTTGAAAGTGGGAAACAAAGAGGTGTAGCCTGTATATAGGCAATCACGTTAGACTTTGACAAATATAAAAGGGAGTAAATGGCACTAAGATTTGTTTGACTGTGTGAATATTAATTACAGAATACCTAAACACTGAAAATGAATGGGACATCCAATATTAGTGACTGTTTCAGATCCCTTGTTTATTTGTTTGTCAGATCAGTTATTTGTGTGATCTTTTATCACTTATATTCATAATAGTGTATCTTGACCTTTGGGTAATGGGAGTTGTTCAGTCATCAACTCCACGGTGGGCTGCACGGTGGCGCAGTGGTTAGCACTGTGGCAGCACAGTTTACCCTCGGCCGGGGGATCGCGGGGATCGTGGGTTCGATCCCTGCCCCCGGCCAACAGTGATCTGTGTGGAGTTTGCATGTTCTCCCCGTGTTGCGTGGGTTTACTCCGGAATTTCTCCGGTTTCCTCCCACATGCTAAAAACATGTAGGTTAGGGACAAGGGGCGCTTGCGCACGCAGCGACCGGCAGCTGGTGGCTTGTCACCAGACTGCAAAACAAATCTACCTACGGGTACAAAATAAGTAATAAAAAAAAAAATCATTAAAATTATTTTAGTTTATATCACTGTTCAGTGATGAGTTCAATGTAATATTGAATTTCTTCTGTGTATCATCAATAAACTCATGCAGTACTATAACAGGACGCATTTACAAATATTTGAGACTCATTGTAGTGCATAATTTTATATTTTAGCAATATTTTGTTATTAAAAGGATTTTTTAATACTTTAATGCTAAAATTGAGGCAGTGCTTATATCAACACGCTGGGGCGATACTGAAGCCAAATAATGATCTGAACCATGAGGGCGTGGCTAACAAAGACTGAGCGCCATCGATCTGTTGTAAGCGTTTGTTTTTTATTCATGTGAGAAGATTATTTATTAGGGTCCGAGCCACTGACAAAGTCAGTGGGTGAGAGCCCTATTGTTCCGCTGTATTTATTATTTTTCTGCCTAAACGATCGGCTTTTTGACCCTCTAAACGTTCACCAAAATGCGATTTTTTTTTTCACACACACTTCAGACCTGGTGAAAAATTTGATAAACTGAAAAAAATATGTGCCCCCCACTCCCAATTTCTGTGGGCGGGGCCAAACCTACAAGGTCAATGGAGACTGGCAACCGTAAAGTTTGTCATACAGACACGAAATTTGGGTGAGGTGTGCATCACCTCAAGACATGCAAAAAACATAACTGTGACCCTTACCCACGGCCAACAGGAAGTCCGCCATCTTGCCTCAAAGCCACCCCACCTCCAGTTTTGTCAAAAACCACCCTTCGCATTTGAACAAACTCCTCCTAGGGGCCCACTCCGATTGAGCTCATTTTCACGTGGAGGCATCTATAGGTATGGGCTATTAAAGGTTGCATAAGTCACAGTAAAAAGCTCAAAGGTGTGGCTAGGGCGCCATGGTGAAATTTGACTCCGCCCCTACAATATCAGACAGCTGTAACTCGAGCAAAACTTGTCTAATGTCCACCAAAGTTTCCATGATGGACAATAGTCCCGCCCCAAACGCGTCTATATAAAAATGCCTGACAAAAGATATAGCGCCACCTTGTGGTTAAAAGAAGAGTTGCTGAAAACTGTTTTATTTATTACCCACACGCTGCTTGCCAGAATGACGTGAAATTTTTTGAGGTTTATCAGACCACATGGATGATCATAACTGCTCATCAACTTTAGCATGGCGCTACTGCTGTTACCATGGACACGCCCCCGTCACCATTCAATCTGTGATCTTGCTGGGAGGGCTGGGAATGACCTGGAGTAATGAAATCTGGAACATAGGTCGAGGTGACTGTCGTATGTAGTCCTATATTGGTGGGCAACACATAACTGATAGGTAAGTGTTGCCACAGCAACATGGCGAAGGATGACTCCTCGCCATGGAACATTGGACAGTTGTAACTTGGACAAACTTTGTATGATTTTCACCAAATTTTCTATGATGGATATTAGTCCCACCCTGAACGCTCCTATATAAAAATAATTAACAAAAGTTAGAGTGCCACCTAGTGGTTAGAACATCGGACACTTGTAATTTAGACAAACTTTATTTGATTTTCACCAAATTTTCTACGATGGCTATTAGTCCCACCCCGCACGCTCCTATGTCAAAATAATTTACAAAAGTTATAGTGCCACCTTGTGGTTAGAACAATGGACACTTGTAACTCGGACAAACTTAAGATAAGATAAGCCTTTATTAGTCCCACAATGGGGAAATTCCAGGATTGCAACAGCACAGGGATAGCAACACTCAGAGCAATAATTAAGAAGATAAGAAAAACAAAAGCAGTGAATATACATATGTACACATAAATATATAAATATACATACAGAGTGTGGAGCATTGTAGCTAAAACAGCATAATAAACAGCACAACCGTCTATTTAGTTACCCTACATGGTATGAATATGTACCTGTCAGGGTAGAGCATTTTAGGGGATGTATGTAAATTGTTTTATTTGGGTTGTTACAGTTTTAAGGCTGTAACATGGTGAATGATAATATTAACGTATATTGGATTATTGTTTTCTTTTATGGATATTTGTATGTGTGTATTTTATTTGTTTGGATTAATGGATTATGAGTTACACCTGCACTAACTGATCAATTCTGCAGGAGCCAATCAGCAGGCTCCGCTGTGAACTGTCTGTCCGGAAGGACGTATTTAAGGATGGTGCCTGACTGTGACAGAAGCGTAGTTTTCTATCGTGAAGTTTCCAGCGGAAGTTGTCCACAGAGAAGTGGTCCACAGCGAACTCTTCCACAGTGAAGTTTCCCACGGAGGAGACGTGGGCCGGAGCGGAGAAAGGACGGAGGAAGCGAAGTTGTGGGGATTTGCAGCGGCAGCACAGGACCGAAGACGCCGAGAGAGTGACCAGCCGACGGAGACGCCGTTGTGTGGGATGAAGGGCGAAAACCCAGCTAAGTAAAGGAACGTGCTCACTGTTTGTGTGTGTGATGTATATTAGCCCCGGTGCGCTCACGGGAGGCTAAGGTTGTGCTGCGCTGTGTGCTGCAGGTTTTCCCCGGATGACGGAACGAAGGAGCTGCTTCACTTCTCTCCGCCTGTTTGCCATCTCTCCTCGGGCATGGAACACTCCGTCTTTGAGGCGTACAGGAGGGTCTCGGATGAGCCCGGACAGACGGCCTTACCTTTCAGGACAAGGAGGACAATAGCGGGAGTTCCTGGCCGGACAGCCAGTGAATGCATCACGCTCGATTGAGGACGTCCAGAAGGTTTTTCTCTTGTTCTTCTCCTGAGATGGTGACATCCTACAAGTACCTGGGTGTTCATCTGAACAATAAACTAGACTGGTCACACAATACTGATGCACTCTACAAGAAGGGACAGCGCAGGCTGTTCCTACTGAGGAGACTCAGGTCTTTTGGTGTACAAGGGGCGCTGCTGAAGACATTCTATGACACGGTGGTGGCATCAGCCATCACTTTTGGAGTGGTCTGCTGGGGCAGTGGCATTACTGCAGCCGATAGGAAGAGACTGAACAAACTGATCAAGAAAGCTAGCTCTGTCCTGGGGCAGCGCCTTGATCCGGTGGAGGAGATAAGAGAGAGAAGGGCGGCGTAAACTGTCATCTCTGCTGGAGTCCGAGTTCCACCCTATGCAGGACATACTGAATGCACTGAGGAGCTCATTTAGCAGCAGACTACATCACCCCAGGTGCACAACCGAGAGGTTTCGCAGGTCCTTCCTACCAACGGCTGTCAGACTGTACAACCTAAGCAGGGCTGCTCGCAGAGATAGCAAAAAGACGTAACAACCTAATAGTTTTTTGAATGCAAAAGATGCAATAGACTTAAACAATGGTCCCCTCCAGCATAAAACTAGGAAAATACCGGTAGCTACGGAGGGTGAGAATATGTATGGGCACATAATCATACCATGTAGGATAACTAAGTAGACGGTTGTGCTGTTTCATCCCATCTAGCAACAATGCTCTGCACTGTGTGTGTTTATACATTTACATATTTATTCCATCTAGCTACAATGCTCCGCACTGGGTGTGTTTATATTTATATATCTATATATTCATTCCATCTAGCTACAATGCTCCGCACTGTGTGTTTATATATCTACATATTATTCCATCTAGCTACATTGCTCTGCACTGTGTTTATATATTTACATATTTTTTCCACCTAGCTGCAATGCTCCGTACTGTGTGTTTATATATCTACATATTATTCCATCTAGCTACATTGCTCCGCACTGTGTTTATATATTTACATATTTATTCCATCTAGCTGCAATGCTCCGTACTGTGTGTTTATATACTCATATATTTATCCCATCCAGCTACAATGTTCTACACTGTGTGTCTGTGTGTATATATACTGTATATATTTATAGTAATATGTACATATGTATATTAGCTGCTCTTGCTTGCTTGCTTTTCTTTTGTTTTTGTTTTTTTTGTTTGTTTTTTTTCTTGCCTTCTGATTGTTGCTCTGAGTGTTGCTATCCCTGTGCTGTTGCAATCCTGGAATTTCCCCGTTGTGGGACTAATAAAGGCTTATCTTATCTTATCTTGTAGCGCAGAAAGTGACTATAATTGATTTGGATTGGATTGCTTTTTTCCCTGGTGTGCTTTTAGGGTATTTATGGTATTTATATTTATTGTGGGGCTTTTTTGAATTGTGCACATTGGGGATTTATGGTTCTTATTGAAATGTATGGTTCTTATTGGGGATTATGGTTCTTATTTAGTGTGTTGTAGTCTATGACCATTTTAAGCATTGGTTAATAAAGTCTGTATAATTGTTTTCATGCCTTTCAGCATGTTTATGTGGTTGCGGCCCGAGAATCAACTTTTATTCATAATGCTCACAGTGTTTGGCATGTCCAAACTGTGACATTTATTTGGCGTTGTCGGCAGGATTCTCTTACCACATAACATGAACATGGAAGAGCATGATGAACCCTCAACCTCAGTTGTCAATCAAACTGTAATTAACACGGTTGCTATGCCGTGGTTTATGGGGGTACCTTGGGTCCCAAAGTTTTCTGGGGAAATGAGCCAGATCAAGTTTGGGGAATGGTTGTTGCAGATCGAAGCACTGTTGAGAGCTCAGGGCCTTAGTGATGGACAGAAAGCTGATTTTGTGATTGGGGCATTGGAAGGTGATGCCAGGAGAGAAATTCGGCTGTTAGACCCTAGCTCCAGAAGGAACGTTCACGAAATCTTGTCTCACTTAAAACGGCTGTATGGCGCACAAACCCCTTTAGCTGGATTACGGGTCCAATTTTTCAAGTGCAGGCAGGGGGATGGAGAAAGTGTGGGGTCCTTTATCCTGCGCCTACGAGAACTGTTTAGCAGGTGGCGTGAGCAGGAACCTGATGGCTCAGCACAGGATGAAAGCACAGCACGTGATCAGCTAATACTGGGTCTGAGGGCTGGTGCTGTCCACCAGGAGTTGCAGCGGCTGGTGAGACGAGAGCCACGTATGACTTTTGTGGAGGCCTGTAAAGAGGCTAGAGTGCTGGACGGAGAACATCCAGGCCAGGAGGAAGTTTGGGCCTCACGGATAGACGCACCCACACAGACTGCACCCAGGCCAGAACCCGATGATTGGAGAGAGGGGTTCAAGGCAGAAATATGTCATCAGGTGCAGGATCAAATGTTCATACTTAGCTGTACTGTGGTGGAGGAAATAAAGCAGTTGCTGTCACATGAACAGCTTCTTCCCCTCTGCCATCAGACTGCTGAACACTAAGTGACTTATTGACTCTCGTGCACTATGTACAGCAGCTCAACCAGACTCATGTCAATCATCACTGTTTTCTTCCTGCATTACCAACTGCACTATATAGTTCTCCACAGTATCTGCTGCTCGCTAATATATTTTAACTGCTGACCAGTACCACTTACTCTTATTCTACACTTTATTGCATGTATAGTTTATTTCTTTTATCTTATCATGTTTAATGTTGCAGCATTGCACCGAGACAAATTCCTAGTTTGTGTACTACATGAACAATGGCAATAAACCTGATTCTGATTCTGATTCTGATTCTGCTGCCCGGCATGTGTCACAGTAGTCCACCAGGGGGCACCTCTTCGAGGGGGAAATTTAGCTTCCCCTCCCATCGCAGGCCAGCTTTCCAGTGGGATGCACAAGGTCGTCCTATTTGTAGAGGCTGCAACAAGCCAGGCCACATTCGAAGGTTTTGTCCAGAAAGAAATCAACAGGCCCAGGTTCTCAAGGTAGTGGCTCCATCCATCATTGGGCAGGTGACAGAGGAGGCTGCAGTCGGGGTTTTGAAGGAGAAGATGGTTGGCTCCTGCCCAGGAGTGGAAGTGAAGGTGGCTGGTGTTAAAGTTCCCTGCGTTATAGACACGGGGTCACAAGTGACATTGTTTGCAGAGTCCTTCTTTCAGAAGTGGTTGAACCATGTACCGGTAGCGGATGCTGGAGAGTTGGAGTGGCTGACTCTCAGAGCAGCAAACGGACAGAAAATTCCCTATGTGGGTTATGTGCTGCTCGATTTTGAAGTTGCAGGAGTTAAGGTACTGGAAAAAGGAGCAGTCATTGTAAAGGGCTCCTGCTTATCTTTTGATGGGGGGATTCTGGGTATGAATGTCATGTCTGGGCATCATTGTCTCAGGGTTTCCACTCAGGTGTCGCGGTTCCTGAAGGGATGGTGTCTTCTTCAGCCCTGGGACCACGTGAACAAGCCTTGGCTGTTGGGGGCAATGAGGCTCTGGAAGAATCAGTGGATGGGAAAATGGAGGTGGTGCGATCGCCTCAACAAGCCCCAGAGAGTTCAGCCTGCAAGGAGAGGGTGGTGGGAGACCACCAGTTGCCATGTGGACCTGGCCCGAGGAAAGGGGTGTCTGGTAGCATGGAGTGGCAGGCTGCCAGGGCTGGGACTGACCTGGAGAGGGGACGGCGTGCAGGGCTACTAGAGGAGATGGCCCCGGGAGTCCGCCCACAGTTTGAGCGGCATGCCATGGATGAGGCAGGCCGTCATCACAGGATTCTGAATGGAGCCCACAAACGAGTCTTGGCCCAAACGCAGTGGCAGCAACACAAGGACAAGCAGAAGTATGATTGTCATGCAAAGGATGTTCCGCTGGTGCCAGGAGAGAGGGTGTTGCTGAGGAATTTTTCGATGCCCGTGATCAAAATAAGCTTGCTCCCCGATGGCAACCCCTCCCCTTTTTGTGGTGGTGTCTCAGTTGGGGTCCACATATACCCCGTATACAAGATCCGACCAGAGGGGCCTGAGTGGGCCAGAGAGGACTATCCATAGGAATAACCTCAGACCCTGTCCCATCAGACTCAGTGATCCACCGAAGGATATGCTAGTGCCACTGGCCTGAGCCTGAGAACATTGGGGCACGTCTGTTCCTGCCTGTGTCTTTGCCTTTTGTAGGGCCCAGTTTAGTCCCAAGCCCAGCCGTGGAGTGGAACATTCACAAGAGGTGGTAATAGGCTTCTGATCCACCTATTTCAGTGTCCCCACAGGAACGAGTACCACCTGAGCTTGCTCTCAGAGTAGCAATTTGGGGAAAAAAGCCAGTAAGGTATGGTGATGGAAGCGAATAGTCGGGGGACGACTATTTAAAAAGCTGAGGGAAGAAATATCAGGGGTAGGAGCATTTTAGGGGATGTGTGTAAATTGTTTTTTTTTTTGGGATGTTACAGCTTTAAGGCTGTAACATGGTGAATGGTAATATTAACATATATTGGATTATTGTTTTCTTTTATGTATATTTGTATGTGTGTATTTTATTTGTTTGGATTAATGGATTATGAGTTACACCTGCGCTAACTGATCAAATTCCCAGCAGGAGGCAATCAGCAGGTTCCGCTGTGAACTCCCGTCTGTCTGGAAGGACGTATTTTAAGAATGAGTGCCCTGACTGTGACAGGAGTGCAGTTTTCTATCGTGAAGTTTCCAGTGGAAGTTGTCCACAGAGAAGTGGTCCACAGCGAACTCTTCCACAGTGAAGTTTCCCACGGAGGAGACGTGGGCTGGAGCGGAGAAAGGACGGAGGAAGCGCAGTTGTGGGGATTTGCAGCGGCAGCACAGGACCGAAGATGCCGAGAGAGTGACCAGCCGACGGAGACGCCGTTGTGTGGGATGAAGGGCGAAAACCCGGCTAAGTAAAGGAACGTGCTCACTGTTTGTGTGTGTGATGTATATTAGCCTCGGTGCGTTCACGGGAGGCTAAGGTTGTGCTGCGCTGTGTGCTGCAGGTTTTCCCCGGACGACGAAACGAAGGAGCCGCTTCACTTCTCTCCGTCTGTTTGCCATCTCTCCTCGGGCACGGAACACTCCGTCTTTGAGGCATACAGAAGGGTCTCGGATGAGCCCGGACAGACGGCCTTACCTTTCAGGAAAAGGAGGACAATAGCAGGCAGCTTCCTGGCCGGACAGCCAGTGAATGCATCACGCATCGATTGAGGACGGTCCAGAAGGTTTTTCTCTTGCTAGCGCAGAAAGTGACTATAATTGATTTCGAATTGTATTGCTTTTTTCCCTGGTGTGCTTTTAGGGTATTTATGGTATTTATATTTCTTGTGGGGCTTTTTTGAATTGTGCACATTGGGGATTTATGGTTCTTATTGAAATGTATGGTTCTTATTGGGGATTATGGTTCTTATTTAGTGTGTTGTAGTCTATGACCATTTTAAGCATTGTTTAATAAAGTTTGTATAATTGTTTTCATGCCTTCCAGCATGTTTATGTTGTTGTGGCCCGAGAATCAACTTTTATTCATAATGCTCACAGTGTTTGGCATGTCCAAACTGTGACATACCCATACATATTGTCACCCTCTGTAGCGACTGATATTGTCCTAGTTGTATACTGGAGGGGACCATTTGCGTAAGTCTATTGCGTCTTTTGCATTCAATTCTATTAAGTCGTCACGCTTTTTTGCTATCTCTGCGAGCAGCCCTGCTTAGGTTATACAGTCTGACAGCCGTTGGTAGGAAGGACCTGCGAAACCTCTCGGTTGCGCACATAGGATGATGTAGTCTACTGCTAAATGAGCTCCTCAGTGCGTTCAGTATGTCCTGCATAGGGTGGGACTCGGACTCCAGCAGAGATGACAGTTTAGCCACCATCCTTCTCTCTCCTATCTCCTCAATTGGGTCAAAGCGTTGCCCCAGGACAGAGCTAGCTTTCTTGATTAGTTTGTTCAGTCTCTTCCTATCGGCTGCTGTAATGCCACTGCCCCAGCAGTCCACTCCAAAAGTGATGGCTGATGCCACCACCGTGTCATAGAATGTCTTCAGCAGCGCCCCTTGTACACCAAAAGACCTGAGCCTCCTCAGTAGGAACAGCCTGCGCTGTCCCTTCTTGTAGAGTGCGTTGGTATTGTGTGACCAGTCTAGTTTATTGTTCATATGAACACCCAGGTACTTGTAGGATGTTACCATCTCAATGTCTGTTCCCTGTATGTTTACTGGTGTTGTGAGGGGTTGTCCTTGCCTGCGGCAGTCCACCACCAGCTCCTTAGTTTTCCTCGCGTTGATCTGGAGGTAGTTCCGATGGCACCAGTCCACAAAGTCCTGGATAAGTCCTCTGTACTCAGCTTCATCGCCGTTGGAGATGAGGCCGACGATCGCAGAGTCATCAGAGAACTTCTGTAGATGGCAGTGTGTTGTGTTGTGTTGTGTGAGAAGTCCGCAGTATAAAGGGTAAAAAGGAAGGGAGCCAAAACCGTTCCCTGGGGGGCCCCAATGCTGCCGATGATCATGTCGGACACACAATCCTGCGTTCTCACGAACTGTGGCCGGTTAATGAGGTAGTCAGTAGCCCAGGTACGTCCCCTTGTGCAAAGGCAGCCTGCTTATACATGGACTGTGAGGAGGTGGACACAGGAGACTGCTGAGGCACTGCAGGACTGCTTTGAGACGACAGACTGGAGCGTACTCTGTGAACCACATGGGGTGGACATAGACAATATGACTGAATGCATCACAGAATACATTAGATTCTGTGAAGACATGACCATGCCAGCTCAGACTGTACACTGCTTCTCCAACAACAGACCATGGGTCACCAGTGACCTGAAAGTACTTCTGAACAAAAAGAAGAGAGCTTTTAAGGCTGGAGACAAGAAGAAGCTGAGGGGAGTGCAGCATGAGCTGAGAGAGATGCTGAGGAGGTGCAAGGACAATTATAGGAGGAAGTTGGAAGAGAAACTCAGGAAAAACAACACTAAAGATGTGTGGGAGGGAATGAAACAAATAACTGGGTACAAGGGGAGAGTCAGGCAGCCATCTGGGAGCCAGGAGAGAGCTGAGGAACTGAATCTGTTTTTTAATAGGTTCAACTCACAGTCTGTCACCCGAGCAACACAACCAGACCCCCATGCACCCCTCCCCACCTACATGCAGAATCTCTCTCCATCTCCCCCCTCCTCCTCCTCAGGGGGCACCAGGACCCTCCCTCACTTCACGGTGACTACAGATCAGGTGGAGAAATAGCTGGAGAGACTCCGTCAGTGGAAGGCTTCGGGCCCTGATGGCATCTCCGCTAGGACCCTGAGGACCTGGGCCAACCAACTAGCTCCAGTACTGAAACACCTGTACAACCTGAGCCTGAGTCTGGAGAGAGTACCGGTGCTGTGGAAGACATCTTGCCTGGTTCCTGTCCCCAAGAAGTCATCTCCATCGGATCTGAATGACTACCGACCAGTTGCCCTCACATCTCATGTGATGAAGGTCCTGGAGAGACTGGTCTTAGCCCACCTGAGGCCGCAGGTGGAGACGTGGCTGGACCCTCTGCAGTTTGCATATCAGCCCCATTTAGGAGTTGAAGATGCTGTCATCTACCTGCTGCAACGAGCCCATCTGCATCTGGATGGTGGAGGAGACACTGTGAGAATCACTTTTTTTTATTTCTCCAGTGCCTTTAACACCATCCAGCCACTGCTGCTGGGCGAGAAGCTGCGGGTGATGGGGGTTGACAGCTCTGTGATCTCCTGGATTACCGACTACCTGACAGGCAGACCACAGTTTGTCAGGCTGGGCAATGTCTTGTCTGGAGTGGTGGCTAGTGATACAGGAGCGCCACAGGGGACTCTGCTCTCTCCTTTTCTTTTTACCTTATACGCCACGGACTTTCAGTACAACACTGAGTCATGCCACCTGCAAAAATTCTCTGATGACTCAGCTGTTGTAGGGTGTATAAGAGGAGGAGAGGAGGGGGAGTACAGGGCACTGGTAGACAGATTTGTGGAGTGGATGGAGCAGAATCACCTGAGATTGAATGTCAGCAAGACCAGGGAGATGGTGATTGACTTCAGGAAGAGGAAGGCTCCTTTTCAGCCACTGCAGATTAGGGGGGAGGATGTGGGAGTGGTTGAGGACTACAAATATCTGGGTGTCAGGATCAGCAGCGGGTTGGACTGGAGATCCAACGCCGATGCTGCGCACAAGAAGGGGATGAGCAGACTCTACTTCCTGAGAAAGCTGAGATCCTTCAACGTGTGCAGCAGGATGCTGGAGCTTTTTACCAGACTGTTGTCGCCAGTGCCATCTTCTTTGCTGCGGTCTGTTGGGGTAGCAGTATCAGGGCCAGAGATACCACCAGACTTGACAAGATTATCAAGAGGGCTGGCTCTGTAATTGGTCTCAGACCGGAGACCTTTGAGACAGTGGTGGAGAGGAGAACACTAAATAAACTGCGATCCATCATGGACAATCCTGATCATCCCCTCCACCACACACTAGATAGACAGCGAAGCACTTTCTCCAGTAGACTACTACAGCTTCGTTGTCGAACGGCCAGGTACAGGAAATCTTTTCTGCCATATGCAATTTCACTGTACAATAACTCACTACGATGTTGTATTCTGGTCATAGCTATGCTGCCACACTGCATCTTACAGACTAACTGGTACATCACTTTTCACTCTGCTCCTGATAGTCCTTCTTTGTGCAGTGGGATGATTCATGTGTTTATACGGGTCATCATATATTAAGCTGTGATGTATATAGGTTCTATGGTCGTGTTAGTTTTTTACTTTTCATGGGCAATCCCTTTGTCTGTCGTGTGTGTTTCTGTTGTTTGGCTGTCAGCTGTCATGTTGCTGTTACACTGTAATTTCCCAGTTTGGGATCAATAAAGTACATCTATCTATCTATCTATCTATCTATCTATCTATCTATCATCCAGGATCCATGATGACAGGTGCTGGTCCACCCCTGCGCACAGCAGCCTTGTCCTTCAGGCATCATCGGTTTGGATGGTTGCTGAAAGCACTGGAGAAGTCAAAAGAACATGATCTTCACCACGTTCCGGGCTTCTCCAGGTGGGACAGGGAATGGTGATGAAGGAGGGAAGATCACTGCATCCTCCCACCCTGATGCCCATGCTGGTAGGTGAACTGGAGTGGATCCATCCGCTGGTCCAACCAGGGGGCGGAGGTGAGCAAGGAGCAGTCTCTCCAGGGTCTCTTCATATGTGAGACGTCAGGGCACATGGTCTGTAGCTGTATCAGGTCTTTTGGGGGTGGGAAGTCTTTGGTACAGTTACCACACAAGATGTCTTTCCACAACCTGTGGTACCCCTCCCCAGCTTCAGTCTCAGGTTGAAGATGTTGCTCCACAATCCCCACACAGCTGGTCTGTGCAGGGACTTGAGGAGCTTCGCGCTGATGCCATCCGGTCCCCGAGGCCTTCCTCGCCTTGATTTTCCTCAGCTCTGTCCTCACCTGGGTCTTAGTGAGGGTCAGGTTGGGGGGCTGTGTGCTGGGAGTGGAGGGGTGTTGGTGGAGTGGGGTGTGGACAGCACGTCTTGATGACTTTAGAGGCAGCAGTGGTTGTTGTGCAGCCGGAGGGGAGGGCGGTTGGTCAAACCTATTAAAAAACAGGTTCAGATTGTTCGCCCACTCCCTGCCCCCCGTGATCTGGGAGGAGGTATTCTGGAGCCCAGAGATGGTTTTAAGGTTTCGCCAGATCCCGCCGATGTCGCTCTGTTGTAGCTTGTCCTCCATCTTCTTCCTGAAGCTGTCCTTGCCTTCTCTGATCTTCCTCCTCAGCTCCCTCTGTACGGACTTCAGCATCTCCCTGTTCCCCGACCTGAAGATCCTCTTCTTCTCTCTCAGAAGTGTTTTTATCTCAGGGTTGATCCAGGGTTTGTTGTACGAGCAACATCATATGGTCTTGGTGGGTACGGTGTTGTCCACACAGAAGCTGATGTAGTCCGTGATGGTGTGAGCGAGGCCATCGATGTCCTCACCATGTGGATTGCAGAGCTGCTCCCAGGCAGTGGTTTCAAAACAGTCCTTTAGAGCGTCCATTGCCTCCTTAGACCATAACTTCACCGTGCGCATGACCGGAGGTTGTTTGTGTACTAGGGGTTTACCGGCAGGAGATGAACCAAGTTGTGATCAAATCTCCCGAGTGGGGGGAGTGGTGATGAGGTGTACGCCTCCTTAGTGTTTGCATAGAATAAGTCCAGTGTTTTATTGTCTCTCATGTTTTTTTTTGTTTTTTTTCGGTTCCGGTTCCGCCGGACCGGCGGCGCCACACGAGTCGGCTGCCTGTTGCAACAGCCTTTTCTTTTTATCTTCCTTCTTCTTTCTACACCTTTCACTCTGTATATATATCACGGACGCACGGATCGCCCCGGGGGTCTCCCGGGTCGGTGGACGGAGCCACGGTTTGCAGCGGGAGACGTTACAGCGGGGAGGAGCTAGTGCTAGCTAGCACTTGGCCGCCGCCCGGTGCTAATGGGAAACTCGACATACCGGGAGCTGTAGCGAAAACGATGCGGGTGCCGGGCTGGAGTTTAGGCGGCGTGAAAGAAATATAAGACAGAATAATAAAGAGCGATGGCAAGAACCAAGCAGACCGCCCGTAAAATCTACTGGAGGAAGAAGCCCCCCTCCCCCCAGGAGACAGCTAGCCACCAGGGCTGCTCGGAGAGGCGCTCTGGCCACCGGCAGAGTGAAGAGGCCTTGCCGTCACAGGCCCGTGGCTCTGAGAGAGATCCGTCGCTGCCAGAAATCCACGGAGCTGCTCATCCGTAAGCTGCCCGTCCAGCGCCTGGTGAGGGAGATCGCTCAGGACTTCAAGACCGTCCTGCGTTTCCTGAGCTTCGCCGTCATGGCTCTGCAGGAGACCAGCGAGGCCCACCTGGTGGGTCTCTTCTTCGCTAAGGGGGTCACCTTCCAGCTGGCCCGCTGCATCCGCGGAGAGAGAGCTTAGACTTTCTGCTGCACATTCACCAGCCATAATGCTCTGCACTGTGTGTCTATATATATATATACATTTATAGTAATATGGACATATGTTTACTAGATGTTGTTTTTTTTTTTTTTTTCTTGCCTTCTGATTGTTGCTCTGAGTGTTGCTGTCCCTATGCTGTTGCAATCCTGGAATTTCCCCATTGTGGGACTAATAAAGGCTTATCTTATGTGGCATGTGACATACTGGGCGAACGTGGCCAGAATGGGGCCCGCCTTACAGTTGCTTGCAGCTTTAATTATTATTATTATTATTATTATTATTATTATTATTATTCTGCCTAAACGATCACATTTTTGACCCTCTAAACGTTAGTCAAAACATATTTTTTCACACACACCTCAGACCCAGTGAAAAATTTTGTAACTGGAAAAAAACATGTGTCCCATGCTGAAAATTTATCCAGGGTATGGTTGATACGTCATGGAGCAAAGGTTTTTAGGGTCTTCCCCCACGTTGTTTTTTTTTTTTTTTTTTTTTTAAGTTGGAGCCAATCAGGTGATCGCTGCAACCACAGAGCTCAGCTATTTTCCATGATAAATGAGCCTCAGGGAAAAAGCACATGCCATGCATCATCTTTTTTTCACTTTATTGAAAATAACTTGGAAATAACCAAAAAAAAAAAAGGTGGATCCAATCAGCGGATCGGTGGAATCACAGAGCTCAGCTGTTTTCCATGATCAATGGAAAACTAAGACCATACGGTGTTGCTCAAACAACAAACCCTGGATCAACCCTGAGATAAAAACACTTCTGAGAGAGAAGAAGAGGATCTTCAGGTCGGGGAACAGGGAGATGCTGAAGTCTGTACAGAGGGAGCTGAGGAGAAAGATCAGAGAAGGCAAGGACAGCTTCAGGAAGAAGATGGAGGACAAGCTGCAACAGAGCGAAATCAGCAGGGTCTGGAGAAACCTCAAAACCATCTCTGGGCTCCAGAATACCTCCCCCCAGGCCACGGGGGACAGGGAGTGGGCGAACAATCTGAATCTGTTTTTCAATAGGTTTGACCAACCGCCCTCCCCCCTGACTGCACAACAACCACTACTGCCTCTAAAGACATCAAGTCCTGCTGCCCACTCCCCACTCCACCAACACCCCCCCACTCCCAACACACAGCCCCCCATCCTGACCCTGACCAAGACCCAGGTGAGGACAGAGCTGAGGAAGATCAAGGTGAGGAAGGCGACGGGACCGGACGGCATCAGCGCAAAGCTCCTCAAGTCCTGTGCAGACCAGCTGTGTGGGATTGTGGCGTACATCTTCAACCTGAGCCTGAAGCTGGGGAGGGTACCACAGCTGTGGAAAACATCTTGTGTGGTACCTGTACCAAAAACTTCCCACCCCAAAGACCTGAACAGCTACAGACCGGTGGCCTTGACGTCCCACTTGATGAAGACCCTGGAGAGACTGCTCCTTGCTCACCTCCGCCCCCTGGTGGAACCAGCGATGGATCCACTCCAGTTTGCCTACCAGCATGGCATTGGGGTGGAGGATGCGGTGATCTTCCTCCTTCACCGTTCTCTGTCCCACTTGGAGAAGCCCGGGAATGTGGTGAGGATCATGTTCTTTGACTTCTCCAGTGCTTTCAACACCATCCAACCGATGATCCTGAAGGACAAGCTGCTGCGCGCAGGAGTGGACCAGCACTTGTCATCATGGATCCTGGACTACCTCACGAACCGGCCTCAGTTTGTGAGAACCCGGGACTGTGTGTCCGACACGATCATCGGTAGCACGGGGACCCCCCAGGGAACGGTGTTGGCTCCCTTCCTGTTCACTCTTTATACTGCGGACTTCTCACACAACACAACACACTGCCATCTACAGAAGTTCTCTGATGACTCTGCGATCGTTGGCCTCATCTCCAATGGAGATGAAGCTGAGTACAGAGGGCTTATCCAGGACTTCGTGGACTGGTGCCATCGGGAACTGCCTCCAGATCAACGCGAGGAAAACTAAGGAGCTGGTGGTGGACTGCCGCAGGCAAGGACAACCCCTCACAGCACCAGTAAATATACAGGGAACAGACATTGAGATGGTGACATCCTACAAGTACCTGGGTGTTCATCTGAACAATAAACTAGACTGGTCACACAATACTGACGCACTCTACAAGAAGGGACAGTGCAGGCTGTTCCTACTGAGGAGACTCAGGTCTTTTGGTGTACAAGGAGCGCTGCTGAAGACATTCTATGACACGGTGGTGGCATCAGCCATCACTTTTGGAGTGGTCTGCTGGGGCAGTGGCATTACCGCAGCCGATAGGAAGAGACTGAACAAACTGATCAAGAAAGCTAGCTCTGTCCTGGGGCAGCGCCTTGACCCAGTGGAGGAGATAGGAGAGAGAAGGACAGTGGCTAAACTGTCATCTCTGCTGGAGTCCGAGTTCCACCCTATGCAGGGCATACTGAATGCACTGAGGAGCTCATTTAGCAGCAGACTACATCATCCCAGGTGCACAACCGAGAGGTTTCGCAGGTCCTTCCTACCAACGGCTGTCAGACTGTACAACCTAAGCAGGGCTGCTCGCAGAGATAGCAAAAAGACGTAACAACCTAATAGTTTTTGAATGGAAACGATGCAATAGACTTACACAATGTCCCCTCCGGCATACAACTAGGAAAATACCGGTCGCTATGGAGGGTGAGAATATGTATGGGCACATAATCATACCATGTAGGATAACTAAGTAGACGGTTGTGCTGTTTCATCCCATCTAGCAACAATGCTCTGCACTGTGTGTGTTTATATATTTACATATTTACTCCATCTAGCTACAATGCTCCGCACTGGGTGTGTTTATATTTATATATCTATATATTTATTCCACTAAGCTACAATGCTCCGCACTGTGTGTTTATATATCTACATACTATTCCATCTAGCTACAACTGTGTGTGTTTATATATTTACATATTTATTCCACCTAGCTGCAATGCTCCGTACTGTGGGTGTTTATATATCTACATATTTATTCCATCTAGCTGCAATGCTCCGCACTGTGTGTTTATATACTCATATATTTATTCCATCCAGCTACAATGCTCTGCACTGTGTGTCTGTGTGTATATATATATATATATAGTATCCATCCATCCATCCATCTTCTACCGCTTTTCCGGAGGTCCGGGTCGCGGAGGCAGCAGTTCAAGCAGAGAAGCCCAGACTTCCCTCTCCCCAGCCACCTGCTCCAGCTCTTCAGAGGGGATACCAAGGCGTTCCCAGACTAGCTGGGAGACATAGTCTCTCCACCGAGTCCTGGGTCTGCCCCGGGGTCTCCTCCCAGTGGGACGTGCCTGAAACACCTCAAGTGGGAGGCGTCCAGGAGGCATCCTAATCAGATGCCCATACCACCTCAACTGACTCCTTTCAATGTGGAGGAGCAGCGGTTCTACTCTGAGCCTCTCCCGGATGACTGAGCTCCTCACCCTATCTCTGAGGGTGAGTCCAGCAATCCTACGGAGAAAGCCTCATGGATCGTCCCCCTCATGGATAGTCACCTTATCGTGGTGGGGGGGTTTGCGTGCCCCAGTGATCCCAGGAGCTATGTTGTCCGGGGCAATTTGCCTCTGATAGGGTCTCCCAAGACAAACTGGTCCTGGGTGAAGGGCCAGACTAAGAACGATCCAACAGACTCTCATGAATTGTATATCAAGGATTCAGTGTACCCCGCCCGGTATGGGGTTACCGGGGCCCCACCCTGGAGCCAGGCCTGGGGGAGGGGCTCGAAGGCTAGCGTCTGGTGGCCGGGTTTCCACCCATGGGACCCGGCCGGGCTCAGCCCGAAGGAGTTACATGGGTCCGCCCTCCAGTAGGTTCACCACCTGCAGGAGGGATCATGGAAGTCCGGTGCTATGTGGATTAGGTGGCAGTCAAAGGCGGAGACCTTGGCGGACTGATCCCAAGCTTTCTAAACTGGCTTTTGGTACGTGGAATATATATAGTATATTTATAGTAATATGTACATATGTATATTAGCTGCTCTTGCTTTTTTTTTTTTTTTTCTTGCCTTCTGATTGTTGCTCTGAGTGTTGCTATCCCTGTGCTGTTGCAATCCTGGAATTTCCCCGTTGTGGGACTAATAAAGGCTTAGCTTATCTTAAATCAGCCTCAGGGAAAAAGCACATGCCCTGCATTATATATATATTTTTTTCACTTTATTGAAAATAACTTGCAAATAATGAGAGCGCTGCGGCTCTATTGTAAACGGTTTGTTTTTTATTGATCAAATTTGTTGCATTTCGCTTCCTTGTTTTGCACACGGAGCTCACCCGTGGTGCCAGCGATTCAGATGCTGCTCCCCCACTCCCCAGCAGCACCTTGTGTTCTCCATGCCAACTTATCCATTAGACCTATGCAATCACAGCAACTTTATGGTATAATTTTTTCAGCATTAAATCTTAAGTATTATCTTTTTCTAGTCAAATTTGTCATGTTTTGCTTCCTTGTTTTGTACATGGAGTGCTTTGGTGGAGTCATTCCGAAACCAAACCCCGCACACACTTCTAGAAGCCTGGGCATGAGACACAGCGGTGGCTAAACTTTTATTGATAAAAATGACATATTTTGACTGAGTGACTCAATATTTGGGGAGGCACACCCTCATAACCTCAGGAAACCACGTTTAAAATCTGAGGCCAGTCTGACCAATGTTTTCGAGAGATATGCGTGGAACAGACAGACAGACAGACAGACAAAGACACAGAGATTTTGTGAATTTATAGACAGATAATAACAGTACCAGTGATTCAAAGAAAAGCAAGCCTTTTTTCTATTTTTATTTATCCATATTGTAACATCACGTAATTGTGGAAAATGAATATTTTCCTTCAGTGTCAGAAGGGTTTGACTTCATAAATTGTATTTTGATGCCAAAAACAGTAAAATCTTAAAATGTTCACAAATCAGATTCTCAGCATGATTTTCTGTGCAGGTGATGGATGCACAAATCAAGGTGAGAAAGTTATCCAGATATTTGGTTTCCAGCAGACACAGAAAGGAGGAAAGATGTCTGAGACAAGTTAGCAGAAACAGCATGACTTTAATGAAGGAGTTCAACAACAGAAAACTTTATGCAGTACCTTCATTTCCACAAAACATTTCCATCTCCAAGCTCAAACATTTATGACTGCACATAAATTGTGTTTTTTTTATGTTGAAGTAAAACAATGATATTAATGAGGAAATTAAATTGAATCAATGTGCAGGCCCATTTTAAGAGGGAGTAATTCACAAGAACCAAAACTGACAAACCCAGACCGAGGACTGATGCTGTCCTCCCAAACACAAGACAAGGAAGAGTCCAACACTGACCATGGTTACATGGACATGAATAAACCGGTTATGATTGGTTTTCTGGAGTTATATGATTATTCAAGTGGCCATGTAACTACAGTCATTAACCCAAGCGGTTAACCCTCCAATAATCCATTTAATCAGTGCATGTAAACACAACAAAACCATTATCAGTTTATTCCCAGTGATTGGTTTATTATGACCATGTAACCAGGGTCAGTGACATGTGTACCAGAAACTCTACTAAATGTGATGAGATGTACTGTTCTCAAAATAACTTTGGTATGAATATGAGTCTCATGTCTGTTCTATTCATCTTCTCTGTCCCCTCACCCCCCCCCAGCCAGTCACAGCAGATGACTGCCGCTCCCTGAGCCTGGTTCTGCTGGAGGTTTCTTCCTGTTAAAAGGGAGTTTTTCCTCTCCACCGTCGCCAAGCGCTTGCTCACAGGGGATCGCCTGATTGCTGGGGTCTTTCTGCAACTGTGGGGGTCCCCCCTACAGTTGAAAGTGCTATGAGATGACTGTTGTTGTGAAATGGTACTATATAAATAAAGTTGAATTAAATTGAATTGAGTCACAAAATTTAACCAAAATATCTGAATTCAATGAATATGTCACACCCACCTGTCCTGTAAAACTAACATGCCCATGTTGTCATTTCAGAGGTCAAAAACTTCTTAAGAAATAATTTAGTTTAGAGTCAGAGTCATTTAAATGTTTCTACATAATACTGTGTTCCATTTTACTCTGACAGCTGTTGAGTCTAACATACCTTAAACCCCAGTTCTTTGATACGACGGCCAAATAACCAGGCTGAGAGATGAAGTACATTTTCCTTTTTTTACTGAAAGAGAGATATGGTTACAAGCAGCGCTGGGACACACCTCTTTAGGCAATTCCTGGTGAGAGTGTGCCACCCCAAAATGGAGCCCGATGGTTTTTATAGCCTGACCACCCCCTTCATGCAAGAGGGGGGGGGGTTTACCTCATTGTATCTGTAACATATTTTAAACTCACGTGTCAGCTCAGCTGTCTACAGAGCTGATTCTAACTGGATTCAATGAATGAATTATGGGGTGTAATCTAAACTCTGCAGTGTAGCGTGTAAAGCAAGCAGATAAAGTAGTGTGAGAGTGAGAGAGAGAGAGAGAGAGAGAGAGAGAGAGAGAGAGAGAGAGAGAGAGACAGAGAAATCAAGTCAATTTATCAACAATTCCCCCTGATGAGGTGTCCTATCAGGGCACCTCACTAACTATCTATCTATCTATCTAAACCTACATTTTTGCGTCTCCCCCTGTTGAGATGGGTCTAATACTGTAGTGTTTCTAAGTTCTATATGTGCGTGATGTCTTCCTTCCGGCATTCGCATAGATCTGCCCCCCTCAGGTCGCCATCTCTCCAGAGGACATCGGGTGTGGTGCAGACCTCATGAGTAAATATAACTAACAATCCTATATGTGTAAAATATATTCAAAACTAAACTATCCTCATCTATGCATAGATATGAATATATGTGAAAATGCGTACATGCATACATACATATGTATATACGCATATATGAATACATTCATATACATGCATCTGTTCTTTCATTAATCATTTATCACAGAAGAAACCTGTGGGGCAACAGCAATGCAAAGCAAAATCTAACACCATGTGAATGTACATTGTAGACCCTATCGTAGACCCTAAACTATCTCCTCAGCATCTTCTAGATCCCCATCAGTCGTGGCACAACCTCATCATCGTCCTGGCAATAGGTGGGCAGGTGGGTCCTCTTGATATGGAGGCGATCTTTGGAAGAGAAGGCCACTTAAATGACTTGAAGGCGCCACACGAGTAGGCTGCCTTTTGCAACAGCAGATCAATTTCTGCCTATTTCTGTTACTATCTGGCTCTCTTGACAATCTTTATGATCCAGCGTCACCTTTATTCCATCCGAACACGTAGATGGTCCAAATGTCTCCTGAGTCAGCGG
Organism: Pholidichthys leucotaenia; assembly: GCA_020510985.1. Lineage (NCBI taxonomy): Eukaryota > Metazoa > Chordata > Actinopteri > Cichliformes > Pholidichthyidae > Pholidichthys > Pholidichthys leucotaenia. Next base: position 145,494,870 of record CM035837.1, read on the forward strand.
ACGGACCCACTGTTTCTGGCAGGAGGCAGTATAACAAGGACCAGCTGTTAGCACTCAACCGGCCAATGATGCTAACGTAAAAACTCGACATACCGGGAGAATTAAGACGAAAACAACGTGGGTGTCGTGCTGGTGTAAGACGGCGGGCAAGGAATATAAGGTACAGACCCGCCCTTCCATCTGACATAACGCACGGCTCAGGAGACGCACACACACAGGCTTAGAGTAGTTCAAAGAGTTTATTAACAGCAGGAGTGAATGAGTGCGTGTCAGCGGGATGTAAATGTGTTGGTGATGGTGTCTGCTCCAGGCACAGAGGCAGGTGACCGTACAGCCGAGCAACCCTATGGAGAGAGCACAGGGAGAGGGTGACGGGCATACACCAACACAGGAGGGATTTATGGCGAGAGAAGGACTTACTTGGTGGGTCAGGACAGCAGCGAGGATTGGGCGATGGAGTGGAGATGTCCGCCGCTGGGGAATCCACCTGTGCACAGGGGAGGAGACTGAAGAAAAGAGGTAAGCGATCTTCTTACCAAAATGGTGACGCTGAAGGGAAGTATGCTCACAACGGTGAGGGACGAAGTCTGACGGCTTCAGGCCGAGCCTCCGGGCGAGACGGCCTTTATCCCTCGCCGCTGATGATTGTCAGGTGCGTGAGCAGGTGGCGCCGCTGATGAATGGCGCGGCGTGACAGTACTCCCCCCTCTAGCAGCGCCTCCTGGCGATGGCTTATCCGGGTGCGCTCGGTGGAAGTCCGCGATGAGCGATGGGTCCAACACAAACGACGGGGGCACCCATTGTCGATGCTCGGGCCATAGCCCTCCCAGTCCACCAGGTATTGCAACCCACGACCTCGGCGCCGGGAGTCCAGGATGGAGGAGACGGACCAGGCCGGATGGCCACCAATCATCCGGGGCGTGGGTTGCGCTGCAGGAGGAGGGCAAAGGGGGTCAGTGACTGCCAGTTTCACCTTCGACACATGGAAAGTGGAATGGATGCGGAGGGAGGGGGGAATAGCCACGCGCACAGCCACCGGGTTGATGATCCGGGTGATGGGAAAGGGACCCATGAATCGCTGTGCCAGCTTCCTCCTCTCGCCTTTTAATGTGACGTCCTGGGTAGACACATACACGAGTTGCCCAACTCTGTACGCCGGGGCAGGTCTTCTGTGCCGGTCCGCCACGGTCCTGTTGCGCTCCGCCGTGCGTAAAAGCGCATGACGCGCGGCAGCCCAGGTGGAGCGGAACTGCCTAAGGTGCGCCCTAACAGAGGGGACAGTCACCTCGTTCTCCTGCGCTGGAAACAGCGGGGGGTCGTAACCCAGGGACGCCTTGAAGGGGGACATCCCCGTTGCAGAAGAGCGGGCGGTGTTGTGGGCATACTCCACCCAGGTGAGATGGTTGCTCCAGGACGTCGGCTTGGATCTAGTAACACAGCGGAGCGCAGCCTCCAGCCCCTGATTGGTCCTCTCACACTGCCCGTTAGACTGGGGGTGATGGCCGGAGGAGAGGCTCACCTTGGCTCCGATGGCGTTACAAAAGGATCTCCAAACCTCGGATGAAAATTGGGGACCCCGGTCCGAGACCACGTCCACCAGAATCCCGTGCAGCCTGACCACGTGTTGGACGAGGAGGCCCGCCGTCTCCAGGGCAGTAGGGAGACCTCGCAGGGGAATGAAGTGCGCAGCCTTGGAGAAACGGTCCACAATGGTCAGGACGGTGTCAAAGGAGTTGGAAACGGGGAGTCCGGTGACGAAGTCCAGTGCGATGTGCGACCAGGGCCTGCCGGGGACGGGCAGAGGCTGGAGCAGACCCGCTGGGGGGGCATTTCCCGACTTGCTGGTGGCACAGATTGGGCAAGCCCGGGCGTAGCGGGCTGCATCCCTCCGCAGGCCTGGCCACCAAAAGGACCGTTGGAGGAGGCTGATCATCCGAGAGGTGCCGGGATGACAGGTGAGCCGGGAGGTGTGGAGCCAGTGGATGACCTCTCCTCGGACCGCAGATGGGACGAACAGTCTTCCCTCCGGTCCGCCGCCAGGATCAGGTTCCACCTCCTGCGCCTTCCGGATCTTGTCTTCAATGTCCCAAGAGATGGCACCGAGGACGCACGACCTGGGCAGGATAGTGTGGGGCGTCTCCTCAGCCTCCACGGGGGTGAACTGCCTAGAGAGGGCGTCAGGCAGGCCGTTTTTGGAGCCCGGCCTGAAGGTGATCGAGAAGCGGAACCTGGCGAAGAACAAAGACCAGCGCGCCTGGCGGGCATTCAGGCGCTTGGCAGATCGTAAATACTCTAAGTTCTTGTGGTCCGTCAGGACCACAAACGGCAGGTCCGCCCCCTCTAGCCAGTGGCGCCACTCCTGTAAGGCGAGTTTAATGGCCAGGAGCTCTCTGTCCCCCACATCGTAGTTCCTCTCCGCCGGGGACAGGCGCCGGGAGAAGAAGGCGCACGGCCGTTTGGCGCCATCGTCAGGTGACCGCTGGGATAACACTGCTCCCACTCCCGTGTCCGATGCGTCCACCTCCACAATGCACTGCAGCGCGGGGTCGACCTGGCGAAGGACCCGGGAGGAGGAGAACTCCGCCTTCAGCGCCCTAAAGGCAGCAGCGACCTCTTCAGTCCACCGGAACGGGACCTTCGGGGACGTGAGGCGGGTCAGCGGTCCGACGATCGAGCTGAAATTTGGGACAAAGCGGCGGTAAAAATTGGCGAAGCCAACAAACTGTTGCACCTGCTTCCGGGATGCGGGAGTAGGCCACTCCACCACCGCCTTCACCTTCTCTGGGTCTGGGAGCACCTGATCTTGAGCGATGATGAATCCCAGGAAGGATGTGGTCCTAGCGTAGAATTCGCATTTCTCAGCCTTCACGTACAGACGATTCTCCAGCAGTCTTTGGAGGACCCGCCTCACATGGACCTGGTGCTCGTCCCTGGACCTGGAGAAGATAAGGATGTCATCCAGGTAGACGAACACAAAAAGGCCGATGAAATCCCGGAGAACGTCATTAATGAGGCGCTGAAAGACGGCAGGAGCGTTGGTCAGCCCGAACGGCATGACGAGATACTCAAAGTGGCCGTTCGGGGTACGGAAGGCTGTCTTCCATTCATCTCCCTCCCGGATCCGGACGAGGTGGTAAGCGCTGCGTAAATCCAGCTTGGTAAACCAGGTCGCCCCCTGGAGGGAGTGAAAGGCAGTGTCCATGAGGGGCAGGGTGTAACGGTCCCTCTCAGTGATGTCATTCAGCGCTCGGTAGTCTATGCAGGGGCGGAGGGATCCGTCCTTTTTCCCGACAAAGAAAAACCCTGCCCCCACGGGTGACGACGATGGGCGAATAATCCCAGCGCTCAGAGATTCCTTCAGGTATGTATTCATGGTCTCCTTCTCCGGCGCCGACAGGCTGTAGAGCCGACCAGATGGCAGGGGAGCCCCCTGGCGGAGGTTGATGGCACAGTCATATGGTCGATGCGGGGGAAGAGACATAGCTTTCGATTTGCTAAATACCATACCCAGGTCGTGAAATTCTGGAGGCACCAGTGACAGGTCCGGAGGTGCTGTATCCGCCACAGGGGGAGCCGCGGATGGGGAGCAGGCAGCGGACTGAAGGCAGGTGCCCATACAGAAGGTACTCCATGCCGATACCCCAGCGGACCTCCAGTCCAGGACAGGGTTGTGGAGGCGTAGCCAGGGATACCCCAGGATGACGGGCGACACAGAGTTGGGCAGGACGTAAAATACCATCTCCTCCCGGTGGTTCCCTGAGATGATGACTGGGACAGGCATGGTTTGGTGAGAAACTCTCCCAAGGGAGGCACGGGAGAGATGGACCAGGGAGATGGGGTGTTTTAATGCCTGACAGCGGATGCCCAATCGGGTTGCCAGGCCTTGTGAAATGAAGCTGCCCTCTGCGCCCGAATCCACCAGTGCGTGGGTGAGGTGCCCAGTGGGATTGTGGCAAAAACGGATGGGCAGCTTTAATTGAGAGAGAGAGTCTAACCGGTTGGGATCCGCGAGGCTCCCTACAGCGATTCGCGGACCCCGCCGACTGGCTTTCCGCGGGCAACGCTCCACAGTGTGTTGGTCACCTCCGCAATACATGCAGAGGCCCAACTCACGGCGGCGTTGTTTCTCCGCAGGGGAAAGCTTGGTCCAGCCCGTCACCATCGGCTCCGACTCCTCGGGGCACAATGCTGGCGGCGCCGCCAGGGGGCGAGCTTGGAACAGGTGCGGCGAGACTCCACGAGGGCGAGAAGAAGAAGACTTCCGCCCCGAGGAGCGCTCGCGCAGCCTGTTATCCAAACTTATCGCTAAGGATGTCAGCTCCGCTAGCGTCCCAGGGATATCCCGTCCAGCCAGTTCATCCCTCAGATCACTATTGAGGCTGCGGAGGAACAGGCCACAGAGGGAGCGTTCCTCCCAGCCCAATTCCTCCGCCGCTACCCGGAAGTCGACCGAGTAGTCCGCTGCCGACCGGCCTCCCTGCTGGAGAGCGAGGAGCCGATCGACCTGGACCGTCTCGGTTTGAGAATGGTCAAAGACCTCCAGAAAGCGCCTCACGAACTGGTCATAGGTGAGGGTGGCATAACTGGGCCTCGCCATTACGGCGTAGGTCCAAGTTAACGCACGCCCCTCCAGAAGATTCCCTATGTAACCAATCCGACTGTGATCCGAGGGAAAATCTCCGGGCACACGATGGAACACGGACTCACACTGCATAATGAACCCCCGCGCTCCGCCGAGCTTACCGCTAAAGCGGGCGGGGGTCGGAATCGGTGTGAGCCGAACCGGTGCCACCGGAGCCGGCTGGACGGCCGCTGGAACAGCAGGAGCCGCGCCACCCTGACGAGCCGGGGGGAACGGCTGTTGAGGATCCAAGCGGCCCAACCGGTTAGTTAAATTCAATAATTGATTAAAGATCACCTGTTGTTGATAAGCTATTTGATCCACTCTAGCCTCGAGAGTGGAAAACCGGTGTGCGAGCCCGCCGTCCGCCGAGCCGCTCTGCTGAAGCCGTACTGACATAACGCACGGCTCAGGAGACGCACACACACAGGCTTAGAGTAGTTCAAAGAGTTTATTAACAGCAGGAGTGAATGAGTGCGTGTCAGCGGGATGTAAATGTGTTGGTGATGGTGTCTGCTCCAGGCACAGAGGCAGGTGACCGTACAGCCGAGCAACCCTATGGAGAGAGCACAGGGAGAGGGTGACGGGCATACACCAACACAGGAGGGATTTATGGCGAGAGAAGGACTTACTTGGTGGGTCAGGACAGCAGCGAGGATTGGGCAATGGAGTGGAGATGTCCGCCGCTGGGGAATCCACCTGTGCACAGGGGAGAAGACTGAAGAAAAGAGGTAAGCGATCTTCTTACCAAAATGGTGACGCTGAAGGGAAGTATGCTCACAACGGTGAGGGACGAAGTCTGACGGCTTCAGGCCGAGCCTCCGGGCGAGACGGCCTTTATCCCTCGCCGCTGATGATTGTCAGGTGCGTGAGCAGGTGGCGCCGCTGATGAATGGCGCGGCGTGACACCATCTGTCATTACATGGGGAATGTACGATTGATACTCGGAAAGACAGATGAACTAGCAGCTATCTCCCGCTACGATAGCATATACCGGGAGTGTAGTCTGATGCTATTCTCAGAGACGTGGCTAACAGGACTAGCAGCAGATGCTAACATTGAACTGTAGGTTTTCCACACAATACGGGCAGACCGAACATCAGACAGTGGAAAGGCACGGGGCGGTGGGGTGATGATGTACGTCAATAACAACTGGTGCAGACCGGGACATATCACGGTTAAGGAACAGCACTGCAGCAAAGACATTGAGTTGCTAGCTGTTAGCATGCGGCCTACCTATCTCCCGAGGGAATACTCACACGTGATCTGCATTGTTATTTATGCAAATCCGACGGCGAACGCTGGGACAGTGCGTGACGTTATCCACTCAGTAACTGGCAGGCTGCAGACAGAACACCCAGATGCTCTTCTCATCTCAGGCGATTTTAACCATATTTCACTGTCTCCCATTCTGCCCAGGTTCGCCCAGTATGTCACATGCCACACTAGAGACAATAAAACACTGGACTTACTCTACGCAAACACTAAGGAGGCGTACACCTCATCACAACTCCCCCCACTCGGGAGATCTGATCACAACTTGGTTCATCTCCTGCCGGTGTACAAACCCCTAGTGCACAGACAACCTCCGGTCATGTGCACAGTGAAGTTATGGTCTGAGGAGGCAATGGACGCTCTAAAGGACTGCTTTGAAACCACTGCCTGGGAGCAGCTCTGCGATCCACATGGTGAGGACATCGATGGCCTCACTTACACCATCACGGACTACATCAGCTTCTGTGTGGACAACACCGTACCCACCAAGACCATATGGTGTTGCTCGAACAACAAACCCTGGATCAACCCTGAGATAAAAACACTTCTGAGAGAGAAGAAGAGGATCTTCAGGTCGGGGAACAGGGAGATGCTGAAGTCCGTACAGAGGGAGCTGAGGAGGAAGATCAGAGAAGGCAAGGACAGCTTCAGGAAAAGATGGAGGAAAAGCTGCAACAGAGCAACATCGGTGGGGTCTGGAGAAACCTTAAAACCATCTCTGGGCTCCAGAATACCTCCTTCCAGGCCATGGGGGGCAGGGAGTGGGCGAACAATCTGAACCTGTTTTTTAATAGGTTTGACCAACCACCCTCCCCCCCGACTGCACAACAACCACTGCTGCCTCTAAAGACATCGAGTCCTGCTGCCCACACCCCACTCCACCAACACCCCCCCACTCCCAACACACAGCCCCCCAACATGACCCTCACTAAGACCCAGGTGAGGACGGAGCTGAGAAAGCTCAAGGCGAGGAAGGCGACGGGACCGGACGGCATCAGCGCAAAGCTCCTCAAGTCCTGTGCAGATCAGCTGTGTGGGATTGTGGAGCTCATCTTCAACCTAAGCCTGAAGCTGGGGAGGGTACCATAGTTGTGGAAAACATCTTGTGTGGTACCTGTACAAAAGACCTCCCGCCCCAAAGACCTGAACAGCTACAGACCAGTGGCCCTGACGTCCCACATGATGAAGACCCTGGAGAGACTGCTCCTTGCTCACCTCTGCCCCCTGGTGGGACCAGCGATGGATCCACTCCAGTTCGCCTACCAGCATGGCATTGGGGTGGAGGATGCAGTGATCTTCCTCCTTCACCGTTCTCTGTCCCACCTGGAGAAGCCAAGGAATGCGGTGAGGATCATGTTCTTTGACTTCTCCAGTGTTTTCAACACCATCCAACCAATGATCCTGAAGGGCAAGCTGCTGTGTGCAGGGGTAGACCAGCACCTGTCATCATGGATCCTGGACTACCTCACTAGCCGGCCACAGTTTGTGAGAACCCGGGACTGTGTGTCCGACACGATCATCGGTAGCACGGGGGCCCCCCAGGGAACAGTTTTGGCTCCCTTCCTGTTCACCCTTTATACTGCGGACTTCTCACACAACACAACACACTGCCATCTACAGAAGTTCTCTGATGACTCTGCGATCGTTGACCTCATCTCCTCACTGACGCACTCTACAAGAAGGGACAGCGCAGGCTGTTACTACTGAGGAGACTCAGGTCTTTTGGTGTACAAGGGGCGCTGCTGAAGACATTCTATGACACGGTGGTGGCATCAGCCATCACTTTTGGAGTGGTCTGCTGGGGCAGTGGCATTACCGCAGCCGATAGGAAGAGACTGAACAAACTGATCAAGAAAGCTAGCTCTGTCCTGGGGCAGCACCTTGACCCGGTGGAGGAGATAGGAGAGAGAAGGACGGCGGCTAAACTGTCATCTCTGCTGGAGTCCGAGTTCCACCCTATGCAGGACATACTGAATGCACTGAGGAGCTAATTTAGCAGCAGACTACATCATCCTAGGTGCACAACCGAGAGGTTTCACAGGTCCTTCCTACCAACGGCTGTCAGACTGTACAACCTAAGCAGGGCTGCTCGCAGAGATAGCAAAAAGACGTGACAACCTAATAGTTTTGAATGCAAAAGACGCAATAGACTTATACAATGGTCCCCTCCGGCATACAACTAGGAAAATACCGGTCGCTATGGAGGGTGAGAATATGTATGGGTACATAATTATACCATGTAGGATAACTAAGTAGACGGTTGTGCCGTTTCATCCCATCTAGCAACAATGCTCTGCACTGCGTGTGTTTATATATTTACATATTTATTCCATCTAGCTACAATGCGCCGCACTGTGTTTTTATATATCTTCATATTATTCCATCTAGCTACAATGCTCCGCACTGTGTGTGTTCATATATTTACATATTTATTCCATCTAGCTACAATGCTCCGCACTGTGTCTACACACACACACACACACACACACACATATACGTATATATATATATATATATATATATATATACAGTATATGTACATATGTATACTTGCTGCTCTTGTTTCTTTTTTTTTTTTCTCTTGCCTTCTGAGTGTCGCTATCCCTGTGCTGTTGCAATCCTGGAATTTCCCCATTGTGGGACTAATAAAGGCTTATCTTATCTTATCTTATCTTATCTTATCTTATCTTATCTTATACTGCGGACTTCTCACACAACACAATACATTGCCATCTACAGAAGTTCTCTGACGACTCTGCGATCGTCGGCCTCATCTCCAATGGAGATGAAGCTGAGTACAGAGGACTTATCCAGGACTTCATGGACTGGTGCCATAGGAACTGCCTCCAGATCAACGCAAGGAACACTAAGGAGCTGGTGGTGGACTGCCGCAGGCAAGGACAACCCCTCACAGCACCAATAAACTTACAGGGAACAGACATCGAGATGGTGACATCCTACAAGTACCTGGGTGTTCATCTGAACAATAAACTAGACTGGTCACACAATACCAACGCACTCTACAAGAAGGGACAGTGCAGGCTGTTACTACAGAGGAGACTCAGGTCTTTTGGTGTACAAGGGGCGCTGCTGAAGACATTCTACGACACGGTGGTGGCATCAGCCATCACTTTTGGAGTGGTCTGCTGGGGCAGTGGCATTACAGCAGTCGATAGGAAGAGACTGAACAAACTGATCAAGAAAGCTAGCTCTGTCCTGGGGAAGCGCCCTGACCCAGTGGAGGAGATAGGAGAGAGAAGGATGGTGGCTAAACTGTCATCTCTGCTGGAGTCCGAGTCCCACCCTATGCAGGACATACTGAATGCACTGAGGAGCTCATTTAGCAGCAGACTACATCATCCTAGGTGCGCAACCGAGAGGTTTCGCAGGTCCTTCCTACCTACGGCAGTCAGACTGTATAACCTAAGTAGGGCTGCTCGCAGAGATAGCAAAAAAAACGAGACGACCTAATAGTATTGAATGCAAAAGACACAATAGACTTACACAATGGTCCCCTCCAGTATATACAACTAGAACAGTATCGGTCGCTACGGCGGGTGACAATATGTATGGATACATATTCATACTACAGTGGAGTAAAAAAGTATTTAGTCAGCTACCAATTGTGCACGTTCTCCCACTTAAAAGATGAGAGAGGTCTCCAATTTTCATCATAGGTATACCTCAACTATGAGAGACAAAATGAGAAAAACAAAATCCAGAAAATCACATTGAAGGATTTTTAATGAATTGGTAAATTCCTCAGTAAAACAAGTATTTGGTCAGTAACAAAAGTTCATCTCAATACTTTGTTATATACCCTTTGTTGGCAATGACAGAGGTCAAACGTTTTCTTTAAGTCTTCACAAGGTTTTCACACAGTGTTGCTGGTATTTTGGCCCATTCCTCCATGCAGATCTCCTCTAGAGCAGTGATGTTTTGGGGCCGTCGCTGGGCAACACGGACTTTCAACTCCCTCCAAAGATTTTCTATGGGGTTGAGATCTGGAGACTGGCTAGGCCACTCCAGGACCTTGAAATGCTTCTTACGAAGCCACTCCTTTGTTGCCCGAGCGGTATGTTTGGGATCATTGTCATGCTGAAAGACCCAGCCACGTTTCATCTTCAATGCCCTTGCTGATGGAAGGAGGTTTTCACTCAAAATCTCACGATACATGGCCCCATTCATTCTTTCCTTTACACGGATCAGTCGTCCTGGTCCCTTTGCAGAAAAACAGCCCCAAAGCACGATGTTTCCACCCCCATGCTTCACAGTAGGTATGGTGTTCTTTCTCCTCCAAACACGACAAGTTGAGTTTTTACCAAAAAGTACTATTTTGGTTTCATCTGACTATATGACATTCTCCCAATCCTCTTCTGGATCATCCAAATGCTGGACATGGACATGTACTGGCTTAAGCAGGGGGACACGTCTGGCACTGCAGGATCTGAGTCCCTGACGGCGTAGTGTGTTACTGATGGTAGCCTTTGTTACTTTGGTCCCAGCTCTCTGCAGGTCATTCACTAGGTCCCCCCGTGTGGTTGTGGGATTTTTGCTCACTGTTCTCATGATAATTTTGACCCCACGGGGTGAGATCTTGCATGGAGCCCCAGATCGCGGGAGATTATTAGTGGTCTTGTATGTCTTCTATTTTCTAATAATTGCTCCCACAGTTGATTTCTTCACACCAAGCTTCTTACCTATTGCAGATTCAGTCTTCCCAGCCCGGTGCAGGTCTACAATTTTGTTTCTGGTGTCCTTTGACAGCTCTTTGGTCTTGGCCATAGTGGAGATTGGAGTCTGACTGTTTGAGGTTGTGGACAGGTGTCTTTTATACTGATAATGAGTTCAAACAGGTGCCATTAATTCAGGTAACGAGTGGAGGACAGAGTAGCCTCTTAAAGAAGAAGTTACAGGTCTGTGAGAGCCAGAAATCTTGCTTGTTTGTAGGTGACCAAATACTTATTTTACCGAGGAATTTACCAATTAATTCATTAAAAATCCTTCAATGTGATTTTCTGGATTTTTTTTTTCTCATTTTGTCTCTCATAGTTGAGGTATACCTATGATGAAAATTGGAGACCTCTCTCATCTTTTAAGTGGGAGAACTTGCACAATTGGTGGCTGACTAAATACTTTTTTGCCCCACTGTATGTAGGATAACTAAGTAGACGGTTATGCTGTTTAGTCCATCTTGCTACAATGCTCCGTGTAGGAAAAACTCAATTTTGAACAACCTCTAGGAAACCTCAGAAAACATTCTTGATTAGATGCTGATGGCTAATATAAACATTTCTAATAAATGTATCTAAAAGACTGTAATTTAAATGTCGATGGTAAATATGAGCATTTATAGGAAATGTAACTAAAGGACTGTAATTTGGACTGTTTTAATTTAAACTGTTTGTCAGTAAAAGCAGTAGCGCTTTTGCGCCACAGGTGGCGCTCGGTAGTGATGAGACGCTGTTAAGTGTTAGAGTGCGAGAGAAGAAGAGTAGACAATGTTCTAGAGTGTGAAGGAAAAATGGTGAAGAGTGATGTGGCCATTATCGAGTGATGTCCCGTGTCAGAGTGCCGTGCCGGGTGTTGCGAAAGAAAGTCAATAAACCGCTGAAAAGTCCACCACTTGGCCTCTTCTTCGCCCTCCGGGTGTAACAAAATTTGGTAGCAGAGGATGGTTCAGTCGTGCCTAAGACGGTGAGTGAGCAAATAAAAAAAAAGAGAGAGCAGAAACGATGGAATTGGAGCAGCTACAAGATAAGCTAAGCGAGGCCTTGGCGCCATTACAGGCCGAACAGCTAAACGAGGTCTGTTTGTTTGCAAAGATAAACCCAGCCAAGCCGTCTAAAAAGTACACGCTGGTACGACTGTTAAACGAGGAGGTGGAAAAGACCATTGAAAGCGAAGAGGAGGATGTAGCCCGTGCGTTTTGGCTAAAGCTAATTGTATGTGCTTCTGAAGCTAAGCAAGGCAAATCGTCGACGCAGGCGGCGGCAGCGGCCGGCACGAGCCGGGGGGCAGAGGCACTTGCAAGTTTACAAAGCCAATATGCCACTCTGCATGAAAGTTTCCTTGATTCAACTAAAAGGGTTGAAGAGGAAATAGCAAGGCTGACCGATAACGCGGCCACTCAGCCACAGAGTCGCCATTTTCTGACACAGCCCGCATTCCCCGCAGCGCCCCTACTACCAGAAGTGACCATTAAACGAGAGTTTAGGATAAATGGTCAGATAGGAGAGAGGGGCCAAAGTGACAAGTTGTCTTATTCCAACCTCATTCACCAGATTGAGATGGGCCTAAAGAAAAATCACAGTGAGGCTGAGATAATCGAGGCTGTTGTCAGAGCAGTGAGTCCCGGATTGAGTTTGCGTGATATGCTGGAGATTAAGTCAGATCTCACCCTGCCATAGCTGCGCATCATTCTGTGAGGACATTATAAGATAAGATAAGATAAGATAAGCCTTTATTAGTCCCACAACGGGGAAATTCCAGGATTGCAACAGCACAGGGATAGCAACACTCAGAGCAACAATCAGAAGGCAAGAAAAAAACAAGCAAGCAAGAGCGGCTAATATACATATGTACATATTACTATAAAATAAATATATACACACACACACACAGACACACAGTGCAGAGCATTGTAGCTGGATGGAATAAATATATGAGTATATGAACACACAGTGCAGAGCATTGTAGCTAGATGGAATAAATATGTAAATATATAAACACCCACAGTACGGAGCATTGCAGCTAGGTGGAATAAATATGCAAGTATATAAACACACACAGTGCGGAGCAATGTAGCTAGATGGAATAATATGTAGATATATAAAAACACAGTGCGGAGCATTGTAGCTAGATGGAATAAATATGTACATATATAAACACACACAGTGCAGAGCATTGTTGCTAGATGGGATGAAACAGCATTACCGTCTACTTAGTTATCCTACATGGTATGATTATGTGCCCATACATATTCTCACCCTCCATAGCGACCGGTATGTTCCTAGTTGTATGCCGGAGGGGACCATTGTGTAAGTCTATTGCATCTTTTGCATTCAAAAAACTATTAGTTTGTTACGTCTTTTTGCTATCTCTGCGAGCAGCCCTGCTTAGGTTGTACAGTCTGACAGCCATTATAAAGAGGATAGTTCGACTGACTTGTACCATCTCCTGATAAACCTCACACAAGACAGTAACGAGTCACCTCAGAACTTCCTGTTTCGTGCCATTGAGCTAAAGGAAAGACTTTTGGCAGCATCCAGAGAGCCTGGCACGGAAGAGCGGTATAGTTCTGATCTTATTCAGAGGAAGTTTCTGAGGGCGGTGGAAACGGGACTGATTAGTGCTGACGTGAAGTACCAACTGAAGCGCTATCTGGAGGATCCTGCCGTCACTGACGAGTTTCTGATTTCTAAGACGAATACAGCAGCCAGTCTTGAATGGGAACGACACCAAAAATTCAAGAGGCACACGAAAGAACCCAAAGTTCGAGAATGCCGAGTGGAAAACCTGATGGGTCAGTATGCAACCGTGGAAGGAGTGGATGGCCAAGAGCGCCCTCCACCATCGACAAAAGGTAAAATCCTTAAATCCCAAAGCACAGCGACCCGCACAGAATCTGAGCTCCTGGACATAGTCACGCAGCTGAAGAGTGACATGGAGGAGATCAAGAAGGCCATGCGTGAGTCTCCCAGAGCACCTCATGCTCAAAGAGCCAGGAGGACACGTGGCTGCAGGAGCTTTCAGTCCACCAGCAATGGCGATCAGTGTGACCACTGCTTCAGATGTGGATTCAGCGGCCACATGTCAAGGGAATGTTGGATAGGGAGGAGACCTGGAAAAAGGACAGGGCAAGTAGACACGGCGGCCAATACTGTCGCAACCACATCAGAACAAGCTAACACACAAGAACTGTATGAGCTAGTTACTGACAGTATTCGGAGGTTGGAAGCAAGGCTGGTAGCTAAAGCAGAGGCACCTCCTGAAGAAACAGTCCGTGTTAATCTACTGTCCCCTAATCACCAATTACAGTTGCTCAGTTTGGTTGGAAAAAAATATGTCATAACCTGCTTCCTCGATGATAAGGAGACAGAAGCGTTGTGGGACACAGGGTCACAGGTCTGCTTAATGAATGACGCCTGGAGAGAGGAGCACCTGCCACACACCACCGTCAGAGACTTAGCCGAGTTGGTGGGTCCAAGTATTCTGAATGGGAGGGCAGTGAACCAGACACGATTCCATTCTCAGGGTGGGTCGAAGTCACTTTTAAGCTGCCGACAGATAGTCACCCACCGGTGGAACTCTTAGTTCCTGTGCTAGTGGTGAAGGAGGATGGAGTGGCAGAGCAGCCAATCATTGGGTTCATCGTGATTGACCATGTCCTGAAGGTGGGCATTAAACCCCCTTGTGCCATCAGTGAAGCTGTTAGAGCAGCCTTCTCCTTTGATTGTAAAAAAACAGAGGTATTTTTGAAGGTGATGCAAAGTGAGGAGGATAGGCTGGGGGAAGGAATGGTAAAAGTTGGCAGTGAGTTGGTCACCATCCCTGCTGGCCAAACCAAAGCAGTTAAAGGTTTTGTCAGGGCAGGCTCACTTCCAGACACACAAGACATCTTGTTTGAGCCGAGTCAGTACACCCAATTACCGGAGGGTTTGCAGATGCAAAGTGGGTTGGTGCAGTTATGGAAAGGGAGGCGATCTATGTTCAAAATACCTATAACAAACAGTACTTCCTGTGATATCCAGCTGCCCGCTAAGACCATTTTGGGACAAACACAGAGAGTTAAAACTGCTTACCCTGAAACTTGGTTCAGCCTGGGCCAGTATGAAAACTATTGCAGGCCTTCAGAGCACAAAGCGCAGTAATCGTGTGTTTATAGATGGTTTTAATTCAGACACAGAGCTGGCTAATGCTCTTAATTGTTTTTATGGTCGTTTTGACTCCTTTGATTTTAGCACAGAAACCCAAGATTTGAAACAGAAACTCAAAGACAATCAGCACTTTAATATTGAGGTGCAGGATGTTAAAAGGGAGTTCTGCGCTGTAAAAGTGAACAAAAGTCAGGGCCCTGATAATATATGTGGGTGTGTGGCGGTTCGTTTTAACCCCACAACAGACTAAGGACACTCAGCCCTCTTTTCTCTGTTTTCCTGCTGCACTACTGAGATGCAATGTGCCATTCATGTATTTGTGATGCAAACATGCATGTGTTGTGATGTAATGCGCCATTCTGTATAGTGTGCATATGGCTTGTCCTTACTGTGCTTTTTCTGAACATCTTACATATGTAGATGTGCTTTGGTGTATTAATGTCTACAGGTAGACGAGTTTCTTCTGTCTCACCCCTGGATGTTAATTATTGCCTTTCATCCATTGTACTCATGCGTCCTGTCCTTACTGTGACCTAGAGACTCAGATCAATATGTAGATGTGCCTGTTAGCCTCTTTGTCTTGCACCTAGAGCGAGGTCTAGCTAATCTGCCCATTGTGATGTATGTCTTACAAATGCAAATACCTCCTGCCTGTTCTGTTATACCTTTGATCATTCTAACTGTGGGGTATGTCTCTTTCATGTATTGTTATGGTCAAGTATTTAAGGCGCAACTCTGTAACGCAATCTCTCTCTCTCAACCTCTGCTGTAGGACACACACGTGTCCGCCTCTCCTCTCCTTCTCTGAGAGCCGTGAGCTCGCTCCCGGCGCGCACGCACGGCGCCGGGAGAGGAGCTTTGTGACGGCGGTATGATTTAATAAAACCTGCTTAAAACCACAGCATCGCTGCTTATTTTTGCATGCCGCCGCACTGGTGACCCCGAAGACGCACACGCTTTGTGCGACGCAGCCTTCTGGTCTGGACATCCACGCTGAACCGGCCGAGGGACACAAGACGTCTCCTCCCTCTCGCCGCCCCAACGCACCATGACCTGAAGGCAGAAAAGAATACGCTGCCAGTGAACGCTTCACTGGTGACCCCGCCTGAAAGCACACGCTTTGTGCAAAGCAACTTCTGGTCTGGACCGCGACACTGGTGGCCGTTTCACGCTTCACGGTGAGATCTGCACGCCTGAGATCTGCACATCCACGCTGGACCGGCCGCTCTCACTGAGAGCGCACGCACCTCGTCCTCTCTCCACGACGGCAACCTCCAGGGCCGACGGAGAGCGCAGCGCGTGGAACTGAACGCACCATGGCCGCACGAGCGACAACGATCGTCTCCTCCCTCTCACCGCTCCAACGCAGCTGCACGAGCCCGGGGCACAAAGATCGTCTATTGCCTCGCACCGCTCCAACGCGTCTCCACGAGCCCGAGGGACAGAGATCGTCTATTTCCACACACCGCTCCAACGCACCACGACCGAACGACGCAACAGCTCAACCTGGATTTTATCGGCGCCGTCTGCGCCGATTTCCACCAAGTTTCTGCACCCTGACTCGCCACTCCAGCGGCCCACCCACGCCACGGAACCCCCGCGCACGCTCGGGGAGTTACAAGGACGGCGCACCACGCACGGGACAAGTAACTGCTCCACAGACTGCCTTCCTCCTTCGCCGCTGCCTTTCAGGGCTGCTCGCTCACCTGAGGCATGCATGCAGCATACTGGAAGGATTTGTTAACAGTCTCAGCCACGCCAGAGACCGCCATCGTCCTCCGCCGCTGCTCACAGAACCTTCAGGGCTGCTCGTTCACCTGAAGCAAGCACGCAGCTCGCCACTGGATTTTTTAATGGTCTTAACCACGGCACAAAGGGATTTCAGCCGTCAGCTGCTCCCGGGGGTTTTGGGGTTGCTTCGGCACCTGAAGCCAACAGTCCCTCTGCTTTGTTTACTTTTTTTTTTCTCTTGCAGCCGCTCCTGCTTTTCTTCATGGCCACGAGAGGAGTCAGAGACTAGTTTTTCTTCTTGTGATCTCCGCACGTGCAACGGGACAACCCCTCGACGTCACGGAGCAGCAAGCAATTTTTGCGCGGCTCAGGACGATTTCACAGCTCCTGCCGGCACTTACCACCCCTCCCCTCCCTCCCCCTCCGCCTGCAGCGAGCTTCTCCCACAGCTCGCTCACACAGATGGATTATCGAGGTCGCGGCCCCCTGCCGCGTCCTCTGGGGGGGAGCGTGTGTGGCGGTTCGTTTTAACCCCACAACAGACTAAGGACACTCAGCCCTCTTTTCTCTGTTTTCCTGCTGCACTACTGAGATGCAATGTGCCATTCATGTATTTGTGATGCAAACATGCATGTGTTGTGATGTAATGCGCCATTCTGTATAGTGTGCATATGGCTTGTCCTTACTGTGCTTTTTCTGAACATCTTACATATGTAGATGTGCTTTGGTGTATTAATGTCTACAGGTAGACGAGTTTCTTCTGTCTCACCCCTGGATGTTAATTATTGCCTTTCATCCATTGTACTCATGCGTCCTGTCCTTACTGTGACCTAGAGACTCAGATCAATATGTAGATGTGCCTGTTAGCCTCTTTGTCTTGCACCTAGAGCGAGGTCTAGCTAATCTGCCCATTGTGATGTATGTCTTACAAATGCAAATACCTCCTGCCTGTTCTGTTATACCTTTGATCGTTCTAACTGTGGGGTATGTCTCTTTCATGTATTGTTATGGTCAAGTATTTAAGGCGCAACTCTGTAACACAATCTCTCTCTCTCAACCTCTGCTGTAGGACACACACGTGTCCGCCTCTCCTCTGCTTCTCTGAGAGCTGTGAGCTCGCTCCCGGCGCGCACGCACGGTGCCGGGAGAGGAGCTTTGTGACGGCGGTATGATTTAATAAAACCTGCTTAAAACCACAGCATCGCTGCTTATTTTTGCATGCCGCCGCAGGTGCTTGGTAAAGTCCTGTGCACATGAACTGAGTCCTATATTTCATTACATTTTCAATAAGTCCTTACAGACACAACATGTGCCTAAGATCTGGAAAGAAGCCGTGGTTGTTCCCGTTCCAAAATCCAGCTGTCCTAAAACGGTAAACGACTTTAGACCAGTTGCTTTGACTTCAATTTTAATGAAAATTTTTGAAAAACTGGTCAGATGTGAGGTCCTAAAGCAGACTGAGCATGCATTGGATCCTTTGCAGTTTGCCTATAGGCCTCACAGAGGAGTGGAGGATGCCACTGTCACTCTGTTTAGCGTGCTTTTTAAACATCTGGATTTTAATGGGACACACGCCAGACTTTTATTTGTGGACTTTTCCTCCGCCTTTAATACAATCCAACCTCATATATTAGTTGAAAGGCTCCTGCAACAATTTGATTTGAGCAATAATCTGGTGGGTTGGATTCTGGATTTCTTAACCAACAGGACGCAGAGAGTAAGGGTCAATGGTACATTGTCTGACCTAAAGTGCTCTTCTACTGGCTCTCCTCAGGGGTGTGTGTTGTCACCACTACTTTTCATTCTGTACACAAACATGTGTCACAGCAGACATGACAAGAGACACATTATAAAGTATGCTGATGACTCAGTTATTGTCAGTTTCCTCCAGGATGGTGAGAGTGGCCACGGCCCAGTAGTTGATGATTTTGTTCACTGGTGTGAGGATTCCTACCTGCAGCTGAATATGACAAAAACTAAAGACATGATTATTGACTTTAGGAGGAAAAATCCCAGGCACAAAGTCACCGTACAAAAAAGCCAGACCACCGAATGTGTACAATCCTACAAATATCTTGGGACGATTATTGATAGTAATTTAAACTTTGAAGAGAACTGTGAAAGGGTGTGCAAAAAGGGTCAGCAACATTTGCATTGCTTGAGAAAACTTGCACGCTTCCAAATTGACCGAACCATAATGACAATGAAACACAGGCAATGTCCCAACATCCATATATTTAAATCAACATATAAAGAAATGATTTTTGAGCAGTATGAGAATGAAGGGCAGTGATGTTACATTGTGTCTTTAGTGAGGGAAGGTTGTTGTGTGTTATGGTGATTGTGAAGGTGATGGTGTTGTTTGTGTTTGCATTGAACATGCCAGAATTGTATGTTTATTGTTGTTGTAATATTGTTGGATATGGACTGTCATTGTTGTGTCATTTTTGTTGTATAATTTGACTATGGGTGTATTACGGTGAATGTGGTTGTGGGATAATGATGATTATGAGTAATACTGTAATTTGTTTGGTGTGGAGAAGGGGTGGGACTGTATAAGCGTTGGCTTCTTCCCACTCCTTTTGAACATTTTATTTTTGGTTTGTTTTTTTGTTGTGTTTTGAACTCTCTTTTTTTCTTTCTTTAACAATGTTCAAATAAAAAAATCAATCAAATCAATCAATGTTTTATCGGGCTTTTATTGAATCTGTTTTATCCTTTTCTTTAGTGTCATGGTTTGGTCAGATAAAACTGAAACAGAGGAAATCCTTGGATCAGGTAGTTAGATGGTCCAGTCATTTGCTTGGGGAGCCACAGCTGAGCCTGACATCCCTGTACACCAGACAAGTACAGAGGATGGCTACCTCCATTTTAAATGATGACTCCCACCCTTTGCACTGCAACTTTCAGCTTCTTCCCTCAAGACGGAGGTTTGCTGTCCTAAAAAGTAGAACCCAGCGCTACAAAAACAGCTTTGTTCCTGCTGCTGTCAAAGAGTTGAACAAGCTGTAACAATATATTGCACATAATTTAGGTGCCTATTTATTAACTCCATTTTATATTTACTTATTTTTGTAGGATGTTACTTGGGTTCTAAATATTTTATTGGGTTTTAGACCTTTGAGTTTTTAACCTCTTTGACTAGTTTTTAACTTTTAATATGACCCTTCTCTCTTACCTCTGGTTTTTCTCCCATCTCTTTGTCTTTTTATACCCTGATTGATGGAGCCTTGAGTATTTTTATCATGTTTATAGTCAGCTTCATATGTGCCTGTGTTTGTGTCTATGTTGAATGTAATTTGTGGCTTGTAAATATGGATGTCACCAAACTGCAAAACAAATCTACCTACGGGTACAAATAAAGTAACCTGAACCTGAACCTGAACCTTACCCGGCAGACATTAGACCCACTGCTGTAAACCAAGTGACAGCAGACCTGATGACGAGTGAAACCAGAAGGAAGAAAGAGACCGAAATGAACTGTGCCATCAAAGAGATTATGGACATATGGGACCCCCCAGTCCCCCTTGATCATCTCTCTCCCACACAACAAGAGCAAGTAAAACAGCTACTATGGGAGGAACGACAAGCGTTTTACTGTGATGAGTATGATGTAGGGACAATTCCCTCTTTACAGTTGAAAATCCAACTCAAGGATCCCACTCCTGTCAAAAAGACTTATATCTCTGTTCCCAGACCACTTCATAAAGAAGTAAAGGAGTATTTAGAAGACCTGCTTGACAGGGGCTGGATCACCAAATCTAAGTCATCGTATTCCAGTCCAATCGTCTTTGTGCGAAAGAAAGATGGAAGCCTGCGTTTGTGCTGTGACTTTAGAGAGCTGAACAAGAAGTCTATCCCTGACAGACACCCAATTCCCCGCATACAAGATATGCTAAACAGTCTAAATGGGAGTGCGTGGTCTTCGGTCCTCGACCAAGGGAAGGCGTATCACCAGGGTTTCCTGGAAGAGTCGAGTAGGCCCCTCACTGCATTTATCACTCCCTGGGGTTTGTTCGAGTGGGTAAGAATTCCATTTGGTTTGTCCTCAGCACCAGCAGCATTCCAAAGATCTATGGAGGAGTGTTTGTGGGGGTTGAGGGATGATATTTGTCTGCCTTACCTCGATGATAACCTTGTTCATTCACAGACTTTTGAAGACCACTTGCGAGACCTGAGAAGCATCCTGCACCGCTATCAGAGCCATGGGGTGAAGTTGACTCCCCGGAAATGTGAGTTATTCAAGCAGCAGGTACGTTTCCTTGGTAAAATGGTAACAAAACAGGGCTACACTATGGACCCTGCGGACATTGCCCCGGTGCAGAACCTCAAACAGCAGCAACCTTCCACTGTTGGAGAACTAAGGAAATTGCTAGGCTTTATTTCATATTACCGCAGCTATATTCCAAACTTCTCCCGTATAGCAAAGCCTCTTTACGACCTTCTTGCTAACGACCACACAGATAAAGCAAAGAAAAACTCGAAAACACATGTCAAAAAGAAAGACAGTGGCCAGTTGCCCTCATCCCATGCAATCAAATGGCGCCCTGAGCATCATGCAGTGCTCTGTCAACTTCAACTTCAATTCAATTCAACTTTATTTATATAGCGCCATTTCACAACAACAGTCATCTCATAGCACTATCAACTGTAGGGGGAACCCCCACAGTTGCAGAAAGACCCCAGCAATCAGGTGATCCCCTGTGAGCAAGCACTTGGCGACGGTGGAGAGGAAAAACTCCCTTTTAACAGGAAGAAACCTCCAGCAGAACCAGGCTCAGGGAGGGGCAGTCATCTGCTGCGACTGGCTGGGGGGTGAGGGGATAGAGAAGAAGAAAAGAACAGACATGTAGAGAGCAAACAGCATGATGGGGACTCAATCTATGGGAGAGAACAAACAAATGTTAATGACCAGCAAAAAAAATATTTCATAGAGAGTGAGGAAAGGAGTGAGGCCCAGTGCATTACTGGAGGTCCCCCTGCTGACTAAACCTATTAGCAGCATAACTAAGGGAGGGTTCAGAAACACATGATCCCTGCCTAATTGTAGGCTATATCAAAAAGGTAGGTTTTAGCCCTATTCTTAAAAACAGAGATCGAGTCTGACTCCCGAATCCAGATTGGCAGCTGATTCCACAGGAGAGGAGCTTGAAAACTGAAGGCTCTGCCTCCCATTGTACTTTCGGAGATTCTAGGTATTACAAGTAATCCTGCATTTTGGGAGCGTAGTGCTCTGTTAGGATAATACGGTAGTATCAGATCTTTTAAATAAAAAGGAGCCTGATTGTTTAGAGCTTTGTAAGTAAGAAGAAGGATTTTAAACTTAATTCTAAACTCTATGGGAAGCCAATGAAGGGAGGCAAGAACCGGAGAGATATGATCTCTCTTTCTAGTACCTGTTAAAACTCTTGCTGCAGCATTTTGGATCAGCTGAAGACTTTTTAAAGATGTTTTAGGACAGCCTGATAATAAAGAATTACAATAATCTAATCTCGAGCTAACAAAAGCGTGGATCAGCTTCTCAGCATCACTCTGAGACAAGATGCTCCTAATCTTGGCAATATTACGCAAATGATAGAAGGCAGTCTTAGAAACAAATTTAATATGTGAACTGAAGGACAAATCTTGATCAAAAATAACTCCAAGGTTCCTCACAGAGCTATTAAGAGAAAGAGTAACTGCATCCAAACTGAAAGTTTGATTTGGAAAGGAATTTCTAAGGTTTTTTGGACCAACAAGAATGACTTCAGTCTTATCTGAATTTAATAGCAGGAAATTACAAGTCATCCAAGCTTTGATTTCCTTAAGACAGGCTTCTAACTTGGCTAATTGATTACTATCATCTGGCTTCATTGACAGGTATAATTGTGTGCCATCTGCATAACAATGAAAATGTATACAGTGCTTTCTAATAATGTTGCCTAACGGAAGCATATATAAACTAAAAAGAGTAGGGCCTAGCACAGATCCCTGTGGAACTCCATGACTAAGCTTTGAGCTGAAAGAAAACTCATTATTTACATGAACAAACTGGAACCAATCAGATAAATAAGATCTAAACCACTGCAACGAAGTTCCATTAAGTCCAACATAGTGTTCTAATCTATCAAGTAGAATATTATGATCAATAGTATCAAAAGCTGCACTAAGGTCTAAAAGGACAAGTACAGAAACTAGTCCATTATCAGATGCAATGAGGAGGTCGTTAGTGACCTTTGCTAAGGCTGTTTCAGTACTATGATGGATTCTAAACCCAGATTGAAACTCTTCAAATAAACCATTTCCCTGCAGGTGGTCAAAAAATTGCGTAGCAACAACTCTTTCTAAGATTTTTGAAATGAAAGGGAGATTAGAGATTGGTCTATAGTTAGCTAAAGCTCCTGGATCTAGCGTTGGCTTTTTGAGTAAGGGTTTAATTACAGCCGTTTTAAAAGCCTGCGGTACATGGCCTAAAGTTAATGAAGAATTGATTATATGAAGAATAAAGCTACCAATAAGTGGGAAGACTTCTTTAAATAACCTGGTAGGAATAGGGTCTAAAAGACAAGTTGAAGGTTTGGATGAGGAAACTATTTTGTCTAACTCACAAAGGTCGATTGGAGTAAACTCATCAAGAGAGACATCAATAGAAGGAGTTGTAGTAGTTACAGTATTTAAGTTAACTGTGGGAAGAATCTGATTGATTTTATCTCTGATGGATGAAATTTTATTATTGAAAAAGTTCATAAAGTCCTGACTAGTAAGCTCTAAGGGAATGCTAGGATTGACAGAGTCCTGACTCTTTGTCAACCTGGCTACAGTACTGAAAAGAAACCTGGGATTATTCTTGTTCTCTTCTATTAATGCAGAGTATTAACTCGTTCTAGCTTTTCTAAGAGATTTTTTATAAATTAAAAGATGATTTCTCCAAGCTAAATAGATTTCATCTAAATTAGTAGAGCGCCATTTTCTTTCTAATTGACGAGTCTTCTGTTTTAAGCTACGAGTTTCTGTGTTGAACCAAGGAGTTAGAAATCTCTGATTAGACTTTTTCTTTTTTAAGGGGGCCACCAAGTCTAGAGCCTGATGCAGAGAAGCTGAAACACTATCCACCATGTTATCAATTACAGAAGGAGCAAGCTGTCTATAGCTTATTTCCGTTGTGTTGACACATGGCATAGAGGAAACAATCTGCATAAATTTGGAAACAGCATCATCTGAGAGGCATCTACTGTGATAATATTTTTCTTTAGGAGCCAAATAGTCAGAAATAGTAAAATCAAAGGTTAACAGACAATGGTCTGACGGACCAACAACTTGTTGACTTTCTCTACCAGCCCCCAGTGTTAGGTTACCCGAACTTTGAGGAACCCTTCATTTTGCACTGTGACGCTTCACAGGAGGGGCTTGGGGCGGTGTTATATCAGCGACAACAAGGCAAACTGGTGGTGATAGCGTATGGCTCCAGGACACTGTCAAATCCAGAGAAGAACTACCACCTTCATTCAGGGAAGCTGGAGTTTCTTGCCACGAAGTGGGCCATCTGTGAGAGGTTTCAGGATTACCTGTACTATTCCCCACCATTCACTGTCTATATGGACAATAATCCCCTAATGTACACTACCATTCAAAAGTTTGGGGTCACCCAGACAATTATTTTGTGTTTTCCATGAAAAGTCACACTTATTTACCACCATGAGTTGTAAAATGAATAGAAAATATAGTCAAGACATTGATAAGGTTAGAAATAATGATTTGTATTTGAAATAATAATTTTTTCCAGATACTCAACCTGCTCAAAGGAAGGTCAGTTTTATAGCTTCTCTAACCAGCTAAACTGTTTTCAGCTGTGCTAACATGATTGCACAAGGGTTTTCTAATCATCCATTAGCCTTCTGACGCAATGAGCAAACACATTGTACCATTAGAACACTGGAGTGATAGTTGATGGAAATGGGCCTCGATACACCTATGTAGATATTGCACCAAAAACCAGACATTTGCAGCTAGAATAATCATTTACCACATTAGCAATGTATATTAGATATTAGAGTGTATTTCTGATTAGTTTAAAGTTATCTTCATTGAAAAAAACAGTGCTTTTCTTTCAAAAATAAGGAAATTTCTAAGTGACCCCAAACTTTTGAACGGTAGTGTATGTGCTCACCACCGCAAAGTTAAATGCAACCACACAGAGGTGGGTAGCAGAACTAGCTGATTTCCAGTTTGTGATTAAGTACCGCCCTGGGAAAGCAAACAGAGATGCAGACGGCCTTTCACGTATGCCCCTAGATATGGAGCAGTACATGAACAAATGCACACAAAATGTTGATCCTGATGTAATGCACTGTGTGGCGCAGGCAGTCAAGGTAAAGTCACAAGAAAATGAACCATGGTTCTGCCCAGTCACCATTTCTACTCTCATTAGTGAAGCAGATCGAGAAGCCAGCTCTGTAGATGAAATATCAAAGACGGCTCTAAAAAGAGCTCAAGAAGAAGACTCTGTGATTGGAGAGATGTTGCGTTATGTGTTGTCAAAACAATGGCCAAGAAGTGGAAAGCAGCTGAACAGTAAAATTGCAGCTTTAGTCAGGCAAAAACACAAGCTGTACCTGGAAGATGATGGACTGCTTTACAGGAGAACGGCATCACATGACCAGCTACTTCTACCCCAAAAGTTTCACAAGCTCGTGTTTAAAGAGCTCCACAAAAACATGGGCCCTTTAGGGGTAGAGAGAGTGATGAACTTGATAAGGGAGCGCTTTTATTGGGCTCATATGCAAAGGGATGTTGAGCACTACATCACTAAAGTTTGCAGTTGTTTGAAGAATAAACATCCCAACAAGATAACATGGGCACCACTGACTAACATTGTCACCACGTATCCATTCGAACTGGTGTCCATTGATTTCCTGCACTTGGAGAGGTGCAAAGGAGGATATGAGTATATCCTGGTTCTAATGGACCACTTCACTCGCTTTGTCCAGGCTTATCCTTGTCACAACAAAGCTGCTGACATCGCTGCTGAGAAGATATTTGGGGATTTCACCCTCAAATTTGGCTTCCCCACACGTCTCCATCATGATCAGTGTAGAGAGTTCCAAAATAAACTCTTTGCAAAACTCCAGGAGTACAGTGGTGTGCAGGGGTCCCAAACAACGCCCTACCATCCCCAAGGGAATGGGCAGGTGGAACGATTCAATCGCACCCTGTTGGCAATGCTCAGAAACTTGCCCGAAGCAGCCAAGGCAGATTGGAAGTCTTCTCTGGCAAAAGTGGTTCATGCCTATAATTGCACGCACAGTGAGGCTATGGGGTACGCGCCATATTTTCTGCTATTTGGCCGTAGTCCAAAGTTGTCTACTGATCTAATGTTTGGCCTCACAACAAGAGAGCAGAGTGCTTCTCAGCAGGACTATGCTGAAAAGTGGACAGCTACAATGGCTGAAGCTTACAAACTTGCCTCAAAAACAGCAAACAAAGAAGGGATGAGAAGTAAAGCCCTTTATGATAAAAAGGTTCACGGTGCTGAGTTGCCCCCTGGATCCAGAGTACTGGTCCGAAACTTGACCGAAAAAGGTGGGCCAGGAAAATTAAGATCATTCTGGGAAGACAAGGTGTATGTAGTGACCCAAAAGAAGTACCCAGACAGTCCAGTGTATGAAATCAGACCTGAAGATGGCAAGGGGCGCACTCGGGTCATGCACAGAAACCTTTTGCTACCCTGTGACTTTCTTTCCATGGAAACAGTGGAGCCTGCCTCTAATAAAACAAGAGAAAGAAAGTCTAAAAGGCAAAGGAATATGGACAGACAAAACAGCATGGACGATGAAGATGAAGAGGGCTGGAGTGCCATAATTGGATTACGAGCTGGAAAGGATCAAAATCACCATCCACTGAGAGCCAATGCACCGGAGTTCTAACCCGCACAGTGACACTACTTCCGGAGGATGAGACCAGGACACAGATGACCGTCACACAGGTGCAGCTGGCACCAGAGGTCAACAATTTGGTGGTCCCAGATCCAGCTGAGCTGACCAGGACCAGGGTGATGTGTTGTTGGGAGTCCAGTTCCAGTGACCTGGAGGGGACCTGTTGAGATCCTGCTAAAACGTATCCTTCAAGAATAGAGAAAACAGACGTAGATATACTACTTATGATAAGTTAGGCCAAACCTTGCACTTCATCTGTTTAAAACAAATATAAGAGTGGTAGAAGCTAGAGATACCATTGTCCAGACATGAATTGTTTTGGAAAGGAAATGAGGTAGTGGACTAAACTCATCACCAAGTTACTTTTATGTTGGATTTTTTTTAAAAAAAAAAAGGATTTTCAGTGTTGACTAAGGTACAGGCATCACATAAAGGTTGTATTTGTAGGCTATGACTGAGATTGAGTTACCCATACTCTCAGGAAGAGATGCAGATACCCTTTATGGCACTATGCTCTTGATACAGTGGGGACTTGTGGCCAGCACCCACTTAATTTTTTTGTAAAGCAATCTTAATAATATAAAAAATCTGTATTGTCTTTATAGTAGATCTAAAACAAGTCCCACAGTAAACATAAATTCAGCAAGTTGATACCCACCATGATGGAAGGAGCGGTTGATGTCATCGTGCACAAAGACCCTCTTCTGCGAATTGTATTGCATGGAACAGGAGATACATGCTGTACTATGACTATTACCAGTTTGCATCTTTATAGACTTTAATGAACTCTGACTCCTGTTAAGTAATATCCTACTTACATGAGATACATGGTTAACCAAATGTGGGATTGTGAAAAAAAAAAAAAGTTTTGGGAAAGGGTTGTTTGTAAGTCGGGCGACATTAAATTTAAATTTAATGTTTAAATTTAAATTTAAATTCTGATAGCTGCTGATGGCTAATAAAAACATTTCTAATAAATGTATCTAAAAGACTGTAATTTAAATGTTGATGGTAAATATGAGCATTTATAGGAAATGTAACTAAAGGACTGTAATTTGGACTGTTGTTAATTTAAACTGTTTTGTCAGTAAAAGCAGTAGCGCTTTTGCGCCACAGGTGGCACTCTGTAGTGGATGAGACAACTGTTAAGTGTTAAGCGCGAGAGAAAGAGGTAGACAATGTTCTAGAGTGTAAAGGAAAAATGGTGAAGAGTGATGTGGCCAATATCGGGTGATGTCCCGTGTCAGAGTGCCGTGCCTGGTGTTGTGAAAGAAAGTCAATAAACTGCTGAAATTCCACAACTTGGCCTCTTCTTCGCCCTCGGGTGTAACATCGCACTTTGTAATATATATTTATATATTGATGTGTACGGTATGTATATCCACTGCTCTTATTTATATCTTCCGTATCTTCTTAATTATTGCTCTGAGTGTTGCTATCCCTGTGCTGTTGCAATCCTGGAATTTCCCCATTGTGGGACTAATAAAGGCTTATCTTATCTTATCTTATCTAAAATAGATCTTTCTTTTATTTTTATTTTTATTCTTTTAATTTTGGGAATACAACAACATCCACAAAAACAAAGATCAATAAACTAATAATTAATACTTATAATGGCTCCTTGAATTATATTTCCCCCCCATTTGCCAAATATATTATCTAACCAACAACCTACAAGAACTGTCAATGCCAGATTAAGCTTTATTGAGCCTTTAGCTCTTACATTTTCATTTTTCTAAAATTTAAGCTATACTTTATAATAATTTCATAAAAATATGCAACTTAAGGATTTTATAACTATTTTAGTAAGTTGGCTGATTAATTATACAAAAGGTTTTTCTTTTTCTTTTTCTAAACATTAATTGTGCTAATGATAATCACCAGATCCGCAATTTCAATAACTTTTAATGTGTAAACAATAAATTAGTATGTTCAAAATACCCAACTTTGTGTATAACTTAAACAGCCCTTTTTGTGATGTTAGCAATAAATTAAGTGTACTTATATAATTGTTACCCCAGGCCTCTATACAATAGGTCAAGTACGGAAGAATCAGTGAGCAATACGAGATATAAAGTGATTTGTCTTAATTTTATTTATGATTACAATATTTTTGCAACTACTTTTATCATCTAATATTACCTTGTAATAGAAATTCACTAATTATGCATTTATCTGTTAAAATCACATATTTTATAAGTGTGTTGTGTTACAACATATAACTATAATTTTTATCCATATATGGACTGCTTTTAATATGCTATATTAACAAGCTGTTTAATGTGTCTATTATATTTTTGTGTTCCAAGATAAATTTCCATCCTCATATGGTTCTCTCATTACTCCAAACATTCCAGTGCGGTAATCATTCTTTACCCTCTTGCACTCCGGGATACCGCGGGCGGTCACGTCTCTGCGTCCTAGTGCGCACTGAAAAAAAAAAAGCTGCATTTCCGTTCTTCCACTACAGACACAGCCGCGAACAGAAAGCCAAAGGAGTGCTTTGATTGGTTTAGATGTGATTGACCTCTCATTCGATTAATAAGAGCCTTGAATTGGGTTTCTGAAACCTTGAAGAACCAATGACTGAAAACCTAGCAAGAAGGACAAGCCTACCAACGGCTGCGAATACAGCGAGCCAGTTGAAGCAGAGAAGTTCGACGATTGAAAGCGTGCGTCCCGTGCGTAAAATCTGTTTTGTGTAAGCCGCTGTGTGTAATGGTAGCGTTTGCCAGTCTTTTTTTATTACTACTGTTCTTATTTGTTTTGAAAAATCGTTCGCCAAAACCGCAATCATGGAAGCGCAAAACCGCAATAATGGAATCATGGTTTGACCGGGTCGTGTGACCAGAACCACGAGTCGTAACAAGCGGACCAGCGTCACGTTCGTCTGACAATGAGGAGCAGATGTTCGCCAGCGACACTGCTGTTGTGGACAGGTAAGTGTTATAAGCTAAATTATTCTTTATCACTGAAAATAGGAATAAAAGTGACTTTTGACCGATCGGTAAATTACAACTGTGCGTCATCGCCACATGACGGACCGCGCTCCTCTGTAGCGGGGGTGGGGTGGGGAGTTGTTATCCTCTACATTGCAGATATTTTAGTATAATTTTTATTGCACTGTAGGTTATTTTTTCTTGTAAAAAAAAAAAAGGCCACACATTTTTTACGTGGCATGCTTCTTTGTGTGTGGGGGGGCTTGTTTGTTCATTCATTCATTCATGAATGAATAAACAACCCCCCACACACACACACACGCCCTGAGTGTCACCTATTCATTAGAGCCCAAGATCAAGCTTCTATATTGAATTCATTCAAAAGTTATAGACGTTTTTTCCAAACTGTGCCATTTGGCACAATTGGCACAGTTCAAAAAACGCCTGGGGAACAACCTGAAAAGAAAGCTGTGTAATATATTCATTTATTGTGGTATTGCTACAAAATTTTGACCTCAGCTGGATAACACTTGGTTCTACATTTCTGTTGCATTTTCCAGCTCGTATATGACAGCTGTGTGTGATTTGTATTTGTGGTTGCCGATCAGATTGACAAAGTTTCAGCTTCATTTACCCTAATACACATCCATTATAAATAAGGAAAAGGAAGAAAAAAAAGAAGGAAACACTAAGGAAAAAAGCACACAAAATCTCTACTCATAATCTCCACTGCACTATTATTCGTACATCAGAACTGAGGTTTAAATTTACTAATTCCTTCCTTTCTCTAATCATCATAATAATAATTATATTTAAAATTTCAAAATTTTAAGAAGTGTATTTTTATGTCTTTTTGCATCTTTGGCATCTGATTAGAAGTTTTAGCGTTACAAATAATAATAATCAAGGACTGCTCAATGTCCGGAGTTCCTAGAGGGCACTATGCACTTGATACAGTGGGACTTGTGCCAGTACCCACTTAATTTTTTGTAAAGCAATCTTAATAAATGTAAAAATCTGTATTGTCTTTATAGTAGATTCTAAATCAAGTCCCACAGTAAACATAAATTCAGCAAGTTGAACTTTCCTTAGACATTTGGAACTTTTCTCATAGATTTGCCTGGTTTTCTTCCTTACCAGTTTACCTTGTTCCTTATAGATATGATATTTCCTTTACAATAATCTACAGGCATTTCCTTAAATATCTGGAAATTTATTGATGTAACTTTTAACTTCTCCTATTGAATGTTGTGATTTCATTACCAAACGGTTTCATTTATATTTTTCTCTTCATTATCATTGTCTGTGTGGTGTCCTGCAAACAATGTGGGCTACATTGACAATTGAAGCTCATTTTGGGGAGCTCATCTTAAATAAAAATATAATGTATAAGCATCCCAAAGTGATTAAACAAAAACTGGTAAAACTCAAATTAAACATGAAGCCTCTAAATTAAATGATTTGGCCTCTCTTCCTCCTCATAATTTAAAATTAAATATGGTTTATTAAATATTAGGTCTCTAACTCCTAAGTCTCTGTTAGTCCATGATCTGTTAATTGATCATCAGATTGATTTAATATCCCTTACAAAGACTTGGTTAGGGCAAGAGGATTATGTTGGCTTAAATGAATCAACTCCCTCTGGTTATTTAAACTGTCAAAATCCCAGAAGTTCTGATTGTGGAGGAGGAGTAGCAACAATTTACCATTCCAAATTACTAGTTAATGTAAAGCAAAAAACATGTTATAATTCCTTTGAGGGCCTGGTCCTTAGTATTGGGCACTTTAAGGCAATTTTAGGCTAAACCTCAATTTTATTTGCCATAGTTTTATCGTCCTCCTCAACCTACTCAGAATTTTTTCCAAATTTGCTGAATTCTTAGCTAATTTAGGTGCTGAAATCAGATAATAATTTAGAGTAGGGGACTTTAATATACTTGATAGATGTAGATAGTGATTGCCTTAATGGTGCATTTAATTCAATATTAGACTCGTTGGGTTTCTCAGAAAGTAGGAAATTCTACTCATTATCTCCCCCATACGTTGGACCTTGTTCTGACATATGGCACAGGAAATATAAAATCTGGTAGTCTCCTCATACCCTGTACTGTCAGACAATTGTCTGTTAACCTTTAATTTTACTATTTCTAACCTATTTGGCTTCTAAAGAAAAGTATTATTACAGTAGATGCCTCTCAGATGATGCTGTTACCCAATTTATGCAGATTGTTTCCTCTATGCCATGTGTCAACACAATGGAAATAAGCTATAGACAGCTTGCTCCTTCTGTAATTGATAGTATGGTAGATAGGAATTACAACTTCTCTGCATCAGACTCCAGACTCTGTGGCCCCCCTTAAAGAAAAAAAAAAGTCTAATCAAAGATTTCTAACTCCTTAGTTTCACACAAAAACTCGTAGCTTAAAACAGAAAAACTCGTCAATTAGAAAGGAAAATGGGCACTCCACTGATTTAGATGAAATCTATTTAGCTTGGAGAAATCATCTTTAATTATAAAAATCTCTTAGAAAAGCTAGGACGAGTTCTTATTCTGCATCAACAGAAGAGAACAAAAATAATCCAGGTTGCTTTTCAGCACTGTAACCAGGCGGTCAGGACTCTGGCACCTGAAATTACTGGGGGCAGTTCTGCAACGGTGGGGGTTCCCCCCGACAGTTGAAAAGTGCTAGGAGATGAGTGTTGTGTGAAAATAGCGCTATATAAATAAAGTTGAATTGATTAAATTGAAGTCATTTTAGTGATCAGCGATTGATAATTTTTATGTATTATCTATTTTCTCTGGAAGATTGCTATTTATTTGCTAATGATTTCGTCAATACCCCCGTTTTGAGGCTTGGAGACGCACAATTCAGCAAGAGTACAAGGTATTTGCTTGATTCTTTTACTGAAAGGATGTGTGTTACCACCTTTAATTAGAGATTAGATAAAGATGCAAATTTCTGTGCAGATTTGACATACGTTAGCATTGATAAATAAGATCAGTTTGTCCAGTTGACACAAATAGATTGAATTTGAATAAATGAATAAAGATTGCGTCACACTCTTTCAGTCAATGGAAAGGTGGACATATTGCCCTAATTAGAATTTGGTTGAATTTTTGTACAAGGAATGCCCTCATATTATACATTCCTTGGTAAATTATTGGGTGGAATGTAATTCACCCTAACCCAGCTTGGCCACCGCTGAATCAGGAAAACACAATCCCTCATTACTGTCACATTTCTGAAATATGATGTTGTCACACCATTATGTGGGGAGTAACATCAAATGTATCCCTGCAGTGCAAAATCATATAAAATATTATAAACATTACATTTGTAAAATCAGAGTCATTTAAATCAGTATACCTTATGTCATTTACAATGTCATACAAAAGTCATACTTAGCTTCAAAATGCTTATCAATTTAAGGGTCCTTTCTCCTGGGTACGTCTATGTCAATGTCAATGATTGTCAATGATTGTTTTTTGTTATTTTATTACATCTTGCATACGTCACCAAAGATTTATTAAATTAAAAGGTAATTTGATAGGATATTTTCAGGTTTCATTGATTATTCTATATGATTTTAATGCTGTATTATTCTGTTTTATATTATAATTGTATCTGGTGCATATAATAGGCCAATGTCTGATTCACTGTATTTTTCCATTGTCTCAGAGCTTGAAAAGACTGTCTGTTTGTCAGTGTGAGATTAGGTTGAACAAGATTGTATATAATGATGAAGGTTTCATTGTTTTATCATACCAAGCTGTACGGGTGACCAGGTCATGCAGCAGAATGTTCAGTGCTGACCATAGACTAGAAGCTCCAAATGGCGGCTCCAGCCAGTCTAACTTAGATAAGGTCAGGGCCTTGAACACATGTTAGGGAGTTGGTGTTAACAGGCTCTGAGGCAGTAATGATGATTTTATGATTCCTTGTTAATTTGGCAAATCTAATTCCTGGTGAAAGCTAAAAAAAAAAAAATTAAAAAAAAAAAATGAATGATTTTCCCTTTCCTTTTGAAAAACAGAGAATAAGGAATAGCAGAAAAACCTCTAAATCACACCTAAAGCTTCCACCATTTGAATGTGAGTTCACTACTCCCAACAAGTATTCACTAAATATTTTGTGAATCAATTAAGGTTTTACCAATTGACATGGGTAATCACTTAGTTTAAAATTATATTCAAACAAAACAATATCCCTATATTAAAAGCCTTTAGGACAGTGTAGCGTTCTAGAACTAGAAAAGCACTCGGACAGCGCAGACCTCCGCCAAGCGCACAGTTCCACCCCATACAGTGTTTGGTGTACGTTTTCAGATTCCTTGACCATGAAAACATATGACTAGCAATTGGATTGACAATGACAGGATTAGTGGTTTCGAGTAGTTATCACGAAAATTGCATTTTGCGTAATGGCGGTTTTCTTCTGGTCAGTGATCGGATCACACCAAAATCTAATCATCGTAGGATACCCCATTTCTGACAATCTGTGAAAATTTCATGAAAATCCGTCCATAACTTTTTGATTATCTTGCTAACAAACCAAACAACAACAAAACAAACAAACAAACAAACAGACAAACCAACGCCGATGAAAACATAACCCTCCTTGGCGGAGGTAATGAATAACCGTAGATAATAAACCTAATCTCTGTTTTCAAAAATTTATGACACAAACCCACAGCCTGCGGCATGTTTGTTTTTTGTTTTTTTTTTGAAGGCTGATTCTGTCTATTCTTATTTAGGTCAGACTGACACAACCCAATAATCAGTCTCAATATCTATCAAAATTAAATTCCCTTTCTCCATTTTATCAGAATTCTTGTGAATTTCTGTCTTTTCTGTTCATAAATTTACCATCTCCCAATAATAAAACTTCATCCTCATCTTGCTATTTTCTCCAAGAGGGAAAAAGTCAAGCCTAGGGTTGAAATGTAAATAAGATTGCACATGTCATTTATTAAAAGGGTAGTTAGTTAGTTAATCCCTTCACACCTGAAGGTGTATATGGGCGGCGCCTATCTCCGTTTCTCTGACCCTAGACACAACAGCTACTGTAAGTAGTGAAAGCTACAGCAGGGGGTCAGTCCTCTGGTAGCTCTGTGTGTAACTTTACTTTCCCCATTCCATTATGCGGAGCACCACGCTAGAAGGCAGAAAGCACCATTTTTATATGGTCTTTGGTATGACCCGGCCGGGATTTGAACCCCTGCCTCCCGGGTGTGGGACGGATGCTCTACCAACTGAGCCACCACTCCGGTTTATTAAAAGGGTAAGTATAGTATTATTTAAACAAAACAACAATATAACATACACTTACCAAGACCTTTGTTTGCTAATCCATAGCCTCTGGTAAATCATATGCACAGATACATTAATTATCAATCTCTTTTGAACCTCTATGCTTTAAATGATGTGATATAGGGTATACATAAAGCCTTCAGTGATTAGGCATTATTAAATGACATCATAATATTGTAATATTCAATTAATTTCATCACTGTCATGCTGGTACCATTGATTAAGATGTAAACAGTTACAGTGATCCCTCACTTATTGCGGTTAATGGGTTCCAGAACCGACCGCAAAAGTGAAAACCGCGAAGTAGCGTCACCCCTAATGACGTCACCCATAAATAACACGTACGTTCATTCTCTCACTCTCTCTCTCATAGATACGTGTGTGTGTGTGTGTTGTAAGTGTACATACATACGTAGATGTAAATAAGTGTACATAAATTGTTTTTAGAACTCTTTTATTTTTATAACAAGATACGTAACTCAAGATGAAGATGATTTACTGCACAGGTTAATGAGAGCTTTACTGCTCCTCAGGTGACGCCCTCATCGTCAGGTGCTAGAGGCGCAGCATCGTCGAGGGCACTGTGCCGGAGGCGGCGTAGTGGCTCGACGGGAAGACTATTTCGCACAAAAAGCACAAGAGAACAGCGAAAACGTTCCACGCGGTGAGACTAGCGATAAAGAACAATGAATGCGGGTCTTCCTTCGCTGGGTATGTCGG
Organism: Pholidichthys leucotaenia; assembly: GCA_020510985.1. Taxonomy (NCBI): domain Eukaryota; kingdom Metazoa; phylum Chordata; class Actinopteri; order Cichliformes; family Pholidichthyidae; genus Pholidichthys; species Pholidichthys leucotaenia. Next base: position 145,530,257 of record CM035837.1, read on the forward strand.
CAGGGAGAGAAGGCTGGGTAAAAAGTCTCGGCCAATCAGCTTGCGAGGTTAAAACGTTGCGGCCAATCAGCTTGCGAGATTCCCGAGCAGTGAAGAGGTGGGCGGAGAGGAGTGGTGCGGTGGTCAGAGCAGGTGGATTTTGAGTTGGCCGGCTCTCCGTGTTGATACCTGATGTTCTAATGTAGTCTCCCTGCCTTCTGCTAGCGCCCGCCCATTTTTTCTCAATTTGAATTTTTGATGCAATATTTCTGAAAAATCCGCGATGCACTGAGGGTGCGACAGGTGAAGCGGCGAAGTAGCGAGGGCTCACTGTATACTTACTTAATATCCTATGGGTCTGTATTCACATCGTCACACGCTCAGTCCTTCTCCTGTAAAAGGCACTGTTATGCTTCAGTCAAAGAAAAAAGGTCAGTAATACATCAAAAATTGCTCTAAAAAAGATGTAACCTATTTATCACGTACACAACATAGTTAAACCCGCAAAATGAGATGGAAAAGGTTAAAACCTCCAAACTTTGTAAAAATACCCCCTATTTAGATTACTCCCTCGCCCACATAGTCTGCTTTCCTTTCTTTCTAAAACACTCACCCAACACAAACACAGAATTGCTTCTTTTCTCCTATCTCCACAAGGTCGAAGTAGGAACCTTTCAGAAAGACAAAACAACCAAACTGCAGCTGCCTCTATCTAAGACTCACACACACTCACACACACACACAAGATAAATAAATAAATAAATAAATAAAATAACTGTGTTCACATTGTCCATTTAACGTTATCCAGTGCCTGTTGCCATTTAATCCGACCGTCTTTAAATATTATGTCTAGTATCAATATCTTATAACATAGAATAAAGTTATTATTATGATTTTTATTTATTTCCACCTTCTCAACAATATTGCCTCACACATCACCGGTTTTGTACGATAATTAGTTTAGGTATATAACTATATATCACCTATGAACCGATCGTCCCGATCGGGTAACTTAAAACTTATGCGTTTATTTCACACAGTAGGTCCCTATCTAATGCGGTAAGACCAACTATATTTTAGAAACGCGCTCGTTGCAATTTCTCTGGGAGTTTCAACCTTTTCTGGTCAGAGCTAAAATATGCTAGGGGTGCCAACCTTCTCCTTTTTGAAATTAAGCAATGATTTCAAGGGGTCTAACCTTTTGGCCAAGCTATGCATCAGCTGGGTATCACTTCTTTTGGCAGCGGCCCTAAAATTTTTTTTGTCTTTTTCTTTTGTCCGCCTGACCTTTTTAGTTGACCTTACAGTTTTTTTTTTGTCTTTTTATTTTGTCCACCTTGGGATTTAAACCTTTTACCCAAGCTATGCAATGCTCAACGGGGCAAATCTTCCTCTCCGGTGGCCCTACAGTTTTGTTTTGGGTTTTTTTTGTCTTTTTATTTTGTCCACCGGGGTTCTTTTAGGTGGTCCTACAGGTTTTTTTTTTTTTGTCTTTTTATTTTGTCCACCCAGGGATTTCAACCTCTTGCCCAAGCTATCTAACCCTCCCAGTGGCCCTACGGTTGTTTTTTCTTTTTGTCTTTATTTTTTGTCCACCAGACTTTCAGGACCAGTTTTAACGCGTCTGACTTATCCCTCGGGGTCAAAACCGTTTGGAGATTGCCTCATCAAACTCAGGTAATATATCTCTTAAACAACAGATAAAATCAAGACCATATCTCAGTTTCATTCCACAAATAAAATCACACCACACATGAGTATTTAATCCTTATAGAAAGGGGCTGTCCCCAAAGGGGACAGCAGAAATTTATTGAAAGTGGTTTTCTGCTCACCTCTTATGATGTTGTGGCTGCCAGTCTGTAGAAAAAAAATCCTCACACCGTTTACAAAACTATAACTAAAATTTAGCCTCATAAATGGGCGGAAACACCAAATTGTTGAGTCTAACATACCTTAAACCCCAGTTCTTTGATACGACGGCCAAATAACCAGGCTGAGAGATGAAGTACATTTTCCTTTTTTTACTGAAAGAGAGATATGGTTGCAAGCAGCGCTGGGACACACCTCTTTAGGCAATTCCTGTTGAGAGTTTGCCACCCCAAAATGGAGCCCTATGGTTTTTATAGCCTGACCACCCCCCTCATGCAAGAGTGAGGGATTTTTACCTCATTGTATCTGTAACATATTTTAAACTTATGTACGTGTCAGCTCAGCTGTGTACAGAGCTGATTCTAACTGGTTTCAACGAATGAATTATGGGGTGTAATCTAAACTCTGCAGTGTAGCGTGTAAAGCAAGCAGATAAAGTAGTGTGTGAGAGAGAGAGACAGAGAAATCAAGTCAATTTATCAACACAGCTTTAATCATCATCAAACCACAGCTCCTTCATCAATTCACTGTTCCACCTGCCCCACAAACCCTTACTGTGATATCGCTGCTCACAGTAATGAAGGCTCCACCAGCCCTGATGGTCACTGCTCAAGTCTCCAACAACCTTCTATCAGCTGCAGAGAAATGACATGTCATTGTGCCTTAATACTTGATGATTCCTGCCCAAATAGGAAGGTTTTTCTCACGAATCTGTGCCTTTTTTCTTTTAATTCTAGTACTTTATTCCTCCTAAATTTGAATAATTTTTCCATAAATTTGCTACTTTTGAGATGGTTTTTATATTGAAATAAAAAAAATGTTTTAAAACTCATTACTATTTTCTCAATTTTTATATTAAATGTGCAGCTTTTTCATGTACATTTTTAGTTTTTATGCATACATTTGAGAACTATTGGAAAACTTTAGATTTTTCTCTTAAATGTGTACACGAGGAAAAAATCTACATGTAGCATCTCATACAATTCAAATTATATATACAGAAAAAGTCAAAATTAACTGTTTCCTGGATTACAATATAGAAATTAGAAAAGAAAGAAACCAGACATTCTTCCTCTATATTCATAGTTCAGTTACAGTTAGTTTTTTTTTTAAAATTAACTTCAGGTGAGCTATTTGATACAAGAGAATATTTTACATTTATAAATATGCCAGTTGTTTCCAGAATATTTTTGATTGGTTTTAGTATTCAATTCTTGATTTACTGTTAAAATAAACACATATCATTAACACAACTTCCATTACTTCTATTCAATTAAGTTGTGTAGATCTGAATTGTTTCCACTTGGTTTATAACTGCATTAAAAAATCAAACCTGTCTTCATCCTGAGTGCCTTTCTTATCATGTTTCTCACAAGAGTTTGTTCAAATAAGTATAGACTATTTCAGCAGATTCTTAAAATATTAATAGTGCTAATTTATGAATGTTAAAAATAACATTGTCATTATCAGAGTTGACACTGAAGACTGGAGGATGTAAAGAACTGTATTTGGTCATTTCCTACCTTGTTCCACGTTTCCTCCTTGTAGAAAGCAGGTTTGCTGGTAAACATGTCAGTCTCTCATGGTTTCATGTTTTTCTCTATAAAAAAGTAGAACGATTTCATTTTTGTAAGCTGTCCTTTAAATCCACCACCATAGTCCTGTTAATGCTGCTAATGCTACAATTACTATGAACAAAATAATAAGTCACATCTTCTCTGTCACAGGTTTTCATGTCATGTTACATTATATAATGCTACTACCAATCTTTAATGTCTCTCAGAAACTGTGCCATCACCCAATAACTGTACAACAGATTTTTGAAATAAGGGCTGACCTGGCTAGCTAGTTGAGCTAGCACAGGCTAATAACAACTGCAAGTTTATAAGCTTTTACTGCACATAAACAAGAAAAAAAAAAGCTGACAAAATAAAGCAAGATTATAGACTACAGAATCTACATGTTAACTTAAGTGGTAAAATAACCAAAACAGCGGCCATTCATGAACTTACCCGTGATTATTAAGCAGACACTCTGTGAAATGAATGGTGGTTTATGGAGAAAGATCCATTGTTTGGAAATATTCGCCACTCCGTGACCCATGTGACTTCCGCATTCCACTGTTTCTATAGAAGTCTACCGGAGTGTCACAACTCTCATATTATATGGATCTGGGTGCAGCAAGGCAAGGTTGGTTTAAAAAAAATGTTCCACTCACAAGATCATCCCAGTTGAGGCCAGAGGAAAGAGGAGTCCTGTCCCAGGAGGGCCAGGGAGAAAAAGAAGAAAGAGATAAAAATGAAGTAGGCCTGTGACGGTGCTCCTCCACCAGAGTCATAGCTCATCCCCAAAGGACACACCAGCGGGACAGTGGGGAATTCACCACTCTTGGAAAATAACATCTGTGACGAGTAAGAAGAAATAAGACTACAAGGAGAGGAGAAAGCCAAGCTGAAAGTTCCCATTTTCAGTAACAGAAAATTCCAGTATTTATAAGAGTGGTTTAAACCCCTAGAAGTCCTGACTGAGTTATTTATCAACTTTCCTATTAAGCGATGAATTGGCATATGATGGCGGAAGGAATGCTAGACTCTCCGTAATAACTGAGGAATGAAAGTGGATAAGATTGACAGCCTTGTGTGTATACCGCTGGTCATCTGGCTTGGAATCAAACCTTGGAAAGGAAGAAAGTATAGTGAAGCTATTTTTATCGTTTCTTTACAGAAAGTATCTCCCCCACCCAAATTCAGATCGAACCGTAAGGTAATTTCAAGTTATTTTACAAGTTTAGCTTTATTTAGTTAACACTGGTTGAGTGATTTAGGCCAAGCACGTTTTTTTTTTCCAGTTTGAGTGTCTATTTTCTGTTCATTTTATATTTTATTTTATTTTATTTCATTTCACCTTTATTTAACCAGGTAAAAATTCCTTTGAGATTAAAAACCTATTTTGACCTCATGTCATCTCTGCTGGAGTCCGAGTTCCACCCTATGCAGGACGTACTGAATGCACTGAGGAGCTCATTTAGCAGCAAACTACATCATCCCAGGTGCACAACCGAGAGGTTTTGTAGGTCCTTCCTACCAACGGCTGTCAGACTGTACAACCTAAGCAGGGCTGCTCGCAGAGATAGCAAAAAGACGTAACAAACTAATAGTTTTTAAATGCAAAAGATGCAATAGACTTACACAATGGTCCCCTCCGGCATACAACTAGGAAAATACCGGTCGCTATGGAGGGTGAGAATATGTATGGGCACATAATCATACCATGTAGGATAACTAAGTAGAGGGTTATGCTGTTTCATCCCATCTAGCAACAATGCTCTGCACTGTGTGTGTTTATATATTTACATATTTATTCCATCTAGCTACAATGCTCAGCACTGGGTGTGTTCATATTTATATATCTATATATTTATTCCATCTAGCTACAATGCTCCGCACTGTGTTTTTATATATCTATATATTTATTCCATCTAGCTACAATGCTCCGCACTGTGTGTGTTTATATACTTACATATTTATTCCACCTAGCTGCAATGCTCTGTACTGTGGGTGTTTATATATTTACATATTTATTCCATCTAGCTACAATGCTCTGCACTGTGTGTTTATATATTCACATATTTATTCCATTCAGCTACAATGCTCTGCACTGTGTGTCTGTGTGTGTGTATATATATATTTTATAGTAATATGTACATATGTATATTAGCTGCTCTTGCTTGCTTGTTTTTTTTTTCTTGCCTTCTGATTGTTGCTCTGAGTGTTGCTATCCCTGTGCTGTTGCAATCCTGGAATTTCCCCGTTGTGGGACTAATAAAGGCTTATCTTATCTTATCTTATCTTATCTTATTTTCCAAGGGAGACCTAGCCAAGAATGGCACATAAAAACACAAGGTTACACAATTTAAAAAAAATAAAAACTATGACAAGGTATGATTATAAAATGCACGTGGATTACTAAAAACAAGTACAAATAGTGGAATCAGCCTCAAATACTTTCAATTTGGATTTAAATGTACTCAATGAACTCAATTCTGTCATTTTCCAGTTATTATGCTGCATGTTCCATGTAATTGGTGTAGAACAGACAAAAGTCCTTTTACCTATTTCGGTGCGAGCATTCATAACAAAGAACAACAGACAATCCTGTGAACGAAAATCATAATGACCAATACTTTGCGATGCAATCAGATCACAAATGTAGAATGGCAGTAGACTGAGAACTGCCTTGTAGATAAAGGTGTACCAGTGGCTAAGCCTTCGGGCAGCCAAAGAAGGCCATTCCACCCTACGGTATAACTCACAATGATGTGTCAAACGCTTACAGTTTGTAATGAACCTCAATGAAGCATGATAAGCAGAATCCACCATACTAAGACATCCAGCAGTCTATGTAGTCTAGCGTTTAATCTGCTCAGCGCCCTTGGTGCAAAAACACTTGCAGCGGTGTGTGTGTGTTTGGTAGCTGCGCTCACAAAAAATTTCCACTTTTGCAGTACCGCAGCGCTCATCAGTGACATACCTTTCTAATCAGCTGATAAGCATTAGAAAAAGTATACGATGACCAATATTTAACAGCAGAAGCTTAGAGGTAGGGCTGTCACGGTGGGGGAATTTACCCTGTGGTGACGGTGGATAGCTCAACACAGCGATATACAGTATTATTGCAAAGGTTTTGGGACCCCGTGGTTGTGTACTTTAAACAGGGTTCATAACTTATGTGGCAAACGATGGAAGGTGTGAGAAACTCGCTGCAGCTCCACTCTGAACGTGTGCATGTGTGACAATTGTGCGGTGCTCCCGTCTTCTTAAAGGCATGAACTGCTGATTCTGTTAAAAAAAAAAAAAAAAAACTTGATCATTTTCATAAAGCAGTGGCGGTAACTCCAGTATTTCAACTACGTGGTGTGTGGACTGGTTGGAGACTGCAGCGACATCCGGCTTATTTAAACAGAACAGCCTCCATACAGGACTCTGCGTGGCTCTCGTCTCCGTGATTTTTGCTGCTGTCCAAAAAAATCATGTTTAAACAAGCAATGTACTATGCAGTAGTTGTTTCTCTCTCAGAGCTCAATTGTCAGGATCATAAACACTCTGCTCAGAAGGAAATAACATGCTTTGTGCCCTTTCAGTGCTCACTGTCACAACTGTATTTAGCAAGAAGTCTGTCTAAACAGTCCCCCACACGGTGCTGGCAGTGCTTCCACAGTTCCTCAGTCTGTCATGTCGTCCCTATTCTAAGTGGCCATCACAGTTTAATTTATGTTGTCACATTGGAGCACGCATGTTCCAGGATTTTTGTGCCCTGGAACCTGTATAACTGGTCACATGACCATGTTTGCTGGGTTAGATGAGCATGTGTGCTCTGGAACCTGTATAAAAGCACATGCTACACCATTGTTTGGTTAACTTCCATGCTAGAACTGCCATGAAGGAAAGCCATCATGCTGGGTTAGAAGTCGTATCTGTCATGTCCTTGATGAGAAATTTGCACCCTTGGTAGGCAAAGCAAGGTATTTTTTTGTATCAAATATCATGTTTTGATTTTTGTATTGTTAAATACTAACAGATATTGTGAAGTTGGAATTAAAATGTGTTTTAAAATAGTAAAACAAAGATGAAATTATGGAAAATTCAATATGCACGTTGTAACTTAATGTTTGAATGAATTAAATAATTGAATAAGATGTGTATTTTTATAAATATTGTAATGTATTTTGTTGTGTTTTTATAGTTTCACAGTGTTCTACAAGGAATAAAAGATTTGACACCAGTTGAGCTCCATGCTGATTATTTTGCCGAGGGCTGCTACACTCATCATCCCGGTTATTGTTCTCTGTGTCCCCACTTGGTCTGCTGTGTGAGTCTCGTGTGTGTCCCCTGTACTTGGTTACCTATCGCTCTCAGTCCCTAGTGTCCATAGTCATAGACACTTTTCCTCATGTGTTGCCGCTTAGCCCCTGATTATTTATCCCCAGCTGTCCCATGTTCCCCTGATTATCTGTTTCCCTATATACAGACGTGGACAAAATTGTTGGTACCCCTCTGTTAATGAAAGAAAAACCCACAATGGTCACAGAAATAATTTGAATCTGACAAAAGTGGTAATAAATAAAAATTCTATGAAAATTAACCAATGAAAATCAGACAATGCTTTTGAATTGTGGTTCAACAGAGTTATTTTAAAAAACAAACTCATGAAACAGGCCTGGACAAAAATGATGGTACCCTTAACTTAATATTTTGTTGCACAACCTTTTGAGGCAATCACTGCAATCAAACAATTTCTGTCCAGTGCAATAACCACCTCAGGTACTACACTGGACCCAGGCGAGTGAATAACATTAAGAAGCCGGTGAATATTTGTAAACGAATGATGCCCCAAAATAAAACCAGTCTGGTCAGCTGAAATCACATTATGCAATGTGGTTTCTAGGCGTAAGGCAAGGGCTTTGGCTAAGGTCTTCACGTCACTGTTTAGGAGGGAGATGGGTCGATATGAGCCACATTCTGTATTATCTTTACCTGATTTAAGCAAGAGAATAATTGATGCTTCAGTCAGTGTCAATGGAAATGACCCATGGGACAAAGAGTCATTAAACATATCAAGTAAGATATTAGATAATTTATTAGAAAACTTTTTAAAGAACTCTATAGGGTACCCTTCGGGGCCGGGCGCCTTGCCATTCTGCATTACCTTTATTGCATTAATGATTTCTATACATTTTAATGGAAGCTCAGTCTCAGTTCTATGTATAGAAGGAGCCCGGAGATTATTAAAGAAGTGTTCCATGTTTGTACTGTCACCTGTCATCTCTGACGTATATACAGCTGTGGACAAAATTGTTGGTACCCCTCTGTTAATGAAAGAAAAACCCACAATGGTCACAGAAATAACTTGAATCTGACAAAAGTGGTAATAAATAAAAATTCTATGAAAATTAACCAATGAAAATCAGACAATGCTTTTGAATTGTGGTTCAACAGAGTTATTTTAAAAAACAAACTCATGAAACAGGCCTGAACAAAAATGATGGTACCCTTAACTTAATAGTTTTGTTGCACAACCTTTTGAGGCAATCACTGCAATCAAACAATTTCTGCAACTGTCAGTGAGACTTCTGCACCTCTCAGCAGGTATTTTGGCCCACTCCTCATCAGCAAACTGCTCCAGTTGTCTCAGGTTTGAAGGGTGCCTTCTCCAGACCGCATGTTTCAGCTCCTTCCACAGATGTTCAATAGGATAAAAATCAGGGTTCATAGAAGGCCACTTTAGAATAGCCCAATGTTTCGCGCTTAGCCATTCTTGGGTGTTTTTAGCTGTGTGTTTTGGGTCATTATCCTGTTGCAAGACCCATGACCTGCGACTGAGACCAAGCTGTCTGACACTGGGCAGCACATTTCTCTCTAGAATACCTTGATAGTCTTGAGATTTCATTGTACCCTGCACAAATTCAAGACACCCTGTGCCACATGCAGCAAAGCAGCCCCAGAACATAACAGAACCTCCTCCATGTTTCACAGTAGGGACAGTGTTATTTTCTTGGTATGCTTCATTTTTGCATCTGTGAACATAGAGCTGATGTGCCTTACCAAAAAGTTTCAGTTTTGTCTCGTCTGTCCATAGGACATTCTCCCAGAAGCTTTGTGGCTTGTCAACATGCAGTTTGGCAAATTCCAGTCTGGCTTTTTTATGATTTGTTTTCAACAGCTGATGATACTAATATATTTTATTCTGGAAATAATTATAATCAACTAATCCATACTCTAAATAATGAATTAAATAAGCTAAAAAAAAATGGATGGATTGTAATAAACTATCACTAAATATAGAGAAAACTAAGGTAATGATTGTAAAAATAAAGAAGATATACACATTCATATAGATAATGTAGTTATTGAAAAAGTTAAGGAGATCAAGTTTTTGGGTGTAGTACTGGATGATAAAATTAGTTGGAAACCACATGTCAGATACATACAAAATAAAGTTGCAAAAAATATTGCAATTATAAATAAAATTAAGCAGGTCCTAGATTATAAATCCCTTCATATTTTGTATTGTTCATTAGTACTTCCATACTTGACTTATTGTATAGAAGTTTGGGGTAACAGTTATAAAAGTAAACTTAATTCATTGTTAATATTACAAAAAAGGGCAGTCCGTGTTATACACAAAGTCGGGTACCTCGAACATACTAATTTATTGTTTTTACATTCAAAGTTATTGAAATTATGGGATCTGGTTCATTATTACACAGCACAATTAATGTTTAAAGTTTGTAAAAACCTCTTGCCACACAATATACAGAATCTATTCAGGGAGAGAGAAGGGAAATATAATTTACGGGGGAATACAAAATTTAAAATGCACTTAGTAAGATCTACAAGGAAGAGTTTTTGTGTGTCTGTGTGTGGGGTAAAATTGTGGAATGGGTTGGGGGAGAAACACAGGCAATGTCCAAACATCCATACATTTAAATCAACATATAAAGAAATGATTTTTGAGCAGTATGAGAATGAAGGGCAGTGATGTTACATTGTGTCTTCAGTGAGGGAAGGTTGTTGTGTGTTATGGTGACTGTGAAGGTGATGGTGTTGTTTGTGTTTGCATTGAACATGCCAGAAGTGTATGTTTATTGTTGTCGCAATATTGTTGGATATGGACTGTCATTGTTGTGTCATTTTTGTTGTATAATTTGACTATGGGTGTATTATGGTGAATGTGGTTGTGGGATAATGATGATTATGAGTAATACTGTAATTTGTTTGGTGTGGAGAAGGGGTGGGACTGTATAAGCGTTGGCTTCTTCCCACTCCTTTTGAACATTTTATTTTTGGTTTGTTTTTTTGTTGTGTTTTGAACTCTCTTTTTTTCTTTCTTTAACAATGTTCAAATAAAATCAATGTCAAATAAAACAGTGGTGTCCTCCTTGGTCGTCTCCCATGAAGTCCTCTTTGGCTCAAACAACGACGGATGGTGCAATCTGACACGGATGTACCTTGACCTTGGAGTTCACCATGAATGTGTTTAGAGGTTGTTCTGGGCTCTTTTGTTACCATTCGTATTATCCGTCTCCTCCTGCGGCCACGTCCAGGGAGGTTGGCTACAGTCCCATGGGTCTTGAATTTCTGAATAATATGTGCAACTGTAGTCACAGGAACATCAAGCTGCTTGGAGATTGTCTTATAGCCTTTACCATGCTTGTCTATAATTTTCTTTCTAATCTCCTGAGACAACTCTCTCCTTTGCTTCACCATGTCACCAAACAGCACAGTGACTACCTGTCACCCTTTAAATAGGCTGACTGACTGATTACAAGTTTGTAGACACCTGTGATGTTAATTACAGGACACATCTTGGTTGAACATGTCCCTATGGTCACATTATTTTCAATCTTTTCTAGGGGCACCATCATTTTTGTCCAGGCCTATTTCATGAGTTTGCTTTTTAAAATAATTCTGTTGAACCACAATTCAAAAGCACTGTTTGATTTTCACTGGTTAATTTTCATTGAATTTTTATTTATTACCACTTTTGTCAGATTCAAGTTATTTCTGTGACCATTGTGGGTTTTTCTTTCATTAACAGAGGGGTACCAACAATTTTGTCCACGTCTGTATGTCCTCCTCTGTGTTCATTCTGTGTGGCATCACACCGTGGCTTCCCCTCTTACTTCTGTTCTGTGATTTTGCCTGTACGACTCCATGAGTTTTTTCAGCCTTTCATGGCTTGTTTTGTGCACAGCCCCCATACTGGTTTTACTTCATGTTTTTTTTTTTAAATAAATCAACTTAAACCATAGTCCTGCCTGCTGATAGAGGACATTATCGGCAATGTCCAGGCCTCCTGCACTCCTGAAGCAGCCTTGAGGTGTCTGGACGATGCGGTGGAATTGATAGAGGCGTTTCCCAACCTGCTGAGCTATCCAGGACTGACCGGGTTCCTCTCTTCCATTCCTTATATGCAACAGTTGCTTTGGCCGCTGGTGAGAAGCTCTTCTCCCCCTGTACCTCTGCCAATGGGGACACGCCCCCACGTACAGACATCCTCCGTTTCTCACTCATCAACGGGACCCTCTCCATGCCGCTCTTCAGCTTGAGTAGTTCCACCACCACCTATAACTCCCCTGCCTGCTGCCTGCTGCCTCCACACCTACATCATATGACCCTGAAGTCTGCCGGATCGAATTTGTGGCATCAGGGCCCCAGTTTCCTGTTGAAGAGGAGGAGCAGGAGGAGTGCCGGCAGGTTTTGCTCACACAGACTGAGTTAATATTGGACTACAAATCCTGGCTTCTCCCGGAGTATATACCCCTGTTGGGTTGGAACCAGCTGGCTATGGGAGACTCAGCTGCTCCAGCTTCCCGCTGCCAACCAGCTGCTGCTCTCTGTGGGATCTCGGCAGCCACCCAACAAGAAACACCTGGCCCATCTCCAGCAACAAAAGCAGAACAGTGGAACAAGCAAGTACATATTTTTCATTTCTTTTGACCATCAAATGAGATGTCTTGCCTCATTCTGGGTGAGGGGTCTCAATGGCAGCCACCAACCGTTAAGCCCCCACCACCTGTTTCTGCTGTCATCCCTGTGTGTTCACCCTCACCCACCCTTGCCCTGTCTCCTGTGCCTGAGGCTGTCTCCCCTTCAGAGGTGATGGTTTCCTCCTCTGCCGGCATGCTGGAGAGCTCCCCTGCAACTGCTCCTGGTCTGCCAGTTCTCATTTCCATGCCTGAAGCTCCTCCAGCAGCAGCAGTCTCCAGGCGTGGGTTCCAAGGAGCTGTAGTTTCAAAGGAGTGTGCTCCATCGCCAGCATCGGGCTTCATGTCAGGGGTTTTGACTGCTCCTGCCACCATGTCTGTACCTCCAGTGCCGGCTCCATGTCGTTCAGTGCCTCCAGTGTTGGACCCACATCATTCTGTGCCCCCAGCACCAGTTCCACGTTGTTCTGTGCATCCAGTCCTGATTCCATGATGTGATCCAGCTCCTCTGTCCACATCTGATGCTCCATCAGCAGCAGTGCCATCGGGGTCCTCACCAGCAGAGGAGCAGGAGTTAAGGCAAGTCCTCTTTATTTCTTCTACACCTATATTAGAGAGGTCTTGTCTTGCTCCTGGTTGAGAGACCCAGCTGCAGTTCCCATTTGCCTCTGAGCTCTCGCCGCCGAACTCTTCTGCTGGTGGTTATGCTTTGGACCAGATACTGAGCTGTGTTTCTTTCTCTCTGCCCAAAGTGGCTATGCAGTCTTGATGACCAGTGCACCCTAACCATCAGTTCCAGAGGCTGGTGCACCTCCATCATGTGTTCCTGAGGCCGGTGCGCCTCCGCCATTTGTTATAGAGGCTGGTGCGCCTCCGCCATTTGTTCCAGAGGCCAGTGCATCTCTGCCGCCATGTGTTCCAGAGGCCGGTGCACCTCCACCATCATGTGTTCCAGAGACCAGTGAGCCTCCTATGTCATGTGTTCCAGAGGCCGGTGAGCCCCCTCCATCATGTGTTCCAGAGGCCGGTGAGCCTCTGCCATCAGCTCCAGAGGTCAGTGTGCCTCTGCCATCAGCTCCAGAGGCCGGTGCGCCTCCGCTGTCTGTTGCTGAACTAAAAGTCCCCTTGCTATGGGGCCCTCTGGACTTGGGTAGACCCCCTGAACCATCTCGCCCCATGATCTGGTGGCCCTGGGACTTGGGAGGCCACAATATCCACCCTTGTTTTCCGGTCTAGGGGCCCTTGGACTGGGGCTAGGCCCCCCTGACCCGCCTGGTTGTTTGGTCTGGTGGTCCACGGACTTGGGTAGACCACCCGACCTGTTTTGTGCTAAAAAGTTGGGGTCATGGACTTTTTTTAGCCACACCATATTGTCTTGTTTTGGACTCTGTTGCGTGTGTGTGTGGGGGGGGGGGTTTGTTTCGGCCCCCCTGGGCCTTGTTCCCCCACCACCCACCCTGGGAGGGTGTTTTTTTTTTTTTTTGTTGATGTTACTCTGAGGGTCTGGGCATGGTCTTAGGATCATGCCCATGCTTTGTGTTTATTTTTGATCCCTCTGTGTTTTTATTATGATTATTTGCCTGTGGTTTGCCTTCTGTGTTTCCTCTGGATCTCAATGATTGTTATTGTCTCCCCCGGGTCCTCAGTCTGTCATGTTGTCCCCGTCATTCTGGTTGTCTGCGTGCTTTATGTTTCTGCACCTTACTGCAACCATTTGCACAACTGCAATTTTCAGTTGCAGTAGGTAATAAGAAGCTGGTAATATTTGTGGGAGACTTCCGTATGTCTCATATAAATCCAAATGGGACCATATCCAAATAAGTGAAATCATAATTTCCATGTTTTGTATGGGTTTTTCTACTAGGGATGGGCATAATTTACCGATAACCGATAATTGATCATTAAGAATTTCACCGAGGAAGTTCATTTCGTCGACAAACCGTTTTTTTTTGTTAAACAATCCGAGGGCCTAGTGTATGGCCGTCCTCAAACAAATGCAATGGCAAAATTTGGGCACCAGGGGGCAACATTACACCATCGCCGTACCCTGGCGTGCCTCAGTTGATACACGCGGGCTTCCGTAGGGCAATCGCCAAATCATTAAGCGGGTTACGGCGAAGTGTTGCGTGGACCATTTCAATTTAAAAAATGACCAGGTGTAACTAGCAATCACTGCAATGCAGCATACAAATATACCTCATCGACAGGGTCCATGGAACACCCTTATTACGCAAAGAAACCGCCAACAGTGGTTGCGCGCTGAGTAATGGCGGTCGTGAAGATTCTTTTTTTTTTTTCAGAAACTTTATTGAGAAGAGTCATGAAGATTCGGTGTACACACGTCGAGGGAAGCTGCAGGAGGCGGCGTAGTAGCTCGACGGGAAGACTATTTCGCACAAAATGGCACAAGAGAACAGCAAAAAGTTCTGCGCGGCTAGACTAAGTAACACGAGCGATAGAGCAATGAATGCGGTCTTCGTTTGTTGGGTGGCCGCTCGGCAGGGAGACAAGGTGGGTAAAACGTCTCGGCCAATCAGCTTGCGGGGTGAAACGTCTCGGCCAATCAGCTTGCGAGATTCCCGAGCCGAGCCAACACGAGAACAGAGAGAGGGCTCTCCGTGCACCTGATGTTATAATGTAGTCTACCTGCCTTGTTACGTACCTAAAAATGTTAATGATTAACCGATTATTAATCATTAATTCTCCCAACGATCGGTGAAGAAAATTTCACCGAATGCCCATCCCTAGTTTCTACCCTTCAATAACATACCCCACTAGAATAACAACACATTCAGCAACGCTTATTGATAACATTTTCACAAATGTCATTGAGGGGAATGTAACTGCTGGTCTTATTATCAATGATGTGACAGACCATCTGCCTGTTTTGTTTCTTCACACACTGGTGGAACAAATAACGTTGAAATAGATAAGGTTTTAAACGACTTGTAACAGAAACCGCAATCAACAATCTTAGAAATGATCTAAAAATACAAGACTGGAGCGGTGTTTATGTTGACGACATTGATACAGCATATGGAGAATTTGTCTCTATTTTATCACAACTATATAATAAACACTGCCCTCTAGTGGTAAAGGAAACTAAAGTTAAATACAGAGATAAGCCTTGGATCACCAAGGGCCTGCAAAATGCTTGTAAAAAGAAAAACTTGTTATACAAAAAGTTTCTGAAATTAAGAACTGTGGAAGCAGAAAAGAAATACAAGACTTATAAAAATATACTCATTAGTATTTTAAGATCGAGTAAAAAAACATATTACAGTAAATTATTGGAAAATAACAAAACTAATACATGTAATATATGGAAGGTGTTAAATAATATAACAAAGACAGGAAAACTAAATTCCAACCACATCTCTTATTTAATTCAGATAATGGAATAATCAATGAAAATACCTTGATCTCCAACACGTTTAATGAATATTTTGTTAATCTAGGAAGAAAGATCGCCAACCTCCACTGTATCATCAGCAAATACAAGGGGCGCTGACAATGTCGTCAACATTAAACGCTTACTCAATGTTTATGAAAGAAACAGATGAAAGAGAAATTCTTGACAATGTTAACAAATTCAAACACAAAAAATCAACTGATTGTAATGATGTCAGTATGTTCTTGGTTAATGTATTATTGATTGCATTGTTAAACACTTCACTTACATATGCAACATGTCACTTACTGCTATTAAATTTCCAAAGAAAATGAAAATAGCAAGAGTTGTTCCTGGTGACAAACACTTATTGTCAAACTACAGACCCATCTCCTTGTTACCTCAGTTCTCCAAAACACTGGAAAAAATATTTGTTAAGTGACTAAATGATTTCATTGATAATCACAATATACTCTGTGTACAATAGTATGGATTCAGGAAGAACCGGACCACCTCACTGGCGCTCATGGACTTTGTTGAACAGATTACGGATGCAACAGATAGAAGAGAATACACAATTGGAATATTTCTGGACTTACAAAAGGCATTTGATACAGTTGACCATAAATTACTCCTCAGTAAATTACATAAGTATGGCATCAGAGGAATTGCTTTTGACTGGTTACACAGCTATTTAGAAGACAGATATCAATATGTTCATGTGAATAATACAGACTCTGAGTTGCTGAAGATGACGTGTGAGGTACCACAGGGTTCTGTGCTTGGTCCATTGCTGTTTATTTTGTATATTAATTATTTTTTTTATTTTGATTTTGTATACTAATTTATGATTTACGTTCTGTGTCTAAATTGCTCAAGTGTATTTTATTTGCAGATGACACAACTTTTTTTTGTAGTGGAGAAAATCTTAAGCAGCTTCTGGATTCAGTAGAAAATGAACTTAAACAAATCAATCAATGGTTCACTGCCAATAAATTATCTATTCACCTTGGAAAAACAAAATGTATAATATTTGGAAACCGCAAATTATATAATCACAGAAAAATTAAAATAAACAATGTTGAAATTGACACAGTTTTCAAAACCAAGTTCCTAGGGGTCATTGTTGATAACAAACTAAACTGGAAATCACACATAAATTATGTCAAAACTAAAATGTCTAAATCCATTGCCGTACTGTATAAAGTTAAGGATCTCCTGTGTCAGAAATCTCTTTGCATTTTATATAATTCACTGATAGTTCCTTTTATGACATACTGTGTGGAGATCTGGGGAAACACATATAAAACAAACACAAACTTAATCTTTTTACTACAGAAAAAAGCTGTATGCATTGTATCAAAGAAACCTTACCGTGAACCAACAAATCCAATATTCATTCAATTACATACTCTTAAATTTAGAGATCTGGTAGATTATGTCATTCAAATCATGTACAAAGCAAATAATAACCAATTACCTATAAATATTCAGAGACTGTTTAAAAAAAGGGAAAGCAAGTATGAGCTAAGAGGTAACTCTGTTTTTAATAAGCCAAAGGTTAGAACAAATACAAAGTATCATTGTATGTCAGTCACTGGAGTTAAACTGTGGAACTGTTGCTCTGAAAATATTAAAACATGTTCAATTCTGAAGCAATTCAAAAAATTGTACAAAGATGATAAAATCTCCCAGTATCTTACTGTAAATGCTGGGAGATAAATTTGTAATAACTTGCAGGGTTTTTTGTCTACTTGTTCTATTTGATTTTCTTTGTTGATTTTGGGTAAGACTTAAATTTTTATGTTATTGATTTTAAAATTGTAATGGGGTAGGCACTATATAAGCACTAGCTTCAGCCTACACCCTTTCGGTTGTTCTTTTGTGTGTTCTTATTGTATTGTATGTGTTTATTATTATTATTACTGAATAAAAAATAAATTCATTCATTCATTCATTCAATTCATTCATTCATTGCCATACCTGCTGCTGTCTGTTATGGCAATATTGATCATGCGCAGTCCAATCTGTCACTGTCTGAACCTACACTATCACATCAAACTTGCAACTACGAGTATTACTGTTCTACCTTTTTCTATATATAGGATTGCTGGGTTTTATCGTTTCTCTTTATTTGCTCTACGGGATGTCTGGGTTTTATCTTTTGTTATTATCTGCACTGCAGGTAGCATTACTGTACATAGACTGTTGTTGTTTTTCCAGCCTTATTCCTTTTTTTATATTGCACACACCACTGAAGAGAAAGAATTCTCTTTTCAATTCTGTATGTCCTGTACATATAGTAGTGTATTGAGAAATAAAATCTTTGAATCTTGAATGTTTGTTGTTTATCTACAATTTATTTACAGTTACCATATTAATGTGTGCAACACCTTCTTCCAGCTGACTCAGGAAATATGTAACTTATTTTTTGTCTACTGTTTCTTCATATGATTTGGTTATGTTACAGGGTGCCTGTAGATAGTTTGTATTTAATTTTTTTCCTCAAATGTAAATCAACTTTTAATTTATGACCTTGAATTGCTTCCTCGTGTGAGGGCCCTCTGTCATCACCTGCTGTCTTTAGCAGGTGATGAAGAAAACATTTTTTTTTTAAGTTCACCGACTGAACTACTCCATCCTGTACTTTTGCGATTTCCTCCTCTTTTACATTTAATATTGAGTGCCAGTGCCAATGTGCACCACCTGTACTATTCTGTAGTGTAACAACACTAGGTCTCTTTCGGTCTACGGAAACTTGATGATTGAACTGGCTTTCCTGAAGGAAGGCTTCACCTTTTGTTTACCTGCCATCATGGCATGTAGGCTCATCAGATTCACCAGCTACTAAACAAATTCACCCACATTTGGCTGGTGGCCGTTGTTAATTTCCACCCCTGAAAGGGATGCCCTCTAAATGAGGTGTTTCAGGTAAGGCATTTATGTCTGTTGGCTGGGTTGGAATCATTTCATTTCCCTCCTAAAAGAACAGGAGGTGATGGCTGGGGAGAGGGTGGTCTGAGAATCTCTTCTTATACTTTTGCTCCACTAACCCGCAGATACATAGCAGAAAATTAATGGACAAAGAGTTCTGAAGCAGAAACATTTCAGGTCTAAACAACCCAAAAACCTCACAAAAGGTTTGCTTTTATCACCTACCTCAAACCTTCTCTTTGTCCCGGAGCTGGTTGCAGTCCCCAAAAGAGTCCCATTGGCTCACAGCCCACATAAGAACCTCCAAGTGAGTGATCACTGGTCACTATCAATGGTAGACAGAGAGGTAAACAAAACAATGCATACAAGTCTGGTTTACAAAAAATCATTGTAAATATAATGTGTCAGCTTGTGACTGTTTGACTTAAATTAGGACTTATTCAATTCAATTCAATTCAGCTTTATTTATATAGTGCCATATCACAACAATAGTAATCTCATAGCGCTTTCAAATGTAGGGGAAACTCCACAATTGCAGTAAGACCCCAGCAATCAGGCGATCCCCTGTGAGCAAGCGCTTGGTGACGGTGGAGAGGAAAAACTCCCTTTTAACAGGCAGAAACCTCTAGCAGAACCAGGCTCTGTATGGAGTGAAACGTGGTTAATATCAAATATAATATCCGTGTGGGCTGCACGGTGGCGCAGTGGTTTAGCACTGTAGCAGCACAGTTTTACCCTCGGCCGGGGGACCGCGGGGATCATGAGATCGTGGGTTCGATCCCAGCCCCCGACCAACAGTGAGCTTTGTGGAGTTTGCATGTTCTCCCCGTGTTGCGCGGGTTTACTCCGGGATTTCTCCGGTTTCCTCCCGCATACCAAAAACATGTAGGTTTAGGGCGCTCGCGCACGCAGCGACCAGCAGCCGGTGGCTTGTCACCAGACTGCAAACCAAGTCTACCTACGGGTACAAATAAGTAACAAAAAAAAAAACAACAAAAAAAATATCTTTATAATAACATAATATACTATTCCTAGTTATGATTCGGATAATTGCAATTAATAATAAAAGATGATATGATATAACATGACATCCTATAAGTACATCCTATAGGGACAGCGCAGGCTGTTCCTGCTGAGGAGACTCAGGTCTTTTGGTGTACAAGGGGCGCTGCTGAAGTCATTCTATGACACGGTGGTGGCATCAGCCATCACTTTTGGAGTGGTCTGCTGGGGCAGTGGCATTACTGCAGCCGATAGGAAGAGACTGAACAAACTGATTAAGAAAGCTAGCTCTGTCCTGGGGCAGCGCCTTGATCCGATGGAGGAGATAGGAGAGAGAAGGACGGTGGCTAAACTGTCATCTCTGCTGGAGTCCGAGTTCCACCCTATGCAGGACATACTGAATGCACTGAGGAGCTCATTTAGCAGCAGACTACATCATCCCAGGTGCACAACGAGAGGTTTCGTAGGTCCTTCCTACCAACGGCTGTCAGACTGTACAACTAAGCAGGGCTGCTCGCAGAGATAGCAAAAAGACGTAACAAACTAATAGTTTTTTGAATGCAAAAGATGCAATAGACTTACACAATGGTCCCTCCGGCATACAACTAGGAACATACCGGTCGCTATGGAGGGTGAGAATATGTATGGGCACATAATCATACCATGTAGGATAACTAAGTAGACGGTTATGCTGTTTCATTCCATCTAGCAACAATGCTCTGCACTGTGTGTGTTTATATATTTGCATATTTATTCCATCTAGCTACAATGCTCAGCACTGGTGTGTGTTTATATATTATATATCTACATATTATTCCATCTAGCTACATTGCTCCGCACTGTGTGTTTATATACTTGCATATTTATTCCACCTAGCTGCAATGCTCCGTACTGTGGGTGTTTATATATTTACATATTTATTCCATCTAGCTACAATGCTCTGCACTGTGTGTTCATATATTCATATATTTATCCATCCAGCTACAATGCTCTGCACTGTGTGTCTGTGTGTGTGTGTATATATATATATTTTATAGTAATACGTACATATGTTTATTAGCTGCTCTTGCTTGCTTGTTTTTTTTCTTGCCTTCTGATTGTTGCTCTGAGTGTTGCTATCCCTGTGCTGTTGCAATCCTGGAATTTCCCCGTTGTGGGACTAATAAAGGCTTATCTTATCTTAACATAATGATATGGTATCTAATATAATAATAAGTAACAATTATGGAACAAAATGTACTACTACCAGTGGGAGGTGCTGTTAATCCTGAACAGCATCCTTTGACCTGGCAGAGACAGATGAATTCAACAGTCTTATTCCAGTAGGTATAAATGACCTCCTGTTCATGCCAAGACCACCACATGTCTCTAAAACCAGTTTCCAAAAGCTTCATATCACCTTTAATATTAAATAAAATTAAACTATGACAGACTATACAATTTAGTCAGTCTTTTCTGTTAATCACAATTTTTTTAAACTTCCTATAAAATTTATTGCATCTGACATTCAGTGGAATCAGTTCTCATTTGTTTTAAACGTAGCAATATAAAGCACTGATTTACTCACAGTTTATGCTGCCGCTTGAATTTGTATTGTAGTGGGCGAATGACTCCCACAGGTCACCATCCTCACTGTGCATTTGTGCATACACAGTGATGGGACTATATGGGGGCAAGAAATGCCCTTTAATGCAAATCTGCTCATCCATGAGGGCACGAACAGGAGAAGCTGTCAAAAGAGGGGCTTGTCTAATGCTGCTCTTCCGCCGAACTGCACAAACAGATATAAAATATGTGTGTGAAATCTTTAGAGAATTAATTGAATCATGATGCAACAGCTGCAGTATTTTATTTGATGTTAACTCAACCTGCTATGTTAGTACTCCCTATGACAAAACAATTCAAAGACAAACCTTGATTCTTACCCAGAGCACACTGAAAACTCGGTGGATTCCCATGTAGATTAAGGCATGGTTTCTCCTTGATTCCTATGCGTGTTTGTATCTTTGTCGCAGTCAAGAATGCTCTGAACATTGTGGTGTTCCCCTCTATTCTGCAAGGAGAAGAGTGCATAGGTCACTCTTGTGTCATGGCACCATGACACTGTGCAGTTGGCATCAGGTATTCAACATTTGAATATGGGGCTGACGGTGTGGAAGCAGTATCTGTGGCTTTCAAACTACAGTGCATTCGGAAAGTATTCACAGCGCATCACTTTTTCCACATTTTGTTATGTTACAGCCTTATTCCAAAATGGATTAAATTCATTTTTTTCCTCAAAATTCTACACACAATACCCCATAATGACAACATGATAAGTTTTTTTTTTTTTAGATTTTTTTCAAATGTATTAAAAATAAAAAAAATAAGAAATTACATGTACATAAGTATTCACATCCTTTGCCATGAAGCTCAAAATTGAGCTCAGGTGCATCCTGTTTCCACTGATCATCCTTGAGATGTTTCTACAGGTCATTGATGTCCACTTGTAGTAAATTCAGTTGATTGGACATGATTTGGAAAAGCACACACTGTTTATATAAGATACTGTACCACAGCTGACAGTGCATGTCAGAGCACAAACCAAGCACGAAGTCAAAGGAATTGTCTGTAGACCTCCGGGACAGGATTGTCTCGAGGCACAAATCTGGGGAAGGGTACAGAAAAATTTCTGCTGCTTTGAAGCTCCTAATGAGCACAGTGGCCTCCATCATCCGAAAATGGAAGAAGTTTGGAACCTTCTCCACCAAACTGAGCAATCGGGGGAGAAGGGCTTTAGTCAAGGAGGTGACCAAGAACCCGATGGTCACTCTGTCAGAGCTCCAGCGTGCCTCTGTGGAGAGAGGAGAACCTTCAAGAAGGACAACCATCTCTTTCACCAATCCACCAAAAGGTCTCTATGGTAGAGTGGCCAGACGGAAGCCACTCCTTAGTAAAAAGCACATGGCAGCCTGCCTGGAGTTTGCCAAAAGGCATCTGAAGGACTCTCAGACCATGAGAAACAAAATTCTTTGGTTTCATGAGACAAAGATTCAACTCTTTGGCGTGAATGCCAGGCGTCATGTTTGGAGGAAACCAGGCACCGCTCATCACCAGGCCAATACCATCCCTTCAGTGAAGCATGGTGGTAGCAGCATCATGCTGTGGGGATGTTTTTCAGCGGCAGGAACTGGGAGACTAGTCAGGATAGAAGGAAAGATAAATGCAGCAATGTACACAGACATCCTGGATGAAAACCTGCTCCAGAGCGCTCTTGACCTCAGACTGGGGTGACAATTCATCTTTCACCAGGAAAACAACCCCAAGCACACTGCCAAGATATCAAAGGAGTGGCTTCAGGACAATTCTGTGAATGTCCTTGAGTGGCCCAGACAGAGCCCAGACTTGAATCCAATTGAACATTTCTGGAGAGATCTGAAAATGGTTGCGCACCGACACTTCCCATCCAACCTGATGGAGCTTTAGAGGTGCTGCAAAGAGGAATGGTTGAAACTGCCCAAAGATAGGTGTGCCAAGCTTGTGGCATCATATTCAAAAAGACATGAGGCTGTAATTGCTGCCATAGATGCATCAACAAAGTATTCAGCAAAGGCTGTGAATACATATGTAGATGTGATTTCTTAGTTTTTTAAATTTTAATAAATTTGCAAAAATCTCAAAAAAACCAACTTCTTTCATGTTGTCATTATGGGGTATTGTGTGTAGAATTTTGAGGAAAAAAATGAATTTAATCCATTTTGGAATAAGGCTGTAACATAACAAAATGTGGAAAAAGTGAAGTGCTGTGAATACTTTCCAGATGCACTCTATGTACTGTGCCACCCTATGTACTAGTCCTCAAGAAACCTCAACAATAGATGGTAATAAAAAACCCATGCAGTCTAGGGTGGCAAGGTGATTATGTAATGTGGCAAAATTGTGCAAAAATTCTCTAATCGTCTAATGGGTCATTCTAGAATTGGAGGACAATTTATGCTCCAAAAATGGTTTAAAAAAAATCAACATTATATTTTATCCTTTTCTGTTATGCACTTATGAAAAACAAATAATAAACCATCAAAAAATGTGATGGTATTGGTCCAGCTCAGGCATCAGTGGTACACTTCTTATGATGCATGTTAACTGTAGTGTGCCGAATTTGCAGCAACCCTGTTACCAATACTCTAAAAAAATCGAGAAAAGTAGATTTTAAAAATACTGTTAAATCAGTCTTTGACTGTTATGTTACCAATAGTCATACTCATAATAACTACCCATTTAATTGTATGATATGACTTGATTTATTAAAACAACTTTTGAGACTTACTTCTGTCATAAACCGCCCTTTTTAAGGGCTACGGAAGGACACCAAACGCTCACTGTGGTTTCTGCACATTTATTAACATAAAGACAAACAAACAAGGGAACACTGAACATACAAATATGAAATGATGAAGCGCTGGAGGAGAGGTGGGCTCGATGTTACAGGGGGAACAGAAGCCTGGGGGCAACGTGCAAAAGGCAGAACCAAGCCGGAGCACGCCTGAATTCCTGCAGGGCTGGAAGTGGAGCCCCTGTGGAGGCTGGAGTGGCCCTCACCACTCCATGCTGCAGCACCTGGACTCCCGGGAACCTACGCCAGGATCCTGTTTGTGGACTTCAGCTCTGCATTCAACACCATCCGCCCCCGCTCTGCTCCAGGACAAGCTGTCCCTGCTCGGCGTGCCTGACTCCCTCTGCAGGTGGATCACCGACTTCCTGACGGACCGGAGGCAGCATGTGCGGCTGGGGAAGATTGTCTCTGACTCTGTCAGCATCAGCACCGGATCACCCCAGGGCTGTGTACTTTCCCCCCTACTCTTCTCCCTTTATACTAACTCCTGCACCTCCAGCCACCAGTCTGTTAAGCTGATCAAGTTTGCGGACGACACCACCCTCATCGGGCTCATCTCCAATGGCAACGAGTCTGTCTACAGGAGAGAGGTGGCCCAGCTGGCGTCCTGGTGCAGCCACAACAACCTGCAGCTGAACGCTCTGAAGACAGTGGAGATGATGGTGGACTTCAGGAAAGTCACAACCCCTCTGCCTCCCCTCACCCTCACAGGCTCTCCCATCACCACTGCAGATTCCTTCCGCTTCTTGGGCACCACCATCACCCGGGACCTCAAATGGGAGCCGACCATCAGCTCCCTCATCAAAAAGGCCCAGCAGAGGATGTTCTTCCTGCGGCAGCTGAGGAAGCTCAAGCTACGCACCAAGATGTTAGTGCAGTTCTACACAGCCATCATTGAGTCCATCCTCCCCACCTCCATAACCGTGTGGTACGCAGGAGCCACTGCCAGGGACAGACTAAGGCTGCAGTGCGTCGTGCGCACTGCTGAGAAGGTGATCGGCTGCAAGCTCCCATCTCTCCAGGACCTGTACATCTCCAGGACCCGGAGGCGTGCAGGCCGGATCATAGCCGATCCTTCACACCCTGGTCACGTACTGTTTGCCCCCCTCCCCTCAGGTAGAAGACTTCGGTCCATTCAGACTAAAACCTCCCGGCATCATGAACAGCTTCTTCCCCTCTGCCATCAGACTGCTGAACACTAAGTGACTTATTGACTCTCGTGCACTAAGTACAGCAGCTCAACCAGACTCATGTCAATCATCACTGTTTCTGTTGCATTACCGTCTGCACTATGTGGTACTCCACAATATCTGCTGCTCGCTAATATATTTAAAAACTGCTTTGACTAGTATTACTCATTCTTATTCTACACTTATTGCATGTATAGTTTTTTATTTCTTTTATCTTATCATGTTTAATGTTGCAGCATTGCACCGAGACAAATTCCTAGTTTGTGTACTACATGAACAATGGCAATAAATCTGATTCTGATTCTGATTCTGATTCTGAAGTTAGGGTAACAGGGTTGAATAAATTCACTACTTTTAATTGTAGATCATGACAAACGTGAAAAATCCTCATGAAAGCAGAAATGGTGTTTAGTAGTAACTGACTGTTTTTAAGAGGAATTGCTAGAATAAGTCAGGATGATAAAACAAACTTTTGGGGGGTAAGGACCTGTACTTACATAGTGCTTTTCTAGTCACAAAGACCATTCAAAGCACTTCATTAGTAGCTCAACTAACTCTCTATTCTCAGGGCCTATCAGAGACAGATACCTAGGGACAATTTAGAGTCACAAATCAACCTTACATGCATGTCTTTGGATTGTGGGAGGAAACCTGACATCCTTTCAAAGTGCATTAAACTTATTATCTATCAACAACTGAACTGAAATATAGAAAAAATATTTGCTGTTCATATGACCACATAGTAGATGGCACTATGCTCCACCAGACTGATTTGAACAGCCAGAACCAAATAAAATGAGGAGGCAGAACACAAAGGCAGCTCATTTCAGTATAAGCAATTGAATACGATAAGAATGAAAATTAACTTCATAAATCTTTTTTAAGATAAACTGATATTGTAAATATCATGGCAGACCTGCATTTAACATAAAATAGTAGACTAAAAACCTGGCAATGAAATGAATCTGTCTATTAAAAAAGCACGTACAGTGGTGTGAAAAAGTGTTTCCCCCCTTTCTAATTTCTCATCTTTTCTGTTTGTCACACTTAAATGTTTCAGATCATCAAACAAATTTAAATATTAGACAAAGATAACACAAGTAAACACAAAATGCAGTTTTTAAATGAAGGTGTTTATTTTTAAGGGTAAAAAAAAAAATAAAAACCTACATGGTCCTGTGTGAAAAAGTGATTGCCCCCGTTAAAACATAAATCAACTGTGGTTTATCACATCTTTGGAAAGCAGAGTTTAATTTCTCTTGCCACACCCAGACCTGATTACTGCCACACCTGTTCTCAATCAAGAAATCACTTAAAAAGGACCTGCCTGACAAAGTGAAGTATACCAGAAGATCCTCAAAAGCCAGACATCATGCTGCGATCCAGAGAAATTCAGCAACAAATAAGAAACAAAGTAATTGAGATCTATCAGCCTGGAAAAGGTTAGAAAGCTATTTCTAAAGCTTTGGGACTCCAGCAAACCACAGTGAGAGCCATTATCCACAAATGGTGACACATGGAACAGTGGTGAACCTTCCGGGAGTGGCCGGCCGACCAAAATTACGCCAAAAAGTGCAGCAACGACTCATTCAAGAGGTCACAAAAGACCCCACAACAAAGTTAAAGTCAAAGTGCCTTTATTGTCATTCCATTGCTAAAAAACAATACAACAAATTGAGATACTGCTCCCTAAACAAACTATCACACTCACAGTTCACTCATGCATTTAACATTCTCATAATTACAACAAATAATGCTTAAAACAATAATACCTAAAAAGTTAAATACAATATGTACATAGCAATAATAAAAACATTACTGAGCAATAAATAAATAAGACCAGCCTTATATACACAAGGTTATTGCCACAAAATAACCTAAAATAACATAAAATAACATCAGCAGTCTGTACGTGTTACATAAATCCCTTCAAAATACGTACTGCTGCTGGGAAAAAACTATGACTAAACCTGGTAGTCCAGGTTTTATGGGATCTGTACCGCTTTCCTGAGGGGAGCAAGTGAAAGAAATCATGACCTGGATGAGTGCAGTCCTTAATAATGGCAGTAGCTCTGTTGATGGGTACCGAGACCTGGAAATCTCTTCCAGAGAAGGGAGAGAACAGCCAGTGATTTTTTGCGCAGTCTCGATCACTCTCTGCAAGGCTTTGTGGTCTGCGGCTGAACAGGCCTCATACCATAACCGTGATGCCATATGACAAAATGCTCTCAATAGCACAGCAATAAAATAAAACCAGCAACTGTGCATTCAGAATCAGAATCAGAATCAGAATCAGAAAAAGATTTATTGCCAAGTACATTAACAGATACTGATAACAGGACTCTGATAACAGCTCACTGATAACATACGAGGGATTTGACTTGACACAGAAAATGAACCTGCATTTCCGGTGAACGGCATGCATCTGAAACGCGCCTGCCAACAGGAGGGTACAGGTAGCATAAGAAATAATACAATGGGAAGGAGCAAAAAATCATTGATTTCAGACTAGTGGTCATGTATGATCAATATTATGATTACAAAGAAAAAAAAGCCCTCAATGCACACTCAGCAGACCAAAAGAGTTCACAGGACACAAAGAGAGCAGTGAGTGAATCATCTTGTTGTCAGTTTGTGGATCAATATGAATGTAATGGTGAAGCAAGTGTTGTATCAGTAAGAACGACAAGGACAATTTGGCAGGAGATGTTTTGTCTGGCTACTGGCAATTGTCCTTGGCAATTGTCCATGCAGCTGCTGTCCGAAGGCCATGTGCTCAGTGTTTTGAAAAACAGAGACTGCAGATGATCAGGAGGATTTTTGTAAGGGAAATTGAGCCAAATAGAACTGATCACAGAGAAAGAACTTTATATTCTTCTGCAGATTCAGATTCAGGTCCATCGTGGATAGACCTAAGCGTAATCATGATGTAATCCACCTTCCGAGACAGTTCTCCATTTGTCGCTATCAGGGTCTTCTCCATTTTTTCAATTTGATGGATGCACCTCGCCTGGCCAGCATTTTGATAGGTTGTATCCATCTTCAGCAATTTGCGGTACACCAGGACAATCCCAGATCCAATCAGAACGATCCCAATCACCATTATTACAAAGACATACAAATCTTCAATATCTTCGATAGAGAGATTAGTCAGGCACAAGATTTTCCAATTACTTGTCTCCCGTAAATAGCCCGCTGGAGCCGTCCCTGCGGGGCAAACAGCTTCCCCCGGAGCACTTTTCCTCGTTGAAAAGATAGTGTCAATTGCGTTCAAAGCCCAGCTTATTAATTCCATAATTTCTTTCTTTTGATAATCAGCAGTCAGACGCAGACAGACAACAGCAAGCCTGGGATCCAGTTAGTTGGGGAGGTGGGGAGCTAGAGCAGAGAGAGAAAAGAAGCGTCTGCTCTCTTTGGAGGCGGAAGTGAAAATCCATGGCCATTCCTCTTGAAGAGCCTCAAAAAGTGTAGACGTTGTTGAGCCTTTTTTATCATAGCTATGGTGTTAACTGCTCAGGTAATGTTGTGAGAAATAAGAACACCCACAAACTTAAAAGCCTCCACCCTCTCCACACACTCCTTGCCTATATATAGAGGAGGTGACTCACTGCTATGCTTCCTAAAATCAATAATGGGTTCTTTTTTTTTTTGTATTCATTAGCAAATTATTATCTGAGCACCATCTCACCAGTATCTGGACCTCATCTCTGTATGCAGACTCATCTCCTCCTCCATCCATCTCAACATCCAAAGAACCTGCAGGCCTCACTTGCCTAAGTTAAGGTCAGTG
Organism: Pholidichthys leucotaenia; assembly: GCA_020510985.1. Taxonomy (NCBI): domain Eukaryota; kingdom Metazoa; phylum Chordata; class Actinopteri; order Cichliformes; family Pholidichthyidae; genus Pholidichthys; species Pholidichthys leucotaenia. The sequence continues at coordinate 145,559,270 of CM035837.1, forward strand.
TTCATGATTCCACCATAAGAAAGAGACTGAACAGAGTTCCAAGACGAAAACCACTGCCTGAGCAAAAAGAACATAAAGGCTTGTCTCAGTTTTGCCAGAAAACATCTTGATGATCCTAAGACTTTTACAAAATACTCTGTGGACTGACCAGACAAAAGTTGAACTTTTTGGAAGGTGTGTGTCCCATTACATCCGGCGTAAAAGTAACACAGCATTTCAGAAAAGGAACATCATACCAACAGTAACATATGGCGATGGTAGTGTGATGGTCTGGGGCTGTTTTGCTGCTTCAGGACCTGGAAGGACTTGCTGTGGTAATGGAACCATGAATTCTGCTGTCTACCAAAAAAATCCTGAAGTAGAATGTCTGGCCATCTGTTTGTGACGTCAAGCTGAAGCACACTTAGGTTCTGCAGCAGGACAATGATCCAAAACACACCAGCAAGTCCACCTCTGAGGTTAGTTAGTTAATTCCCTTCACACCATGATGATGCATTGGGTGGCGCCTATCTCCATTTCTCTGACCCTAGGCCACAAAGCTACTGTAAGTAGTGAAAGCTACAGTGGGGGGGTCAGTCCCTTTGGTAGCTCTGTGTGTAACTTTACTTTCCCCATTCCATTATGCGGAGCACCATGCTAGAAGGCAGAAAGCACCATTTTTATATGGTCTTTGGTATGATCCGGCTGGGATTTGAACCCCTGCCTCCCGGGTGTGGGGCGGATGCTCTACCAACTGAGCCACCACTCCAGTCCCACCTCTGAGGAGCTTAAGAAAAACAAAATGAAGACTTTGGAGAGGCCGAGTCAAAGTCCTGACCTGAATCCGATAGAGATGCTGTGGCATGACCTTAAAAAGGCAGTTCATGCTTGAAAACTCTCCAATGTGGCTGAATTACAACAATTCTGCAAAGATGAGTGGGCCAAAATCCCTTCCACAGCTCTGTAAAAAACTCATTGCCAGTTATTGCAAAAGCTTGATTGCAGTTGTTGCTGCTAAGGGTGGCCCAACCAGTTATTAGGTTTAGGGGGCAATCATTTTTTCACACAGGGCCATGTAGGTTTGAACTTTTTTCCCCTTAATAATAAACACCTTCATTTAAAAAACTGCATTTTGTGTTTACTTGTGTCATCTTTGTCTAATATTTAAATTTGTTTGATGATCTAAACGTTTAAGTGTGACAAACACACACAAAAAATGAGAAATGAGGAAGGGAGCAAACACTTTTTCACAACACTGTGTGAATTGATTGCTTCTGGTGCTTCAGTATTGTCATTTATTTGTCATTGCTAATCAGAGTAGTCCACACTTCTCTTTCTCGAAATGCTGCAGCCTCCTGTCTGGATCAGCATCACACCTGGCATGGTCGCACCTCTGCTTTTCACCAGCACTTATTGGTGTCTTAGAGCTCTGTATAAATTATAAATTTCAAAATATCTATTTACCAACGAAAAATAATTTGAACATGATTAAAATAAACGTCCGCCAAGGTCTCCGCCTTTGACCAACACCCTAATCCACATAACACCGGACCCCCCATGAGCCCTCCTGCAGGTGGTCAGTCCACTGGAGGGCGGACCCATGTAACTCCTTCGGCCTGAACCCGGCCGGGTCCCATGGGTGGAAACCCGGCCACCAGACGCTAGCCTTCGAGCCCCTCCCCCAGGCCTGGCTCCAGGGTGGGGCCCCGGTAACCCCATACCGGGGCGGGGTACACTGAATTCTTGATATTGTGGCGGATGCGAATAAGTGTACCCAGGCGTGGAGGCACGGAATAAGTGCAGGCACGGCGAACTGAAGTTTAAAAGGGTGTTTTATTCATCCTCTATCACAGGACTCACTCCAGCACTGTGTAAGCGCGCTGGAGCGAGCCCTCAGTCTCTACTCAGCTAACAGGCAATGCGTGTCATCAGAAAGAGAGAGCAAGCAATATTCAGTCACTTATATACCCAGCTAGACAATGCATGCATGGCACATTAGCATCACAGTACAGCAGGAATGCATGGGACATTTACATGAGAGTCACACATATCAATAGCAGGATTACTGGCAGGAAGGAGAGGCTGCCATTGATATCAGTCCATACATCTCACTGTTCTGCAAATTGCTCCAGCTGAGCGCTCTGCTTGACCCGAAGGCTGTGGGGGTCCACCCCCCCCCCAGAGGGCTCAGCTGGGGGCTGAGGCGTCGATCGTCCGGCTTTGGGAGCGAACTGCGGGAAAGTTCTGTGCCGAGGAGGGGGAGGGAGGAGGGTGGGGGGTAGCAAGTGCCGGCCCGGGACGGCGAAGTTGTCTGGGCTGCGCAAAAATTGCATGTGGATCCACGATGTTGAGGGGCTGTCCCGTTGAACGTGGCGGAGATCCACAGCGGCTGTGAGAAGAAAAATTTGTCTCTGACTCCTCTCGCGGTTATGAAGAAAAACAGGAGTTGCAGCTGTGTGAGGGACTTGGCGTGTTGGCTTTAGGTGCGCGCGCAGCCCTAAAGCCCTCGGGGACAGCTGACGGATGAATTCCCATTGTGCGCCGTGGCTGAGACCCATACAAAATCCTGTGTGCGGGCTGCGTGTGTGCTTCAGGTGTGTGAGCAGCCCTGAAGGTTCCGAGGATGGCGGTCAGCCGTGCTTCTTGGGCGTGTGCAGCGGCGGAGGACGATGGCGGTCTGTGGAGCCGGTATTGTCCCGTGCGTGGTGCGCTGTCCTCGTAACCCCCCGGTGTGCGTGCGGGGGTTCGGTGCATGGCAGGTCCGCTGTCGCGGCGAGTCAGGGTCAGGGAGCTTGCTGGAGATCAGCGTCGTCGGCGCCGATGGTCATCCGTGTTCAGGCTGTTGCTGTCGTTCGCTCATGCCGGGTCATGGTGCGTTCTGGTCCACGCGCTGCGTTCTCCGTTCGGCCCTGGAGGTCGCCGTCGTGGAGAGAGGACGAGGTGCGTGTGCGCTCGTTGTGAGAGGGAGTAGACGCTCTTCGTCCCTCAGCCGGTCCAGCGTGGATGTCCCGATCTCAGGCGAGGGTCGCACCATGACGCTTTCTGCAGCCTTCCCGGTCGTGGGTGATCTCCGAGTGAGTTCGCCTGGGTGTCGGTTTCTGCGTCGAGGTCTCCCGTGTGGCAGAAGGAGAGGGCAGTCCATTTGCGTCAGGCAGCTACGTTCGCTTGTCGTCGGAGTCACCGCTGGGGTTGCGTTCGTTCGTCGTCAGCGTGTTCTTGTATTCGGGGTCACCAGTGTGGCGGATGCGAATAAGTGTACCCAGGCGTGGAGGCACAGAATAAGTGCAGGCACGGTGAACTGAAGTTTAAAAGGGTGTTTTATTCATCCTCCATCATAGGACTCACTCCAGCACTGTGTAAGCGCGCTGGAGCGAGCCCTCAGTCTTACTCAGCTAACAGGCAATGCGTGTCATCAGAAAGAGAGAGCAAGCGAATTCAGTCACATATACCCAGCTAGACAATGCATGCATGGCACATTAGCATCACAGTACAGCAGGAATGCCATGGGACATTTACATGAGAGTCACACATATCAATAGCAGGATTATGGCAGGAAGGAGAGGCTGCCATTGATATCAGTCCAATACACCTCACTGTCTGCTAATTGCTCCAGCTGAGCGCTCTGCCTGACCCGAAGGCTGTGGGGGTCACCCACAATATAGAATTTATCATGAGAGTCTGTTGGATCGTTCGTAGTCTGGCCCTTCACCAGGACCAGTTTGTCTTGGGTGACCCTATCAGAGGGCAAATTGCCCCAGACAACATAGCTCCTGGGATCACTGGGGCATGCAAACCTCCCCCACCACAATAAGGTGACGATCCATGAGGGGGAACAAGACTTTCGGTTGGCCTCAAAGAGATTCTGGCAAACTGTCCGGCGGCTCAGGAAGGGGAAGCAGCTCCCTGTCCACAACTGTGTATGGTGCGGATGGGGCACTGTTGACTTGGACTGGGGATATTGTTGGGCGGTGGAAGAATACTTTGGAGATCTCCTCAATCCCACTGAACGCCTTCCACAGAGGAAGCAGGGCTTGTGGACGAGGGGGATGTCTCACCTATCATAGGGGCTGAGGTCGCAAGGTGGTTTAAAAAATCTCCTGGTGGCCGGGCCCGGTGGGTAGACGAGATTCGCCCTGCGTACCTCAAGGCACTGGAAGTTGTAGGGCTGTCATGGTTGCACTGCCTCTGCAACACTGCGTGGAGGTTGGGGACAGTGCTTTTGGCCATGGCAAAACTGGGGTGGTGGTTTCTACTTTTCAAAAAAGGGGACCTATGATCAAGACTTTACTCCTAATAAAACAGACCACTAGATTTAAAAAGTGGAAAGAAGAATGGACGTGATAAAATATTACGATTTTTTTAAAGGGCGAATTTTAATGAAGTTTTTGAAGATTTAGAAAAAAACAAGGTCTAATAAATCAAGACCTTTACAAGTTCTTTCAGCTTAGGACACCACATAAACAAAATACTTAAAAAGGAGGATTTGGAAAGGGCCAGTCAGGTGTTCTGAAGGTCTTCTTAATGGCATATAAAGGGATCCCAGGGATCAGATACATTTCTAAAATATACCAAGGTCTTCAAGACTTAAAAGGAGACAACACATCATATATAAAAGAGAGATGGGAAAAAGAGGGGAATTTCACTTTACAACTGGAAATATGGGTAAAGCTAAATAAACAACAATGGAAAAGTACCTCATCCCTGCAGTGGAGAGAATTTGGATGGAAAAATTTGGTAAGATTTTTCAGAACACCTGCACAAAACAAATTTACTCGTAAGGGGTTGAATTATTGGCGCTTGTGTGGTGAAGAGACAGCAAATCATTTTCATGTGTTTTGGTCATGCCCAGTTATCCACCAATATTGGACCAATGTACAGACAATATTGGGGAAAATATTCAAAATAACTGTCCCCTTTTCTTTTGTAACTTTGTATTTGGGTTTACTACCAGAATCACTGGAAAGACGAGGAGAAAAATACTTATTCACTGTTTTAATATTAGCAAGTAAAAAAGCTCTAACTAAAAAATGGATGTTGAAGGATTGTCCTACACTTGAAGATTGGATTAACGTGATTCAAGACATTTATTCGATAGAAAAGTTGACATTCGCACTGAGACAGGACATGGATGGGTTCTTGAACTTTTGGCAACCCTGGATCGCATATGTGTCTTCCGTTAGATCTAATCTTTGACAATTACCATTTCAATAATGGCACCTCTCTTTGTTCCAACGCTACTCAGATGCTCTTTTATTTAATTTTTTTTTTGTTTTTGTTTTTTGCTCTTTTGTTTTGTTTTTGTTTTTTCTTGCTTTGTTTTTTGTTTGTTTTTTTGTTTTTTTGTTCTTTCTTTAATTTCTCTTTTTCTTTCACTTAAAAAAAGGGTGTTGTAATAATTATTCTTCCAATGTTGTCAAAAAACAAAAAAAAGGGAAAATGTGAAGAAAATGTAAACAATGCAATGCTGTAATGACATGTATACCCTATACAAAAACTTAAATAAAAAAAAAAAGGGGGACAGGAGGGTGTGCGCTCCAACTTTAGAGGGATCACACTCCTCAGCCTCCCTGGGAAGGTCTATGCCAAGGTACTGGAGAGGAGAGTCCGGCCGTTGGTCGAACCTCGGATTCAGGAGGAGCAATGTGGTTTTCGTCCTGGCCGTGGCACATCAGACCAGCTCTTTACTCTCTTGAGAATTCTCGAGGGAGTTTGCCCAACCAGTTTACATGTGTTTTGTGGACTTGGAGAAGGCATTTGACCGCGTCCCTCGTGGATTTTTGTGGGGGGTGCTTCGGGAGTATGGGGTATCGGGCTTGTTGTTACGAGCTATTCGGTCTCTGTATGACCGTTGTGAGAGTTTGGTTCGTATTGCCAACACTCGGTCAGACTCATTCCCAGTGAGAGTTGGACTCCGCCAGGGCTGCCCTTTGTCACCGATCCTGTCCATAATTTTTATGTGCAGGATTTCTAGGCACAGCCAGGGAATGAAGGGTGTCATTCTTGGTGACCACAGGATCTCATCTCTGTTGTTTGCAGATGATGTTGTCCTGCCGGCTTCATCCAGTTCTTGCTGGGACAGTTTGCCGCTGAGTGTGAAGTGGCTGGGATGAGAATCAGCACCTCCAAGTCTGAGTCCATGGTCTTTCAGCCGGAAAAAGGTGGATTGTCCTCTCCGGGTTGGGGACAGACTCCTGCCCCAAGTGGAGGAGTTCAAGTATCTTGGGGGTTTTATTCACGAGTGAGTGGAGAATGGAGCGAGAGATGGAGCAGCAGCTGCAGTGATGTGGACATTGTACTGGTCCGTTCGAGTGACGAGGGAGCTGAGTTCGAAGGCAAAGGCTGTTGATTTACCAGTCATCTACGTTCCTACTCTCACCTATGGTCACTAGCTTTGGGTAACGACTGAAAGAACAAGATCGCGGATACAAGCAGCTGAAATGAGCTTTCTCCGTAGGATCGCTGACTCACCCAGAGATAGGGTGAGGAGCTCAGTCATCCGGGAGAGGCTCAGAGTAGAACCGCTGCTCCTCCACATGAAAAGGAGTCAGTGAGGTGGTATGGGCATCTGATTAGGATGCCTCCTGACGCCCTCTCACTTGAAGTGTTTTGGGCACATCCCACTGGCAGGAGACCCCGGGGCAGACCCAGGACTCGGTGGAGAACTATGTCCTCCTAGCTGGTCTGGGAACGCCTTGGTATCCTCTCTGAAGAGCTGGAGCCGGTGGCTGGGGAGAGGGAAGTCTGGGCTTCGTCTGCTTGAACTGCTGCTCCGTGACCAGATCCCCGGAAAAGCGGAAGAAGATGGATGAATGGATGTTTCTGTTTTAATATTGTAGTGTAATTTCATAGAGTTATGTAATATTTTTCTACCGTTGTTGCACAGTAATTGTATTGCCAGATAGCCGTTAGTCACATAACCATTACTTTATTTCACACTAAGAAGTTAGCTTGTACTTTACAGTAATATAGATATGGTTTATTAGAGTTCAGACCTGATTATTGACCTTGATTGTTTTAATGCTAGTGTTTGCGCTATTTGATATATTTGAATATAAGGTGATAGAAAACTGAATATTTTTATTGCATAAATGTATATTCATAAGTAGGTTATTTAATTTCTTTAGGGTTATTTCTTTGTATATGCAGAATCACACACATGCAGTATATTGAACATAAACTTCAAGAAGAACTATTCTTTAAATCTCCAAATAATATCTTGGCTTCTGGTTAATGCATTCTGACCAATGCCCCATGGTGGACACAGTTTTGAAGACCAGCTAACTTAATACAGTCCTTTCGGTCATCCTTAACACTACCCATGTAGCAAGTATGGTGACCCGAGAGAGCTTTACACATTCTATGGTAAGCGATCATAAGGAGTGCCAATTTTGACCTTTTGACCACAAACCTGTAATCAGAGGTTATGGTCTCAGAGTCAACCTGTGTATCAGGTTTGGTGACCCTAGCTTTCTTTGTTGTTGAAATATACTTTATAAGGCATTTTGATTTTGACCTTTGACCTTGTGATCCCAAAACCACAGTCACACTTCTGGGTCACAGGGTGAACCTGTGTACCAAATTTGGTGGCCCTAGCTTTACTTGTTGTACAGTAATAAGGCATAAGGAATGTTAACCTTGACTTTTGACCTTTTGACCCCAAACCCATAGTCAGAGGTAAGGATCCCAAGGTAAATCTGTGTACAAGGTTTGGTGGCCTAGCTTTACTCCTTGTACAGTAATAAGGCACAGGGAATGTTAACCTTCTATCCTCCGATCCAGTCTTGCAACCCTTCAAAATAAGAGCGAGTGGCTCACCAAATAAAGAACTGATGGAATGTAGACACATTACAAAAATATAAGTGATAAATTTTACTTCTGTCACTTATTAGACCGCCCAGTATTACTGTGTGGTAAAATGAAACATTTCTGCCCATGTGGATAAACTTGATTACTTGATAAATGTGAGTTCTGTTAAGCAAAGGAAAAAAAGACACTTTGCTCAGTTACATATTGTTGTGAGATATTCTCAGAATAAAATTATTCATTTTATTTTATGCTCCAGTGAAACAGAGGCATACGTAATCGGTTATTATGTCTGTTTGTGGTTCTGTGTGTATCTGTCCATCCGTCTGTCTGCCTCTCTGTTTCAGCTCGCCCGGTCAAAATTAAGTGGAACAAAAGGCTAGTATCATTGTATCACCATATTTTCTCAATGTTTAATTTGCCAGAATTTTGAAATAACGCTTTGTTTCTTAAATAAAAACAAAAATAGCTCACCTTTACCGTCAATGGAACGATATTGCGCATGCGCCCGGAAATTCCCACCAGAGGAAGAACTGAGCAATCCACCAATACTGGGTGAACAAATGTCCGTCTTTTTGCCCATCTGTTTTCTTCCTCTGCCACTAAACAGCAAAAGCTCCTGTTCATCTTTATTGTCATTGTATTCACATACCTCCAGCGCTTCCACCATTTAAAACATCTGCTACCATGCTCTTCTTTGTGTTTGAATTGCAGCTGTTCAAATCAGGCTGGTGGCTCATGACTGCCACCAACAAGATGGGCATGTGAACTGCAGATTATTTCACTGCAATGCTTGTACTCCAAACTATGGATGGATTTGGATGACATTTTTACAGAGGTGGTTCGTAGGCTAGAGAGGAACTCATAAATTTTGGTGCTGATTCCGTACGCATACCTCACCAGACGCTCATCTTCTCACAGTGTGTTAGCAAGAATCTCCAAAACTACTAGATGGATTTGGATGAAATTTTTACAAGAGGTGGTCTTGGGCTAGACAGGAACCATAACATTTTGGTGATGATCCGAGAATGCATACTCCGCCAAGGCTCTGGCACCAAGGCATCAACACCTTGGTGCTTCATATTAATCAGCTTGTTCATAGTCAATGTATACATACCCTGCATGCCCGTAGAAACCAGTATAAGCAAGTATTTCTGCATGCCAGTCGAAAGCAATGTAAGCAACATTTCTGCATGCCCGTAGAAAGTTACTGTTACCGTAGCAGCAGTAACCATGGTGATGCCTGCCTTTGATCTTTGACATGGTTACCATGGCAACAGTAACCATGGTGAAACCTGCCTTTGATCTTTGACATCACCACTCGTTCAGTGATGCCTGCCTTTGATCTTTGATGATGTGTCTGCCTGGCAACAGTAACCATGGCAACATCTATGCATCTATGATGTCATAGCTATGAACACCCATAGCTCCCCTATGGATCCGGGGAGGCTGAAATTCAAGGATGCACACCCTTTTAACCTCAGGAAAGCACTTAAAAAATCTGAGGCCAGTTCAATGAACGGCTTGGGAGATATGCACAGAACACACAGACAGAAAGAGATTCCTTGCATTATAATATGATATTACACACACACACACACACACACACACACACAACCACACACACACACACACAACCACAACTACACACACACACACACACACACACAGAGAGGTGTAAAAAAGTGTTTGCCCCCTTAACGCTTTCTCAGGAAGGGGGCAAAGTGTTTGTCACCCTTAAATGTTTCAGATCAGCAAACAAATTTAAATATTAGACAAAGATAACACAAGTAAACACAATGCATTTTTTAAATGAAGGTGTTTATTATTAAGGGAAAAAAATACAAACCTACATGGCCCTGTGTGAAAAAAGTGATTACCCCCTAAACCTAATACTGGTTGGGCCACCCTTAGCAGCAAAAACTGCAATCAAGAGTTTGCGATTACTGGCAATAGAAAAGTATTAGTCCCACAATGGGGAAATTCCAGGAGTACAGTAGCAAAGGGATAGCAGCACTCAGAGCAATACTGTAGTTAACCTCTTGCACTCATTGTACCGCGGGCGGGCAAGTCCTCTGCGTCCTAGAGCGCACGAGGGCGCTCTCGTGAGCCCTCGTGCGCTCTAGGACGCATGATGGAGATGCTGATGATGTAGATGGTGATGGCGTCCAAGCGCGCACTTGAAAATAAAAGCTGCAGACACGCCGCAAAACAGATTAGTTCATCTGATTGACCTCTCATTCGACTAATAAGAGCCTTGAATTGGGTTTCTGAAACCTTGAAGAACCAATGACTGAAAACCTAGCAAGAAGGACCCGCCTACCAAGGCTGTGAATGCAGTGAGCCAATTGAAGCAGAGAAGTTCGCGAGCTGTTTTTTTTAAGGCTGGGTGAAGAGAGACTGCTGCAGCAGATCAAAAAAGGACCCGCAGGAAGAACCCCACAGACCCAGCAGCACGGAGACCACCCACAAATGCAACCTGTGTGACAGGGAGTGCCATTCGCGCATCGGCATCGGCATTCGCGCATCGGCATGCAATGTAGAAGCATTTGAATGCTTCTACATTGAAGCATTCAAAAGTTACAGACGTTTTTCCGAACTGTGCCATTTGGCACAATTTGGCACAGTTCCAAAACACCTGGGAACTACCTGAGAACAAAGCTGTGTAATATATTCATTTTTTGTGGTATTGTTACAAAATTTGGACCTCAGCTGGATAACACTTGGTTCTACATTTCTGTTGCATTTTCCAGCCCGGATCTGAAGCTGGTGTTTATTTTGCAAGCATTTGTATCCAAAAAAACACCCAGGCCAAATTTATTTTCTTCAAGTTCACTATGTTTAGATTACTGTAACTCAGATGCCGGGAGCACTTAGAGAGATTATGACTGTTTTGCCAAAATATTCAAAGTTGTTTTCTTTTAAATGAGACCATCCCCATGAAGATGCTGCAAAGGGTTGAAGGAACAGCTTTCAATTTACTTTGGGCACGTTAGTTTTTGGCGTTTTTTAGGGAAATTGACCGGAGTGCAAGGGGTTAATAAGAACTGGTTAGCCAATAGCAGTAAATGAATATACATATGTACACAGTACATACATACATTACGTACACAGTGCAGAAGCATTGCAGCTAGATGGAATAAACAGAATTACGTTTGTTAAGTTACCATGCAGAATATGAATATGTACCCAGACAGTATATTTCACATTTGAATCACAGTGTTGTTGCCACCCTCAGCAATGATTGTTTATTGTCCGAGTTGTGTATTGGAGGGGAAGATTTTCTATTGTGCAATACTTGTTACATTAGTACATTTAAAATGACCACTAACGAGCAGCCCTGGTTTAGGTTATAATGTCTGACAGCCGTAGGTAGGAAGGACCTGCGGAACCTCTCCTCGTGCACCTAAGATGGTACAGCCCACCGCTAAATGAGCTCTTCAGTGCATTCAGCATGTCCTGCATGGGGTGGGACTCAGACTCCAGCAGAGATGACAGCTTAGCCACCATCCTCCTCTCTCCTAACTCCTCCACTGGGTTGAGGTGTCACCCCAGAAAAAAGCGAGCTTTTTTTGATCAGTCTGTTCAGTCTCTTCCTGTCGGCTGCTGTGATGCCGCTGCCCCAGCAGACCACTCCAAAAGTGGATGGCTGATGCCAGCACCAAATTGTAGAAGGTCTTCAGGAGTGCCCCTTGCACTCCAAGAATGACCTGAGAATCCTCAGGAGGAACACCTGCGCTGCCCTTCTGTAGAGCGCATTGGTGTTGTGTGACCAGTCCAGTTTACTGCTCAGGTGAACACCCAGGTACTTGTAAGATGTCACCATCTCGATATCTGTTCCCTGGATGTTTACTGGTGATGTTGTGATGGTTCGATCTGGCTGCCTATTATCCTCAGCTGCGCACACACCAGCTCCCCATCACGGCCAGGGTTATTTAGACCGTGCTGCCCTCGGATCAGCGCAGCGTCGTCTGTCTCTTCTCCTAATGAGACAGCTCATGCCTTCATCCTCGTTCCAGAGAACCCTCGCCTCAGCCTACTCTCGTCTTGGTATCCTGCCTCCTGCCATCCGACGTTTGGAGGAATTCCCAGCTCTGCCCCAAGTAAGCCCTCGCTCTATTCACCTTTATCTGCTCTCATTCCCCTATGCACAGGCGGCAATCCATGGCGGCGGACCTCCCTTCCTTCTGGCGGCGGACCGAGCTGCACCGCACTTCAAAGGACTCACCAACAACCTCCAGCTGCAACTGGGACAGTGGGCACCGTCTTCCTGGCCGTAGCCGCCGAGCTGAACCTGAGCTTAACCCCATCTCAAAAAAACAGTAAGCTCTGTTTAATCCTGTACACCCCCTCTGGTATCTGCCACTAACTCTCCCTGTCTCTGTCTGTCCCTAGGGTTGCCAGATTGCACGGTGCTCTGCTCGCCCCCGGCTGTCACACAAGAACACACGCACACACACACACACACACACACACACACACACACACACACACACACACACTCACATCATCATCATCATCATATCAGTCTGTTGTGGGCGACAATGACTGTTTCATTTAAGTCTGATCAGATTCCTCCACACAGCTCTGTCCTTAGCCTTCCGCTGCCAGGAGCTCCTGTCTATGTCCAACTTCTTCAAGTTTCTTTTTACAGTGTCTTTAAATCTGAGCCTTGGTCTACCCTGATGGTGTTTGCCCTCGCATAACTGTGAGTAGAGTAACTGCCGGGGGAGACGCTGGTGGTCCATCCTCTCAACATGTCCGAGGAATCTCAGGTTCATCTGGATTAGCATGTCCTCCAATGAAGGTGTAGACCAGCTCGTTTCAACACTTCTATGTTAGTTATCTTGTCTTTCCATGAGATGTTCATTATGGCTCGAAGGTGTCTCATCTGTACGCGTGAGATTCTTCACGCGTCTCTCTGTAGCCAGTCCAAGTTTCAGCATCATACAATAGAGTAGCCAGTACTGTCAATCTGAACAGCTTTGCATTTCACTGGCTGATTGTTCCACAGTCTCTCCCTCAAGTTTCCAACACAGCGCTGCAGCTTGCTCTTTCCCATTCTGAGAGATAGTTCATCCTCCAGCTAGCATTCTCTGAAACAGTATTCCCTAGGTACTTGCAAAGTCTTGCACTTGACTAGTGGCTCTCTACCAATGCTGATCTCTTCTGGTTGTGATGTTGATAACTGGAACTTTGGTGGTTGATAAAGGCACTCTGTCTTCTTGATGTTGATTTGGAGGCTGAATTGGCTAGCTGCTCTTGCAAATTTCTCCAATAAAGATTGCATATCTTCCACGCTGTGTGCAACTAGAGCACTGTTGTTGGCAAAGAGCATTTCTCTTACTACCTTTATCGATGTCTTACTCTTGGCTTTAAACTGTGCCACATTGAACAAGTCTGCTTCTTTCCTTGTTTGAATGTATACTCCTAGTGAAGTGTCTTTGAAGGCCACCTCAAGCATGGCTGCAAGATATAGCGAGAACAGTGTAAGTGCCAGCACACACCCTTGTTTCACCCCGTTGCTTACTGAAAAGTCTTTAGATACTGAAACACTCATTGCCACGTTTGCTTGCATACCTGTATGGAGTGCCGATCAGGCTGACAAACTTCTCTGTACAACCCTATTTCTTGAGTACCTGCCAAAGTCCTTGTCGCGAAACAGTATCGAAGGCTTTACTGAAGTCTATGAAGACGACATAAAGCGGCATGTTCTGTTCGATACACTTTTCTTGAACCTGTTTCAAGCAGAAAATCATGTCCATTGTGCTTCTTCCACTTCAAAAGCCGCACTGGGTTTCCAGTAGTACATTCTGTGAGATGTGTTCACTGAGTCTGTTAAGTAGTACACGTGAGAGAATCTTACCAACAGTGGCCAGCAGTGATACACCTTGGTAATATCCACGATCTTTCCTGTGACCTTTCTTGAACAAAGGCACAATACTTGCATCCTTCCAGTCTTGAGGTACTTTCTGGGCATCCCATATCTCTTGGATGAGCTTGTGCAGGCAGTTGGTCAGCTGAACACCACCAAATTTCCACACTTCTGCTGGAATTCCATCCCTTCCTGGAGCTTTACCATCCTGTGTTGTCCTGATAGCTGCCATTAGTTCATCAAAATTTGGTGGTTCATCCAGACTTGATACAGCTGGTCGCTGCACTAGAGCTTCTTTAGCCTCTTCAGTGAGATCTCCAAGGTTGTTTAGTAGTTGGTCAAAGTGGTCTGCAAATCTGTCCAGGATCTTGTCTTTCTCCTGCAAAACCGTTTCACCATCCATAGCCTTCAGTTGGATCAGTCCTCTTGGTTTAGGGCCGTAGATTTGTCTCAGACCTGTGAAGAATGTTTTCATGTCTTAATGTCTGCTGCAGTTTGAAGTTCCTCCGCTTTTTCGTCCCACCAGCTGGACTTCATCTCTCTGGTGTACTTCTGTAGCTCACTCTGAGCCTTTGAGTATTTCATCTTCTTCAACCTTGTGTTACACGGTAGGTTTTCCTGCCTAGCTCTATTCCTCACTTCTAGTAGTTTCTTCAGGTGTTCATCATGCTCATCAAACCAATCTTGATGTTTCCTGTCAGGGTAGCCTAATACATCGCTTGCAGTCTGATACAACGTATCCTTCAGTGTTGCCAATTTCTCTTCTATGTCATTCTCTGAGTTGTTGCTGTCCCAATCTTTCAAGTTTTCATCCATTTCCTGTGTAAGTTCTTCCTACTTCTTTTGGCTTTTCAGTGCACTAGTGTTTAGCTTCCGTGGTGGCTTCGCACCCATCCTGCAGTGCTGTTTTTCGTCTGCAAATCTTAATCTAGATCTCTGCTTACATGATCAGTACCACAGTCCGCGCCTCTCTTTGCTCTGGGTGTCCAATACTCCCTTATGTCTCTCTGCCTGACTATGATGTAGTCTAATAAGTGCCAGTGCTTGGATATTGTGTGCATCCATGTATTCTTGTGTGTGGTCCTGTGCTTAAAATAGAGTGTTGGGTTATCACAAGTTGTACTCTGAACATAGTGCAAGTAGAACTTCTCTCATTAGGCATTGCACTTGCCTACTCCATGACTGCCTAGCACTCCTTTCCATTTCTCAGTGTCCGAACCAACTCTGGCATTAAAATCTCCAATGAGGAATAAGCCTGTCATCAGTCGGTACACGCCTAAAAGTCTCACGTAAAGTCCTGTAGAACTCTTCCTTCACCTCCTCTGTGTTGGTCATTGTTGGGGCATATACAGACGAGGAAAAAATTGTTGGTACCCCTCTGTTAATGAAAGAAAAACCCATATGGTCAAAGAAATAACTTGAATATGACAAAAGTGGTAAAAAAAATAAATTCTATGAAAATTAACCAATGAAAATTAGGACATGCTTTTGAATTGTGGTTCAACAGAATTATTTCCAAAAAAGCAAACTCAAGAAACAAGCCTGGACAAAAATAAGATAAGATAAGATAAGATAAGATAAGATAAGCCTTTATTAGTCCCACAATGGGGAAATTCCAGGATTGCAACAGCACATGGATAGCAACACTCCGAGAGCAATAAATTAAGAAGATAAGAAAAATAAGAGCAGTGAATATACATATTACACATAAATATATAAATATATATACACAGTGCGGAGCATTGTAGCTAGATGGAATAAACAGCATAACCGTCTATTTAGTTACCCTACATGGTATGAATACGTACCATACATATTGTCACCCTCCGTAGCGACTGATATTGTCCTAGTTGTATACTGGAGGGGACCATTTGGGTAAGTCTATTGCGTCTTTTGCATTCAATACTATTAGGTCGTCACGTTTTTTTGCTATCTCTGCGAGCAGCCCTGCTTCGGTGACACAGTCTGAAAGCCGTAGGAAGAAAGAACCTGCGAAACCTCTCAGTTGTGCATCTAGGATGATGTAGTCTAGTGCTAAATGAGCTCCTCAGTGCGTTCAGTATATCCTGCATAGGGTGGGACTCGGACTCCAGCAGAGATGACAGTTTAGCCACCATCTTCTCTCTCCTATCTCCTCCACTGGGTCAAGGCACTGCCCCAGGACAGAGCTAGCTTTCTTGATTAGTTTGTTCAGTTTCTTCCTATCGGCTGCTATAATGTCGTTACCCCAGCAGACCACTCCAAAAGTGATGGCTGATGCCACCACCGTGTCGTAGAATGTCTTCAGCAGCGCCTCTTGTACACCAAAAGACCTGAGCCTCCTCAGTAGGAACAGCCTGCGCTGTCCCTTCTTGTAGAGTGCGTTGGTATTGTGTGACCAGTCTAGTTTATTGTTCAGATAAACACTCAGGTACTTGTAGGATGTCACCATTTCAATGTCTGTTCCCTGTATGTTTACTGGTGCTGTGAGGGGTTGTCCTTGCCTGCGGAAGTCCACCACCAGCTCCTTAGTTTTCCTCGCGTTGATCTGGAGGCAGTTCCGATGGCACCAGTCCACAAAGTCCTGGATAAGTCCTCTGTACTCAGCTTCATCTCCGTTGGAGATGAGGCCGACGATCGCAGAGTCGTCAGAGAACTTCTGTAGATGGCAGTGTGTTGTGTTGTGTGAGAAGTCCGCAGTATAAAGGGTGAACAGGAAGGGAGCCAAAACCGTTCCCTGGGGGGCCCCCATGCTACCGATGATCCTGTCGGACACACAGTCCCGGGTTCTCACAAACTGTGGCCGGTTAGTGAGGTAGTCCAGGATCCATGATGACAGGTGCTGGTCCACTCCTGCGCACAGCAGCTTGTCCTTCAGGATCATCGGTTGGATGGTGTTGAAAGCACTGGAGAAGTCAAAGAAAATGATCCTCACCGCATTCCCGGGCTTCTCCAGGTGGGGCAGGGAACGGTGAAGGAGGAAAATCACTGCATCCTCCACCCCAATGCCATGTTGGTAGGCGAACTGGAGTGGATCCATCGCTGGTCCCACCAGGGTGCGGAGGTGAGCAAGGAGCAGTCTCTCCAGGGTCTTCATCATGTGAGACGTCAGGGCCACTGGTCTGTAGCTGTTCAGGTCTTTGGGGTGGGAAGTCTTTGGTACAGATACCACACAAGATGTTTTCCGCAACTGTGGTACCCTCCCCAGCTTCAGGCTCAGCTTGAAGATGTGCTCCACAATCCCACACAGCTGGTCTGCGCAGGACTTGAGGAGCTTCGCGCTGATGCCGTCCGGTCCCGAGGCCTTCCTCGCCTTGATCTTCCTCAGCTCCGTCCTCACCTGGGTCTTAGTCAGGGTCAGGTTGGGGGGCTGTGTGCTGGGAGTGGGGGGGTATTGGTGGAATGGGGTGTGGACAGCAGGTCTCGATGACTTTAGAGGCAGCAGTGGTTGTTGTGCAGTCGGGGGGGGGGGGGTCAAACCTATTAAAAAACAGGTTCAGATTGTTCGCCCACTCCCTGCCCCCCGTGGCCTGGGAGGAGGTATTCTGGAGCCCAGAGATGGTTTTAAGGTTCCTCCAGACCCCGCCAATGTCGCTCTGTTGCAGCTTGTCCTCCACCTTCTTCCTGAAGCTGTCCTTGCCTTCTCTGATCTTCCTCCTCAGCTCCCTCTGTACGGACTTCAGCATCTCCCTGTTCCCCAACCTGAAGATCCTCTTCTTCTCTCTCAGAAGTGTTTTTATCTCAGGGTTGAGCCAGGGTTTGTTGTTCGAGCAACATCGTATGGTCTTGGTGAGTACGGTGTTGTCCACACAGAAACTGATGTAGTCCGTGATGGTGTGAGTGAGGCCATCGATGTCCTCACCATGTGGATCGCAGAGCTGCTCCCAGGCAGTGGTTTCAAAACAGTCCTTTAGAGCGTCCATTGCCTCCTTAGACCATAAATTCACCGTGCGCATGACCGGAGGTTGTCTGTGTACTAGGGGTTTGGACACCGGCAGGCGATGAACCAAGTTGTGATCCGATCTCCCAAGTGGGGGGAGTGGTGATGAGGTGTACGCCTCCTTAGTGTTTGCATAGAATAAGTCCAGTGTTTTATTGTCTCTAGTGTGGCATGCAACATACTGGGTGGACATGGGCAGAATGGAGGACAGTGAAATAGGGTTGAAATCACCTGAGATGAGGAGGAGAGCATCTGGGTGTTCTATCAGCAGCCTGCCAGTTACTGAGTGAATGACGTCACGCGCTGTCCCCACATTCGCCGTCGGATTTGCATAAATAACAATGCAGATCACGTGTGAGTATTCCCTCGGGAGATAGGTAGGCCGCATGCTAACAGCTAGCAACTCAATGTCTTTGTTGTAGTGCTGTTGTTTAACCGTGATATGTCCCAGTCTGCACCAGCTGTTATTGACACACATTATCACTCCTCCGCCCCTTGTCTTCCCACTGTCTGGTGTCCGGTTTGCCCATATTGCGTGGAAACCCTCCAGTTCAATGTTAGCATCTGTTGCTAGTTCTGTTAGCCACGTCTCAGTAAGCAACATCAAGCTAATCTCTCTAAAGACGCTCTTGTAGCGGGAGATAGCCGCTAGCTCGTCAGTCTTATTAAGTAGCGATCGTACAATCCCCATAATAACGGATGGGAGGACGGGTCTGTACTTTATATTCCTCGCCCGCCGTCTTACTCCAGCTCGACATCCACGCCATTTCCATCTTATTTCTCCCGGTATGTCGAGTTTTTGCGTTAGCATCATGGGCCGGTTAAGTGCTAACAGCTGGTCTCTATTGTACTGCCTCCTGCAAGAAACAGTGGCTCCATCCGCTGGCTCAGGAGACATTTGGGCGATCTACGTGTCTGTGATGGATAAAGGTGTCACCGGATCAGAAAGATTAGCAAGAGAGCCAGATAGTAAACAGAAATAGGAAGAAATTGATCCGCTGTTGCAAAAAGGCAGCCTACTCGTGTGGCGCCGGAAGTCGCCAGAAAATGATGGTACCCTTAACTTAATATTTTGTTGCACAACCTTTTGAGGCAATCACTGCAATCAAACAATTTCTGTAACTATCAATGAGACTTCTGCATCTCTCAGCAGGTATTTTGGCCCACTCCTCATCAGCAAACTGCTCCAGTTGTCTCAGGTTTGAAGGGTGCCTTCTCCAGACGTCATGTTTCAGCTCCTTCCACAGATGTTCGATAGGATTTAGATCAGGGCTCATAGAAGGCCCCTTTAGAATAGTCCAATGTTTCGCGCTTAGCCATTCTTGGGTGTTTTTAGCTGTGTTTTGGGTCATTTTCTGTTGCAAGACCCATGGCCTGCGACTGAGGCCAAGCTGTCTGACACTGGGCGGCACATTTCTCTCTAGAATACCTTGATAGTCTTGAGATTTCATTGTACCCTGCACAGATTCAAGACACCCTGTGCCACATGCAGCAAAGCAGCCCCAGAACATAACAGAACCTCCTCCATGTTTCACAGTAGGGACAGTGTTCTTTTCTTGGTATGCTTCATTTTTGCGTCTGTGAACATAGAGCTGATGTGCTTGCCATAAAGTTCCAGTTTTGTCTCGTCTGTCCATAGGACATTCTCCCAGAAGGTTTGTGGCTTGTCAACATGCAGGTTGGCAAATTCCAGTCTGGCTTTTTTATGATTTGTTTTCAACAGTGGTGTCCTCCTTGGTCGTCTCCCATGAAGTCCACTTTGGCACAAACAACGACGGATGGTGCGATCTGACACTGATGTACCTTGACCTTGGAGTTCACCATCAATGTGTTCAGAGGTTGTTCTGGGCTCTTTTGTTACCATTCGTATTATCCGTCTCCTCATGCGGCCACGTCCAGGGAGGTTGGCTACAGTCCCGTGGATCTTAAATTTCTGAATAATATGTACAACTGTAGTCACAGGAACATCAAGCTGCTTGGAGATGGTCTTACAGCCTTTACCTTTAACATGCTTGTCTATAATTTTCTTTCTAATCTCCTGAGACAACTGTCTCCTTTGCTTCCTCTGGTCCATGTTTAGTGTGGTACACACCATGTCACCAAACAGCACAGTGACTACTTGTCACCCTTTAAATAGGCCGACTGACTGATTACAAGTTTGTAGACACCTGTGATTTAATTAGAGGACACGTCTTGGTTGAACATGTCCCTATGGTCACATTATTTTCAATCTTTTCTAAGGGTGCCATCATTTTTGTCCAGGCCTGTTTCATGAGTTTGTTTTTTAAAGTAATTCTGTTGAACCACAATTCAAAAGCATTGTCTGATTTTCATTGGTTAATTTTCATTGAATTTTTATTTATTACCACTTTTGTCAGATTCAAGTTATTTCTATGACCATTGTGGGTTTTTCTTTCATTAACAGAGGGGTACCAACAATTTTGTCCACGTCTGTACACTGATGAGTGTGGCATACATCTTCCGCTGTAGTGGGAGTCTCATAGTCATTATCCTGTCGTTGATTGGCACCGGTTCCTCATCAAGCATTGCTGCTATCTCCTTTCTAACTGCTAAGCCCACTCCTGCTTCTCTCCTTTCTTGAGTTGATCTCCCACTCTAAAAGAAGATGTACCCATGGTCTTCCAAGCTGTCATATCCAGGAAATCTTGTTTCACTAAGTGCAGCTATGTCTACATTGTACCTGTTCATTTCCAGGGCCACAAGCGCAGTCTGTCTTTCTGGGTGCTGTGATGTTGTTCTGTCCAACAGAGTGCATACATTCCATTCTGCTACACACAAGGCTGCTGTTTTCCTCTTCTTTTGTCTTCCTGCTTCTAGCTTACTTTTCACTGCCTGTCGGAGTTTGAACAGATCAGCGCGGACCTTGTAAGCCCGGGCGACATCCAAGCCGGTTTGAGTTGCTTTCTGATTGACCATTTCATGAAACTGCTTGTAAAGTATTTGAGTACTGCTAGCTTTTGCTGGACTAGCAGCACATTCTTGGCAGATAAAGGTATTATCAGTGGCAAGGACAAGCCAAGAAAAATTGACTCCAGTATCTGTTGCAGTGACTGACCAGATGATAGGTTTGTTTATCTCTGCTCTTTGTGTAGTGCATGTCACAATGCACCGACTGGCACAGTCCACCACAGACCTTGCGACAGATGTGTTTATCTGCCAGGATGTCCAGTCTCACCCTGTGTAACTGGGAGTGGTCCACCACAGACCTGTGGCAGATGTTGCTTTTAGTTCTGCCAGGATGCCCTGTTTCACCCTCCACACCCTCAGAAGGGCGGGGATGCCGGTTGAGTTGCCGACGGCCCAACCCATGAGACAGGTAGTACCGGTTTTCTTGGCTATCCAGTAGCAAGCAAGCCAATGCCTGACCTAACACAACTGTGTGTCACACACACTCACACTAATCTCAATAAAGATAACTGCATCTACTTTGAGTCCGAGTCTGCTCTCTGGGTCAACAAACCATGTCAGTACGACTCCGCCAAAGCGACCCAGCAGACAGCGCGCTAGCGCGCAAAGTTAACAACCTTGAGTCTTGAGTAGATCAATTAGCTTACCAGCAACAGATCATTCTCACTCAATTGACCCGTTTAACTGATCGGTTGGATCGCCTGGCAGGTCCGCAGGCTTTTCCTCCGGCCCCAAGTCGCTCCTCTGCTCCTGCTAGCTCCCAACCCGGCCAACCCGTGCAGGGCCCCACATCCCAGCTAACTCCCATCCCCACTCCCACCCGCTTTAGTGGTAAGCTAGGGAAGGCTAGGGGGTTTATTCTACAGTGCAAGATAGTTTTTCATCGGGTGCCCGGGGACTTTCCCTCAGACCATAGCCGGATCGGCTATGTAGTCAACCTCTTGGAAGGGCAAGCGCTAGCTTGGGCATACGCTGTAATGGCTAGGTTGAGCTATGCTACTTTGACATACAACCAGTTTGTCAGTGAGTTCAATGAGGTGTTTGACCACTCCGACCGTGACAGTGTGCTTACCTCCCAGCTGTTAAATCTGAGAGAGGGGACCAAGTCCGTGGCGGACTATGCTGTCGATTTCCGGGTGGTGGCCACGGAGGTGGGGTGGGAGGACGCCTCGCTCTGTAGCATCTTCATTAGGAGCCTTAGCCCTAGCCTGCGGGATGAGTTAGCCCACTTAGAAAAACCAAGTAGATTAACTGAATTGATTTCCCTTGCCATTAGCCTTGATAGCAGGCTAAGGGAGCGGGCAGCCGAGCGTAAAACTTCCGGTCGCTCGGACACCCAATATTGCCACTCCCCACAGCCCCCCCTATTGGCCCTACCTCCCTCTGATTCCCCGGATGCCCTGGAGCCAATGGTAGTAGGATAGTCTAAGCTGCCAGTAGCGGAGAAACAGCACCGCCAAAAGCTGGGGTTGTGCCTCTACTGTGGGAGCGAGGAGCACGAGGTAGCATCATGTCCCATACAGCCAAAAGGGGGAGTCTGTGCATCGCGGTAGGGGGACTCATGGACTCACCTATATCCAATCCCTTCTCTAGATTTCTCCTTCCTATCCGCTTCATTCACAATCACACTGAAATAGTCACACACGCATTGACTGATTCAGGGGCTGAGCAGAGCTTCATCGCGGGGGAACTGGCAACCCGGTTGGGGCTCCCTTGTCAATCGTTAAGGACCCCACTCAAACTCATTGGATTGTCCAAAGCCCCCCTTGCCATTGTATCCCATCAGACCGCTCTGGTGTCAGTCATAGTCTCTGGTAATCATCAAGAGGACCTGAGGTTATTTGGGCTGCCAGTTTCCTCTTCCCCGGTAATCCTCGGCTATCCCTGGCTCCGTCTTCACAACCCCTCTATTGAATGGCGCTCTGGGAGCGTGGTCTCATGGAGCTCATTTTGCCTTAGTGTCTGCCTGCAGTCAGCTGCTTGCTCGGCATCCGTGCCCCTGGGTGCCCCCGTCACCCCCCCCCCCCCGACTTGTCTAAGGTCCCTCCGGAATATCACAACTTGGGGGCCGCCTTCAGCAAGACCCAGGCCCTTTCCCTCCCCCCTCACCACCCATACGACTGTGCAATCAATCTCCATGCCGGAGCCCCGCTGCCATCTACTCGACTCTACAGCCTGTCAGCACCAGAGCGGGAGGCCATGGAGGCCTATATAAAGGAGTCGTTAAACTCAGGCATAATCCGGCCATCGTCCTTGGCAGTGGGGGAGGGTTTTTTGTGGGCAAGAAGGACAGCTCGATGAGGCTGTGTATTGACTTTCGGGAGTTAACCTGTTGAACTCTGTTCAACTTCCCTAAAAAGGCCTAAAAATAACATGCCCAAAGTAAATCAAAAGCTGTTCTTCAACCCTTTGCAGCATCTTCATGGGGTTAGTCTCATTTAAAAGAAAACACTCTGAATTTTTTGGCAAAACAGTCATAATCTCTCTAAGTGCTCCTGCCACTGAGTAACAAGAAAGTTCGCCTGGGTGTTTTTTTAGATACAAATGCTTGCAAATAACATACAGCTGTCAGATACTGGCTGGAAAACACAACAGAAATGTAGAACCAAGTGTTTTCAAGCTCAGGTCAAAATTTTGTAAAAATACCACAAAAAATGAATATATTACACAGCTTTTTTCTCAGGTTGTAACAAGGCTGTGTCGGTACTGGAAGACCAGAAATACAGCTTTTTTTTTTTTAGTGCACACTGAGACGCACTAAGCTGCAGAGACGTGACCGCCTGCGGAATTCACAGAGTTCAAGGGGTTAAATAATATCACCATCAAGGACAAATACACTCTTCCCTTAATTAATACGGTGTTCGATTCCCTCCAGGGGGCCTCTTGGTTCACCAAGCTGGACCTCTGCAATGCTTACCATCTGGTGTGGATCCGGAAGGGCGACGAATGGAAGACAGGTTTCCGGACCCCTAGCGGGCATTTTGAGTGTCTGGTCAGGCCGTTCGGACTGACCAACGCCCCCGCCGTATTCCAGCGCCTTATTAACGATGTGCTGAGGGACTTTTTGGGTGCATTCGTGTTTGTCTATCTGGATGATATCCTCATTTTTTCACAGTCCTTGGATGAGCACTGGGCGCACGTGAGGTGAGTACTGCAGCAGCTCTTGGAGAATAAACTCTTCGTGAAGACCGAAAACTGTGAGTTTCACACCTCCAGGACATCCTTCCTTGGTTTCATCATCTCCCACAAAGAGAACATCCCCGACCCCGACAAGGTAAAAGCGGTGGTAGATTGGCCCACTCCTTCCAGGAAGCAGCTCCAGCAGTTTTTGGGATTCGCCAATTTCTACCGCCGCTTCATTCAGAACTATAGTATTATTGCTCTTCCCCTGACCCATCCTACATCTTCCAACGTGCCCTTCCTGTGGACGGAGGAGGCAGCTGCGGTCTTTGCTGAGCTCAAGGGTAAATTTTCTTCCTCTCCCATTCTGGCACAGGTGGACCCCACCCTTCAATGCCTGGTGGAGGTGGATGCCTCGGACTCGGGGGTTGGAGCCATATTATCCCAGCGCTGGAGGCAGGATCTGGCCCTGTGCATTCTTCCCATTGCCTATCACCGGCACAGCAAAATTATGACATCGGTAACAGGGATCTCCTGGCGGTGAAGCTCGCACTGGAGGAGTGGCCCTCCCCACTCCCGGCATGCCCTGGTTCCATGTGGCATTGGACTTCGTCACGGGTCTCCCGCCTTCTAACCACCACACGGTAATTCTCACCATTGTCGACAGGTTTTCTAAGACCGCCCATTTCGTTCCCCTGCAGGGGCTGCCTACAGTGAGGGAGATGGCGGACCTTCTCGTCCAACATGTGGTGAGATTACATGGCATTCCCATGGACATCGTCTCTGACCGGGGACCCCAGTTTGTTTCCCAGATTTGGAGGTCATTTTGCATCGCCCTTGGGGCTCCAGTGAGCCTGTCTTCTGAATATCATGCTCAGGGTAATGGGCAGTGTGAGCGGGCGAACCAGGAGTTGGAGGCTGCGCTGCGGTGTGTCGCCACCGTCAACCCAGCGTCTTGGAGCACCCATCTCCCTTGGATCGAGTACGCTCATAACACCACCGTTTCTTCAGCGACTGGCATGTCCCCATTTGAGGCCTCGCTGGGCTACAACCCCCGGTTGTTCCCTGAGGAGGAGAAGGATATTGCCGTTCCCTCCGTCCGAGCTCACCTGAGGCGCTGCCGCCGGCTCTGGAGAGAAACCCAGACCACACTACGACGCACAGCAGAGCGCAACTCCACAGCTGCTAATCGTTGCAGGACACTGGCCCCTCCCTACCAGGTGGGTCAGCAGGTATGGCGATCCACCAAGCATATTAACTTGAAGGCAGAGGTGAGAAAGGTGTCGCAGTGGTTCAATGGGCCTTTCGCCATAACCCGCATCATTAACCTTGTATCTGTCGCGGCCTGCAGTACCTGGTAGACTGGGAGGGTTATGGCCAGGAATGGAGGTCCTGGGTGCGTCCCTCCTTCGTGTTGGACAATCCACTTATCAGGGACTTCCACCGGATGCACCCAGGTAGGCTGGATCAACCGCCGAGAGGCGTCTCGTGTGGGGGGGGGGGGGGGGGGGTACTGTGATGGTTTCACTCTGGCTGCCTATCATCCTCAGCTGTGCGCACACCTGCTCCCCATCACGGCCAGGTTTACTTAGACCGCGCTGCCCTTGGATCAGCGCGGAGTTGTCTGTCTCTTCTCCTAATGAGACCAGCTCACGCCTTCATCCTCGATCCAGAGAACCCTCGCCTCAGCCTACTCTCGTCTTGGTATCCTGCCTTCTGCCATCGATGTTGGAAGAATTCCCAGCTCTGCCCCAAATAAGCCTCGCTCTATCACCTTTATCTGCTCTCATTCCCCTGTGCACAGGCGGAGATCTGTGGCGGCGGACCTCCCTTCCTCCTGGCGGCGGACTGAGCTGCACCGCACTTCACCGGACTCACCAACAACCTCCAGCTGCAACTGGGACAGCGGGCACTGTCTTCCTGGCCGTATCCGCAGAGTTGAACCTGAGCTTAACCCCATCTCAACAAACAGTAAGCTCTGTTCAATCCTGTACAACCCCTCTGGTATCTGCCACTAACTCTCCCTGCCTCTGTCTGTCTCTAGGGTTGCCAGGTTGCACGGTGCTCTGCTCACCCCTGGTTGTCACACGAGTACACACACACACACACACACACACACACACACACTAACACTAATCTCAATAAAGATAATTGCACCTACTTTGAGTCTGAGTCTGCTCTCTGGGTCAACAAACCATGTCAGCTGAGGGGGGGGGGGGGCGGGTTGTCCTTCCCTGCGGCAGTCCATGAGTCTTTTACAGCACTGTGGAGGAATTTTAGCCCACTCATTTTTGCAAAATTGCTGTAATTCAGCCACACTGGAGGGTTTTCAAGCATGGACTGCCTTTTTAAGGATCATGCCACAGCACTCTCAATCAGATTCAGGTCGGACTTTGATTAGGGCCACTCCAAAGTCTTATTTTGTTTTTCTGACAGCCCTTCAGAGGTGGACTTGTTGGTGTGTTTTGGATCATTGTCCTGCTGCAGAACCCAAATGTGCTTCAGCTTGAGGTCATGAACAGATTCCCCGGACATTCTCCTTCAGGATTTTTGATAGACAGCAGACTTCATGGTTAAATTTACCACAGCAAGTCATCCAGATCTGAGGCAGCAAAACAGCCCCAGACCATCACAATACCATCACATATTTTACTGCTGGTATGATGATCCTTTTCTGAAATGCTGTTACTTTTACGCCAGATGTAATGGGAAAACACACCTTACAAAAACTTCAACTTTTGTCTCATCAGTCCACAGAGTATTTTCCCAAAGTCTAGGATATCATCAAGATGTCTTCTGGCAAAACTGAGATGAGCCTTTATGTTCTTTTTGCTCAACAGTGGTTTTCGTCTTGGAACTCTGCCATGCAGGCTATTTTTGCCCAGTCTCTTTCTTATGGTGGAGTCACGACACTGACCTTAACTGAGGTAAGTGAGGCCTGTAGTTCTTTGGATGTTTGTTGTTGTGGGGTCCTTTTGTGACCTCTTTGATGAGTTGTCACTGCGCTCTGGGGTTATTTTGGTTGGCTGGCCACCCCTGGCAAGGTTCACACACTGTTCCATGTTTTCGTCATTTGTGGATAATGGCTCTCACTGTGGTTCGCTGGAGTCTCAAAGCTTTAGAAATGGCTTTTATAACCTTTTCCCAGACTGATAGATTCTCATTTACTTTGTTTCTCATTTATTCCTGAATTTCTTGGATCGCAGCATGATGTCTAGCTTTTGAGGATAATTTTGGTCTATTTCACTTTGTCAGGCAGGTCCTATTTAAGTGATTTCTTGACTGAGAACAGGTTGTGGCAGTGATCAGGCCTGGGTGTGGCTAGAGAAATTGAACTCAGCTTTCCAAAGATGTTATAAACCACACTTAATGGGGGGGGTGGGGGTGGCAATCCCTTTTTCACACAGGGGCATGTAGGTTTGTGTGTTTGTTTTTTTCACCCTTAATAACAAAGACCGTCATTTAAAAACTGCATTTTGTGTTTACTTGGTGTTATCTTTGTCTAATATTTAAATTTGTTTGGTGATATGAACATTTACTGTAAGTGTGACAAACATACAAAAAAAATGAGAAATCAGGAAGGGGGAAAACCCTTTTCCACCACTGTATATGTACAGTGGGGCAAAAAAGTATTTAGTCAGCCACCAATTGTGCAAGTTCTCCCACTTAAAAGATGAGAGAGGTTTCTATTTTCATCATAGGTATACTTCAACTAGAGAGACAAAAATGAGAAAAAAAAATCCAGAAAATCACATTGAAGGATTTTTAATGAATTAATTGGTAAATTCCTCGGTAAATTAAGTATTTGGTCAATAACAAAAGTTCCATCTCAGTAACTTTGTTATATACCCTTCGCTGGCAATGACAGAGGTCAAACGTTTTCAGTAAGCCTTCACAAGGTTGTCACACACTGTTGCTGGTATTTTGGCCCATTCCTCCATGCAGATCTCCTCTAGAGCAGTGATGTTTTGGGGCTGTCGCTGGGCAACACAGACTTTCAACTCCCTCCAAAGATTTTCTATGGGGTCGAGATCTGGAGATGGCCTAGGCCACTCCAGGACCTTGAAATGCTTCTTACGAAGCCACTCCTTCGTTGCCCGGGTGGTATGTTTGGGATCATTGTCATGCTGAAAGATCCAGCCCCGTTTCATCTTCAATGCCCCTTGCTGATGGAAGGAGGTTTTCACTCAAAATCTCACGATACATGGCCCCCATTCATTCTTTCCTTTACACGGATCAGTCGTCCTGGTCCCTTTGCAGAAAAACAGCCCCCCAAAGCATGATGTTTTCCAACCCCCCATTCTTCACAGTAGGTATGGAGTTCTTTCTCCTCCAACACAACAAGTTTGAGTTTTTTACCAAAAGGTTCTATTTTGGTTTCATCTGACCATATGACATTCTCCCAATCCTCTTCTGGATCATCCAAATGCTCCTCTAGCAAACTTCAGACGGGCCTGAACATGTACTGGCTTAAGCAGGGGGACACATCTGGCACTGCAGGTTTTGGTTCCCTGGTGGCGTAGTGTGTTACTGATGTAGCCTTTGTTACTTTGGTCCCAGCTCTCTGCAGGTCATTCACTAGGTCCCCCCATGTGGTTCTGGGATTTTTGCTCACCTTTCTCGTGATCATTTTGACCCCCATGGGGTGAGATCTTGCGTGGAGCCCCAGATCGAAGGAGATTATCAGTGGTCTTGTATGTCTTCCATTTTCTAATAATTGCTCCCACAGTTGATTTCCTCACACCAAGCTGCTTACCTTTTGCAGATTCAGTCTTCCCAGCCTGGTGCAGGTCTACAATTTTGTTTCTCGGTGTCCTTGACAGCTCTTTGGTCTTGGCCATAGTGGAGTTTGGAGTCTGGACTGTTTGAGGTTGTGGACAGGTGTCTTTTATACTGATAACGAGTTCAAACAGGTGCCATTAATACAGGTAACGAGTGGAGGACAGAGGAGCCTCTTAAAGAAGAAGTTACAGGTCTGTGAGAGCCAGAAAATGTTGACAGCTCTGTGATCTCCTGGATTACCGACTACCTGACAGGCAGACCACAGTTTGTCAGAGCTGGGTAGTGTCTTGTCCTGGAGTGGTGGCTAGTGATACGGGAGCGCCACAGGGGACTGTGCTCTCTCCTTTTCTTTTTATCTTATACACCATGGACCTTTCAGTACAACACTGAGTCATGTCACCTGCAAAAATTCTCTGATGACTCAGCTGTTGTGGGGTGTATAAGAGAGCGAGAGGAGGGGGAGTACAGGGCACTGGTAGACAGATTTGTAGAGTGGACGAACAGAATCACCTGAGTTGAATGTCAGCAAGACCGGGAGATGGTGATTGACTTCAGGAAGAGAAGGCTCCTTCTCAGCCACTGCAGATTAGGGGGGAGGATGTGGAGTGGTTGAAGACTACAAACATCTGGGTGTCAGGATCAGCAGCGGGTTGGACTGGAGATCCAACACCGAGCTGGCGCACAAGAAGGGGGATGAGCAGGACTCTACTTCCTGAGAAAGCTGAGATCCTTCAACGTGTGCACCAGGATGCTAGAGCTTTTCTACCAGACTGTTGTCACCAGCGCCATCTTCTTTGCTGCGGTCTGTTGGGGTAGCAGTATCAGGGCCAGAGATACCAACAGACTTGACAAGATTATCAAGAGGCTGGCTCTGTAATTGGTCTCAGACCGGAGACCTTTGAGACAGTGGTGGAGAGGAGAACACTAAATAAACTGCGATCCATCATGGACAATCCTGATCACTCCCTCCACCACACACTAGATAGGCAGCGAAGCACTTTCTCCAGTAGACTACTACAGCTTCGCGGTCGAACGGCCAGGTACAGGAAATCTTTCCTGCCACATGCAATTTCACTTACAATAACTCACTATGATGTTGTATCTGGTCATAATATTACTGCCACACTGCACCTTACAGACTAACTGGTACCTCACATTTCACTCTGCTCCTGATAGTCCTTCTTGTGCAATGGGATGATTCATGTGTTTATACGGGTCATCATATATTAAGCTATGATGTATATAGGTTCTATAGCAGTGTTAGTTTTTTTTTTTTTTTTACTTTCCATGGGTAATCCCCTTGTCTGTCGTGTGTGTTTCTGTTGTTTGGCTGTCAACTGTCATGCTGCTGTTACACTGTAATTTCCCAGTTGGGATCAATAAAGTACATCTATCTATCTATCTATCTATCTATCTATCTATCTATCTATCTATCTATCTATCTATCTTTGACAGCTCTTTGGTCTTGGTCATAGTGGTGTTTGGAGTCTGACTGTTTGAGGTTGTGGACAGGTGTCTTTTATACTGATAACGAGTTCAAACAGGTGCCATTAATACAGGTAACGAGTGGAGGACAGAGGATCCTCTTAAAGAAGAAGTTACAGGTCTGTGAGAGCCACAAATCTTGCTTGTTTGTAGGTGACCAAATACTTATTTTACCGAGGAATTTACCAATTAATTCATTAAAATCCTTCAATGTGATTTCTGGATTTTTTTTTTCTCATTTTGTCTCTCATAGTTGAGGTATACCTATAATGAAAATTGGAGACCTCTGTCATCTTTTAAGTGGGAGAACTTGCACAATTGGTGGCTGACTAGTATTTTTTGCCCCACTGTATATATATATATATATATATATATATATATAAATAATAAATATTATAATATTATAAATATTACATATTATAATATTAATTATTAATTATTATAATATCAACTATTATAAAAATTATAAATAATAAATATTTATAAATATATATAAATATATAAAATAATATATATATAAATATATTTTATATAATATATAAAATATATATTATATAAATAATGTTCACAAAAGTACAGTATGCTTTCTGTTGAGAAATGTATCCAATTTGACCTCCTGATCGCATCTGATAATGGACTTGTTTCTGTACTTGTCCTTTTAGACCTTAGTGCAGCTTTTGATACTATCAATCATAATATTCTACTTGATAGATTAGAACACTATGTTGGACTTAATGGAACTTCGTTGCAGTGGTTTAGATCTTATTTATCTGATAGGTTCCAGTTTGTTCATGTCAATAATGAGTTTTCTTCCAACTCAAAGCTCAGTCATGGAGTTCCACAGGGATCTGTGCTAGGCCCTACTCTTTTTAGTTTATATATGCTTCCGTTAGGAAACATTATTAGGAAGCACTGTATACATTTTCATTGTTATGCAGATGACACACAATTATACTTGTCAATGAATCCAGATGATAGTAATCAATTAGCCAAGTTAGAGGCCTGTCTTAAGGAAATTAAAGCTTGGATGACTTGGAATTTCCTGCTATTAAATTCAGATAAGACTGAAGTCATCCTTGTTGGTCCAAAAAACCTTAGAAATACCTTTCCAAATCAAACTTTTAGTTTGGATGCAGTTATTCTTTCTCTTAATAGCTCTGTGAGGAACCTTGGAGTTATTTTTGATCAAGACCTGTTTTTCAATTCACATATTAAATTCGTTTCTAAGATTGTCTTCTATCATTTGCGTAATATTGCCAAGATTAGGAGCATCTTGTCTCAGAGTGATGCTGAGAAACTGAACCACACTTTTGTTAGCTCTAGATTGTCATAACTCGCCGCTCTCAGGCATCCACCTCAGCTGCGCGCACACCTGCGCCTCGTCAGTGATGGGCTATTTATTCCACTCGGCCCTGAGCATTGGTCTGGAGCTGTCTGTTCTACTACGCGCTCAAACCCTCAGCAGGATCGTCTCTTCCCATCCTGCCACTCTTCGCTATGACACGTAAGCTGTTTGCCACTAACCTGTCTATCAATCTTCCCCTGTGCACAGGTGGATTCCCTGGCGGCGGACTCTCCCATCTTCGCCATCTCCTTCTCCCGCATCTTCACGTCCCGTCGTGTGCGCGGCAGGGCGCTGTCTCCCAGGCCGAAGATCCTAGCCAACGCCAGCCACCTTCCCTTCTGCAAGTGAGCATCATTCTGTATTATTTCCCCGTGTGGTTAAGCCCAGCTAATTTCCCTGTCTCTGTTCTTCCCATAGGGTTGTCTGGCTGCACGGCGTGCTGCTCTGTTCCCGACTCTCATCGTCCACCCACAATCCACATACATATCTCATACACGCACCCAAACACTCCTTTGCTGTTAAATAAAGCTATCAAATCTTACCTGAGCCTGCGTGCGTGTTTCCTGGGCCAATAAATATGTCAGTACGGCTCCAGCAAAGCGGCCCAGCGGACAGCGGGCTCGCACGCCATTTTTCCACCCTCGAGGCTCGGGTGGATATGATAGCTCATCAACAGCAGGTGATACTCAATCAGTTGACTTTGATAACTCACTGGTTAGACCGTCTTGACCCCCAGCAGGCGTTCCCCCCGGCTCATCAGGGCGGACCGGCTTCGGCTGCCTCCGCGGCTGGCCAGCCTAGCTCGGGAGCGCCGACCCAGCTCACTCCGATTCCAACCCCCGTTCACTTCAACGGGAAGCTCGTTGAAGCACGGGGGTTCATCTTGCAGTGTGAGTCGGTGTTCCTGCGCGTTCCCGGGGATTTCCCCTCAGACCACAGCCGAATTGGCTATACGGCTAATCTCTTGGAGGGGCGAGCATTAGCTTGGGCTTACGCCATCATGTCGAAGTCCAGCTACGTGAGCCTCTCCTATGACCAGTTGGTGCGGGACTTTCTCGAGGTGTTTGACCACTCGCGTCGTGACAGCGTCCTCGCCGACCGGCTCCTTAGCCTTCAACAGGATAGCCGGTTGGTGGCGGATTATGCTGTTGACTTCCGGGTGGCAGCGGAGGAGGTTGGCTGGGGTGAGGCATCTCTCTGCAGCATTTTCCTCCGTAGCCTCAGTTCTGGTCTGCGGGACGAGTTGGCCAGCCGGGACCTTCCAGGGCGGCTGTCCGAGCTAATTTCTTTAACCATTAGCTTGGATAACAGGCTGCGGGAGCGTGCCGCCGAGCGGAAGTCTATCAGCCGCCCACGCGGATTCTCCGCCCGCGTTCCTCAGTCTCACCTCCTGGCGTTACTCACTCCGGAGTCCGCCGATGAGCCAGAGGCTATGTTGGTCGGGCGAACCAGGCTCCCTCTAGCGGAGAGACAACGCCGACGGGAGCTGGGCCTCTGCATGTATTGTGGAGGCGATCAGCATACTGTGGAGCAATGCCTGGCCAAGCCAAAAGGGGTGTCCGCGAGTCACTGTAGGGGGCCTCGCAGACTCTAACCGGCCAAATCCCCTCTCCAACTGCACTCTGCCCATTAGATTTTGCCATAACTCCACCGGGCACCTCACTCACGCACTGGTGGACTCGGGGGCAGAGCAAAGCTTTATTTCCAAGAGCCTGGCAACCCGTTTGGGTATACCCTGTCAGCCATTGTCAGCTCTTCTCAACCTTGTCACCCTTTCTCGCTCGCCCCTGGGAGTAGTGACACACCGCATCAAGCCGGTGCCAATAATAATTTCTGGCAACCACCGTGAGGACCTCTGCCTGTATGTCTTGTCTTCCTCTGCGGCTCCCGTCATCCTGGGTTACCCGTGGCTACGTCTGCACAACCCCGTCCTCGATTGGCAATCTGGTAGTGTCCTCTCATGGAGCTCCTTCTGCATGAGCACTTGTCTCCAGTCTGCGGCATGCGCCCCATCCTCTCCTCCGCCCGCTCCGGTCTCCTCTCCTCCGGACCTCACTCTGGTACCCCAGGAGTTCCACAACTTGGGAATTGTGTTCAGCAAGTCCAAGGCGATGTCTCTTCCTCCTCACCGCCCTTATGACTGTGCCATAAACCTCCGCCCGGGGGCGCCATTACCATCCGGCCGCCTATACAGCCTTTCTGCTCCTGAACGTGAGGCAATGGACACGTACATCAGGGAGTCGCTCAGCGCTGGGATCATTTGCCCCTCCTCGTCCCCGCTTGGTGCCGGTTTCTTCTTTGTCTCCAAGAAGGATAGGTCCCTTCGTCCGTGTATCGACTTCAGGGCCCTCAACGACATCACGATGAAGGACCGCTACACCCTGCCTCTTATGGACACCGCTTTCCACTCCCTCCAGGGGGCGACCTAGTTCACGAAGTTAGACCTCCACAGCGCCTACCATCTCGTCTGGATACGGGAGGGCGATGAGTGGAAGACGGCCTTTCGGACGCCCAGCAGCCACTTCGAGTACTTAGTAATGCCGTTCGGGCTCACCAACGCTCCCGCCGTCTTCCAGCGGCTCATCAATGATGTCCTGCGAGATTTCCTGGGGGTCTTCGTCTTCGTATACCTGGATGACATTCTCATCTTCTCCAGGTCTCGGGAGGAGCACCAGGCTCACATGAGGCGGGTTCTGCAGCGGTTGTTGGAGAACAGGCTTTACATCAAGGCAGAGAAATGCGAGTTTTATGCCAAGACCACCTCTTTCCTGGGATTTGTTATTTCCCATAACCAGATTCTCCCCGACCCCGCCAAGGTTAAAGCGGTGGTCGAGTGGCCCACGCCTACCTCCAGGAAACAGGTGCAACAATTCATCGGCTTTGCCAATTTCTACTGTTGCTTTGTCCCCAACTTTGGCGCCATCATTACTCCCCTGACCCGCCTCACTTCCCCCAAGGTGCCCTTCCAGTGGACCGAGGAGGCGGCGACCGCGTTCAAGACCCTGAAGACGGAGTTCTCTTCCTCCCGGGTCCTAACCCAGGTTGACCCCACGCTGCAGTGTCTGGTGGAGGTGGACGCTTCTGACACGGGGGTGGGGGCGGTGCTTTCCCAGCGGTCACCGGTGGATGGAGTCAAGCGGCCCTGTGCCTTCTTCTCCCGGCGGCTGTCAGCGGCCGAGTGAAACTATGACGTCGGCGACAGGGAACTTCTAGCTGTCAAGCTTGCGCTGCAGGAGTGGCACCACTGGCTGGAGGGGGCAGCTCAGCCTTTTGTGGTTTGGACGGACCACAAGAATCTCGAGTATTTGAGGTCAGCCAGGCGTCTGAATGCCCGCCAGGCGCGCTGGTCTCTGTTTTTTGCTCGGTTCCAGTTCACCATCACCTACCGTCCAGGCTCCAAGAATGGGTTGCCCGACGCCCTGTCTAGACAGTTCGCTCCTGAGGCTCCGGAGGAGCTGGACCACACCATCCTGCCCAGCTCGTGTGTTGTGGGGGCGGTCTCCTGGTCCATCAGGGACAAGATCCGGAAGGCGCTGGAGGCTGAACCGGACCCTGGCGGCAGTCCGGATGGGAGGCTCTTCGTTCCTTCAGCTGTTCGGGGGGAGGTCATTCACTGGGCCCACATGTCCAAGCTCACCTGTCACCCTGGCGTCTCCCGACTGGTGGACCTCCTTCAACGCTCCTTCTGGTGGCCCGGTCTCCAAAAGGACGTCGCCAATTACGTCCGGGCTTGCCCCCAGTGCACTACTGGCAAGACCACGAATTTCCCCCCCCCCCCCCCGCGGGCCTACTCCAGCCCCTGCCGGTCCCGGGAAGGCCCTGGTCACACATTGCCCTCAACTTCATTACTGGTCTCCCTGTCTCTAACACCTACGACACGGTTCTGACGATTGTGGATCGGTTCTCCAAGGCTGCCCACTTTGTGCCGCTCCGGGGTCTCCCTTCGGCACGAGAGGTGGCCGACCTCCTCGTCCAACATGTGGTCAGGCTGCACGGGATCCCAGTGGACATCGTGTCTGATCGGGGGCCTCAGTTCATATCTCAAGTGTGGAGGCGCTTTTGCAACGCCCTGGGGGCCTTGGTGAGTCTTTCCTCTGGTCATCATCCCCAATCCAACGGGCAGTGTGAGCGCGCCAATCAGGAGCTGGAGGCTGCCCTGCGGTCCGTCACCTCCTCCAACCCATCCTCCTGGAGCTCTTACTTGGCCTGGGTGGAGTACGCCCACAATACAGCATGGTCATCGGCTACCGGGATGTCCCCCTTCAGGGCGTCATTGGGCTACGACCCCCCCCTTGTTTCCCGAGCAGGAGAGTGAGTTGGCTGTTCCATCAATCCAGGCGCATGTGAGACGCTGCCGGAGCTTGTGGACCAGGGCGCGCGAGGCACTTTTACGCACGGCGGCGCGCAACAGCACCATTGCCAATCGCCACAGGAAGCCGGCCCCTAGTTACCAGGTGGGCCAACGGGTCTGGTTGTCATCTCAGGACATCAATCTTAAGGCTGAGAAGAGGAAGCTGGCTCCACGTTTCATCGGTCCCTTCACCATCTCCAAAATTATCAATCCGGTGGCTGTGCATTTGGCCCTCTCCCCCTCCCTCCGTGTGTGTCCCACTTTTCATGTGTCTAGGATCAAGCCCGTGATCTCCGACCCACTCTGTCCTCCTCCTAGGGCGCCGCCCGCTCCCATGATGATCGACGGCCATCCGGCGTGGGGAGTCGCTTCCATCCTGGACTCCCGGTGTCGAGGTCGTGGGCTGCAGTACTTGGTGGATTGGGAGGGATATGGCCCAGAGTGGAGATCCTGGGTGCGCTCATCTTTTGTGCTGGACAAAGATCTCATCACGGAGTTCCACCGGGCGCACCCGGATAAACCAGCGCCAGGAGGCGCTGCTGGGGGGGGGGGGGTACTGTCACAACTCGTCGCTCTCAGGCATCCACCTCAGCTGCGCGCACACCTGTGCCTCGTCAGTGATGGGCTATTTATTCCACTCAGCCCTGAGCATCGGTCTGGAGCCGTCTGTTCTACTACGTGCTCAAACCCTCAGCAGGATCATCTCTTCCCATCCTGCCACTCTTCGCTACGACACGAAAGCTGTTTGCCACTTACCTGTCTATCAGTCTTCCCCTGTGCACAGGTGGATTCCCTGGCGGCGGACTCTCCCATCTTCGCCATCTCCTTCTCCCGCATCTTCACGTCCCGTCGTGTGCGCGGCAGGGCGCTGTCTCCCAGGCCAAAGATCCTAGCCAACGCCAGCCACCTTCCCTTCTGCAAGTGAGCATCATTCTGTATTATTTCCCCGTGTGGTTAAGCCCAGCTAATTTCCCTGTCTCTGTTCTTCCCATAGGGTTGTCTGGCTGCACGGCGTGCTGCTCTGTTCCCGACTCTCATCGTCCACCCACAATCCACATACATATCTCATACACGCACGGTGCTGCACGGTGCTGCACGGTGGCGCAGTGGTTAGCACTGCGGCAGCACAGTTTACCCTTGGATGGGGGGATCGTGGGATCGTGGGTTCGATCCCAGCCCCCTGTTATATCTTTCACCCGTTACGTTACTCGATATAACAAATAATAACTCGGACCATACGACGTATCGTTAACGGTTTATTGGCGAGCAGCCACTCATGGCACACAGCCAACGACAACACACTCTACATACACTACATTACCCATAATGCTTTGCACAAGACACTACTACGGGTGCCGTAGTAAACCAAAATACATGACATCTCCTCCCCTCTTACAATAGATGTCCTATAGGAGATATCAAGTGTCTACTGCAATTCTTGTGTCTTTGTTTGTCTCTTTTTTTTTCCTTTAATTATTATGCTACCTTAGGAGTGAGGGTAGACTACCTCATCCCATAACTGTACCCCTGGGGATTATTCTGCCCCATTAATGTGGGTCAGTTGCTATCTAGTCTAATAACTCAGACGGACAGGAGGTCGTCGCTCCCTGGTAGGGTATCGGCGCTCTACAGGAACATGAGTCTGAGTTCTTTCTAATGTGGAGGTTGCTTCTGGTGCTGATGCAGAAGAAGATGTCACATCTCCAGCTGGAACTCCGGTCTCTGAAGTGGTTGAGTTCTGCACTGGTGTAGGTGGATCGTTAGGATATCCAAGAGACGGTTCTGCAGGCGCTGGTGGTGTCTGCAGGAGTTGATCCACGTGCCTTTTCCAAACACTGTCCGTGGTTTGAACTGTATATGAGACTGGTCCAGTTTGTGCGATAACAGTTGCAGGAACCCACTTAGGTTCACCTCTGTAGTTCCTGGCCAGCACAGATTCTCCTGACGTGAACGCTCTGTCCTTTGCCCGATGTCCTCTGTGCATAATTTGTTTCTCTTGTTGCTTTTGCACAGTGTCCTTTAATCATGAGGGTTTCAAAAGGTCAAAGGTAGTGCGCAGATCTCTCTTGAACATCAGACTAGCAGGGGTTGTCTTTGTGATTGTATGTGGAGTGTTGCAGTAGTTTAGCAGGAACTTGTGCAGCCCCTGATGCAGTGTTCCTTGACCTTGTGATGCTTTCAATGCATGTTTCATTGTCTGCACAAACCTTTCTGCAAGGCCGTTCGTCGCAGGATGGTATGGAGCTGATTTAATATGCTGCACTCCATTAGGTTGTAGAAACGCATCCATTTCTTGTGAAACCAACTGAGGTCCATTATCAGAAACTAGTTGTATAGGAGACCCAAAACGACTAAACATTTCTCCTAATGCCTCTGTGGTCTTCTCTGTGGTGGTTGACCTCATAATAGCCACTTCAGGCCATTTACTATGTGCATCCACAGCAACGAGAAACATTCTGTCCTCAAACGGACCTGCAAAGTCAATGTGCACACGATGCCATGGCTCCTGTGGGAACTCCCAGGGATGGAGAGGAGCCAATGGTGGGTTGTTCCGTACCTTGTGACAAGATGAACAGCTTTTGGCTATTTCTTCAATCTGCTTGTCAATGTTTGGCCACCAAAAATAGCTTCTCGCTATTTCTTTCATTCTCACGATTCCACTATGTCCTGCGTGAAGTTGCTGTAACACTTTTGTTCAACATGACAGGGGAATAATCACTCTCCTCCCCCACAGCAAACAACCCGACTGAACAGACAATTCTGTCCACTTCCCAAGGAAGGGCTTCAAGGTTGCGTCATCACCCGCAGGTTGTCCTTTAATGATCAAGTCCATGACTGCAGACAACACAGGGTCATTTCTAGTCCCCTTTTTCACCTGCACAGCTGAAACAGGTGCGTTTTCTACCTCTGTGAAGTAGAAGATGTCCACAGTGCTTGACTCTGGTTTCATGACAGGAAGTGGTAATCTGGATAACCCATCTGCATTACCATGACAGTCTGACTTTCGATACCTGATGTCATAGGAGTGTCCTGACAACAGCAACGCCCACCTCTGCAGTCGGGACGCTGCAAGAGATGGTATTCCTGTGTATGGTCCAAGGATGGTTGTGAGAGGTCGGTGGTCAGTAAAAAGTGTAAACTTCCGTCCATACAAGTACTGGTGGAATTTTCTGACACCAAACACAATGCTCAGAGCCTCTCTTTCTAGTTGAGCATAGTTAGCTTCTGCCTTGTTTAATGTCCTTGACGCAAAAGCGATTGGCTTTTCCTCACCGTCTAGCATTACGTGGGAAATCACCGCCCCTACGCCATAAGGAGAGGCGTCGCAGGCAAGCTGGATCGGAAGTGATGGGTTGAAGTGGGTCAGAACCTCTGATGCCGTCAGCGCATCTTTTGCCTTCTGAAAAGCCTCCTGACAGCTTGCTGTCCACTTCTATGCTTCCTCTTTGCGCAGCAGGTTATGCAGTGGTTTTAATAGTGATGCCAAGTTTGGTATGAACCGTCCATAATAGTTCAGCAGTCCTAAGAAAGACTTCAGCTGACTGACATTTTGGGGTGGAGGTGCATCCACAATGGCTGTGATTTTCGATGGTGCAGTGTGCAGTCCCTTAGCATCGATCACATGACCTAAGTATTCCACGGATGACTGGAAAAACTCACATTTATCCTTGCGGATTCTCAATCCATATTCCTCCAGTCTCGTGAGAGTTGCATCCAAGTTGCGCAGATGCTCTTCATCTTCTGCTCCTGTACACAAGATATCATCCAGGTAGCACTGCACTCCTGGTAATCCACTCAGGATTTGATCCATAGCTCGCTGAAAAAGTGCTGGAGCAGATGTGATGCCAAAAGGCAGTCTGCAGTATCTGAAGAGTCCTTTATGGGTGTTGATAGTCAGCATTTCACGTGACTGCTCGTCTACATGCATTTGTAAGTAAGCCTGGTTGAGATCTATTTTGCTGAACTTTTGTCCCCCACTCAGCCCCGCAAATAAGTCATCAATCAGTGGAAGGGGATACTGCTCTGCTGTTAGTACAGGGTTTACTGTTACCTTAAAGTCTCCACAGGTTCGGATTCCTCCGCCCTTTTTGGGTACTGGAACTATGGGCGTGGCCCACTCACTGGTTGCCACAGGCTCCAGCACTCCATTCTTGACCAGAGCATCCAAGTCAGCCTCCACCTTTGGTCTGATGGCGTACGGCACTGGCCTGGCTTTCATGAACACTGGCTTACTGTCAGGTTTGACATGCAGCTTCACTATAATTTTTTTCATACTGCCTAGTTCAACACGAAAAACCTTTTTGTGCTTTTCCAGTATGGCCTGCAGCTGAGTGGAACTGTGTGACAGCTTCCTTACTTCTTGCCAGTCAAGTTGGATTTTCTTTAGCCACACACGCCCCATTATAGCTGGACAGTTGTTCTTGGTAACATAAACTGGAAGCTCAGCAGTTTGGCCATTGTACTGAACAGTTACCTCTGTCATCCCTTTCATGGGCACTCGGTGTCCAGTAGACGCCCTGAAGATGGTGTCTGAAGGTCGGAGTGGAAGATGTTTCAGAAACTTCTTGTAAATGCCATGCGACACAAGTGATGCCTTTGATCCGGTGTCTATCTGCATTTTAATAAAATGCCCCTCCACTTTTGGTTTAGTCCAAAAGCCTTCTGAGCCTTCATTCACATTCATAATCCGGACAGTATTTATTGCAGTTGACACCTCTTCCTCTGAGGAGTCGCTCACTCTGTCCTCGCCATGTTTAACTGTGTGAACATTTCTTTTCTTTTTGTATTTTACCATGTCACTTTTATTCCTTGTCTTTGGGCCTTTGTCTTTGCTCCTTTTGCTTCTACATGCCCGCTGCACGTGGCCTTTTTTTCCACAGTTGTTACAGTCCATCTCTTTGTACCAACAGTCATTAGGAAGGTGTCCCACCTTGCCACAGTGGAAACATGGACCTGTTGCATTGGTTTTACCACTGTTGAGCTTATATACTCTGCCTGTAGCATGCAGTTGGTGTGCTTCTTTGGAAGCCATCTCCATCATCACACTAATGTTAATGGCTCTTTCAAGCGTCAAATCACTTTCTGTGAGTAACTTCTTTTGTGCTGCTTCATTCCGTAGTCCACACACAAGCCTGTCTCTTAATGTGTCATTTCAAACATCTTTAAATTCACAGTGTTCGGCTAACTTGCATAGTGCTGCAACAAACATGTTAACAGACTCACCCTCTTCTTGGTTACGTCTGTGAAACCTGTATCTTTCTGCAATCACTAGCGGCTTGGGTGAGAAGTGGTGGGTCAGTGTGTCCACCAGTTCTTTGTAGGTTTTAGAGCCTGGCTTTACTGGCTGTAGGAGGTTACGTAGTAGGTTAAATGTCTTGGGACCCATCACACTCAGAAAAGTGGGCACTAACTTTTCATCCGTTATTCCATTGGCCGCGACGAAATAGTCAAAGCGCTCTGTATAGGAGCTCCATTGCTCCGCGCTCTCATCAAAGGGCCCGATAGAGCCAATGACTCCAGCCATTTTAACACTCCTGGTTGAATGTCGCTCTTTCCCTCGCGGCTCCTTCTTGTAACGTCATTTCTTCCCTCCGGCGTTACTCACGGAGTTTTTTTTTGTTTTTTTTGTTTTTTTTTGTCCTTAACGATTTCCACTGCTCCGCTCCTCCCCGCTTAGCAGACAGCCCACAGCATCCACCTCAGCACAGTGGCGCGGTGTATCACCCTGTCAGCACGAAGTAGCGGCGGGAAAAACACGACAAAAAAAACTCTCCTCCGTCGCGGACTGCAGCGTCGGTCCAGACGTCCTCGTCGCCACTTATTGTTATATCTTTCACCCGTTACGTTACTCGATATAACAAATAATAACTCGGACCATACGACGCATCGTTAACGGTTTATTGGCGAGCAGCCACTCATAGCACACAGCCAACGACAACACACCCTACATACACTACATTACTCATAATGCTTTGCACAAGACACTACTACGGGTGCCGTAGTAAACCAAAATACATGACACCCCCGACCAACAGTGATCTGTGTGGAGTTTGCATGTTCTCCCCGTGTATGCGTGGATTTACCCCGGGATTTCTCCGGTTTCCTCCCACATGCCAGAAACATGCAGGTTAGGTTAACTGGAGACTCTAAAGTGGCCCTAGGTGTGAATGTGTGTGTGAATGGTTAAGGGATAGCGCCGTATCGTGGCTGCTTCATCCATCCAGGTGGTGGATGACCCTCAATTTCCCCTCTGGGGATCAATAAAGTATACTAAATCTAAAAATCTAAAAAAACACTCCTTTGCTGTTAAATAAAGCTATCAAATCTTACCTGAGCCTGCGTGCGTGTTTCCTGGGCCGATAAATATGTCATAGATTAGATTATTGTAACTCTTTATTATCAGGTTGTCCTAAAACATCTCTAAAAAGTATTTAGTTGATCCAAAATGCTGCTGCAAGAGTTTTCACAAGTACTAGAAAGAGAGATCATATCTCTCCGGTTCTGGCCTCCCTTCACTGGCTTCCCATAGAGTTTAGAATTAAGTTTAAAATCCTTCTTCTCACTTTCAAAGCTCTAAACAATCAAGCCCCTTTTAATTTAAAAGATCTGATATTACCCTATTATCCTAACAGAGCACTACACTCCCAAAATGCTAGATTACTTGTAATATCTAGAATCTCCAAATGTACAATGGGGGGCAGAGCCTTTAGCTATCAAGCTCCTCTCTTGTGGAACCAGCTGCCAATCTGGATTCGGGAGTCAGACTCGATCTCTGTTTTTAAGAATAGGGTTAAAACCTTCCTTTTTGATATAGCATACAATTAGGGAGGGATCATATGCTTCTGAACCCTCCCTTAGTTATGCTGCTATTAGGTTTAGACAGCTGGGGGACCTCCAATAATTGAATTGAGCTTCACTCTTTTCTTCACAATCAATGAAGTTTTTTTTTTTTTTTTTGCTGGTCA
Source organism: Pholidichthys leucotaenia (assembly GCA_020510985.1). Classification (NCBI taxonomy): domain Eukaryota; kingdom Metazoa; phylum Chordata; class Actinopteri; order Cichliformes; family Pholidichthyidae; genus Pholidichthys; species Pholidichthys leucotaenia. The sequence continues at coordinate 145,601,822 of CM035837.1, forward strand.
TTAACATCTGTTTGTTCTCTCCCATAGATTGATTCCCCATCGTGCTGTTCGCTCTCTACATGTCCGTTCTTTTCATCTTCTCTATCCCCTCACCCCCCAGCCAGTCGCAGCAGATGACTGCCCCTCCCTGAGCCTGGTTCTGCTGGAGGTTTCTTCCTATTAAAAGGGAGTTTTTCCTCTCCACCGTCGCCAAGCGCTTGCTCATAGGAGATCGCCTGATCGCTGGGGTCTTTCTGCAATTGTGGGGGTTTCCACTCCAGTTGAAAGTGCTATGAGATGACTCTTGTTGTGAAATGGTGCTATATAAATAAAGTTGAATTGATCTGAATTGAATTGAATTCAAGATTCAAAGGCTTTGTTATCATGTGCACAGTTAAGAAATGCTACATTTCTTGAGCAATTAAATTCTTACTTTGCTCTCCGAACGAATGCCAAGGTAATAGGTACAGAAACAACAATTCTAAGGTCATGACACAGTAACAACAATTCTAGGTCATGACACAGTAACTTACAGTAACTCAATCACTCAGTGTTACACTTTAATGAAGACGGTCATTTATATTACTGTCTGAGGTGTGATGATACACACCCTATATTACTGTGGTCACTGACATCATGAAAGTCTGGTAACGTTCCTGTGTAAGTGCATTTTATATGACATTACTGTCACAACACATTATCTTTCCAGATTACAGGTTAGTTTCACTTAAACTGGTTTTACAAAATAGTGTACTGGATAGTATACTTGTCATCTTGAAGCTGGAGAGGAAAAATAAGATGAACACATAATTTTACAGACATGGTTGTGGTATTTGGACATGGTGGCTCGCCGTAGGTGATGTCATCACGTGGCAAACTGACCGTGGTGCCATACGGCGCCACCCTTCTGTATAGAGTTCAGTTGTGTGTTGAATAAAGGAGAGTGTAGTTCATATCCACTGTCCGTGCCTCATTCCTAGACATAACAAATGGCGACAAGGATAAACCCTAATAACTCTGACATGAAAGCGTGCTTGGATTCCCTGCAGCCGTTCCTCGCTCTACCAGGTGAGCACCAATCCCCTGGCCCCGCTGATATAAGATGTTTCAGAATTATATCGCCGCTGCCAGCTTAGACAATACTAATGACGAGAAGCTAAAGGGGATGCTAACCTGCTATCTCGGTGCCGAAGGACAGTGGATGCTTCACTCTCTGGGCCCTAAGAATACATTCAAATACTGTGTGGCTGCAATGAACATGCTTTACGCTGACAATAACAGTGTTACAGCATGGAGAGTGATTTTTTTCTAACACTGCCAGTGTGAGGGTGAGTCAGTCCAGCATTATGTAGCAGACCTCTAATACCTAGCAAGCACCTGTGATTTTGGCGGACTGACAGAAGAGATAATACGTGATAAGCTAGCAGAGAGTACTAACAACAGGAGGCTGCGGGGTAGGCTGTTTTCAACAGTAGACAAGCTAACACTGAACAAGACTGTGAAATTGGCGTCCCAGATGGAGGCAGAGGACAAGCTATTATCACAGCTAATACCAACTAGCCAACAAGCGTCTTGTCTGACCCCACGAACACAGGTCGTCGCTGCCGCCACCCAGCACTCAAGCCCCGCACCGCCCAGCTACAACCAAAAGAAGAAGGGTAGGAAACTGGACAATGCAGGTGAGCGCCTGCACTGCAGTGGCTGTGGTTCATCTAGACATCAGACTCAAATACCTGCCTGCCGAGCCAGAAGGGTGAAATGCTACTGCTGCAGGAAGCTAAACCATTTTGCAAGGGCCTGTCACTCAACCTGCACCGACACAGCGGCCTGCTCACTGGGCTCAGCCAACGTTCATTCAATTGGCACCAAGTGTTTATATATCTACATATTTATTCCATCTAGCTACAATGCTCCGCACTGTGTGTTTATATATTCATATATTTATTCCATCTAGCTACAATGCTCCGCACTGTGTGTGTTTATACAGTGGGGCAAAAAAGTCAATTGGTCAGCCACCAATTGTGCAAGTTCTCCCACTTAAAAGATGAGAGAGGTCTCCAATTTTCATCATAGGTATACTTCAACTATGAGAGACAAAATGAGGGGAAAAAAATCCAGAAAATCACATTGAAGGATTTTTAAAGAATTTATTTGCAAATTATGGTGGAAAATAAGTATTTGGTCGCCTACAAAAAAGCAAGATTTCTGGCTCTCACAGACCAGTAACTTCTTCTTTAAGAGGCTCTCTGTCTCTCTCTGTCCTCCACTCGTTACCTGTATTAATGGCACCTGTTTGAACTCATTATCAGTATAAAAGACACCTATCCACAACCTCAAACAGTCAGACTCCAAACTCCACTATGGCCAAGTCCAAAGAGCTGTCAAAGGACTCCAGAAACAAAATTGTAGACCTGCACCAGGCTGGGAAGACTGAATCTGCAATAGGTAAGCAGCTTGGTGTGAAGAAATCAACTGTGGGAGCAATTATTAGAAAATGGAAGACATACAAGACCACTGATAATCTCCCTCGATCTGGGGCTCCACGCAAGATCTCACCCCGTGGGGTCAAAATGATCACGAGAACGGTGAGCAAAAATCCCAGAACCACACGGGGGAACCTAGTGAATGACCTGCAGAGAGCTGGGACCAAAGTAACAAAGGCTACATCAGTAACACACTACGCTGCCAGGGACTCAAATCCTGCAGTGCCAGACGTGTCCCCCTGTTTAAGCCAGTACATGTCCAGGCCCGTCTGAAGTTTGCTAGAGAGCATTTGGATGATCCAGAAGAGGATTGGGAGAATGTCATATGGTCAGATGAAACTAAAATAGAACTTTTTGGTAAAAACTCAACTTGTCGTGTTTGGAGGAGAAAGAACACCATACCTACTGTGAAACATGGGGGTGGAAACATCATGCTTTGGGGCTGTTTTTCTGCAAAGGGACCAGGACGACTGATCCGTGTAAAGGAAAGAATGAATGGGGCCATGTATCGTGAGATTTTGAGTGAAAACCTCCTTCCACCAGCAAGGGCATTGAAGATGAAATGTGGCTGGGTCTTTCAGCATGACAGTGATCCCAAACACATCACCCGGGCAACAAAGGAGTGGCTTCGTAAGAAGCATTTCAAGGTCCTGGAGTGGCCTAGCCAGTCTCCAGAGCTCAACCCCATAGAAAATCTTTGGAGGGAGTTGAAAGTCCGTGTTGCCCAGCAACAGCCCCAAAACATCACTGCTCTAGAGGAGATCTGCATGGAGGAATGGGCCAAAATACCAGCAACAGTGTGTGAAAACCTTGTGAAGACTTACAGAAAACATTTGACCTCTGTCATTGCCAACAAAGCGTATATAACAAAGTATTGAGATGAACTTTTGTTATTGACCAAATACTTATTTTACCGAGGAACTTACCAATTAATTTATTAAAAATCCTTCAATGTGATTTTCTGGATTTTTTTTTTCTTATTTTGTCTCTCATAGTTGAGGTATACCAGTTACATTTTAACATAGGACCCCTTCTTTGATAGAACCTTCACAATTCTTGCATCCATTGAACTTATGAGTTTTTGGAGAGTTTCTGTTTGAATTTCATTGCAAGATGTCAAAATAGCCTCCCACAGCTGCTGTTTTGATGCGAACTGCTTCTCACCCTCATAGATCTTTTGCTTGAGGATGCTTCAAAGGTTCTCAATAGGGATGAGGTCACAGGAGGATGGGGGCCACACCATGAGTTTCTCTTCTTTTATGCCCATAGCAGCCAATGACACAGAGGCATTCTTTGCAGCATGAGATGGTGCATTGTCATGCATGAAAATAATTTTGCTAAGGAAGGCACAGTTCTTCTTTTTGTACCATGAAAGAAAATGGTCAGTTGGAAACTCTATATACTTTGCTGAGGTCATTTTCACACCTTCAGGGACCTAACAGGTCTCTCCCCATGATTCTGGCCCAAAATATGGCTCTGCCACCTCCGTGCTGACGTTGCAGCCTTGTTGGGACATGGTGGCCATCCATCAACAATCCACTACTCCATCCATCTGGACCATCCAGGGTTGCATGGCACTTATCAGTAAACAAAACTGTTTGAAAATTAGTCTTATTATTTCTGGGCCCACTGCAACCGTTTCTACTTATGAGCATTGGTTAGGGTGGCCGAATCATCAGTTTATGCACAACTGCAAGCCTCTGGGGGATCCTACACCTTGAGGTTTGTGGGACTCCAGAGGCACCAGCAGCTTCAAATACCAGTTTGCTGCTTTGTAATGGCATTTTAGCACCTGCTCTCTTAATCCAGTGAATTTGTCTGGCAGAAACCTTCCTCATTATGTCCTTATCTGCACGAACGCGTCTGTGCTCTGAATCAGCCACAGATTTCTTCACAGTACAATGATCACGCTTAAGTTTTCGTGAAATAGCTCATGTTTTCATACCTTTTTTTTTTTTTTTTTTTTTTTTTTTTTTTTGTTACTTATTTGTACCCGTAGGTAGACTTGGTTTGCAGTCTGGTGACAAGCCACCGCTGCTGGTCGCTGCGTGCGCGAGCGCCCTAAACCTACATGTTTTTGGTATGCGGGAGGAAACCGGAGAAATCCCGGAGTAAACCCGCGCAACACGGGGAGAACATGCAAACTCCACACAGCTCACTGTTGGTCGGGGGCTGGGATCGAACCCACGATCTCATGATCCCCGCGGTCCCCCGGCCGAGGGTAAAACTGTGCTGCCACAGTGCTAAACCACTGTGCCACCGTGCAGCCCGAATGATCACGCTTAAGTTTTCGTGAAATAGCTCATGTTTTCATACCTTATCTAAGACATTGCACTATTTGATGCTTTTCGGTAGCACAGAGATCGTTTTTCTTTCTCATATAGCTTGAAATCTGTGGCAGGCTTAAAAATGTGGAACATCCTTCTAAAGTAGTTTTCCTTTAATTGGGCTCACCTGGCAAACTAATTATGATAGGTGTCTCATTGATATCAGTGGTCCACAGAGCCCTGAGACACAATACCATCCATGAGTGTAATTGAAAAGCAAAAAACTGAATATTTATCACATTAAAATCCTATTTGCATAATTGGAATGCGGTGTAGTCTAACTTCTGCATAGCGCGGTCATGCCAAACTGCCGTTGCCTCCTGATCCAAGAATCCTTGTTTTGGGATAGATCATCTCTGATCAGCCCAGATGATTCTCCCCTTCAAACACCACAGCGGGGGGTGTGACCGACCTGGCAAAGCTTTCAAATCTGTCTGGTCAGTCATGTCTAAAACAGCTGATGTGACACGTCAGGAACATCAGATAACAGTTGTCACAACCTGGCTCAAAGGGATGCGAACTGATGGCAATAAAAAAAGTTTATTTTCAATAAAGTGAAAAAAAATAAAACCAAAATAATGCATGGAGTGTGCTTTTGCTGGGAGGCACAGCCAACAACAAACAGCTGCGCTCTGCACTTCAGGCGATCAGCTGATTGGTTCCTCCTCCTCCGGTGTTCTGACATTTTGGCATATCTATCACAACAACACAGGACACATGATCATATAGGCTTCAGTTAAACGTAAAATACCCCGATAGGTCCCGTGTGTTTAGCTGTGTGTGTGTGTGTGTGTGTGTGTGTGTGTGTGTGTGTGTGTGTGTGTGTGTGTGTGTGTGCGCACGCACGTGTATGCACTGCAGGCAGAGAGCTCTGTACGGGTTTTTCCTGTGAACCAACGCTGCAAATATGTCAGTTGCTCCACAAATGCAGGACGTTATCAGCCATATGCTGGATATGTTGGAAAATTTTTTCAGAGGAGCTCGGCGAACAATGCCATTTACCAGCATGCTTCAGCGTGCTCTTAACTTAGACTGATTCACGTACCCCAACGTATTCTCCAAATTTTTCATACATTTTGCAAACACTGCCTAAATCATTTAGGTGTGACAGGGCCTTAATCAAGGCAGCAGTGAGGCACCAAAGCAGAGCAACCAGCTGGACAAGCAACAGTACTGTAACGTTGGGGCTGTGAGGAAGGGGTGGAGATCCTCCCGGCATGCTTTGCACCATGGAGGATTCAAATACTGTTATTATCCATGTGTTCTAAGTGTTATTGGTGTGCCATTTCCCCTCTGGGGATCAATAAAGTATACAAAAAAAAACTATAACTGTGTAATAAGACCAGTTATGATAGCGTTGTTTTCCCTGTATCTGATAGATCATGTGTCCATGTCACCATGAGTGAGATGAGGGTCTGTGTGAATGAGCTCTCCTCCGTTCTGTGTAGTGAGTGAGTGTGTGTAAAATAAAGCCTGTTGTGTCACAATCATCTCTCCTTATTGTGTGAACCCCTGAAACATCACACTGTCATCAGGAGTGAGATAACTGAGAGATGGAAGCAAGGATCAAGGCAGAGATTCGGCGGCTCGAGGAGCTCATCGCCCATATGGAGACAGAGATGAAATGCAAAGCAGACATGCCACCCCCAAAGATGCTCGCCGTGATGAATGGGGAAGCGGACAAGAAGGAGAAACCGTACCCTGCTCTCTGCCCTTTTCAGGGGAGAGTGGATCAGAAACAACAAGCGTGCCCCATCTTCTGCCTTTTTCAAGGCAGGGCGGGGGGCGCCAACGGGGGAACAACGAGCCGGCAATCCCACTGCGAGCAAGGGTGTCATGTGCCTGCGAGCGCTCGCCCCCTCCTTCCTGCTCACCGGCTTCCTCATCAGACGCACCTGCTGATTCCTGCTGGGCCAACGTTTATAAGGAAGCAATCTTCAGTGATTCAGTGCTGGCTCGTTTGGGTATACTGCTCAGCAGACAGCTCTCTAGTAAGTGGTTGTGTAACCTATGACTTTGTCTTACACATATTCTCCTCCATCTCTTCCAGGTTGCTGCAAACAAAGCGGTGTGTCTCCGGGGATTTGGTGCGCTTGCCAGCTCGTTGCTCCACCTCTACTCTGCTCATCTTCTCCACCCGGTCAGACCTCACTAACCATACCCGACCGGCAGTTCTGCCTACTGGTTCTTCTCCTTCGCTGGGTTCTGTGCTGGTCTCTCCTCACCTCCCACGTAAATGGTGTAGTTAGATTTCCCATAAACCCTTTGGTGGTGAAACCCTGCTGGACAATTACCTGCTCCTGGTTGAACTGGCCACTGCGCTGAAGAGACAGCTGTGCAGGTTGCGCTGGTTCTGGAGGGCGGAGCTCTCTGCACGCTGTCTGATCTCTGGCCTGACGAACGGAATAGCTGGCCAGCGCTACAAGGAGCGCTGCAGAGGCGGTTTGGGAGAGTGACCCATGCCGATCACGCTGGGGAACAGCTGGCCAGCTGCCGGCGAGACAACCGGGAGAGCCTGGGAGCCTATGCAGCGGACGTGCGGCTGCTGACACAGTGTGGCTACCCGGATTTCGAGCTGGAGGCGTTGGAGAAGCTCGCTCTACAGAACTTCATCCGGGGACTCCACCCGGGCCGGCTCCAGGAACACATCTGGATTCATGCAGCGAGTAGCTGGGAGATGGCTGTGGCAGAAGCAGAGTGGATGGAGCCGATGATGGATTATGCAGCTGATGTGTCATCACCGAGTCAGAGAGCTTTTCATACCACAGCTGAGAGTGAGGACGAGGAGGAATGGAATTACGCCGGACCAAAGCTTCGCAGTCGGCGAGAGAACAACGACGGCGGCACAAGGAGGGATGTTTTTGCTGCAGAGAACCAGGACACATTGTGCGCTACTGCCCTGCACCCACCTCGCAACAACCAGCCTCCTCACCGGCTTTAACCCTAAAGCGAGGTGGCACAGACAGGGACCTGCCGCCTCCCACAAACATTTTCCCCGATGGACGGCTGGGCCGACTTGGACAATCACCAGGGTTGTATCTGCAGTGCAGCCTGGATGGCACACCAAACTGGGCCCTGATCGACACCGGTTCCAGTATCTCCCTGGTCCAACCCGGGGCGCTGCCCAGTACAGATGGACTCGGACTGCAAGGGTGGGAACCCACCAGGTGCTGTGTAATCACAGCCACCGGAGAGCATGCCAGACTGAGAGGGCGATGAGTCCTTGGGGTGGGAGTGGCAGGTCAGAACACAAACCACCCGTTCTTGCTAGTTGACATCCAGGACCCGTGCATCATTGGACTAGATCTGCTCACAGCTTGGGGCGCAAAGATCAACACCACCAGCTCTTCTCTCCCACTGGGGACTCAGACCTTCACGTTCTGTGGCAACAGCCAGACGAGGAACCAGGGGGCCCACACGATCGAAGGGCTGGTGCCGTCAGTGCAGGCCAAGGAACATGACCCAGCAGTCTCACGGGCTCTGCAGACCACAACGGCCCGGGATAGCGCAGCGGCTCACAGCGCTTCTTCAGATCATCGGGCAGCTCTCCCCAGTGATGATGTCATGGATGTCCTTGGGGCGCAGGAGCTTCGGAGCAAGCAGGATGGAGATCCTGTCATCTCCCAGGTCTGGCAGTGGTTGGTCACGGACCAGCAGCCCGCCCGGAAGGCTGTGGCTGCGCTGGACCCAGAGACCAAGGCCCTACATTCCCAGTGGTCCAACCTCTACTGTCACAAGGGTGTTGTTTATCAGTGATGCCAGTCTCCAGCTGGGCAGCATCATGTCTGGCAGCTGCTGGTCCTCTGATGGCTCCATCCCCAAGGTGCTCCAGTTTGCCCATGGGTCGTGGGGGTGGGCCACTTCGGGGCAAGGAAGACTCTGCAGTGTCTTCGGACCCAGTTCTACTGGCTGGGGTGTCATCAGGACGTGAAGCGCCATGTCCACCGCTGTACTATCTGCACAGCTCAGAGAGGACAGATGCAGCAATCCCCCCCCCCCCCCCGGTACCAGTATGAGATGGACGGCAAACCGGGGTTGGAGTATTTGTTCCGCTCGAGAGGATGTCTGCACATGGTCCCCGAACTGGCTCGGGAGACCCCAGTAGCGGTGGGAAGTCGACAGAAGCGAGCGTACAACTCCCACTGCCAGGGGAGGGATTTTGTTGGAGTTTTTCTGCCTGGAGCAGAAAGACGGACTGTCACCAAAGCTGGCGAGCCACTGGTCAGGACCGTGCGTGCTGGTCGCTGACAACGGCGGCTGCCCAGATGACTGGACAGATTTGTAGTGGACTTTTGAGTTGGACTTTATTATTCTGGGGACAGAAACCAGTCCAAGGGTGGACAGTGCAACGTTGGGGCTGTGAGGAAGGGGTGGGGATCCTCCCGGCATGCTTTGCGCTGCAGAGGATTCAAATAGTGTTATTATCCGTGTGTTCTAAGTGTTATTGGTGTGCCATTATAACTGTACAATAAGACCAGTTGTGATAGCGTTGTTTTCCCAGTATGTGATAGATCATGTGTCCGTGTCACCATGAGTGAGATGAGGGTCTGTGTGAATGAGCTTCCCTTCGTTCTGTGTATTGAGTGAGTGTGTGTAAAATAAAGCCTGCTGCGTCACAATCATTTCTCCTTATTGTGTGAACCCATGAAACGTCAAAGTACTTTTAACCCTTTGGGGAGTGGATCTGCAGCTCAACGAACAAATGCTGCATGGAAATGGAGCTCTACAATGAAAATAAAGATTTTTAAAACTATAATTTTATAGTTAAAGTTATCTTTAACATGCTTTATGTGGATGGCCCTATAGACAATTTTTATGGTGTCTGGTATGAATGGCACTAAAATCAGGTAGATCACCACTGAAAACTTAGTTGCAAAATACACAGTCCGCCACTGCTCTGGCAGATACGCCTTCCCCCACCCTATTCAACAGAACTTGTATTAACAGTTCTGACAAAACATCCTATGATTATGATTTTAATTAGAGAACTCAGAGCATTGTCCTCATCTCCTGACTCATGAAGTTTAACTGTTATCAGACACTGCAGGTGAGCAAAAGTCAGTCAAGACATATACCACATCCTTTTTTGGGCACATTCGTTCTCTATGAAGGACAGATTAAAAAACTACAGCTTTAATACTAAAAACATTGGAGGAAAGTGCAACTAATCTAAATGGATAAATACTCTGAGTAACATGCACTTACTCTTGTCACATTTAGGTCAAAGTCTGCAACTGTTAATTATAAGACAGGATCCATAACTAACTACAGTAGTGACTAGCTCTTAACACAAAGTTCAACTATCTGCAATGACTAAAACAGCATCCATCTTTATCGAACTTTATTCTCTTTTCTGTAGTACAACAAAGGGAAGGGGGTTCTCCCCAAAACAGCACTCACATTGCAGTGCCGACATAGAAACTGCAACAAAAAAATAATCTTAACCAAGAAACTTTAGCTCAGTAACTGACCATGTACAGTAACTTGTTTTCCACAATTTGCTTAAGAAAACATGCTCACTTTTAGACAAACATTTCACATCAGTCTTTGCAGTTGCATTCCCCCAGAATGCTATGATATTTATCTCTTTCTTTATTTACAGCAGACATTTTTTCTTTCTTTCTTTTTTTTTTAGCTATTATAAGCTTCGCCTTCTCATAGGTTTCCATGATAAATAGCTGTTCTGCTGGTGAGAAATATGCTGCTCGTGTTTGTCTACTGTCTTATCTGCAGTAGGATCAGTGATTCTGTGATCAATCATGTGGTCTAAATTTGCTGTGAACGTGCACTTATTCCAACTATTTGGCTTGACAGAGCTACCTCATCTCATCCTGACTTGACTATGGTGCAACTCAGTAAGCCAGGATAAGCAGGTCCGGCTATGTAAAGCCACGATTTTTCACTTATCCTGGCTTTCTTAATTCTACTTTTATGCAATACCCCTCTGGTGTTTTGGTTTTTGTTTTCGAAAGAACATGAACACTAAACAAATCTATCTTACCACTGCAGGGCCAGAAATATATAGTCCACGCACAAAAAAAAAAAAAAAATATTCCAGCAACGACGAAAAAAAACTTCCGAGGAAAACTGTAAGGAGAAGTGGTTGACTGGATGACGCAATGCAGCACTTTGGCCACTACAAATTGACCAATGGCAGGCCGGTCTCGGAGGGGCGGAAAATGCCGATTCTCCAGCGGAAAATGCCGATTCTCCACCGGCTGGCCAAAGTCCAACAGTTGGACACTACTCCTTTGCTGCGACGGAGCAACAACAGGCCTGCAACTTTTTTTTTTTTTTTTTTGGTGTGAATGGGCCCACGACTGAATTATAATTAGTGTACATATTACAGACTCTTAGGTAATAGTTTGCACAAAATTTATTGTGCTGGTATAACTTTTATACATTTGAAATTATTGCTTTATTTTTTATGATATTCCTTGAGAGGGTTTAATTTGTGCATTGTTTTTTTTAAATTTATTTATTTATTCATTTGCTAAACTGAGAGTTTTGAGTTAAATAATATTTCAAAGGTGTTTTTTTTGTTTTTGTTTCAGAGATTATTTTTGTTGTGTAAAGTATTTGACTGGGGAAAAAACTCGTCTAAACATAACTCTAGTTAATACAGTAACATTCGTTAATTTTCTACCTCTAAAATTCTTTATTAAATATTTGTTCTTGGTTTGTTTGGGGTTTTTTTTGTTGTTGCTTTGTTTTGTTTTGTTTTTTGGTGTGAGTGGGCCCACGATTGAATTATAGTTAGTGTACATATTACAGACTCCTAGGTAACAGTTTGCACAAAGTTTATTGTGTTGGTATAGCTTTTATTCTCCAGGATTTCTCCGGTTTCCTCCCACATGCCAAAAACATGCAAGTTAGGCTAATTGGCATCAAACTGGGGATTCTAAATTGTCCTTAGGTTTGACTGTGAGAGTGAATGGTTGTCTGTCTCTCTGTGTTGGCCCTGCGGTGGACTGGTGATCTGTCCAGGGTGTACCCTGCCTCTCGCCCAAAGATGTTGGGATAGACTCCAGCCCCCCCGCGACCCGAAAAGGATTAAGCGGAAGAAGATGGATGGATGGATGGATGGATGAATAACTTTTATACATTTGAAATTATTGCTTTATTTTTTTATGATATTCCTTGAGAGGGTTTAATTTGTGCATTGTTTTATTTATTTATTTACTCATTTGCTAAACCGAGAGTTTTGAGTTAAATAATATTTCATAGGATTTTTTTGTTTGTTTCAGAGATTATTTTTGTTGTGTGAAGTATTTGAGTGTGAAAAAAATAAGTCTAAACATAACTCTAGTTAATACAGTAGCATCCCTTAATTTTCTACCTCTAAAATTCTTTATTAAATATTTGTTATTGCTTGTTAAAAGGTTGTCTGAGTCACTTATTTTAAATGTAGTGTTGTAGAGGAATAAACAAGATGAGATACGAGCTTTGCAGACCCAGACTTTATTCCTCTGACAGCAAAGTAAGACTGCTCTGTCGATGCCAAAGCCAGCCCTTAATACAGCTTACACATTCTTTTCTTTGGACCCGAGAATACACTTCCTTACCATGGCGTACATTACATCTCAATACATTCACACCTGCAGTCCCAAGTGTGAAGGCACATCTTAACATCTCTTTTCCCCCCAGCGCTCTGGCGCCTAACTCTGCCCTTTCAATTCTCCCCCACAGGGTGCCACAGCACCTGCATTCGTCTCTCTCGCCTGAAGCACATGCGTTACCATGTCTCACCCCCCCCCCCCCCCCCGTTCCCAAAGTCACTGGGTGCGAGTAAGACCTTCCGTCATGCCACCACACGCCCCCCCCCCTTCCCAAACACCCAAAAGGGGTCTTAATCGTCCGGTGCCTTAGGGATAAGGTTGAGGACCTGCACTTATATAGCGCTTTTCTAGTCTCAAAGACCACTCAAAGTGCTTCACTAGTACTCACCCTCTATTCCAAGGGCCTATAGGAGACAGATATCTAGGGACAGTTTAGAACAACCAATTAACCTAACATGCATGTCTTTGGATTATGGGAGGAAACCTTAGCCCTCGGAGTAAACCCACGCAGCACAGGAAGAACATGCAAACTCCACACAGAAAGGTTCCTACCCCTGCCAGCCTGGGGATTCGAATCTGGAACCTTCTTAGGCTTGATCAATCACCCATATCAGCTGTAACGTGGAGCCACCAGGCTGACCGAAGGACCTTCCTACTGTAGTGGTCTCCGGTGACTCGGTCTCCGGTGCACAGTTCTCCGTAGGGGGAAAGGGGGGCGGGCGACCATGCCAGGGTGCCTGGGCCAGCACCACCTGCTCATCTGCCAAAATATTAGCAGGTTTCAGCCTGTCTATGCAGACAGTTTCCTTATGCCCCCCCAAAGTCTAACACAAAATTCTTCGCCCCTATTTCCAAAACTCTGAAAGGGCCATCATAAGGCGGATGCAGCGGGGTTCGGTGGCCATTGTGCCTAATGAAAACAAACCCGGCGTTCTCCAAATGCTTCCGAACAAAGGTGCGGGGAAAACAGTGGTGCACGGGTCCCGGAATGCTGTTAGCCCCTGCCCCCGGAAAAATGCGCGCGGAGGAGTTGGTACAGGGCGCGGGACTTTCTGGTAAAAATTCACCTGGGATCCACAACAGTTGACAAAAAACGAGCTCCGCTGGGGAAGCTGTCAAATCTTCTTTGGGCGCGGCACACAACCCCAGTAGGACCCAAGGCAAGCAGTCAACTCAATTTGTGTCCGTCAATGAGGATCTGAGCACTGCTTTAAGTGACCTGTGGAACCTCTCGTATAAACCGTTAGCCTGCAGGTTGTACGCGGTGGTTCAGTGGGTTTTGACCCCCAGGCTCTCGGCCATCGCGGACCAGAGTTCCGAAACAAACTGTGGACCCCTGTCGGAAGTGATGTCAGACAGGGACCCGAACTGTGCAACCCAGGATGACAAAAATGCGCAGGCCACATCAGTGGATGTGGTGGAAGCCAGCAGAATTGCCTCTGGCCAACGGGTGGTGTGGTCCACTATTGTTAAAAGGTGTGTTAACCCCTGCATCGGCAGAAGGGGGCCCACCAAATCTACGTGTACGTGGTCGAGCCTCCTGTTTGGGACCTGGAAAGGTTCAAGGGGGACCATGGTGTGCCTCTGAACCTTAGCCCGTTGGCACGTGACGCCCATTCCTTCGCATCCTTGCATAAGCGGGGCCTGATGAATTTAGGCCCCACCAGCTTAACCGAAGCCTGTACACCAGGGTGTGAAAGAGAGTGGAAGGACTCGAAAACACAATGGCGCCATGCGCTCGGAACCACTGGTCGGGAATGGGTGGTGGAGACGTCGCAAAGCGAGGGGGGGCCCCTCTTGTACCACCCTGCTTTCCAGTTTTAGCCCAGTACCCGCGAACCAGAGTGTGCAAATGTCCACATCCCTGGTTTGGTCGGCGACCATGGCAGAAAAATCAAAACCCATGTAGACCAGAGAGACCAGCGTGCATGACAGGCAGTCAGCCACGACATAAAGTTTACTGGGTACATGTTGAATGTCGGTAGTGAATTCCAAAATTGCTGCCAGGTGCCGTTGCTGCCAGGCCGACCACAGTTCCAAGACTTGGGCTTGTGGTCAACAAATGCAGTAAATTTGCAACCCTCGAGCCAGAACTGAAAATGATGCGTGGCCAGGTGGAGAGCCAACAGCTCCCTGTCCAAAGCGCTATACTTACTTTCATTGTTGCGCAAAGTATGGCTTAAAAAGGCGAGAGGTTGCCACGAACCGGAGGTGTACTGTTCTAACACGGCTCCTACCGCGACGTCAGATGCGTCTGTCGTGAACGCTAACCGCTCTGACAGGGACGGGTGGGACAGCAAAGCCATGTTAGTGAGCGCTGCTTTGGTGCCTGTGAATGCCTGGACCCTATTGGGGGTCCAGTCAATGCTATCATTGGGTTTCTTTTTCTTGAGCATGCTGTGTAGCAGTTGCAGCAGCTGTGCTGCCCGGGGAAGGAAGCTGTTGTAAAAATTGACCATCCCCGAAAATTCCTGCAGCGCCCTCACTGTCTGCGGATGCGGGAACTCTGATACCGCTCGTATCTTGTCCGGCAGCGGAACCGCGCCCTCCTTCGAGATGCGGTGGCACAAGAAATCAATCACCGGCAGCCTGAACTGACACTTCACTGACACTTCACTTAACTATCACTTAACTAACACTTAACTATCAGCCCGTGTGCTTCCAGCCACTGGAAAACTTGCTTCAGATGGGCGAGGTGCTCCTCCTCTGATGCGCTAGCCACCAAAATGTCATCTAAGTAGATGAAAACGAATGGCAAGTCACAGAGCACCGCATCTGTCATCCTCTAAAAAGTTTGGGCTGCGCCTTTTAACCCAAACGGCATACATAAAAACTCAAAAAGGCCAAAAGGAGTTATCACCTCCATTTTTGGGACGTCCTCAGCGTGATCCAGGACCTCTTGGTAGCCACGGACTAGATCCACTTTAGAAAAAATGCACATCCCGGCTAGGTGCATGGAAAAATCTTGAATTTGTGGAATGGAGTAATGGTCGTGTTCAGTGGCATTGTTCAGCTGACGGTAATCACCGCACGGTTGCCACAAACCGTCAGCCTTGGGAACCATGTGCAGCAGGGACACCCAAGGGCTATTGGTGCGCCTAACAATCCCTAGCCGCTCCAAGTTAGCAAACTTCTCGCACCCGATGGCTAGCTTAGTTGGGTCCAAGCGGTGCGGACTCGCAAAGCCCGGCAGGCCCTTTGTTGTGATGAAATGCTCGACCCCATGCTTGGTCACGGTAGCGGAAAAGGTGGGCACTGTAAGCGTGGGAAACTCAGAAAGCAAACACTGATTCTCATCCCCTGAGGCTAAAAAAATTGCATGTGTTGGTGGCCCAACTCCCCGAGCCATGCAACGTAGTGAAGCAAAAGACACAGCATCCACTAAATGTCTGTTAGCAACATTGACAAGGAGACCATAAGCTCACAGAAAATCGGCACCTAAGATAGGAACCAAACATGCAGCTACGTCCCACTTGTAGTTGCGTCCGTGTAAACATACAGTCACTGACGAATGTACTCAAGGGGGACCCGTTTGCAGCTGTTAGTGCCGGGTTGCAGCCTTCCACCAGCCTATCTGCACTGATTGGCAAAATGAAGCTTTTCTGGGAACCAGAGTCCACCAGAAACAGTCTGCCAGAACGTGAGTCCTCAATTATCTTTTTAACATCTTTAAAAAGTCTTCAGCTGATCCAAAATAAGATAAGATAAGATAAGCCTTTATTAGTCCCACAACGGGGAAATTCCAGGATTGCAACAGCACAGGGATAGCAACACTCAGAGCAACAATCAGAAGGCAAAAAAAAAAACAAAAAAAAAAACAAGCAAGCAAGAGCAGCTAATATACATATGTACATATTACTATAAAATATATATATACACACACACACACACACACACACACAGACACACAGTGCAGAGCATTGTAGCTGGATGGAATAAATATATGAATATATGAACACAGTGCAGAGCATTGTAGCTAGATGGAATAAATATGTAAATATATAAACACCCACAGTACGGAGCATTGCAGCTAGGTGGAATAAATATGCAAGTATATAAACACACACAGTGCGGAGCAATGTAGCTAGATGGAATAATATGTAGATATATAAAAACACAGTGCGGAGCATTGTAGCTAGATGGAATAAATATATAGATATATAAATATAAACACACCCAGTGCTGAGCATTGTAGCTAGATGGAATAAATATATAGATATATAAATATAAACACACCCAGTGCAGAGCATTGTAGCTAGATGGAATAAATATGTAAATATATAAACACACACAGTGCAGAGCATTGTTGCTAGGTGGGATGAAACAGCATAACCGTCTATTTAGTTATCCTACATGGTATGATTATGTGCCCATACATATTCTCACCCTCCATAGCGACCGGTATGTTCCTAGTTGTATGCCGGAGAGGACCATTGTGTAAGTGCATTCAAAAAAAACTATTAGTTTGTTACGTCTTTTTGCTATCTCTGCGAGCAGCCCTGCTTAGGTTGTACAGTCTGACAGCCGTTGGTAGGAAGGACCTACGAAACCTCTCGGTTGTGCACCTGGGATGATGTAGTCTGCTGCTAAATGAGCTCCTCAGTGCATCCAGTATGTCCTGCATAGGGTGGAACTCGGACTCCAGCAGAGATGACAGTTAAGCCACCGTCCTTCTCTCTCCTATCTCCTCCATCGGATCAAGGCGTTGCCCCAGGACAGAGCTAGCTTTCTTAATCAGTTTGTTCAGTCTCTTCCTATCGACTGCAGTAATGCCACTGCCCCAGCAGACCACTCCAAAAGTGATGGCTGATGCCACCACCGTGTCATAGAATGACTTCAGCAGCGCCCCTTGTACACCAAAAGACCTGAGTCTCCTCAGCAGGAACAGCCTGCGCTGTCCCTTCTTGTAGAGTGCGTCAGTATTGTGTGACCAGTCTAGTTTATTGTTCAGATGAATACCCAGGTACTTGTAGGATGTCACCATCTCGATGTCTGTTCCCTGTATATTTACTGGTGCTGTGAGGGGCTGCCCATGCCTGCGGCAGTCCACCACCAGCTCCTTAGTTTTCCTCGCGTTGATCTGGAGGCAGTTCCGATGGCACCAGTCCACAAAGTCCTGGATAAGCCCTCTGTACTCAGCTTCATCTCCGCTGGAGATGAGACCAACGATCGCAGAGTCATCAGAGAACTTCTGTAGATGGCAATGTGTTGTGTTGTGTGAGAAGTCCGCAGTATAAAGAGTGAACAGGAAGGGAGCCAGCACCGTTCCCTGGGGGGCCCCCGTGCTACTGATGATCGTGTCGGAAACACAGTCCCGGGTTCTCACAAACTGAGGCCGGTTCGTGAGGTAGTCCAGGATCCATGATGACAGGTGCTGGTCCACCCCTGCGCGCAGCAGCTTGTCCTTCAGGATCATCGGTTGGATGGTGTTGAAAGCACTGGAGAAGTCAAAGAACATGATCCTCACCATATTCCCGGGCTTCTCCAGGTGGGACAGAGAACGGTGAAGGAGGAAGATCACCGCATCCTCCACCCCAATGCCATGCTGGTAGGCGAACTGGAGTGGATCCATCGCTGGTTCCACCAGGGGGCGGAGATGAGCAAGGAGCAGTCTCTCCAGGGTCTTCATCAAGTGGGACGTCAAGGCCACCGGTCTGAAGCTGTTCAGGTCTTTGGGGTGGGAAGTTTTTGGTACAGGTACCACACAAGATGTTTTCCACAGCTGTGGTACCCTCCCCAGTTTCAGGCTCATGTTGAAGATATACGTCACAATCCCACACAGCTGGTCTGCACAGGACTTGAGGAGCTTTGCGCTGATGCCGTCCGGTCCCGACGCCTTCCTCGCCTTGATCTTCCTCAGCTCCGTCCTCACCTGGGTCTTGGTCAGGGTCAGGATGGGGGGCTGTGTGTTGGGAGTGGGGGGGGGGGTGTCGGTGGAGTGGGGAGTGGGCAGCAGGACTTGATTTCTTAGTGGCAGCAGTGGTTGTTGTGCAGACAGGGGGGAGGGCAAAATGCTGCAGCAAGAGTTTTAACAGGTACTAGAAAGAGAGATCATATCTCTCCGGTTCTGGCCTCCCTTCATTGGCTTCCCATAGAGTTTAGAATTAAGTTTAAAATCCTTCTTCTTACTTACAAAGCTCTAAACAATCAGGCTCCTTTTTATTTAAAAGATCTGATACTACCGTATTATCCTAACAGAGCACTACGCTCCCAAAATGCAGGACTACTTGTAATACCTAGAATCTCCAAAAGTACAATGGGAGGCAGAGCCTTCAGTTATCAAGCTCCTCTCCTGTGGAATCAGCTGCCAATCTGGATTCGGGAGTCAGACTCGATCTCTGTTTTTAAGATTAGGGTTAAAACCTACCTTTTTGATATAGCCTACAATTAGGGAGGGATCATGTGTTTCTGAACCCTCCCTTAGCTATGCTGCTAATAGGTTTAGTCAGCCGGGGGACCTCCAGTAATGCACTGGGCCTCACTCCTTTCCTCACTCTCTATGAAATATTTTTTTTTGCTGGTCATTAACATTTGTTTGTTCTCTCCCATAGATTGAGTCCCCATCGTGCTGTTTGCTCTCTACATGTCTGTTCTTTTCATCTTCTCTGTCCCCTCACCCCCCAGCCAGTCGCAGCAGATGACTGCCCCTCCCTGAGCCTGGTTCTGCTGGAGGTTTCTTCCTGTTAAAAGGGAGTTTTTCCTCTCCACCGTCGCCAAGTGCTTGCTCACAGGGGATCACCTGATTGCTGGGGTCTTTCTGCAACTGTGGGGGTTCTCCCCTACAGTTGATAGTGCTATGAGATGACTGTTGTTGTGAAATGGCGCTATATAAATAAAGTTGAATTGAATTGAATTGAATTGAATTGAATTAAAAGTAGCTTCTCCCCGTTGCCAGCAGTCGTAGCTGCTACTGACCGTCAGCTTGCTGATTTCCAAGCATCTTGAAGCGACACGGGGGCAGGCAACGTTGCGCATCGGTGCCAAAACACTGGTAATAGAGCTAGGTCATCCCGTTCCTGCATTTCCAAGTGGCCATTTCGGCCACCACCCTCTGCTACTCGACCTCTGCGGGCTTCGCCGATGATCCGGGTCTCACAGCCTGGACGCCAAAGCTCCTGTTTGCCAGGATGATGCGGTCTGCTTCTTCAGCGAGTGAGCGGTAATCTCTGGCCACCATCAGTGGGGAGTTGGCCAGGATTGCCAGCTCTGAAGCCGGTAGTTTCTTCAGGAAGAGGAAAGATTTGCCATCCGTGCCCATCAACACCAGCACACTTTCCATCAATTCCACAGCCGATCCGTCTCCTAGCTCTGAGTGGGAGAGGAGCTTTTCTGCTTTCTCTCCGTCCGAGAGGGTGCAACGCCATAACAGCAGCTGTTTGAGCACGTCGTAGTTTCCCTAGCCTGGAGAGGCTCGGAGCAGACTCATGCCGCGCTGAGTGGCGCATGGGTCCAGCGAAGCCACCAAGTAATGGTATTTTGTCTCGTCCACCGAGACTCCACTGAGAGCGAACTGCGCTTCCGCATGGATGAGCCAGGCTGCCGGATCGTGAAGCCAAAAGTCCAGGAGTTTTACCGCTACGGCGCATGTGGCCAGGGTCCCAGAGGGAAATCCTAGCATGGATGTTCCCGCAGAGCTCCTCAGTCCGTCTTCCATTTTCACGTCAAGGTCACCAGTGTAGAGGAAAGAACAAGACGAGGCATGAGTGTTGCAGACACAGACTTTATTCTTCTGACAGCAAAGTGAGACTGATCTCTCTGTGCCAATGCCAACCTTTAATACATCGTACACATTCCTTTTTTGGGCCTGAGAATACACTTCATTACTATAGCGTATATTACATCTCAATGCATTCACACCTGCAGTCTGATGGGATAAAGTGATAAAATTGATGGGATAAAATGATTAAAATAACCCTATCACAGTAATCTGTGTGATTTAAAATATGTGTGTGATCAATATAACCACATAGTAGTTAGTTGTGTGCTTCAAAATATATTTGTGTTCAGTATAATCATATAACAGTTATTTGTGTGACTCAAAATGTTTGTATTCTGCTTATATCTAGGTAAAATGACCAATATACCATAATGGAAAATATATTGCCAAGTGTGTGGTTCACTCTCTGCAAAATAGTGGACCTTTGTCTCATGAGAGAGAATAACAAACGCCTGGGATTTATGGGAAGGAGGCACAGTTGCGATAAGGAATGGCTGAGCTTGGCCTACGCTGACCTGGGAGGTGAAAGTGACCTTCATGTGGATACATTCGGTGCCAGGAACGGATCCTCCTTGGACCAGACACCTGGACTGTTCACTCATTAAATGCATGCTTTGTTCTTTGTTCATGTGTGTACAAATATTCCGGGTCAGGGATAGCCTAGCCAGTCAGACTTCATGAACTGACACGATCTGTTGCTGTCAGGGAGAGAATGTTTGACCCGGCGCTGTAACCTACTATATTCAACTTGCTTACTTAATAAATACATGTTCCAATTAAACTTAATCTCTTCCTTGAAAAACGAATCTGGGTAAACCATCTACACACATAGATAAGCTTTTAAAAGAGTAGACTTAGATGGCGATTAAAACCTAACAATTTGGGGGCTTCGTCCGGTAAAAGGGGGAGATTATCATCTGATTTGGATCTTTGATTGCCTGGACAACGGACCTGCATCACCGACTGACAACACGAGCGGCCGCACTGAAAAAGAGGTAAGCAGACGCCTTTTATATAAAAAGTTCTGCTACATTGGCCATAACCAAAGTTAAGTTCTGTGTTGTCAAACGGTTTGATGTGTGTCCTAGGTTAAAAAAGCAGTTGAATATGGTAAAAAAAAATTTTTTGATGAATACATGCTTGGTTAAAGAGAGATGTTTGGTTAAAAAAGATGCTTTGGTAAAGAAAGATGTATGCGTTGCTTGCTTAAAAAGACCGTAAGACCGAGAGAGTGGTGGAAGGCCTCCGGCTCGGGTGCAGGACCCGATTTTGACCAACCAATCACGATTTGACATTGATTTTATATTGATTGATTAGATTGTGATCGCTTGGGACATTAACGGCCAAGACCGGGGAGGTGAAAGGCCCCCCGGCCTGGATGATATCGCTGCATATTTATTCATGGTCATCCGGCCTGACTACGGGTTCACGGACTGAGCAAATTGGTCCGTGACTTGTGAGGACAGGAACTGGGTTGGACTCCCTTAGCCTTGACGAAGGCTATAAAACCTGGGTCATATAAAAGTGACGCCCTCTGTTTAGTACCTGAAAAAGTCCAGCGCCAAGGAGACAATCCTTCGCAGTCCGACGGGAAGGTGAGAATTGGGGTAACGCCCCGGGGAAGTGGCGCCCTCGAACAGTTCCCTTGCACGTTGATTAAGACGTTAATCACGAACTGGTGAAATTCCCTGGACGTAGTGCACCCAGAATACTATTTAATCATTGCTGGAAGTGCTATTTGGTTTATATTGGTAAGATATTGCTATTTGTGTTATATTGGGAACGCTGTAAGTGAGAAGGTAAAAGTTAAAAAAAAAAAAAAAAAGGCAGAGGTGCGAGCGGCTGTTCTCTCTCTCCCATCAGCAAGGGGAGGGGCGAAAAGCTCTCTCTCTCTCTTTCTCTCTGTTCCTCGCTCTCCCAAAGGGGGCGAGCGAGGGATAGTGCTCTCTCTCTCTCTCTCTCTCTCTCTCTCTCTCTCTCTCTCTCTCTCTCTCTCCTTTTGCCTCAGGGGCGGGGGAGAGGCAGATTTGGCCTCTAGAAAAAACAGAAGGTGAATTTTTGCTCAGCTCAAGTGAAGAATGCAAGAGGCGGGGCTGTCTACCTCACAAGGCTTTGGAGATGCTGGGTTGCATAAAAGAAATATGAAAAAACAATGGGATTCAACAGTGACTCAAATGCTTAGTGGTACATTACCCAAAGACAGAAAGGGAGTTAAAGCAGAATGTGATAAATTGTATCAGAAATTGAGGGAAGACGACATTCTAAATTTAAATAAAGAGGACAGTTTGACCCAGTTTTTAATGGATTTGGAACAAAGAAGACTAGATGATATACAATCTATGAAAGATATGGATGTCACAGGGTTTTTGGTGAAAAGAAAACATAAGTATCATATTCAGGAGTGTGAACGTGAGCGCAGGCTGATTCATAATTTGGCTACATGCTCTGCTGCAATGAATGGTGTGAAATTGATGAAGACACAGATGCCTAAGAAGGAGCAGGATCAGCACATGATGAAGAGGGAGATAGACAGTGGTCTGAGGCAGGAGTCAGCAGCGGTTGACCCAGTGAGGTGTGTGAGTGAGACAGAGAAGAATAAAGATTTACTGGTTGATAAGAAGCTGGACAAACAGAAGGGAGATGTGCTGTCTCTCTACCCTAATTTGGAAGATTTGAAAGGGGAATTACCCCCACCGCCATATTGTGTTAATCAGATGCCTTTGGTGAAGTTAAAAGAAGGATTAGTGGAAGTTGAGGAGGTGACATCACAGGAACAATGTGAGCAGTTGAAAGGTTGGCTGCAAGAAAAGCTTGAAAGATTAAGGTTGGAAAAGACTGTGGGAGAACGGCTGCAGAATGTTGAAGCTGGTGTAATTAATTTGCAAAGACAAACACAGGATCTTCAGCATAGTTTATGGTCTAATGCTGGCAGTGTGGAATCTGGTGTAGCAGATGATGAAGGTACAGTTGATCAACAGATAAGTGACAGGGGTTATAAGGATGACTGTGGTCAGTGGAGTGAACACGCAGACAGTGAGGAAATACATCTCCTTTCCCCTAAAGTATTTGCTTCATCTACTCCTTATGGTCAAGATGATTTTAAGAGCAGGCAGAGGAGAGAAAGTTCAGATGCTATGACTGCAGCTCTTACAAAAATAAATAATGCACAAAAACATGAAAGCAGGCCATTGGAAGAGAATAGATTTTATCAATTGATGGGACAAGTGAGATTGGCGAATCAACAACAAAAAGAATTAGGAGATCAGGAACAGCACGTGCGAGGCAGGCCTTACAGTTTCAGAAATAGAGATCTATGTCGAAGAGTTTGGGATGATGATGAATGTGACCCTTCTACAGGCTGCCGTCTTAATTTAGCTGCACGCAGACACACACAACAGGACACAGAGCACCGCATACACACACAAGCATCGCTGGTAATGAAAAGCAGAGGCAGAACATATCAACCATTCTCATGGACAGACATAAATGGCATTTCAGAAAAAATGCCCCCGCCCTGTGAAGGTGGAGGTCAGTGGATGACAAAATTTGATCAGTTAACTCAAGGAGTTACAGTGGCAATGGGAGACTTTAGAGCTTTGCTTGGGAGACAATTAAGTGTTGTGGAAGTCTCTCAAATTGAACAGTTGGCAGGAACCCAAACAGTTTCAGATTCAGCACCTTTCACCCCTGTAGCATCAGCCTTAGGCACAGCAATGAGGCACAAATTTCCAATTCCACCAGGAGCTTTAAGAGCTTTAACTCTTTCAATTAAGGAGAATGAGTCTCCTATGGCATTTATCAGTAGATGTAAAATGGAGTGGACAGCGGCTGCTGGCTCTCATCCTAATACATCTGATTTTCAGAGGGACGTATTTAGGCAGGCAGTGTTAAAAGGAGTGCCTCAGGCAGTAAGAGAGGCCATGGACAGTAACCCTGATATTCCCAGTAGCCCTGTGGAATTGTGGGAGAGGCACTTCACACATCATATGCGTAAGGAACAGGAAAAAGCAGAGAAAGAAAAGGTTGACAGAGATAATCAAGAACTGCAACTGTTAAAATTGCAGTTACGAAAGGTAAAACAAAAACTAGCTAAGGTTAAGAAACTAAAAAAATCAGCTAAGCAGTTGGTACAGCAGGCTCCGGAAACACCCTCACGGCTAATGCTCACACCGGGAATGGCAGCCTTACCTGCCTTTGTGTCCCCGGCACCCACAGCTTGGACACCCCAAATACAATATTTTCAGGGTGTACCACGTGGTTTTAATTATTATCGGGGGGCATCTCGTGGAAGGCGGGGTGTGAGAAGCTTTCAGGGTCGAAAGGTCATGGGCCTGAATGCATGTCATGGCTGTGGTCAAAATGGTCATTGGAGGAAGGATTGTCCAACTAATCCTTACCCACCACCAGTGGCACAAGCAAGTGCAGGACATCAAGCACCTTATGCAGCGGCAGCTCCACCTGCTGGCCAATATCCAGCATACACTTCAACTGTGGGGGAAGTGTACCTCACACAATATGAGGAACAATGACGGGGCCCACAGAGAAAAAGTGACGTGGGAATGGCAGATCCCATGGTCACACTAAAGGTTATGGACTGTGACCTGCCTTTTCTGGTTGATACGGGGGCAACCTATTCCACTTTGAACTGTGACATTGAGCCTACACTGTTATCGGCTAAAGCTGTGGAGGTTATTGGTTTCTCTGGGGTTCCTGAAAGACTGCCTGTGACAAAACCTTTGGACACTTGTGTTGCTGGTCAAACTGTGAAACAATGTTATGCCTGCTCAAAAAGCTCTCCCACAAACTTGATGGGGAGAGATCTGCTGATTAAACTGGGAGCATCAGTGCTGTGCTCGGCTGATGGAGTCATCTTGTCATTCCCTATTGGTGTTGCTATGAACTGTTCAGTGCAAGGACTTTCTGTGCATGGACAAATGCTGTTGAAACCTGATGTGACACCACAAGCACCAAATACCTGGGCTGACATTTACTGGGGCCTGTTATCGCCTGACTCGCCCTCACAGACTGGCGTGTTGCCAGTGTTCATGGCCTGGAAGCCGTGGATTGCTCTTCTGGCACCCCACACACCTCCCATTGATCCCCTACATGTCACTCTGTATTATGACAGAAATTCGGATGATGTTTATCATGACAGATTTTTCTCCCAACTGGATGGTCAAACTTGGACCATCAAATCTAGGTTTCTGTATGTAGGACAAGAGGGTGTCGCCGCAGATGCTGTATTAAGTGCAGAGCAATTACAGTGGTATGAAATGTCAGAGGAATCAGCTCCACACATTACCTTGCTCATACATGCTAATCATCAAGCTAAAGAGTTAGGGCCTATGGTTAAAACACTGGCTGAAGCCACTGATTGGCAGGTGACACAGATCCCAAATGTTGAATACTCTGCAAAACATCAGGCCTATCGCATTAAAATTGACACAACTGATGAGCTTTTGTTTGAACACAGACAAATTGAGAGGGAGCATGGTAGGGAACGCATTGATCATGAATCAGCAGCAGATATGTTGAATTCACTGCTACAGAATTTATGGTCACAGGGACCCACGGACGTTGGTAAATGTATTAATATCTCTCCCATCTCATTTCAGGTCCTACAAGGTCAACCCATTTGGCAAAATCAGTATGCGCATAAGCCTGTGGCACAGGAGGGCATTGCTGATACCATTGAAGGGCTGCTTCAGGCAGGGGTATTAGAAAATTCTCACTCTGCCTGGAACACTCCTATTCTCCCAGTTGAAAAGCAAAACACCGGTAAATATCAAATGGCCCATGATTTGAGGCGTGTCAATTCACGGATTTCCACCCCCACAGTACCCGTGCCTAACCCATACACTGCTTTATCTGCTCTCACATCACAACATTCATGGTTTACATGTATTGATTTGGCTAATGCATTTTTCTGTCTTCCTTTAGCAGAGGAGCGCAGGGATTTCTTCTCATTCACCTACAAGGGCACACAGCTGCGCTACACCCGGCTACCACAGGGGTTCATTTTGTCACCAGGTATTTTCAATCAGGTTTTGAAGGAACAACTACAAGGTTGTCCTCTTCCTCCAGGCGTCATTCTGATACAGTATGTAGATGACATATTGATAGCAGCACCAAATCCTGACAGTTGTCTGGAAGCTACAAAGAGTGTGTTGTTGAGATTGTTGGAATGTGGATTTAAAGTATCAAGACAAAAATTACAGTGTGCAAGACGTTATGTCCTTTTTGGGCCGTGTCATTACACCCACAGGTTCTGGCCTTTCTGCGTCACACAGGGATTCCATCCTTCATCACCCCAAACCATGCACGGTAAAACAAATGTTATCATTTTTGGGTCTAACAGGATTCAGTAGACATTATATACCACAGTACAGTGAAAGGACAAAACCATTGCGTGCACTGGTTAATGAACAAGGTATGAGAAATCTTGCTGCACATTTATTGTGGACGCAGGAAGCTGAGGAAGCATTCATTGCTTTGAAAAATGAACTCTCACATGCAGCTGATTTGGCAATACCTGATTACAACAAACGTTTCTACTTGGATGTTTCTGAAGCAGAACACACAGTAAATGGTGTTCTGTTTCAGAAAAAAAGGGGGAGAAAGAAGGATACTCCTCTATGTCAGCATAATATTAGACCCAATGGAAAAAAGGCAACCAGCATGCACACGTCATGCTGCAGGAGTGGCAAAAATTTTGCAAAGAACAGCTCATGTGGTTATGGGACATCCATTGACTGTCCTGACCACACATAGCGTCATGTCATATGTAAATTCTGCAGCATTCACTATGACCTCAATCAGACAGACAAGAATGGAAAAAATTCTATCAGCACCACACATCACATTCACACATGAAGGAATAAACATGGCAGATCAGATGTTGGATGGGGAACCACATGAATGTGAAAAAAGGGTCAGAAAAGATGTGAAGGTGAGGATAGATTTATCTGTGACACCACTGACTGACCCAGATGAAGTTTTGTTTACAGATGGATGTTGTTTTCGTCACCCCACAGAAAGATTGAAGGCAGGATATGCAGTTGTGAGACAAAAAGCAAATGGATTTGAGGAAGTGCTAAATGGGACATTGCAGGACAGACAATCAGCTCAGTTGGCTGAATTGACAGCTATGATCAAAGCATTGGAGTGGTCAGCAGGAAAAAAGGTCATCATTTATACAGATTCAGCTTATGTTGTTGGGTCAATTCACACAGAATTAGCACAATGGATTAGACAAGGTTTTTTGACAGCATCTCAGACTCCTATAAAACATGAGACAGAAATGAAGAAATTAGCAGAAGTGCTAATCTTACCACGACAGCTAGCAGTGGTTAAGTGCAAAGGTCATGACAACAAAACAGAAACAGATGTGGCCAGAGGTAATCATGAAGCAGACAAAGCAGCAAAAAAGGCAGCAGGATATCAGCCATCGTTAATGTTGACACAAACAGGCAAGGAGGTTCAGGACATTCTGCCACAGATTGATGTAAATATGTTAATAGATGAACAGAGAAAAGCGTCTCCTGAAGAAAAAACAGTGTGGAAACAGAGAGGCGCCACAGAAAAAGAAGGGTTGTGGAGAGCACAGGATGGTAGACCAGTGTTACCCCCAGGAATCAGAGAAAATGTGTTACATGAAGCTCATGGATTAGCACATGTAGGAGCTAAACAAATGAACAGACATTTGAGTCACTGGTGGCATCCCTTTCTCTCTGATATGATACAAAATTTTGTAAAAAGTTGTGCCATTTGTGTTTCTCACAATCCAAAACAGACGGTTAAAGTTCATCAAGGTCATTTTCCATTGCCTACTTTGCCAGGTCAGGAGATAATCATAGATTATACTGACATGGTGGAAAGAATCAGGGGATACAGATATCTCCTAGTGGCAGTGGACACATTTACAGGATGGCCTGAAGCTTATCCTGCAAAGAAAGAAGACAGCAAAACAGTGATCAAATTTTTGATAAATCAATACATCCCTACTTACGGATTTCCCAGGAGAATTAGATCAGATAATGGAACACATTTCAAAAATCAAGACCTACAAAAAGTGGAAAAAATGCTAGGTCTAAAACATTAATTTGGAACAGTTTATCACCCTCAATCTCAGGGTAAGGTTGAGAGGATAAATCAAAACATTAAGGTGAAGCTTGCTAAGATCTGTAGCCAGACAGGAATGAACTGGTTGGATGCTTTGCCTATTGCCCTATTGACGGTTAGAAGTTCTGTTAACAACTTAACAGGTTTTACTCCTTATGAACTGTTAACAGGTCGTCAGTTCCCGGGACCGGGAGCACGATTGCAGTTGTGTGAGGAAGAAGAGCCCAAGATGGGCTATAAACCATTCTATGATCAGCTAAGAGCTTTTGTGTCAGCTTTCTCACAACAGGTACAGGAAAAGAAGAAACCAGGGGGTGATTTGAAACCCACGGAACCAATCACAACAGAGTGGGTTCTCCTGAAGTGCATAAAAAGGAAGTGGTCAGAACCAAGGTGGACAGGACCATTCCAAGTAGTGGAAAGAACTTCACACGCTGTGAGGTTAAAAGGTAAAGGCGACACATGGTATCACTGGAGTATGTGTGCAGCTGCTGAGGAACCAGGACGTACATTGAGTAACATCAGAAAGGACTTAAAGGACAGTAACCAGTGACTTTTTATATAATAAAAGTGTTCTGTAGTCATTAATTGCTTAAAGGTTTTTATTTGTTTGCTAAGAAGTATCAATCATCACATAATCAGTAATTAATGAACTGTGTAATTGCATAACTGTGTGACTGTATGGTGAATGGCCTCTGGCATTAATAATCTCCTGGATGGATGACTGGAGAGAATGCTTGGAAAATGGAAAAATGTGATTGTTTCTATCATTAGATCCATTGTGTTATTGCTATCTTTGCATTTTGTGGGTGTTGTTGTGTCCCTTGTATTTGATCTCTTTGCCTCAGGGTCATCACTACAGCATTGGGAAGTAAACAACCTCCTCCATACCAAATGCCACTATTAAAACCTGATGGATCAATTGCACTTGACATGGAATCAAACAAAGATGATGATGAGGAGGATTATGACGTGGCTCTGAAGGCTTAAAGGGTTTGAGTTATTGGGCTCATTTGGATGAGACCAAAAGGGGGAAATTGATGGGATAAAGTGATAAAATTGATGGGATAAAGTGATTAAAATAACCCTATCACAGTAATCTGTGTGATTTAAAATATGTGTGTGATCAATATAACCACATAGTAGTTAGTTGTGTGCTTCAAAATATATTTGTGTTCAGTATAATCATATAACAGTTATTTGTGTGACTCAAAATGTTTGTATTCTGCTTATATCTAGGTAAAATGACCAATATACCATAATGGAAAATATATTGCCAAGTGTGTGGTTCACTCTCTGCAAAATAGTGGACCTTTGTCTCATGAGAGAGAATAACAAACGCCTGGGATTTATGGGAAGGAGACACAGTTGCGATAAGGAATGGCTGAGCTTGGCCTACGCTGACCTGGGAGGTGAAAGTGACCTTCATGTGGATACATTCGGCGCCAGGAACGGATCCTCCTTGGACCAGACACCTGGACTGTTCACTCATTAAATGCATGCTTTGTTCTTTGTTCATGTGTGTACAAATATTCCGGGTCAGGGATAGCCTAGCCAGTCAGACTTCATGAACTGACACGATCTGTTGCTGTCAGGGAGAGAATGTTTGACCCGGCGCTGTAACCTACTATATTCAACTTGCTTACTTAATAAATACATGTTCCAATTAAACTTAATCTCTTCCTTGAAAAACGAATCTGGGTAAACCATCTACACACATAGATAAGCTTTTAAAAGAGTAGACTTAGATGGCTATTAAAACCTAACAAGTCCCAAGTGTGAAGGCACATCTAACATCTCTTTTCCCCCCCAGCGCTCTCGTGCCTAACTGTGCCTCTCATCCGTTCAACTCTCCCCCCAGGGTGCCTGCATTCGTCTCTCTTGCCTGAGGTACATGCATTATCATGTCTCACTCCCCCCCCCCTCCCCCGTTCCCAAAGTCACTGGGAGTGAGTAAGTCCTCCCATCGTGCCACCACAGTGTATAAATACCAACACCCATGTTAAACTTACTGTCAGCTGTCACAAATACGAAAATGACAGACAGATAATGGAAAATGAAGTTCGAGAGGCTGGTAGGGAATGGGATTTAACTGGGATTCTGGGAACAGATGGAGATGGAGAGGCAATAAGAATCACGAGGAGGGCTCTTTTCTCTTTTTTAAATAACACAGGATTAAGTCATAGAATTTAGGGGTCGGGAATAGATGACATAATGTTACACACTCTTGTACAGTAGGTGGCGGTATGCACCTTTCAGTTGTTTGCTATCCGCCAGTAACCGAGAGAAGAAGAAGATGAAGAACATGCTGTCAGTAGTTTTATATTTATTCCACTCATTTAGGTAAACCTTTGTGGGAGCTACCTTATAAAAAACAATGAACCCAACACCCCATCTAAATTTAGATAAAGCCTGTTTGTTTAAAGGTGCGTTCACACCAAACATGAATGGGTGAATTTTTCGCGTGGCACAGTTACATTATAACTCAAAGTGAAAACACAAACAAACATGAATCCCCCTTCTGAGTGAGATGCTGACAGGCGAAGTTGCTTTCTGCAGCTGTGTTCAACCTGCTGTAGAAATTCCCAAAATAACGTCATGTGGTGGGTTGATTCAACCCCCCCACAACACACAGGACAGTCAGCTCTCTTCTCTTGGTTTTTCCCACTGCACTACTGAGATGTAATGTGCCATTCATGTATTGTGATGTAATGTGCCATGCATGTGTTGTGATGTAATGTGCCATTCATGTATAGTGTTCATGCGTCCTGTCCTTACTGTGACCTAGAGACAGATCAATATGTAGATGTGCCTTGTAACCTCTTTGTCCTGCAAGCTGGAGCAGAGGACAGCAATCTGCCTATTGTTATGTAGGTCTTTCAAATGCAAATGTCTCATGCCTGTTCTGCAGTCCCTTTGATCGTACCAACTGCTGTGAATCCGCTTTGATGTATTGTCTGAGTTGGGTATAAATACTGCACAGGTTCTGTAACTCACTCTCTCAATTCCACTTTCTCAACTGCTGCTGCTGGACACAGACTTTGTGTCCTCCTTCTCCGAGAGCCGCTGGGCGCTCCGGGAGCGGAGCTCGTGACGGCGGTATGATTTAATAAAACCAACTAAAAACTCCATCGCTGCCTTTATTTTTCCATGCCGCCGCAGTCATGCTTATGTTTACATTATCCAACCGGGGGCTCACCTGAAAATGTTGTCTCAAGCCTCCAAAAGTTCACAAGATGAGGAATGTTTACATTGCTAGCTTGCTAGCTTGTCCATGACAGGAAACCATGGGTAAATAACAATGACATCCCAATTCAGCTGAAGGGCTCCCGGTCCTTCTGAATCTCCAGGTGAGTGAGTCAAATTTTCAAACTAGTCTACTCTGCAATGGTGATACCTTTACTCCGGTGATGACAGAATCTCAAAGCTAGCAGCAAGCTAGCTAGCTAGCCTGGGATGCGAATGCACGACTGCACAAATTCTCACGTACTCGCATCTTCCCATTCACTTTGTATGGATTTGCGCCGTCTGTTCGCGTTTGGTGTGAACGCACCTTAAGGGTTTTTCATTCCATGAAGGGTGGTGGGGTGCTACACATACATCATAGCAAGTTTCACAACTGCCTTATAAATATGTTTAAAAGGAAAAGAAAGGTCAAATGCAGTCTCAGCGCTGCTGATCCTGGAAAGCTACAGACCGGTGGCCTTGACGTCCCACTTGATGAAGACCCTGGAGAGACTGCTCCTTGCTCACCTCTGCCCCCTGGTGGAACAAGCAATGGATCCACTCCAGTTCGCCTACCAGCATGGCATTGGGGTGGAGGATGTGGTGATCTTCCTCCTTCACCGTTCTCTGTCCCACCTGGAGAAGCCCGGGAATGTGGTGAGGATTATGTTCTTTGACTTCTCCAGTGCTTTCAACACCATCCAACCAATGATCCTGAAGGACAAGCTGCTGCGCGCAGGGGTGGACCAGCACCTGTCATCATGGATCCTGGACTACCTCACGAACCGGCCTCAGTTTGTGAGAACCCGGGACTGTGTGTCCGACACGATCATCGGTAGCACGGGGGCCCCCCAGGGAACGGTGTTGGCTCCCTTCCTGTTCACTCTTTATACTGCGGACTTCTCACACAACACAACACACTGCCATCTACAGAAGTTCTCTGATGACTCTGCGATTGTTGGCCTCATCTCCAATGGAGATGAAGCTGAGTACAGAGGGCTTATCCAGGACTTCGTGGACTGGTGCCATCGGAACTGCCTCCAGATCAACGCGAGGAAAACTAAGGAGCTGGTGGTGGACTGCCGCAGGCATGGACAACCCCTCACAGCACCAGTAAATATACAGGGAACAGACATTGAGATGGTGACATCCTACAAGTACCTGGGTGTTCATCTGAACAATGAACTAGACTGGTCACACAATACTGACGCACTCTACAAGAAGGGACAGCGCAGGCTGTTCCTACTGAGGAGACTCAGGTCTTTTGTTGTACAAGGGGCGCTGCTGAAGACATTCTCTGACACGGTGGTGGCATCAGCCATCACTTTTGGAGTGGTCTGCTGGGGCAGTGGCATTACCGCAGCCGATAGGAAGAGACTGAACAAACTGATCAAGAAAGCTTGCTCTGTCCTGGGGCAGCACCTTGACCCAGTGGAGGAGATAGGAGAGAGAAGGACGGTGGCTAAACTGTCATCTCTGCTGGAGTCCGAGTTCCACCCTATGCAGGACATACTGAATGCACTGAGGAGCTCATTTAGCAGCAGACTACATCATCCCAGGTGCACAACCAAGAGGTTTCGCAGGTCCTTCCTACCAACGGCTATCAGACTGTACAACCTAAGCAGGGCTGCTCGCAGAGATAGCAAAAAGACGTAACAACCTAATAGTTTTTGAATGCAAAAGATGCAATAGACTTACACAATGGTCCCCTCTGGCATACAACTAGGAACATACCTATGGAGGGTGAGAATATGTATGGACACATAATCATACCATGTAGGATAACTAAGTAGATGGTTGTGCTGTTTCATCCCATCTAGCAACAATGCTCTGCACTGTGTGTGTTTATATATTTACATATTTATTCCATCTAGCTACAATGCTCTGCACTGGGTGTGTTTATATTTATATATCTATATATTTATTCCATCTAGCTACAATGCTCCGCACTGTGTGTTTATATATCTTCATATTATTCCATCTAGCTACATTGCTCCGCACTGTGTGTGTTTACATATTTACATATTTATTCCACCTA
This sequence comes from Pholidichthys leucotaenia, assembly GCA_020510985.1. Classification (NCBI taxonomy): domain Eukaryota; kingdom Metazoa; phylum Chordata; class Actinopteri; order Cichliformes; family Pholidichthyidae; genus Pholidichthys; species Pholidichthys leucotaenia. Next base: position 145,635,271 of record CM035837.1, read on the forward strand.
GCTGCAATGCTCCGTACTGTGGGTGTTTATATATCTACATATTTATTCCATCTAGCTACAATGCTCCGCACTGTGTGTTTATATACTCATATATTTATTCCATCCAGCTACAATGCTCTGCACTGTGTGTCTGTGTGTATATACATATATTTATAGTAATATGTACATATGTATATTAGCTGCTCTTGCTTTTTTTTTCTTGCCTTCTGATTGTTGCTCTGAGTGTTGCTATCCCTGTGCTGCTGCAATCCTGGAATTTCCCCATTGTGGGACTAATAAAGGCTTATCTTATCTTATCTTATCTTATAAATCAGCCTTGAGGTCAAGATAGGAGGGGGAAAGAATGGCAGGGCCTTGTCGTGTGTGGGAGACCACAGGATTTCCCCATTTCTGGATCTCCATGGAGAGGAGTCATCCTCCATTGCCTCCTTCTCCTCATTCTCAACCATTCACACCAGTCTTTTATATCAATCCCCATACACCAAGACCATTTTTTTTCTTTTTTTCAATCAAATATTTATTGATATTTCCAAAAAACAAACAGAAAAAAACAATGAGAACAAAAACACAGACCAGCGTAAAACCAGGACAACATACAAAAAATAGATAAATGCAGCAATCTCATGACAATAAACCCTTTAAATCGTCCACTGTCTATGCCCAAAGTCTTAGTGAGTCCTCCTTGGCTCCATGTATTCGAGGCGTTGACATCTCCAGATAGGTAATATCTATAAGCATTAGAGTCCACTGTCTCTGAGTCAGTGCATGGGGAGGCTTCCACCTGAGTGCGATCATCTTTTTGGTGGCTGTCAAACCAGCCAAAAATACACGTTCTTGGTGTCTCCAAAGTTGGAGCTGTGAGAGGTGGTCAAGAAGGAACAGAGCGGGGGACAAAGGAATGGAAATATGCAACAAAGCAGACAAATTATCCCTCACCATCTCCCAAAAACGTGCTACACCCGGGCATTCCCAAACCATATGAAAAAAATGACCATTGATCCTGGTAAACAAAATTCACACTAGGGGTCAGATTTAAATTTCATAACGTGGAGTCTACGTGGAGTCAAATACTTCCTGTGTATGAAGTTCAAGTGAATTTGCTGGTGGCCAGAGTTTCTAGCTGAATGCCCCACTGAGTCCCAAACCACATCCCAATCAAAGTCAAGATGAAAATTATTTATATCTGACTTCCAGGATAAATCTACTGATAAGATAAGATAAGCCTTTATTAGTCCCACAAAGGGGAAATTCCAAGATTACAGCAGCAAAGGGATAGCAGCACTCAGAGCAATAGTCAACAAGATAATCAGAACTGGTTAGCCAAAGCAGTAAATGAATAGTATCTCACAAAAATGAGTACACCCCTCACATTTTTGTAAATATTTTATTATATCTTTCATGGGACAACACTGAAGATATGACACTTTGATACAATGTAGTCAGTGTACAGCTTGTATAACAGTGTAAATTTGTTGTTCCCTCACAATAACTCAACACGCAGCCATTAATGTCTAAACCGTTGGCAACAAAAGTGAGTACACCCCAAAGTGAAAATGTCCAAATTGTGCCCAAAGTGTCAATATTTTCTGTGGCCACCATTATTTTCCTGCACTGCTTTAACTCTCTTTGGCATGGAGTTCAATCGAACTTCACAGGTTGCCACTGGAATCCTCTTCCACTCCTCCATGACAACATCACGGAGCTGGTGGATGTTAGAGACCTTGCGCTCCTCCACCTTCCATTTGAGGATGCCCCACAGATGCTCAATAGGGCTCAGGTGTGGACACATGCTTGGCCAGTTCACCACCTTTATCCTCAGTTCCTTTAACAAGGCAGTGGTGTCATGGGATGGCCCTCGTGGGCCATCAATGAAACACTGTAGGCAGCCAATGAGTTTGCATACTTTTTAATGAAGGATAACAATCACAAAATAATGAGCCACGTGGGGCAAAACACCAACAAGAGTTTCAACTAAGGCACAGTAGCCATACACTCAGGATAACGAGTAAACTTACTGATAACATGGAGAATGAAGAGAGTGGTTGAAGCCGGGGTTAGGAACTCCAGTCGAACGTTGTATGGGAGCAACATTAAGCATATGAGGTTGCAGCCCGGAGTAACCTCAGCTGCTCCCTTAAATAGGGCTAAGGAGTAATCAGACAATGAGCAAGTAATCAAAGGAAATGTGAATCAGCTGTCAAGGCGCAGCTGGCTCTGACAGCCGGAAGTCCCACCGTGACACTGTCACAATAAAGGCCCTGGATGGCCATAACAGATAAGAACGGGGAAAATACTGGACAACCCGAGTGTGGACAGAATCGGCACTCAGGCCATAACAGTATCCCCCATTCACAAGGCACATTCCAGGTGCAAACGTAACATCCAAGCCCCCCCCAGAAGGCTACCGGGACCACCCCAGGGAGGGTGGAGGGGGAAGCAGGCCAGGAGGGCAAGAATGATACGAAAATGAAGAGGCACAGACATGGAAAAAACAAAGACAGGCTACAACAAACCCAGAGCCTAGAATACACAAAAAGTAAATCCAGGTACATCCACACTGCACCCAAAAAAATACCAGGAAAAAAAAAACTCAGCCCGCCACAAGCAACACAGCACACCAAGTAAACAGTCCAATAACTGTAACAGGTCATGAGAACAAGAAACACAAAAGAGCATCTCCCAAAATACAGAGGTACAGGTTATGTCAAAGAGATTATAATAAATGGCTTAGATCATTCCTTACGCATGTACTGATTCTCAGTCTGAACTCGCTGATATTGCTCACAGAAACAGGCCAAGAATATATAAACTTATCCTATGTGGAATGCACATATAAACATTAAACATGGCATATGAAAGGTATGATACTTCTCAAATGTAATAATACATTATTAATATCAATAATAGTATAGATAATATGGAATTTTTCTATCATAGTCCCCCTTGATGCTTAATAAAGCATCAGGATTAGAAGAAAAATAATAAAGTGAATGAATTAATATGTGTAAGAATTTACATGCTGTTATTTTGCAAGTTAAAAACGTGTATAGAATATATCAAAAGTGAATATTTGTGATGTGACTAAAAGTAATCTCAGATAGTGTCAAATAAGAACATAGAAAATAATATGAAACAGCCTTAAATTATATTGCAACCTTCAAAAACATCCTCAGGCCAAAAACATCCTTGCCCCTCTCACCATCCTCATCATCATATTAAGGACTCACACAAGAAAAAATCCGAGGTTATAAAAATCATTACCAAGTTTATGATGAGACTTCTCCATTAAGAGAAACACTAACTTTTATGAGTATCTGAGGTATTAATATGACCATTTGCATCATTTTCATGAATACAATAATCTCCTATAATAGGGCCTACACCCCTACAGGTGGTAACTAGTCAATCAAGAACCATTCTATTCTTTGTTATAATAAATAATTGTGGTCTAAAATTAAGTGTTTTAATCCCTAAGGTATTTTGTTTCCACTCTCACTCAAAGAAACAATGAACAAAACCTCACTCCTGTACTTTCCATCTGAAATTGCATTCATGCTTCATGAATGGCATCATGTGGTAGAAAAGCATCTCTCTTCACCCTGCCCACCTGCCCTGCCGACATGATGAGGATACGGTCAGTTGCCAAAACGGGATACACAGATCTGCCCAGTGTCCAGCCAGATCCGAATAAGTCCAATGACTCAATGACCTTTGACAATGTAGATCCTTGGAATAGCACTTGCTCGCTTCGGTGGTCAAGCAGGGTAGCAGTACAGGGGAGAGATGCACTGTAAGCCGTTGCATACTCAGAGAGTGTTAAACTGTTGAAAAGGGGACATCACCACTTCAACAAGAGGAGTTCCCTGATGAAATTAACCTTGCATTCGCAGAGTAAGGAGTGTCATCATGTTTCTAATCAGTGGAGTGATGTGTTGTGTCAGGTGTGATTCAAAATGACATTGCTATGTTAGTTCTGTATAAAGCCTTTCTCTCTCTCTCTCTTTTTTTTAACCAAACAGCCTGTAGTAGCTGCATTATTTTAGCAATAAAGATATTTTGCCTAACTGTTAGTGTTATTGAGGAGAAAACGTTCTCTATAATGTAAAAGCAATGGAACAGCTTAATGATCAATATTAAGTATTACTAGAGGATGATGAGGATGATAAGATAACAACACTGACCACAACTTTCCTTCAGATTATTTTTTGCCTTGTCACGATAAACAAACAATCTGCTTCTCTATCAGAAGAGGTCATTACTGGATGCCAAGTCATCAGCTGACACTTGCATAGAGAAACAGTTAGTCATTTGTTGTTTTCCTCTTTTTTTCCCAAATAAGTATACTATATATATTTATATATTTACTGTAGATAGATAGATAGATAGATAGATATTAAGCAGTCTCTTGCTGAGGGATTCAGGTGGGGTAAAACATTAGATGCACCCAAGATGCACCCAAGTGCCACGTTCTTCACTTTCTACGGCTGTTTAGGTCAGCAGGATAACCTTTTGTGCTGTCCTTGCCAGGGAGTTTTGGTCCAGTTTCCTTTGATGACCAGATCCCCTGGTTTGCTCAAGAGATGGGTGCACCTCCTACAGTTCCTTCATCACTTGGTCCCTCCTGGGAAGGGAAGTATGGGTGACATCGCTGTCAGTTGTCATTCTTTGCATATAATCACCCAGAAACCCTTCCTCATCCCCTAAGTTAAATGGCTTCAATAATAGGGTTTGTCATTCACAATCTCCCCATTTTCTTATTTGAATATTATATTAATCTTGTAAATTGTTGATGGTAAGCTAAATGGTTTCCTAGGTAAATGTTTGGTACTAATAATTTAGGAACAACACTTAAATGTGACATGATTTGGTTTACAGTGTATTCCATTTCCATTATCTAAGTAAATCATTTCAGCTATTTTAAATCATGATATTGTTTTAGTTAAAACAATATAAACAATATAAATAAGTAGCAATATTTAAATTAGTGTAGGGTAAAGCCTTTGTATATTCAATAAGTGTGTAAATAATTTCTAAACATTTTTTACCTTCACTCTTATTTAGTTCAATGAGATCCATGCAAAGGTTTTGGGGGAAAAAAAAAAAACAGACCTAAGTTTATGCAGGGAAGATCAAATTATTTTTGCTTTGAGCTCCCTAAGGCATTGTTCCCTTAATTGAGTAAGAATCTGTATTGTCTTCCTAGTAGATTCTAAATTAAGTCCCACAGTAAACATAAATTCAGCACAAGTTGGGCTTTCCTTAGACATTTGGAACTTTTCTCATATATTTGCATGGTATTCTTCCTTATCAGTTTACCTTGTTCCTTATAAACATGATATTTCCTTTACAATAATCTACAGATATTTCCTTAAATATATTTATTGATGTAACTTTTAACTTCTCCTATTGAATGTTGTGATTTCATTACCAAGCGGTTCCATTTATATTTTTTTCTTCATTATTGATCATCTATTGATAGTTTTTATGTATTATCTATTTCTCTGAGGATTGCTAATTATTTTTTGCTAATTAATTTCTATGGTATCCCCCTTTTGATGAATGGAGACACACATGCAGCAAAGTTACAGGGTATTTGCTTGATGGGTAGTGTCTTTACTGGAAGGAAGCGTGTTACCACTTTTATGTGTTACACACAGTTAATTTAGATGAAAATTTGTGAGTAGTACAGCACCTTCAAAATGAAGTTTCAATAATCATGGTGTCTTTTGTGATATCTCTTGAACTAATTTACAAATTACCCGGGTTTGCCTGGGGAAGCTAACGATCCTACCAGCAGACTAAATTCGAAGAGACAACGCCTCAGTGCCAAGTCAAAGAAGAATCCTAGTCACAGTCCCAAAGCCGAAAGCAAACAGCCCTGAGAGCACCTTGCAGTAGGACCTGCCCTTCGCATACTACAACTAAATGTTGAAGGCCTATCTGCAGCCAAGCGAAGCCTTATCGAAGTCCTCGCCTTCCAACACTCGATTGATGTAATCTGCCTCCAAGAAACTCATATTGGCACAGAGGAAGCTGGCCGCTACACCATCAATGGCTTTGACCTCCTGTGCTATGTTCCACATGCCAAACATGGACGTGCCACCTATGTGCGTTCTGACATAGTTGAAGTAAACCACCTGACAACAACACATTTCTCAGACACCATAACCATTGGTGGCTTCCATGTTGTCAATGTGTACAAGCCCCCTAGTGCCAACTGGGATCTGCAGGTCTTACCCACCCTACCCCACCCTGCCATCTATGTGGGGGACTTTAACAGCCATCACCCTGACTGGGGTTACCCAGCAGTTGATAGTGATGGGGAGGTACTTTCAGAATGGGCATCTAGAAATGATCTCGCGCTGATACACAACCCCAAACAAAGAGGAACCTTCCACTCTGCTAGGTGGAAGGACTATTCTCCTGACCTGTGCTGGGTCAGCTCTTTGAATGGGACGCCATATCCTACACAGATCCTTATTCTTGATGATTTTCCACACAGCCAACACCGGCCCCTGCTTGTACACATTGGCCTACAACTTCCAGTCATAAACAACCCAAGGAAGATGCGCTGGAACTTCTGCAAAGCCAACTGGAAGAAATTCAGTGAAACCCTGGATTGGAGTGCTGTTACCATCCCACTCCACACCATCACTATAGATGAAGCATACAACCGCTTCTGCAGTGCAATCTTCAAGGCTGCTCACACTGCAATCCCACAAGGCTACCGACCCCTCTATGTCCCATGCCTGGACGGAGAAAGTGCTGCCCTCCTACAATCCTATCAAACATCAGGGGACCCAGAGATAGCAGACCATCTCATTGAATCGCTAAGTACAGCCCGGCGAAAGAAATGGGAGGAGACAGTTGCTGACCGGAGCTTTACCCACTCTAGCAGGAAATGTTGGAGCCTCATCCGTCACCTAGGAGCTGCACAGAAGCCCCCTAGTCAAAGCCGAGCATCTGTCACACCCAACCAAGTTGCATCCCACCTACTGACCATCGCCAAAGCACCCCAAGACAAAGACACCAGAAGAGCAGTTACAACTGAGCTAAAAAAAACACCAAAAAATACCCGTAGAGGAAACAAACCCTGAACCCTTCGAGGCTGCTGAACTGGAGAAAGTCCTACAGGGCCTGAAATGTGGAAAGGCAGCAGGATATGACAACATCTTCCCAGAATTCATGAAAAATCTTGGCCCCCGAGCCCTAACCTGGTTGACACAACTCTACACAAGGATCATACAAACAAACTCGATCCCAAAGAAATGGCAGACAGCAAAGGTCATTGCTATACCAAAACCTCACAAAGACCACAAACTACCAGCAAGCTACTGCCCAATCTCCCTACTCAGTGTTCCTTATAAAATCATGGAGCGCCTAATACTGCAACGTATTTCCCCAGGAATAGAGAAAATTCTAAGTGTGGATCAAGCAGGTTTCCGCAAGGACTGCAGCACAGGAGAACAAGTACTGGCCCTAACCACCTTCATCGAAAATGGTTTCGAGAGCAGACTGAAGACAGGGGCTGTGTTTCTCGATCTTACAGCCGCCTATGATACGGTCTGGCACAAAGGCCTCCTCCTGAAACTTACAAAGGCGATCCCTGCCTGGGCATCAGCAATTATAAAAACCCTGCTGACCAACCGAAGGTTCAGAGTCCACCTCGGTCAGAACATGAGCGCATGGAGAACGCAGAAAAACGGACTCCCACAAGGCTCAGTTCTAGCTCCAACCCTGTTCAACCTCTACATAAACGACCTGCCCACTACAAAATCCCGCAAATTCATCTATGCAGAAGACATCTGTTTGGCACTCCAAGCACCAGACTTTGAGCCACTGGAATGGGTGCTCATGGAAGATCTTGCCAAACTGGACCAGTTCTGCAAAACCTGGCACCTAAAACCAAGCCCAGCAAAAACCATCTCCAGTGTATTCCATTTCCACAGTGTAAAAGCTGCCAGAGAACTAAACATCCACCTGAGCGGACTTAAGCTTAAGTATGCCTCGAATCCAACCTACCTTGGAGTGACCCTTGACAGGACCCTATCCTTCAAGGAACATTTAAAGGGGATGGCTGCTAAGGTGAAGGCACAAAACAACCTGCTCTGCAAGCTCGCTGGTGCAAAATGGGGGGCGGCAGCCTCCACCCTGCGCACCTCAGCACTGGCCCTTTCATACTCTGTAGCAGAATATTGTGCCCCTGTCTGGTCCAGGTCATCCTACACACACCACATAGACACCCAGCTCAACACAATCATGAGAACCATAATTGGGACAATCCGCTCAAAACCATTCCCCTGGCTCCCTGTACTGTCAAATATAGCCCCCCACACATCCGGCGAGCAGCACTAACTCAAAGGATGCTTCAAAAAGCCAAAGATTCTCCTCACTTACCAATCTATGCAGATATCTACACCCCACGCACTGCCCGACTTCCATCCAGACGGCCGATTTGGAAAAACCCTCCCCCAGCTGACTTCACCATCCAGACAGCTTGGCAAGAGGAATGGGAGACCAAGGAGGTCCCAAACAAACACCTGGTGACAAACCCCAACCAACAGGTCCCGGGCACCAACCTCCCAAGGAGACAGTGGTCTACACTCAATCGCTTCAGGATTGGACATGGCCCCTGCTTGGCCAGCCTTCACAGATGGGGCAGTAGCCCTAGCCCACTGTGCGCATGTGGAGAGGAGCAAACAATGGAACACATCATAAAGGACTGCCCACTCCAAAGACTGGAAGGAGGATTACACACCCTCCATACAGCAAACCAGGAGGCAACTGTTTGGCTTGAGGACTTTGCATTCGCTAAATAAATAAATAAATAAATTTACAAATTCCATTTAGGAAAAAGCAATGTAGCTGTCTGTGCATATTTGATATGATTGAGCATTGATAACTAAGATCAATTTGTCCAGTTGAACACAGACAGGTTGAATTTGTGTAAGTAAATCCTTGTGAAAGGTTGTGTCACACTCCTTCAGTCAATGGAAAGGTGGATATTTTGCCTAATTAGAATTTGGCTTAATTTTGTACAAGGAATGCCTCTTTTCATACATTCCTTGGTAAATTATGGGGTGAACTGTAGTCTCGAGGCCCAGCTCGGCCATGGCAGAGCGTCGGGAAAACACATTCCTTATTACTGTCACATTTCTGAAATGTGATATTGTCACACCATTATGTGATGAGTGGCATCAGATGTATCCTGCAGTGTGAAGTCATATGAACACTACATTTTTAAAGGTTCAGGTTCAGGTTCAGGTTACTTTATTTGTACCCGTGGGTAGATTTGTTTTGCAGTTGGTGACATCCATATTTACAAGCCACAATTACATTCAACATAGACACAAACACAGGCACACATCTTACAAAATAGGTAAATATAAAATATGTACAATATAATTTTTATAGCTTGTTCAACTCTTTGACAGCAGCAGGGACAAAGCTGTTTTTGTAGCGCTGGGTTCTACTTTTTGGGACAGCAAACCTGGAGGGAAGAAGCTGAAAGTTGCAGTGCAAAGGGTGGGAGTCATCATTTAAAATCGAGTCGGCCATCCTCTGTACTTGTCTGGTGTACAGGGATGTCAGGCTCAGCTGTGACTCACCAAGCAAACGACTGGACCATCTGACTACCTGATCCAAGGATTTCCTCTGTTTCAGTTTTATCTGACCAAACCATGACATTAAAGAAAAGGATAAAACAGATTCAATAAAAGCCCGATAGAACATAGTCATTATGGTTCGGTCAATTTGGAAGCGTGCAAGTTTCCTCAAACAATGCAAATTTTGCTGACCCTTTTTGCACACCCTTTCACAGTTCACCTCAAAGTTCAATCCACTATCAATAATCGTCCCAAGATATTTGTACGATTGTACACATTCGGTGGTCTGGCCTTTTAGTATGGTGACTTTGTGCCTGGGAGTTTTCCTCCTAAAGTCAATAATCATATCTTTCGTTTTTGTTGTATTCAGCTGCAGGTAGGAATCCTCACACCAGTGAACAAAGTCATCAACTACTGGGCCGTGGCCACTCTCACCATCCTGGAGGAGACTGACAATGACTGAGTCATCAGCATACTTTATAATGTGTCTGTTGTCATGTCTGCTCCAACACATGTTTGTGTACAGGATGAAGAGTAGTGGTGACAACACACACCCCTGAGGAGAGCCAGTAGAAGAGCACTTTAGGTCAGACAATGTGCCATTGACCCTTACTCTCTGCGTCCTGTTGGTTAAGAAATCCAGAATCCAACCCACCAGATTATTGCTTAAATCAAATTGTTGCAGGAGCCTTTCAACTAAAATATGAGGTTGGATTGTATTAAAGGCAGAAGAAAAGTCCACAAATAAAAGCCTGGCGTGTGTCCCATTAAAATCCAGATGTTTAAAAAGCATGTTAAACAGAGTGACAGTGGCATCCTCCACTCCTCTGTGAGGCCTATAGGCAAACTGCAGAGGATCCAATGCATGTTCAGTCTGCTTTAGGACCTCACATCTGACCAGTTTTTCAAAAATTTTCATTAAAATTGAAGTCAAAGCAACTGGTCTAAAGTCATTTACCGTTTTAGGACAGCTGGATTTTGGAACGGGAACAACCACGGCATCTTTCCAGATCTTAGGCACATGTTGTGTCTGTAAGGACTTATTGAAAATGTAATGAAATATAGGACTCAGTTCATGTGCACAGGACTTTACCAGGCGTCCACATATATTATCAGGGCCCTGACTTTTGTTCACTTTTACAGCGCGGAACTCCCTTTCAACATCCTGCATCTCAATATTAAAGTGCTGATTGTCTTTGAGTTTCTGTTTCAAATCTTGGATTTCTGTGCTAAAATCAAAGGAGTCAAAACGACCATAAAAACAATTAAGAGCATTAGCCAGCTCTGTGTCTGAACTAAAACCATCTAAAAACACACGATTACTGCGCTCTGTGTTCTGAAGGCCTACAATTTTTTTCATACTGGCCCAGGCCGAACCAAGTTTATTTGCTGCCATCTTGCTTTCCAATTCTGATTTATAATTCTGTTTTGCTCTTAAAATTTCGGCCTTTAGCTCCTTAGTGGCAACCTGTAGCGCAGAAACAGACCCCTGTTTAAAGGCAAGTGCTTTCCTCTGTAAGCAGGATTTAACTGATTAGTAACCCATGGTTTGTTGTTGGGATATATTTTGACACGTTTACGTGGAACAATCTTATTTTGACAGTAAGCCATGTATGAGCATGTGAGCTCAGCCAGAGAGTCCAAATCATCCCCCGCAGGCCATTATGAACATCTTCCAGTCTGTACAGTCAAAGCATTCCTGGAGGCTGTGCTCTGAATCTTCTGTCCACACATCAGTGTCTCTCATCTCCACCTTGCCTCTTCTGAGAGCAGTTTTATATGTGGGCAGCAAATGAACACAGTTGTGATCTGATGATCCTAAAGGAGGAAGGGGGAGTGATTTGTAGGCCCTCTCTATGGATCCATAGCACAGGTCCAATGTCTTTTTTCGCCTGGTTGGGCAGGAGACATACTGATGAAAGTACATACTGATGAAAGTATGTAAAGTCAGAGTCATTTAAATTGTTATGCTTCATGTCATTTGCAATGTCATTTGTTCTACTTAGCTTAAAAAAAATGCTTGTTGTAGAAGAGCTTGGAATAACAAGGCGGTGTGATTTATAAACCAAAGTTTATTATCAGCTCCTCTAACAAGTCTCATCTAGGTGCAGCAGCAGAAGAAGTGAGAGAGCGAACACCTTCGGCTCTACGAACTTATACTCGCACATAACAAAAGACATGCATATCAAAAGCTGACATCCCTCATTATCTTAATCCCCTCTTTTGTCTTCGTACCCCTCCACCTGGCCCTGGGAGGTTAGGGCGACCTATCTGGTCTCCACCGCAGCGCCTCGGATGCTCTTTGATCTTCACTGGCGGTTGAGACCTTTTGTCCTGTTCTGAGGTGTGAAGTCGCTTTACATATGTAATCACCAAACATTCTCACATGCTTATACATATGTAGGTTATGGGATATATGATTAATATAGACCACAGCCCCCCCCCAAACGACTAAGAAAAGGACAATAGAAAAATTCACAGTTTAAGATAATTATTATGACATACTAACTGCTACACCTCTTGACACAGAAGAAACTTTCCAGCAGCTATGCTCCTAAGAGAGTTCAGTGGTAATCATAACAGCATAGTAATATCACAAGTCAGTCCTAAACTGTTACAGCACAATTAGTGAACAACTGTTGAGTAGTTTGCATCAGTCCCTGTGCTGTCTGGGTTTTAATCTTCTCCCGAATCTGCTGTGGGTCCGCTTGGGCATCCTGGTGGGACCTTCCTGTAAGGAATCTGCAGCTTGGGGAGGAGAGTGATTATTTGTTTCCTGCAGGGGGGCTGAGTCTTTTCTTTTGGGGGGTCTACCCCGCCGAGGTGCTCTCGCCAAACGTGCAGGCTTGTCTCTCAACAAGAAGGCAGGTTTAAGTCTGTCAATGCTGACTGTTTCTTTTCTATCCCCAAAATCAAGCACAAAATGTTTATCACCAGGTTCCAGCACTCTGAATGGTCCATCGTATGGTGGGTGGAAGGTTGGTTTTAAAGCTTCATGCCTAACAAAAACGAATTCAGCGTTTTTTAAAGCTTGGGGGACAAAAACCCGTGGAAAAGAGTGATGTGCCGGTCAGGGGAGAGAGTCCGGTCCGTTGCTGCCTAAAAACCTCGGGGCTGGAAGATGCCCTGGCTCTGGGTTCTCTGGTAAAAATTCACCTGGGAGCCTGAGAGGTTGTGCAAAAACTAATTCTGCTGGGGAGGCGTCTAGATCCTCTTTAGGCGCAGCACGCAATCCCATTAAAACCCAGGGAAGTTTATTTACCCAATTTGTATCCGTTAGTGAGGCTCTGAGGGCGGCCTTTAAAGATCTGTGAAAACGCTCGCATAACCCATTAGCCTGAGGGTGATAAGCGGTGGTGCGGTGAATTGTCGCCCCTAAGCTGCTGGCCATGGCTGACCAGAGCTCCGAGACAAATTGAGGCCCCCTATCAGACGTGATGTCTGATGGGACGCCGAAACGTGCCACCCAGTTTGTCAAAAAAACGCGAGCGACTTCCTCCGCTGTGGTTGAAGCCAGAGGGACTGCCTCCGGCCAGCGCGTGGTGCGGTCTATCATTGTTAACAGATGTGTGAAACCTTGGGAGGAAGGTAGTGGCCCCACGAGGTCGACATGAACGTGGTCGAACCTTCTAGCAGGGATTCGAAAAGGCTCTAGAGGGGCTTTTGTGTGTTTGTGCACTTTGGCGCGCTGACAAGAAATGCAAGTCTTTGCCCATTCTTTTACGTTTTTGCGCAGGCCAGGCCACACAAACTTTTCGGTGACCATTTTAACCGAAGCGTGCACACCTGGGTGCACGAGGGAGTGAATCGAGTCGAAAATACGGCAGCGCCATGCAGCTGGGACTAACGGGCGAGGTCGGCCAGTTGAGATGTCGCATATTAGGGGGGGCACACCATCACGTAAACCCCTTTCCTCCAGCCTTAACCCTGTTGGTCCAGACAGGAGTGCGCGCACGTCCGCGTCACTACTTTGCTCCTCCGCCATGGCTGCATAATCTATCCCTGCATGGATTGGGGCTGCGTATGTGTCCGCGTTGGCGAAGAGTTCTGCGGCTGAGGTAGTATAATCTGTCTCTTTGTGCTCTGGCGATGTCACAGCGCGAGAGAGGCAGTCTGCTACCACGTGAAGTTTGCCTGCCACATGTCGAATGTCTGTGGTGAACTCTGAAATCGCAGCTAGCTGTCTTTGTTGCCTGCCTGACCACGGTTCGGAAATTTTAGCCATCGCAAAGGTGAGCGGTTTGTGGTCTACAAAAGCCGTGAAACACCGCCCTTCCAGCCAGAACTGGAAGTGGCGGATGGATAAATGAAGCGCTAGCAGCTCCCTGTCAAAAGTGCTGTATTTACACTCAGTTTGGTTTAGCGATTTGCTGAAAAATGCCAAAGGTTGCCAGATCCCGCTGACGTGTTGTTCTACAACCGCCCCTATGGCCAAGTCTGAAGCGTCTGTGGTTAGCGCAATGCGGGCCGAGGGATCAGGGTGAACCAACAATGTGGCATTAGCTAGGGCACTTTTTACTTCCGCGAAGGCGCGTTCGCGCTCCGGGGTCCATTCAACCGCGTTGGAAGGTTTTTGTTTTCTGAGCGCATCATATAGGGGCTGCATGAGCTGAGCTGCACGGGGGAGGAAACGGTTGTAAAAATTAACCATTCCCAAAAATTCTTGCAGCGATTTGACCGTTTGTGGCCGTGGGAAACTTTTTACTGCGTCGTGAACATTGTCTGGCCAGATGGGACTGCCCCCTTCGGAGAAACTTTGTGTCCTAAAAAATCAATTTGTGACACGCCGAATTTGCATTTGGCTGGATTGATTATTAACCCGTGCTCTTCTAGTCTCTGAAAAACCATAGTGAGATGCTGTTCGTGTTCTTCCTCAGACGAGCTGGCTACCAGCATATCGTCGAGGTAGATGAACACGAAGGGGAGAGTCGCGTAATACCCGCGTCCATCATCCGCTGAATGGTTTGAGTGGCGCCTTTGAGGCCGAAAGGCATCCGCAAAAATTCAAAAAGACCGAAGGGGGGTTATTACAGCTGTTTTAGGAATGTCCTCTGCTCGAACTGGGACTTGATACTAGCCGCGGACCAGGTCTATTTTTGAAAAAAAATGCGCGCCACCCGCCAGATGTAGTGAAAAATCTTGATGTGAGGAATTGGGTAGCGGTCATGCACTGTCACATTGTTTAATCTGCGGTAATCGCCGCACCGGTCTCCAAGAACGTCGGATTTCGGGACCATGTGAAGTGGTGACGCCCAGGGGCTTTTCGAGCGCCTGATAATGCCTAATTTTTCATGGGTGGTAAACTCGTCCCGAGCTATGGCGAGCTTTGTCCGGGTCTAAGCGCGAGCTTTGGCAAATACGGGTGGGCCCGTTGTGGGAATAAAGTGTTCGACCCCCGTGTTTAGCCAATGTGGCTGAGAATTTGGAATTGTGAGTGCTGGAAATTGGGTGAGGAGTTGATCAAACTTACCTCCTGCTGTGGTGACGCTGGCCTGCACGGGTGGTGGGAGAAACTCGAGCTGAGCAGGGAATAGAAGCAAAGGACCAGTGCATTAACAAGCGTCTGTTCGCTAGATCACTAATAACCATGTGCACACAAAAATTCTGCGCCCCAACAAGTTAAAACTCACCCGCCGCTACAACAAATGTCCATCTGTAGTTGGGCTGTGGATGCGGAGGGGCAGGGCTCTTTTCGCCCAAAAGTGTCAATGATGGAGCCGTTGGCTGCCACCGCTCCATTGCCCCCGGGTGCCCATGGCCCCGGTCTGCTTGGGAGGGCATGACAAAACTTAGTTGAGCTCCCATGTCGATAAGGAACTGCTTGCCGGTGTGTCCGTCCGTCACATATAAAAGTTTGCTTTTTTCGCCGAGAACCGCCCCTGTTAACGGTTCTCGGCCTTGGCGTTTCCCAAACATGAATTTGCAGGGGGGAACGCATTTGTAAGCCTTCTCGGCGAAGCGGTGGTGGTAATAACAAACGTCGCTCCGTCTGTTACATCTTGCCGTGTCGCTGCTTCACGCCGCGGCTGATTCTGCTCGGTGGTTTGTGGCTCCCCGTGGCTCCGGACATCAGCGTTGAGGTCTGCGGATGCTGCTGTGGGTGTCTGTTCCTTGCAGGCGTTGACGAGCCGTTGAGCTTCGTGAGCCAGCGTGCGGAAGTCCTGCTGGGTGCTGCACCGCATGTTGACAAGCGTCCCTCTCATGTGTGGTGGCAGCGTACTGAGGAATATGAATTGAAAGAGGAAGTTGTCATTGTCCTCTTCTTTAAGTTGCAGCAAGTCCTCCATGAGGGCCTTGGGTCTGCATCCTCTGTGGCCGTAGACCGCCAGGATCCTCTCGGCTCTCGCCTCGGCTGAGGGGACGAAATTTGCCACGATGGTCGCTTTCAGTTCTTTATATTTGTCCTGGGCCGGCGGCCGCTAGATTATGCTCCATGCACATCTCGAAGTGGCGGCGTCGAGTTTGGCGATGATGTAATAGAACTTTGTATCATCAGCCGTGATGCCCGCAAGTGCAAACTGGGCTTCAGCTTGCTGAAACCACGAGGCGGGGTCTTCCTGCCAGAAGTCCGGCAGCTTGACGGTGACGGCGTTTGTGTGGACCGTCACTGATGTGTCCGCAGGGTGAGAGTGCCTTCCTTCGGCTCTCTCAGCGGCGCTGGTGCTCGGTTGAGCCCTCTCTATCACTTCTGCCGTGGGGGAACGTCGTCCATCTGTTCCCCTGTCTGCATGGGCGCCGGCGTCTGCCTGGGTCGCCACAGATGAGTCGATCGCGGGGGAACGCCTCTGGTCCATCCTCGCGTCAGGGTCACCAGTGTAGAAGAGCTTGGAATAATGAGGCGGTGTGATTTATAAACCAAAGTTTATTATCAGCTCCTCTAACAAGTCTCATCTAGGTACAGCAGCAGAAGTGAGAGCGAACACCTTCGGCTCTACGAACTTATACTCGCACATAACAAAAGACATGCATATCAAAAGCTGACATCCCTCATTATCTTAATCCCCTCTTTTGTCTTCGTACCCCTCCACCTGGCCCTGGGAGGTCAGGGCGACCTATCTGGTCTCCACCGCAGCGCCTCGGATGCTCTTTGATCTTCACTGGCGGTTGAGACCTTTTGTCCTGTTCTGAGGTGTGAAGTCGCTTTACATATGTAATCACCAAACATTCTCACATGCTTATACATATGTAGGTTATGGGATATATGATTAATATAGACCACACTTGTCAACTTAAGAGGTCCTTCCCCCTGCGGTCTCTCCAGCCAATGAGCTCATCTGGCCTCCCCCCATCTCCCACAAAGATCAAATGTCGGTGCCATCCTGCAAAGAAAAATTTGGGGAAAGCCTAATGGCTTCCCCGTCTGCACCTTCAGTATTTACATCAACAGGAGTGCAATTTACATCAACAGAAGTGCAAATTTTATCACCTCATAAATTGATTTTACTAATGTTCCAGTGATCATCATTGTATTTTGTGTCCCTTAAATGTTTATCCCAGTTGTTTATTATAATGTGTTATGTTAAGAAACACAAGTGAATTATTGTTTGTTTTTGTTTTTTTTACATATTGAATATGTCACCAAGGATTTATTAAATTGAAAGGTAATGGTGGTGTTATGATTCCTTGTTAATTTGGCAAATCTAATTCCTAGTGAAAAGGGGCAAAAAATGTGAATTCTTTCCCTTTCCTGTTGAAAAACGAAGAATGAAGAATAGCAGAAAAACCTTTAAACTACACCTAAAGCTTCCACAATTTGAATGTGTTTTTGCTATTCACAGCAAGTATTCACTAAATACTCTGTGAATCAGTAAATGTTTTACCAATTGACATGGGTAATCACTAGTTTAGGACAGTATCATATGTTAGAAGCCTTAAACCAATGCAGCGTTTAAAATTAGTAACTGGAAATGCAGGCCTAATCTCTGTTTTCAGGAATTTCATTCTCATTTTCCTGTGTTCTTTAAGGAGGGAAAAAGTCACAGCATGAACTCTCAAATCCTGCTCTTGCGTTCTCCCCCCCCCTTTTTTTTACATGGACAGGCCTAGGGTCAGAATGTAAATAAGACTGCATATGTCATTTATTAAAAAGTGAGTATAGTATTATTTAAACAAAGCAACAATATGACATACAATTACCAAGACCTCTGTTTGATAATCAGTAGTCTCTGGCAAATCATGTGCACAAACACATTAATTATCAATCTCTTTTGAACCTCTTTGCTTTGAATCATGTAATATAGGTGTAATATAGGGTATACATAAAGCCTTCAGTGATTAGGCATTATTAAGTGACAGCATGATATTGTAATGTTCAATTAATTTCATCATTGTCATGCTTGTAGCATTGATTAAGATGCAAGCATTTGTACTTAACTTAGATGTTCACCCACCTCTTTGATATCGATGGGGGGAGAGGTTACAGGAGGCTGCGTCTCAGAGGCTGGTTTTGTTTTGGCAGGGGGAAGGAGAACGTCAGTCCTGCGTCCTTTTTCCCTGTAAAGTGCACTGTTATGCTTCAGTCAAAGAAAAAAAAGAAATATACGGATACGTCAAAAAATTGAATAAAAATAGCTCAATGTTTTTCATTTTCCAAAGAAAAAAACTGGAGGGAAAATGAAAATATTGGCTTTAAAAATATGTAAATTGTTCATCACGTACGCAACATTAGAGTGAAAACCCACAAAGCTAGACTGAAAGAAAAAGTAAAATCCCAAAACTTTGCAAAAAATACCCATATATAGATCGCTTTTTCTTTCTCTTCACTTTTACCAAGTTTTTACACACAAATCAGTAGCTACACAGCCCTTCTTTCCCCCCCAAGTTCTCTCTCTGTCTGTTTCTTTCACCCAAGGACACACAGATAGATAACACACGCACACACACACAGAGACACAGACTTTTTTTTTTTCCCACACGGAACAGATTACACAGAGACAAAACAAACCAGACTGCAGTAACTTTTATCTAAAACTCACAAAATAAAATATTTCAACGGTCATGTTAACCCCTCCACTGTGTGCCTAAAGCCCAAAGTAAGACCTCCTCCCCCGGCATCTTGCAATAGCTCACCATAGCGGGGGAAGTCCCATGGACAATAATGCAGACCCGGTAAGGGCACGAATCTTCCATGAAAAAACCTTTTCCCTTCGGGGTTCATGTAGCCTCCTAGGAATACTGAAGGTCCAAACCCTGGACCATAAGCAGAAGTGGTCACAAGATGCATGAATTTGTCCCCAAAAATTTACTTCTCTGGGATCATGTGACTCTCTTCCACACAGGAATGAGACCACGAATCTTTCACTTTTTTCTTTGCATGCAAACTTCCGGCACCTCCACTGCACTTACTTAGACCGTAGAAAGTGGCGGATTTCTAAGAATCACCCCGGGTCTTGCGATATTGGTCACCGTTTGCAAAGGAAACCTCATTCCTCCCAAGGGTTTATTACGATATTGCTCACCATGGATAAAATAACTCAGCACTCAAGCCGCTAGTTTCACTCCTTTCAGTATTTTGCAGTGTACTATCGGTCCGGGGAATCGTACTTCATTTCATTCCTCTCCAGGGGTCTTGTGATATGGCTCACCGTGGGCAGGGGAAACCCAGCGATTAGGCCACAATAATGAACTTAAGCAGTATCCGCGGCGTCCAACCGGTCCGGGCAATCTCACTACCTTTTATCCATAAACAACAACAAATATACTTACATTGAAGCCGCCTATAGGATTCTCAGATCTGTCACCCAGTCAGTTCCAGCACCCGGGTCTGAAATGCCTTCACTGCAGTCACACTGAGCCCCTTTTTTTTTCACTCAGCCTGGGAAGGTCTTTTTATCAGCTGTGCACTTGCTGATATCAAGCAGGGGCGCCAGAAAGACAGAGATATGTGGATCCACTGTTCGGACGCCAAATGTTAGAATAATTTTGAGCTTAAATTATTCTATTATTATTATTATTATTATTATTATTATTATTAAATTATTATTATTATTCAGCAGGTAGAGTACAATAGAACAAAGAAAAAATAGTTTGGGAGGTCTGCCCGCATCCAGCTTCCAGATCGCTGGCAGGGAAAATAGAATTAGTTCGGGCGGTCTACCCCAGTCCCAGGCCCGGAGAAACAGTACCTCTGGCGGCTGGACCAGGTCGCCGAACAGAGAAAGCAGTCGGTTGGGTGGCCGACCCAGAACGCCAAACCGGTGAAACAGTTTCCCAGGCAGCCAACCCGCATCACTAGGCCACCAGGACTGAAGGGGAGAACTCGGAGGCAGCGTCCCTACTGAGAGGGATAACAAAGGGAAGCCGAGCCGAATACGGGGAATCCCAGCGGCACCCGGTGGAGGAAGAAAAGGATCAGGGAAAAGATGAAGGGCCAGTTCAGCGTTGAATGGCAAAGGATCTGCAGCTCCTTCTCCGAACTTTACTCAAACCGGCGCTGCGCCCTCGCTGGACCCCAATCGGAACACTGCTGCACCCACAACGGACCCCGACTGGGCAGGCGCAGCACCAGGAATGACCTCCAAACACGAACCCAGAACCTCCAGGACAGCGACCGGAGCCGACTCATCACTGATGATCCTGGGAGAAGGGTCAGAAGGACAAAGAACACCGGGATCAGGATAACCAGCAGCGGCAGAGCCTGACGAGAGAAGCACGGATGCAGCGATCGGCTGCATCTGGCTCATTTCCCCGAGAGACAGGCAATAATGCTGAAGAATGGAAAAGAGAAAAACAAAATAGAGCACTTGCCTGATCTCGGGCTCCACCGCCATCCAGGACTTCGACGATCCAGGTTCAACGATCTGAAGGTCCACTCCTGGTTTCCACTCGACTGCAGCGGGCTCCACAGTCGGTATGATGGTCGTCACAGTCTGGGGATTCCCTGGCACTGAAATCCATGCCGAAGGCCTGCATGGTGTGGTGGCAGGGGATCCGTGGCCTGCTGGGTCAAACTGCCCCTCCACGCAGACCCGGGGACGCTTGATCGTCGGCGCAGGCTCCAAACGGTAGTCCGCTCTCCACCTCTGCCCATGACGTGGCTGCAGGGCTGGAACCAGGTTCTCCAGGGCCGCAGGCTCCTTCTTTGTCCGGCGGTGTAATCCTGGCACCTGGGGACGCTCAGGGGAAGGAGACACAGAGGATGCAGGTTCACAATTAGCAACTGCAGCAGGTGGAGGGAGCACAGAGGGCTGTTTGCCCCAAACTCCACCCTCAGGAGTCAGACGAGGCAATTCACACTGTGAAGGAAGAGAATGAAATAGCACTTGCCTGCTCCGCTGAGGGTCGATGGAAACTGCTGCAGTGGGCTTGGTTTTCTCCTTCTTCCTCTGGATGGTGATGGAGGGCCCCCTGGGGAGATGAGGAGGAGCCGCTCACACAGGATCAGCAACGGGGACAGCCGGAGTCGGATTCATGGAGCTCACAGCAGCTGGGGAAAGCGTTGAGGTGGAGGGAGGAACAGCCGAGACAGTCTGGGGACGAGGAGCTGACAGAACAGCAGGAATGGAAGACCCGGAGACAGAGGCTGCAGTCTTACCCCTCTGACGTGATGCAGAGGCAACAGCTGGCTGGGAGGCAGAGTTCTTATGGCCACCCAGAACTGGATCTGGACGGCAATCTCATTGAGGCCCATTATGAGCATGGTGATGCTGTTTACTGGCAGAGGGCGAGGCGAAGGTAAGGCCAGGGAAACGCCGCTCGTGTGCGGTGACAGAGGCGAGCAGGTCAGCATACTCAGGGTAATCATGGAGTTTGGGACTGATCTCCACCAGTCGGACTGCCCCCGTCCCATGCTTCATAACTTTGGTAGGATGGGAGGCAGAATGAGCCGCAGCCACATGGTCCTGGAGGATCACAGCTGTCTACTGTGTCTCCTCCGGGGGAATCCCAGCTGACGTCCTCCTCCGCTGGGAACGGCACTTGGGTGGTGTAGATTCCTGGGCTGGCTGGGTGACAGGAACTGGATTCTGAGGCGAGGAGTGGGGATATCTAATCTTTAGTTTCCTGCCGAAGTTTCCCTCCAGTCCGCGGATCTTCTCCTGGAGTGCCGAGATCTCCGCCATCCTCGTGATTTCAGAGTGGTCAGCATAGCGAGGATGGCGGTTAATTACCATCTCTGCGAGGTCCGGGTCCCAGCGTGAGCTGCTGGGGATGAGGCTACTGAGAGCGCCAGAGAGGATTCCATCTATCTCGATGAGCGCCATAACCATCTCGTAGCCCAAGCTCATAGCGTAGCCCTTACAGGGCAATGCCATCTCCCAGCACACTGGTAAGCCGAAAAAGGAAAAAACTTCAAGCCCTAACAATGCAAACTTACAGTGACTGGCGTCTCGCTTGGCTGCGACCTACTGTCATGGGATGGCCCTCACGGGCCATCAATGAGACGGTGTAGGCAGCCAATGAGTTTACATATTTATTAATAAAGGATAATGATCACAAATTAATGAGCCACGTGGGGCAAAACACCAGCAAGAGTTACAACTAAGGCACAGTAGCCATACGCTCAGGATAACGAGTAAACTTACTGATAACATGGAGAATGAAGAGAGTGACTGGAGCCGGGGTTAGGAACTCCAGCCGAACGTTGTATGGGAGCAAAGTCAAACGTGTGAGGTCGCAGCCCTGAGTAACCTCAGCTGCTCCCTTAAATAGGGCTAAGGAATAATCAGACAATGAGCAAGTAATCAAAGGAAATGTGAATCAGCTGTTATGGCGCAGCTGGCTCTGACAGCCGGAAGTCCCGCCGTGACGCTGTCACAATAAAGGCCCTGGACGGCCATAACAGATAAGATCAGGGAAAATAGTGGACAACCCGAGCATGGACAGAATCGGTGCTCAGGCCATAACAAGTGGTTGTTATCATGTTGGAATACTGCCCTGTGGCCCAGTTTCCAAAGGGAGGGGATCATGCTCTGCTTCAGTGTGTCACAGTACATGTTGGCATTCATGGTTCCCTCAATGAACTGTAGCTCCCCAGTGCCGGCAGCACTCATGCGGCTCCAAACCATGACACTCCTACCACCATGCTTGACTGTAGGCAAGATACACTTGTCTTTGTACTCTTCACTTGGTTGCCGCCACACATGCTTGACACCATCTGAATCAAATAAGTTTATCTTGGTCTCATCAGACCACAGGACATGGTTCCAGTAATCCATGTCCTTAGTCTGCTTGTCTTCAGCAAACTGTTTGCGGGCTTTCTTGTGCATCATCTTTAAAAGGGGCTTCCTTCTGGGATGACATCCATGCGGAACCAGTTTGATGCAATGTGAGGCGTATGGTCTGAGCACTGACACTTTGATCCCCCACACCCTTCAACCTCTGCAGCAATGCTGGCAGCACTCATACGTCTATTTTCAAAAGACAACCTCTGGATATGACACCGAGCAAGTGCACTCAACTTCTTTGGTCGACCATGGCGAGGTCTGTTCTGAGTGGAACCTGTCCTGTTAAACCACTGTATGGTCTTGGCCAACGTGCTGCAGCTCAGTTTCAGGGTGTTGACAATCTTCTTATAGCCTAGGCCATCTTTATGAAGAGCAACAATTCTTTTTTTTCAGATCCTCAGAGAGTTCTTTGCCATGAGGTGCCATGTTGAACTTCCAGTGACACATATGAGACAGTGTGACAGTGATAACACCAAATTTAGCACACCTGCTCCCCATTCACACCTGGGACCTTGTAACACTAACAAGTCACATGACACCAGGGAGAGAAAATGGCTAATTGGGCACAATTTGGACATTTTCACTTAGGGGTGTACTCACTTTTGTTGCCAGCGGTTTAGACATCAATGGCTGTGTGTTGAGTTATTATGAGGGGACAGCAAATTTACACTGTTATCAAAGGTGGGTAATCCCAGGTCCAAAGAGTAAAAGTCCAGTTGCATATTTGTTACAGCCATTGATTAACCCAACTGATTCTGATAAGCACAGATCTTGAAGAGGTGTGCCTATCAGAATCAACTGAGTTAGTCAAGGGCTGGAACAAATATGCGATGGACTTTTACTCTTTGGACCTGGATTACCCACTTCAGACTGTTATACAACTGTCACACTGACTACTTTACATTGTATCAATGTGTCATATCTTCAGTGCTTGTCATGAAAAGATAGAATAAAATATTTACAAAAATGTGAGGGGCGTATCACTTTTGTGAGATGTGTACATATGTACACGATATATCACAGTGCACGAAGCATTGCAGCTAGATGGAATAAACAGAATTACAGCTGTTAAGTTACCTGCAGAATATGAAAATTTACTCAGACAGTATATTTCACATTGAATCAACAGTGTTATAGCCACCCTCAGTAATGATTGCTATTGTCCTAGTTGTGTATTGGAGGGGACGATCTCTATTGTGTAAAGTTGTTACATTTAGTACATTTAATACGACCTCTACGAGCAGCCCTGGTTAGGGTATAAAGTCTGACAGCTGTAGGTAGGAAGAACCTGCGGAACCTCTCTGTCATGCAACTAGGATGGCACAGTCTACTGCTAAATGAGCTCCTCAGTGCATTCAGCATGTCCTGCATGGGGTGGGACTCGGACTCCAGCAGAGATGACAGCTTAGCCACGATCCTCTCTCCTATCTCCTTCACTGAGTCAAGGCATCGTCCCAGTACAGAGGTAGCTTTTTTGATCAGCCTGTTCAGTCTCATCCTGTCGGCTGCTGTGATGCCACTGCCCAACAGGCCACTCCAAATGTGATGGCTGATGCTATCACCAAATCATAGGCCTTCAGGAGTGCCCCTTGCACTCCAGAAGACTTGAGTCTCCTCAGGAGGAACAGCCGGTGCTGCCCCTTCTAGTAGAGCGCATTGGTGTTGTGTGGCCAGTCCAGTTTATTGCTCAGGTGAACACCCACGTACTTGTAAGATGTTGCCATCTCAATGTCTGTTCCCTGGATGTTTACTGGTGCTGTGGGGGATTGATAATGGGAGATATGATTTAGAAACTATTTAGATATGATTTGTTGTCAGGTCAGGCATCGGCTTGCTTGCTACTGGATAACCATGAAAACTGGTACTACTTGTCTCTTTGGTCGGGCCGTCGGTGACTCAATTGGTATCTCCGCCCTTCCGAAGGTGTGGAAGGTGAAACTGGGCATCCTGGCAGAACTAAAAACAATATCTGCCACAGGTCTGTGGTGGACCACTCCCAGTTACATAGGGTGAGACTGGACATCCTGGAAGATAAACACATCTGTTGCAAGGTGGACTGTGCCAGTCGGTGCATCGTGACATGCACTAAACAAAGAGCAGAGATAAACAAACCTATCACCTGGTCAGTCACTGCAACAGATACTGGATTCAGTTTGTCTTGGCTTGTCCTTGCCACGGAAAATACCTCTATCTGCCAAGAATGTGCTGCTAGTCCAGCAAAAGCTAGCGGTACTCAAATACTTCACAAGCAGTTTCATGAAATGGTCAATCAGAAAGCAACTCATACTGGCTCGGACGACGCCTGGGTTAACAAGTTCCACACTGATCTGTTCACACTCCAACAGGCAGCGAAAAGTAAGTTAAGAGCAGGAAGAGAAAAGAAGAGGAAAATAGCAGCCTTGTGTGTAGCAGAATGGAATGTATGCACTCTGTTGGACAGATCACATCACAGAACCCAGAAAGACGACTGCGCTTGTGCCTTGGAAATAAGCAGGTACAATGTAGACATACAGTAGCTGTGTTTAGTGAAACAAGCTTGCCTGGATATGATAGCTTGGAAGACCATGGATACATCTTCTTTTGGAGTGGGAAATCAACTCAAGAAAGGAGAGAAGCAGGAGTGGGCTTTGCAGTTAGAAAGGAGATAGCAGCAATTCTTGATGAGGAACCGGTGCCAATCAACAACAGGATAATGATTATGAGACTCCCACTACAGCGGAAGATGTATGCCACACTCATCAGTGGCCACAGCTACATGGCAAAATTTCTTCTATTTGATTACAATTCGATCAGAATTTTACCGTTTTTATGGATCCTGAACAAGCTGATCTGTTTAGGATGTGCGTTTCCTGTGTCCACACGTTTGAATGGAATAAATCATTTTGACATGTGCCCGTCAACATTTCGACATTCAAAAAAATAGTAAAAGAAGAAGCAACTTCCGGTGTTAGCAAGCCCCGCTTCATGTCGAAATTGACCTGTATTGTGTTATTCAGACTGTACTTTTGCTTCTGCTGCTGATCTCCGTAATGAAGCTCCAAGTACATACTTCTGCATATGATGAACAGAGGGAGACAGCAGGATGATTCAGACCAGTTTTGTTTTACTCCCGCTATGTTTCTCCGAGGTTGCTGCTAAGGCAGAAATACGTCACGTTGACATGTGGCTGGTGTACAGACATGCGCAGTAAACATATTTTCTGCCCTACTTTCGGAATAAATGTTTTCATGCCCACCATTCGGATTAACAATCGGCATAACCCACCCCTCTCAATCGGAATGAAATTTTGATCTGAATGAGCATGATCAGGTTAGAATATTCAGATTGCCATGTTTACATGAAGAATTTTTATTCCGATGAGGCTTTTAATCTGGTTACTTGTGTCCATGTAAACATAGCCACAGTGTATGCCCCAACAATGACCAACACAGAGGGGGTGAAGGAAGAGTTCTACAGTCATTTACATGAGACTATCAGGCATGTACCGACTGATGACAGGCATATACTCATTGGAGATTTTAATGCTAGAGTTGGTTCAGACACTGAGAAATGGAAAGAAGTGCTTGGCAGTCATGGAGTAGGCAGTGCAATGCTAATGGAGAACTTCTACTTGCACTATGTTCAGAGTACAACCTTGTGATAACCAACACCCTATTTAAGCACAAGGACACACACAAGAAGACATGGATGCACCCAAGATCCAAGC
This sequence comes from Pholidichthys leucotaenia, assembly GCA_020510985.1. Classification (NCBI taxonomy): domain Eukaryota; kingdom Metazoa; phylum Chordata; class Actinopteri; order Cichliformes; family Pholidichthyidae; genus Pholidichthys; species Pholidichthys leucotaenia. Next base: position 145,661,745 of record CM035837.1, read on the forward strand.
ACTGGCACTTGTTAGACTACATCATAGTAAGGCAGAGAGACATAAGGGATGTATTGGACAACAGAGCAATGAGAGGTGCGGACTGTGGTACTGATCATGTTATGCTGAGATCTAGATTAAGGATTTGCAGATGAAAACAGCACTGCAGGACGGGTGCGAAGCCACCACAGAAGCTAAGCACTAGTGCACTGAAAAGCCAAAAGAAGCAGGAAGAACTTAAACAGGAAATGGATGAAAGCTTGAACGACTGGGACAGCAACAACTCAGAGAATGACATAGAAGTAAAATGGGCAACACTGAAGGGTACGCTGTATCAGACTGTGAGTAATGTTTTAGGCCACCCTGAGAAGAAACATCAAGATTGGTTTGATGAGCATGATGAACATCTGAAGAAACTACTAGAACCGAGGAATACAGCTAGGCAGGAAAATCTACAGTGTAACACAAGGTCGAAGAAGATGAAATACTCAAAGGCTCAGAGTGAGCTACAGAAGTACACCAGCGAGATGAAGTCCAACTGGTGGGATGAAAAAGCGGAGGAACTTCAAACTGCAGCAGACATGAAGGACATGAAAACATTCTTCACAGGTTTGAGAGAAATCTACGACCCTAAACCAAGAGGACTGATCCAAACTAAAGGATATGGATGGTGGAAATTGTTTTGCAGGAGAAAGACAAGATCCTGGACAGATTTGCAGACCACTTTGACCAACTACTAAACAACCCTGGAGATCTCACTGAAGAGGCTAAAGAAGCCCTAGTGCAGCGACCAGTTGTATGAAGTCTGGATGAACCACCAAATCTTGATGAACTATGGCAGCTATCAGGACCACACAGGATGGTAAGCTCCAGGAAGGGATGGAATTCCAGCAGAAGTGTGGAAATTTGGTAGTTTTCAGCTGACCAACTGCCTGCACAAGCTCATCCAAGAGATATGGGATGTCCAGAAAGCACCTCAAGACTGGAAGGATGCAAGTATTGTGCCTTTGTTTAAGAGAGGTGACAGAAAAGATTGTGGAAATTACCGAGGTATATCACTGCTAGCCACTGTTGGTAAGATTTTCTCACACGTACTACTGAACAGACTCAATGAACACATCTCGCAGAATGTACAACTGGAAAACCAGTGCGGCTTTAGAAGTGGAAGAAGCACAATGGACATGATTTTCTGCTTGAAACAGGTTCAAGAAAAATGTATTGAGCAGAATATGCCACTTTATGTAGTCTTCATCGACTTCAGTAAAGCCGTCAATACTGTATTGTGACAAGGACTCTGGCAGGTACTCAAGAAATATGGCAGCACAGAGAAGTTTGTCAACCTGATCGAAGCACTCCATACAGGCATGCAAGCAAATGTGGCTGATAGAAAAATTCCATTTTATCTACATTATAATTGGTATTCATAATGTTAATTGGTATTAATAATGGTATTGGTATTAATAATGTTAATTAATTAATGTTAATTAATCCATTAATGGTATTAATGGACGTTGTTATATTTGAGAAATTCATGCCTTTCATCGTCGGCTCCAACTCATGTCCGAGCATTGGTTTCATCTTGGGTTTCAGGACGTTGCCATCTGTGGTCGATGTCGATGGCGGATGTGGCTCTGATGGCCCAGCCTATGATCGAACTGTCGTGGGCAGAAGTCACATTTTATTGCCATGTTTAATGTTTATATGTGGATGCCATATAGGATAAGTTCATATATTCCTTTATATTTTCTTTCATATTATATGTCTCATATATTCTTGGCATGTTTCTGCGAGCAATTATTGGCCTTCAGATGATTGCAAGTACTGAGACTCAGGGTCAGCATAAGCGTCTACACTGACAATCTCTCTGACATGCCCGGCTTTAGTTTATGTCACAGGAATGCACATAAACTCCTAGCTAGTGTAGATTAGATTGACACCCTGGTTCCAGAATGTCTGTGACGTTTCTTCATTTTGCACATCACCCAGGATAAGCTCTCAATGCTGATCTGTTTATCAGGACTGCCTTTCTCTACCCCTTTCTCCATCTTACTCCTCTCCTTTCTGTTACCCATAAATACCAAATATAAAGAATGTATTTCTTGGGAGATTCTAGGTGTGCCTGAATGCCATGCTTTGTAATCTCTCCCTCAAATGGCCATTGAGGTGAAACTGGATATTTATTTTTATAATAAATGCACATAAATCCAACTTTCCGCCTGATTATTTGACTTTCAATAATTTAAGCTCAAAATTATTCTAACATTTTGGTGCTCTGAACAGCAAATCCACATATCTCCGTCTTTCCGGCGCCTTTGCTTGATTTCAGCAAGTGCACAGCTGATAAAAAGACCTTCCCAGGCTGAGTAAAAAAAAAAAAAACGCTCAGTGTTACTGTAGTGAAGGCATTTCAAACCGGGGCGCTGGAACTGACTGGGTGACGGATCTGAGAATCCTACAGGCAGCTTGGATGTAAGTACATTTGTTGGTGTTTATGGATAAAAGATGGTGAGATTGCCCGGACCGGTTGGACACCGCGGATACTGCTTAAGTTCATTATTTGTGGCCTAATCGCTGGGTTTCCCCTGCCCACGGTGAGCCATATCACAAGACCCCTGGAGAAGAATGAAATTTCCTCTGCTATGGTGAGCCTTATCGCAAGATACCGGGGAGGTCCCCAGGATTTGCTGCTCTCTGAACTTTCTGTCAATGCGGTGGAGGTGTTGGAAGTTGCACGCAAGTAGGGAAGATTCGTGTCCCTAGCCACGACTGCTTTATTACTTAAAAACTAAGCTCTCAGCATATCGTTGGGGGGGGGGGGGGGGGGTTATGTGACCCAAAAAAGTAGATTCTCAGGGACAGATTCATGCCTTTTGGCCACATCTGCTTATTGTCCAGGTGTCTGGACTTTCAGCATTTCGTGGGAAGGTTACGTGACACTCAAGAAAAGTTTTTTTTTTTTCTCTCACAGAAGATTCATGCCCTTACCGTGTCCGCTTATTGCCCATGGGGTTTCCCCCGCTACAGTGAGCTATTGCGAGATACCGGAGGAGGAGGTGTTACTGGGGCTTTCGGCACACAGTAGAGGGGTTACGTGACCGTTGGAATACTGGTAGATTTTATTTTGAAAATTTGTTGAAGCACTGGATAAAAGTTACTGCAGTCTGGTTTGTTTTTGTCTCTGTCTGTGTAATCTGCTCCGGTGTGAAAAAGTGACAGAGTTCTTCACGGAAGTGGAAAGAGCAGGTTGCTTGAGACTGTAAAATTGTTGTTTGTAATTTTTTCTGGTATTTGTGGAACATAAAATATTTGGTTAATTGCTTATTATCCTTTTGGGAAATGATTAAAAATATGGGCGTTTGCCAATTATAGTTTTGGGTGAGAAATTCTATTGTTTTTCATTGCGTTAGAAAAAAAGTTGACATGAGAACGTTGGGTTGCCACATTGGTTTTTCAAAGTATTCTGGGTTGCCATTTCAAGTTTGTTACAGGGATGTTGCTATCCCTGTGCTGTTGCAATCCTGGAATTTCCCCATTGTGGGGCTAATAAAGGCTTATCTTATCTTATCTTATCTTATCTTATAGTTCTGTTACTCTACGTAAACAGCTGCTCCACAGTAACCTTGGAGAGATAACAGAACTGTGCTGCATGTGTGTATGTGTGGTGTATGTGTGGGCCCTTGTGTTTAACAGTGAGTGAGTGAGAGGAAGAGAAAAGAGGAGTGACAGAGAAATAATCTATATATGGGCATTTTTGCAAAGTTTTGGGGTTTTACTTTTTCAATCTAACTTTGTGGATTTTTAACTCTAACGTTGCATACGTGGTAAACTATTTACATATTTTTAAAGCCAATATTTTCATTTCCTCCAGTTTTTCTTTGGAAAATGAAAAACATTGAGCTATTTTTATTCAATTTTTTGATGTATCACTGACTTTTATTGACTCAATTGCTTTATTTCTCTGACTGAAGCATAACAGTGAACTTTACAGAGAAAAAAAGTTGCAGGACTAACGATCTCAAAGGTTTTTTTTCCTTCCCTCTGTTCCCCACCCTCGCCAAATGACCAGCTTCTGGGACCCAGCCTCGCCACTGTCCGTGCTCTCCTCTCATCAACACCAAAAAGGTGGCTGAACATTTAAGTACAATTGCTTGCATTTGTGTACACATTATATTACATGGGCAGCACGGTGGCGGAGTGGTTAGCACTGCGGCAGCACAGCAACTCACCCTTGGCCCGGGGATCCTGGGTTCGATCCCAGCCCCCAACCAACAGTGATCTGTGTGGAGTTTGCATGTTCTCCCCGTGTCTGCATGGGTTTACTCCAGGATTTCTCCGGTTTCCTCCCACATGCCAAAAACATGCAAGTTAGGTTAATTGGTATCAAACTGGGGATTCTAAATTGTCCTTAGGTATGACTGTGAGAGTGAATGGTTGTCTGTCTCTCTGTGTTGGCCCTGCGATGGACTGGCGATCTGTCCAGGGTGTACCCTGCCTCTCGCCCAAAGATGCTGGGATAGGCTCCAGCCCCCCCGCGACCCGAAAAGGATTAAGTGGAAGAAGATGGATGGATGGATGGATTATATTACATGATTCAATACACAAGAGAGGTTGATGATTACTGTGTTTGTACATGTGATTTGCCAAAGTCTATTGACTATCAAACACAGGTTTTGGTAATTCTATGTCATATTGTAGCTTTGTTTAAAAAAACACTAAAAACTCACTTTTTAATAAATGCCTATGTGCTTATTTACATTTGAAATCCTATCACTGTACATGTAATAAAATAATAAAAGAACAACAATTCACTTGTGTTTCTTAACATTACACGTTACAATAAACAGTGGGATAAACAACTGGGATAAACATTTAAGGGACACAAAAATAATGATAACTGGAACATTAGTAAAATCAATTTAAGAGGTGATAAAATTTGCACTCCTGTTGATGTGAATATTGACGTGCGGACCGGGGGGGGGGGGGTGTAGCCTAGATGTGAGGAGGCCGGACTGTGTGTGTGTGTGTGTGTGTGTGTGTGTGTGTGTGTGTGTGTGTGTGTGTGTGACGGGCTCATTGGCTGGAGGGGGCGACAGTGACCACGGGGGAAAGGACCTCTCAGTTAACAAGCATTTTTTGAAGCTAAGTAGAACAAATGACATTGCAAATGACATAAAGCATAATAATTTAAATGAGTTTGACTTTAAAAATGTAGTGTTCATATGACTTCACACTGCAAGATACATCTGACACATTGGCAATCTCACACCTTGCAATGATGCCACTCACCACATAATGGTGTGACAATGGGGACAGGTGTGACGCGGGCAGTGAAGATGGCTGCTTAGGTGGGGAGCTCCGCAGTGCAGACAGCTTTTTTAATTTTACAAGGGCACTTTTCACTTGTTTCCTCGGTCAAAACTACTCTACACTTTTGCATTGAGACTACATTTGCAGAGAACAGGATTAAAATGCCAGTGCAGCAACAGAAACTCAACATTCGTTCCAAAGCTGGTGCTAGCAAGGAAAGTCTGGCTAAAGCTAGCGATACCGCAACGAGCCCTCCTTCCTCTCTGCCACCTTCAACAGATGCAGGTGTTCCCAAAGACCAAATGGCGGAGGATATTTCTAAGATCTATGCACTGCTGAAAGAAATATCAGAGAGGCAAGATGCTAAGCTCAACTCTATAGAGGCGTCAACGAGGGTGGTGGACACCAAGCTAACGGAGTTAGTCACCCGGCTGGGAGACGTGGAATCTCGCATTGCCTTTCTCAAAGATGCTAATGTAGCTCTGGATCCTAATCCTTCCGGAACCCAGACGCAGGTGGAAGATTTGCTTTTGAAGCTGGATGACTTGGAAAATAGATTTTTTTTTTTTTTTTGTTACTTATTTGTACCCGTAGGTAGACTTGGTTTGCAGTCTGGTGACAAGCCACCGGCTGCTGGTCGCTGCGTGCGCGAGCGCCCTAAACCTACATGTTTTTGGGTGTGCGGGAGGAAACCGGAGAAATCCCGGAGTAAACCCGCGCTACACGGGGAGAACATGCAAACTCCACACAGCTCACTGTTGGTCAGGGGCTGGGATCGAACCCACGATCTTATGATCCCCGCGATCCCCCGGCCGAGGGTAAAACTGTGCTGCCACAGTGCTAAACCACTGCGCCACCGTGCAGCCCAGCTCTCATTCTCTCACTTCAACCTCTGCTGCAGGACACAGACTTTGTGTCCCCTCTTCACTGAGAGCCGTGGGCTCGCTCCCGGCGCGCACGCACGGCGCCGGGAGAGGAGCTCATGACGGCGGTATGATATGAACGGCTGTAATTAAACCCTTACTCAAAAAGCCAACGCTAGATCCAGGAGCTTTAGCTAACTATAGACCAATCTCTAATCTCCCTTTCATTTCAAAAATCTTAGAAAGAGTTGTTGCTACGCAATTATTTGACCACCTGCAGGGAAATGGTTTACTTGAAGAGTTTCAATCTGGGTTTAGAATCCATCATAGTACTGAAACAGCCTTAGCGAAGGTCACTAACGACCTCCTCATTGCATCTGATAATGGACTAGTTTCTGTACTTGTCCTTTTAGACCTTAGTGCAGCTTTTGATACTATCGATCATAATATTCTACTTGATATATTAGAACACTATGTTGGACTTAATGGAACTTCGTTGCAATGGTTTAGATCTTATTTATCTGATAGGTTCCAGTTTGTTCATGTAAATAATGAGTTTTCTTTCAACTCAAAGCTTAGTCATGGAGTTCCACAGGGATCTGTGCTAGGCCCTACTCTTTTTAGTTTATATATGCTTCCCTTAGGCAACATTATTAGAAAGCACTGTATACATTTTCATTGTTATGCAGATGACACACAATTATACCTGTCAATGAAGCCAGATGATAGTAATCAGTTAGCCAAGTTAGAAGCCTGTCTTAAGGAAATCAAAGCTTGGATGACTTGTAATTTCCTGCTATTAAATTCAGATAAGACTGAAGTCATTCTTGTTGGTCCAAAAAACCTTAGAAATTCCTTTCCAAATCAAACTTTCAGTTTGGATGCGGTTACTCTTTCTCTTAATAGCTCTGTGAGGAACCTTGGAGTTATTTTTGATCAGGATTTGTCCTTCAATTCACATATTAAATTTGTTTCTAAGACTGCCTTCTATCATTTGCGTAATATTGCCAAGATTAGGAGCATCTTGTCTCAGAGTGATGCTGAGAAACTGATTCACGCTTTTGTTAGCTCGAGATTAGATTATTGTAATTCTTTATTATCAGGCTGTCCTAAAACATCTTTAAAAAGTCTTCAGCTGATCCAAAATGCTGCAGCAAGAGTTTTAACAGGTACTAGAAAGAGAGATCATATCTCTCCGGTTCTGGCCTCCCTTCATTGGCTTCCCATAGAGTTTAGAATTAAGTTTAAAATCCTTCTTCTTACTTACAAAGCTCTAAACAATCAGGCTCCTTTTTATTTAAAAGATCTGATACTACCGTATTATCCTAACACAGCACTACGCTCCCAAAATGCAGGATTACTTGTAATACCTAGAATCTCCAAAAGTACAATGGGAGGCAGAGCCTTCAGTTATCAAGCTCCTCTCCTGTGGAATCAGCTGCCAATCTGGATTCGGGAGTCAGACTCGATCTCTGTTTTTAAGAATAGGGCTAAAACCTACCTTTTTGATATAGCCTACAATTAGGGAGGGATCATATGTTTCTGAACCCTCCCTTAGTTATGCTGCTAATAGGTTTAGTCAGCCGGGGGACCTCCAGTAATGCACTGGGCCTCACTCCTTTCCTCACTCTCTATGAAATATTTTTTTTTGCTGGTCATTAACATTTGTTTGTTCTCTCCCATAGATTGAGTCCCCATCATGCTGTTTGCTCTCTACATGTCTGTTCTTTTCTTCTTCTCTATCCCCTCACCCCCCAGCCAGTCGCAGCAGATGACTGCCCCTCCCTGAGCCTGGTTCTGCTGGAGGTTTCTTCCTGTTAAAAGGGAGTTTTTCCTCTCCACCGTCGCCAAGTGCTTGCTCACAGGGAATCGCCTGATTGCTGGGGTCTTTCTGCAACTGTGGGGGTTCCCCCCTACAGTTGATAGTGCTATGAGATGACTGTTGTTGTGAAATGGCGCTATATAAATAAAGTTGAATTGAATTGAATTGAATATAATAAACTTCCTTAAAACCTCAGCATCGCTGCCTTATTTTATCATCTGCCGCACTGGAAATATACTGCTGACTTGGAAAATAGATCATGCCGAAACAATTTACGTTTTGTTGGCTTTCCAGAAAATTGTGAAAAGTCTGATGTCCTCACCTTTATGTGCAAAACTATCCCAGATCTGCTAAAAATTGAGTTCCCTGGAGGGCTGGAAATTGACTGTGCGCACTGGAGCCTCGCTAGACGCAAACCAGACGGCCAGCCACCCAGGGCTATCCTGATTCGACTTCTGCGCTTCCAGGATAGGGAGCGTATTGTGGAAGCAGCGCGCGGGATGGGAAAGCTGGATTGGAATGGTCATCACATCATGAATTTTCCGGATTATTCCAGATGAGTATCCGAGATGAGGGCGGCGTTCAAGCAATGTAAACACCTGCTGCACCAGAAGAAAATTGTATTCTCCCTCAGGTATCCTGCAGTTCTTGTCGTGAAGTTGGCAAGTGGCAAACAGGAGTTCACTGATCCTAAGAAAGCACTGAACCTGATTCTTTCACTACCGTGAGACATTGTTGAACAATGGTATGAGCACATGTTATATGTCTATATGTTATATATTTTTTTGACAGCGTATTTGATGCAGTATTAATGTAAGGCTTCATTTTTGTTTTTGTTAACAACCGAACATAAAAATTTATAAAAGTTACGGCCCGTGCTTTATTATCTGTAAGCATTAGGCTGCTGCGATGTTGTGGCTCTCCCTAAGTTTGTTGCACTGTTTACAGTCACGGTCCTAGAGTTTTTTACTTTTTTTTTTTTTAGTTGGTGCTGTTTTTGTGCACCGATGGGTGACATTGGTTCTAGGTTACCGTTTATGCTACTCTATGATTAAATGGTTTTCGTTTCTTTTTTTTTTGTATTTTCAACTTTTATTGTGTTCAACTTTTACCCAGTGAGGAAGTTTTTGGTAGAGAATTGCTGGATATTTTGGATGGTAATATGTACTGTTTATGATGCTAATTGTTGTCATGACCCGAGCACCGATCTCGTCCGATCCTCAATTGTAAGTTATCCTGTTGTTATCCTATCCTCGTTGTAGTGTGTTTTAGCCCACCGTGGCTCTTTCCTTTGTTAGCGTGTGTTATCCCCCTGTTCCCTTACCTTTAATAATAAACACCTTTGCAAACTCACCGGTGACTGTTGGCGTCTTATGGTGGCTCGCGAGGGCCACCGTGACAGTAGACTGCTGCCAGAACGTCTAGAGAGAGGCGTCACACCGAGACGCCATTCACCGTGAGTTTCTGCATAAATTGGACTTTGTTCTTCCCTGTCTGGGTGTCCCCTCTGGGAGAATGTCATCTCCCAGGGGCCGCGTTCGGTGCCTGGGTAATGAGCTAGCGAGCGCCCTGGAGTATGTTGATGGGACGCTCCTCGCCGCTACCTTTGACGACAACCCCAACGACATGCGCTGGCACCTAGACTATGCTGAGGTTCTCCTGGGCAATCTTCCTCGCTACGCCGACCACCCTGAAGTCAGCGCGAGGAGAAATGACATTGCTGCACAGCGCGAGATACTCCGTGGGTTGGAGGGAAATCCTGGCAGGGAGCCGAAGAAGAGGAATTGTCACCCCTCGCTTCGGGATCCTGCTCCTGCCTCCGCTCCGGCCCGGGAGTTCGCACCGTCCAGAGGTCTTTCCACATTGAGCATGACGTCAGTCAGGATCCCCCCAGAGGAGCTGCAGCTGACAGCAATTAGCATCTGGGACCGAGTGGCTGCTGCTCGCTCCACTGTTCATCCATCTGTAATTATGAAGCATGCGGCGGCGGCAGTCAGACTGGTGGAGAGGAATCCCGGACTAAGTGACTTTCCTGAGTTCGCCGACCTCCTTGCCTCTGTCTCCACACAAGAGCGGCAATTCCCGGACCTCACCTTCGCCTCGCCCTCTGCCAGAAACCGTCATCACCTCCACAACCCTCCTCAACGTGAATCCCATCCGGATCCAGTTCCGGGTCGCCACAAGGGCTCTAACCCCCACACAGCTGTCACTCCTGCACCTCATCAGAGGGGAATCCCAGCAGCCTCATCTCCCAGGTCATCTTCTCCTGCTGTCCCATCAGCGCTCAGTGCCCAGCTCATCTCGGCTGTCGCACCCCCTCCTCATCACCTATCCCGGCCGCTGTGTGTCTCTGGAGTCCTGTTTCGGCAAGCCCCGTCCCGGAACCCTCTCAAGCGGCTCCCCCTCGTCCTCCCAGGGCGCCCACTGTCACCGTCCGGCGGGGAAAGGGAGGAGCAACGTCCGCCGCAGCAGTCACCATCCAGCCTCCAGGAGACAGGCAAGTCCAAACTCATCCATATTCTCATTATTGTGATTTGCCTTGTCAGACACCTGGGGGTGGAGTTTGGGGTTCACAGTCCCCCGAGCTCCCACCACCTGCTGTGGCTTTAGTTTTTGATCCCGCATCCTCTGTGTCTCCCTCCGCTGAGCGGTCTTCGACGCCAGGCCAACGTTGCTGGATGAGAAGGGGGACTGCAGCGTGGAGCCTGCGCCGACGAGGAAGCGTCCCCAAGCAGTCCGGTCCAGCGGGTCGAGGGTCCCCTGCCACCACACCGTGCGGGCCGTCAGCATGGGCATTGGTGCCGGAGAATCCAGAGGCTGCGGACACCATCATGCCAGCTGCGGAGCCCGACGTAGCTGAGTGGGAGCCTGATGACGACCTCCTGCCGTCTGAGCCCGGATCATCGGAGTCTTGGACGGCGTCAGAACCTGAGATCAGGCAAGTGCTCTGTGTTGTCTTTCTCCTTTCCATTCTAGAGCATTTTTGCCTGTCTCTTAGGGAGACGAGCCGGCTGCAGCCGCCCGCTGCGTCCGAGCTTGTCTCGCCGGATTCTGGCGCTGCCGGTGATCCTGATCCCGGTTCTTCTCTCTCTCCTGAGCCTTCTCCCAGGGTCGCCGGCGAGGAGCTGATTTCACCCGCTGTGTCAGAGGTTCCGGGTTCGGGGTTGGAGGTCGGTTCTGGTGTAGCGCCGACCCAGTCGGGGTCCGACGCGGGTGCAACCGTGACCCAATCGGGGTCCGACGAGGGAGCAGCACCAGCAGGATCCAGGTTCAGTGAGGGAGCTGCAGATTCCCTGCCACTGGACACTGGACCGGCTCATCTTCTCCCCCATCTTCATCATCGTCCTCATCTTCACCCTCATCATTCCCCCAAGCCTTCTCCACCAGGTGCCGTATGGACCTCTCACTTTCGGCCCGGCTCGCCCTCGCTATTCCCCTCTACAGGGAAGCCATTGCCTTTCTCTCCCCTGCGGTCCTGGTGGCTGAGCGATGCAGGTCAGCCGCCAGAAGGACTACCACGCCCATTTGGCTCTCTGGGCCGGCCACCCGACCCACTGGACTCTCTATTCAGTGGCCTGGTCCGGCCACCTGAAGTACTGTTTTTCCTGGCCTGGGATTCGGGTAGGCCGCCTTAACTCTTCCCGTTACCCCTGTTGGCGGCTCGGACGCTGGGTGCGGGGAGACTCCCCAAACTGTGTAATTGTGCCTGTCATCCCTGTGTTTTTCCCCTCTGTTCCCTTGTACTTTTGTGGATGTACGGGTATGTCATTATGATTCCATGTTATCTCATCGCTGTTTGTGTTCCGTGCACCTTATCTCTGTTAGTACTCCCTTGTTTTCATTCTAGGCCCCCTCCTGTTGTTGCATTCCTTTTTTCTTTAGCATTTGGTCCATATATTGTCTGCATTTATGGAGTATTGTGTTTTTCTTGTCTCTCTTCCCCACCGTACTCTGTGATTGCTTTGTTTGTCCCCTGTCAGCGTCATGGTTTTTTTCTTCTCCTTTTTGGCTCCCTCCTGGACTGCGCCCCATCCGCCCACCCTGGGGAGGGGGGGGGGGGCTTGGGTGTTATTAGCTGTTCTGAGCCTGGCCTTGAGGGGGAGGTACTGTCATGACCCGAGCGCCGATCTCGTCTGCACTCGGGTCATACATCATCTTTTTCAGGCTTTGACAGCAGTGTCTCCCTTCTGGCTCCCCGGGCTCTTATTGTGACAGCGCCCGGTGGAGCTTCCTGCTGTCAAGGCTGAAACAGCTATGCTGCATTCGGGGTCATTAGTGATCGGCGTTAAAAGCGGATGCCGAATACACCCCGATGCAGCAATCTGTTTATCTCCCTATCAGAGCTCCGTGAAGACTCCTCGCTGTCTGTAGCATCGGGCATCCCCTGGCTCAGACGCCGTCTTCTCATCATCCTCAATTGTAAGTTATCCTGTTGTTATCCAATCCTCGTTGTAGTGTGTTTTAGCCCACCGTGGCTCTTTCCTTTGTTAGCGTGTGTTATCCCCCTGTTCCCTTACCTTTAATAATAAACACCTTTGCAAACTCACCGGTGACTGTTGGTGTCTTATGGTGGCTTGGGAGGGCCACCGTGACAATTGTCAGAGCTTTCTTAACCTTATAACTTGGAATGTTAAAGGTCTTAATCACCCAGTTAAGAGGAAAAATTTTTTGGCGTTTATCAGATCAAAAAAAGTGGATGTAGCGTTGCTTCAGGAGACCCACCTCATTAATACAGAAACTAAAAAACTCTGTCGGGATTGGGTGGGCCATGGGTTTGCGTCTTGCGGTAATAGCCAGAGCAGTGGGGTGGCAATCCTTATCCATAAACATTTGCAGTTCAAGCGTCTAAAAGAGGTTAGTGATGATGATGGATGACTCCTCATAATCCTTATAGAAATCCAGGGCCATAGGATGATACTCGCTAATGTCTATGCACCAAATATAGTTGATTGTGCATTTTTTGCACAACTTGAACATAAACTAAGCGGAATGGGTAATTATCCAATTTTAGTAGGTGGGGATTTTAACCAGGTCATGGACAACATTTTAGATCGGAGCACCCCCTCACAGCGTTCATCTAAATTTGGCTCTATACTGCAGGACATGTGCAATGCAATTGGTTTGGTAGATGTTTGGCGGCTTTTTAATCCGTCCACAAGGGATTACACTTTTTATTCCACTGCTCATAATGTGTTTTCCAGGATTGATTACTTTCTAATGTCAAAATCCTGTCTTCTCTGTAAATTCAAGTTCCATTGGTAGCATATTACTATCAGACCATGCCCCTGTTTTTTTTACATATGATTCCGCCTTGTCAGTTAAAAAAAAAATCTAGATGGAGGCTTAATTCAAGTCTTCTTCTTAATCCAGATTTTGTGTCCTCTTTGAAAGCAGAGATCTCCTTATATCTCGAGACAAATTGGGATTCTGCTTTCTCTGCCAGTGTTGCTTGGGAGGCCTTTAAGGCATTTATCAGGGGTCATATTATTCAATATGCATCTTTTAAAAAGAAAGCTAACATTGGTAAACAGATAGATTTGGAGAGGAGAATAGCTATATCAGAGACTGCATTCAAACAGGACACAAACTTAGTAAATCTGCCACCCCTTGTGAAGCTTAAGTATGAGCTGAATTCAATCTTAACACAAAAAGCTGAGTTTTCCCTATTTCGCCTTAGGCACAAACAATTCGAGGAGGGAATAAAGCTGGCAAAATGCTGGGTAGATATATTAAAATCAAAGAAGCTCAGTGCACTATATCTGCTATTAGGGCGCAGGATGGCACTCTGGTGTCAGACTCAAATGAAATTAATGGTGCTTTCAGAGAATTTTACACTTCGCTTTATTCTTCTGAAATGGAGGCTGGATCTCAAGAGATCTATGCATTTTTGTCTTCCCTGTCTTTGCCCTCCCTAACAAAGGAACAAATAGACCTGCTTGATGCCCCAGTTACTAAAGATGAAATTGTGAAAGTTATTAAGAGCCTTCCGACTGGAAAAGCACCTGGCCCTGATGGATTCACTGTAGAATTTTACAGGGCCTGTGTTGATGAGCTTTCCCCTTTACTTTTAGAAATGTTTGCGGAATCTTTTGAACAAGGCCGTTTGCCTCCTTCTTTAACAGAGGCTTTAATCTCGCTTATTTTAAAAAGCAATAAAGACCCGTTAGATTGCAAGAATTATAGACCAATTAGTCTTATAAACTGTGACTGTAAAATTCTCTCCAAAATTTTGGCATTAAGATTAGCTAAAGTAATGATATCTCTTATAAATCCTGATCAGGTGGGTTTTATTCGTTCCAGGGGTGCGGCAGATAATATTACGTGATTCACTGATATCATATGGTCAGTTCAAAATGATCCCTCACTTGCACACCTCTCTCCAGTAGCAGCCCTCTCCCTGGTTGCTGAAAAAGCATTTGACAGGGTTGAGTGGCAGTATCTTTTTGCTACTCTAGAGACTTTTGGTTTTGGTTCAAAGTTTCTTTCCTGGATTAAATTACTATATAATGAACCTAGAGCTTCAGTGATATCAAATCGAGTTACATCACAGCCTTTTAGACTCTACAGGGGCACGCGCCAGGGCTGCCCTTTAAGTCCCCTGCTTTTCGCTTTGGCATTAGAACCATTAGCTATAGCTATCCGCAAAGATGGCAACTTTCCAGGTATTCAGGTCCATGGCAGTACCCATAAGATAATGTTGTATGCTGATGACGCATTGGTACTGGTTACACAACCTCAAAAATCAATTCCAACTCTCTTTAAAATTATTAACCAATTTTCATGTCTGTCTGGTTATAGAGTTAACTGGACAAAATCAGAAGCTCTCCCCCTAACACCTTATTGCCCTAAAACACTGTTTACATTTGATCAAAATATAGGCTTTTCTTGGCCAAAATTAGGAATTAAATATCTTGGCATCCTGTTTCCTCATACTTTATCGGATCTGATTCAGATTAATTTTGAGCCTTTGCTCAAAAAATTTAAAATAGACATAGAGCAGTGGTCGCCCCCTTTTTTTTTTGGCTCTTTGGGGCAAGGTCAATATTATCAAGATGATTTGTGCACCCCGATTTAATTACCTTCTACAATCCCTTCCTCTTAGGATCCCAGTTGGTTATTTTCGGCAATTTGATAGGCTATGCAATAAGTTTATATGGAATGGTAAGCGCCCTAGATTAAAGTTGAAGAGACTACAAAAGACTACAGATTCAGGAGGTTTGGGGGTCCCAAATCTAGTTTTATATCATTACGCTTTTAGTCTTAGACATTTGATTCATTGGGCTCTCCCCCCCTGAGAGAGCTCCCCCTTGGTTTCATTTGGAGAGTTATCTGAGCAGCCCTCTTCCCTTAGTACATCAAATCACAATCAAACTTCCTTCTGAATTTCAGTTGCATCCTATAGTATCCTTTTTACAATACGTTTGTAAGAGGGTTGCTTCTATACTAGGGTTTAGCTCTCATCTAAATTCTATGGCTTCTATTTGGCTTAACCCAAGTCTCCACATTGGAAAATCTCCATTTATTTGAAAAATCTGGGTGAAAAAGGACATCTTGATGCTAAAAGATTTGTATGCAGGGGAGCTCTCAAATCATTTGATGACCTACGGGCACAGTATAGACTACCACAGAATCAGTTCTGGAAATATTTACAATTTTGACATTTGCTGTGTCAAGTCTTTGGATTTACAGCTACCCCTCCTCCTGAGGCAGATTGGCTCACCCAGGCATTGAGTTCCTGTGGTAAAAGATGTAAGGCCTCAAATTTTTATTCAATGCTTCTTAAGAGCTCAAATAAAGATTTTTCAACCCTCAAACAGGCATGGGAAAAAGATCTGAATTCACAATTTACTGATGCTGAATGGGCAAATATTCTAAGAAATGGGAAGAAAGTGTCTAGGGAATTGAAAACCAGACTTGTTCAATTTAAAATTTTGAATTGATTCTACTGGACACCCCATAAAATGTTTAGAGCAAATCTTATACATTCATCAAGCTGCTGGAGATGTCTACAGGGGGAGGGTACACTTATTCATATGATCTGGAGTTGTCTGGAAATACAGGACTTTTGGTTGGAGATCCATAGACATATTATGATAATTGTCAAGAAAGATGTGCCTTTCACTCAGAGACTTTTTGTCCTTGGGGATCCATCAACTATTCAGGACCCAGTCTCTGATGCTGAGTGGATTCAGACTGCTTTGATGGTGGGCCGAAAGATGATTATCTCCTATTGGAGATAATCCCGTAGCTCAGTGGCTCAGGGAGCTGGGCAAGCTAGCTGCACTAGAATGCCTTTCATATAAACTTTTGGACAGGATGGACAGCTTTTACAATAAGTGGGGATCCTATCTC
This sequence comes from Pholidichthys leucotaenia, assembly GCA_020510985.1. Classification (NCBI taxonomy): domain Eukaryota; kingdom Metazoa; phylum Chordata; class Actinopteri; order Cichliformes; family Pholidichthyidae; genus Pholidichthys; species Pholidichthys leucotaenia. The sequence continues at coordinate 145,678,068 of CM035837.1, forward strand.
ACCTTTATAGGCGTGGTAGATTAAGCCAATCATCTTAGGAGTACTAGGGTGGAACTGGAATGTTTTATCCTCTCACTGGGTATACTCACTCTTGATGGTTTGTTTTTTGTTTGTTTTTTTTTTGCTTGTTTGCTGTTTTATTTTCTAAATTGAAAACCCAATAAAATTCAAATTATATAAAAAAAATAATGGTGTGACAATATCACATTTCAGAAATGTGACAGTAATAAGGAATACTTGTGTTTTCTGTGCTCCCGGTGCTTAACCTCAGCTGAGCTGGGCCTTGGGACTACAGTCCACCCCATAATTTACCAAGGAATATATAAAATGAGGCATTCCTTGTACAAAATTAAGCCGAATTCTAATTAGGCAATATGGCCACCTTTCCATTGACTGAAGGAGTGTGATACAATCTTTCACAAGAATTCACTTAAAAAAAAAAATCAACCTGTCTGTGTTCAACTGGACAAATGGATGTGATCTGAGTAACTAGCTCAGAATGGTTGTTATAAATGCTAAATCATATCACATCTGCACAGACAGCTACTATATTGGTTATTCCTAAATGGAATTTGTAAATTAGTTCAAGAGACGACACAAAAGAAGCCATGACTATTGAAACCTCATATTGAAGGAGCAATACTACTCACAAATTTTCATCTAAATTAACTGTGTGTAATACAAAAAAAGTGGTAACACACTTCATTCTAGTAAATAGACACTACCCATCAAACAAATACCCTGTAACTTTGATGCATGCACGTCTCCATGCACCGGGGGGGGGGGGGGGGTACCAAAGAAATTAATTAGCAAAAATAATTAGCAATCCTCATAAAAATAGATAATGCATAAAAATTATCAATAAATGATCAATAGTGTAGAGGAAAATACAGATGAAACCACTTGGTAATGAAATCACAACATTCAATAGGAGAAGTCAAAATTTATATCAATAAATTTTCAGATATTTAAGAAAATATCTGCAGATTATTGTAAAAGAAATATCATGTTTATAAGAAACAAGGTAAACTGATAAGGAAGGAAACTATGCAAATTTATGAGAAAAGTTCCAAATGTCGAAGCCCGGGATTGTGGTGAGGATCATGTTCTTTGACTTCTCCAGTGCTTTCAACACCATCCAACCGATGATCCTGAAGGACAAGCTGCTGTGCCTAGGGGTGGACCAGCACCTGTCATCATGGATCCTGGACTACCTCACTAACCGGCCACAGTTTGTGAGAACCCGTGACTGTGTGTCCGACATGATCATCGGTAGCACGGGGGCCCCCCAGGGAAAGGTTTTGGCTCCCTTCCTGTTCACCCTTTATACTGCGGACTTCTCACACAACACAATACACTGCCATCTACAGAAGTTCTCTGACAACTCTGCAATCGTCGGCCTCATCTCCAATGGAGATGAAGCTGAGTACAGAGGGCTTATCCAGGACTTCGTGGACTGGTACCATAGGAACTGCCTCCAGATCAACGCAAGGAAAACTAAGGAGCTGGTGGTGGACTGCCGCAGACAAGGACAACCCCTCACAGCACCAGTAAACATACAGGGAACAGACATCGAGATGGTGACATCCTACAAGTACCTGGGTGTTCATCTGAACAATAAACTAGACTGGTCACACAATACCGATGCACTCTACAAGAAGGGACAGCGCAGGCTGTTCCTACTGAGGAGACTCAGGTCTTTTGATGTACAAGGGGCGCTGCTGAAGACATTCTACGACACGGTGGTGGCATCAGCCATCACTTTTGGAGTGGTCTGCTGGGGCAGTGGTATTACAGCAGCCGATAGGAAGAGACTGAACAAACTGATCAAGAAAGCTAGCTCTGTCCTGGGACAGCGCCCTGACCCTATGGAGGAGATAGGAGAGAGAAGGATGGTGGCTAAACTGTCATCTCTGCTGGAGTCCGAGTCCCACCCTATGCAGGACATACTGAACACACTGAGGAGCTCATTTAGCAGCAGACTACATCATCCTAGGTGCGCAACCGAGAGGTTTTGCAGGTCCTTCCAACCTACGGCAGTCAGACTGTATAACCTAAGCAGGGCTGCTCACAGAGATAGCAAAAAAACGTGACGACCTAATAGTATTGAATGCAAAAGACGCAATAGACTTACACAATGGTCCCCTCTGTGGTCTATATTAATCATATATTCCATAACCTACATATGTTGAAGCATGTGGAAATGTTTAGTAATTACATATGTAAAGGACTTCACACCTCTGAAAGGACAAAGGCTCTTAACCGCCGAGTGAAGAACAAAGATGTTCCCAGACGAGGCGGAGGAGACCGGAGGAGCCACACTCACCCCCTAAGGCGAGGAGAGGAAATACCAAGACAATGGGGGGATTAAGATAATGAGGGATGTCAGCCTTTGTTATGCATGTCTTTTGTTGTGTGCACGTATAAAGCCAGTGAGCTGGAGAGATTCTGTCTCTTTTCCCTTCTGCCACTCTGCACCAGATGAGACTTGTTGGAAGAGCTGATTAATAAACTTTGTTTATAAATCACATCGCCTCTTCATTTCTAAGCTCTTCTACACTGGTGACCCTGATGCGAGTATGGACCTGAGGCGTTCCCCCGCAATCAACTCATCCGTGGCGACCCACGCAGACGAGGGAACAGATGGACAACTGTTCCCCCCGGCAGAAGAGATTGAGAGGGCTCAACCGAGCACCAGCACCGCCGTGAGAGCCGAGGCAAGGCACTCTCACCCGGCGGGCACAGCAGTGATGGTATGCACGAATGTCGTCGCCGTCAAGCTGCCAGACTTCTGGCAAGAAGACCCCGCCTCTTGGTTTCAGCAGGCTGAAGCCCAGTTTACACTGGCGGGCATCACGGCTGACGATACAAAATTTTACCATATCGTCTCCAAACTCGACGCCGCCACTTCGAAGTGTGTGCGGAGCATGATCCGGCGACCACCGGCCCGGGACAAATATGAGACGCTCAAAGCAACCATCGTGGCGAACTACGTCCCATCAGCGGAAGAGAGAGCCGAGAAGATCCTGGCGGTCTACGGCCACAGAGGGTGCAAACCGAAGGCCCTCATGGAGGATTTGCTACAGCTCAAAGAAGAGGACAATGACAACGTCCTCTTCCAGTTTATATTCCTCAGCACGCTGCCGCCACACATGAGAGGGACACTCGCCAGCATGAAATGCAACAACCACCAAGACTTCCGTGCACTGGCCAACGAAGCTCATCGGCTCGTCAACGCCTGCAAGGAGCTGACACCCACAGCAGCATCCGCAGACCTCAAAGCTGACGCCCCGAGCCACGAGGAGCCACAACCCACTGAGCAGACCCAGCCCACGGTGACAGCGACACGGCCAAAACTTAGCAGACAGAGCGACGGCTGTTATTATCACCACCGCTTCGCCGAGAAGGCCCACAAATGCGTTCCCCCCTGCAAATTTGCGATTTCGGGAAAACGCCAAAGCCGAGAGCCGTTAACGGCAGCGGTTCTCGGCGAGAAGAATAAGCTGTTGTACGTGACGGATGGACACACAGGCAAGCAGTTCCTCATCGACACAGGAGCCCAGCTGAGTTTTGTCACGCCCTCCCACGCAGATCGAGCCACGGGCACCCGGGGCAACGGAGCCGTGGCAGCCAACGGCTCTAGCATCGACACGTTTGGCGAAAAGAGCCTGCACCTACTCATCCACGGCCGCAGCTACAGATGGACATTTGTTGTAGCGGCGGTGAGTTTTAACTTATTAGGCGCGGATTTTTTGTGTGCACATGGGTTATTAGTAGATCTAGCAAATAGGCGCCTGGTTAATGCACTGTCCTTTGCTGCTATTCCATGCTCAGCCCGAGTTTCTCCACCACCTGTGCAGGCCAACGTCACCACGGCAGGAGGTAAGTTTGAGCAACTCCTCACCCAATTTCCAGCACTCACAATTCCCAAATTCTCAGCCACTGTGGCTAAACACGGGGTTGAACACTTCATTCCCACAACGGGACCTCCCGTTTTTGCCAAAGCGCGCCGCTTAGACGCGGCCAAGCTCAACATAGCACGGGACGAGTTTACAACTCTTGAAAAATTGGGCATTGTTAGACGCTCGAAGAGCCCCTGGGCCTCACCACTTCACATGGTTCCGAACTCCGACAGTTCTTGGAGACCGTGCGGAGATTACCGCAGATTAAACAACGCTACAGCGCATGACCGTTACCCAATTCCTCACATTCAAGATTTTTCACTACATCTAGCGGGTGCGCGCATTTTTTAAAAAATAGACTTAGTCCGCGGTTATCACCAAGTCCCAGTCCGAGCAGAAGACATTCCTAAAACAGCGGTAATAACCCCTTTCGGCCTTTTTGAATTTCTGTGAATGCCTTTCGGCCTCAAAGGCGCTGCTCAAACTTTTCAACGAATGATGGACGCGGTCCTACGTGACATTCCTTTTGTCTTCGTCTACCTCGACGACATGCTGGTAGCCAGCTCGTCTGAGGAAGAACACGAGCAGCACCTCACTACGGTTTTTCAGAGGCTAGAAGAGCACGGGCTAATAATCAATCCAGCCAAATGCAAATTCGGCGTGTCACAAATTGATTTTTTAGGACACAAAGTCTCTCCGAAGGGGGCAGTTCCACTTCCAGACAAAGTTCACGCGATAGAAAGTTTCCCACGGCCACAAACGGTCAAATCGCTACAGGAATTTTTAGGGATGGTTAATTTTTACAACCGCTTCCTCCCCCATGCAGCTCAACTCATGCAGCCCCTATATGACGTGCTCAAAAAAAAGAAGGCTTCCAACGCGGTCGAATGGACCCCGGAGCACGAACGCGCTTTCGCGGAAGTAAAAAGCGCCCTAGCTAACGCCACATTGTTAGTTCACCCAGATCCCTTAGCCCGCATCGCGCTAACCACAGACGCTTCAGACCTAGCTATAGGGGCAGTTGTAGAACAACTTGTCAGCGGGGTCTGGCAACCTTTAGCATTCTTCAGCAAATCGCTAAATCAAACTGAGCGTAAATACAGCACTTTTGACAGAGAGCTGCTGGCGCTTCATTTATCCATCCGCCACTTCCAGTTCTGGTTAGAAGGGCGGAGTTTCACGGCTTTTGTAGACCATAAACCGCTCACCTTTGCTATGGCTAAAATTTCAGAACCATGGTCAGGCAGGCAACAAAGACAGCTAGCTGCGATTTCAGAGTTCACCACAGACATTCGACACGTGGCAGGCAAACTTAACGTAGTAGCAGACTGTCTCTCTCGCGCTGTGACACCTCCAGAGCGTGAGGAGACAGATTATACTGCCTCAGCAGCAGAGCTCTTCACTAACGCAGACACATACGCAGCACCTGTCCATGCAGGGATAGATTATGCAGCCATGGTGGAGGAACAAAGTGGTGACGCGGACGTGCGCGCACTCCTGTCTGGACCAACAGGGTTAAGGCTGGAGAAAAAGGGGTTACGCGACGGCGTACCCCCCCTAATATGCGATGTTTCAACCGGCCGACCTCGCCCGTTAGTACCAGCTACATGGCGCCGCCGTATTTTCGACACAATTCACTCCCTCGCGCACCCAGGTGTGCGCGCTTCGGTTAAAATGGTCGCCGAAAAGTTTGTGTGGCCAGGCCTGCGCAAAAACGTAAAAGAATGGGCGAAAACTTGCATTTCTTGTCAACGCGCCAAAATACACAGACACACAAAAGCCCCTCTGGAAACTTTTCCAATCCCTGCTAGAAGGTTCAACCACGTTCATGTCGACCTCGTGGGGCCACTACCTTCCTCCCAAGGTTTCACACACCTGTTAACAATGATAGACCGCACCACACGCTGGCCAGAGGCAGTCCCTCTAGCAGCAACCACAGCGGAGGAAGTCGCTCGCGCTTTTTTGACAAACTGGGTGGCACGTTTCGGCGTCCCATCGGACATCACGTCCGATAGGGGGCCTCAATTCGTCTCAGAGCTCTGGTCAGCCATGTCCAACAGCTTAGGGGCAACAATTCATCGCACCACCGCTTATCACCCTCAGGCTAATGGGTTATGCGAGCGTTTTCACAGGTCTTTAAAGGCTGCCCTCAGAGCCTCACTAACGGACACAAATTGGGTAAATAAACTTCTCTGGGTTTTATTGGGGTTGCGTGCTGCACCTAAAGAGGACCTTGACGCCTCTCCCGCAGAATTAGTCTTTGCACAACCTCTCAGGCTTCCAGGTGAATTTTTACCAGAGAACCCAGAGCCAGGGCACCTTCCAGTCCCAAGGTTTTTAGGCAGCAACGGACCGGGCTCTCTCCCCGGTCCAGCTCATCACTCCTTCCCACAGGTTTTTGTCCCTCAAGCTTTAAAGAACACTGAGTTCGTTTTCGTTAAGCATGAAGCTTTAAAACCAACTTTCCGACCAGCATACGATGGGCCATTCAGAGTGCTGGAACATGGTGATAAACACTTTGTGCTTGATTTTGGGGATAGAAAAGAAACAGTCAGCATTGACAGACTTAAACCTGCCTTCCTGTTGAAAGACGAGCCTGCACAGTTGGCGAGAGCACCTCGGCGGGGTAGACCCCCCAAGAGAAAAAACTCAACCCCCCGGCAGGGAACAGTTAACCTCTCTCCTTCCCACACTGCAGATTCCTCACAAGAAGGTCCCAGCAGGGCGCCTAAACCAACCTACAGCAGTTTTGGGAGAAGATTGAAACCCAGACAGCACAGGGACTGATACCAACCACTCCACAATTGTTTACTAATTGTGCTGCAACAGTTTAGGACTGACTTATGATTTTACTATGCTGTTATGATTACCACTGAACTCTCTTAGAAGCATGGCTGCTAGAAAGTTTCTTCTGTGGCAAGAGATGTAACATTTAGTATGTCATAGTAACTATCCTAGACTGTGAACCGTTCTATTGTCCTTTCTTAGTTGTTTGGGGGGCCTGTGGTCTATATTAATCATATATTCCATAACCTACATATGTTGAACCATGTGGAAATGTTTAGTAATTACATATGTAAAGGACTTCACACCTCTGAAAGGACAAAGGCTCTCAACCACCGAGTGAAGAACAAAGACATTCCCAGACGAGGCGGAGGAGACCGGAGGAGCCACCCTCACCCCCTAAGGCGAGGAGAGGAAATACCAAGACAATGGGGGGATTAAGATAATGAGGGATGTCAGCCTTTGTTATGCATGTCTTTTGTTGTGTGCACGTATAAAGCCAGTGAGCTGGAGAGATTCTGTCTCTTTTCCCTTCTGCCACTCTGCACCAGATGAGACTTGTTGGAAGAGCTGATTAATAAACTTTGTTTATAAATCACATCGCCTCTTCATTTCCAAGCTCTTCTACACCCTCCAGTATATACAACTAGGACAGTATCGGTCACTATGGAGGGTGACAATATGTATGGGTACATATTCATACTATGTAGGATAACTAAGTAGACGGTTATGCTGTTTATTCCATCTTGCTACAATGCTCCGCACTTTGTATATATATTTATATATTGATGTGTATGTATGTATATCCACTGCTCTTATTTATATCTTCCGTATCTTCTTAATTATTGCTCTGAGTGTTGCTATCCCTGTGCTGTTGCAATCCTGGAATTTCCCCATTGTGGGACTAATAAAGGTTTATCTTATCTTATCTTATCTTAAAAGTCCAACTTGTGCTGAATTTATGTTTACTGTGGGACTTAATTTAGAATCTGCTACAAAGACAATACAGATTCTTACTCAATTAAGGGAGCAATGCTTTAGGGAGCTCAAAGCAAAAATAATTTGATTTTCCCTGCATAAACTTAGTCTTTTCAAAACCGTTGCATGAATCTCATTGAGCTAAATAAGAGTGAAGGTAAAAATGTTTCAAAATTATTTACACAAATATTGAATATACAAAGGCTTTCCCCTACACTAATCTAAATATTGCTATGGTGACACTGAAATCCTTAACTGAAATAATATCAAGATTTAAAATAGCTGAAATGATTTACTTAGATAATGGAAAACATTTAATGGAATACACTTTGTAAATCAAATCACGTCACATTTAGGTACAGTACCCGAATTATTAGTACCAAATGTTTACCTAGGAAACCACTTAGCTTACCATCAATAATCTAAAGGATTAGTATAATACACAAATAAGAAAAATAGAGAAATTGTGAATGGCAGACCCTATTATTGAAGCCATTTAACTTAGGTGATGAGGAAGGGTTTCTGGGTGATTATGTGCAAAGAATGACAACTGACAGCAATGTCATCCATACTGCCCTTCCCAGGAGGGACCATGTGATAAAGGAACCGTGGGAGGTGCACCCATCTCTTGAGCAAACCAGGGTATCTGGTCATTACAGGAAACTGGATCAAGACTCACTGGCAAGGACAGCATAAAGGTTATCCTGCTGACCTGAACAGCCATGGAAAGCGAAGGACATGGCATTTGGGTGCATCTAACATTTTACCCCACCTGAAACTCTTGGCAAGATACTGTTTAATATATACTGCTCAAAAAAATAAAGGGAGCACTTTGAAAACATACCAGATTTTAATGGGAAAAAATAAGCTGGATATTGAAATCGTGGCAGGCTAGTCCAGCTTCCTCAGATTAAAGGAACACTTTTTAATCTGAGTGTGGATAACAGAACAAACACTACTCCATAATGCAAACAAAACTAAGAACAGGACAAGAGTGATAAAAAACGCTGAGTACGGGTAATGAAGAGGGAGAAAAAACCCCCACTATACACAGCACCATATATATATATATACAGTGGGGCAAAAAAGTATTTAGTCAGCCACCAATTGTGCAAGTTCTCCCACTTAAAAGATGAGAGAGGTCTCCAATTTTCATCATAGGTATACCTCAACTATGAGAGACAAAATGAGAAAAAAAAATCCAGAAAATCACATTGAAGGATTTTTAATGAATTAATTGGTAAATTCCTCAGTAAAATAAGTATTTGGTCACCTACAAACAAGCAAGATTTCTGGCTCTCACAGACCTGTAACTTCTTCTTAAAGAGACTCCTCTGTCCTCCACTCATTACCGGTATTAATGGCACCTGTTTGAACTCGTTATCAGTATAAAAGACACCTGTCCACAACCTCAAACAGTCAGACTCCAAACTCCACAATGGCCAAGACCAAAGAGCTGTTAAAGGACACCAGAAACAAAATTGTAGACCTGCACCAGGCTGGGAAGACTGACTCTGCAATAGGTAAGCAGCTTGGTGTGAAGAAATCAACTGTGGGAGCAATTAATAGAAAATGGAAGACATGCAAGACCACTGATAATCTCCCTCGATCTGGGGCTCCATGCAAGATCTCACCCCGTGGGGTCAAAATGATCACGAGAACGGTGAGCAAAAATCCCAGAACCACACGGGGGGACCTAGTGAATGACCTGCAGAGAGCTGGGACCAAAGTAACAAAGGCTACATCAGAAACACACTACGCCGCCAGGGACTCAAATCCTGCAGTGCCAGACGTGTCCCCCTGCTTAAGCCAGTACATGTCCAGGCCCGTCTGGAGTTTGCTAGAGAGCATTTGGATGATCCAGAAGAGGATTGGGAGAATGTCATATGGTCAGATGAAACCAAAATAGAACTTTATTGTAAAAACTCAACTTGTCGTGTTTGGAGGAGAAAGAACACCATACCTACTGTGAAGCATGGGGGTGGAAACATCATGCTTTGGGGCTGTTTTTCTGCAAAGGGACCAGGACGACTGATCCGTGTAAAGGAAAGAACGAATGGGGCCATGGATCGTGAGATTTTGAGTGAAGACCTCCTTCCATCAGCAAGGGCATTGAAGATGAAACGTGGCTGGGTCTTTCAGCATGACAATGATCCCAAACACACTGCCCGGGCAACGAAGGAGTGGCCTCGTAAGAAGCATTTCAAGGTCCTGGAGTGGCCTAGCCAGTCTCCAGATCTCAACCCCATAGAAAATCCGTGTTGCCCAGCGACAACCCCAAAACATCATTGCTCTAGAGGAGATCTGCATGGAGGAATGGGCCGAAATACCAGCAACAGTGTGTGGAAACCTTGTGAAGACTTACAGAAAACGTTTGACCTCTGTCATTGCCAACAAAGGGTGTATAACAAAGTATTGAGATGAACTTTTGTTATTGACCAAATACTTATTTTACCGAGGAATTTACCAATTAATTCATTAAAAATCCTTCAATGTGATTTTCTGATTTTTTTTTCATTTTGTCTCTCATAGTTGAGGTATACCTATGATGAAAATTGCCAGCCGGGCCGTGCTGGCATCCTCAGCACGGCCCGGATGCCAGCGTCTCGCGTTGGAGGCGTCGTGCAGGGAGAAGAGCGTCCCGTCGACAGCCCCCGAGATGGACCTCAACTCGTTGCCCTGGCGCCGGGAGTGACTCCTGGGAAACGGCATGCTAGCAGCGCTGACACCCGGACAGAAAGGTACAATTCCACAGCGACTCACGGCCGCCGGTAACTCGTCGGGCTGCGACATACTGTCGCGCACGGCTCTAGGGAGCCACGCAATAAGAGCCAAGGGCGAGCCAGTGAGTCGTGATGTTTTATTAAGGGTAAGGGATGAGGGATGAGGAGAGCACAGATACTCGTACAGAGGTACACTCACAGGTTGCACAGCGCAGGAGCAGGGAGCTCGTACCGGACATAGGGGTAACAAGGCGTACATACTCACAGCAGGTAACAATCACAGGAATGCTGTAAGGGGAGTAGAGACTGACACCAGACGAAGGGGCTTCAGCCTAGCAGTGCTTATGTCGCAGCCCCGAGTCATCGAGGCTGCTCCTATTTATTCTCATTGGCAGCGCCCCAGCTGATGAGGATTAATTGGCCCCAGCCGTCCGTAATGCTGCCAGCTGGGAGCCTGCTGAGACGCTGCTCAATGAGAAGCAGGGATGAAGGGAAACATGGGCTGAGCGCTGAGACGGCATCTCACCCCATGGTGACACTCCCCAAGGCTGTGTTAGTTCACCAGTCTTCTTCACCTTGTACACTGATGAGTGCAGAAGTGTTTATCCAGGCAATTAAATTATTAAGTTTTCTGATGACACTGCTGTTTTATCACTACTTCAAAAGGCTCATGATCTGTTGAACTATCTTATAGAAATTCAGAGGTCTCTCAACTGGTGTGATGACAACCATCTCATTTTGAATACTGATAAAACAAAGGAGATGGTGTTTGACCCTCGAGGAGTTGGTGACCACAGGCCTGTGGTCATCCACAATCACACTATAACACAGGTTAGTTCCTATAAATATTTGGGAGTATGTATCGACAATTCATTAACCTGGAGTACACATATTGATTACCTCTGCAGCAGACTACAACATCGGCTGCATTTTTTTGCGTAGATTAAGAGTCCATCGCGTCGGCAAAAGGATTATGTTAATATTTTACCAGGTTGTTTTGGAGAGCTGTATGTGCACTTTTCCACTAGCCCAGCACACCTTGGCACGTCTCGATTCACTTCGACATGGTTTGGCTCGCTTTTGTCTCTATTACAACCGTGTTAAGCTGGGGTGGGTGGGATTTCTATAACAGCAAGGCGGCGCCACACTCCCGTGACGTAAAACACGCGACCCAAGCAAAACATAAACACATGCGGCTGTATAAGGTGTCTCCTCGGTCTGTGACTTTTTTCACCGTAAATGCCAAAAAAGGACTGCCAGACAAGGGTACAGGCAGCGAGATGAAACACTCTGGAATAGTTCTGCAGCTTCTGGGAGAGCCAAAGACGTGAGGATACAAACTAGGTCATATATGACGGTAAGCTAATGTTGCTAATGCTAGTTTGCTATAAGTACGTCGTACTATACTGTAATGTCTGCAAGTTATCGCTGTTAGGTACTAAAATATGTATGCTGTGTGTGTTTCAGATGGCTCTGTTGTGGGGAAATTACTGCTTCAGTCGGTCTGGGCGTTCAACACAGCCTGTCACTGATGTCAGCACAGCTTCACAAACGATCAGTGGTTATAGAGCTTAAGAATGTCTGTAGAAACGTTTATTTCCTGTACAACAAATTGCTCTGATCTGCTTGAAAATCATGGAGAGACTGTTGAGACATCATGGACGTACCTGCTTCTGCAGAACTGAGTCTGAGGTGGTGTTATAGAAAAAAATGATCAGCTGACACAACTTGATCGCCATGTTAATAACTATATTAGCCACAAAATATATATTCAAAAAGTAAACAGTACTGAGTTAGGTATAATAAGATATATTTGACAGTTATCATGCATTTTAGGCCAAAACAAACTTTATCTAGGATTAAAAGCAATTAAAATAATGCAGTCACAAGGTTACATGGAAAATACTTGATTTACTAGATACATGTACTGTAGAAATATATATTCTCTGCATCAACAATGCACTAGACATGCATTCATGTAGTATTGCACTGGGAATTGCACTGACAATGAACCTCTGAAGTTTTTGCAGATGTCTGTTTTTTTATATGTGAAGGTTACCACCATGTGGCATAAATTAAATACTGAAAGATTGGAAAAGCTAAGAATAATTCAGCAGTTTGAGAAATCACTTTTGGTTTGGTGTAAGTCTGTCAACAGAATTATGAACCATAAAGAAGTTTGTGTTAAAATGTTAAATCCCATTAAACCTAATCCGGGGGCTTCCAATCATGTATCATGGGGGGCCAAGACCCTGCAGGTTCTCTCTTCTACCCAGTCTCTTCAGCAGGTGTTCTCACTGATCAGTCAGTGGAAGAAGTTCAGTGGAATCTGCTGTTGAAGACACTGGTTGGAGGTAAAGCCTGCAGGGTCTTGGCCCTCCATGGCACATGATTAGACACCCCCGCCCAAACCCATTATGATGAAGAGCAGATGCTAATATGACCCAGAATTCCTCCATATACTGGTACTGTCACTAAAGTATGCAGGGTCTTCTGCGGTGGCACATCCAATAATACAGTCTTCAGTTAATAAAATAATTGTTTTGGTTACTTTTTTCTTAAAAATGAGCCATTATTTTCAAGGTCACCGATAAATCCTTTGTACAGTTGACTCTTTTCCCACCGGTGTCTTAACAGACAAAATAGAAAATAATGATGCAAACACATAAGTCATTAAATTGTTTACTACAATCAGCAGCAAATTCCAGATTATTCAGAATGTGCAAAATTCAAACTGTAAAAAAAACTGGAATGTTCACACATGGCAGCCACACTGCCTCACTGAGAAGCAACTGGATCGGCCCCTCGTACTGGTCCTGGTTCAGCAGATCTTCAGCCTGCATCTCTGTAAATAGTGAGGCAAGGTCCAGTTGGGGTGGACAGTTTCCCTCTTGCCTAGACAAAAGACAAATGGGTGGTGGTTAATTAAAGCAAGTTTAAAACATATTTGTGAAATACACTTGTTGCTAAAAGCCAGTGGTGGAATGTGAATGAATGAATGAATCTTTATTTCGGACTGATTAAAAGTAAAGATTAAAAGAAAATAGAATAATATAACAAAGGGGAAAAATCTAACAAGGTCAAATTAAACAATAACTCCTCTGATTATACAGTTCAACATAGGTTATCTGAAATGGGTGATGGCTGAAGCTGCAGCTTATACTGCCCACCATATTTCATCCAAGAATTCAAAAGAAAAACAAAACAGGAGGGATTACAATTTGAATGTGACAATAAAGTACTTCGTTGTTGTATTTAACCACAATTTTCATGTAGCTGCGCTTTGGTAGATTTTACAAGGGCTGCGTTACATTTAAAATCATCTGTTTTTACTGTGGCATCAGCAATCAGAATGAATTAACACATTCACTTGAATGGAATATAGTACTTTAACTGAAGGTGTGCATCACCGAGTATGGAGTCGCTCAGTCAAAATATTAAGTTTTTATCAATAAAAGTTTGTCTTGTCTGTAAAAGTGTCTCTTGTTGCCCTGGCTTCATGTGTGGGCGGTGTTTTGTACTAGCATTGCTAAAATATAAAAGGAAGCACTACAATGGGTCTCGAATATTTGTAATGTATCCTGTTACTGCATGAGTTTATTGATGATAGACTATAAACTACACATATAAAGTAAATTATATTGACTGAACATCTCACATTTGCCAAAACATACAGTTATGAACATAACTCACAAAGGATCACACAAGTGATCTGACAAAAAAAAATAAATACATTAACAATCGGTTTATTTTACAGTTGATGTGCCATATTCACACAATCAAATAAATCTCAGTTCAGTCCCTTTTATAATAAGTGGAAATTGTGCTACTTTGGTTTTGACACTTTACCTATAAAAGCAAAGGATTTCAGTACGTTCCACAGTGGCGAGGTAGGTTGTGGGGAGGCTGATTTCCTCTTGCCTAGATGAACGACAGAAATGGATGGTGGTTAGTTTCAAGCAAGTTCAACACATATACAGGCACATCTCAAAAATTAGAATACCATGAAAAAATTCAATATTTTTTTCACTCATTTCAGAAAGTGAAACCCATATATAGATTCATTACAGGGACAGTGATATATTGCAAGTGTTTATTTTAATATTGATGATTACGGCTACAGCCCATATTAACCAACAACTCAGCGGCCAACATTTATATTTAAAAACTATTTTTTAAAGTTAATTTTATGTAATATTCTAATTTTTTGCCAAATTGAATTTGGGGTTTTCAGGGGCTGTAAGCCATAATCATCAAAATTAACCCCTTGCACTCCGGTCAATTTCCCTAAAAACGCCAAAAATTAACGTGCCCAAATTAAATCAAAAGCTGTTCTTCAACCCTTTGCAGCATCTTCATGGGGTTGGTCTCATTTAAAAGAAAACACTTTGAATTTTTTGGCAAAACAGTCATAATCTCTCTAAGTGCTCCGGCCACTGAGTTACAGTCATCTAAACATAGTGAACTTGAAGAAAATAAATTTGGCCTGGGTGTTTTTTTGGATACAAATGCTTGCAAATAACACACAGCTTCAGATCCGGGCTGGAAAATGCAACAGAAATGTAGAACCAAGTGTTATCCAGCTGAGGTCCAAATCTTGTAACAATACCACAAAAAATGAATATATTACACAGCTTTATACTCAGGTAGTTCCCAGGCGTTTTGGAACTGTGCCAAATTGTGCCAAATGGCACAGTTTGGAAAAACGTCTGTAACTTTTGAATGATTCAATGTAGAAGCTTCATTTTGGGCTCTAATGAAAGGTCACACTCAGGGCTGTCTGTGTGTGTGTATGGGGGGGGTTGTCCCCCCCCCCTCGCTACAGAGGATGGACATCGGCCATCGCTACACAACGGATTAGCCTCATGTAGCGATGTGGGACAGCAGCGCAGTCACCGCGGCTTCCCCCCGCCCCCCGCTACAGAAGAATAGCGGGGGTGGGGGGCGCATTCACGGTCTGTACGCGGCGAACAACCCCTTGTACCGCGGCGCACAAACTGCGCTGCACCGCACCGCGCCGCACAGTTGTAATTTACCGATCGGTCAAAAGTCATTTTGGATTACAATTTTCAGAGATAAATAATAATTTAGCTTATAACACCTTACCTCTTCACAGCAGCAGAGTCCTGGCGAACTTCTCTTCCTCACTGTCATACGAACGCAACGCTGGTCCGCTCGTGGTTCTGGTCTCTGTGTCGCTCATGTGTCACTCATGAAGTTATTGGCTCAAAGTTGCTTGTTGTTTCTTCTTCTTCTACTTCTTTTGGATTTGATTGGCGGTTGGCAACCAGCTTACAGGTGCATTACCGCCAGTGACTTGATTATAATCGCTCTATATCCCTGTACAAGGCGTTCCCACAAGGAGCTCCAAACAACTTCCCATGCGTGAAAAAACTATCCATCCTTCAGAGGAGCCAGCCGTGCCATTTATACCCCGGGTTTCATGAGGCCTCAGTTTAACATCACTAATCTTGGAGTCAAAAGGTAGAACTAATACATTCAGCTGTCACTGAAGTGGCAGCTTTAACAAGATGGTCCAGGCTGAACAGTTCTCCACCACTTTTACTTATACCTCAACAAGCAATCAGCACAGGTGGAGGCAATCACCCAGCTGTCTGCAATCAGGAGGCTCCCTGGCTGCTAGAGAGATGTTATGCAACAGACACAAAATTGCACCAGCAGAGTATGCTCACCTGACTACATCATTCAAAAGTTTAATGCAGGTTGTCTGTTTGTGCGCTGTGCTTAAAAATGTTTTACAGCCAAAACCGACTATTTGCATCTGAAGGTAAACAGATGTGTGCATGTGTCCCGTGACCCAAAAGTATTAAACGGTCATGAAAATGGATGCACGGATGGATTGATGCTGTGTAAATGCACTAGATGGAATTGCATTCTGCATTCATTTTTGCATTTTTCACATGTAAGGTTTGAGTTCAATCAATGTACAATGAATACACTGGATATTCTTCTTCTTCTTCTTCTTCTTCTTCTTCCAGCTGCTCCCTTTAGGGGCCGCCACAGTAGGTCATCTGTCTCCATCTCATCCTATCCCTTGCTTCTTCCTCCGTAACACCAACCCTCTCCATGTCCTCCTTCACTACATTCATGAATCTTGTCTGTGGTCTTCCTCTTTTCCTCCTATCTGGCAGCTCCATCTTCAATATCCTTTGCCCAATATATCCACTATCCCTCCTCTAAACATGTCCAAACCATCTCAGCCTTGCCTCTCTTACTTTGTCTCCAAAATGCTCAAATTGAGCTGTCCCTGTGATATTTTTAATCTTGTCCATCCTAGTCACTCCCTTTCACTCTTGCTGATACCTTTCTGTCACAAATCACCCCTGACACTCGTCTCCATCCACTCCACCCCACCTGCACTCTCTTCTTCACTTCTCTTGTGCATTTTCCATTGCTTTGGATAGTTGGCTCCAGATATTTAAACTCATCTACTTTCACTACCACTATTCCTTCCATCTTCACCGTTGCACCTGCCTCCCTCTCATTCACACTCATGTATTCTTTCTTGCTTCTACTGACTTTCATTCCTCTTCTCTCCAGAGCATATCTCCACCTCTCCAGGTTCTGTTCCACCTGCTCACTACCCTCACTACAGATCACAATGTCGTCTACAAACATTATGGTTTATGCCTGACCTCGTCTGTCAGCCTATCCATCACCATGGCAAACAAGAAGGTAGCTCAGAGCCGATCCCTAACGTAATCCCACCCGTACCTTGAATCCATTCATCACTCCTACAGCACACTTCATCACCATCTTGCTGTCTTCGTACATGTCCTGCACCACCCTCACATACTTCTTTGCCACTCCTGACTCTCATACAGTGCCACACTTCCTCTCTTGGCACCCTATCATATGCTTTCTCTAGATCCACAAAGACACAGTGCAACTCCTTCTGACTCTCGCTATACTTCTCCATCAGCACTCTTAAAGCAAACAATGCATCTGCGGTACTTTTTCTTGGCATGAAACTGTACTGCTGCTCACTGATTGTCACCTCTCTTCTTAACCTGGCTTCAACAACTCTTTCCCATATCTTCATAGTGTAGCTGATCAACTTTATGTTTCTGTAATTACTACAGCTCTGAGCATCACCTTTGTTCTTGAAAATTGGTACCAAAACACTTCTTCTCCACTCCTCAGACATCCTCTCACTCTCCAAGATTGTGTTAAACAGTCTGGTTAAAAAGTCCACTGCCATCTCTTCTAAACATCTCCATACCTCCACATGTATGTCATCTGAACCAACCACCTTTCTATTCTTCACCTTCTTCAGAGCTTCTCTCACTTCCGCTTTGCTAATCCTCGGGACTTCCTTGTTCACTATCTTTCCTTCATCCATTATCCTCTCTCTCTCATTTTTATTCATCAGCTCTTCAAAGTACCCCTTCCACCTTCTCAACACACTCTCGTCATTTGTTAGTACATTACCATTTCTGTCCTTAGTCAACCTAACCTGCTATACATCCTTTCCAGCTCTAGCCAGTCGATACAACTACTTTTCTCCTTCCTTAGTGTCCAGCCCCTCATACAACTAACTTTTGTCTTGCCCTTTTCCACCTCTCTTTTTGCCATGCACCAAGATTCCAAATATTCGCGTCTTCTTTCTTCATCTCCCTGGCAATCCCACTTTTTTTTACTAACCTCTCCCTTTGAATACTTTCCTGTACCTCCTGGTCTTCCTTCCTCTGTCCACTGGATACACCACATACAGTACCTTTCTACCCGTTTCCCTAAATACTTTTGCTGTACTTTCCCAGTCATCTGGTAATTCTTCCCTACCACCCAGTGCCTGTATCAACTCCTTCCTGAACTCTGTGTCCTTCTTCCTTCTGTAACTTCCCCCTCTTCGTCTTTGGCTCTGCCTTCACTGTTTTCCACTTCTTGATTTGCCAAGTCATCCTACTGACTACCATCTGATGCTGTCTAGCTACATTCTCCCCTGCCACCACCTTGCACTCTCCTATCTCTTTCGGATTTCTCCTGCATAAGTTGTAGTCCACTTGTGTGCACCTTCCTCAACTCTTATAAGTCAGCCTATGCTCCTCTCTTCTTGAAGTATGTGTTCACCACAGCCATTTCCATCCTTTTAGCAAAATCCACAACCATCTGTCCTTCCACATTTCTCTCCTAAAGACCATACCTACCCAGAACCTCCTCATCACCTCTGTTCCCTTTACCTACATGTTCATTTAAGTCTGCTCCAATCACCACTCTTTCCCCCCGGGAACTTTCCACTACGTCATCCAACTTTTTTTTTTTTTCCCTTGTCCTGTCAGGCAGCTAGGTAAGCAGAACAGGGATCTGTCACCCTTATTGTTCCAAAACAGATTTACTTTGCCAAGAGGAGCTTATACAGTACCTAACTACTGTATATTGTTGTAAACTCCTCCTGTAATAACTTTTAATGCTTTATTTTAATTATTTTACCCATTGAGGACCCGACAGGATGGGGAAGAGGGAAAGGAAATGTGTGGAGGGGGAAAGAAAAGAGAGGAGACCAGACAAAAAGACAAACAAACCAACAACTAAAACAAACAGAAGACAGACTACTTCTTCCACCAAAGATGTCTCAACACGAGTCTGGTTTCTGCACGTTAAAGGAGAGACACTTGTGCATGTGCGTCTGTGTGCATATATATGAGAGCGCAAAATAAGTGTGTGCTTGTGAGTGGTTTGTCAGGAAACATACAAAGCGGGAGGCCGGTTGCAGCAGCTCTTCCCCCAGGAACCCCGAGCAGGCAAGGCAGCACCACCAACCCCCACAGGGCACAAATGCCCGAGGTCAGCAAGCCCCAGGAAAGCCAGGTATCTGACCCTGGAGGGATGATTGAGGGAGGCCAGGCCGCCAGATGGCCGGCGTGGCGGGCCCACACCTCTGGACCTGCCACCCCCCCCACACCCCCAGCGGGGCCAACTCCCGCCCCTGAGCCCCAGGTGCCAGGAGGCCAGTGACCCCACCCCCCGTGCTGTGAGGTTGCCCTCCAGGCAACCCCACAGCAGCCCCCCTCCCCCCAGTGCCACTGCCGCACACCCCGGGGACCCCCATGCCCAAAGAAGTCACCCCCCACCCAGGGGAGCCCACATAGCCGAGAGGCACTACCTCCCTTAATCCAGCACCTCCCAACTCGCAGACACACCCGTCCCCACACCTTCACACCCACATGCTCCCATGTGCACCCACAAGCACATGACATGACACGTTTGACAGATTTCATTCTTGATATGTCTTGTAAGTCATAAAAATATGTTACAGACATGTTAAGAAGAAAAAAGATTTTTGGTGGTGTACCACTTTAAGGGAGCTTATTAAGATAAGCCTTAATTTATTAATTGTAAGTTAAAAAGAATTGGGGCTGGTGATATACCAAATATATTCCTTGTATCAATGCATTTGGCCGCCCGCAATATATACATAAAATGAGTGTATCACGCATATTTGAGTATTTGTCATGTTAATATGAGCTGTGACTTCATGCTCTTCCCAGCTGCCACTGGTGAGCAGTGCTGAGCACTCAGCGTGGCTGCCCCGCCCATGGGAGTAGTGCATGAGCAGCGCATGCACTGCACTGCAGCGAGCAGAGTTGAAAAGGAAGATCACAGAATAAAAGTAGGCAGACCTTAATAGCACAGGAAACCGGGGCGGCGGGGGGGGGGGGCTGCACGGTTTTGGTCCTCAGTGGAACAGGCTTGGGGACCATTGCACTACACTGCAGCGAGCAGAGATAAAAATGGTAAATAACATTCACTTACAGGTATAGTGCTTTTTCTTATCTCTAGATGACCAAAGCGCTTTACAGATCTTGCTATCCACCCATTCACACACATTCACACACTGATGGTGGTGGAGCTGCCATGCACTGGCGCTGGCCTGACCCACCAGGAGCAACGGGGGTTCAGTGTCTTGCTTAAGGACACTTTGACATGCAGACTGCAGACAGAATCGAACCCCTGACCCTCCGATCAGTCGTTGGCCACACTACACCTGCACCACAGCCGGGAAAAAGGAAGATTACAGAATAAAAGTAAGCCTGTGGAGGAAGGAATAGGCGAGGCACGAGCTGAACAACATAAAGCTTTATTCTCTCTCCAGCAACATAACAGCAACAGTGAACAGTGCAGCAGCACTACAGCAGTGAAGCCTCAAGGTCTCTGTGCATTCCCCTTTTTATATCTTTATTCCCATGCATGGATCCAGGAGGTTCCGACCCTAATACATTGTTGTATGAACAAAGAGAAGTGTTGCACATTAACATGACATTACGCCGGCGCTGCTATTACACACTTCTTCTCTTCAACGGCACCCACAGCTTTTACTCTCCCTGGGGGGTGCATAGACTCAACAGTCCTGTCTGATGCCCCCCGGTGACACTTCCTCCTTCAGTCCATTATTCTCCCCTTTCCCCTGCCTTCTGGGTGTGAGAAAACCCACACACACTATGCTCCCACACAGCCCCCTTCCCCGAAAACCCAGAAGGGGCTCTAATCCCCTGTACTTTGTTCTTGAGCTGGCACCCATACCGGCTGTGCCGGGGGGTCGCTGGTCCAGTCGAACCGCCCTGCTGGTGAGGTGTACCAGAGGGCACGTCAGTCTGTGGCGGAAAAGAGTGAGGGGGGGGAAACACCTTATGCTTTGCCCCAGGTTCCAGCACTTTGAACGGTCCATTGTACGGTGTGCGCAGCGGGATCCGGTGCGCATCGTGCCTGACGGAAACAAAACTGGCATTCTGCAGGCTTTTTTGGGACAAAGGTGTGGGGAAAGAAATGGTGGGCTGGCCCAGTACGTTAAAAGCCTCCAGGGCAGCACAAAAATTGTGTGGGCGGATCAGCCTCGGGTGTGGAACATTCCGGTAAAAACTCTCCGGGGATCCACAGTGGCTGAGAAACTAATTTGTGTCCGTGAGCGGAATGTCCTGATGGTGGAACCGTTTCCTGTGCAGTGCACGGTAGTCTGAGTTGACCAGGTTCGCTCTCGCTGCAGCCAGTCGGTTCCTGAAGCAGGCTTGTTGCCTGTTGCGTGGCGCATGAGTCCGGCGCAGCAACCACATAGCAGTATTTTGTGTCATCCTTTGCTATCCCGCGGAGTGTGCACTGGGCTTCTATGCGCTGAAACCCTGCTGTCGGGTCATGAAGTCAGACATCCGGGAGCTTGATTGAACCAGCACATGCGGCGCTGGTGCTTTCCCTCTAGGTAGTATGCGGGGCGGTGCTTGGCTCACTCTTGGTCACCAGTGTGGAAAAAGGGATAGGCGCTCTATGGCACATCAGGGTCACTAGAGTGGGGAAAGGGATAGGCGCTCCGTGGCACGTCGGCGTCACCAGTGTGGGGAAAGGAATAGGCGCTCCATGGCACATCAGGGTCACCAGTGTGGGGAAAGGGATAGGCGCTCCATGGCACATCAGGGTCACCAGTGTGGGGAAAGGAATAGGCGCTCCATGGTACGTCAGCATCACCAGTGTGGAGAAAGGAATAGGCGCTCCATGGCACATCAGGGTCACCAGTGTGGGGAAAGGGATAGGCGCTCCATGGCACATCAGGGTCACCAGTGTGGGGAAAGGAATAGGCGCTCCATGGCACATCGGCGTCACCAGTGTGGGGAAAGGGATAGGCGCTCCATGGCACGTCGGAGTAACCAGTGTGGAGAGAGGAATAGGTGAGGCACAAGCTGAACGACACAAGGCTTTATTCTCTCTCCAACAACATAACAGCAACAGCAAACAACGCAGCAGCGCTAAAGCCTCAAGGTCTCCATGCGTTCCAATTCAATTCAATTCAATTCAACTTTATTTATATAGCGCCATTTCACAACAACAGTCATCTCATAGCACTATCAACTGTAGGGGGAACCCCCACAGTTGCAGAAAGACCCCAGCAATCAGGCGATCCCCTGTGAGCAAGCACTTGGCGACGGTGGAGAGGAAAACCTCCCTTTTAACAGGAAGAAACCTCCAGCAGAACCAGGCTCAGGGAGGGGCAGTCATCTGCTGCGACTGGCTGGGGGGTGAGGGGATAGAGAAGAAGAAAAGAACAGACATGTAGAGAGCAAACAGCACGATGGCGACTCAATCTATGGGAGAGAACAAACAAATGTTAATGACCAGCAAAAACAATATTTCATAGAGAGTGAGGAAAGGAGTGAGGCCCAGTGCATTACTGGAGGTCCCTCGGCTGACTAAACCTATTAGCAGCATAACTAAGGGAGGGTTCAGAAACACATGATCCCTCCCTAATTGTAGGCTATATCAAAAAGGCAGGTTTTAGCCCTATTCTTAAAAACAGAGATCGAGTCTGACTCCCGGATCCAGATTGGCAGCTGGTTCCACAGGAGAGGAGCTTGATAACTGAAGGCTCTGCCTCCCATTGTACTTTTGGAGATTCTAGGTCAGGGGTCGGCAACCCGCGGCTCCGGAGCCGCATGCGGCTCTTTCATCCTTATGTTGCGGCTCTGCGTGGCTTGGGAAAATAAATTATAAGTGTCCGATTGAAGTGTATGTTATTTGTCTCAAAAACGTGTATCATGTCTTCTTATTAAGTCAAAGTTTTTAACTTCTTTCTTCAGACCTTGTGCAATTTCGGTGATCAGCATTCGCCTTCTTCAGAGACGTTTGACAATCACTTGACGTGTCAGCAGACAGCCGGCATTGTCACATGGGATGAGACGCCGTGTCATCCGGCGCTCAGACCATATTCCCCTCAGCCCTGTTCCTTCTGTGACAGCGTCTCAGCAGGCTCCCAGCTGTCAGTTACGGGACGGCTGGAGCCCAATTAACCCTCATCAGCTGAGGCACTGCTAATGGGTTTAAAAAGGAGCAGCTCCGCTCATTCGGGGCTGTGACTTAGCACATCGAAGGCTGGAACCCCTACGCCCGGGGCCAGTCCTCTGCTCGTCGTTCTGCATTATTTGTGAGTGTTCACCTGTATGAGTATTCGTGCCTTTTGGCCCCACGAGGCCGTTTTCCTTATCCCCCGTTCCCTATTATAATAAAACATCGCAAACTCACTGGCTCGCCCTCGGCTCTCATTGTGTGGCTCGCGAGGGACACACGTAACAGGCATGCGCGGAAAGCCCAGCGGCACCAAAACTGCACAATATCTGGACAAAGTATTTTATTTGTGTTTGTTCGTTTGTTTAATTGTAGTTGTAAATTGTAAGATTATTGTGATCTCGAAATATTAAAATAAATTATATATATATACTGTATATATATATATATATATATATATATATATATATATAGTATTATTTTTCGTCGCTCAAAATATGCATCACACTCTCCGACAGCCCGCCAAAACGCCGTACATTTATCGATACTTTCAACCCCAGGTAGGCCAAGTATGGAGAAATCTAAGAAAAGAAAAATATCTGAAGAAAATAGAACATTTAATGATGCCTGGGCAGATTCATTTGCATTTACCTCTGATGAGAGCGGGTTACCAGTATGCCTAATTTGTGGTGGAAAAACTGGCCAACAATAAAAGGTCAAATGTAGGAAGACATTTCCAAAATAAACACACAGCCTTTGCTGAAAAATATCCAGAGGGAGAAGAGAGAAAAAAAGCTGTTTCGGAACTGATGCGGAAGGCTGATCTGAGGAAAAATCAATTCAAGAAGTGGATGAAGTCTGCAAATTCAACTACCTATGCAAGTTTTGTGGCCGCTCGGGAAATAGTCAGACATGGGAAGCCGTTCACAGACGGAGAATATATGAAAGAGTCATTCATTAAGATTTCAGAACACCTATTCGCGGACTTTAAAAACAAGACTGAAATTGTGCAGAAAATCAGAGAGATGCCTCTCTCTGCGAAGACTGTCAAAGACAGAACCATAAAAATGGCAGAAAATATCACAAAACAGCAAATTAAAGACATCAATTCAGCCGCAGCATACTCGATCGCCTGTGATGAGTCCAAAGACAAAAGTGACATTGAACAAATAGCGCTGTTCTGCCGATATATGAACTCTGATGGACCACAGGAAGAAATGGTTGAGCTGATACCACTAAAAGGCCAGGCACGGGGGGAGGACATCTGTGAGGCTGTGCTTGATTGTTTAAGAGCCAAAGAAATAAAAACAACCCACCTGGTGTTAGTGGCTACTGATGGGGCACCAAGTATGACTGGAGCCCACAGGGGCTTTGTGGCATTACTGCAGAAGTCACTGGATAGAAAGCTTCTGACGTTTCACTGCATCCTTCACCAAGAGGCATTGTGCGCTCAGACCTTTCCTCCAGAATGCACAGAGGTAATGAATGTTGTCATTCAGATTGTCAATAAAATAATGGCAAAAGGTTCAAATCACCGTCAGTTCTGTTCATTACTGGATGAGGTGGAGAGCACGTACTCTGATCTCCTGCTGCATAACAGAGTGCGGTGGCTGTCCAGAGGAGAGGTGCTGAAACGTTTTGCTGCATGTCTGGGAGAGGTGAAGACTTTCATGAGCAGCAAAGGGCTCACCTTTCCTGAGCTGGAACTGCCAGAGTGGCTGGAAAAGCTGCATTTCATGGTGGACATGACAGCGAACCTGAACGCGCTGAATACAACTCTTCAGGGGAGAGGAGGCACAGCGCTGCACATGCTGGAAGAGGTGTTAGCGTCTGAGTGCAAGCTGACAGTGTTTGCGAGAGATTTACAGAGAGGAACACTGTCTCACTTCCCCTCCTTATTAAGGGAGTTCAAACAAGCTCACAAGGTGATAAATTCAGAGTATTTGCAGTCTGCAATCCCCACAATGCAAGCATCATTTGGGAAATGATTCCGTGAGTTCAGAGAGGAAAAAGCCACATTGTCCTTCCCCGTCACTCCCCTGACCATCGACCCATCCCTGTTAAATGTGACTGCATTTGCAGGTGTAAGTCTACCTGATCTTGAGCTGGAGCTGGCTGACATAGCCGACAAAGATATATGGGTGTCACGCCGCGCCGCTCATCAGCGGCGCCAGCTGCACGCACACCTGCACATCATCAGCGGCGAGGGATTTAAGCCGCCTCGCCCTGGGCTTCGGCCTGAAGCCGTCAGACTTCACTCGTCGGATTGCTGTGAGTTACCTCCTACATCTCAGCAAGCATCGCGGTAAGAAGCCCTTACCTTTTCCTCTTTCCAAGTCTGCTCCCCTGTGCACAGGTGGATTTCCCGGCGGCGGACCATTCCTCTCCGTCTCCATTCCCTCGCTGCTGCACCGGGCTCTCCAGGTTGCTGTCTCCCGGACCTCGTCCTTGCTGTGCCAGCCACCTGCTCATTCCAAGTAAGCTCCTCTCCAACTTTTACATCTCCTGTGTTGGTGTGTGCCCGTCACCCTTCTCCCTGTGCTTTTCCCATAGGGTTGTCCGGCTGTACGGTCTCCTGCCTCTGTGCCCGAAGCAGACGCCACCACCAACACATTTACATCTCGCAGACACACATTCATACACCCTTGTTGTTAATAAAGCTATTTGAGCTACTCTGAGCCTGCGTGTGTGTCTCCTGAGCCGTGCATTATGTCAATGGGTGTCTAAGTTTAAACGCCTGAGAGATGATCTTGAAGATGTTTCCCGTCAGAAGGCCACTCTTGCTCAGAATCACAAATGGAGTGATATTGAGAACCTTCCAAGACCGGACAAACTCGTGTTTGAGACATGGAATGCCATCCCCGACACCTACAAAAACATGAAGAAATATGCATTTGGAGTCCTGTCGATCTTCGGATCCACATATGCATGTGAGCAGCTATTCTCCACCATGAACTATGTTAAAAACAAACACCGCTCACGCCTCACAGACGGCAGCTTACAGTCCTGCGTAAAGATGAAAGTGACTTCCTACAGCCCTGATTTGCAGACGTTGTGCGCAGAGGCTCAGGAGCAGAAGTCCCATTAACCAGGTAAAATAAATATTCAGGCAGTTATTTTGCAAATATTTATTTTCATTGTTCAGTGAAATAGTGCTCTTTTTTCCACTGTATTTTTAAATTCAGGTCAAGGCTCCGCTACACGCTCCGAAAGCCCAAAGGATGACAGCTCACGGCATTTTTGTTTGCTAGATGGATAATTTAAGTTCAGCTTTTTAATTCATTTGAAAGAGACCTTCAACTCTGCGATTTTTTATTTTTTTTTGTAAGAGTTCAAAATGTGTTCATTTAACAAATAAAATTTAATTTTCTGAAACATGGATGGACTGCATGGATTTCATAAGCAACACACTATTTTACAAGTGTAAATATATATATATATATATATATAGTATATATATATATATATATATATATATATATATATATAGGCTAACATCTTCATTTCAGATGTCAAAAAGTGTTTGCGGCTCCCAGTGTTGTCTTTTCCGTGGAAACCGGGTCGAAATGGCTCTTTGAGTGTTAAAGGTTGCTGACCCCTGTTCTAGGTATTACAAGTAATCCTGCATTTTGGGAGCGTAATGCTCTGTTAGGATAATACGGTAGTATCAGATCTTTTAAAAAAAGGAGCCTGATTGTTTAGAGCTTTGTAAGTAAGAAGAAGGATTTTAAACTTAATTCTAAACTCTATGGGAAGCCAATGAAGGGAGGCCAGAACCAGAGAGATATGATCTCTCTTTCTAGTACCTGTTAAAACTCTTGCTGCAGCATTTTGGATCAGCTGAAGACTTTTTAAAGATGTTTTAGGACAGCCTGATAATAAAGAATTACAATAATCTAATCTTGAGCTAACAAAAGCGTGGATCAGTTTCTCAGCATCACTCTGAGACAAGATGCTCCTTATCTTGGCAATATTACGCAAATGATAGAAGGCAGTCTTAGAAACAAATTTAATATGTGAATTGAAGGACAGATCTTGATCAAAAATAATTCCAAGGTTCCTCACAGAGCTATTAAGAGAAAGAGTAACCGCATCCAAACTGTAAGTTTGATTTGGAAAGGTATTTCTAAGGTTTTTTGGACCAACAAGAATGACTTCAGTCTTATCTGAATTTAATAGCAGGAAATTATAAGTCATCCAAGCTTTGATTTCCATAAGACAGGCTTCTAACTTGGCTAATTGATTACTATCATCTGGCTTCATTGACAGGTATAATTGTGTGTCATCTGCATAACAATGAAAATGTATACAGTGCTTTCTAATAATGTTGCCTAAAGGAAGCATATATAAACTAAAAAGAGTAGGGCCTAGCACAGATCCCTGTGGAACTCCATGACTAAGCTTTGAGTTGAAAGAAAACTCATTATTTACATGAACAAACTGGAACCTATCAGATAAATAAGATCTAAACCACTGCAACGAAGTTCCATTAAGTCCAACATAGTGTTCTAATCTATCAAGTAGAATATTATGATCGATAGTATCAAAAGCTGCACTAAGGTCTAAAAGGACAAGTACAGAAACCAGTCCATTATCAGATGCGATGAGGAGGTCGTTAGTGACCTTCGCTAAGGCTGTTTCAGTACTATGATGGATTCTAAACCCAGATTGAAACTCTTCAAGTAAACCATTTCCCTGCAGGTGGTCAAATAATTGCGTAGCAACAACTCTTTCTAAGATTTTTGAAATGAAAGGGAGATTAGAGATTGGTCTATAGTTAGCTAAAGCTCCTGGATCTAGCATTGGCTTTTTGAGTAAGGGTTTAATTACAGCAGTTTTAAAAGCCTGCGGTACATGGCCTAAAGTTAATGAAGAATTGATTATATGAAGAATAAAGCTACTAATAAGTGGGAAGACTTCTTTAAATAACCTGGTAGGAATAGGGTCTAAAAGACAAGTTGAAGGTTTGGATGAGGAAACTATTTTGTCTAACTCACAAAGGTCGATTGGAGTAAACTCATCAAGACAGACATCAGTTGAAGAAGTTGTAGTAGTTACAGTATTTAAGTTAACTGTGGGAAGAATCTGATTGATTTTATCTCTGATGGATGAAATTTTATTATTGAAAAAGTTCATAAAGTTCTGACTAGTAAGCTCTAAGGGAATGCTAGGATTGACAGAGTCCTGACTCTTTGTCAACCTGGCTACAGTGCTGAAAAGAAACCTGGGATTATTCTTGTTCTCTTCTATTAATGCAGAGTAATAACTCATTCTAGCTTTTCTAAGAGATTTTTTTATAAATTAAAAGATGATTTCTCCAAGCTAAATAGATTTCATCTAAATTAGTGGAGCGCCATTATCTTTCTAATTGACGAGTCTTCTGTTTTAAGCTACGAGTTTCTGTGTTGAACCAAGGAGTTAGAAATCTCTGATTAGACTTTTTCTTTTTTAAGGGGGCCACCAAGTCTAGAGTCTGATGCAGAGAAGCTGTAACACTATCCACCATGTTATCAATTACAGAAGGAGCAAGCTGTCTATAGCTTATTTCCATTGTGTTGACACATGGCATAGAGGAAACAATCTGCATAAATTTGGTAACAGCATCATCTGAGAGGCATCTACTGTAATAATATTTTTTTTTAGGAGCCAAATAGTCAGAAATAGTAAAATCAAAGGTTAACAGACAATGGCCTGACAGTACAGGGTTATGAGGAGACACTACAAGATTTTCTATTTCTATGCCATATGTCAGAACAAGGTCCAATGTATGGTGGAGGTAATGAGTAGAATTTCCTACTTTCTGAGAAAACCCAATCGAGTCTAATATTGAATTAAATGCCACATTAAGGCAGTCACTATCTACATCCATATGTATATTAAAGTCCCCTACTATAATTATTCTATCTGATTTCAGCACTAAATCAGCTAAGAAATCAGCAAATTCGGATAAAAATTCTGAGTAGGTTGATGGGGGATGATAAACTATGGCAAATAAAATTGGATTTAACCTAAAATTGCTAAAGTGCCCAATACTGAGGACCAGGCCCTCAAAGGAATTATAACATGTTTTTTGCTTTACATTAACTAGTAATTTGGAATGGTAAATTGTTGCTACTCCTCCTCCATGACGAGAACTTCTGGGATTTTGACAGTTTAAATAACCAGAGGGAGTTGATTCATTTAAACCAACATAATCCTCTTGCCCTAACCAAGTCTCTGTAAGGGAAATTAAATCAATCTGGTGATCAATTAACAGATCATGGACTAACAGAGACTTGGGAATTAGAGACCTAATATTTAATAAACCACATTTATTTTTTAAATTATGAGGAGGAACAGAGCCAAATCATTCAATTTAGAGGCTTTATATTTAATTTGAGTTTTACCAGTATTTTCCTTAATCACTTTGGGATGCTTATATATTATATTTTTATTAACTTTGGAGGGAGCAGACAACGATTCTCTGATGGGGAAGACAGGGGCTAAGTTGAGGGGTGGCGGATGAAGAGGAGCTGCAGAGAGGCATGTAAGACTGCAACTCTGCTTCCTGGTCCCAACTCTGAGTAGTCAAGGTTTTGGAAATTTGGATAAAAAAGATGCCAGATTGTTAGATAAATGAGAAGCACCATCCAAAGTGGGATGAATGCTGTCTTGTCTCATAAGACCAGGTTTTCCCCAAGAAGAGCTCCAATTGTCAATGTAGCCCACGTCATTTGCAGGACACCACACAGACAGCCAGCGGTTCAAGGATGACGAGCGGCTAAACATGTCATCACTGGTCAGATTGGGGAGGGGCCCAGAGAATACTACAGTGGCAGACATCATTTTTGCAAAGTCACACACCGATTCTACATTAAGTTTTGTGACTTCCGACTGCCGGAGACAGATGTCATTAATGCCATCGTGAATAACAATTGTGGAGTATTTACAGTTACTTTTAGCCAGCATTTTCAAATTTGACTCGATGTCGGCTGCTCTGGCCCCAGGAATGCATTTGACTATGGCTGCTGGAGTCTCTAGGTTCACGTTTCTGACTACAGAGTCGCCAATGATCAGAGTTTTTTCCTCAGCGGGTGTGTCGCTGAGCGGGGAAAAACGATTTGAAACGTGAACAGGTTGGTGGTGTACCGGGGTTTTGCGACTAGGCTTCCTTCTCACCGTCACCCACCCATTCTCCTCGCTGCTGAGGAGAGCCGGAGGACCGCTAACAGGGTTAGCTATGCTAGCTAGCTCCGCTGCAGCTAAGGGGCGTCCGTCAAGAGTAAATGGCGCAGACGGTGTTTCAATGCAGCGGAGCCGGGATTCCAAATCAGACAACCTCGCCTCGAGCGCCTCAAAAAGACAACATTTATTACATTTACCGTTATCACTAAAAGAGGCAGAGGTGTAGCTAAACATCTGACAGAGAGAGCACACCAGAGGAGGAGAGGAAGGACAGCTAGTAGCCATCGCTAGTGGCTAACCCAAAAGCTCAGGAGAGTGAGGAGAGCAAACCACACAGACAGACAGCAAAACAGGAAGTGGCGATACGTTACCACAAGGAAGTGACGATCAATCCAGACATAGGAAACTGTCTGGAAAACTGTTCCCCTTTTTATATCTTTGAAAGGGATCATGAAAAGTTAAGAGCGACAAAATAATAATTCTGTAGGTAATCTCCCATTATGCTCTACACATATTCTGTTTGTGTTCTTATGAACAAATATGGTGAAAGCGTTAAACTACAATCTGAAGTGTTAAGCAACCACAATCTGATAAACAGGAATCAGGCAACCATAGAGCCCTCTTCTCTTTCTCTATCCTATTAAGTGAGGTCTATTGCACTAGTTACACACCCAAATCAACACTCACACACACACACACATTTTCATAATACATTATATTGGATAGTATACGCGAACAGAGGATGGCCTGTTCACATCAGAGTTAAACTGGCCAATCAAACAGTTTCGTGCAAGTCCATCCTATTGTACGGGATTGGCCCAACCCAAGAAGATAAATGTAAGTTACACCCAGAAGTTGGGGCTCAGTCTGACTGTGTTCCTGCAAGATCGGCATCCCACTGAGCCCAGCACTGCTTGCTTTACATGTGACCTCTGAATAAATGTTGAGTGAGTTGAGTTGACGTCCCACAGTGCTGTGCTGCAGTGGCGTCCTGTACTGAGTGCAGACAGTGGATACTATGAACATTCTGTTTGTGTTATCTGTGGTGCTGGTCCTTCACGCTAAGTAGGAGCCGTGAGATGTGCTAAGCTAATGCTATCGCTATAGCTAACGCCATAGCTAATGCCCACGGAAGGAGCCATGGGATGTGCTAAGCTAACGCTATTGCTATTGCTATGGCTAACGCCATAGCTAGTCGTAGCACCTAACACCAATACAAAGGAGCGACTCTGTCCCCGGTTCGTCTCACTGACCTGGCATCGGCCCGGTAGATGACGACTGAGTCTCCAGCACAGATTCTTAGAATCTTGTGATTGGGGCTCGCCGGAGGAACTAACCGAGGCAACAGCTGGACTGGGGTCAGATGGGAGCTCAAATATAGCAGTGGTAGGAGATGGGGACCAATGGAGGAGCAGCTGGACAGGAGCTGGATCGGAGCTCAGTTACAGCGGTGGGGCTCGGCAGAGGAACTACTGAGGAAGATGGCGGTAGGCAGTGGGGCTCAGCGGAGGAGCTACCGGGACCCCAGCTGGACAGGAGCCAGATCGGAGGTCAATTACAGTGGCGGCAGGGCTCGGTGGAGGAGCTGACGGCACCCCGGCTGGATAGGAGCCAGATCAAGAGCTCAATTACAGCGGCGGTAAGCAGCAGGACTAGCAACGGAGGGGGTTAGCTGAGGCCCCAGCTGGATTTGAGGTCAGTTGGATCGGATACCGGCGACACCAGTAGAGATTGTTTTACTATCAACAGGTCAGTAAAAATGCCACCAAAGAAGGAAGAAATGGAAGAGATTAAAAAATCTCTGAACCTCTTGTCAGAAGAACTGACCAAACTGGGGATTCTCCTTAGGTATGACTGTGAGAGTGGCTGGCCCTGCGATGGATCTGTCCAGGGTGTACCCTGCCTCTCGCCCAAAGATGCTGGGATAGGCTCCAGCAACCCCCCCCCCCCCCCCGTGACACGAAAAGGATTAAGCGGAAGAAGATGGATGAAGATGGATAATGCTGAAATAGCACGGCAAGCACGGATGCTCAAAAGACAAAATAAGATACAGGCAACATGGACAAGAAACTGTAGAGTTTGGATCAAACTAAATGGAACACCTGAGGAAGCAGAGGCCATAATAATCAGAGATCTTACTGACTTAAATAAGTATAGATGAACACTGATTAAGAAAATTAAGAGACTATGATAATCCATATCCACACACACAGCAAGAATAGTTCTTTTGTGACATATCATGTTAATGTACTTTAAAACAAAAAACGAAAAAAAAAAAAAAAAAACTATGACTGACTTTAGTAGACATCAATTATCACCAGTTGGAGGAAATCATTTGACACAGAGTGAGGAAATTTAAACTCTGAAAATATGCCATTATGCTGAACATAAACTACAAGAGATGGAGAATGATATTGATCCTGATAACCACTTCTTCAATAATATTCATAATCATTGTGAATATTATACTGAAAAGATAAAAAAATTTAAAAGTCAAGTGCAGTTGCAGTAGATGGTAAACTATCAATAATACACTTCAACAGCAGAAGTGTTAACAAAAACTTTCCACAGATTCAGGACTATTTAAAACAGCTAGATAGAAAATTTACAGCTGTCACAGTCTCTGAAACTTGGCTTAATGAAGAGCAGGCTTCTCTGATGGCAATAGAGGGATATCAGATGTTTTATATTAATAGATCTTAAAAAAAGGGTGGTGGTGTTGCACTGTATATTGATGACCTGTATAGGTGTAAGCTTGTAAATGGAATGTCCTTTGCACTACCAGGGATTTTGGAATGTGTTACTGTTGAGATTGATCAAGATAAAACAAAAAAATCTAATTATAAGTTGTATATATAGAATGCCAGGAACTTGTGTTGAGACATTCAGAGATAAATTAGTCGAGCTGTACAATAATATAACTAGTAAGAAAATGGTTGTAATCTGTGGAGATTTCAATATTGATTTACTAAATCCATTTCAACAAAATGTAATTACAGAGTTCATGAATTCTATGTACAATATGAGTCTATATCCCACAATAACACATCCCAGTAGATTCACAGTTCACACTGCTACACTTATTGATAACTTGTTTGTTAATATTATTGATAAGAAAATACAAAGTGGATTACTGATAAATGACATAAGTGATCATTTGCCAGTCTTTACACTTATCCATGGCCACACGAGGGCCAATACAGAAAAAAACTTTAAAATCTTTCAGATACAAATCACAAATTGCAATCACTTCTTTTAAAGAAGACCTTCTGAAGCAAGACTGGACAAAAGTCTATGTATCAGATGTAAATGAAGCCTATGACACATTTATGAACATTGTAACCACTCTTTATATAAAAAAAAATGTCCATTAGTAAAGAAAAAGCTTAAACAGAAATTTGTTGACAAGCCATGGTTAACCAAAAGATGAAAAAAAGCATGTAAAAAGAAAAATTCATTATATAAAATGAAAAGAAGCAGAAAAGAAGCAGAGCAGCAGTGTAAAACATACAAAAATAAGTTAACATATATAATGAGATATAGTAAAACAGACTATTACAGTAAAGAGTTGGAGAAAAACAGAGATAATATTAAAAATACATGGACAATACTTAACAATATTCTTGGAAATGAAAACAGAAATTCAAGCTACCCAACCAATCTTTCAAAAAAAAAAAAAAAAATTGACTCAGCGTGTGGATGCAGTCTCACCTGCAGATGAATTTAATAACTTTTTTGTTAACATTGGTCCTAATTTGGCTCGAGAAATACCCATTACGGCACCTACAGGTGATACAATAAGCAAACGCATTGCTATAAAAAACTCCATTTTCATAAAGAACACAGACGAGAGAGAGATCATTGAAATTGTTAAATTGTTTAAAAGTAAAACATCTACGGATTGTGACGGTATTGACATGCTTTTAGTCAAAACTATCATTGAATGCTTAGTGAAGCCACTGACGTATATTTGTCACCTGTCTCTCTAAACAGGTATATTTCCCAATGCAATGAAAATAGCTAAAGTAATTCCGATATACAAGATGGGTGACAGAGGGGAATTTTCAAACTATAGACCAATTTCACTATTGCTGCAATTTTCCAAGATACTTGAAAAAATATTCTGTGAGAGAATTGACAACTTTATAATGAAGAATAATTTATTGTGTGAGCAGCAATATGGGTTCAGACACAAGAGGACAACTGCATTTGCTCTAATGGAATTTATAGAAAAAATATCAACTGCCATTGAAAATAAAGAGTATTCAGTTGGGGTTATTCCTGGATCTTAAAAAAGCATTTGATACAGTGGATCATAATTTATTATTAAAGGAACTACAAAAATTATGGTATTGGGGGTAGCACTGTCCTGGTTATGGAGTTACTTAAAGAACAGATATCAGTATGTACAGTATGTGTTGGTAGCAAAAACTCAGTTACTGAAGGTTACTTGTGGAGTCCCACAGGGCTCAGTTTTGGGGCCATTGTTATTTAATATGTATATAAATGATTGTGCTGACCTGTCAGATATTGGGTGGGTTATGTTCCCTCTAGTGGTGGTTTGCGTTACTGCACCTTTAATTGTAGCTACTTCCTGTTTCCTGCATAAACCCTTTTTCTTTGTTCAATCTGCCATGATGAAAGCAATGTGAAAATGTGCTCGCCAGAAATTTGGTTGTACTAACCTAGGAGTGGAACCAACAGTAAGTTAATGCTGAAAATTGTTGTAATACTTGTTTAAGATGACCATAGTTTGGAATATGATGTTAAAAACGCTAAATTTAAGCTATAAAAAGATCGCGATTAAAAGGTGTTAATGGCTAATCTTTTACAATGGTACTTAGCTAACTGCTGAGTCATTTAGCCCTTTGTTAGCCCAAGTTATATTGTGTTGTAATGGTGCTTCATGTGAAAGCTAGTTAGCTATTCATTTGGCTATGCTTACCTGCTTACTTAGCTGTGTAGCTGTCCTCTGTAAAATAAAAATGTGTTAGTATAATTTCGTAATACTTACCTGATTTAACTTACCTTAACTTTGTAACCTGTGGAAACTGTGAAATACTTACCTTAGTTTGAATCTGTAAAGCAAATTACTTAGAATCAGAATCAGAATCAGAAAAAGATTTATTGCCAAGTACATTAACAGATCACTGATAACATACGAGAGAATTTGACTTGACACAGAAAATGAACCTGCATTTCCAGTGACATGGCTGCATCGGGGACGCGCCTGCCGACAGGATGGTACAGATAAGAAATCATACAATAGGAAGGAGCAAAAAAATCATTGAATTCAGAATACTGACCATAAGTAATCAATATTATGATTACAAGGACAAAAAAAGCCCACGATGCACATTCAAGACCAGAGTTCACAGGACACAAGGAGAGCAGTGAATGTTATCTTGTTGTCAGTTTCTGGGTCAGTGTGGATGTAGTGTTGAAGCAATGTTGTATCAATATGAGCACAAGGACACTTTGGCAGAAGATGTTTTGTCTGGCTGCAGCACTTACCTGAGTTAAGTGCCTGTAATAAGAGAAACTGTTTATATACAGAGTGTTGTATTATTATTTCTTATGTAACATTCTGTATTATGTATATTTCATTGTGTTTCAGTTTTACAAAAAAACCAACAAGACAAAAACTGATTTCAGTAAATCAGTCAACCTGGAATCAGCCTGCTGTCTTTATTGTTCGCTATCTGTCTACAATACCCAGCCGTATTATCAGGACAGAATTGTAAAATGTTGACCACACAGCGGGGATAGGCAGCTGAAATACGGTGAACAGCACACAGAAGCAAGCCAAGATGAGCCACGCTGGTGAGGAGGACCGTCCGTCTCAGTTGGAGACAAGGTCTCAAGCCTCAAATTCACACAAGTCCTCCAGGGCATCAACCCGGTCATCTGCCAGCATCGTTGCAGCAAGAGCCAGAGCTAAGGCTGAAGCAGCTAAAGTCAAAGCATCCTTTGCAGAGAAGGAGGCAGCCATGATGAAACAAAGGCTTCAGTAGAGGCTGCCATGATTAAAGAAAGGGCTTCAATAGACGCAAATCTTCACGTGCTACAACAAGAGAAAGAAGCAACTGCAGCATCAAGAGAGGCAGCTATATTGGAAGAAGCTGCAGCAGCAGAGCTCGATCCAAGACACAGCGACTCTCTTGGTGAGCTACAGAATCTAGCCCTTGATGATCCAGTGAGACACACACGACGCTACGTGGAAACACAGCCATTCGATGCACATGCACCACAGTTGCAACCAGGCCCAACTCCACAGCAACAAATTGATCATCAAGCACCGGTGAATTCACACCTCTTTAGCATTAAAGAACAAGATTCACTGTATGAGTCTTTCGTGGACAGAAATGAACACAAGCCCATGATGGTTGGACACAACGTTCCTCATTCTGCCCCAAGGCCATTTGTTCCAAAGCAGGAACATTCACCTGTTCTCCCTGACATTAAAAGGAAAGACACTGCAGCTAACCCTCCAGCCTCTCATCCCAACCAGGGAAACAAATCCTCACCTCCATCAACACAAACCCATGTCTTGGCCCAGTATCTCATGAGAAAAGAGATGGTGAGCTCAGGACTCCTTACCTTTGACGACTGCCCAGAAAACTACTGGGCGTGGAAGGCCTCCTTCCTAGCAGCCACAAAGGAGCTTAACCTCTCGGAGCAAGAAGAGCTCAACCTACTGATCAAATGGTTGGGGCCCAAGTCGTCAGCTCAAGCCATGAGGATCAGGTCTGTGCATGTAAACAATCCTAGACTAGGTGTGTGGACGGTATGGGAGCGCTTGGAGGAAACTTATGGAAGCCCAGAGGTGATTGAAAGTGCCCTAATGAAAAAATTGGACGCCTTCCCAGTCATCTCTAACAAAGAGACACACAAGCTCAGAGAGTTAGGAGACTTGTTAAAAGAGCTACAAGCTGCTAAGTCAGAGGGATTCTTACCTGGGCTCATGTATCTTGATACAGCTTGAGGGGTAAATCCAATTGTGGAGAAGCTTCCATTCTCACTTCGTGAACGCTGGATGACACAGGGATCCAGGTACAAGGAAGTTTATCATGTGCCTTTCCCACCATTCAGCTACTTTGTGGAATTTGTATGTTCTCAAGCTAAGACTCACAATGACCTCAGTTTCGCATTCAACCTTTCCTCTACTCCCAATCAGTCAAAAGGTGAGAAAGACCAAAAACACATCTACAAATCCGCTGTAACAGTGAGGAAAACTGATGTCACAGCCGCAGGTGGTGCATCTCGGGACAGCACATCTGTGAAGAAAACTGAACCGGACAAAGAATGTCCAATCCACAACAAACCACATCCGCTCACAAAATGCCGTGGGTTCCGAGGAAAGCACCTGGATGAGAGGAAAGCATACTTAAAGGAGAACTCGATCTGCTTTAGATGTTGTGCCAGCACCAAGCACATTGCCAAAGACTGTAAGACCACACTCAAATGCAGAGAGTGTGAGAGTGACAAGCACACTTCAGCGATGCATCCTGGTCCAGCACCATGGTCGTCTCATGGGCAGGCTGGGCACTCACCTGGGAATGACCAGAGCGGGGAGCAAGGAGGGGAGCAAAGCGGGGAGAGTGAAGTTGCAGCAACTCCTGTTGTCACTTCTAAGTGCACAGAGATATGTGGCGATGCACCCCAGCCTAGATCCTGTTCTAAAATCTGCTTGGTCAAGGTTTCCCGTGCTGATAATCCAAGCAAGTCTCACATAGTATATGCTGTACTCGATGACCAAAGCAATAGGTCTTTAGTGAAATCTGAGTTCTTCAGTCTGTTGGGTATTAACAGCAGGGCATCCCCCTACACGCTAAAAACATGCTCAGGCAGAGTGGAGACTGCAGGAAGGAAAGCAACCAACATCATTGTGGAATCTCTCGATGGGAAGACCAAGGTCACACTGCCCACATTGCTGGAGTGTGAATACTTACCTGGTGACCGGTCAGAGATCCCGACCCCTGAGTGCGCACAATATTTCCCTCACCTCCGACCAGTGGCTGACAAAATCCCTGCACTTGACAACAGTGCACCCATTCTTCTGCTACTAGGCCGAGATGTTTTGAGCTTGCACAAGGTGCGACAGCAGCGCAACGGACCACACAACTCGCCATACGCTCAGCGCCTTGATCTCGGCTGGGTCATAGTGGGAGAGCTGTGTCTGGGTGGCGCTCACAAGACTCAGGAAGTCAATGCTTATAAGACCCATGTCCTCCAAAATGGACACCCTTCCTTCTTTAAGCCCTGCACTAACAGCATTCACATCAAGGAAAGACCCAGTGAACCGATTCAGTGCAGCCTTCAGTTCCCAACTCGCAGTGAGGAAGCCATTCCAGAGACATGTAGGGATGGTCTTGGTGAAAGTGTGTTCCAGACAACACCAGCCGACAACAAACCAGCCATGTCAGTAGATGACAGTGAGTTTCTGAGAATAATGAAAGACGAGGTGTATATGGACAATGAAAACCACTGGGTGGCGCCACTACCCTTTCATACTCCTCGTAAGCGTCTTCCGTGCAACAGAGAGCAGGCTGCTCAAAGACTCCAATCCCTCCAACGCTCATTCAGGAAGAAACCTGACATGAAACAGCACTTCTTTGATTTTATGCAAAAGGTCATTGACAACCAACAGGCCGAGCCAGCTCCTCCACTACAGCTCGGGCAGGAGTGCTGGTATCTGCCGACATTTGGCGTATACCACCCCCAGAAGCCGGGAAAAATAAGAGTTGTATTTGACTCCAGCGCGGAGTACAAGGGGACATCATTGAATGATGTGCTTCTCAGTGGACCCAACCTGAACAACACACTAATAGGAGTCCTATTACGGTTCAGAAGAGTACAAATTGCTGCTACCGCCAACATAGAGCAAATGTTCTATGGGTTCAAGGTCAGAGAGGACCACCGCCACTTCCTCAGGTTTCTCTGGCACAAAGACAATGACACAGACAAAGAAGTTAGGCCACAAGCCACCTGTCTACTTACCAAAGTTACAGAACAGCCTCTTGGCTCAGAAAGATTTGAACGCTTCTCTTCTTGGAAGAGCCTAGTAAGAGGTATGGCACTTCTTGTTCATGTAGCCAAGTCTTTCTCTGGAGAGAATAGTGATGGTTGCAAGGGATGGCATCAATGCAGCCAGCTTCTCGCCACAGAGCGGTCCCAAGCAAAGACGAAAATCTTCAAGGCTGTACAGGAGGATGTTTATGAAGAGGAGCTGAAATGCTTAATTCAGGGTTCAACAGTGCACTGTCAAAGCTCCCTTGCAAAGCTTGACCCCTTCATCGATGAGAATGGATTGATCAGAGTCGGAGGTCGGATACGCAGGGCAGACTTGGGAGACCAAGAGAAACACCCACTCATCCTACAAGCCGGCCATCATGTGACCACTCTCCTGGTCCGACACTACCATGACAAAGTAGCCCACCAGGGTCGGCACTTCACAGAGGGTGCACTGCGTACCGCTGGTGTTTGGATAGTAGGAGGTAGGAAGCTCATCTCCAGCATCATTTTCAAATGTGTTACTTGTAGGAAGTTGAGAGGATGGAGAGAAGTGCAGAAGATGTCAGATCTGCCGGCAGATAGGCTGGCAACGGATCCCCCCTTTACTCACGTAGGGCTCGACGTCTTTGGCCCATGGACTGTCACCACTCGGCGGACACGAGGTGGTGCCGCTGAGAGCAAAAGGGGCAGTCATCTTTACTTGCTTGAGCACCAGAGCGGTGCACCTTGAGGTTATTGAATCCATGTCGACCTCAAGCTTCATCAACGCCATGAGGCGTTTCCTATCCATCCGTGGACCTGTCAAGCACTTAAGGTCGGATAGAGGCACTAATTTCATTGGTGCATGCCGTGAGCTTCAAATCAACACTGACGATCCTGAGATCAAGAACTATCTGCAAGAGCAGGGATGTACATGGACCTTCAATGCTCCCCATTCTTCACACATGGGTGGAGCCTGGGAGAGGTTAATTGGAGTGGCAAGACGCATACTGGATGGACTGCTTGCGAAGGATGGTGCTACCCGACTGTCTCATGAAGTCCTTACAACCTTGATGGCTGAGGTTATGGCTATCATGAATGCACGCCCGCTAGTCCCAGTCTCCAACGATGCAGAGGTACCTGAAATCCTCTCACCTGCCACTCTGCTCACCCAGAAGGCGAGTGTCAGTCCTGCACCCCTGGGAGACTTCGACCTGGATCACCTCAGCCAGGTCCAGTGGCGCCAGGTCCAGAGCTTGGCGGACTCCTTCTGGAAGAGGTGGCAGTCGGAGTACCTGGCCACACTTCAACCACGGAGGAAGTGGACCTCCGAGAAGTCCAGTCTCCAGGAAGGTGACATTGTTTTGATAAAGGACAATCAAGCAAAGCGCAACATGTGGCCTCTAGGGCGAATAGTTAAGGCCATTCCTAGTTCAGACAACAAGGTCCGTAAGGTCACAGTTAAGACCTCTAGCCAAGGGGTAGTTAAAGAGTACCTTAGACCCATCTCTGATGTTGTGCTATTGATGTCACTAGAGAAGAGTAAATAGTGGTATACATGTATACCAAGCGGGGAGTGTGCTGACCTGTCAGATATTGGGTGGGTTATGTTCCCTCTAGTGGTGGTTTGCGTTACTGCACCTTTAATTGTAGCTTCTTCCTGTTTCCTGCATAAACCCTTTTTCTTTGTTCAATCTGCCATGATGAAAGCAATGTGAAAATGTGCTCGCCAGAAATTTGGTTGTACTAACCTAGGAGTGGAACCAACAGTAAGTTAATGCTGAAAATTGTTGTAATACTTGTTTAAGATGACCATAGTTTGGAATATGATGTTAAAAACGCTAAATTTAAGCTATAAAAAGATTGCAATTAAAAGGTGTTAATGGCTAATCATTTGCAATGGTACTTAGCTAACTGCTGAGTCATTTAGCCCTTTGTTAGCCCAAGTTATATTGTGTTGTAATGGTGCTTCGTGTGAAAGCTAGTTAGCTATTCATTTGGCTATGCTTACCTGCTTACTTAGCTGTGTAGCTGTCCTCTGTAAAATAAAAATGTGTTAGTATAATTTCGTAATACTTACCTGATTTAACTTACCTTAACTTTGTAACCTGTGGAAACTGTGAAATACTTACCTTAGTTTGAATCTGTAAAGCAAATTACTTACCTGAGTTAAGTGCCTGTAATAAGAGAAACTGTTTATATACAGAGTGTTGTATTATTATTTCTTATGTAACATTCTGTATTATGTATATTTCATTGTGTTTCAGTTTTACAAAAAAACCAACAAGACAAAAACTGATTTCAGTAAATCAGTCAACCTGGAATCAGCCTGCTGTCTTTATTGTTCGCGATCTGTCTACAATACCCAGCCGTATTATCAGGACAGAATAATGATATATGTAAAGTTTTGGGAAAAAATGGATTTAATATTGTTTGCCGATGACACTAATTTATTATGCA
Organism: Pholidichthys leucotaenia; assembly: GCA_020510985.1. Lineage (NCBI taxonomy): Eukaryota > Metazoa > Chordata > Actinopteri > Cichliformes > Pholidichthyidae > Pholidichthys > Pholidichthys leucotaenia. The sequence continues at coordinate 145,719,859 of CM035837.1, forward strand.
GTGGAGGCAATTTGGAACAACTTTTGGATACACTCGGAAAGGAATTAGGAAAGCTTAAACTGTGGTTTGATTCAAACTAATTAATGCTCAGTTTAAGTAAGACAAAATTTATAGTTTTTAACAACCATCACAACAACTCAGTATCTAAACTCAGTGTAAATGGTGTAGAGATTGAAAGGGTATCCAAAACTAAATTTCTTGGAGTAATAATTGATAATAAACTGTGTTGGAAGTCACATATTAATTATATTAAAGGTAAAATATCTAAATCAATTGCAATACTACACAGAGTGAAATATTTGTTGAATCAACCCACACTATATACTTTGTGTCATTCATTAATACTCCCTTACATGACATACACAAGTGGACAAAATTGTTGGTACCCCTCTGTTAATGAAAGAAAAACCCACAATGGTCACAGAAATAACTTGAATCTGACAAAAGTGGTAATAAATAAAAAATCTATGAAAATGAACCAATGAAAATCAGACAATGCTTTTGAATTGTGGTTCAACAGAATTATTTTAAAAACAAACTCATGACTAACTACTAACTAACTAACCTGCACTTATATAGCGCTTTTCTAGTCACAAAGACCACTCAAAGCGCTTTCATTAATACTAACCCTCTATTCTAAGGGCCTATAGGAAACAGATATCTAGGGACAATTTAGAACAGCCAATTAACCTAACATGCATGTCTTTGGCATGTGGGAGGAAACCGGAGAAATCCCGGAGTAAACCCACGCAACACGGGGAGAACATGCAAACTCCACACAGATCACTGTTGGTCGGGGGCTGGGATCGAACCCACGATCCCCACAATCCCCCGGCCAAGGGTAAACTGTGCTGCCGCAGTGCTAACCACTGCGCCACCGTGCAGCCCGAAACAGGCCTGGACAAAAATGATGGTACCCTTAACATAATATTTTGTTGCACAACCTTTTGAGGCAATCACTGCAATCAAATGATTTCTGTAACTGTCAATGAGACTTCTACACCTCTCAGCAGGTATTTTGGCCCACTCCTCATGAGCAAACTGCTCCAGTTGTCTCAGGTTTGAAGGGTGCCTTCTCCAGACGGCATGTTTCAGCTCCTTCTACACATGTTCAATAGGATTTAGATCAGGGCTCGTAGAAGGCCACTTTAGAATAGTCCAATGTTTCACTCTTAGCCATTCTTGGGTGTTTTTAGCGGTGTGTTTTGGGTCATTATCCTGTTGCAAGACCCATGACCTGCGACTGAGACCAAGCTGTCTGACACTGGGCAGCATATTTCTCTCTAGAATACCTTGATAGTCTTGAGATTTCATTGTACCCTGCACAGATTCAAGACACCCTGTGCCAGATGCAGCAAAGCAGCCCAAGGACATAACAGAACCTCCTACATGTTTCACAGTAGGGACAGTGTTCTTTCCTTGGTATGCTTCATTTTTGCGGCTGTGAACATAGAGCTGATGTGCCTTGCCAAAAAGTTCCAGTTTTGTCTCATCTGTCCATAGGACATTCTTCCAGAAGCTTTGTGGCTTGTCAACATGCAGTTTGGCAAATTCCAGTCTGGCTTTTTTAGGATTTGTTTTCAACAGTGGTGTCCTCCTTGGTCATCTCCCATGAAGTCCACTTTGGCTCAAACAACGACGGATGGTGAGATCTGACACTGATGTACCTTGACCTTGGAGTTCACCATGAATGTGTTTAGAGGTTGTTCTGGGCTCTTTTGTTACCATTCGTATTATCCGTCTCTTACATTTTTCATCAAGTTTCCTCTTGCTGCCACGTCCAGGGAGGTTGGCTACAGTCCTGTGGATCTTAAATTTCTGAATAATATGTGCAACTGTAGTCACAGAAACATCAAGCTGCTTGGAGATGGTCTTATAGCCTTTACCTTTAACATGCTTGTCTATAATTTTCTTTCTAATCTCATGAGACAACTCTCTCCTTTGCTTCCTCTGGTCCATGTTTAGTGTGGTACACACCATGTCAACAAACAGCACAGTGACTACTTGTCACCCTTTAAATAGGCCGACTGACTGATTACAAGTTTGTAGACACCTGTGATGTTAATTAGAGGACACATCTTGGTTGAACATGTCCCTATGGTCACATTATTTTCAATCTTTTCTAGGGGTACCATCATTTTTGTCCAGGCCTGTTTCATGAGTTTGTTTGTTTTTTTTGTTTGTTTGTTTTTTGTTTGTTTAAGTTTTTGTAAAGGGTATACATGTCATTACAGCATTGCATTTTTTACATTTACATCACATATTTCCTTTTTTTTGACAACATTGGAAAAAAAAATATTACAACACCCTTTTTTTAAGTGAAAGAAAAGAAAAATTAAAAAAACAAAAAACAAAAGAGCAGAAAAATAAAAGAACATCTGAGTAGCATTGGAACAAAGAGAGGTGCCATTATTGAAATGGTGTTGGTACAAGATGTGGAAGACACATATGCGTCCCAGGGTTGCCAAAAGTTCAAGAACCCATCCATGTCCTGTCTCAGTGCAAATGTCAACTTTTCCATCAAATAAATGTCCTGAATCACGTTAATCCAATCTTCAGGTGCAGGACAGTCTTTCAACATCCATTTTTTGTTAGTGCTTTAGCACCTTGGGGGAGCCAGATTATTTAGCATCTCAGACAGGAGACAGTGGATAAACATGGGAGAACAATGCTCAGGAGGTTCCTGGCGAGATAGCAGGAAGAAGTCAAGGACGTAGGGGTTTTTTTTTGTTTTTTTGTTTTTTTTTTTGTTACTTATTTGTACCCATAGGTAGATTTGGTTTGCAGTCTGGTGACAAGCCACCGGCTGCCGGTCGCTGCGTGCGCGAGCGCCCTAAACCTACATGTTTTTGGTATGCGGGAGGAAACCGGAGAAATCCCGGAGTAAACCCACGCAACACGGGGAGAACATGCAAACTCCACATAGCTCACTGTTGGTCGGGGGCTGGGATCGAACCCACGATCTCATGATCCCCGCGATCCCCCGGCCGAGGGTAAAACTGTGCTGCCACAGTGCTAAACCACTGCGCCACCGTGCAGCCCACGGTTGAATGCAGTGTGATGCAAATGTCATGTTGTGTGTGGAGAAATGCCATGAAACTTAAGAGGAGAGTGCCTGCTGAAATGTTCAGTCTGTTCTGTGCTAGAGAGATGTGAAGTGTGTAATAAACTGTGTGCCATGAGCCCGACTCTTATTTCACACACTCCACACTGGTGACCCAAGACGTATTATGGAACACGAGGCAAGATCCCCGGAGTCGGCCCGGTCAGGAAGCTACAGCGAGGCGGCAGCCATCCCACAGACAGCCCGGACTGGAACCTCCAGCCACGCGTGTGCGGTTTTAGTCAAGTTACCGGATTTCTGGCAGCACAACCCGCGCTCTTGGTTCCACCTCACTGAGGCCCAGTTCGCCCTCCGGGGAGTAACGGCAGACGACACCAGATTCTACCATGTGGTCGCAGCGCTGGACGCCCGCACAGCTCAGCAGGTAGCGAACCTGCTCGATCAGCCACCAGCCAGCAGCAAATATGAGGCGCTCAAGGCTGCGGTCATCCAGCGCTACACGCTCTCGGACTGTGAGAGAGCGGAGAGGCTCCTGACAGGCGCCTCCATGGCTCGCCGCGTCATTGGGAAGCGCCTATCAGGCGCGCCCAATGTCAAGTCAAATTCCTCGTATGTTTACTTGTTTACTTGTAAATGTGCTTGGCAATAAACTTTATTCTGATTCTGATTCTGATAACCGTTTCCTTCCCCGCACGGCGCAGCTCATGCAACCATTGTACGCTGCGCTCAAGAAACAGAAACCCGCAGATAGGGTCGAATGGACCCCGGAGCGAGAGCGGGCGTTCTCGGAAGTTAAAGCAGCCCTGGCAAATGCCGCACTGCTGGCGCTTCCGGACCAGGCGGCCCGCATAGCGCTCACCACCGACGCTTCAGACGTGGCCATAGGGGCTGTTGTGGAGCAGCGCGTCGCCGGGGCTTGGCAGCCGCTCGCCTTTTTCAGCAGAACTTTGCGCGACAGCGAACGTAAATACAGCGCGTTCAACAGAGAGTTGCTGGCTCTCCACTGGGCTATACGCCACTTCCAGTTCTGGCTGGAAGGGCGCAGCTTCACCGCGTTCGTGGACCACAAGCCGCTAACATTTGCGATGGCCAAGGTTTCAGAACCGTGGTCGGGCCGGCAGCAGAGACAGCTGGCCGCGATCTCAGAGCTTACTACCGATATTCAACATGTGTCGGGTAAACTGAATGTGGTGGCGGACTGCCTCTCGCGCGCCGTGGTGGCCCCGGTCTGCGTGGGGATAGATTACGCAGCCATGGCAGCGGAGCAGATTAGCGATGCAGACGTGCGCGTGCTCCAGTCTGGACCAACAGAGTTAAGGCTGGAGAGCAGGGTGCTGCAAGATGGAGGCCCCCCCAATCTGCGATGTCTCCACGGGTCGCGCGCGTCCGGTGGTCCCGGTCGCGTGGCGCCGCCGCGTGGTTGAGTCGGTTCACACTCTGGCGCACCCAGGAGTGCGCGCGTCGGTCAAAATGGAGGGAGAGAAGTTTGCGTGGCTGAGCCTACGCAAACAAGTGAAAGAGTGGGCTGCAGCCTGCGTGGCGTGCCAACGAGCCAAGGTACACAGACACACGAAGGCTCCCTTGAAGCCATTTTGTATCTCGGATAAGAGGTTCGACCATGTTCAAGTGGACCTCATGGGCCCCCTCCCGCCATCACAGGGGTGCACGCACCTCCTGACAGTGGTGGACCGCACCACGCGCTGGCCAGAAGCAGTCCCGCTGGCGGCAACCACGTCCACAGACGTAGCGCGCGCTTTTTTAACAGCATGGGTGGCGCGTCTTGGAGTCCCGTCGGACATTACGTCCGACAGGGGCCCTCAATTTGTTTCCGAACTCTGGTCCACGATGGCCTGCAGCCTGGGTGTTACAATTCACCGCACAACCGCGTACAACCCACAGGCCAATGGGTTATGCAAGCGTTTTCATAGATCACTGAAAGTAGCACTCAGGGCTTCATTGACAGATGCAAATTGGGTAGACAGGCTGCCGTGGGTTTTATTGGGGTTGCGCTCCGCGCCAAAAGAGGATCTGGAAGCTTCCCCGGCAGAGCTGGTTTTTGCGCAGCCCCTACGGCTGCCCGGGGAATTTCTGCAAGATAATCCCGCAACGGGCAGCTGCCCGTCTCAGCTTTTGCAGCGTAGCGTAAACACAGGCACGCTGCCGGGCCCTGCCCACCACAGTTTTCCGCGTGTTTTCGTGCCTAAAACTTTGAAGAGCATGGAGTTTGTGTTTGTCAGACATGACGCCCACTGCCCTCCATTGCGCCCACCCTATGATGGACCGTTCAAAGTGTTGGAAACAGGGGATAAGCATTTTTTGCAAGACCTGGGGGGTAGGCGGGAAAAAATTGACATAGACAGACTCAAACCCGCTTTTGTTGTGGCGGACGAGCAAGTGCTGTTGGCTAAGGCCCTTCGGCGTGGAAGACCCCCACGGAGAGCTCCCCAGGGAAACGATTCACCAGAGCAGCCACACGGACAGACCGAAGTGCGCCCCCCCCCCCCCCAGTCACAGCCCACCCGCAGTCAGACACACTCCCAGCAGCCCCCCACCGGCACAGCAGCGCCACGGAGGCGGTAAACCCCAGTTACAGCAGATACGGGAGGAGACGGAAGCCCAAACAGCATGTGGACTGATATTCTATTGTTCTATCACAGCATGTGGACTGTTATTCTATTGTTCTATCTAAGATGCTGGGAGGGGGGGGATTTAGCACCTTGGGGGAGCCAGATTATTTAGTATCTCAGACAGGAGACAGTGGATAAACGTGGGAGAACAATGCTCAGGAGGTTCCTGGTGAGATAGCAGGAAGGAGTCAAGGACGTAGGGGGTTGAATGCAATGTGATGCAAATGTCATGTTGTGTGTGGAGAAATGCCATGAAACTTAAGAGGAGAGTGCCTGCTGAAATGTTCAGTCTGTTCTGTGCTAGAGAGAAGTGAAGTGTGTAATAAACTGTGTGTCATGAGCCCGACTCTTATTTCACACACTCCACAGTGCTTTTTTACTTGCCAATATTAAAACAGTGAATAAGTATTTTTCTCCTCGTCTTTCCAGTGATTCCGGTAGTAAACCCAAATACAAAGTTACAAAAGAAAAGGGAACTGTTACTTTGAATATTTTCCCCAATATTGTCTGTACATTGGTCCAACATTGGCGGATAACTGGGCATGACCAAAACACATGAAAATGATTTGCAGTCTTTTCACCACACAAGCGCCAACAATTCAACCCTTTACGAGTAAATTTGTTTTGTGCAGGTGTTCTGAAAAATCTTACCAAATTTTTCCATCCAAATTCTCTCCACAGCAGGGATGAGGTACTTTTCCATTGTTGTTTATTTAGCTTTTCCCATATTTCCAGTTGTAAAGTGAAATTCCCCTCTTTTTCCCATTTTCTTTTATATATGATGTGTTGTCTCCTTTTAAATCTTGAAGACCATGGTACAGTATAGTTTAGAAATGTATCTGATCCCTGGGATCCCTTTATAAGACATTAAGAAAACCTTCAGAACAACTGACTGGGCCCTTTCCAAATCCTCCTTTTTAAGTATTTTGTTCATGTGATGTCTAAGCTGAAAGAACCTGTAAAGGTCTTGATATACTAGACCTTGTTTTTTCAAATCTTCAAAACTTCTTAAAGTTTGCCCTTTAAAAAAATCGTAATATTTTATCAGTCCGTTCTCTTTCCACTTTTTAAATCTAGCGTCTGTTTTATTAGGAATAAAATCCTGATCATAGGAAATCCATTGCAATAATCGATAGGGTTCTTTAGTTTGATTCTCTCTGACAATCTTAAACCAAATTTTTAGCGGAGTCTCTATCCACGGGTTAGTGTTATTCAAAAGTTTAGGTAAGGCATTATTCCCTATTATCGCCTGTAGGGGAATGTCACTTGTTATTTGGCATTCTATCTCCTTTCATTGTGCAGTGTAGAATGGGTTACATATCTCTATTAAAGTTTTAATTTGCGCGGCTTTAAAATAGTCCCTGATGTTTGGCAGCGCGAGCCCACCTTTGTCTTTGTTTAGCTGTAGGGTTCTATATCTGATTCTAGGTCACTTGCCCTGCCATATGAATCTTGAGATCCTTCTGTCCAGTTCTTGCCATGTTTTTTTGGGAGGTTCTACCGGTATTGTTTGGAAAAGGTATAGAAGACGTAGAAGTATATTCATTTTGACTGCTTCAATTCTTTGTGCAGTACCCAAGAATGGTATCGTATTCCATCTTGCTAGATTAGATTTTATTTTTGCCATCAGTGGATCATAGTTTAGTGTTGTAATTTTGTTGAGTTGTTTCGGGATATTGACCCCCAGATATTTCATAGATTCCATCTCCCAGTTAGTTTTGAATTTGCTTAGTAAATATTGATTTGGGTGATAGTTGAATGTTAAAATTTGGGTTTTATGCATGTTTAATTCGTACCCCGATAACTCTCCATACTCTGAAAAAACTGAGATTAGTTCTGGAAAAGTGGTGTCCGGCTGCCCCAGGTATATTAAAATGTCATCAGCAAAGAGTACTATTTTATGTTCCTTCTGACCAAGTGTAGTACCTTGAATTTTTTGATTCTGTCTTATCCATTGGCTCAGAGGTTCTATGAAGATTGCAAAGAGCAGTGGAGACAAGGGGCAGCCCTGACGACATCCTCTCTCCAGTTCAAAAGATGATGATCATCATAATCCTTATTTTAGCTGTTGGTTTTTTATATAATTTCTGGATAGTTCTAATGAAGTTGTTATGGAAATTGAAACTGGACAAGATTCTATATAGGAAAGACCAGTCAACCGAATAAAATGCTTTTTCAGCGTCTAATCCCAGTATGGCTGCATTTAAATTATATTTTTTTATATGATGAATTATGTGTAAAGTGCGTCTAATGTTATCTTGTGTCTGTCTTTGTCTTATAAAACCTGTTTGGTCTAAATGAATTAAGTCTGTCAGTATATTTTCTAACCTTTTGGCAAGGATAGCGGTAAAAAGTTTATAGTCCTGATTTAACACACGGACTGGTCTGAAGTTGGAGCAATCTAATTTATCCTTTTCAGGTTTAGGTATGACTGCAATGACCCCTTCTCTTCAGGAGGGGGGGATTTCCCTTGTGTGGAGGACATAGTTAAATATTTTCAGGAGGAGAGGAGATAGTTGCTGTTTAAAGGTTTTGTACCACTCTGCTGTATAAGCATCTGCCCCTGGGGATTTGTTAGCTTTAAGTTTCATAATTGCTTTTTCTAATTCTTCAGGTTGTATTTCTCCCAGTAGTTTTTTTTTTTGTGACTCAGTAAGTTGGGGAAGATTTAATGTATTTAGGAAGGCTTCGGATTTGTCTTTGTATTTTTTGAGGGAGTGCAAGTTCTTGTAGAAATTCTCGAAGCTTTTAAGAATTTCCTGAATTCTAAATTTTCTTTCCTTTGATACTGGGTGTCTGATTTTGCAGATTGTGTTATGACCCGAGCGCCGGTTCTGATCGCGCTCGGGCTAAGTTATTTCTCGTTGCCGGCCTTGACAGCTGCGGGCTGTAATCTGACCTCACCGGGCTCTTATTGTGAAAGTGCTCGGTGGGGCTTCCGCCTGTCAACGGCCGGTCAGCTGATTGTCATTACCATTGTTAGTGCTTCGCCCTTTTAAGCCCGGCACTGACGACAGTAAGAGGGAGGAGTATTGGTCTACATTCTGTCAACGTCTCATCTCGTTTTCCTTGTCAAGTCTGGGTCTACGCCTCGTCATGTTTGAGAGTGCCGTGAGACCTTCATGTCAGGTTCGTGTATTATAACTTTGTCACAGTTTAGCTCGTAGCAGCTGGGTTAGCCCTATGAGCCCAAGTCTCGTTCATGTGTGTATTTGCCCTAAGGGGTTCATAGTTGTGTTTTGTCACGTCTGGAAATAAATAACATCTTAGCCAAACTCTCTGGTGAACTTTGTGGTGTCTCTTGGTGATCCGCGAGGATCACCACATGACAGTATACTCCTGCCAGGTCGCCTAAACGGAGGCGCCGCACCGAGACGCCGTTTCACCGTGAGTTTGTGCCATTTTGGACTGTTTGTTCTTCCTTGTCTGGATGCCTGTTGCTGGGAGAATGCCGTCATCCAGGGGTCGCGGTCGGCGCCTGGACAGAAGGCTAGCGGAGGTCCTGGAGTATGTGGACTGCACGTTATTCTCCGCTACGCTGTGGGACGCTCCCAGCGACGTGTGCAGGCATTTGGACCACGCTGAGGAGCTTTTGGACAACCTTCCCCTTGATAGTTACGACCACCTGGAGGTGATAACGAGGTGGGAGGAACTCGCCATTCAGCGCGAGTTACTTCGTGGACTGGAAGAGAAGAGCAGGAAGCAGGGGAGGAGGAATCCCCGCTCCCCGCGTTGGTGTCCCATCTCGGAGCAGGTCCAGAAGTACGCGCCGTCTAGGCGTAACGTCGGCGTAACGGCGTGGGCAACCCTCAGCGGAATCCCCGGCTGGACTCGCTGCCAGCGTATCCCGTCAGCGAATCTCCGAGAGCGGCCCCACCTCATCTTCCCAGGGGGCCCTCTGTCGCCATCCAGCGGGGAGAAGGAGGAACGACGTCCCCCACAGCAGGAACCATCTCTGCCCCGGGAGGAAGGCAAGTGCACGATAATTTCTCACATCATGATATTATTCTGCCTTGTCTGACTCCTGGGGATGGAGTTCGGGGTTCGCAGCCCCCCGAGCTCCCTCCACCTGCTGTGGATGAAATTATTAAACCTACTGCCTCTGTGTTCTCCCTCGTCGAGCGGTCTGTGACGCCAGGCCAGCGTCGCCGGACGAAGAGGGCCCCTGCAGTGCTGGATAGCCTGCATCCGGCCCTGCAGTCACGTCTTGGACGGAGGAGAGGAGCGGACTGCGGCCCGGAGCCTGAGCCGACGAAGAAGCGTCCCCGGGTCTCCTCGCCGGAGCGGTCCGAGCCAGTGGGTCAAGGGTTCCCTGCCCCCACGCCATACGGGTCGTCGGCGTGGATAGCAGCGTGGGAGGAACCTGAGGCTGCAGATGACACCGTGCCAGCTGCGGAGCCCGACGCAGCTGAGTCCGAGCCAGCTGACGAGAGTCGCCCTGAACCCGGATCGTCGGAGTCCTGGGTGGCAGCGGAACCCGAGTGCAGGCAAGTGCTCCCTTTTCTGTCTCTGTCCCCTGTTGAGCATTTTTGCCTGCCTCTCGGGGAGGCGAGTGAGGAGCAGCCATCTGCTGCGCCCGAGCTCGTCTTGCTGGGTTCCGTTGCTACCGGTGATACAGATCCCGGTTTTCCTGTCCCCGAGCTTTGTTCTAGTGTCACCGGCGGGGAACGGGTCAGTGTCACCAAGGTGGAGGTCCCAGGTTCGGGGGTGGAGTTCGTCAGCGGAGCTGCACCGGAGGCCCAATCGGGGTCCACCGCAGAGGTGGTTTCAGCCCAATCGGGGTCCGACATGGGTGCGTCGGAGGCCCAATCGGGGTCCACCGCGGGTGCGGATTTGACCCAATCGGGGTCCAACGTGGGTGCACCGGAGGCTCGATCGGGGTCCACCGCGGGTGCGGTTCTGGCCCAATCGGGGCCCAACGAGGGTGCACCGGAGGCTCGATCGGGGTCCACCGCAGGCGCGGTTCTGGCCCAATCAGGGCCCAACGAGGGTGCAGCTGGGACCCAATCTGGGTCCAGTGGTGATGCAGCGCGAGCGTGGTCCATAGGCGGGGGAGGAGCTGCAGACCCTTCTTCGCAGAGCAGATTCTTGGCTCGCAATGCTCATCGATCCCCTCTGAGTCACCTCCCCTATACATCATCGCCAGGGGCCATGGGGGTCCCTGTTCGCTCGCCCCGGTTCTCCCGAGTTTTGTTCTCGTCAGGGAGGCCGCTGCGGGTTGTTGATGCCCTGGACTGGTGGCTGAGGGACACAGGTCGGCCGCCGGAGGGACTGTTTCGCCGGTTCGGCGCCTCGGTTCGGCCACCCGACCTGTTATGTGTGCCATGGGGCTACCTAGTTCGACCACCGGAGAAGCGGACGTGCGGGACTTTGGACTCTGGTGAGCCGCCTGGTCCGCCTCCTTTGACCATCGGTCGACATAAACTGTCGGGGGGTGGTAGTGGTCCCTGGGTTTGTCTCAGTATTTGTGGGTTTTTTTTTCTTTGTCCTGGTTATTTTGTATCTAGTGCTCATGCCTTGCAGTAGCCCTGCTGGCTTATGTATAGTCTGGGTAGAGCGTGTGGTGCTCTGGTTTTTTTTTGTTGTTGTTGTTGTTTCGTGTATAGTTTGATATGAGCGAGTAGTGCTCTGTTTTTTTTTGTTTCATGTAGTCTGGTATGAGCGTGTAATGCTCTGTTTCTGTTTTGTATAGTATGATATGAGCGAGTAGTGCTCTGTTTTTTTTTGCTTCATGTAGTCTGGTATGAGCGTGTAATGCTCTGTTTCTGTTTTGTATAGTCTGGTATGAGCGAGTAATGCTCTGTTTTTTGTTTTTTCATGTACAGTCTGGTATGAGCGAGTATGCTCTATTCTTGCATTTAATTTTTTTTCTGAACCTGTAGTTCTGGTTTTTGTTTTCCCTTGTACATTTTTTCTTGTTAGTCTTGTCATTGTCTTGTATGGTTTTTTTGTCTTGTTCATGGGTTGGTTTCTCTCCCTCTGCACCTGTCCCCCAACCTCCCACCCTGGGGGGGGGGGGGGGGGCAGGGTGGTTCCTTGGGGCATTCGGAGTCCGCCCGTGGAGGGAGGGTACTGTTATGACCCGAGCACCGGTTCTGATCGCGCTCGGGCTAAGTTATTTCTCGTTGCCGGCCTTGACAGCTGCGGGCTGTATTCTGGCCTCACCGGGCTCTTATTGTGAAAGTGCTCGGTGGGGCTTCCGTCTGTCAACGGCCGGTCAGCTGATTGTCATTACCGTCATTAGTGCTTTGCCCTTTTAAGCCCGGCACTGACGACGGTAAGAGGGAGGAGTATTGGTCTACATTCTGTCAACGTCTCGTCTCGTTTTCCTTGTCAAGTCTGGGTCTACGCCTCGTCATGTTTGAGAGTGCCGTGAGACCTTCATGTCAGGTTTGTGTATTATAACTTTGTCACAGTTTAGCTCGTAGCGGCTGGGTTAGCCCTACGAGCCCAAGTCTCGTTCATGTGTGTATTTGCCCTAAGGGGTTCATAGTTGTGTTTTGTCATGTCTGGAAATAAATAACATCTTAGCCAAACTCTCTGGTGAACTCTGTGGCGTCTCTTGGTGATCCGCGAGGATCACCACATGACAGATTGCTCTCTCTGTTTGTTGTTTCCTCAATTTATAGGCTAGTAATTTTGCCGATTTGCTACCTGTTTCATAATATTTTTGTTTCAGAAATGTAAGTTTCTTCTGGATTTCTATTGTGTAGATCTCGTTTATTTGTTTTTTTATTTCCTTAATTTTGAGCGAGTCATTAGAATGAGTGTTGTCTTTGTGCTCTTTTTCTAGTTTCTTAAGTTCTGACTCTAATGTGATTAATTTTTCTTGTCTCAATTTCTTTTGGAGTGCCAGTTTTGCGATAATCTTTCCCCTTATTACAGCTTTGCATGCATCCCACAGTATTAAAGGGGATACTTCTCCATTATCATTTTCTTCCAAATATCTGAGAATATCTGATTCCAATTCATCTTTCAGTGGTCCTTTCAGCACATTTGAATTTAACCTCCAAGAAAATGTATTAATTGTGTATTTTTGGATATTTAAGTCCATATAAATTGAACTGTGGTCAGAGAGATCCATCAGTCCTATTTTACATGTTTTTACTCTTCCAATGTCTCTATTAAACATAAAAAAATAGTCAGTCCTTGAGTATGATGAATGTGGTGCTGAGTAAAATGTATAATCTTTTACACTGGGGTTAAATTCCCTCCACGTGTCACAGATTCCCATTTCATTTAGTAGCATCCTAATTTTTCTATTTTGAGTGTTATTTTGATGTGGAGAATTACCTGATGCATCCCAGTATGGATTCAGTCTTAGACTGAAGTCTCCACCACATATCACTAAACCTTGGGCTTTAGTTATCATTAGGTCAAATACATTTTTATAAAATTTCCAGTTAGCCCCTGGAGGTGCATATACATTCTTTCTATCTCTAATTCCCTTCCACAGCATGTGGAACACCATTTGGTGTATGGGGCGGCGCCTATCTCCGTTTCTCTGACCCTAGGCCACACAGCTACTGTAAGTAGTGAAAGCTACAGTGGGGGGTCAGTCCTCTGGTAGCTCTGTGCGTAACTTTACTTTCCCCGTTCCATTATGCTGAGCACCACGCTAGAAGGCAGAAAGTACCATTTTTATATGGTCTTTGGTATGACCCGGCCGGGATTTGAACCCCTGCCTCTTGGGTGTGGGGCAGATGCTCTAACAATTGAGCCACCACTCCGGTGCATATACATTCAGCAGAGTGATATCTTCTCCCTCTAGCTGACCAAGTACCATGCTAAATCTCCCTTCTTTATCTTTGTGTTCTGAATTTTTTTCAAATATAATTTTGGTTGAGATCAATGTCGCTACCCCCCTCCTCCTCCCTGACTTAAATGAAGATGAAGAGATCAGTTTAAATCCTTGTCTATTAAGTTTAGTGTGTTCCAAGTCTGTTAGGTGGGTCCCCTGTAAAAATATTATTCCTGCTTTGTCTTTTTTTCATTTTGCCTAGAATCTTGGATCTTTTAACTGGATTCAGGATCCCTTTTACATTATATGAGATTATTTTGGTTGCACCCTGTTTCTCCACTGTATTGTCTTATTTAGTATAACAGTATAGTGGCCCTCTTTTATGCTACTCAAAAACTGAAAGAACATTAAGAACATAAAAAAACATTAAGAACATAGTATATAAAACTTTAAAACAAAAAATTGTCAAAAGATCTTCCTGAACTGAGGTCTTTTTAGTGACCTTAGAGGAGCCTTAATGGTGTGTTGGCTCTGAGGGAAATTCCTCAAACTTTGTTACATGTTGAGGGCCCTCTCTTACCCCTGTAAGTTGTCCCATGTTTTTAACGTGATTTTCAGATCCCAGTCCGAACTTGTATAGATTTTTTTTTTTTTGGTGCCTATGCCCTATGAAATTATGCACAACCTCCCACCACCATCACAGCAAACAATCACGTTAATACAGTATTTGTTAGTGTGGAGAGTTCATGTGGTTCATTGTCACATTTCTATTTTAACAAGTTGTTGGGTTTTTTTTAAAGACTTATTTGTTTCTAATATTATGACCATGAAATATTTTACCACTTCATATTTGCTGAATCTGCATCTCCTTTAATGTTTGTTACCTTGTAGGAGGAGGATTGGATGTGCAGATTGACTAAAAATATCGTTATTCCTTCCTGAAAGCGTCCAGTTTTTCCTTATAGCCCTGGCGCTGGGTTTCCCGCTGCTGGCCAGTGGATTTTGAGGGTCTCTGTGTGCACCACGTTTGAGCCTTGATTCTTTCGATCGGGTCTGCTGCGGGTTTATACACCGTTACCGGGAGCCCTCTTCTCGCCATATCCCTGGTTGCTTCTTCCGCCGAGTTGTAGAGACACGTCTCTTCCCCGTAAAAAACCCTCAGCTTCGCCGGAAATGGAGTTTGAAAGCGCTGTTTCTTCTCTCTTAGTACCTTTTTAGCGTCATTGGCATCAAAAAAACTGGGGATTCTAAATTGTCCTTAGGTATGACTGTGAGAGTGAATGGTTGTCTGTCTGTCTGTGTTGGCCCTGCGATGGACTGGCGATCTGTCCAGGGTGTACCGTGCCTCTTGCCCAAAGATGCTGGGATAGGCTCCAGCCCCTCCGTGACCCGAAAAGGATTAAGCCTAAGAAGATGAATGAATGTATTCCCGACGTTTTTTAAGGATCTCTGGGGTGTACTCATGCTCAACAAAAACTTTTCTTTCTTGGTGCATAAATCCTTTTTTCTGCCAGGCCAGTCTCAAAACCTCTTCTTTTGTTCTGAAGCTGGAAAACTTCACCACCACCAATCGCGGGGGAGCTTCCGCCGATGGCCTTGGGGCTAATGAACGGTGCGCCCTTTCTATTTTCAAATTGGTGGCTTGGGGAATTTCCAACTTTTCTCTCAGTATGGTTTCTACGCATGCAGCCATTGTGGTGAAACCGTCCTCGACTCCTTCTTTCAGACCATGAATTCTTACGTTGTCCCTTCTTAGTCTTCCTTCCAGGTCGGTTAGCTTAGCCTCCAGTCTTGTCTGTCGTTTGAGTAATTCCAGCGTGGTTTCTTCCAGCCCTTTTATTCTTTCCTCTGCTTCCATGATTTGCACCTCAGCCTGGTCCACTCTGTTGTTTGTCCTTTTTATTTCATCTTTAAGTTCACAAAATTCGGCCCCACACTCTCAGCGAAATTCTCTTAATTCTTGAAGTATCTTTTTTAAGCTAGCTGTGTTGCTAGCCTCATTTTGCTGCTCCATTTCCAAGAGGTTGTTGTCTTCGAGGTCCGTTTCTCCGGCCGATGCGTGTCTTGGCCTGGTAAATGTTGATCTCTTCTGTTTTCCTTTAGGTATAATAACTTTGTCTTTTGATTTTCACTCTTCCATAAATCCGTTAAATCTGATTTTCACAGATGGGATCTGGGAGCTTCAGCATTAAGCTGCTACCACCATGGTGTCCAGACCGGAAGTCCCCATGAGTTTGTTTTTTAAAGTAATTCTGTTGAACCACAATTAAAGAGCACTGTCTGATTTTCATTGGTCAATTTTCATAGAATTTTTCATAAGAGTCAATTTTCATAGAATTTTTATTTATTACCACTTTTGTCAGATTCAAGTTATTTCTGTGACCATTGTGGGTTTTTCTTTCATTAACAGAGAGGTACCAACAATTTTGTCCACGTGTGTATTGTACCGAAGTATGGGGAAATACATATAAAACAAACATATATCCAATCTGGGCTGCACGGTGGCGCAGTGGTTTAGCACTGTGACAGCACAGTTTTACCCTCGGCCGGGGGATCGCGGGGATCATCAGATCGTGGGTTCGATCCCAGCCCCCGACCAACAGTGAGCTGTGTGGAGTTTGCATGTTCTCCCCGTGTTGCGCGGGTTTACTCCGGGATTTCTCCGGTTTCCTCCCGCATACCAAAAACATGTAGGTTTAGGGCGCTCGCGCACGCAGCGACCAGCAGCCGGTGGCTTGTCACCAGACTGCAAACCATGTCTACCTACGGGTACAAATAAGTAACAAAAAAAACAAAAAAAAAAATCTTTATGCTTCAGTAGAGAGCTATTAGAATAATAAACAAAGCTGCTTACAGGGAACCAACAAACCCACTTTTTTCTTAAATTAAAAGCTCTCAAGCTGAAAGAATTGGTTGACTTTAAAACTGCAGTAATAATGTTTAAAGTGAAGAATTTATCACTGCCCGCAAATATCCAAAAGTTGTTCCAAATAAGGGAGAAATTATATCATTTCAGAGGAATATGTATATTTCAAAAACTTCCAGTGAGAACTACCACCAAGCAACACTGTGTCTCAGTGCAAGGAGTTAGATTGTGGAACGCTTTTGGACCTGAATTAAAATCATGTACAACGCTTGGACAATTAAAACAAAAACTAAAGGAAGAAATACTCCAAACATATATCCAAGATGACATGTAAAATCACATAAGGACTGTCATATCCAGTCTGTGTTGTGTTGTTGCTTAGATTTTTGTCACGTTTTGTCTTAGCTTTGTTCTGAATTGTAATCGCTCTTGTTTTTCTTTGGAAATCTTGGATGGAATATGGGTGGGCAATATAAGCTGTGGCTTCAGCCATCACCCATTTTGGATAACTTATGTTGAACTGTATAATCAGAGGAGTTATTGTTTAATTTGTCCTTGTAAGATTTTTTTTCTTTCCCCTTTGTTATATTATTCTGTTCCTTTCTTTTAATCTTTACTTTTAATCTATCCGCCTGGTGAGGGAGATCGCTCAGGACTTCAAGACCGCCCTGCGTTTCCTGAGCTTCGCCGTCATGGCTCTGCAGGAGACCAGCGAGGCCCACCTGGTGGGTCTCTTCTTCGCTAAGGGGGTCACCATCATGCCCAAAGACTTCCAGCTGGCCCGCTGCATCCGCGGAGAGAGAACTTAGACTTTCTGCTGCACATTCACCAGCCATAATGCTCTGCACTGTGTGTCTATATATATACATTTATAGTAATATGGACATATGTTTACTAGATGTTGTTTTTTCTTGCCTTCTGATTGTTGCTCTGAGTGTTGCTATCCCTATGCTGTTGCAATCCTGGAATTTCCCCATTGTGGGACTAATAAAGGCTTATCTTATCTTATCTTATCTTATAAAGATTCATTCATTCATTCATTCATTCAATGTTGCATCTCTGAACTGAAGAATTCTCCGGCTTATTCTTGGAGCTTTCAACCAAAGGATTGGTGTTTTAACACTTTATTCCCATGCATGTGAGGAGACCAGGAGCTTCCAACCCTAACACATTGTTGTATGAACAAAGAGAGGTGTGGCACATTAACATGACATTACACCAGCGCCGCTATTACACACTGTACTGATAGGTGTTACCACAAGGTGGCAGTATGATCACATGAGATAGCAGGTAGATTCAGGAAGTGGTAAAACATGTGAACCGGAAGTGATAATAAAAAGGCAGCATGTCTTGCTGGCATGGTGATTAAGACTAAGTGTCTTTGTTATAAGTAAATAACAAACATTACATGGTACCAGGACGGGTAAACTTTGTCAGGAGCGACACAAAATAATGATGGATGCATTGAAACCACCAGGGATGTTGAAACTGACTGGAAACGTGGATGCAAATTGGAAGGCTTTCAAGCAGCAATTTCTGCTGTATCTTTCGGCTGTCGGAGTGGATAGACGGGCAGATGAGAGAAAAATAGCCATGCTGCTAACTGTCGCCGGCAAAGAAGCCATAGAAGTCTTCAATACTTTTATGTTTGCTCAGCTAGAGGACAAAGACGAGTTTGAAGAAGTCTTAAAAAAGTTCGATGAGCACTGTCTGTCAAAGAAAAACGAAATTTATGAAAGGTATGTCTTCCGCTCACGTATGCAGCACCAAGAAGAAACATTCGATAACTTTCTGACAGACCTTAAATTTAAAGCTCAGTCTTGCAATTTTGGTGATCTCAGAGACTCTATGATAAGGGATCAGATAGTGCTTGGAACAAAAGATAAGAAGCTCCGAGAGAAACTACTGAGAGAAACAGAGCTCACGTTGGAAAGTGCCATAAAAATAAGTCAAGCCAGTGAGCTAGCACGCCAACTTGTAATGACTTTTGATGAGCCTGCTTTGGGAGCAGTGAGCCAAGGTGAAGAGAAAGTCCATGCTTTGTCCGTGAAAAGGAAACAGCAGGGCAGAATTAAAAGCAATGAAAAAGAGGTATATTCCTGTAAGAGATGCGGTGAAAAACACAAACAGAGACAATGTTCTGCTTATGGAAAAATATGCACAAAGTGCAAAGGAAAAAACCATTATGCAAAAATGTGTCGCCCTAGAGACATTAAAAAAGGACAAGTGCACACAGTGGCAGAAATGGATGACAGTGATGATCTAAGTGAAACATTTTTCATCAAGATGGTGTCATGCAGTAACAATGATGACAGTGCACAACTCACGCAAACTGGAGGCACTGGTCAGACAGTGAGTGCAGTCAAAAGTGATAAGTGGATTGCACCACTGTGGGTAAATGGGACAATTGTGCCATTCAGGATTGACACAGCAGCTAAAGCTAACCTAATAAATGAGAATGATGTCAGTGCTCTGAAAATAAAGCCTAAAATAATCACCAGCAAGACCGCAACACTGACTGCATACAATGGTCAGCCAATTGAGACATTAGGAGGATGTAAAGTTACTGTGAAAGTGAAAGGCAAGCAGCACAGCTTGTTGTTTGTCATTGTACCTAACGGACATGAATCACCCCTCGCGGACAAAGCATCAGAGGACCTAGGTTTGGTTAAGAGGATCTACCAGATAAACAGTGAAAACATAAAGATGGACAATCATAGCCAAGAAATACAACACTTGCAATATGAAGGAGCTGCACACATTGTAAAACAGTTCCCCTCTGTCTTCAAAGGACATGGAACATTAAAATACACCTACAAGATTCAGCTCAAGAGTGATGCCAAGCCTGTAGTGCACGCCCCACGGAGAGTGCCAGCAGCACTTAGAGCTGGCTTGAAAAAAGAGCTGGACAGAATGACACAACTGGGTGTTATTGAGCGAGTGGAGGAGCCCACTGATTGGGTGAATTCCATCACATGTACCAAGAAACAGAATGGAGAGTTACGAGTTTGTCTTGATCCTAAGGATTTGAATGAGAATATTAAAAGAGAACACTACCCAATCCCAACACGAGATGAGATAACCAGTGAAATGGCAGGTGCTAAATATTTTAGCAAGCTGGATGCCTCACAGGGATTTTGGCAGCTGAAGCTGGATCCAGAAAGTAGCAGGTACTGCACCTTCAACACACCATTTGGGCGGTACTGTTTTCTGAGGCTTCCATTTGGTATTATCTCAGCTCCAGAGATTTTCCACAGGGCGATGGAGTCCATAATTGAGGGTCTAGAGGGCACAAGAGTGTACATTGATGATTTGGTGGTCTGGGGAGCGACACGCCAGCAACATGATGAAAGACTAAAAAAACTCCTTAACAGGGTTCAGGACAGTGGACTAATACTGAACAGGAAAAAATGTCAGTTTGGTGTCACAGAAATTACCTTTTTGGGAGACAAACTTTCAGGTGAAGGGGTTGAGCCTGATCAGTCAAAAGTGCAGGCTATACTGGACATGCCTACTCCCACTGATAAAAAAGGAGTCCTGAGAGTCATGGGAATGATTAACTTCCTTGGAAAATTCATTCCTCATCTTTCTTCCAAAACAGCATGCCTCAGAGAGTTGCTCCAACATAACAAGGAATTTGAGTGGTCAAAACGACATGAAAAAGAATGGAATAAGCTAAAGGACATTCTAACCACAGAGCCTGTCCTCACATTCTTTGACCCCTCAAAACCAACAAAGATCTCCACTGATGCCTCAAAGGATGGTTTGGGAGCTGTTTTGCTTCAAGCTACAGGGGATAAATGGCAGCCAGTAGCATACGCGTCGAGATCAGTGACAGAGACGGAAAAACGCTATGCCCAAATTGAAAAAGAGACTCTGGGTTTAGTGTTTGGGTGTAGTAAGTTTCACAGTTATGTCTATGGTTTGCCAACCTTTACTGCAGAGACTGATCACAAACCACTGGTGCCAATTGTAAAGAAAAACCTCAATGACATGTCTCCAAGAATACAGCGCATGATGATGAAACTCCAGCGATATGACTTTGAGCTAATCTACACGCCAGGCAAATATATAGTGCTAGTGGATGCTTTTTCACGGGCACCTGTATCAAGCAGCTGCACAGAGTCCATCTCCACAACAGATGATGTGGAAACTCATGTCAACATGGTGACAGCTTCACTCCCTGCATCAGATGTGATGCTAGAGCAAATTGCACAGGAAACGGCAAAGGACCCTGTGCTGCAAAAGGTTGTCCAGCAGATTCATGGAGGTTGGGCAAAGGGAAGCTGCCCACAGTACTACTCAGTGAGAGCAGATCTGAGTGTGGCAAATGGCCTTGTGCTGAGACAGAACAGGATTGTTATTCCTCAGTCTATGCGCCAGGACATGCTACATCGTATCCATGAAGGGCATCTTGGAATAGAAAAATGCAAAAGGAGAGCCAGAGAAGCAGTTTATTGGCCAGGTATCAATATGGATATTGAGAACATGATAGGGAAATGTAACACGTCTCACACACCACTACGAACAGACAAAAGAGCCAATGCTGATTGCAGAGCAACCAACTGCACCATGGCAAAAAGTGGGCACTGATCTCTTCCATTTGCACGGCAAGGACTATGTCTTAGTCATAGACTATTATTCAAACTACCCTGAGGTAGCCCAGCTCACTAGTACATCAGCACAGTCTGTCATCACACACATAAAAAGCTTCTTTTCTAGACATGGAATCCCACAGTGTGTGGTGAGTGACAATGGCCCCCAGTACAACTGCAGAATTCAGGGAGTTTGCCAAGCAGTATGGATTTCATCACACTACATCTAGCCCACTACATCCACAGGCTAACGGACAAGCTGAAAAAGGAGTCCAAATTGTAAAAAGACTTTTGAAAAAAGCAAGAGATAGCAATACTGACCCGTATCTTGCTTTGCTAAGTTATAGGTCAGCAGCACTAGAGTGTGGCGCATCACCAGCAGAGCTGCTAATGCGTCGTAGGCTGCGCACCACTTTACCACACATTATCACAGAGAAAGACAAGGACAACAACAGAGAACTGACTAACAAGAGAAAGAAACTGAAATTCAAACAGAAAATGAACTATGACAGATCAGCAAGGAGACTGGAACCTCTTTGTGAAAGAGACATTGTGAGAATTGAGGATCCTAATACTTGGACCAGAAAGGCAACAGTTCTCAGTGAGGTGGGTCCCAGATCCTATACGGTGAGAACAGAGGATGGACAAGTGTTCAGAAGAAACAGGAAGAGTCTTTTGATGATTCTGGAGGACACTGAAGGGCAACCTCAGGAAACTGAGTCTGGAAAGGATGTGAATGTGACACTAGATTTGCAGCACACTGAGCCTCCCTCATCTTCCCCAGATGTTGTCACTCCAGCTCTGAGACGATCCACCAGAAACAGGAAGCCACCTCAGAGACTCATAGAACAGTGAACTGTTGAAGTTGTTTAAAAAAAAAAAAAAGTTGACAGTTACATGTTATTTGTTACAAATGGAATAGTTGTGGCTTTCTTGTTTTGTTTGGTTATCAGTACACAGTGTATTTGTGAAAAAAGGAAAAGGTTTCTGTGTACTGCATTAAGACATCTTGAATGTTAGTAAGAAGGTTTATTCAGTTGCAGTCTTGAAATGCTGTATATGTGTTAGTTACCAAGTTATACTAACCTGCTCAGGAAAGGGGATGTACTGATAGGTGCTACCACAAGGTGGCAGTATGATCACATGAGATAGCAGGTAGATTCGGGAAGTGGTAAAACATGTGAACCGGAAGTGATAATAAAAAGGCAGCACGTCTTGCTGACATGGTGATTAAGACTAAATGTCTTTGTTATAAGTAAATAACAAACATTACACACTCATCTTCTCTTCAGCGGCACCCGCAGCTTTTACTCTCCCCCGGGGGCTCATAGACTCAACAGTCCCGTCTGATGCCCCCCGGTGACACTTCCTCCTTCAGTCCATTATTCTCCCCTTCCCCCTGCCTTGTGGGTGTGAGAAAACCCCCACACACTATGCCCCCACAAACCCACCTTAAGCACAGGAAATGGGGGGAGCCAGGAGAAGATAAACATTTCCAGTCTGGACTCTGCAGGTGTAAAATCAAGCTCACTTAGTGCACAAATTTTCAAAATAAGAGCTCATATCCGGTCTTGCAACCCTTCAAAATAAGAGGGAGTGGCTCGCCAAATAAAGAACTGATATAATGTAGACACAAAAAAAAAACAGAAAAGCAATCAGAGAGCTCATACCTCCACCAAGGCTCCTTCTGTCCTTCATGGATCCCCTCCAAAATGTAATGGGTTCGTGTGTAGGCCACGAGCAGGTTCTGGGGCCTCGTGTATAAACGGTGCGCACACACAAAAACACAGCATGTGTTGATTTTCACGCACACAGTGGGATGTATAAAAACAAACGTGATGTGACAATCTGTGGGCTGAGCAACATAGTTTCCACCTGCTGTGAGAAGTTGCGGCTGTCCGCAAAATTCTGTTTGGCTCTATCAGGTGGGTCTGTTAAATTACAAAATAGCTGAAACTCACAGAATATGTTAAAATAACGTTTCAACTTCAGTTAAAATGCTTTGTCCATGAATTAGTCTGTGAAAAACATGATTATTATTATGTGATTTTTCTCCATTACTCGGCTCATTGAGTGCAGTGAAACCCTGATGAATAGACCTGCCTCACTCATGGACCAGCCAGCGCCGCTGTTAACTGGATCCTGTTTCTATAAATGTGTCATTTTGACCCGAAGTAAAAAGGAGAGAGCCTCTGGATTAACGCTGAATAAAAGCAGGACCATGGGGAGTTCCAGGCTGCAATTTACCTGGATTTCCAGGGACCCTTAATGGATTCCCTCTGACATTTCAGCCTCCTCAGACCTCGGGAAGTGGGTCGGTGGAAACTGTTATCACACTTGTTGTCTTTGAGTCATTTTGACCGGAAGACAACAGGAGGATTCCCAGTGCAATACATGCTGCACCTTCGAGGTTATAATCTGGAAACAAAAGGCCTTTATATTGCGCAGCTCCGTGTGTTCCTCCTGGCTGTCGTGCATAATTTGGATTCTGACACAGATTTGGTTTGTGTCTTGTATAAATTCAGCTGTAAGACTGGAGTGGTATTCAGTGGTGCTTATTTTCTTTCTTTCTTCATTTTACTCAGTAACATCACGTCTGTCTATGCGGATTACTCAGGGCTTTCTTTCACAGCATTTTTTTTCCATGTATCAGCACCACCCGTGCCCCCCCTCCCCCCACCGCGTCACTCCAGCAACACCGTCATTGAGTAGTGATCCATCTATTGACTTTAAAGACCTCGGACAGTCACATTTTTTTATTGAACCAATCAACTGATTGTATGAAAATCTTCAATTCTGCCGATTCCCGCGATTTAATATGTGTCACCAGCCTCCATAAATGACCTTATTTGGTCATAGCCCAGCCTTCACTTAGTGAGGCTGCACTACCGCCATCTCTCGCTAGGTGCGGGCATTAGTGACGTCACCCCAGGAATACAAAGAAAATGGCTGAACGAGAGCAAAGTGATTCGGACAGTGATTATTTTGTCGAGTTTGACGACCTCAGTATAAATGATGCGATTGAAAATGAAGAATCGGATGATGAAGAAGTTTTGGGTGGTGCTGAGGGGGGTATTCAGCCTTATTTGTTCGAGCCAGAGGGAGAGGAGGAAGACGAAACAGAGACGGGAACAGATCAAGTTGACGACGCTCAACTCGAAGATTTATCTTGGTAAAAGATGCTTAGAAATATTTTTTTTTGGCGACATGCATGGTCACACACTTAATTTTCAAACTAAAACTACCAATTGGTCACTCGCTGCCTTATTTGGCGACTTAGAAACATTTTCATTCGAAATAAATGGATAATCTATGTGAGCGATAATAGGTGTACTTTACGAGTTTCTCATGACATGTTGTTAATCATCATCATGTTAATACTTGTCTCAAAAGCTACAGAATTCTCTAAGAGAATGATGGATCATGTTTAAGAATTATTGTGATTCATTATTGTTTTACTATAAGTTTTCTTTCCAGTAAAAATTTTTTACATGCTTTTAATTTTTTCTAATCAAACTTCATAGACCAATTTACATAGCACTCCCACGAGCCATTAGTTTATTATAAGCATCTGATTATACCATTTTTTTGCACAGGTGCACTTGTGAGAAATGTCAGGTTATGCCAAAATCAAGTGAATGTCGGTGCTGCCAAGAGATATTGAAGGTGAAGGAGAAAATAGAAGAACTGAAGGGCTGTGGATACACCAATGATAACCTACCAAAGTGTATCACTGATCACCCAGGTTTTCGTTATGTCTGTCTTGACATCTGGGTTTTACAGACAGCTTATCTGGCCTAAAGACAGCAATATGGTGATCACGACGCAAGTCAACACGAGTGAGTTTATATACAATATTTATGCATGTGATTTACTTTTCCAGATGAATTATGAACAAATCATTCAATACATTCAATAATCAATGCAAATGATAAATTTAATAATGAAACCCCCTATTTTTCAGGTGATACAGATACATAGCCTACAGGCAACTGGTACGGTGGTGTTGGGGATTTCTTGGGAAAGAAGTGAGGGTTATATTGCCTGCCTGTGCGGTGAGCCTCATCAGAGAAACATTCCCATCTGATCGATACAAGGGATTTTGCCTACCAAGATTAGATTTGTGAACAATGATATGTAAATAAAGTTTTGTAAAATCATATATTCAGTTTATTAATGTTTGAAACGAAATATTACATACTATACCACCTTTGTATGAATGTTTGAAAACACAGCAGAAATATACAAAGAAATACAAAAATCAATGGAGTATCACTACAGATTAAGAAAATAACTAGTTTACAGATATAGCAATTATTATATTCCACTAAATAACATTTCACAGTTATAATGGGAACCATTTTATGGTAGAAAATTGGGGTTCCATTTTTAAAAGCACATTTCTCTTACAATCTTAGGCTTATATTTGTTTTTCTTAGCAAATATGTTGCTTCCCTAAAAATTGGAAGCTGAACTGTCATTGGTAATTGGTAATTTCTTCTACTTTGACATGTTTGATTTTGAAAATCTAGATACATGTTGCTCAACAGCATCAGCTTTGATGGGACGCTGAAATTTGGCGCTCAATGTGGCGGGAACTCTGGCTTGTACATAGTGCCACTGCTCCCATAAGTGGGTTGGATCAACCAAGGTTTTGTTGAACAGAGCAGTCATCAGATCATCCACATATTCTGAAAAAAAAATATATTCAGTAAAAATTAGACATCCATTTGGCTAGAGTATGAAATAAAAATTTGACCCAAATTAATAAAATTTGATAAAAGCTATGAAATGTGAAACTTGAATGAAGACCAGCCCTCCACCCACTGTAAATATCATATGCAAGCCTAGAAAATGATACTAATATTTGTTATACTCACCAAAAGTTGGATCAACTTTCTTTGCTTGCAGTGTATATCCGCCTTTTTTGAATTTTGGGTACCTGATGATGAAGACCGGCTCACCATCACTATTCTGTGCCTGCTTGCGGCCTGCATTTTCATTAAAGTGCATTGCAGCTAAACAAAGTCTGTAATTAGAATATTATCAGAATGATTTATTTTTGGCCATATAAGTGATCTATTAATTCTGTCTATCAGCAGAAAGTCTATGTAAATGGCACTTTTATTATAATTGCATGTACATGCACATATTGCATCGCCTCACCTTGTCAACATTCCAAGGAATGAGAAATGTACACTCTTTGGTGCAAACTGAATAATCAGACTGTGGAAAGCCTCCACATTTGAAGTTTGCTGCCCTGGACTCAGCTTTCGCACATCCCTGAGGACCCGTGTTTTGTTGATCATATCAACAACTTTTTCACAGCCCTTTGTGCCTGAAATATAAAAATTTTATGTGTGAGATATGTCACCAAAAATGAAGAAAATCAATGGGATAATAATATTTATATATATATAATACATGCACTACTGATCGATACATGGTTATTGGAAATAAGACATAGCTACACTCACTGGGTTTGAGCCACTTCTTGGGTTTTGGTTGCGTTCCAGGGTCGGCATGGAGGCAAGCAGAGAATAGAGGGCCATGATTGCTGTGCTTGTTCTGGATGTGGTTTCCAAGTGATTGCCACTTGACAACAATCACATCTGGAGCTTGACCATGGCTTGAGGCCGCACACCAATACATGTGGTTGGAGATTGATTTCAACCATGGCTTGAGTTCAGGACATTCCTTTGCCAGTTTTTCAATACTTCTGATGAAGCCTATGTAAGATGCAAAGATTAATAAAATTAATCATTTAGAAGCAATAATTATTATTCATTCGATATATTTTTATGTTAATATAATATTTGTGCAGTGATTGAAATGCACAATATAATTATACAGATTGCAATGCACAATATAATTATACAGATTGAAATGCACAATGTAATTATACAGATTGAAATGCACAATATAATTATACAGACCCTTTGCAACATGCCACACATCATAGTAGTGTCTGACATCCGGCATGTTTTCTCTCATATATTTCTGTATCTGGGGATGCCGATCAGTGATGATAGTATCAACAGCCAAACCATGCTCCTCTAATAGATCCATGCTGCGGATGAAGCCCTCTTTCTCCATAGCATTACTGCTTCCTACCTCGTTGCTCTGTATAATGAAATAAGAACATTTTAATATGTGGCAGATCAGTTTAATATTCACTCCATATAAAATATAATGAAATTGCATTGGTCATTAATTTTGGGATTGCACCATATTTCATTTTCTAATATTGTTGTATTTATCTAATTATCTTACATAAGACAAAATATTTCAAACAAATACTTGAGTAACCACAAATGAATAAGAAACTACCTGAACCAGTTGGATGTCAATCACTTTCTTGAGACGCAATTCCATAGTGGTATAGGAACCATATTTGGCGCTATGCCCAGGACTATCTGCACGTCCGTCTCCTCCCAAAACGAGGCCACCTGGCATGGACAGCAGCTGTCTAAATAGGTCCATCCTGCGGTCTGACCATACACCACCCCAGATTGTTGGCTCCAGATACAGCTGTTTGTGCTCCTTGTAAGTGCTCGGAGAAATGCCAACAATACCGGCTGCATTTAGAACTCTGAGGACCTTGACATATGATGCCCCAGTGAATAGAATGGCGGATGAAAGCTGTATGTTACCAGCTGGCATGTCCTTGATCATCGGCTGGCTGTGCCAGCATCGATCCTCAACACAATGTGGACAATGTTGTTTGATCATCAACAGAGAGCCTTTAGTGTGACTTGTTACCTCACATGGATGACTGCAATGAGGACAATTGTTGAATAATTTCCAGAGGCAACTTTTGCAAACTATGTATTTGTCCTCCTCGTGGTGGTTATGGGACTCCGTTTGGTTGAAACTGAAATTTAGAAAAAATCACTGGATATAGATTTTAACATGAATAGAATTCCATACCATGATTATATTATTCACTTCAATTTTAGTATTATAAAACATTACAAAATTCCAATTTCATTTTATTTCATGAAATGTTTCATTAATTTGAATCATACCTTTGGTCTGATACATCCATAAAACTTGGATGGTATGTAACATCAAGTGGGTCATTTTTAGAGGCGTAAGACGAAACAGATTCAATATCATCCGTGTCAACCTCCTCAAACTTCCTCTTTGCTTTCCTTGGTATCGATGTGCGAGGCCCTGTTGTTTCCAGTGATCTACGGCACGTATCACATCTGCTCGGTTGACTTGGGTCCCATTGTGTGATCTTCGGATCGGTCTGAGAGTGTGAGCCTGGAGATCAATAAGTGAAGAAATGTATTAGGGTTAACAAGTTATATTGATGGTTACCAGGAATAATAATTGTCAAAAAATTGTTAATTTAAAATCGATGATACTCACGTTTTACCGTTTTTTTTTTCTGGTCGGACTATAAACTTCCTGGTTTGTGTCGAACTTTTTTTTGTGGTAGGTTGCAGTCTCTCAGGAGCTGGGGGATCGTATGTAGTGCTCGCATCTTTGTACTTGGGTTGCTGTGATGGTTCGGCTCTGAGATCTGGATTGGGTGTTGGCAGGAGAGGATCTGGTGTTGGCTGTGCTGGATTTAGTGTAGGTGGGACATGTTGGTCTAGTGGATCTGAAATTGGATTTACATCAAAGTCCTGTTCATCAGCTTCCTCTGCTTGGTCAGAAACATCAACACTATTTGAAGGTTGAGTGACAGTTGATAAAATTTGCAAAAAAATTAGAACATCATAATTTTATCCCAGAGGTCTCAAATTTGGTTACATACATAGAAATGTAAATTGATCAAAGAGGCACAACCCCCTCCCTATACAGCACTGAATATTTCATATTTGATTAGCATGAATACCCTAATATGCTAATATTTGATAAGTTGGTAAGACAATGCAAACCATTGATTGGAATTCATTTAAGATGTTTAGTAATCATTTGCAGTGAATATTAAAAATACAAAACTTACCCTGTTCACTTCTCATTTTCTGACAGCTGATCGCATCGGTAGATCACCCTTGCTTTTCACACCACTGTCACTGACACAGACTTGGGAATCAAGGGATATATAGTTGGAATAGCCGTTTTCTTTATCACCAATTTTTTTGCAAATTTCATTTCAAATTGCATCTTATTCTCGAAATCGCTGTCAACGAAATGTCTACTGCACATGTAGGGTGTTTTACCGACATCATTCCAATGTTTTCGCGTTTTCTGAACGAATTTCACCCATGCCGTTCAGAATTTCCCAGGGACGGGAAATTCGAAAACACTCACCGCATACTCCTCTGGTATACCATCGCACCCGTAGACAACACAACGCCAAACCATATTAATTCGATTCCTGAAATCCTAATCTTCATAAATAATATATTTGTAATCCACAAGTATTCCGAGAAATATCTGTAATCGCCGATTTTAAGACGTAAACAACAAGTGTTGCATGAAGCAAAACACAGCAATGGCCACGTGTTTGCCTGGGGTGACGTCACACAGTCAGTGGCCTACTTAGCCGCTGATCGCTTGGCTGGGTCCGCCCGCTCTCGACGACAGCATACTTCAAGAGCGCATTGTCACCTTATGCGACATTCGTTGACACCAAAACATGTGCGGTTCGCCTTAGCTCGTCTCAGACAACAATTTGAGATAAGAATTAGCGATATTGAATTTTCGTCTGTCTGAGGTCTTTAACAGGAAGGCTGTGCAGAAGGTCATTAACACCGCCCAAAAAATGATCAGCAGCCCTTTGCCCTCCCTGGAGGACATCTCCAGAGCCTCCTGTCTCAGAAGGACCAAAGCCATCACAGAAAGCCTCTCACATCCCGCCTACCACCTCTTTGACCCACTTCCCTCTGGACGACGGTTCAGATTGATCACGTCCCACACCTCCAGACTGACAGTTTCTTCCCCTGGGCTATCCGAACTGCAAACAGTCAGAGGCCCCACCCCCTTCCCTCTGAACGCTCACATGCACAGAACTGAAGACCTTTTAATTATCACTATAACTCACCTGTCATTGCACTCCTCACTTTCATGTATATTGACCCATCCGTGAAATCAGTACTGTACATATTTTCCATAATCCTTGGACCATTTTACTTTATTACTGTATGTGTTCTGCACTCTGCACTCTTATGTATATAGTTCCACCCATGAAGCCACTACCGCACCTGTATATATACCAGTGGGCTATTTGTTATTTTTACTTCAGTCAGATGGTTAACTGTGTGTCCTGTAACTGTTTTATTTCCATATTCTTCTCACTTACTTTATTGCACAGTAGCCTGGTGGAGCACCCACAATTCCATTGTGCTGTACAACTGTACAATGACAATAAAGCCTATTCTATTCTATTCTATTCTATTCTAACTTTAATGGCAGACTATTTTATTTTATTTTAATTTAGTCAGAGCCGGCTGCACAACTGCCATTGTAGCACAGTCCACTTTGTAAACTTAGGTTTATTGTTGATTCCGGAGGGTCAGAACATAATAAAATAATTTTTTCTAACCTCCACCTCCGTTATCAACACCTCAGCTTCACACTCCGTGAAGTTATTTTTTTATGTTGCGCTTTCCCACAGGATTGATGATCATCAGAATCAGAATCAGAATGAGATTTATTGCCATTGTTCATGTAGTACACAAACTAGGAATTTGTCTCGGTGCAATGCTGCAACATTAAACATGGAGTAGCACTAAAGATAAAAATAAAAAACAATGCATGCAATAAAATGTAGAATATGAATGAGTAATACTAATCTATGCAATTTTTAAATATATTAACAAGCAGCAGATATTGTGGAGTTCCACATAGTGCAGTCGGTAGTGCAAAAGAAAACAGTGATAATTATCATGAGTCCGGTTGAGCTGCTGTACATAGTGCACGAGAGTCTAATAAGTCACTTAGTGTTCAGCAGTCTGATGGCAGAGGGGAAGAAGCTGTTCATGTAGCGGGAGGTTTTAGTCTGAATGGACCGAAGTCTTCTGCCTGAGGAGAGGGGGGCAAACAGTGCGTGTCCAGGGTGTGAAGGGTCGGCTATGATCCGACCTGCACACCTCCGGGTCCTGGAGATGTACAGGTCCTGGAGGGATGGGAGCTTGCAGCCAATCACCTTCTCAGCAGCGCGCACAACACGCTGCAGTCTTAGTCTGTCCCTGGCGGTGGCTCCTGCGTACCACACGGTGATGGAGGTGGTGAGGATGGACTCGATGATGGCCGTGTAGAACTGCACCAACATCTTGGTGGGTAGCTTGAGCTTCCTCAGCTGCCGCAGGAAGAACATCCTCTGCTGGGCCTTTTTGATGACGGAGCTGATGGTCGGCTCCCACTTGAGGTCCTGGGTGACGGTGGTGCCCAGGAAGCGGAAGGAATCCGCAGTGGTGATGGAAGAGTCTGTGAGGGTAAGGGGGGTAGAGGGGCTGTGACTTTTCTGAAGTCCACGATCATCTCCACTGTCTTCAGAGCGTTCAGCTGCAGGTTGTTGTGGCTGCATCAGGACACCAGCTGGGCCACCTCTCTCCTGTAGACGGACTCGTCGCCGTTGGAGATGAGCCCGATGAGGGTGGTGTCGTCCGCAAATTTGATCAGCTTGACAGACTGGTGGCTGGAGGTGCAGGAGTTGGTGTACAGGGAGAAGAGCAGGGGGGAAAGTACACAGCCCTGGGGTGATCCGGTGCTGATGCTAACAGAGTCTGAGACAGTCTTTCCCAGCCGCACATGCTGCCTCCGGTCCGTCAGGAAGTCGGTGATCCACCTGCAGAGGGAGTCAGGCACGTTGAGCAGGGACAGCTTGTCCTGGAGCAGAGCGGGGCGGATGGTATTGAATGCAGAGCTGAAGTCCACAAACAGGATCCTGACGTAGTTTCCCGGGGAGTCCAGGTGCTGCAGGATGGAGTGGAGGGCCAGGTTGACTGCGTCATCCACAGACCTGTTGGCTCTGTAGGCAAACTGCAGCGGGTCCAGGAGGGGAGTGGTGATGGTCTTGAGGTGGGGCAGGACCAGGCGCTCAAAGGACTTCATGACTACAGAGGTGAGCGCTACAGGTCTGTAGTCGTTAAGTCCAGTGATCCGTGGCTTCTTAGGGACAGGGATGATGGTAGAGGTTTTGAGGCAAGCCGGCACGTGGCATGACTTCAGGGAGGTGTTAAAAATGTCTGTGAAGACAGGAGTCAGCTCCTCTGCACAGTGTCTCAGGGTGGAGGGAGACACGCCGTCCAGACCGGGGGCCTTGCGCGGGTTCAGTCTGGAGAACTGTCTGTGCACGTCCTGCTCACTGATGGCAAGGGCAGGGGGGGGAGGAGGGGGGCTGCCTTTGATGAAGTGGGGACCATGGAGGCAGTGGCGCTGGGGGGAGGGGGGAGTTGGACACAGCTGACGAGGTGTCAAAACGGGCATAGTGTTGGGACAGTCGTTGACAAAGGGCTTTGTCATCCTGTCCCTTAGAAGCCTGAGACCGATAGCTGGTGATTTGCCTCAGTCCTCTCCACACAGAAGCAGAGTCGTTAGCAGTGAACTGTTGCTGGAGTCTCTCAGAATACACAGACTTAGCTCTCCTCAGCTCTCTGCTAAACCGGTATTTGACCTCCCTGTAGCAGTCCCTGTCTCCACTTTTCAACGCTGCTTCCTTCTCCTTCCTGATCTGTCTGAGCTTAGCTGTGAACCAGGGCTTGTCGTTGGAGTAACTCACCCTGGTGCGCGATGGAAGAATTCTCTCCTCACAAAAGTGGATATATGAGGTCACAGTGTCCGTGTACTCATCCAGATCATGCGTGGCTCCTTTAAACATGCCCCAGTCAGTTATTTCCAAGCACATGCACAGCTCCTCCCCAGCTTCACTGGTCCATTTCCTCGTAGTGCTCACAACAGGTTTTGTGAGCTTCAGTCTCTGTCTGTATGTGGGAATCAGGTGGACCATCACGCGTCCTTAACTGTAGTGTAACAGTGATCCAGCGTGTTCTCTCCTCTGGTGGGGCATTTAATAAACTGTTTGTACCAGGGGAGTTCGTGGCTCAGGTTGCTCTGGTTAAAGTCGCCAACCACAATAACCAGAGAGTCCGGAAAAGTCCGCTCCGCTTGGTGAATGTGATCCACGAGCGTGCGCTGAGCCTCGCGCGCGTCCGCGTCGGGCGGGACGTAAACAGCGGCCAGGATGAATGAAGCAAACTCACGCGGGGAATAAAATGGCTTGCAGTTGATGAATAAATATTCCAGACCGGGAGAACAGTGTTGGGAGATCACAGTTACATCGGAGCACCAGCTGCTGTTGATGCAGAAGCAGACTCCTCCGCCTGTGGTCTTGCCGGAGAGCCCCGTGTCGCGGTCTGCACAAAACAGCTGAAATACCTCGAGGAGGAGCGCGCTGTCCGGTGTCTTTTCCTTGAGCCAGGTCTCAGTGAAGCAGAGGGCACACGAGGTGGAGAGGTCCTTAAATCGCATCAGCGGTCTTAGTTCATCTACCTTGTTATAAAGAGAGTTGACGTTGGACAGAAATATCCCAGGCAAAACCGTGCGTGTGCCTCTCCTGCGAAGCCGCACGAGGGCACCCACTCATCTTCCTCTCTTTCGCCGTCTCACTTTTTGGGCTAAAAAGTGAACCAGATCGGCGGCAGGAGCCAAAAAAACTGGGAGTAGGTCCGGGGGAGTGAAAGTCCTGATATTTAGTAGCTCTTCACGGGTGTAAGAGCAGGCAGACACACAATTGACGAACAAAAACAAACAAAAAAAAAGCGCAGCGAAGCACCATGGCGACCACTGTGGGCGCCATCTTGGCATCTTTAGGTGATCATTGTCACCATGGGGTGAGACGCCGGCTCGGCGCTCAGCCCATGCTCCTTTTATCCCTGCCTCTCATTGGGCAGCGCCTCAGCTGGCTCCCAGCTGTCAATGTCACGGGACGGCTGGGGCCAATTAATCCTCATCAGCTGGGGCGCTGCTAATGAGTATAAAGAGGAGCAGCCACGATCATTCGGCGCTGCGACATAAGCACTACTAGGCTGGAGCCCCTTCGTCTGGTGCCAGCCCTTGTCTCATCATCCAGCATCTCTCGTAAGTGTTTTCCTGTAAGAAGTATTTGTGCCTCTGTGCCCCCATGTCCGGCGCAAGCCCTCTACTTGTCTTAGCGAATCACTTGGGAGCGCCACCTTGTTGACTGTTAACTCTGTTGCTATACTGCCCATGAGTGTAACTGTGTATGAGCATCTGTGCTTTCCTCATCCCTTACCCCTGTCACCAATAAAACATCACAACTTACTGGCTCGCCCTTGGCTCTCTTATTGCGTGGCTCCCTAGAGCCACGTGTGACAGTATGTCGCAGCCCGAACAAGTTGCCGGCGGCTGTAAATGGTTTGGACTTGTACCTTCCTGTCCGGGTGTTAGCGCCGTTAGCATGCCGTTTCCCAGGAGTCACTCCCGACGCCAGGGCGACAAGCTGAGGTCCATCTCGGGGGCTGTCGACAGGACGCTCTTCACCCTGCACGACGCCTCCAATTCGAGACGCTGGCATCCGGGCCGTGCTGAGGATCTCCTGGTCTGTCACCCTCGTTCTTCTTCCCATCTCGAGGTCAGTGCCAGGATTGACGCCATGGTCACACAGCGAGAGAAGCTCCGCGGGTTGGATGGGAACCCCGGCAGAACGCCGAAGCGGATAACGTTGCCCCCCGCTTCGGGACCCCGTTCCTGCTGCCATTCCAGTCCGGGAGTCCGCGGGTTGGATGGAAACCCCGGCAGAACGCCGAAGTGGATGACGTTGCCCCCCGCTTCGGGACCCTGTTCCTGCTGCCATTCCAGCCCGGGAGTTCACGCCGCCCAGAGGGCTTCCCCCGTTCTGCGCTACGTCACTCGGGATTCCCCCCATGGAGCCGCAGCTGACAGCAGTTACGTCTGGGACCGAGCGGCTGACACGATTCCCGCTGTGTATCCATTCACCATCTGCAGGCACGTGGCAGCGGCAGTGAGATTGGTGGAGAGGACTCCAGAGCAACGAAGCTTTCCCAAGCTCAACGCCTTCCTCGCCTCGGTCTCTGAACAGGAGCGGCGATTCCTGGGTTCCCCCCTCGCTTCGCCCCCTGGGAGAAGTCGTCGTCACATTGCCAAGTCACCTCAGCATGAACCCCGTCCGGACCCAGTTCTGGGCTGCTGCCAGGACCTCTCCTCCCACGCAGCTGTCACCTTCGCGCCTCGTCAGTGTGGAGATTTCACAGCCTCGCTCCCTGAGCCTCATTCCCCCGCTGTCATCCCAGGACATTCGGGCTGGCTCCCCGCGGCTGTCACCCCCTCCTCCACGACGCGTCTCCTGACTACTGTGTGTGCCTGGAACCCCGGCCTGGTGAGCCCTCTCCTGGAGACAACGCGAGCGGTCCCCGGACGATCTTCCAGGGGGTCCTCCGTTATCGCCTGGCGGGGAGAGGAAGAAGCTATGTCCATGACAGCAGGTGCCATCGAACCTCCAGGACGCAGGCAAGTCTTAGTTTATTTACATCTGTTTTATGATTTGCTCTGTCACACTCCTGGAGGTGGAGTTCGGGGTCCGCAGCTCCCTGAACTCCCACCACCTGCTGTAACCTGTGCCTTTAATCCTGCATCCTCTGTGTCTCTCTCCGCCGAGCGATCCCTGGCGCCGGGTCAACGTGGTGGGATAAGGAGAGGGCCTGCGGTTCCGCAGCTACGTTGCAGACGGAGGAGGAGGACTGACTGCTACGTGGAGTCTGCGCCGACGACCAAGCGTCCCCGGGTCTCCACGGAGGTGCGGTTCGGTCTAGTGGGACGAGGTTCTCCTGCCATCACGCCGCGTGGACCGTCGGTGTGGTTACCAACGCAGGAGGAACCTCAAGCTGCGCTGACCATCGTGCTGGCTGCGGGGCCCGACGCAGCTGGGTGGGAGCCTGACTACGACCTCCGGACAACGGATCCTGGATCTTCGCAGTCCTGGACGGCGTCGGAACCCGAGATCAGGCGAGTGCTCCTCTCTCTTTTCTCCCTCTATTTCTCTGAGCACTTTAGCCTGTCTCTAGGGGGGATGAGCCGGGTGCAGCTGCCCGCTGCATCCGAGCTCGTTCCGCCGGGTTCTGGCGCTGCCGATGAGCCTGACCCCGGTTCTGTTTTCTCCTCTGAGCCTTCTTCCAGGGTCGCCGGCGAGGAGTTGCCGTTCCTCGTGGTGCTGTGGGGTACAGGTTCAGTGTTGGTGGTTGGTTCTGTTGCGGTGCTGACCCAGTCGGGGTCCGTCGTGGGTGCTGCTCCAGTGGTGCTCGACGTGGATTCGCCCGAGACCCAATCGGGGTCCGACGCGGGTGCTGCTCCAGCGACGTTCAGCGTGGGTTCGCCTAAGACCCAATCGGGGTCCGACGCGGGTGCCACCCCAGTGTTGTCTAGGTCCGGTGGGGAGGTGGCTGTTCCCCTGCAGCCTGACGCTCGTCTACCTCATCATCGGCTCTCCCCTAAGCCTCTTCCTCCGGGGTCCGCTCTGACCCTTCGCCCGTCTCAACGGTCCTGGTGGTTGAGTGACGCGGGTCGACGGCTCGACCTGCAAGTCTTCTGGTTCGGCGAGCTGGTCCAACCTCCCGACGAATTGTATTGTTGCTGGGTGGCCTGGCACGGCTACCGGTGGCCTAGTTTCTTGGAACTTGGGTTTGGACTTGGCCGCCCGAACATTGTCTCTTCCCCGGGTTGCCAACTGGACAATGGGCGGGGAGATTACCAGAACAATTCCGGCCATTTTGGACTCTGCCTGCCGTCTCCTCGGGTGTCCTTTACTTCTTTTATTATTATTGAGGTCACTCGGGTGTAGTTTCTTTGTCCGTTAGGGGAATATATGTTTTTGTGCTGTGTGTTGTGTTTTTTTTATTAACCATACTCAGCATTTTTATCTTATCATTATCCTGTGCTCCTGTCACCATTATCCCTCTAGGTGACCCTTGTATTTAGTGCTGTGTATCGTGTTTTTCCCCCTTGTAACCGTACTCAGCAATTTACCTTATTGTTACCCTGTTTCACCTGTCACCATTATCCCTCTAGGTGACCCTCCTTGTATTTAGTGCTGTGTATTGTGTTTTCTCCCTTATTAACCGTACTCAGCATTTTACCTTATTGTTATCCTATGATCCTGTCACCTTTATTCCTCTAGGTAATCCCCCGTTTTATTTGGTGCTGTGTATTGTGTTCTCTGAGTTGGGCGCATGCGCACGCAGCGACCAGCAGCTTGGTGATATAGTGCATGTGTGCGTGTGTGTGTTTTTTGTACTTTTTTACGTTTTTAGAAAATCCTCTGTGTCGTTTCTGCTCTGGAGCGTTTGTGGAATATATGGCGAACAGCTCCCTAGTATCTGCAACATGGATTTCCTCTCATATCTCGCACTGCTGCTATCTGTGCTGTGGCTCTTTGTCTCTGAGGTAAACGCGTTCGGCTCCATGACGAGCAGAATAGCGGGCAGAATACAATATTCCAGGGACGTGTTGCTGCGCTTTAACACAGCTGGTGCAGAGTCTCTGATTGCGCCCAAATTTCATCTGCCGGACTTTATTTTGAGAGACGGTCACAGCGGTGAAAAAAGAAGCGGCAGGAGGAAGCGTGGAAGACGTGGAGGTGTGAAATTGCGCCTTAGGAGACGTCAGTTTGGTAACATTCCTCTTCCTTCGATCATTTTTGGGAATGCACAGTCTGTGAGAAACAAGGTGGAGGAAATTCAAGGCAATGTACGTTACCAGAAGGATTTTAAGAACTGCTGCGTCATGGCTTTCACTGAATCTTGGCTTACTGCGCATGATCGAGATGCAGACCTGTGGATTGACGGCTTTGGAGCTCCGCTGCGCTCGGATCGGCAGGAAGAGGTAACTGGGAAGCGTCAGGGGGGCGGAGTATGTTTATACATTAATAAGCAGTACTGCACATCTGTCACGGTCAGAGAGCGCATCTGTACACCCCATGTGGAGCTGCTGTCTGTGTCACTACGCCCCTTTTATTTGCCTCGAGAGTTTCCCCAACTTTTCATCACAACTGTGTACATTCATCCCAGGGCAGACGCTGACTCCGCCTCCAGCACCATCTCTGATGTGGTGCAGCGGCTGCAGTCAATTTCTCCAGAGGCGCCAAACTTCATTCTTGGGGATTTTAACCATGTTTCTTTAAAGAAGACACTTAAAAACTTTCATCAGTATGTCTCCTGCCCAACCAGGCGAAAAAAAGACATTGGACCTGTGCTATGGATCCATAGAGAGGGCCTATAAATCACTCCCCCTTCCTCCTTTAGGATCATCAGATCACAACTGTGTTCATTTGCTGCCCACATATAAAACTGCTCTCAGAAGAGGCAAAGTGGAGACCAGAGACATTGATGTGTGGACAGAAGATTCAGAGCACAGCCTCCAGGAATGCTTTGACTGTACAGACTGGAAGATGTTCATAATGGCCTGCGGGGATGATTTGGACTCTCTGGCTGAGCTCACATGCTCATACATGGCTCACTGTCAAAATAAGTTTGTTCCACGTAAACGTGTCAAAATATATCCCAACAACAAACCATGGGTTACTAAATCAGTTAAATCCTGCTTACAGAGGAAAGCTCTTGCCTTTAAACAAGGGTCTGTTTCTGCGCTACAGGTTGCCACCAAGGAGCTGAAGGCCGAAATTTTAAGAGCAAAACAGAATTATAAATCAGAGTTGGAAAGCAAGATGGCAGCAAATAAACTTGGTTCGGCCTGGGCCAGTATGAAAACTATTGCAGGCCTTCAGAGCACAGAGCGCAGTAATCGTGTGTTTTTAGATGGTTTTAGTTCAGACACAGAGCTGGCTAATGCTCTTAATTGTTTTTATGGTCGTTTTGACTCCTTTGATTTTAGCACAGAAATCCAAGATTTGAAACAGAAACTCAAAGACAATCAGCACTTTAATATTGAGATGCAGGATGTTAAAAGGGAGTTCCGTGCTGTAAAAGTGAACAAAAGTCAGGGCCCTGATAATATATGTGGACGCCTGGTAAAGTCCTGTGCACATGAACTGAGTCCTATATTTCATTATATTTTCAATAAGTCCTTACAGACACAACATGTGCCTAAGATCTGGAAAGATGCCGTGGTTGTTCCCGTTCCAAAATCCAGCTGTCCTAAAACGGTAAACGACTTTAGACCAGTTGCTTTGACTTCAATTTTAATGAAAATTTTTGAAAAACTGGTCAGATGTGAGGTCCTAAGGCAGACTGAACATGCATTGGATCCTCTGCAGTTTGCCTATAGGCCTCACAGAGGAGTGGAGGATGCCACTGTCACTCTGTTTGACATGCTTTTTAAACATCTGGATTTTAATGGGACACACGCCAGGCTTTTATTTGTGGACTTTTCTTCTGCCTTTAATACAATCCAACCTCATATTTTAGTTGAAAGGCTCCTGCAACAATTTGATTTAAGCAATAATCTGGTGGGTTGGATTCTGGATTTCTTAACCAACAGGACGCAGAGAGTAAGGGTCAATGGCACATTGTCTGACTTAAAGTGCTCTTCTACTGCCTCTCCTCAGGGGTGTGTGTTGTCACCACTACTCTTCATCCTGTACACAAACATGTGTCGGAGCAGACATGACAACAGACACATTATAAAGTATGCTGATGACTCAGTCATTGTCAGTCTCCTCCAGGATGGTGAGAGTGGCCACGGCCCAGTAGTTGATGACTTTGTTCACTGGTGTGAGGATTCCTACCTGCAGCTGAATACAACAAAAACGAAAGATATGATTATTGACTTTAGGAGGAAAACTCCCAGGCACAAAGTCACCATACTAAAAGGCCAGACCACCGAATGTGTACAATCGTACAAATATCTTGGGACGATTATTGATAGTGGATTGAACTTTGAGGTGAACTGTGAAAGGGTGTGCAAAAAGGGTCAGCAAAATTTGCATTGTTTGAGGAAACTTGCACGCTTCCAAATTGACCGAACCATAATGACTATGTTCTATCGGGCTTTTATTGAATCTGTTTTATCCTTTTCTTTAATGTCATGGTTTGGTCAGATAAAACTGAAACAGAGGAAATCCTTGGATCAGGTAGTCAGATGGTCCAGTCGTTTGCTTGGTGAGTCACAGCTGAGCCTGACATCCCTGTACACCAGACAAGTACAGAGGATGGCCGACTCGATTTTAAATGATGACTCCCACCCTTTGCACTGCAACTTTCAGCTTCTTCCCTCCAGACGGAGGTTTGCTGTCCCAAAAAGTAGAACCCAGCGCTACAAAAACAGCTTTGTCCCTGCTGCTGTCAAAGAGTTGAACAAGCTATAAAAATTATATTGTACATATTTTATATTTACCTATTTTGTAAGATGTGTGCCTGTGTTTGTGTCTATGTTGAATGTAATTAGTGGCTTGTAAATATGGATGTCACCAACTGCAAAACAAATCTACCTACGGGTACAAATAAAGTAACCTGAACCTGAACCTGAACCTCCCCCTTGTAAACTGTACTCAGCATTTTTTCCCTCATGTTCATCCTGTTCCTACCCTGTCACCGTTATTTCCCTGGGTGTCCCTCTTTGTATATGGCGCTGTGTATTGTTTTTCCTGCCACCCGTACTCAGCGTCTTTCATCACCCTTATTTTATCTTTAGCTTTGTAGGAGTGCGTTATGGAGTAGTGTGTTTCGTTCCCCCTTAACCATACTCTGTAATTGCTTTATTTGTCCTGTTACCTCTTTGGGGTTTTTTTTCCCTCCCTTTCTTGCCCTGGGCTACACGTTGTGTTATTTGAGCAGAGCGTAACCTGTGTCCTACTCAGTTTTCTCTCCATCTGTGCCCTGGGTTAATTTTTCCCTGTTTTGTAACGTATTGTGTTTGGGTTTTTTCCTCTCTCTGCCATTGGTTTTTTTTTTTGTTTTGTCCTTCCCTTTGCATCTTCCCCTCCGGTCCTGCCTCCCTTCCACCCACCCTAGGTGGGGGGGGGGGGGGGGCTGGGATGTTCCTGGTCGTTCGGGAGCCCGACCGTGAGGGGGAGGCTCTGTCACCATGGGGTGAGACGCCGGCTCGGCGCTCAGCCCATGCTCCTTTTATCCCTGCCTCTCATTGGGCAGCGCCTCAGCTGGCTCCCAGCTGTCAGTGTCACGGGACGGCTGGGGCCAATTAATCCTCATCAGCTGGGGCGCTGCTAATGAGTATAAAGAGGAGCAGCCACGATCATTCGGCGCTGCGACATAAGCACTACTAGGCTGGAGCCCCTTCGTCTGGTGCCAGCCCTTGTCTCATCATCCAGCATCTCTCGTAAGTGTTCTCCTGTAAGAAGTATTTGTGCCTCTGTGCCCCCATGTCCGGCGCAAGCCCTCTACTTGTCTTAGCGAATCACTTGGGAGCACCACCTTGTTGACTGTTAACTCTGTTGCTATACTGCCCATGAGTGTAACTGTGTATGAGCATCTGTGCTTTCCTCATCCCTTACCCCTGTCACCAATAAAACATCACAACTTACTGGCTCGCCCTTGGCTCTCTTATTGCGTGGCTCCCTAGAGCCACGTGTGACAATCATAGTTAGACAGAAGAGTGACAGAAGGGGTGCTTTTCTTCATTTACATAGTCATTACTGGGAGGAACCAAGGTGGAGTAAAGAGATCGTGCACGTGCGCTGGTTTTCACATGAGGAGGGATGTAGAGTGAATATAAAAAGTTTACACACCCCTAGTCAAATGCCAGGTTTTTGTGATGTTTAAAAATGAGACCAAGATAAATCATTTCAAAACTTTTTCCACCATTAATGTGACCTATAACCTGTACAACCCAATTGAAAAACAAACAGAAATCTTTTAAGGGGAAAAATAAAAAATAAAAAACTTACAATAACCTAGTTGCATAAATATGCACACCCTTAAACTAATACTTTTTTGCAGCACCTTTGGCTTTTATTACAGCACTCAGTCTTTTTGTATGGGAGTCTATCAGTGTAGCACATCTTGATGTGGCAATATCTGCCCACTCTTCTTTGCAAAAACGCTCCAAATCTGTCAGATTGCGAGGGCATCTCCTGTGCACAGCCCTCTTCAGATCACCCCACAGATGTTTGATCGAATTCAGGTATGGACTGTGGCTGGGCGATTCCAAAACTTTAATCTTCTTCTAGCGAGGCCATTCTTTTGTTGATTTCTATGTGTGCTTTGGGTCACTGTCATGCTGGAAGATGAAGTTCCTCTTCATCTTCAGCTTTCTAGCAGAAGCCTGAAGGTTTTGTGCCAACACTGACTGGTATTTGGAACTATTCATAATTCCCTCCACCTTGACTAAGGCCCCAGTTCCAGCTGAAGACAAATGGCCTCAAAGCATGACGGTACCACCACCATGCTTCACTGTAGGTATGGTGTTCTTTTGGTGATGAGCAGCGTTGTGTTTGCACCAAATATACCTTTTGGAATTATGGCCAAAAAGTTCAACCTTGGTTTCATCGGATCATAAAACATTTCCCCACGTGTTTGCGAGA
This sequence comes from Pholidichthys leucotaenia, assembly GCA_020510985.1. Taxonomy (NCBI): domain Eukaryota; kingdom Metazoa; phylum Chordata; class Actinopteri; order Cichliformes; family Pholidichthyidae; genus Pholidichthys; species Pholidichthys leucotaenia. The sequence continues at coordinate 145,762,182 of CM035837.1, forward strand.
TTTCAAATGTCTTCCTGCAGCTCCTTCAATGTTGCTGTCGGCCTCTTGGCAGCCTCCCTGACCAGTTTTCTTCTCGTCTTTTCATCAATTTTGGAGGGACGTCCAGTTCTTGGTAATGTCACTGTTGTGCCATATTTTCTCCACTTGATGATGACTGTCTTCACTGTGTTCCGTTGTATATTTAATTCCTTGGAAATTCTTTTGTACCTTTCTCCTGACTGATACCTTTGAACAGTAAGATCCCTCTGATGCTTTGGAAGCTCTCTTTGGACCATAGCTTGTGCTGTAAGATGTGACTCCAAAAATGTCAGGAAAAGCCTAATAGAACAGTTGAACTTTATTTGGGGTTAATCAGAGGCACTTTAAGTGGTGGCAGGTGTGTGCTGACTCCCATTTAACATATAGTAAGTCTGAATGTGATTGGTTAATTCTGAACATAGCCACATCCCAAGTTACAGCAGGGTGTGCATATTTATGCAACCAGGTTATTGTAAGATTTTTATTTTTTTATTTTTCCCCGTAAAAGATTTCAGTTTGTTTTTTCAGTTGGATTGTACAGGTTATAGGTCACATTAATGGTGGAAAAAAGTTTTGAAATGATTTATCTTGGTCTCATTTATTTACATCACAAAAACCTGGCATTTGAACAGGGGTGTGTAGACTTTTTATATCTATTTATGTATAAAGGAGAGGAGAATCGGGCATGCACACAGTTTTATAAATCTGAAAATTTTTGTGCTCATGTACTTTTCAAATTTTGTGAGTATGACATCTTTCATTATGAAAGCTTATCCTTTATACATGAGGTTTCCGGTGAAAACTGCATCAAAGTCTATCCACTAGTTTTAGAGGATTCTTGCAAACACACTGTGAGAAGATAAGAGCCTTGGCGGAGGGATGCATTCTTGGCTCATCACCAAAATGTTATGGGTCCCTCATTAGGTCAAGGACCACCTCTGGTGAAAATTTCATCCAAATCCATCCAATAGTTTTTGTGTAATCCTGCTGCACAAATACAAACAAGGTCCTTGGTGGAGGTATGCAGTCGCAGGTCATCACCAAAATTAAATGGGTTCATCCTTAGCCCAAGGGCTACCTCTGGTGAAATTTTCAGCAAAATCCATCCAACAGTTTTTGCATAATCCTGCTAGCAGACAGACAAACAAACAGACCCCGATTATATAACCTTCTTGGTGGTGGTAAAAAAAATTTAAATAAGCAACAAATTATACTTTTGGGGATGCACGGTGGAGCAGTGGTTTAGCACTGTGGCAGCACAGTTTTACCCTCGGCCGGGGGATCGTGGGTTCGATTCCAGCCCCCGACCAACAGTGAGCTGTGTGGAGTTTGCATGTTCTCCCCGTGTTGCGCGGGTTTACTCCGGGATTTCTCCGGTTTCCTCCCGCATACCAAAAACATGTAGGTTTAGGGCGCTCGCGCACGCAGCGACCAGCAGCCGGTGGCTTGTCACCAGACTGCAAACCGAATCTACCTACGGGTACAAATAAGTAACAAAAAAAAAAAATTATACTTTTGTCACTTATTACACCGCCAAGTATTGTGTGGTAAACTGAAACATTTCTGGCCATGTGGATAAACTTGATTACTTGATAATGTGAGCTCTGTTAAGCAAAGGGGAAAAAAAAAAGACACTTTGCTCAGTCACATATTGTGAAGAATTTTCCCTGACATCAGTTCATTTTACAAGGGGAGGGGCTGAAAAGTTTATAGGCTGAAAAGTTCATAGTGGTCAAATCTGACCAAATGTGGTTTATATTTCAACAGAGTCTCCCCTTCAGTCCATACACTTCTTCTATCAGTGTTTCAGCGCTTGGATCCCTGCAGTTGAAAAATAATTCACTACACGCTGCTCCATACTCTGTACATGTGTTCGAAGCCCAATAAAGTTAACCTCAGCACATGGTCTTCAGACATACATCATCACTGTTGTTTCTAAGCATTTTATTTGGAAAAGAAAAAAAAAACTACAAATAGCTCACAATATGATTTTCCCATTGATTTAAAGGCTTTTTTTTTTGTTATTCTACTTTCAGACCATCAACACTGGCATCTGTATGGCAAAAAGAATGACAAGTGTCCTAAAAATTTCCTCAGTTGTTTCACTTTGTGAATTTAAATAAATGGAAACATATGAATAATAATGAACACTGTTACATTCATTTGTCAGAGATTTGTGCTAGGTTGGAGATGTGTCATGTGTATAACTGCTCCTCTCATGTTTCCTCCTCCTCCTCACTTCCTCTAAGGAACATCTGAGGAGTAATAAACAAGGACCAGAGGATTAGGACAGGAAAGAAAGAAAAGGCCTCCTTTGAAATAGAAATAAAGTCAGATACATTTTAGAGTCCTGTGTTTAGGTATCTAAAGTCTTTTGACAAAACTGCAGCTACATATTAAGATGAATTTAAACATCTTTAAACATCTGTCGCTTCTGTTGATGATGTAGCCTGTGTTTCTATTCATGAGTAAACACCTACCTCTTGTGGGGAACATAAAATCTGCCAAATAAGTCCAGGTGAGCGTTTTTGAATGTGCTGCTCACCACCTCTGGGATGTTCTTTACACTTCAAATCAATCTGCTACTTCTCTGCATGCACGACTCTGCACGAACAGGCACAGTCTGTATGTTCTAGCTCCATAGATTCATCGTCCCAAATTGCTTTCCAAAAAATCTAGCATCTTCTTCCAGGAGTCTTCCTGGGCAGTGGCGTGTGGGGCAGGATGTCCTCCCCATATAACATCACTGCAGGAAAAAACAAACAGTGCACACTTAAAACCATAATAAATTATGTTGAATAAAATGCACTGACAAGCTATAATAAAAGTGAAGATGTACTGTAGCCTGTGGAAAATGCTTACATTTCTGTGGTTTGATGCTCCACAGGGACATTCTTTCATTTGGTGCACCGGGGTATGACAAGCGGGTAAAACGATGGGATTTACCTGCAGACCTCAGGGTCTCCTCCATCTGAGGACAATATATCAATGTTAGCAGGTCTGTAAAAAACAGTTTTCTGAAAAATATTAAAATGTCTCATCTGTCTATCTTATAGATAAAATGAGTGCTTTGAAGCAAATTTCCCTGGACATTAAAACCATTTAATATCTAATAAAAGTTAAGAGACAATCTACCAGATCTGCAGTCTCTAAGCTGGAAGCACTGAGGTCATCTTCACCCACAATGTACATCAGTGGACAGGTGAGGTTCTCTAACTGCAGAAACAAATGGAATTATTGGAGAGCAGTCTTGTGAATGATTCATTTGCCCATTTGTGTGCATCTGCATTGGTTGGTTGTGTAGAAGAGCTGGAATGATGAGGCGGTTTTGCATCAAAAACAGAGTCTTTAATGAACAACTCTTCTATCTTGTCTCATCTGGTGCAGAGCTTGGCAGAAGGCAAAAGAGAAAGAATTCTGCCCAGCTCACTGGTTAAATACAGGCACACATCAAAGACATGCAAAACACAAGCTGAAATCCCCCGTTATCTAAATCCCCCATTAGTCCTGTTAACTCCTCCCTTCGTCTTGGGAGGTGATGGGAAAACCTCTCCTCGCCTTAGGGGGTGAAGGTGTCAAGTCTGTTGCCACCGCGTCCTGTGACGTCGTTGGTCTTCACACGGCGGTGAGATTCCTTTGTCCCTTTCAGAGGTATGAAGTTCCTTTGTATATTCTGTCCCAAACATTTCCACATGCTCTAACAAATGTAGGTATGGAATATATGAGTAATATATACCACAGGCCCCCCAAACAACTATGAAAGGACACAGAAAGATTCACAGTCTAGGGTAATTACTAAGACATACTACGTGTTACAGCTGTTGCCACAGAAGAAACTTTTAAGCAGACATGCTCCTAAGAGAGTTCAGTGAAAACATAACAGCATAGTATAATCATAAGTCAGTCCTCAACTGTTGCAGCACAATTAGCGAAAATTTGCAGAGTGGTGGGATCAGTCCCTGTGCTGTCTGGGTTTCAGTCTTCTCCCAAAACTGCTGTAGGTTGGTTTAGGCGTCCTGCTGGGACCTTGTTGTGAGGAATCTGCAGTGTGGGAAGGAGAGAGATTATCTGTTCCCTGCCTGGGGGCTGAAACTTTTCCCTTGGGGGGTCTACCTCGCCGAGGTGCTCGAGCCAGCTGTGCAGGTTCGTCTCTCAACAAGAAGGCAGGTTTGAGTCTGTCAATGCTGACCGTTTCATTTCTATCCCCATAATCAAGCACAAAGTGTTTGTCACCATTTTCCAGCACTCTATACGGGCCATCGTATACTGGGCGTAACGTTGGTTTTAGAGCTTCATGCTTAACAAAAACAAACTCAGCGTTTTTTAAAGTTTGAGGAACAAAAACTCGTGGAAAGGAGTGATGAGCTGGACCGTGGAGAGAGTCCAGTCTGTTACTGCCTAAAAACCTTGGGACTGGGAGGTGCCCTGGTTCCGGGTTTTCTAGTAAAAATTCACCTGGTAGTCTGATAGGCTGAGCAAAGACTAATTCTGCAGGGAAAGCGTCTAAATCCTCTTTAGGTGCCGCACGCAACCCCAATAAAACCCAGGGAAGTTTATTTACCCAATTTGTGTCCGTTAATGAGGCTCTGAGGGCGGCCTTTAAGGACCTGTGAAAACGCTCGCATAACCCATTAGCCTGAGGGTGATAAGCGGTGGTACGGTGAATTGTTGCCCCTAAACTGTTGGACATGGCTGACCAGAGCTCTGAGACAAATTGAGGCCCCCTATCTGACGTGATGTCTGATGGGACGCCGAAACGTGCCACCCAATTTGTTAGAAAAACGCGAACGACTTCCTCCGCTGTAGTTGCCGCTAGAGGGACTGCCTCTGGCCAGCGCGTGGTGCGGTCTATCATTGTTAGCAGGTGTGTGAAACCCTGGGAGGAAGGCAGTGGCCCCACGAGGTCGACATGAATGTGGTCGAACCTTCTAGCAGGGATGGGAAAAGGCTCCAGAGGGGCTTTTGTGTGTCTGTGTACTTTGGCGCGCTGACAAGGAATGCAAGTTTTTGCCCATTCTTTTACGTTTTTGCGCAGGCCTGGCCACACAAACTTTTCGGCAACCATTTTAACCGAGGCGCGCACACCTGGGTGCACGAGGGAGTGAATTGCGTCAAAAATACGGCGGCGCCAAGCAGCTGGTACTAACGGGCGAGGTCGGCCGGTTGAAACATCGCATATTAGGGGGGGCACACCGTCGCGCAACCCTTTTTTCTCCAGCCTTAACCCTGTTGGTCCAGACAGGAGCGCGCGCACGTCCGCATCACTGCTTTGTTCTTCCGCCATGGCTGCATAATCTATCCCTTCATGGATAGGTGCTGCATATGTGTTTGCGTTAGAGAAAAGCTCAGCTGCTGAGGCAGTGTAATCTGTCTCCTCGTGCTCTGGCGGTGCCACAGCGCGAGAGAGACAGTCCGCTACTACGTTAAGTTTGCCCGCTACATGTCGAATGTCTGTGGTGAACTCTGAAATCGCAGCTAACTGTCTTTGTTGTCTGCCCGACCAAGGTTCTGAAATTTTAGCCATAGCAAAAGTGAGCGGTTTATGGTCCACAAAAGCCGTGAAACTCCGCCCTTCTAACCAAAACTGGAAGTGGCGGATGGACAAATGGAGCGCCAGCAGCTCCCTGTCAAAAGTGCTGTATTTGCGTTCCGTCGGGTTTAGCGATTTGCTAAAGAATGCTAAAGGTTGCCAGACCCCCTTGACAAGTTGTTCTTCAACTGCCCCTATGGCCAAGTCTGAAGCATCTGTGGTTAGAGCAATGCGGGCCGAGGGATCTGGGTGGACTAACATTGTGGCGTTAGCTAGGGCGTTTTTAACTTCCGCAAAAGCGCGTTCGCGTTCCGGGGTCCATTCGACCGCGTTGGAAGCTTTCTTTTTTTTGAGCGCGTCATACAGGGGCTGCATGAGCTGAGCTGCATGAGGGAGGAAACGGTTGTAAAAATTAACCATCCCCAAAAATTCCTGTAGCGATTTGACCGTTTGGGGCCGTGGAAAACCTTCTATCACATGAATTTTGTCTGGAAGCGGAACTGCCCCTTTCGGGGAGACTCTATGTCCCAAAAAATCAATTTGCGATACGCCGAATTTGCATTTGGCTGGATTAATTATTAATCCGTGCTCCTCTAGCCTCTGAAAAATGGTAGAGAGATGCTGCTCGTGCTCTTCCTCCGATGAGCTGGCTACCAGCATATCGTCGAGGTAGACGAAAACAAAGGGGAGGTCGCGTAAGACTGCGTCCATCATACGCTGAAAAGTCTGAGCAGCGCCTTTGAGGCCGAAAAGCATTCGCAGGAATTCAAAAAGGCCGAAAGGGGTTATAACCGCTGTTTTAGGAATGTCTTCAGCTCGGACTGGGACTTGGTGATAACCGCGGACTAAGTCTATTTTTGAAAAAATGCGCGCACCCGCTAAATGTAGTGAAAAGTCCTGTATGTGAGGGATGGGGTAGCGGTCATGCGCTGTAGCGTTGTTTAATCTGCGGTAATCTCCGCACGGTCTCCAAGAACCGTCGGATTTCGGAACCATGTGAAGCGGTGAAGCCCAAGGGCTCTTCGAGCGTCTAACAATGTCCAATTTTTCGAGAGCTGCAAACTCGTCCCTTGCTATGTTGAGCTCGGCCGCGTCTAAGCGGCGAGCTTTGGCAAAAACGGGAGGTCCCGTTGTTGGAATGAAGTGTTTAACCCCGTGTTTGGCTACAGTGGCTGAAAATTTGGGGGTTGTGAGTGCTGGAAATTGGGTGAGGAGTTGCTCAAACTTACCTCCTGCCGTGGTGACGTTGGCCTGCACAGGTGGTGGAGAGACTCGAGCTGAGCATGGAATAGAAGCAAAAGATAGTGCATTAACCAGGCGCCTATTTGCTAGATCAACTAATAACCCATGTGCACATAGAAAATCAGCGCCTAACAAGTTAAAACTCACCGCCGCTACAACAAATGTCCATCTGTAGCTGCGGCCGTGAATGAGGAGGTGCAGGCTCTTTTCCCCGAACGTGTCGATGTCAGAACCGTTGGCTGCCACTGCTCCATTGCCCCGGGTGCCCATGGCTCGATCTGCGTGGGAGGGCATGATGAAACTCAGCTGAGCTCCTGTGTCGATGAGGAACTGCTTGCCTGTGTGTCCATCTGTCACGTATAACAGCTTGTTTTTCTCACCGAGAACCGCTGCCGTTAACGGCCCTTGGCTTTGGCGTTTTCCCGACGTCGTAAACTTGCAGGGAGGAACACATTTTCGAGCTTTCTCGGCGAAGCGGTGGTGATAATAACAGACGTTATTCTGTTCGTTGCGCTTGGGTCGTGCCGCTGTCACCGTGGGTTGAGTCTGCTCCGTGGGTTGTGGCTCTCCGAGGCTCGGGGCGTCAGTCTTGAGGTCTGCAGATGCCGCTGTGGGTGTCAGTTCTCTGCAGGCGTTGACGAGCCGATAAGCCTCGTTGACCAGTGTGCGGAAGTCCTGATGATTGTTGCACTTCATCCTGGCGAGTGTCCCTCTCGTGTGTGGTGGTAGCGTGCTGAGAAAAATAAACTGGAAGAGGAAATTATCATTATCCTCCTCCTTGAGCTGCAGCAAATCCTCCATGAGGGTCTTTGGATTGCCCCCTCTGTGGCCGTAGACCGCCAGGATCTTTTCGGCTCTTTCCTCCGCTGGTGGGACATAATTCGCCACGATGGTCGCCTTGAGTGTCTCATACTTGTCCTGGGCCGGTGGTCGCTGGATCAAGCTCCGCACACACCTCGAAGTGGCGGAGTCGAGTTTGGAGACGATATGGTAGAATTTAGTATCGTCTGCCGTGATGCCCGCCAGTTTGAACTGGGCTTCAGCTTGATGAAACCAAGAGGCCGGGTCTTCTCGCGAGAAATCTGGCAGTTTGACAGCGACGGCGTTCGCACACATCATCACTGTTGTGCCCGCCGGGTGAGAGTGCGTTGCCTTGGCTCTCACGGCGGTGCTGGAGCTCGGTTGAGCTCTCTCGGTGCCCTCTGCCGGGGGAAACAGCTGTCCGCTTGTTCCCTCGTCTGCGTTGTCGGTGGCGTATGCCAGAGTCGCCACGGATGAGTCGCTTGAAGAACGCCTCCGGTCCATACTCGCGTCAAGGTCACCAGTGTAGAAGAGCTGGAATGATGAGGCGGTTTTGCATCAAAAACAGAGTCTTTAATGAACAACTCTTCTATCTTGTCTCATTTGGTGCAGAGCTTGGCAGAAGGCAAAAGAGAAAGAATTCTGCCCAGCTCACTGGTTAAATACAGGCACACATCAAAGACATGCAAAACACAAGCTGAAATCCCCCGTTATCTAAATCTCCCATTAGTCCTGTTAACTCCTCCCTTCGTCTTGGGAGGTGATGGGAAAACCTCTCCTCGCCTTAGGGGGTGAAGGTGTCAAGTCTGTTGCCACCGCGTCCTGTGACGTTGTTGGTCTTCACACGGCGGTGAGATTCCTTTGTCCCTTTCAGAGGTGTGAAGTTCCTTTGTATATTCTGTCCCAAACATTTCCACATGCTCTAACAAATGTAGGTATGGAATATATGAGTAATATATACCACAGTTGTGAGGTAAAAAGGATGTTAAGACCTCCAAACACTTTCACTCTGTTCTTAGCAGGGATGTTAGAAGGCAAGGAGACCTTTCTGAAACTGACGCAGCCTTGATCATCAAATGTCCAGTGTTTCTGGTCACAAAAATACAGTGATGTGAAAAAGTGTTTGCCCCCTTCCTGACTTCTCATTTTTTGTATGTTTGTCACACTTAAATGTTTCAGGTCATCAAACAAATTTAAATATTAGACAAAGATAACACAAGTAAACACAAAATGCAGTTTTTTAAATGAAGGTGTTTATTATTAAGGGAAAAAAATCCAAACCTACATGGCCCTATGTGAAAAAGTGATTGCCCCCTGAACCTAATAACTGGTTGGGCCCCCCTTAGCAGCAACAACTGCAATCAAGCGTTTGTGATAACTGGCAATGAGTCTTTTACAGCGCTGTGGAGGAATTTTGTATTATGTATTTGTTCAATGTTCAAATTGGAGCTCTTATTTGTGTGGTATGGGATGGTGGCCCCGGTTTCGGGTTCTGCCATCTCTGGTGGTATAAGAGGGGCTGCTGGTAGAGGGGCGGTCTCTTCCGTTTTTCCTCTGCCAAGCGGCTGTATGTGCGGTCGAGTGGACAGAGCCCAGCTGGTTTAATAAAGCAGTGTTCAGCTCCACTCCTGGCCTCTTCCTTGTCTCTGAGTTACGACATAACATTTGGTGATGAGAGGTAAACTCATGGAGGCATGTGGAACACCAATTCATCCATTCCTGGAGCTCCCGTGGGAGCCGTCTGTCCTGTGGCCTCGTTGGTATGAGGCTTTCCAGACATACATGGTAGCGTTGGACCTGGGAAGAATGGAGAAGCTGTGAGCTCGTGCATTATTAGTACACAACCTGGGAATGGAGGGACAAAGAATTTTGGGCATGCTTGGAGATGCGGACACGTATGAAGAAGTGATCGAGTTAATGGCCCGCCATTTCAGGGCACCAGACAACGTCATGGTTAGGCGGATTAAGTTCAGACAGCGCCGCCAACAGGTAGGCGAACCGATCCAGTGGTCCTTGTCAGACTTAAGGCAGTTGGCCATTGAGTGCCGGTTCAGGCCGTTGGAAGAAGAAATGGTTTGCGACCAGTTGGGGTAACACACCAACTGTGCTGCAGTCCGCTCCAAGCTGCTCACGTTCCCAAGGGAGTTGACGCTGACTAGGGCTGTCGAGTTGGTGCTAGAGCTGGAAGCGGCAGATAAGCTAACTCGGGAGCTAAGCGAGTGCCTTTCGCCGGTTCAAGATCCCCCATGGCCTCGCAGGTAGTAGACCCGGACAGCGATGGGAGTGTCATGGACGATGTGGAGGAGGCCAACGCTGCACGGATGAGGTCTGCCCCGGGGAAGCCCAGGTGTATGGGTTGTGGGCCCACGAAGCACCGCCATAAGGCCAGAGAGTGCGCGGCAAGAGTGAAGCGCTGGTGGAAACTGCGTCCGTCTCCACCATTTCACAAGGATGTGCCAGTCAGCTGGACAAGAGAGCCCCCGCAAGACTTCAACTTCTCCTGCTCCAACGGTGGTACACACGGTGTCCCTGAGTACCGATGGGCCCACGTGCTGCACGGTAATTTTGGATGGAGTTCCGGTACCAGTGTTGGTCGACACAGGAGCGAAGAGTTCTGTGCTGAATTGGGCTACAGTCAGACAGTGTTTTTCCCATTACAGGATTGGAAGTTTCTTTGCAGTTATGGAGGAGGACAGTTGGCCACGATGGGTACCATCATGTTGATGGCTCGGTACAAGTCGGTGATGATGGCCGCTGTGGAGTTCATCGTGACGGCCTACAGCTCTAACAGCATGGGCTGCAACTTATTTTATGGCCTTGGATTCTCCATCAGGAGTGGTGCTGGGAAAGAGTGGTCAGGTGGCGGACTGTGGGATCGACTGGTTCCAAGGGTCCAGGATGATGCAGTGTAGGATGAACTGTTGCTGGGCACTCCAGAACATGGGCAGGCTGTGTCATGCTCAGGGTCATCGCGAGAGGGCCCCGGTACCAGTGTCCAAGTTGCCATAGATGTGGGCGCTGGGCAGCATAGGGGAGGACCTGCGGCAATGAGCAGGGCCCAAACGATGGTCTCAGATGTTCCCAGATGTTCCCAGAGCACGGCCGTGGAAGACTGGTGAACACGGGACCACAGGGGCGGGGTCAGCAGCAGAGCTACAAGCAGTTGGGGCAGGATCAAGTGGCACTGGAAGAGTGAGTGTCAGGTGGAAACGCCGCAGGCCGTGCAAGACCCCATTTGGAGTTGCAGACTGGGTTTGAGCTCGGGCAGAGGCGAGGCCCTGGCGGGTGAGACAGAAGCGGAATGTGGAGCAGTACCAGGGTCAGCTGCAGGTGATGGGTGAGCGACATGATCAATACCTGCTGTTGTCGAATGGCTCATGGCGTCATCCCAATGAATTACGGCATGCCCCGAAGAAGACGGGTGGGCACGACCCCAGATGGTTGGAGCGCTCGGAGGTGTGGAGAAGACGCTCAGAGGCGTAGGCGACCAGCTCTGGTCTGGGAAGCGGACTGCCGCCAGGGTTGGATTGATGGTGAAGGGTCTGGTGTGGGGGGGGGGGCACGGGTCATCCTCACTGAGTCATGGATGTGTTCAAAATGTTAAACTGTTGTTCTGTGTCAACAGTTTTGGGGATTGTTTTTGTTTGGTATTTTGTATAGGAGACACAGCAGCATTTTTTTAATGGATTTTAACAGCATAGGCAGCAGAATAATCCGCCTCGCCGTGTGGGGGGGTAGGACGGCAATCTACCCGTCCCCACTAATTTTAGTTTTTTGGTGTGAATGTCATTGTCCCCTTTTTGGTGATTTTAGTTTGTGTATGTCTAGTGGATGATTCGGGTTCCAAATTGGGGTGGGATGATTGTATATGTATATTTTGGATTTTCTGTGGGGGCGGGGGGGGGCATATTATGTATTTGTTCAGTGTTCATATTGGAGCTCTTATTTGTGTGGTACGGGATGGCGGCCCCAGTTTCCAGTTCCACCATCTCTGGTGGTAAAAGAGGGGCTGCTGGTAGAGGGGCGGTCTCTTCCGCTTTTCCTCTGCCAAGCGGCTGCATGTGCAGTCGGGTGTACAGAGCCCAGCTGGTTTAATAAAGTAGTGTTCAGCTCCACTCCTGGCCTCTTCCTTGTCTATGAGTTACGACATAACATTTTGGCCCACTCATCTTTGCAGAATTGTTGTAGTTCAGCCACACTGGAGGGTTTTCGAGCATGAACCACCTATTTAAGGTCATGCCACAGCATTTCAATTGGATTCAGGTTGTTGTGAAATGGCACTGTATAAATACAGTTGAATTGAATTACCACCACCTTATTTTACTCCTTCTTCTTCTTCTTATAGATTTGATTGGCAGTTGGCAACCAGCTTACAAGTGCATTACCGTCACGTACTTCACTCTATAATGTCTTGCTTGAACTGTTGGTGTGATGTTCCTTTTCTGAAATGCTGTTACTTTTACGTCAGATATAATGGGACACACATCTAAAATGGATGAACTTAAACAGACCATAAAAGTGTGATTCAGCATATTTACAGAAACCACACAACTAACAGCAGTCAGAGTCCTTACTATCTGGACTAAAATGTTGTCATTACTATGTTGTCAAAACTAGAGAGCTATCCGGTCATTGCTGATATAGTTATTTAAAAAATGTTTACCGGAGATGCACATCAGAGAGAATTATGTTAAATTTACGATTCTATACCACAAGAATCCTCGTTTGACACGCTATCTGGCTTATAATAACCAAAGGTCTGAGATGTTAGCAGTCTGCAGCATATTGATATTAGCCTCCAGGAAGTGCTGTTTATTTCTCTACCTGGCAACCGGTACGAGATTATAGTGAGTCAACAGTGAGTGCAACACCTACTGGCCAGGAGGTCAGAATCCTTTCTCTTGCACCTTTAAGGTCACCAAACTTGGTACACAGGTTTACCCCATGACCCTGAAGTGTGACTATGGTTTTGGGATCACAAGATTGAAGGTCAACATCAAAATGGCTTATAAACTATTTCTCAACAACAAAGAAAGCTAGACTCACCAAACCTGGTACACAGGTTCACTCTGAGACTTCTGACTACAGGTTTGGGGTCAAAAGGTCAAAGGTCAAGGTTTGCACTCTCTATACTGTCTTACTATAGAATGTGTAAAGCTCTCTAGGGTCACCAAACTTGCTACATAGGTTCACCTCCGGATCCTGCCCTACAACTATGGGTTGTTGTTGTAATAATAATAATAATAATAATAGTCATAAAAGCTGTAAGAAGCTGTAAGTGGGCCCTTGCCCCCCATACGCCCGTGGAACCTGCCGCCCATCATACCTAGCTGGCTTGGAAAATTTTGCGTCATCGTGGCAAGCGTTGAGTGAATAATAAGTAAACCGTTTGGTGCAGTACTTCCTGTGAGCAGTAAGTGACACTATAACTTTTGTCAATTATTTTTATGTAGAAGTGTGTGGGGCGGGACTAATATCCATCGTAGCAATTACGGTGAAAATCCGACACAGTTTGTCCAAGTTACAACTGTCCAACATATTGCAATAAGGTAAACTTGGACATGTGGCCATGGCAACACTTACATATTAGGTACATGTTGCAGACCCATATAGAACTACAGAAGAGAGTCAACTTGACTTACGTTCCACATTTCATGACCCTTGAACTTTCCCAGCCCTCCAAAGTATAAAATGGCAAGGAGTGGGGTTCCATGGAAACTGTGGTGATCACAGGACAAATGTGACTTCCATTGAGGGTAATTCAATGTGCTCTGAGAAACCTCTGAAAATGTCATGTCATTCTGACTTCTGGTCTTTGAGCGAAAGTTGATACATTTTTGTGCAGTACCTCATGTCAGCACAAGGTGGTGCTGTGACATTTTGTGAATATTGATATATAGATGTGTTTAGAGTAGGGTTAGTATCCATCATGCAAATTTTGGTCCAAATCAGAGAAGTATCGTCTGAGTTGCAACTCTTGGGTTTTGCATTGCAAAAACGCCATCAAAGCATGCCGGTCGGCATGGAAACAGTTCTCTACTATGTACGTATGCTGTCAATGAGACCTAGTCATTCCGTCATGGGATTTTTGCACATGGTGAGACAAAATAACAAAAAAAAAACAGTTTTCAACAACTCCTTTAACCACTAGGTGGTGCTAAAAGTTTTGTTAATTATTTATATATAGGAGCATGCTGGGATGGAATGATATCCATTGTAGAAAATTTGGTGAAAATCAGATAAAGTTTGTCCAAGTTACAAGCGTCCATTTTTCTAACCACTGGGTGGTGCTATAACTTATTTTTATATAGGGGTGTTCAGGGATGGCGCGATATCCAACGTAGAAAATTTGGTGAAAATTGGACAAAGTTTGTTCAAGTTACAAGTGTCTGTTTTTCTAACCACAAGGTGGCACTATAACTTTTGTTAATTATTTTTACATAGGAGCATTCGGAGTGGGACTGACATCCATTGTAAAAAATTTGGTGAAATTTGGACAAAGTTTGTCCAAGTTACAAGTGTCAGCTGTTCTATCCTGTAGGTGGCGCTATTACGTTTGTTAAGATAAGATAAGATAAGCCTTTATTAGTCCCACAACGGGGAAATTCCAGGATTGCAACAGCACAGGGATAGCAACACTCAGAAGGCAAGAAAAAAAACAAGCAAGCAAGAGCAGCTAATATACATATGTACATATTACTATAAAATATATATATACACACACACACACACACAGACACACAGTGCAGAGCATTGTAGCTGGATGGAATAAATATATGAATATATGAACACACAGTGCAGAGCATTGTAGCTAGATGGAATAAATATGTAAATATATAAACACCCACAGTACGGAGCATTGCAGCTAGGTGGAATAAATATGCAAGTATATAAACACACACAGTGCGGAGCAATGTAGCTAGATGGAATAATATGTAGATATATAAAAACACAGTGCGGAGCATTGTAGCTAGATGGAATAAATATATAGATATATAAATATAAACACACCCAGTGCTGAGCATTGTAGCTAGATGGAATAAATATATAGATATATAAATATAAACACACCCAGTGCAGAGCATTGTAGCTAGATGGAATAAATATGTAAATATATAAACACACACAGTGCAGAGCATTGTTGCTAGGTGGGATGAAACAGCATAACCGTCTATTTAGTTATCCTACATGGTATGATTATGTGCCCATACATATTCTCACCCTCCATAGCGACCGGTATGTTCCTAGTTGTATGCCGGAGAGGACCATTGTGTAAGTCTATTGCATCTTTTGCATTCAAAAAACTATTAGTTTGTTACGTCTTTTTGCTATCTCTGCGAGCAGCCCTGCTTAGGTTGTACAGTCTGACAGCCGTTGGTAGGAAGGACCTACGAAACCTCTCGGTTGTGCACCTGGGATGATGTAGTCTGCTGCTAAATGAGCTCCTCAGTGCATCCAGTATGTCCTGCATAGGGTGGAACTCGGACTCCAGCAGAGATGACAGTTTAGCCACCGTCCTTCTCTCTCCTATCTCCTCCATCGGATCAAGGCGTTGCCCCAGGACAGAGCATAATTATGTTTAATTATGTTTATATAAGAGCATGCAGGGTGGGACTTATATCCATCCGTCAAAATTTGGTGAGAATCAGACAAAGTTTGTCCAAGTTACAACTGTCTGATGTTCCATGGCGAGGAGTCAACCTTCTCCATGTCACCATGACAACACTTGCATATCAGTTATGTGCTGCCGGCCTATATAGGACAACACATGACAGTCTCCTTGACCTATGTTCCAGATTTCATGACTCCAGAACCTTCCCATTTCTCTCACCAAGAACACAAATTGAATGGTGAGGAGGGCGTGTCCATGGCAACAGAGTGAGGCCATGCTAAAGTTGATGTGCAGTTATGATCATCCATGGGGTCTGATGAATCTCAAAAAATTTCACCTCAATCTGGCAAGCGGTGTGTGAGTAATAAATAAAACAGTTTTCAGCAATTCTTCCTTTAACCACTCGGTAGCGCTATATCTTTTGTCAATTATTTTTATATAGATGCATTTGGGGTGGTGTGGCGATGATGGAATAAGGCACGGCGAACTGGAGTTTAAAAGTGGGTTTTATTCATCGCCATCACAGAACTTACTCCAGCACTGTATAAGCGTACTGGAGCGAGCCCTCAGGCTCTCGTGAGCAGACAGGGAATGCGTGTAGTCAGATGAGCAATAAGAGAGAACAAGCAAGCGATATGCAGCTCACTTAAATACCCAGCTACAGACAATACATGCACAGCAGTAAGCATGGACATTTGCATTTGAGAGTCACACACATCAATAGGAGGATTACTGACAGGAAAACATTTGCATTTGAGAGTCACACAAAACAATAGCAGGATTACTGGCCAGAATTCCTCTCCACCTATTGATAACAGTCCATACATCTCACTGTTCTGTTAATTGCTCCAGCTGAGCGCTCTGCTTGTCTGTAGGCTGTGGGGGTGACCCACAGTGGGACTATTATCCATCATAGAAACTTTGGTGGACATTGGACAAGTTTTGCTCGAGTTACAGTTGTTTGATATTAAGGAGTAAGTCAAGTAAGGAGTGGAGTCAAACTTCACCATGGCGCCCTGGCCACACCTTAACTTTTTACTGTGAAATGAGAAACTTTAATGGCCCATGCAGAATGGCCCATTCTGCTATGTGAAAATGAGCTCAATCGGAGCAGGCCCCAAGAAAGGAGTTCATTTAAATGTGAGGGGTGGTTTTTGGCCAAATTGGAGGTGGGCCGACTTTGAGGCAAGATGGCGGACTTCCTGTTGGCCATGGGTAAGGGCCACAGTTTTGTTTTTTGCATGTTTTGAGGTGATGCACACCTCACCCAAATTTTGTGTCTGTACGGCAAACTTTAGGGTCACCGGTCTCCGTAGACCTTGTACGTTTGGCCCTGCCCACAAAAATTAGGGATGGGGGGGCACATATTTTTTCCAGTTAATTGAATTTTTCACCAGTTCTGAGGTCTCTGTGAAAAAAAAATCCCGTTTTGGTTAACGTTCAGAGAGTCAAAAATGCAATTGTTTAGGCGGAATAGTCATCACTCTATAAATTCAAGAAATCTCTTGTCAGTTTGTCAGTGTGTCATGATCATAGGACATCATAGGACAGCCTATGATGTTCCTATGATGTCTGCATCATAGGACATCATGCCTGCCTTGATGTCTTTATGATGCCATATACAGTGATGCCTGCCTTGATGTCTGGCGGTCCTACATAGGGACATTGTGTGAAGCAGTAAATCTGGAAATCTCACTCAGTGGAAAAGTGGCAAGAATATTGGGACTCCATAGATACAGGAAGACATCTTTATGACATTCAAAAGGAGGTAAACTCTGGAATGGGAGTTGGCAGAAACAGGAATGCAGAGATACTCATCACCTGATTAAGAATAGGACATACTAATTTAAACCAGACACTACATACGTAAATGGACAGCAATAGAGAGAGGAGAACTGCTGCACGTCAGGAAGGATCCCGTGAAGATGAAACAGCTGAGGTTTGAGCAGTACCTCCCAGGTATGACTGTGTTGCACGTCAGAAAAGATGCCGTGAAGATGGAACACCTGAGGTTCGAGCAGTACACCGCAGGCATGCCTTGCTTACACCTGCTTTCTACGGGCATGCAGAAATACATGCTTATACTTGGTTTCTACGGGCATGCACAGGTATGCACTAGTAATAATAATAATAAAGAAACATAGCGGATGCAATAGGCCTCTTGCCCACTGACATTGTCAGTGGTTTGGGCCCTAATAATAATAATAATAATAATAATAATAATAATAATAATGCATCAGATTGATATAGCACTTTTCATAGACACTCAAAGATGCTTTACAATGGATACACTATTCATTCACTTCACAGACAATGGTAGTAGTAAGCTACTGCTGTAGCCAGAGCTGCCCTGGGGCAGACTGACAGAAACGTGGCTGCCAATCCGTGCCAACGGCCTCTCCGACCACTACCGAACGTTTATACACATTCATGCTCAGTGTCATGGACACTGGAGCCAAGGTGGGTAAAGTGACTTGCCCAGGGACACAAAGGCAGGATATAGACTTTGTTGTATATTTATGGATGATGGGCTTATCATAATTTGGTTTTGCCACAGTAATTATATTGAAAAGTTGAAAACTGCTCTCTTTCAGTAAGTATTGGGATCTTCAAAGAAAATGGAGGTGAGGGATATTGCACTCCAGAGTGCTCTTGTTAATACATGCTGTTGAGTTGCTATTGCTGTTGGTTGCTGGTGTTTGTTAAATGTGAAAATAATAAAATAAAACAGTTAATTGGAAAATGGAAACAAAAGTTTTTCAAAATAATTTTTATGTTGTATTATCAGACATATTTTTGCCCATTGAAACAAACAGAGTGTATTTTGAATAGCGCTACAGTATAAACTGTTTTTGTGTTATTCTACCTTTCCATCTCGATTAGAGAGCTATGTAGAGATTAGGGGAAAAACGGCTACAATTTGATTTATTTTGAAAGCCGCTTATTACCATGAAGTTTTTCTTCCGGGTTTACCGCACTGACTTCCGTGTTGTCAACAAGGATTAGCCGTTAGTTGTCTGCTGCTACAAGGCCTGTTTAGACATAACGGAAAAACGAAAACCGAGGGAATTGTTCATATCATAACAAACTCATAACATACATTGTTCATATCATAACAAACTCCTCTCGGCGCCACACCAGTAGGCTGCCTTTTGCAACAGCGGCTCGATTCCGAGTTTTTTTTTCCCTTCCTCTCTCTTTTGATCCCTTTTTTTTCACCCCACTTATATCACGGACACACAGATCGTCCCAAATGTCTCCTGAGCCGGTGGACGGAGCCACTGTTTATAGCAGGATACGATACAACAGGGAAGAGCTGCTAGCATTTAACCGCCACCCGGTCCCACTGGAAAAACTCGACATACCGAGAGAATTGAGGCGAAAGCGTCGCGGCTGCCGGGCTGGACTAAGGCGGAGGACAAAAAATATAAGGTACAGACCCTCCCTTCCATCTGTTGTCATGGGAAATGTATGGTCGATACTGGGAAAGTTAGATGAGCTAGCGGCTATCTCCCGTTATGATAGCACTTACCGGGAGTGCTCTCTCCTTTTGTTTACTGAGACGTGGCTAACTGAACTAGCAGCAGATGCTAACATTGAGCTGGAGGGTTTTCACATGATACGAGCTGACCGAACACCAGAGAGTGGCAAAACTAGGGGCGGTGGAGTGATAATGTATGTTAACAACAACTGGTGCAGACCGGGACATATCACTGTTAAACAACGACACTGCAGCAAAGACATTGAGTTGCTAGCTGTTAGCATGAGGCCTACATATCTCCCGAGAGAACACTCACACGTGATCTGCATTGTTGTTTATGCAAATCCGACGGCGAACGCTGGGACAGCGCGTGACGTCATCCATTCAGTAACCAGCAGGCTGCAGACAGAACACCCAGATGCTCTTCTCCTCATCTCAGGCGATTTCAACCACGTTTCACTGTCTCCCATTCTGCCCACTTTCACCCAGTATGTCACATGCCACACTAGAGACAATAAAACACTGGATTTATTCTACGCAAACACTAAGGAGGCGTACACCTCATCACAACTCCCCCCACTTGGGAGATCAGATCACAACTTGGTTCATCTCCGACCGGTGTACAAACCCCTAGTGCACAGACAACCTCCGGCCATGCACACTGTGGAGTTATGGTCTGAGGAGACAATGGACACTCTAAAGGACTGTTTTGAAGCCACTGCCTGGAAGCAGCTCTGCGATCCACATGGTGAGGACATCGATGGCCTCATTCACACCTTCACGGGCTACCTCAGCTTCTGTGTGGACAAATCCGTTCCCACCAAGACCATACGGCGTCACTCAAACAACAAACCCTGGATCAACCCTGAGATAAAAACACTTCTGAGAGAGAAGAAGAGGATCTTCAGGTCGGGGAACAGGGAGATGCTGAAGTCCGTACAGAGGGAGCTGAGGAGAAAGATCAGAGAAGGCAAGGACAGCTTCAGGAAGAAGATGGAGGACAAGCTGCAACAGAGCGACATCAGCGGGGTCTGGAGAAACCTCAAAACCATCTCAGGGCTCCAGAATACCTCCCCCCAGGCCACGGGGGGCAGGGAGTGGGCGAACAACCTGAATCTGTTTTTCAATAGATTTGACCAACCGCCCTCCCCCCTGTCTGCACAACAACCACTGCTGCCTCTAAGAAATCAAGTCGTGCTGCCCACTCCCCACTCCACCGACACCCCCCCCCCACTCCCAACACACAGCCCCCCATCCTGACCCTGACCAAGACCCAGGTGAGGACGGAGCTGAGGAAGATCAAGGCGAGGAAGGCGTCGGGACCGGACGGCATCAGCGCAAAGCTCCTCAAGTCCTGTGCAGACCAGCTGTGTGGGATTGTGACGTATATCTTCAACATGAGCCTGAAACTGGGGAGGGTACCACAGCTGTGGAAAACATCTTGTGTGGTACCTGTACCAAAAACTTCCCACCCCAAAGACCTGAACAGCTACAGACCGGTGGCCTTGACGTCCCACTTGATGAAGACCCTGGAGAGACTGCTCCTTGCTCATCTCCGCCCCCTGGTGGAACCAGCGATGGATCCACTCCAGTTCGCCTACCAGCATGGCATTGGGGTGGAGGATGCGGTGATCTTCCTCCTTCACCGTTCTCTGTCCCACCTGGAGAAGCCCGGGAATATGGTGAGGATCATGTTCTTTGACTTCTCCAGTGCTTTCAACACCATCCAACCGATGATCCTGAAGGACAAGCTGCTGCGCGCAGGGGTGGACCAGCACCTGTCATCATGGATCCTGGACTACCTCACGAACTGGCCTCAGTTTGTGAGAACCCGGGACTGTGTTTCCGACACGATCATCAGTAGCACGGGGGCCCCCCAGGGAACGGTGCTGGCTCCCTTCCTGTTCACTCTTTATACTGCGGACTTCTCACACAACACAACACATTGCCATCTACAGAAGTTCTCTGATGACTCTGCGATCGTTGGTCTCATCTCCAACGGAGATGAAGCTGAGTACAGAGGGCTTATCCAGGACTTTGTGGACTGGTGCCATCGGAACTGCCTCCAGATCAACGTGAGGAAAACTAAGGAGCTGGTGGTGGACTGCCGCAGGCATGGGCAGCCCCTCACAGCACCAGTAAATATACAGGGAACAGACATCGAGATGGTGACATCCTATAAGTACCTGGGTATTCATCTGAACAATAAACTAGACTGGTCACACAATACTGACGCACTCTACAAGAAGGGACAGCGCAGGCTGTTCCTGCTGAGGAGACTCAGGTCTTTTGGTGTACAAGGGGCGCTGCTGAAGTCATTCTATGACACGGTGGTGGCATCAGCCATCACTTTTGGAGTGGTCTGCTGGGGCAGTGGCATTACTGCAGCCGATAGGAAGAGACTGAACAAACTGATTAAGAAAGCTAGCTCTGTCCTGGGGCAGCGCCTTGATCCGATGGAGGAGATAGGAGAGAGAAGGACGGTGGCTAAACTGTCATCTCTGCTGGAGTCCGAGTTCCACCCTATGCAGGACATACTGGATGCACTGAGGAGCTCATTTAGCAGCAGACTGCATCATCCCAGGTGCACAACCGAGAGGTTTCGTAGGTCCTTCCTACCAACGGCTGTCAGACTGTACAACCTAAGCAGGGCTGCTCGCAGAGATAGCAAAAAGACGTAACAAACTAATAGTTTTTTTGAATGCAAAAGATGCAATAGACTTACACAATGGTCCTCTCCGGCATACAACTAGGAACATACCGGTCGCTATGGAGGGTGAGAATATGTATGGGCACATAATCATACCATGTAGGATAACTAAATAGACGGTTATGCTGTTTCATCCCACCTAGCAACAATGCTCTGCACTGTGTGTGTTTATATATTTACATATTTATTCCATCTAGCTACAATGCTCAGCACTGGGTGTGTTTATATTTATATATCTATATATTTATTCCATCTAGCTACAATGCTCCGCACTGTGTTTTTATATATCTACATATTATTCCATCTAGCTACATTGCTCCGCACTGTGTGTGTTTATATACTTGCATATTTATTCCACCTAGCTGCAATGCTCCGTACTGTGGGTGTTTATATATTTACATATTTATTCCATCTAGCTACAATGCTCTGCACTGTGTGTTCATATATTCATATATTTATTCCATCCAGCTACAATGCTCTGCACTGTGTGTCTGTGTGTGTGTGTGTATATATATATTTTATAGTAATATGTACATATGTATATTAGCTGCTCTTGCTTGCTTGTTTTTTTTCTTGCCTTCTGATTGTTGCTCTGAGTGTTGCTATCCCTGTGCTGTTGCAATCCTGGAATTTCCCCGTTGTGGGACTAATAAAGGCTTATCTTATCTTATCTTATCTTATATCATGGCTGTCTAAATCCATTTTAACGTAGTAATGAGGTGTGTATCACTGAGTTACTCACGTGGAATTGTATAGTAGAAGGAGTCTTTGTCTAATTTGACCTTGTTGTTATATTATACAGTTTCTTTTAACCTGTAATGTACTATCCGAAATAAATAAATTCATTCATTCATTCATTCATTCATTCATTCATTCATTCATTCATTCATTCAGTTGTGTTTGTGTTTTACTGTAAAATTGTGCTATAACTGGGAGGCGGTCATCCTCTTCCCTGTTGACCTAAGTTACTGAGACACGACAAAGACTTTATCACCAGTTCATCTAGTTAATGTGAAATATCACGGCGGAATGTGAATGATTTAGTCTCTGAAAAGCGCAGATTAAAATATGTAACGTTTGCTTTTGCCGACCCTGTGTGGGTTTATAGCAATAGATGATCTCAGTATTCCCCACTGAGGTCTTCATCATGTTTAACCCTTGTTTTAGGTTCAGTTTTAGCGAAAGGTAGTTATTGATTGAGTCATGGTAACCCAAACGAGGGTAAAGCTCTCGTTTCCACAGAGGTAAGTAGAGTATCCTGATATATTTACTTAAGTACAGTACTGTGCAAAAGTTGTAGGCACCCCATTATTTATTTGTAATTTCCTTCCAAAGAGCCAGACTTTCTTGTAATTTTAAAGTGGTCTTAAGGCCGTATTAAGGAATGAAGATAGTCAGGTCAAATATGTCTGGTATTCTGTATTTCCATTTGTATGCAACTGTTTCAACAGATCATCTTTTATGGCACTGGAAGCAGGACAGCCATACCAGCAGTAACTCTCTCATGTCTGTGTTTCTATCTGCTTATTCCTGTATATAGTGTGTCTCTTATTAACCAGGGCTCAGTAGGAAGATTTGGATTAAGGACTGGACCAAGTTTTTTTCTGTTTTAGCCCAGTCTTTCTCTTAGTTTTTTCTCTTCCTAGGCCAATGGAGATCAATGGGGGGGGGGGGGGGTTACTCACGCGACCAGCTGATAGTGCTGAGGAGGCCAGTGCTGCTGCCCGGAGCGAAGCCCCTCATCCCAAATGAACTAAAGAGGAGACGCCGCGGGTGAAGGGCTGGAACTAAGGTGAGGAGGAGGAGGAAGCATAAGCCGGCTGTACTGATGGTTATCACCGGGAACGTTCAACCGCTAGGAAACAAAACAGATGAGCTTACAGAGCTGGTCAGGATGCAAAAGGAATATCGTAAGTGTAGTATTGTAGTGATGTGAGAATGACGAGGCAGAGTTCTCTCTCAAGTCAGCTTTATTCACATCACCATCATCTCAAAACAGAAAAGAGAGGTCCACACAGTAAACTCTCGTCCTTAAATATCAGGACTCTTACACTTCACAGGTCACATGTATCACAGACCACCTTGCATTATAAAGAAAGTCACAATGCATTTTCTCTCCATGATATCACTTCCACTGTCTACAATGCATCCCTTCTTTAATCCTTTAATTAAACCCCCCACAGTCTCAAGCCTTGCATACCCACAGTCTCAAGCCTTGCATACCAAAGCTAAGATTCTTGCAGCTTCCTGTAATCACTAAGGAAGCTGCTCTGCCTTTGTTCTGACCTAAAATGTGAGTCACAAAACAGGTCCCGTATGTGTGTCCACCACACAAACCCCCCCCAACATTTTAGAACAAACAGAACAACAAGAGAATAACCACACGCATGCCGTGATAGTCTCAATACACATCAGTCCACATGCTGTATAGGCTTCAGTCTCCTGCCGTATCTGCTGTAGCTGGGATTCAATGTCTCTGCGGCGCTGTCACGCTGGGGGTTTGCCGTCTGGGGGTGGAAACCTTTTGTCAGCACCTGTGGGTGTTCTGGGGAAACATTACTCTGTGAAGCCCCCCGCGGTGGTCTATCTCGCCGCGGGGCCCTCGCCAACAACGCAGCCTTTGCCAAGGCTGCTTTCACCTCCGTGAACGCTTGGTCCTGCTCCGGGGGCCACTCGATCTTATCCGCGGGTTTCTTTTTTTTGAGCGCCGCATACAGCGGCTGCATGAGTTGCGCCACGCGGGGGAGAAAACGGTTATAAAAATTCACCATTCTCAAAAACTCCTGCAACGCCCTGACCGTCTGCGGCCGGGGAAAATCTGCCACCGTGCGCACTTTGTCAGGAAGCGGAACTGCTCCTTCGGGGGAGACGCGGTGTCCTAAAAAATCGATCTGCGCCACCCCGAACTGATACTTCGCCGGGTTGATTATTAACCCGTGATCTCCCAACCTTCGGAAAACTGTGGCCAGGTGTTTTTCGTGTTCGTCTTCGGACGCGCTGGCTACTAAAATATTGTCCAAGTAAACAAACACGAAAGGGAGATCATGAAGCACCGCGTCCATCATGCGTTGGAACGTCTGAGCAGCCCCTTTAAGTCCGAATGGCATGCGTAAAAACTTGAATAGGCCAAACGGAGTTATTACCGCTGTTTTGGGTATGTCCTCAGCGCACACTGGGACTTGGTGGTAACCGCGGACCAAGTCTATTTTAGAAAAAACGCGCGCCCCTGCCAAATGAACGGAAAAATCTTGGATATGTGGGATTGGGTAGCGGTCGTGCGCTGTAGCATTGTTTAACCTGCGGAAATCCCCGCAAGGTCGCCATGCTCCGTCAGCTTTCGGGACCATGTGTAGCAGGGAAGCCCAAGGACTGTTTGAACGTCGGATAATGCCCAACCTCTCCAGGTTGGCAAACTCCTCGCGCGCTATGGCCAGTTTAACTGCGTCCAAGCGCCGAGCTTTTGCAAAAACGGACGGTCCGGTAGTGGTAATAAAATGCTCCACCCCGTGTTTAGCGACCGTTGCCGAAAATGTGGGGACCGTGAGTGCTGGGAACTGAGTGAGCAGTGTATGGAACTTACCGCTTGCAGCTGTGACGTTGGCTTGTGCTGTTGGCGGGGCCACTCGCGCTGTACAGGGGATAGAATTAAAAGAAAGTGCATTAACCAGGCGCCTGTTAGCGAGATCAACCAACAAACCATGTGAGCACAAAAAATCAGCTCCTAACATATTGAAATTTACTGCTGCTACAACAAAAGTCCACTCAAATGCACGGCCGTGTAGAGACAGAAGCAGAGTCTTCTCACCAAAGGTCTTAATCTCCGAGCCGTTCGCTGCCATCACCAGGGGACCTCCGGAACCAGCTAGTCTGTCCGCATAGGAAGGTGTGATGAAACTCAACTGGGAGCCTGTGTCGACGAGGAACTGCCTCCCCGAGTGTGCGTCCGACAAGTAGAGCAGCTTGTTCTCCTCCCCGAGGGCCACCGCTGCTACCAACCCCCGGTCTTGGCATTTCCCGAACGCCCGAACTGGCACGGTGGTACACACTTGCGTGCCCTCTCTGCGAAGCGGCGATGGTAGAAACAAAGGACGTCCGATCTGCGTTCCCTGGCCCCTGCCGCCGCCGTCGTCGGTGAGTCTGGTACCGCTGCCTCTGGCCTCCTGTCGTCTCCGGTCGTCGCGCCGAGTTCCGCTGCAGCGGCTGTGGCTGCGCGCCACTTGGTGGTGTTGACAATCCGCTGCGCCTCTCGGCCCAGCGTGCAGTAGTCCCTTAGGGCCAACAGTGGCGAACTGGCCAGGGTCGCTCTCGCTGCTGACGGTAGAGTCCTGAGGAAGAGGTGGGTGAAAATGAAGTGATCGTCATCAGAGTCCTTCAATCTCAACAACTTCTCCATCAGGTTCGCGGGCATGTCATTTTCCACTTTCATCAGCGCCAGGAGCCTCTCTGCTCGCTCCTCCGCCGAGGGGGTGAATTGCTGGATGAGTGCAGCCTTCAATGTGCCATATTTGTCGCTGTCCGGCGGCTGGTTGATCAGGCTCTCCACATGCTGGGCCGTGTTGTTGTCCAGCTTTGCGACTACGTGGTAGAATTTTGTGGCATCTACCGATATTCCCCGGAGGTTGAACTGCGCCTCAACCGCGTTGTACCAGAAGCGCAGATTGTTCTGCCAGAAGTCTGGTAGCTGGACTGTAGCGGCATTCGCTTGGCTGGGGGCTCCTGACGAGGCTGGCCCGGGGGAATTCTCCTCTTGCATGATACGTCTCGGGTCACCAGTGTAGTGATGTGAGAATGACGAGGCAGAGTTCTCTCTCAAGTCAGCTTTATTCACATCACCATCATCTCAAAACAGAAAAGAGAGGTCCACACAGTAAACTCTCGTCCTTAAATATCAGGACTCTTACACTTCACAGGTCACATGTATCACAGACCACCTTGCATTATAAAGAAAGTCACAATGCATTTTCTCTCCATGATATCACTTCCACTGTCTACAATGCATCCCTTCTTTAATCCTTTAATTAAACCCCCCACAGTCTCAAGCCTTGCATACCCACAGTCTCAAGCCTTGCATACCAAAGCTAAGATTCTTGCAGCTTCCTGTAATCACTAAGGAAGCTGCTCTGCCTTTGTTCTGACCTAAAATGTGAGTCACAAAACAGGTCCCGTATGTGTGTCCACCACAGTATCATGTGTTTCACAGAGATGTGGTTACACTCACAGATCCCGGATGTTAACGTAGCAATACCTGGCTTGAAGACTATGCGGGGGAGGGGGGCGGGACAGAGATGTGATAAGTAGCAGGAAAAAGAAGAGAGGAGGAGTGACCCTTCTTGTGAATGAAAAGTGGTGTAATCCTGGACACAATTATGTGAAGGAAAAGTACTGCAGCCTGGACATTGAACTGCTGGCTGTGAGTATGCAACCTTATTATATGTCACGAGAAATGACGTGTGCCTTAGTAATTATCGTCTACATCCCTCTGTCAGCTGATGCAGCGGTGGCCTGTGACGTCATCAGCTCCACTACGGCCACATTACTGGAGAAGCACCTGGACACATTTATGGCCATCACGGGTGATTTTAATCATGTCTCACTGGGAAAAACATTACCAAACTTTCACCAGTTTGTTGACTGTCCCACCAGAGAAAACAAAGCACTGGATTTACTGTATGCCAATGTCAGAGATGCATATAGTGCCACAGCTCTACCCCCCATTGGCAAATCTGAGCACTGCATGGTCATGTTAACACCCAAGTATGTTCCCCTTGTGCAAAGGCAGCCTGCTTATACATGGACTGTGAGGAGGTGGACACAGGAGGCTGCTGATGCACTACAGGACTGCTTCGAGACAACAGACTGGGGTGTACTCTGTGAACCACATGGGGTGGACATAGGCAATATAATTGACTGCATCACACAATACATTAGATTCTGTGAAGACATGATCATGCCAGCTCAGACTGTAAACTGCTTCTCCAACAACAGACCATGGGTCACGAGTGACCTGAAAGCACTTCTGAACAAAAAAAAGAGAGCTTTTAGGGCTGGAGACAAGGAGAAGCTGAGGGGAGTGCAGAATGAGCTGAGAGAGATGCTGAGGAGGTGCAAGTACAATTATAGGGAGAAGTTGGAAGACAAACTCAGGCAAAACAATGCTAAAGATATGTGGGAGGGAATGAAACAAATAACTGGGTGCAAGGGGAGAGTGAGGCAGCCATCTGGGAGCCAGGAGAGAGCTGAGGATCTGAATCTGTTTTTTAATAGGTTCAACTCACAGTCTGTCACCCCAGCAACACAACCAGACCCCCACACGCCCCTCCCCACCCACCCTCCTGTGCAGAACCTCTCTCCATCTCCCCCCTCCTCCTCCTCAGGGGGCACCAGGACCCTCCCTCACTTCACGGTGACTACAGACCAGATGGAGAAACAGCTGGACAGACTCCGTCAGCGGAAGGCGGCGGGCCCTGATGGCATTTCCACCAGGACCTTGAGGACGTGTGCCAACCAACTTGCTCCTATATTGAAACACCTGTACAACCTGAGCCTGAGCCTGGAGAGAGTACCGGTGCTGTGGAAGACATCCTGCCTGGTTCCTGTCCCCAAGAAGTCATCTCCACCGGACCTGAACGACTATCGACCAGTTGTCCTCACATCTCATGTGATGAAGATCCTAGAGAGACTGGTCTTAGCCCACCTGAGGCCACAGGTGAAGACGTGGCTGGACCCTCTGCAGTTTGCATATCAGCCCCATTTATGAGTTGAAGATGCTGTCATCTACCTGCTGCAATGAGCCCATCTGCACCTGGATGGTGGAGGAGATACTGTGAGAATCACTTTTTTTGATTTCTCAAGTGCCTTTAACCCCTTGCACTCTGGTCAATTTCCCTAAAAATGCCTAAAAATAACATACCCAAAATAAATCGAAAGCTGTTCTTCAACCCTTTGCAGCATCTTCATGGGGTTGGTCTCATTTAAAAGAAAACACTTTGAATTTTTTGGCAAAACAGTCATAATCTCTCTAAGTGCTCCTGCCACTGAGTAACAGTCATTCAATTCAATTCAATTCAATTCAACTTTATTTATATAGCGCCATTTCACAACAACAGTCATCTCATAGCACTATCAACTGTAGGGGGGACCCCCACAGTTGCAGAAAGACCCCAGCAATCAGGCGAACCCCTGTGAGCAAGCACTTGGCGACGGTGGAGAGGAAAAACTCCCTTTTAACAGGAAGAAACCTGAGGTGAGGGGATAGAGAAGAAGAAAAGAACAGACATGTAGAGAGCAAACAGCACGATGGGGACTCAATCTATGGGAGAGAACAAACAAATGTTAATGACCAGCAAAAAAAAAAATATTTCATAGAGAGTGAGGAAAGGAGTGAGGCCCAGTGCATTACTGGAGGTCCCCCGGCTGACTAAACCTATTAGCAGCATAACTAAGGGAGGGTTCAGAAACACATGATCCCTCCCTAATTGTAGGCTATATCAAAAAGGTAGGTTTTAGCCCTATTCTTAAAAACAGAGATCGAGTCTGACTCCCGAATCCAGATTGGCAGATGATTCCACAGGAGAGGAGCTTGATAACTGAAGGCTCTGCCTCCCATTGTACTTTTGGAGATTCTAGGTATTACAAGTAATCCTGCATTTTGGGAGCGTAGTGCTCTGTTAGGATGATACGGTAGTATCAGATCTTTTAAATAAAAAGGAGCCTGATTGTTTAGAGCTTTGTAAGTAAGAAGGATTTTAAACTTAATTCTAAACTCTATGGGAAGCCAATGAAGGGAGGCCAGAACCGGAGAGATATGATCTCTCTTTCTAGTACCTGTTAAAACTCTTGCTGCAGCATTTTGGATCAGCTGAAGACTTTTTAAAGATGTTTTAGGACAGCCTGATAATAAAGAATTACAATAATCTAATCTCGAGCTAACAAAAGCGTGGATCAGCTTCTCAGCATCACTCTGAGACAAGATGCTCCTAATCTTGGCAATATTACGCAAATGATAGAAGGCAGTCTTAGAAACAAATTTAATATGTGAATTGAAGGACAAATCCTGATCAAAAATAACTCCAAGGTTCCTCACAGAGCTATTAAGAGAAAGAGTAACTGCATCCAAACTGAAAGTTTGATTTGGAAAGGAATTTCTAAGGTTTTTTGGACCAACAAGAATGACTTCAGTCTTATCTGAATTTAATAGCAGGAAATTACAAGTCACCCAAGCTTTGATTTCCTTAAGACAGGCTTCTAACTTGGCTAATTGATTAGTATCATCTGGCTTCATTGACAGGTATAATTGTGTGTCATCTGCATAACAGTGAAAATGTATACAGTGCTTTCTAATAATGTTGCCTAACGGAAGCATATAGAATAATAAAGAAGAGTAGGGCCTAGCACAGATCCCTGTGGAACTCCATGACTAAGCTTTGAGCTGAAAGAAAACTCATCATTTACATGAACAAACTGGAACCTATCAGATAAATAAGATCTAAACCACTGCAACGAAGTTCCATTAAGTCCAACATAGTGTTCTAATCTATCAAGTAGAATATTATGATCAATAGTATCAAAAGCTGCACTAAGATCTAAAAGGACAAGTACAGAAACTAGTCCATTATCAGATGCAATGAGGAGGTCGTTAGTGACCTTCGCTAAGGCTGTTTCAGTACTATGATGGATTCTAAACCCAGATTGAAACTCTTCAAGTAAACCATTTCCCTGCAGGTGGTCAAATAATTGCGTAGCAACAACTCTTTCTAAGATTTTTGAAATGAAAGGGAGATTAGAGATTGGTCTATAGTTAGCTAAAGCTCCTGGATCTAGCGTTGGCTTTTTGAGTAAGGGTTTAATTACAGCCGTTTTAAAAGCCTGCGGTACATGGCCTAAAGTCAATGAAGAATTGATTATATGAAGAATAAAGCTCCCAATAAGTGGGAAGACTTCTTTAAATAACCTGGTAGGAATAGGGTCTAAAAGACAAGTTGAAGGTTTGGATGAGGAAACTATTTTGTCTAACTCACAAAGGTCGATTGGAGTAAACTCATCAAGACAGACATCAATAGAAGGAGTTGTAGTAGTTACAGTATTTAAGTTAACTGTGGGAAGAATCTGATTGATTTTATCTCTGATGGATGAAATTTTATTATTGAAAAAGTTCATAAAGTCCTGACTAGTAAGCTCTAAGGGGATGCTAGGATTGACAGAGTCCTGACTCTTTGTCAACCTGGCTACAGTACTGAAAAGAAACCTGGGATTATTCTTGTTCTCTTCTATTAATGCAGAGTAATAACTCGTTCTAGCTTTTCTAAGAGATTTTTTATAAATTAAAAGATGATTTCTCCAAGCTAAATAGATTTCATCTAAATTAGTAGAGCGCCATTTTCTTTCTAATTGACGAGTCTTCTGTTTTAAGCTACGAGTTTCTGTGTTGAACCAAGGAGTTAAAAATCTCTGATTAGACTTTTTCTTTTTTAAGGGGGCCACCAAGTCTAGAGCCTGATGCAGAGAAGCTGAAACACTATCCACCATGTTATCAATTGCAGAAGGAGCAAGCTGTCTATAGCTTATTTCCGTTGTGTTGACACATGGCATAGAGGAAACAATCTGCATAAATTTGGAAACAGCATCATCTGAGAGGCATCTACTGTGATAATATTTTTCTTTAGGAGCCAAATAGTCAGAAATAGTAAAATCAAAGGTTAACAGACAATGGTCTGACAGTACAGGGTTATGAGGAGACACTACAAGATTTTCTATTTCTATGCCATATGTCAGAACAAGGTCCAATGTATGGTGGAGGTAATGAGTAGAATTTCCTACTTTCTGAGAAAACCCAATCGAGTCTAATATTGAATTAAAAGCCACATTAAGGCAGTCACTATCTACATCCACATGTATATTAAAGTCCCCTACTATAATTATTCTATCAGATTTCAGCACTAAATCAGCTAAGAAATCAGCAAATTCGGAAATCAGCAAATTCGAAAATTCTGAATAGGTTGATGGGGGACGATAAACTATGGCAAATAAAATTGGGTTTAACCTGAAATTGCTAAAGTGCCCAACACTGAGGACCAGGCCCTCAAAGGAATTATAACATGTTTTTTGCTTTACATTAACTAGTAATTTGGAACTAGTCATCTAAACATACTGAATCTGAAGAAAATAAAGTTCGCGTGGGTGTTTTTTTTAGATAAAAATGCTTGCAAATAACACACAGCTGTCAGATACTGGCTGGAAAATGCAACAGAAATGTAGAACCAAGTGTTATCAAGCTGAGGTCAAAATTTTGTAACAATACCACAAAAAATGAATATATTACACAGCTTTTTTCTCAGGTTGTTCCCAGGCGTTTTTGAACTGTGCCAAATTGTGCCAAATGGCACAGTTTGGAAAAACGTCTATAACTTTTGAATGCTGAAACATAGAAGCTCCATCTTGGGATCTAATGAAAGGTGACACTCAGGGCTGTGTGTGTGTGTGGGGGGGGGAGTGTTTATTCATGAATGAATGAATGAACAAACAAGCCCCCCACACACAAAGAAGCATGCCACGTAAAAAATGTGTGGCCTTTTTTTTACAAGAAAAAAATAACCTACAGTGCAATAAAAATTATACTAAAATATCTGCAATGTAGAGGATAACAACTCCCCCCCCCCCCGCCACTACAGAGGAGCTTGGCGCACAAAAAACGGTCCGTCAACGGTCCGTCATGTGGCTATGACGCACCGTTGTAATTACCGATCGGTCAAAAGTCATTTTTATTACTATTTTCAGTGATAAAGAATAATTTAGCTTATAACACTTACCTGTCCACAACAGCAGTGTCACTGGCAAACATCTGTTCCTCATTGTCAGACGAACATGAAGCTGGTCCGCTTGTTACGGACTCGTGGTTCTGGTCACCCGACCTGGTCAAACCATGATTCCATTATTGCGGTTTTGCACTTCCATGATTGCGGTTTTGGCGAACAATTTTTCAAAACAAATAAGAACAGTAGTAATAAAAAAAGACTGGCAAACGCTACCATTACACACAGCGGCTTACACAAAACAGATTTTACGCACGGAACGCATGCGTTTCAATCGTCGAACTTCTCTGCTTCAATTGGCTCGTTGTATTCGCAGTCGATGGTAGGCAGGTCCTTCTTGCTAGGTTTTCAGTCATTGGTTCTTCAAGGTTTCAGAAACCCAATTCAAGGCTTTTATTAGTCGAATGAGAGGTCAATCAAATCTAAACCAATCAAAACACTCCTTTGGCTTTCTGTTCGCGGCTGTGTCTGTACTGGAAGAACGCAAATGCAGCTTTTTTTTTGCAGTGCGCACTGAGACGCACAGTCCGCACTGAGATGCACAGTGCGCACTGAGACGCACTAGGACACAGAGACGTGACCGCCCGCGGTATCCCGGAGTGCAAAAGGTTAACACCATCCAGCCACTGCTGCTGGGTGAGAAGCTGTGGGTGATGGGGGTTGACAGCTCTGTGATCTCCTGGATTACTGACTACCTGACAGGCAGGCCACAGTTTGTCAGGCTGGGCAATGTCTTGTCTGGAGTGGTGGCTAGTGATACAGGAGCTCCATAGGGGACTGTACTCTCTCCTTTTCTCTTTACCTTATACACCACTGACTTTCAGTACAACACAGAGTCATGCCACCTGCAGAAATTCTCTGACAACTCAGCTGTTGTGGGGTGTATAAGAGGAGGAGAGGAGGGGGAGTACAGGGCACTGGTAGACAGATTTGTGGAGTGGACAGAGCAGAATCACCTGAGGTTGAATGTCAGCAAGACCAGAGAGATGGTGATTGACTTCAGGAAGAGGAAGGCACCTTCTCAGCCACTGCAGATTAGGGGGGGGGGGATGTGGGAGTGGTTGAGGACTACAAATATCTGGGTGTCAGGAACAGCAGCGGGTTGGACTGGAGATTCAACACCGATGCTGCGCACAAGAAGGGGATGAGCAGACTCTACTTCTTGAGGAAGCTGAGATCCTTCAGCGTGTGTAGCAGGATGTTGGAGCTTTTCTACCAGACCGTTGTCGCCAGCACCATCTTCTTTGCTGCTGTCTGTTGGGGTAGCAGTATCAGGGCCAGAGACACCAACAGACTTGACAAGATTATCAAGAGGGCTGGCTCTGTAACTGGTCTCAGACCAGAGACCTTTGAGACAGTGGTGGAGAGGAGAACACTTAATAAACTGCGATCCATCATGGACAATCCTGATCACCCCCTCCACCACACACTGGACAGACAGCAAAGCACTTTCTCCAGTAACTATAGCTTCGCTGTCAAACGGCCAGGTACAGGAAATCTTTCCTGCCACATGCAATTTCACTGTACAATAACTCACTATGATGTTGTATTCTGGTCATAATAATGACACACTGCACATTACAAACTAACTGGTACCTCACATTTCACTCTGCTCCTGATAGTCCTTCTTTGTGCAATGGGATGAGTCATGTGTTTATACGGGTCATCATATATTAAGCTATGATGTATATAGGTTTTATAATCATGCTAGTTTTACTTTCCACGGGTAATCCCTTTGTCTGCCATGTGTGTGTTTCTGTTGTTTGGTTGTCTACTGTCATGCTGCTGTTACTCTGTAATTTCCCAGTTTAGGATGAATAAAGTACATCTATCTATCTATCTATCTATCTATCTATCTATCTATCTATCTATCTATCTATCTATCTAACATATTCCGGTATGTTTCCCCCCCGCCCCCCCCGGGGGAAATATATGTTGCCACCGCGCCAAGGTCTTTAAGCCAGAGGAGACACTGCAGTGCACAACTAAAGAAAAGAGCAACGCAAAGTCAAGTCAAAGTCAAAGTGCCTTTATTGTCATTCCATTGCTAAGAAACAATACAACGAAAATGAGATACTGCTCCCTAAAACAAACTATTACACTCACCGTTCACTCATGCGTTTAACATTCTCATAATTACAACAATAAATGCTTAAAATAATAATACCTAAAAAGTTAAATACAATATGTACATAGCAATAATAAAAACATACTGAGCGATAAATAAATAAGACCAGCTTATACACAAGGTTATTGCCACAAAATAACATAAAATAACATCAGCAGTCTGTACGTGTTACAAGAATCCGTTCAAAATACGTACTGCTGTTGGGAAAAAACTATGATTAAACCTGGTAGTCCGGGTTTTATGGGATCTGTACCGCTTTCCTGAGGGGAGCAAGTCAAAGAAATCATGACCTGGATGAGTGCAGTCCTTAATAATGGCAGTAGCTCTGAGGTACTGAGACCTGGAAATCTCTTCCAGAGAAGGGAGAAATCAGCCAGTGATTTTCTGCGCAGTCTCGATCACTTTCTGCAAGGCTTTGCGGTCTGCGGCTGAACAGCCCTCATACCAAACCGTGATGCCATATGACAAAATGCTCTCAATAGCAGAGCGATAAAATAAAACCAGCAACTGTGCATTCAGGCCATTCCTCTTGAGGAGCCTCAAAAAGTGTAGACGTTGTTGAGCCTTCTTTATCGTAGCTATGGTGTTAACTGCCCAGGTAAGGTTGTGAGAAATATGAACACCCAGAAACTTAAAAGCCTCCACCCTCTCCACACACTCCTTGCCTATATATAGAGGACGCGGCTCACTACTATGCTTCCTAAAATCAATAATGAGTTCTTTTGTTTATTTTTTGTATTTAATAGCAGATTATTATTGACATATTGCTGGACCCAGGGGACACACACACAGGCTCGAGTGAAATTCAGTAGTCTTTATTGTAACCAACAGAGGGTGTGTGGGTGCGTGTATTTTTTTTTTTTTTTTGTACTTATTTTGTACCCGTAGGTAGATTTGTTTTGCAGTCTGGTGACAAGCCACCAGCTGCCGGTCGCTGCGTGCGCAAGCGCCCCGTATCCCTAACCTGCATGTTTTTAGCATGTGGGAGGAAACCGGAGAAATCCCGGAGTAAACCCACGCAACACAGGGAGAACATGCAAACTCCACACAGATCACTGTTGGCCGGGGGCAGGGATCAAACCCACGATCTCATGATCCCCGCGATCCCCCGGCCGAGGGTAAAACTGTGCTGCCGCAGTGCTAACCACTGCGCCACCGTGCAGCCCAGTGTATGCGTTGTGTGAATGTGATGATGGTGAATGTGCAGCAGCCAGGGGCAAGACAGAGCGCCGTACAGCCTGGCAACCCTAGAACAGAGCCAAAGCACAGATGTTAGTTTCTTCCACGTCACAGTGAGCTGAATAATGACTGGGGCTTACTTGCAGGTGGAAAGATGTGAGCGCAGGTTCGGCCCGAGGGCTCCAGCCAGGAAGACGGCGTCTGCAGGGCACTCCCGGTGCTGAGCGGTGAGGCGTGAGGAAACGTTCTGCCGCCGCGGAGAATTGGTTCCACCGCCTGAGGGATCCACCTGTGCACAGGGGAGAGCCTGAGAGAAAAGGTGAGTAGCGTGATGCTTACTTGTAGATGAAAGTCCTTCCAAGACGAAGTGGTGATCTGTGTGGAGACAGACGTGAGGGAGGCGAAGGTCAGGGAGAAACGACAGACAGCTCCGTGCTGAGGCTCCAGGCAGAGCAGGCTATAAAGCCCGTGAGTGATTGGGCGCAGGTGTGCGCGCAGCTGAGGCAGGTGACGGCCCAGAGTGAGTCATGACAGTACTCCCCCCCCCGAGCAGCGCCTCCCGGCGCTGGCCTACCTGTGTGCATCTGATGGAAGTCCTTGATGAGGCGCTTGTCCAGCACGAATGATGGACGCACCCAGGACCTCTACTTGGGGCCATACCCCTCCCAGTCCACCAGGTACTGCAGGCCGCGACCCCGGCGGCGGACGTCCAAGATGGAGTTGACCCTCCACACCGGGTCACCGTCGATCAACACTGGCGGGGGTGGTGCCTTGGGAGGGGGGCAGAGAGGGCTGGAGATGATGGGCTTGACCTGTGAGACGTGGAACGTAGGACAAACACGGAGAGAGGGGGGGAAAGCCAGACACACAGCCACAGGGTTAACCACACGGATAATAGGGAAGGGCCCAATAAAACGCTGAGCCAGCTTCCTCTTTTCAGCCTTCAGAGCAATGTGTTGGGTTGATAGCCATACCTGCTGACCCACCTGATACTGCAGAGCAGGTCTTCTGCTTCGGTTCGCTGTCCTTGAGTTGCGCTCCGCCGTGCATAAAAGGACCCGGCGCGTAGCAGTCCAGAGCCGACGACGGCACCTCAGGTGGGCATGGATGGAAGGCATGGCCACTTCCCCCTCCTCCTCGGGATACAACAGGGGATCATAACCCAGCGACGCCTTGAAGGGCGACATGCCAATTGCAGAGGACAGGGTCGAATTATGGCCGTATTCGATCTATGGCAGATGGCTGCTCCAAGACGATGGACTGGAGGCGATGATGCAGCACAGAGCGGCCTCCAGCTCCTGATTGGCCCGCTCGCACTGCCCGTTGCTCTGAGGGTGATGACCGGAGGACAGGCTCACCGTCGCCCCCAGTGCGTTGCAGAAACTCCTCCATACGCTGGACACAGACTGAGGACCCCGATCAGAGACGATGTCCTTGGGAATCCCGTGAAGACGCACGGCATGCTGCACCAATAGGTCCGCCGTCTCTCGTGCCGTTGGGGGCCCATGTAAGGGGACGAAATGGGCGGCTTTAGAAAAGCGGTCCACAATGGTGAGGACGGTGTCGAAATGGTTGGACGCCGGGAGACCAGTTACAAAGTCCAGGGTGATGTGGGACCACGGTCTTCCAGGGACTGGCAACGGATGGAGGAGACCTGCCGGCGGTGATGATGATGTCTTCCCGGTGGCGCACTGGGGACAGGCGCGGACATAATTGATGACGTCATTCCGGAGGCCTGGCCACCAGAACGATCTCTGGAGCAGCTCCACAAGGCGGGTAATCCCAGGGTGGCAGGCGAGCTTGGACAAGTGGGCCCAGTGGATCACGTCACCCCAGACAGCAGATGGGACGAATAGTCTCCCTGCAGGCCCTCTGCCTGGATCCGGCTCAGCCTCCTGCACCCTCAGGACCTTGTCCCTGATGCCCCACAAGAGGGCGCCCACGACACACGAAGCAGGGAGGATGGTGTGCTCATGCCCCTCAGAGACCTCCGAGGCGAACTGCCTGGACAGGGCATCAGGTTTGGTGTTCTTCGTCCTGGGGCGGTAGGTGATGGTGAACCTGAAGCACCCGACGAACAAGGACCAACGAGCCTGGAGGGCATTCAGGCGTTTAGCCGTTCTCAGGTACTCCAAGTTTTTGTGGTTGGTCCTTACCACAAAGGGTTGCACGGCCCCCTCCAGCCAGTGCCGCCACTCCTTCAGCGCGAGCTTCACCGCCAGGAGTTCTCTGTCACTGACGTCATAATTCCTCTCTGCGGGGGACAGCCGCCAAGAGAAGAAAGCGCAGGGGTGGATCACCCCGTCCACTGGAGAGCAATGTGACAAGACTGCCCCCACCCCCGAGTCAGAGGCATCCACCTCGACCAGACACTGGAGAGCGGGATCCACCTGCGTCAGGACCCAGAAGGATGAGAATTCGGTCTTCAGGGCTGCAAAGGCCGCCGCAGCCTTCTCTGTCCACTGGAACATCACCTTGGGGGAGATGAGACGGGTCAGGGAGAGAGCGATCGAGCTGTACTTGGGGACAAACCGTTGGTAAAAATTGGCAAACCCCAGGAATTGTTGCAGCTGCTTCCTCGATGGGGGGGGGGGGGGGGCAATCCACCACCGCCTTGATCTTTCCAGGGTCTGGGATGACCTGGTTGTGTGAAATAATAAATCCTAGAAAGGAGGTCTTCTCAGTGTAGGACTCGCACTTCTCTGCTTTAACGAATAATTTGTTCTCCAGGAGCCGTTGAAGGACCCCTCTCACATGGACCTGATGCTCCTCCTGTGACTGGGAGAAGATCAAAATGTCGTCCAGGTAGACGAAGATGAAGGACCTGAGGAAGTCCCGGAGAACGTCGTTAAACAGGCGCTGGAAGACGGCCGGAGCTTTGGTAAGCCCAAACAGCATGACGAGATATTCAAAGTGGCTGCTTGGGGTCCGGAAACCCATCTTCCACTTGTCGCCCTCCCGGATCCGTACGAGATGGTAGGCGCTGCGGAGGTCCAGCTCTGTGAACCAGGAGGCCCCCTGGAGGGAGTCGAAAGCAGAGTCCATGAGTAGAAGAGTGTATTTGTCCTTGATCGTGATGTCGTTCAGCGCCCGGAAGTCGATACAAGGATGAAGGGAACCATCCTTTTTTCCAACGAAGAAGGAGCCCACCCCCACCGGCGAAGAAGAAGGCCGAATGATGCCCGAGCTGAGCGACTCCTTGATATATGCGTCCATTGCCTCCCGCTCCGGAGCCAATAAGCAGTAAAGGCGGCTCAACGGCAGGGGGGCGCCAGGGCAGAGATTAATGACACAGTTGTACGGGCAGTGGGGGTGGGGGATAGACAGCCCCTGGGACTTGCTGAACACCGCTCCAAGGTCATGAAACTCCGGTGGCACTCTGGATAGGTCAGGAGGGGGGGGAAGAGAGGGGGACCAAAGAAGAACAAGCTGCAGATTGGAGGCACGTGCTCAGACAGAAAGGGCTCCAAGCGAGGACGCTCCCAGTACACCAGTCAAAGGTCGGGTTGTGGAGGCGGAGCCAGGGGTAGCCCAGGATGACGGGGGCAGCTGAGGTGGACAGCATAAACAGCCGAAGGTCCTCTCGATGGTTACCTGAAATGATAGCAGAGACTGGGGCTGTCTGATGTGTCACTGTCTCCAGAGGAGCCTTTGACAGAGCGACAAGGTTAAGGGGGGCTGGGAGAGCATGGCAGGGGAGCCCCAGTCGGGTTGCCAGTTTCCCCAAAATGAAGCTCTGCTCAGCCCCCGAGTCCACCAGTGCATGTGTGAGAATCTCTGTGTGTTTGTAACAGAACCTAATTAGGAGGAGACACTTAGATAGGGGATTAGGCCGAGATGAGTCCGCAAGTCCCCCTACAGCGACATGCGGACCCCCTCTTTTGGCCGAACTGGGCAGGACTCGATTTCGTGCTGATCATCCCCACAATACATACACAGACCTAACTCCCTGTGGCGCTGTCTCTCGGCCAGCGAGAGTTTGGTCTGCCCCACTATCATTGCCTCAGGATCGTCTGAGGCCTCAAGCGCAGGCAACGCCAAAGGTGAAGACTGAGAGGAGCGCTGAAACTGTCTGTTCGAGAGGCTGGAAGACCTCCACTCGGTAGTTCGCTCTGTCAGCCTGTTGTCAAGACTAATAGTTAAGGAGATTAGCTCCGTGAGATGCTCAGGTTTATCTAGACAGGCCAGCTCATCCAGTAGACTAGGACTCAAACTTCTAATGAAGATGCTGCAAAGCGAGGCATCCTCCCACCCAACTTCCGCTGCCACCACCTGGAAGTTGATAGTGTAGTTGGCCACTGACTGGCT
Organism: Pholidichthys leucotaenia; assembly: GCA_020510985.1. Classification (NCBI taxonomy): domain Eukaryota; kingdom Metazoa; phylum Chordata; class Actinopteri; order Cichliformes; family Pholidichthyidae; genus Pholidichthys; species Pholidichthys leucotaenia. The sequence goes on from CM035837.1 coordinate 145,801,999, forward strand.
ACCCTGACGAAGATTTAATAGCCGTGTGGTAAGCACGCTATCACGATCCGAATGGTCAAAAACCTTGTGGAAATCGTGTACGAATTGGGCGTAGGTTAAATTGGCATAGCTGGGTCTTGCCATAACAGCGTATGCCCATGCTAGCACTTGCCCTTCCAGCAGGTTAGCCACGTAGCCGATGCGGCTGTGGTCGGTGGGGAAATCTCCCGGGACCCGCTGAAACACCGTCTTACACTGGAGGATAAAGCCCTGAGCCTCCCCGAGCTTTCCACTGAAGCGCGAGGGAGTGGGAACCAGAGTGAGACAGGTTAGCAGGCCCGGGCTAGCCTGGCTAGGAGAGGTGCTAACGGGAGCTGGCCTACTGCTAGGAGCCGGAGGAAAAGCAGGCTGTCCTTCCAGACGATCCAATCGGCTGTTGATCTGGACTAACTGATTTAGAATCACCTGCTGTTGGTGAGTTAATTGGTCCACTCGAGCCTCTAAGATGTTAAGCTGGTGTGCAAGCCCGCTGTTCACTGGGTCGCTCTGACTGAGCCGTACTGACATATTGCTGGATCCAGGGAACACACACACAGGCTCGAGTGAAATTCAATAATCTTTATTGTAACCAACAGAGGGTGTGTGGGTGCGTGTATGTGTTGTGTGAATGTGATGATGGTGAACGTGCAGCAGCCGGAGGCAAGACAGAGCGCCGTACAGCCTGGCAACCCTAGAACAGAGCCAAAGCAAAGACGTTAGTTTCTTCCATGTCACAGTGAACTGAATAATGACTGGGGCTTACTTGCAGGTGGAAAGATGCAAGTGCAGGTTTGGCCCGAGGGCTCCAGCCAGGAAGACAGCGTCTGCAGGACACTCCAGGTGATGAGCGGTGAGGCGTGAGGAAACGTTCCGCTGCCGCGGAGAATTGGTTCTGCCGCCTGAGGGATCCACCTGTGCACAGGGGAGAGCCTGAGAGAAAAGGTGAGTAGCGTGATGCTTACTTTTAGATGAAAGTCCTTCCAAGACGAAGTGGTGATCTGTGTGGAGACAGACGTGATGGAGACGAAGGTCAGGAAGAAACAACAGATGGCTCCGTGCTGAGGCTCCAGGCAGAGCAGGCTATAAAGCCCGTGAGTGATTGGGCGCAGGTGTGCGCGCAGCTGAGGCAGGTGACGGCCCAGAGTGAGTCATGACAATTATCTGAGCACCATCTCACCAGTTTCTGGACCTCATCTCTGTATGCAGACTCATCTCATCCTTATATGAGCCCCACTACTGTTGTGTCATCTGCAAACTTCACTATGTTTGTGGGATGAACAGGTATGCAGTCATATGTGTACAATGAATACAAAGTGGGGCTCAACACACAGCCCTGTGGTGAGCCTGTGTTAAGCATGACTGTAGAGGAGGAATGGGGTCCGAGTCTAACAGTCTGTGTTCGATTAGTTAGGAAGTCCTTAATTCAGCTGCAAGTGTGAGTAGGCAGACCAAGCTGAAGCAAGTTAGTGATGAGAATATTGGCAATAATTGTATTAACCTGTTGCACTCCGTTGTACCGCGGGCGGGCAAGTCTCTGCGTCCCAGAGCGCACGAGGGCGCTCTCGTGCGCCCTCGTGCGCTCTACGACGCACGATGGAGCTGCGTCCAAGCGCACACTGAAAATAAAAGCTGCATTTCCGTTCTTCCACTGCAGACACAGCCGCGAACAGATTAGTTCATCTGATTGACCTCTCATTCAACTAATAAGAACCTTGAATTGGGTTTCTGAAACCTTGAAGAACCAATGACTGAAAACCTAGCAAGAAGGACCCGCCTACCAACGCTGTGAATGCAGCGAGCCAATTGAAGCACAGAAGTTCGCAAGCTGTTTTTTGTAAGGCTGGATGAAGACAGACTGCTGCAGCAGATGAAAAAAAAGACACGCAGGAAGAACCGTCACAGACCCAGCAGCATGGAGACCATCCACAAGTGCAACCTGTGTGACAGCGACTGCCATTCGCGCATCGGCCTCTTCAGTCACAGGCGGTGCTTTTTTTTTTTTTTTTTTTTTTATTCCAGCAGAATAGATGTTTAGGATTTTCTTCCATGGTCATCATAGACTGACGGAGGCCAACGACAAAGGTCGTAAATTATTCGCCAAAACTGCAATAACGGAATTATGTTTTGACCGGGAACCACGAGCGGGCCAGCGTCTTGTTCGTCTGACAATGAGGAAGAGAAGTTCGCCAGGACAATGCTGCTGTGAAGAGGTAAAGTGTTATAAGCTAAATTATTCTTTATCCCTGAAAATTGTAATCAAAAAATGACTTTTGACGATCGGTAAATTACAACTGTGCAGCGCACGAAGTCCGAAGTGCGTGCGCCACGTTACACAGGTCGTTCGCCGCGTCCGGACCGTGAACGCCCCCACCCCCCCCGCTACTCTTCTGTAGTGAGGGGGGGGGGGCCGCGGTGACTGCGCCGCGGTCGCCACATCGCCACATGAGTCTATTCCGTCATGTAGCGATGGCCGATGTCCGTCCTCTGTAGCGAGGGGGGGGACAACCACCCCCCCCACACACACACACAGCCCTGAGTGTCACCTTTCATTAGAGCCCAAAATGAAGCTTCTACATTGAATCATTCAAAAGTTATAGACGTTTTTCCAAACTGTGCCATTTGGCACAATTTGGCACAGTTCAAAAACGCCTGGGAACTACCTGAGGAAAAAGCTGTGTAATATATTAATTTTTTGTGGTATTGTTACAAAATTTTGACCTCAGCTGGTTAACACTTGGTTCTACATTTCTGTTGCATTTTCCAGCCCGGATCTGAAGCTGTGTGTTATTTGCAAGCATTTGTATCCAAAAAAACAGCCAGGCCAAATTTATTTTCTTCAAGTTCAGTATGTTTAGATGACTGTATCTCAATGGCCGGAGCACTTAGAGAGATTATGACCGTTTTGCCAAAAAATTCAAAGTGTTTTCTTTTAAATGAGACCAACCTCATGAAGATGCTGCAAAGGGTTGAAGAACAGCTTTCGATTTACTTTGGGCATGTTATTTTTTGGCGTTTTTAGGGAAATTGACCGGAGTGCAAGGGGTTAAATGCAGAGCGACAGTCCACAAACAACATTCTTACATAGCTCCCCTTTTCTTCTAAATGGCTGAATGCCGAGTGGAGAGCTATAGCAATAGAATCTTCAGTGGATCTGCTCCACCTGTAGGCAAACTGGTACCGATCAAAGGCTGGGGGGAGACTAGACAAAAGATGTTTCAATACCATTTTCTCAAAGCACTTCATAGCAATGGGTGTTAATGCTACTGGTCATTCAGACTGCTGATAATATGTTTTTTTGGCACAGGAATAATGACTGCAGATTTTAAACACTGTGGAACAAAGGCTGCCTTAAGAGACAGATTAAAAATGTCAGTCAAAATAGAGCATAGCTGATCTGCACATGCTCTAAGCACCTTTCCTGGCACTCCATCGGAACCAGTAGCCTTTCTCGGGTGAACTGTTCTCAGTGTATGTCTCAACTCATGATCCTGCAGGGCAAGCACATCAGAGCTGGCATTCAATAACGTCAGTGGGTCCGGGTGAGGTGTATTTGCCTCAAACCGTGCGGAAAAGCAGTTTAATTCTTCTGCCAATGAGGTGCTGATGTCACTGGAAATGATGCTGCTGCCCTTATAGTTTGTGATATGGTGAAAGCCTTGCCATACTCGTCTCGAATTATTATCAGAAAAATGGTCTTCAACTTTCCTCTTATAGGCCTGTTTGGCCTCCTTAATGCCTTTCTTCAGATTAGCCCGGGCAGTGCTATACAAATCTGTACACCTGACCTGAAGGCTGTATCATGGGCTCTGAGGAGTGCCTGGACTTCTTTTGTCATCCAAGGCTTCTGGATAGGAAAAAACCCTAATGCGTTTTTCCACAGTCACCTGGTTGATTCAGTAGGTGATGTAGCATAATACAGTCTGTGTGTACAGTTCCAGATCCTGATTCTTGAATTAATCCCATAAAGTGTTTGAAAAACAGGCCTGCAGCTGGGAAAGCGCACCCTCAGGCCATGTTGTGATGTGCTTTATAGCAGGTCTAGCTGTTCTCCTGAGGGGGGTGTATGCTGGGATGAGGAGCAATGATAGATGGTCTAACAGGCCAAGATGTGGACACAGCACAGCTCTGTAGACATGCTTCAGGTTCGAATACACCCGATCAAGACAGTTCTTTCCCTTAGTGGTACATTTCACATACTGTGTGAAATTAGGCAGCACAGTTTTCAAGCATGCTTGATTAAAATCACCAGCTATAATGTGAACACCCTCAGGATAGGCCTGCTGCTGTTTATTTATAACATTGTACAAATGACTAAGGGCCGCTTTAGTATTTGCATCAGGAGAAATATAGACCGCTGTAATAATAACCACTGTCAGCTCTCCTGGAAGATAAAAAGGCCGACATAAAACTGACATTGTGTCTAGGTCAGGAGAACAGTAAGTGTTAATAATACGACTGTGATTAGTCCAAGAGTTGTGAAGAAAAATACAGAGACCACCCCCAGATTAGTTTGATGAGCATGATGAACATCTGAAGAAACTACTAGAAGCGAGGAATACAGCTAGGCAGGAAAATCTACAGTGTAACACAAGTTCAAAGAAGAAGAAATACTCAAAGGCTCAGAGTGAGCTACAGAAGTACACCAGAGAGATGAAGACCAACTGGTGGAATGAAAAAGCGGAGGAACTTCAAACTGCAGCAGACATGAAGGACATGAAAACATTCTTCACAGGTTTGAGAGAAATCTACGGCCCTAAACCAAGAGGATTGATCCAACTAAAGGCTACGGATAGTGAAATGGTTTTGCAGGAGAAAGACAAGCTCCTGGACAGATTTGCAAACCACTTTGACCAACTACTAAAACAACCCTGGAAATCTTGCTGAAGAGGCTAAAGAAGCTCTAGTGCAGTGACCAGTTGTATGGAGTCTGGATGAACCACCAAATCTTGATGAACTAATGGCAGCTATCAGGTCAACACAGTATGGTAAAGCTCCAGGAAGGGATGGAATTCCAGCAGAAGTATGGAAATTTGGTGGTGTTCAGCTGACCAACTGCCTGCACAAGCTCATCCAAGAGATATGGGATGCCCAGAAAGTACTTCAAGACTGGAAGGATGCAAGTATTGTGCCTTTGTTCAAGAAAGGTGACAGGAAAGATTGTGGAAATTACCGAGGTATATTACTGCTAGTCACTGTTGGTAAGATTCTGTCACGTGTACTACTGAACAGACTGAATGTGCACATCTCACAGATTGTACTACCAGAAACCCAGTGCGGCTTTAGAAGTGGAAGAAGCACAATGGACATGATTTTCTGCTTGAAACAGGTTCAAGAAAAGTGTATTGAACAGAACATGCCGCTTTATGCAGTCTTCATTGACTTCAGTAAAGCCTTTGATACTGTATCGTTTGTCAGCCTGATCGAGGCACTCCATACAGGTATGCAAGCAAACGTGGCAATGAGTGGTTCAGTATCTAAAGACTTTTCAGTAAGCAACGGGGTGAAACAAGGGTGTGTGCTGGAGCCTACACTCTTCTCAATATGTCTGGCAGCCATGCTTGAGGTGGCCTTCAAAGACACTTCAGAAGGAGTATACATTCAAACAAGGAAAGCAGCAGACTTATTCAATGTGGCACAGTTTAAAGCCAAGAGTAAGACATCGATAAAGGTAGTAAGAGAAATGCTCTTTGCTGTTGATAGTGCTCTAGTTGCTCACAGTGTGGGAGATATGCAATCTTTAGTGGAGAAATTTGCAAGAGCAGTTTGCCAATTCAGCCTCAAAATCAACATCAAGAAGACAGAGTGCCTCTATCAACTGCCAAAGTTCCAGTTATCAACATCACTACCAGAAGAGATCAGCAATGGTATAGAGCCACTAGTCAAGTGTAAGACTTTCAAGTATCTCGGGAGTACTGTTTCAGAGAATGCTAGGCTGGAGGATGAACTATCTTTTAGAATGGGAAGAGCGAGTGCTGTGTTTGGAAACTTGAGGGAGAAACTGTGGAACAATCGACATGTGTCTATCCGTGTGAAATGCAAAGTGTACAGAGCAACAGTACTGGCTACTCTATTGTATGGTGCTGAAACAGACTGTCTATAGAGCGTAGGTAAAGAAACTCTATGCGTACATGATGAGACACCTTCGAGCCATAATGAATATCTCATGGAAAGACAGGATAGCCAACATAGAAGTGCTGAAACGAGCTGGTCTACCATCATTGGAGGACATGCTAATATAGATGAACCTGAGATGGCTCGAATATGTTGAGAGGATGGACCACCAGTGACTCCCTTGGCAGTTACTCTGCTCACAGTTATGCAAGGGCAAACACAATCAGGGTAGACCAAAGCTCAGATTTAAAGACACTGTAAAAAGAAACCTGAAGAAGTTGGATATAGACAGGAGTTCCTGGCAGCGGAAGGCAAAGGACAGAGCTGTGTGGAGGAATCTGATCAGACCTAAATGAAATAGTCATTGTTGCCCCCGACAGACTGCTATGATGATGATTATGATGATGTAGCACCCTTAAATATAAACTCAGCACCCCTATAAACTGGAGTGAGAAAAGTTGTGATTATAAAATTTTAGTCTTTTGACAATCAGAATCAGAATCAGAATCAGCTTTATTGGCCAAGTATGCACAACACATACAAGGAATTTGACTTTGGCTAAAAACTTGCTCTCGTTGTTCAGGTGAAGGATTTAAATAAGGATTCAATGACAACCAGAGTATGTACAGTAAATTACAGTCTGTCCACGTTTCTATAAAAGGATGCAAATATATACAGGAATATATGCAGTTATTTACTCGGACTAACCACACTTTGCAGAAATATATGAAAAAATATACAATCACACAGTATTTCAATGTGGACTCAGATTCAGTGATATAATGTGAATGAAGTAAAAAGCAGTGTGAGAGTTATGTGCAATGTAATAATGGATGAAAAGTCATGAGTACAGCAACAGGTAGGACTAGGTGAATGTTAGGAGTTCATCAGAGTGATGGCTTGAGGAAAGAAACTGTTCCTGTGACGGGTGGTTTTGACCTTCAGTGATCTGTAACGACGACCAGAAGATAGAAGTTCAAACAGTTTGTGGCCGGGGTGTGATGGGTCAGCACAGATGTTTCCCGCCCGTTTCCTGGTTATGGACCGATATAAGTTCTCAATGGAGGGTAGGTCGGTACCAATGATCCTCTCCGCAGACTTAATGATCCGCTGCAGTCTGGTCTTGTCCTGTTTAGTGGCAGATCCAAACCAGACAGTGATGGAAAAGCAGAGGACAGATTGGATGATGGCGGTGTAGAAGACAACCAGCAGCTCCTGAGGCAAATCAAACTTCTTGAGCTGACGCAGAAAAAACAACCTCTGCTGGGCCTTTTTCCGGACAGTGTCAATATGGGAGGACCACTTCAGGTTCCGGGAGATTGTGGTACCCAGAAACTTGAAGGAGTCCACAGTGGACACTGTGCTGTTGAGGATGGTGAGTGGGGGGAATGAAGGGGGGTGTCGCCTGAAATCCACAGTCATCTCCACCGTTTTGGCTGGGTTAAGTTCAAGATGGTTCTGGCTGCACCAGAGGATCAGCTGCTCCACCTCCCGCCTGTATGCAGACTCATCATCATCCCGGATCAACCGATGACTGTGGTGTCGTCCGCAAACTTAAGGAGCTTCACCGAAGGGTCCTCTGAGGTGCAGTCGTTGGAGTAGAGGGAGAAGAGCAGTGGGGAAAGGACACATCCTTGGGGGGCGCCAGTACTAATTTTTCGGGAGCTGGATGTAAATCTCCCTAGCTTCACCTGTTGCCACCTGTCAGTCAGAAAGCTGGAGATCCACTGGCAGGTGGAGGGGGGCACCTTGAGCTGGAGGAGTTTCTGATGAAGAATGCCTGGGATGATGGTGTTGAACGCTGAGCTGAAGTCGACAAACAGGATCCTGGCGTACGTCCCTGGGGAGTCGAGGTGTTGCAGGATGTAATGTAGTCCCATATTCACTGCATCATCCACTGACCTGTTTGACTGGTAGGCAAACTGCAGTGGGTCCATCAGGGGGCCTGTGATGACCTTCAGGTGGCTCAGCACCAATCTCTCCAAGGATTTCATGACCACAGAGGTCAGGGCAACAGGTCTGTAGTCGTTTAATCCTGTAATAGAGGGTTTCTTGGGAACTGGAATGATGATGGAGCGTTTGAAGCAGGAAGGCACTTCACGCAGCTCCAGTGATCTGTTAAAGATCTGGGTGAAGATGGGGGCCAACTCGTTGGAGCAGACTCTCAGGCAGGACGGAGACACACCATCAGGTCCTGCAGCCTTCTTGATCTTTTGTCTCTGAAAGACCCGGCGCACCTCCTCTTCACAGATCATTAGTGCTGGTGGGAGGTCAGAGTGGAGGAGGGATGGAGTTCCTGGGGCTGCAGATAATCCTTTTGTGTGGGTGGGAGGTGAGAACTGTAGGTTCTTTTCAAACCTGCAGTAAAAGCTGTTTAGGTCATTAGCCAGCTGGAGGTTTTCCGCAGGGTGGGGGGATGGTCTCCTGTAGTTGGTGATATTCCGTAGGCCTCTCCAGACAGAAGCAGAGTTGTTAGCTGAGAAGTTTTTTTGTAACTTCACACTGTAGCTCCTCTTAGCAAGCCTGGTCTCCTTCGTCAGCATGTTTCTGGCCCGCTTGTACAGAGTCCAGTCACCAGTCCTGTAGGCGGCCTCCTTGGTCTGATGTAGCTGCTTCAGTTTAGGAATGAACCAGGGTTTATTGTTGTTGTATATGTAGAAGGTCTTGGTCTGCACACACATGTCCTCGCAGAAACAGGTGTATGATGTCACAGTGTCAGTGAGTTCATTTAAGTTAATGGCTGCAGCTTCAAAAACACTCCAATCTGTGCAGTCAAAGCAGGCTTGTAACTTCAGCTTTGATTCCTCAGTCCATTTCTTCACAGTCCTTACAACAGGCTTGGAAGTTTTTAGTTTCTGTCTGTATGTTGGAATAAGATGGAGCAGGCAGTGGTCAGAAAAACCCAGAGCTGCACGGGGGACGGCATGATAGGCGTTTCTTAAAACTGTGTAACAGTGGTCAAGTGTATTTGTGTCCCTGGTGGGACATTTAATATGCTGTCTGTATTTAGGAAGCTCATTTGTGAGATTAGCTCTATTGAAATCACCCAGAATGATAAGCAGAGAGTCTGGATGTTTTTCCTCCACCTCTGCTATCTGGTCAGCGAGGAGCTGCAGTGCCTCCGTTGTACAAGCAGCAGGCGAGATATAAATTCCGACCAGAATAAGTGAGGAGAACTCTCGCGGTGAATAAAAGGGTTTACAGTTTATGAACAGTGACTCTAGGTTAGGGCTACAAAACTTCTTCAACACTGTGACATCAGTACACCAACCTTCGTTTATGTAGAAGCAGATTCCACCACCCTTAGTCTTTCCAGAAAATTCTCGGCTGCGATCAGCGCGAAACAGTTGAAATCCGTCCAGACGGACCGCGCTGTCCGGGATGTGTTCACTCAGCCAGGACTCCGTGAAACAAAGGGCGCCAGATCTGCTAAAATCCCGGTTTTTGTGAGTCAGGAGCAGCAGTTCATCCATTTTGTTCGCCAAACTGCGGATATTTGCCAGATGGATCGATGGGAGCGGCGTGCGAAATCCTCGTTTCTTCAGCCTGACTAACGCACCGGCACGTTTACCACGCCGCCTTCGTTTCCGGCCAGCGCCAATAGCCGCTGCTCCCACAGCTAAGATGGACTGAAAAAACTTAAGATCAGCAGCAGTAACTGGCGGAGAAGTTGCATTGGGAGGTAGTCTGAGTGAAAGTAGTTCCTCCCTTGAATAGGTGATTCGGACAGAAGAGCAGAAGTCCAAAAAAACACACAAAATTATCAAAAACATCAGAGAGCAGAAGCCAGTGGCTGCCATCCGCGGCGCCATCTTGGTTTTTTTTTTTTTTTTTTTTTTTTTTTTTCAAGCTGAAATAACATCCAAAACGCATGCAGTAGTTTCTGCTTTAAAAATTTTAAAAATGAAAATGAAAACACCCCAGCCACACAAATGGTATGATCCCTCCTCTCACACTTTCTCTCCCCTGTACCTGTGGTGTGCTGGAGCCCTGCCTGGCTGCAACGCACACACAGAGGTGTCTGATGGATCCAGTAAGTACAATAGCTGCAATGTGAGACAGACTAGGAAAGCACAACTCCTGATTTTATTAACGATAAAAACACTTTCAGCCAATCAAAAAGCATCCGACCATCACTGTGACCTGTTTTGACAGCAGGGCTGAAATAAATGACAGCGGCTGGGGACATTTATTAGGATCTGAGTGCACAATAGGAGGAGGAGGAGAAATGATCATAGACTGTATTTGGATGCATAAAGCAACTCTCTGAAACAACTCTATGCATTCAAGCTGAAATTATTAAATTATTATTATTATATTAATTATTTTCAATGTGATTCCGCTTTGCACTGTGTGCTCACTTCATTCTATCTGTGGAAGTCCGAAGTCTGGAGCTGAGAGGAAAATCAGGTGAATAATTATACACTCTTTTTGTTTTTCTTTTTCTCTGCACCAGGTACTGGTCTAGTTAAAAAAAATCCCTTAAGATTACCGATTGCAGCAGCGGCATAAACGGTCTCATCCTCCAGCAGGACAAACATATATGTGGCTGGATGAAACCGGTAAGTGTGTAGCTCATGGGTCTGCTGTTAGAGTGATATCGTTAATTGGTAAGGAGGGAGAATGATTTTTAAAACTATAATTTTATTGTTGTCGTTATTGTGTTTGGTGTGGATAGCCCTTTACCCTCTAAATATGTATTTTTAATGGGCTGGTCCAGGGGTGTTAAACGTGCCCGAGGGCCAAAATCTGTTTGCCAGGGTGTCCAAATTTTTCTCAGTGAATTTACAGCTTTCTTTCTAGTAAATTTCTGACTTTTTCTACTGATTAAAATTGTTCATGTAAATTTGAGACATTTTCTCCTTAAGATGAAACTTTTTTCCTTATACTGTAAGTTGTCTATTCTTTCTCTTCTTTTTTTCTAATGAAAACAAGTAGTGTCCATTTAAGTTCAATTCATTAGCAACTATTAATGACAAATAGTGCAGCCTGAAGGGATGTCCAAATTGATATGGATCATTTTCAGCCCTAAAGGGCCACGGAGTAGGGGGAAGGGTACAAATGAGAATTGGGACGGACCCCAACTCTACCTGTACTTCACGCTCACATTGCAAATATTTTTCTCCACTGTTTTACAGTATTTACTGCTGTTCATAAATAATTAGACAATGTTTCTATTTTTTATGTATGTAGTATAAGGGTCATTTACATTTAAAAAGGTTGTAAATTTACTTCAAGTAAATTTTAGATTGCAATAGTCAAATTCAATCATATTAAACACAATTTTCAAACCACAAAATTGTAGCTAGTGGAAAGGCTGAGTGGCTAGTAACTTTGGAAAACCACTAGCCACAGCGGCTGGTGAGCAAAAAAGTTAATGTCAAGCCCTGATTACTTTTCATATTGTTAGGAAAAAGTTAGTTAAGACAGCGAGTAGCAGACGTTGCATTGTCAGTCAATCACTGTGCGCTATTTGAATTTGAGAGAAAGAAGCTGTTGTTGTTGTTTTGGTATAAGCAAAATATTAAAGCCAAGTTGTCACTGTTTTTTATGTATCATCACTGTTATGTTCAAAGGAACTATTGTTGTTAAGGAACTATTTTATGTGTAGTAATATAGCACTATGTTTTTCCTATGGCCGCAAATTTATATACTGTAGATAATTGTGATACTTGTGTGAACCTGCTCCAACATTTTCAGTAAAGAGAAAAAGAGTTTCTGAAGCTACAGTCCTTCCTAGTTATCTATTTGTGTTAAGTGTAGAAAACACAACAATCACGTACCGTATTCACTAATTAGAAGACAGGGAGGCGATGTATGAAAAATGATAACTCTAACAAAATAACACACGTGCATGTGTGTGTGTGTGTGTGTGTGTGGCCTGCCCGTCCCCCATCATCCTCATAGACAAAGTTTTTTCAGAGAAAAGAGCCAGGTTCATGCATTCATAAATCCAACAATATTATGATCATTCTATCTGCTGAAAAACATCTTTAGAATGACATGCCTGTGTGTGCCTTTAGATCATATCCTTACAATTCAATTCAATTCAATTCAATTCAACTTTATTTATATAGCGCCATTTCACAACAACAGTCATCTCATAGCACTATCAACTGTAGGGAGGACCCCCACAGTTGCAGAAAGACCCCAGCAATCAGGCGATCCCCTGTGAGCAAGCACTTGGCGACGGTGGAGAGGAAAAACTCCCTTTTAACAGGAAGAAACCTCCAGCAGAACCAGGCTCAGGGAGGGGCAGTCATCTGCTGCGACTGGCTGGGGGGTGAGGGGATAGAGAAGAAGAAAAGAACAGACATGTAGAGAGCAAACAGCATGATGGGGACTCAATCTATGGGAGAGAACAAACAAATGTTAATGACCAGCAAAAAAAAAAATATTTCATAGAGAGTGAGGAAAGGAGTGAGGCCCAGTGCATTACTGGAGGTCCCCCGGCTGACTAAACCTATTAGCAGCATAACTAAGGGAGGGTTCAGAAAACACATGATCCCTCCCTAATTGTAGGCTATATCAAAAAGGTAGGTTTTAGCCCTATTCTTAAAAACAGAGATCGAGTCTGACTCCCGAATCCAGATTGGCAGCTGATTCCACAGGAGAGGAGCTTGATAACTGAAGGCTCTGCCTCCCATTGTACTTTTGGAGATTCTAGGTATTACAAGTAAACCTGCATTTTGGGAGCGTAGTGCTCTGTTAGGATGATACGGTAGTATCAGATCTTTTAAATAAAAAGGAGCCTGATTGTTTAGAGCTTTGTAAGTAAGAAGAAGGATTTTAAACTTAATTCTAAACTCTATGGGAAGCCAATGAAGGGAGGCCAGAACCGGAGAGATATGATCTCTCTTTCTAGTACCTGTTAAAACTCTTGCTGCAGCATTTTGGATCAGCTGAAGACTTTTTAAAGATGTTTTAGGACAACCTGATAATAAAGAATTACAATAATCTAATCTCGAGCTAACAAAAGCGTGGATCAGCTTCTCAGCATCACTCTGAGACAAGATGCTCCTAATCTTGGCAATATTACGCAAATGATAGAAGGCAGTCTTAGAAACAAATTTAATATGTGAATTGAAGGACAAATCCTGATCAAAAATAACTCCAAGGTTCCTCACAGAGCTATTAAGAGAAAGAGTAACTGCATCCAAACTGAAAGTTTGATTTGGAAAGGAATTTCTAAGGTTTTTTGGACCAACAAGAATGACTTCAGTCTTATCTGAATTTAATAGCAGGAAATTACAAGTCATCCAAACTTTGATTTCCTTAAGACAGGCTTCTAACTTGGCTAATTGATTAGTATCATCTGGCTTCATTGACAGGTATAATTGTGTGTCATCTGCATAACAGTGAAAATGTATACAGTGCTTTCTAATAATGTTGCCTAACGGAAGCATATATAAACTAAAAAGAGTAGGGCCAAGCACAGATCCCTGTGGAACTCCATGACTAAGCTTTGAGCTGAGAGAAAACTCATCATTTACATGAACAAACTGGAACCTATCAGATAAATAAGATCTAAACCACTGCAACGAAGTTCCATTAAGTCCAACATAGTGTTCTAATCTATCAAGTAGAATATTATGATCAATAGTATCAAAAGCTGCACTAAGATCTAAAAGGACAAGTACAGAAACTAGTCCATTATCAGATGCAATGAGGAGGTCGTTAGTGACCTTCGCTAAGGCTGTTTCAGTGCTATGATGGATTCTAAACCCAGATTGAAACTCCTCAAATAAACCATTTCCCTGCAGGTGGTCAAATAATTGCATAGCAACAACTCTTTCTAAGATTTTTGAAATGAAAGGGAGATTAGAGATTGGTCTATAGTTAGCTAAAGCTCCTGGATCTAGCGTTGGCTTTTTGAGTAAGGGTTTAATTACAGCCGTTTTAAAAGCCTGCGGTACATGGCCTAAAGTTAATGAAGAATTGATTATATGAAGAATAAAGCTACCAATAAGTGGGAAGACTTCTTTAAATAACCTGGTAGGAATAGGGTCTAAAAGACAAGTTGAAGGTTTGGATGAGGAAACTATTTTGTCTAACTCACAAAGGTCGATTGGAGTAAACTCATCAAGACAGACATCAATAGAAGGAGTTGTAGTAGTTACAGTATTTAAGTTAACTGTGGGAAGAATCTGATTGATTTTATCTCTGATGGATGAAATTTTATTATTGAAAAAGTTCATAAAGTCCTGACTAGTAAGCTCTAAGGGGATGCTAGGATTGACAGAGTCCTGACTCTTTGTCAACCTGGCTACAGTACTGAAAAGAAACCTGGGATTATTCTTGTTCTCTTCTATTAATGCAGAGTAATAACTCGTTCTAGCTTTTCTAAGAGATTTTTTATAAATTAAAAGATGATTTCTCCAAGCTAAATAGATTTCATCTAAATTAGTAGAGCGCCATTTTCTTTCTAATTGACGAGTCTTCTGTTTTAAGCTACGAGTTTCTGTGTTGAACCAAGGAGTTAAAAATCTCTGATTAGACTTTTTCTTTTTTAAGGGGGCCACCAAGTCTAGAGTCTGATGCAGAGAAGCTGAAACACTATCCACCATGTTATCAATTACAGAAGGAGCAAGCTGTCTATAGCTTATTTCCGTTGTGTTGACACATGGCATAGAGGAAACAATCTGCATAAATTTGGAAACAGCATCATCTGAGAGGCATCTACTGTGATAATATTTTTCTTTAGGAGCCAAATAGTCAGAAATAGTAAAATCAAAGGTTAACAGACAATGGTCTGACAGTACAGGGTTATGAGGAGACACTACAAGATTTTCTATTTCTAGGCCATATGTCAGAACAAGGTCCAATGTATGGTGGAGGTAATGAGTAGAATTTCCTACTTTCTGAGAAAACCCAATCGAGTCTAATATTGAATTAAAAGCCACATTAAGGCAGTCACTATCTACATCCACATGTATATTAAAGTCCCCTACTATAATTATTCTATCAGATTTCAGCACTAAATCAGCTAAGAAATCAGGAAATTCGGATAAAAATTCTGAATAGGTTGATGGGGGACGATAAACTATGGCAAATAAAATTGGGTTTAACCTGGAATTGCTAAAGTGCCCAACACTGAGGACCAGGCCCTCAAAGGAATTATAACATGTTTTTTGCTTTACATTAACTAGTAATTTGGAATGGTAAATTGATGCTACTCCTCCTCCACGACCAGAACTTCTGGGATTTTGACAGTTTAAATAACCAGAGGGAGTTGATTCATTTAAACCAACATAATCCTCTTGCCCTAACCAAGTCTCTGTAAGGGAAATTAAATCAATCTGATGATCAATTAACAGATCATGGACTAACAGAGACTTGGGAGTTAGAGACCTAATATTTAATAAACCACATTTAATTTTTAAATTATGAGGAGGAACAGAGGCCAAATCATTCAATTTAGAGGCTTTATGTTTAATTTGAGTTTTACCAATATTTTGCTTTATCACTTTGGGATGCTTATACATTATATTTTTATTTACTTTGGAGGGAGCAGACAACGATTCTCTGATGGGGAAGACAGGGGCTAAGCTGAGGGGTGGCGGATGAAGAGGAGCTGCAGAGAGGCGTGTAAGACTGTGACTCTGCTTCCTGGTCCCAACTCTGAGTAGTCAGGGTTTTGGAAATTTGGATAAAAAAGATGCCAGATTGTTAGATAAATGAGAAGCACCATCCAAAGTGGGATGAATGCTGTCTCGTCTCATAAGACCAGGTTTTCCCCAAAAAGAGCTCCAATTGTCAATGTAGCCCACGTCATTTTTAGGACACCACACAGACAGCCAGCGGTTCAAGGATGACGAGCGACTAAACATGTCATCACTGGTCAGATTGGGGAGGGGCCCAGAGAACACTACAGTGGCAGACATCGTTTTTGCAAAGTCACACACCGATTCTACATTAAGTTTCGTGACTTCCGACTGCCGGAGACGGATGTCATTAATGCCGGCGTGAATAACAATTGTGGAATATTTACAGTTACTTTTAGCCAGCATTTTCAAATTTGACTCGATGTCGCCTGCTCTGGCCCCAGGAATACATGTGACTATGGCCGCTGGAGTCTCTAGGTTCACGTTTCTGACTACAGAGTCGCCAATAATCAGAGTTTTTTCCTCAGCGGGTGTGTCGCTGAGCGGGGAAAAACGATTAGAAACGTGAACAGGTTGGTGGTGAACCGGGGCTTTGCGACTAGGCTTCCTTCTCACCGTCACCCACCCAGTCTCCTCGCTGCTGAGGAGAGCCGAGGGACCGCTGACAGTGGGACCTAAGCTAGCTAGCTCCGCTGCAGCTAATGGGCGTCCGTCGAGATTAACTGGCGCAGACGGTGTTTCAATGCAGCGGAGCCGGGATTCCAAATCAGACAACCTCGCCTCGAGCGCCTCAAAAAGACAACATTTATTACATTTACCGTTATCACTAAAAGAGGCAGAGGTGTAGCTAAACATCTGACAGAGAGGGCACACCAGAGGAGGAGAGGAAAGAGAGCTAGTAGCCATAGCTAGTGGCTCGAGAGCTGGAGAGCAAACCACACAGGCAGACAGCAAAACAGGAAGTGACGATACGTTACCACAAGGAAGTGACGATCTCCAAAACTTCTTAGGATTATCATTTACAATCTGTAAATGGTCTCCATAACATCAAGAAAAGATTATCAGTGTCTGTTTTCAATCTAAATTATTCACATTTTTGTGATAAGACACACTGGGGCAGATTTACCAACGTGCTGCGCCATCGCAAAACCCCGTTTTGGTGTTAAAAAATACTGTTGAGATTTACTAAAGGATGCAGGGCAAAGATAGCAGTGGAAAGGTGTGGATTATGTTAATTTTGCGCCGGGCCTCACTGCATATGCATTTCAGAATCAGAATCAGAATCAGAATAAACTTTATTGCCAAGCATGTAAAAAACACACGAGGAACTTGACTTGACATTGGTGCGCATGCGCGCGACACAACGACACGGCAGCCATAATAGGCGCCTCATCAAACAGAGATAGATAAGAAAGGGAGGGGAAGGGAGGGAACGACACAAGGGGGGAGGAGAAAAAAAAACTTCGTTATCATAATACAGCTTATTTTTAAGCAGATTATGATTACAATGAAAAAAAATCTCTCAATAGCACAGAGCAACAACTCAGAATTTCACAAGACACAAGAGAGCAGTGTACAGTATATCTTTAATCAGTTCATGAATCAATGTGTGTGCGGTGTTGAGCAGTGTTGATGATAATAAGAGAGACCCAAGGACCCTTGGCAGAAGATGTTTTGTCTGTCTGGCGCCCAGTCTTATCTGGCGCTGCAGCTGGCTGTCCAAGGCCTTGTGCTCATGATTTTGAAAAAACACAGTCTGCAGACAGCCAGGAGGAATTTCCATGGGGAATAATAATGCCAAATAGGACTGATCACAGAGGAGACTTGTATTTCTTCTGTAGATTCAGTACATTAATCCTTCCTTGCGCAGCTTTGAATTCGTCGTGGAAAGACCTGAGCGAACCCATGATGTAATCCACCTTACGAGACAGTTCTCCAGTAGTCGCTATCAGGGTCTTCTCCAGTTCCTCAATTTGTTGGATGCACCTCGCCTGGCCAGCATTTTGATAGGTTGAATCCATCTTCAGCAATTTACGGTAAACCAAGACAATTCCCGTCCCAATCAGAATTATCCCAATCACCAAGATTACGAAGATAAACAAATCTTCAATATCTTCGATAGAGAGATTAGAGAGACACAGCATTTTCCAATTACCTGTGTCACATAGATAGCCCACTGGAGCCGTTCCAGCAGGGCAGACAGCTTCCCCCGGAGCACTTTTCCTTGTTGAAAAAATAGTGTCAATTGTGTTCAAAGCCCAGCTTATTAACTCCATAATTTCTTTTCGGCGGTCGCAGCTAGACGCAGACAGACAACAGCAAGCTGGGATCCAGTAGTAGGAGGGGAGGAAAAAGTCAGCAGGAGAGAAGAAAAAAGCGTCTGCTCTCTTGGGAGGGCGGAAGTGAAGGGGTGTTGTCATGTCAACTCCCAAATCTGAGGGAGGGGAGTATTCAAATGACTGGCGCAAGGTGATTTATTAAGGTTTGCGGTTGTCAATCTCCTGATAAATGCACCAGGATTTAACGTCCAAAAAAAGCTTGTCTTAATTCATCTGCACCTGATGGCAACGATCGCTGGTGCCGAGACACCGGCGAGAACTGAGGGCATGTGGCCAGAGAGAGAGAAGCTTCTCCCTGCGCGTGACTTGATTTGGCATGCTCGTCGGCCTCCGTCGGTCTATGATGACCATGGAAGAGAATCCTAAACGTCTACTCTGCTGGAACAGCACCGCCTGTGGCTGAACAGGCCGATGCGCGAATGGCAGTCCCTGTCACACAGGTCGCACTTGTGGGTGGTCTCTGTGCTGCTGGGTCTGTGGCGGTTCTTCCTGCGGGTCCTTTTTTCATCTGCTGCAGCAGTCAGTCTCTCTTCACCCGCCTTGAGCTGTCTGGTCAGGGTGCCTCTCCATTTGGAGCGGTCCGTTGCAAGGTCCTCCCAGTGCTCTGTGTTGATCTCCAGGGCCTTCATGTCTCTCTTGCAGACGTCTCTAAAGCGCAGCTGTGGGCGGCCAACGTCTCTCCTGCCAGTCGCCAGTTCTCCGTAGAGGACATCTTTGGGGATTCTGCCATCCTCCATACGGTGAACGTGGCCTAGCCAGCGAAGCCTGCGCTGCCTGAGTAGAGTGAACATGGAGGGAAGGCCGGCGCGGGACAGAACTTATGTGTTGGGCACTTTGTCCTGCCAGGATATGTCCAGGATGTGGCGAATGCAGCGCAAGTGGAAGGAGTTCAGTCTCTTTTCCTGCCGGGCGTATGTTGTCCACGTCTCACTCCCATAGAGCAGTGTGCTCATAACGCAGGCGTTGTACACTGCCATCTTCGTCTTGACAGAGAGTTTGGGATTCTCCCACACTCGTGTGGTGAGGCAAGCGAGTGTGAAGGCTGATTTTCCAATCATCTTGTCGATCTCTGTATCAAGGGAGAGGTTGTTGCTGATAGTGGACCCCAGGTACATGAACTGATTCACAACCTCCAGCTCGTAGTCGTCGATGGTGATGGTTGGTGGTGCTTCCGTGCCTTGCGCCAAGACGTTAGTCTTCTTCAGGCTGATGGTAAGCCCGAAGTCCTTGCATGCCTGGGAGAAGCGGTCCATCAGGGTCTGAAGCTCCTGCTGTGTGTGGATTGTAACTGCAGCATCGTCTGCGAACAGCATGTCTCTGATTAGAGCCTCGCGTACTTTGGTTCTGGCTTTCAGGCAGGCGAGGTTGAAAAGCCTGCCGTCAGATCTTGTGTGCAGGGAGATTCCCTCTGTTGCTGTGCTGAAGGCATGCCTCAGGAGCATAGCAAAGAAAATCCCAAAGAGGGTTGGCGCAAGTACACAGCCCTGTTTCACTCTGCTGCGTATGTTGAATGGCTCTGAGACGTTACCGTCGTGCTGCACTATCCCCTGCATGTTGGTGTGAAACAATTCGATGAGGCTTTGCAACTTTGGTGGGCATCCTATCTTTGGCAGGATCTTGAAAAGGCCCTCTCTGCTGACCAGATCAAACGCTTTGGTGAGGTCGATGAAGGCGACGTACAGGGGCATGTTCTGTTCTCTGCATTTCTCCTGGAGTTGGCGGATGGAGAATATCATGTCTACCGTCGATCGCTCAGCGCGGAAACCACACTGAGACTCGGGGTAGACACGTTCGGCAAGCTTCTGTAGACGAACGAGAACAACTCGTGCATAGACTTTGCCAACAACGCTGAGGAGGGAGATGCCCCTGTAGTTGTTGCAGTCGCTTCTCTCCCCTTTGTTTTTGTAGAGGGTGATGATCTTGGCGTCCCTCATGTCCTGTGGTACGGCACCTTCCTTCCAGCACTGGCAGAGGACGTCATGCAATGGCAGCAGTAGGGCGGTCTTACAGTGCTTGATCAGGTCGGGGGGTATGCCGTCGTTGCTGGGTGCCTTGCCAGCAGCCAAGCTATCAATGGCCTTGCTGAGTTCGTCGATGGTTGGCTCGGCATCAAGTTCGTCCATGGATGGCAGGCAGTCGATGGCATCAAGGGCTGACGGTGTCACGGTGTTCTGTCTGGAGTAGAGGTCGGAGTAGTGTTCCACCCATCTCTCCATCTGCTTGTTCTTTTCTGTGATCATCTCCCCAGTGGAGGATTTGAGGGGGGCTGTCTTGCTTTGAGCTGGACCAAGTGCTTTCTCGATGCCATCGTACATACCACAGATGTTCCCTGTAATGGCAGCGGTTTGAATGTCTTGGCTGAGCTGAGTCCAGTACTCGTTGGCACAGCGCCGAGCAGTCTGCTGAACTTTGCTTCTCGCAGCCCTGAGAATCTGGAGATTCTTCTCGTTTGGGTACTTCTTGTACTCAGCAAGTGCTGAGCGCTTGGCTTCAATGACGGGGGTCATCTCGGTCAACTTGGCATCAAACCAGTCCTGTGACTTCGAGGTCTTCCTCCCAAAGGTAGCCAAGGCTGTGCGGTGGATGGTGTTTCGTAGCTCTTCCCACTTCTGCTTTGCAGATTCTCCTTCTTGTGGTACACCAAGTTCCTTCTCAAAGGTGGAGGCAAACTGCTCAACAAGTTCTGGTTGGGCCATCTTGCTGGTGTCAATCCGTGCCTTTCCAGGCTGTCTAGCACGATGGAATTTCTTCAGCTGCAGCTTGACCTTGCAACACACCAATGAATGGTCTGTGTCGCAATCTGCACTCTGGAACGAACGGGTGATTAGCACGTTCTTCAGTGAGGTGCGCCTGGTCAGGATCAAGTCCAGCTGGTGCCAGTGTTTTGAGCGTGGATGTCGCCAGGAAACTTTGTGTTGGGGCTTGGTCTTGAAGAACGAGTTTGTGATGCACAGGTCGTGATATGTGCAGAACTCGAGCAGCCGCTGTCCGTTCTCGTTCATTCTGCCCACGCCAAATGGTCCAAGACAGGAGGGCCAGGAGTCGTGGTCAGCACCCACTCTGGCATTGAAGTCTCCAAGGAGAATGAGTTGTTCAGAGTTGGGGATGATCCTGACAGTTGTTGCGAGATTCTCGTAGAACTCGTCTTTTGCCTCTGGTGTGGCTGTCAGTGTTGGGGCATACACACTGATGAGGGTGACTGGGCCTTGAGTGGTGTTGAGGCGGAGGGTGAGGAGTCGTGCAGAGCCATTGCTGCCCGGTTCCACCATCTTCAGCAAGGTGTTCTTCACTGCAAAGCCCACTCCGTATTCCCTGTGTTCGTTACTGCCCTTTCCCTGCCAGTAGAACATGTAGTCCTTCTCTCTCAGTGTGCCTGCGTCAGCCAACCGTGTTTCCTGGAGAGTGGCAATATCCACTCCCAGTCTCTTCAGCTCATTATTGATGATGGCAGTCTTCCTGGTGTCGTTGATGTCCTTGAGGTTAGCAGCGAGTCCTGCCATCATAGTGCGGACGTTCCAAGTTCCCAGTTTTAGAGTTGGTCTCTTTTGTTTTTTTGTCTTGCCTGGTGCGAAGGTTCTCAGCCTGCTGTTCGGACTTCTCCTCATCCCCATGCACCCAATGAGGAAAGGAAGCTGTGGCAGGACAACACCTTATTGGCTGGGGGCTGCCCAGCTTGAGGCGGGCGGTAGCTGTCCAGTGAGATCCGATGATCCCTCCCACCGCCGGGAACAACCCCTGGCGCCGCACTCTACGCCAATTGAGCAGTGGCTTATAACCGGTAACTGTCATTCCCTGTGTTTTGTCTATGCCAAAAGTGAAGCTGGAGTATCCTCTCCAGTGATCGGGTGTTCTACCTTCCAGCGTTGGGCGTTGGTAGGATTCAAGCCTGGGCAGGAAGATATGGAGGACAAGATGTTGCCCATGCAGCATGTCCCCCCTCTCCATGTCACTGATGAATCCAAAGGAACAGCAGGGCTGCTACAGTTTGGCACCAGCGCCGTCGCAGGAGCTGCCAGAACGATGTTGAGCACAACAGAGAACTGCCTTAGGGGCTCCGACTCCCGATTTTTCCTCAGGGTTGACTCCTAAAGCCTTTCCCATGACCGGGTGTGCTGCAAGGCAGTGGAGGTTTGAAATCAGGGTTTACCTTCCTCTAGATGGGCTACCTTCCCAGGTTGACGAGCCACCATCTACCCGAACAAGTAATGCTATACTATGCCAAATCAACCTTTGGCCCCACCCCACCCCCATCTAATGGACTGAAAACTCAATTGGTTTATATTACTCTGGTGTCTAGGCAAGTTTGTATTTATTACAAATGCAAAACAAGTTGGGCAGCATGGTGGCAGAGTGGTTAGCACTGCGTCAGCACAGCAACTCACCCTTGGCCGGGGGATCCTGGGTTCGATCCCAGCCCCCGACCAACAGTGATCTGTGTGGAGTTTGCATGTTCTCCCCGTGTCTGCGTGGGTTTACTCCGTGATTTCTCCGGTTTCCTCCCACACGCCCAAAACATGCAAGTTAGGTTAATTGGCATCAAACTGGGGATTCTAAATTGTCCTTAGGTATGACTGTGAGAGTGAATGGTTGTCTGTCTCCAGGGATGTGATTTGGGATTGGAGAAATTATCTGAAAAGTTAGCTGCGGGTCTGAGGGACGCCGTCCCCCAGCGGGGTCCAGGGCAGAACCCCAGTGGGGGGGCAAGGGGGGCAAAGCCCCCCGAAGCTCCTGGGTTTTTATGATTTTTAAGTACCAGAACTGTGCTTAAATGACATAAAACAAACAGCTGAATGTCACTTATTACTGTATAATATTGACTTATGTTCCAAGAAGATAGCATTCCTAAAATATTCCAACAAGCATTATCCATCACGTGTGGCGTTAAAAATATTTTTTAAATAAAGTCCAAAACATCTTCAGCAGGCAAGATGAAGAAAAGTGAAAAGTGAACTCCTGTGGCAGATAGAAAGGTCTACATTTAACCATGAGAAACTCCAGGTTAGCTGAGCAGTGTCTCCCAACAGTGACAAGAGTTTGTGCACCAAGCCTTGTTAATATAAATGCATACTCCCCCGCCTCTGGTCTTACTGGAGTCATCAGCTGCT
Organism: Pholidichthys leucotaenia; assembly: GCA_020510985.1. Taxonomy (NCBI): domain Eukaryota; kingdom Metazoa; phylum Chordata; class Actinopteri; order Cichliformes; family Pholidichthyidae; genus Pholidichthys; species Pholidichthys leucotaenia. Next base: position 145,825,177 of record CM035837.1, read on the forward strand.
CTGTCTGCCAGGAGAGTGTGCAGTCCGGCCAGCTCGACAGCACCGTCAAGTACTCCACTATGTAGCCATGTTTCTGTGAAAATCATGATATTGCAGTTCATAAGTTTCTTATTGTTGGTGATCCGAAGCCATAGCGCATCCATTTTGTTTGCCAGTGACCGTACATTAGCGAGGAAAATGCTGGGTAGAGAAAGCCGGTGCGGTGTTAGCTTTAGCTTAGCTCTTAGCCCTCCGTGCTTCCCCCGCCTTTGTTTACGGTCTCTACGCCGCCTGCGAGCACTTCCGGTCGGCCGGGTAGCTTACCTAGCGTTGGGTGTTCTCCAGAGCTCAGGGATGAAACGTAGGTTGCTGATAAAAAGGTCATTATTTTGTAATCCAATGTCCAAAAGTTCATTTCAGGTGTAGGATGTAAAAGTGAATCTGTTCTGAACGAACAGACCCGAAATGAGCAGAAATATCACTGCTAATCCGCAAAATCTGCAGAGACGCTGAGCCTCACGTTGTGCACACACCGCCATCTGGTCTGAAAATTTTTGGAAGATAAAAAAAGCGGAATTCCGCGAATTAGCAGAAAAATCACATCCCTATGTCTCTCTGTGTTGGCCCTGTGATGGACTGGCGATCTGTTCAGGGTGTACCCTGCCTCTTGCCCAAAGATGCTGGGATAGGCTCCAGCCCCCCCGCGACCCGAAAAAAAGGATTAAGCGGAAGAAGATGGATGGATGGACAAAACAAGTTTGTATTTATAGCATTTATTAACAATTTTTAAGTAACACGATACTGTCTCTGAATCAACACTATCATCACCACAAAGTGTTGATTTTTCCCCCCCACCACTAGTGAATTAGACATTATTCATGTAGATTTGTTTTTTCTCTTACATTTGTTTTGTGTCATGAATAGCATTTATCAGTTTTAATCTTATTTCTGTTTGTTGTTTTTTTATCCTGTGCTGTGTGAAGCCAAACATAAATTTACACCTCAGTGGACAGTAATGTTATTATTAGTCTCATAAATTGACAGTTTTTCTTGTAACTAGGTTATTTTTTTCCTCATAAGTTGACATTTTCTCCCAGTGACGAAAACTTGCTAATTTTGCTTGTAAAACTGAGTTTTAACAGAATTTTTTAAACTTTGATTTGCACAAGAGTTTCTTTTGATAAATTTGTTCTTTTTTTAATAATACCACAGAAAGCCACAAATCCATCGTGAAAAGGTCCGCATGTCGCTTTGGAACCACAGGTTTCTTAGCTTTAACATTAGCTTTAATTCAAGACGTCGATATTTGCACATGCTTCATTAAGACATGCCATATAAGAAGTCTGAGATCCGGTAGGTATTAGCGCTTATATTCTACATGTCGAAAACAAGGGTAATGTCATAGTTAGATATATTTGCAATTAAATCCGGTGAAATTAGCTTGCACCCGTTAGCCCTGTAGCATAGTTAGCTTAGCATCTCGCCAGGGGACCTACAATTCAGAATTAACTCAGACAGCACTGGCTAACGTTAGCTTGCTAGAGACTTAAGCAGTGCAAGAAGAGTTTGTTCAACTGCGATTTCCTGCCAGCGGCATATGGTGTAAAGCTTGAGCATCATTCAAAGGGATAACACACAGCTAGGCTAGCAAGACCGTAGGCCAGCAACAGTGGGACCGACTTACCTGTTTAATGTACATGGCTAGCTTAACAAGTCGACTCCTTTGGCCGATAATACCCCCTGCACAAAACTAGAGAATCAAATGATTCAGTAAGCCAAATTAAATAATCCAAATTCCCGCATTCAATTATTTTTAACCAAAACAGTTGAGCATTGATTTGGCATGACAGAACAGATTAATATGAACAGAAATGATCTCACAGATAGCGGTGTTGTGCTGATGTGTTGTGCTGGTGTTGTGTTGAGCAGGCAGAGGATTTTTTAAAGCTTTGTTTATATATAGCCTAATAATAATAATAATAATAATAATAATAGTAATTTATTTCATTTATAACACACTTTACATCTGGGGGCGAAAGCTCTCAACAAATAGTATTAAGAACAAGAATAAAAGCAAACATTAAGTACATACGATGACACACCAGGACATCCCTGGTGAGAATTGCTCTCAAATATTTTACCTGGTAAAATAAAGACCAAATAAATAAAATGAAAAAGCTTTCCTAAACAATTAATTTGTATCCATAAAATGGTACAGCCCTTCCTACCTGGAGTGGACAAAATAAAAACCACAGATCCATATACGTCCCCTGACATTGCAACACCGTAGTAACTCAGTGACAGCAGTCTCTGCTGTGGCTGTCCAAGGAATAAATTAAATCGTGTGTGTTTAATTTTATTATGTCCCAGACTTAAAACGCATATACAGTATTTATGAAAAGTCATGGACCGGGAGACCAGTAGATTTTGTTAAAACAAAGTTATTCACATAATAAAACCCCGGAGTCTCCATCAGATCATCTTGATGGTTCTTGTGTTAATAAAATAAACATGTTGGTCAATAATCATTTTATTAATGAGTAATCCTTAATTTATACTTATTAAACAAAGGAGTCTGCCATGTGAAATGAAAATCAAAACTTCGATATATGACGAACAAATATAAACTATTTTTACTGGGGTTTGCGCTTAAACAAAAGCTTAAAAAAAGCTTTATTATGCACCACCGAACTGGCTGTGCCTTTGTTGATGACCCGCTTCCTCAGGTGTGCCTGTGCGCAATTTTGCGGTGCTCTTGGTGGATGGGTGGACATTATTGAAATGAAGTGTCTGCTTCTGTGTTCATAATTTTGTGTGTTGTTAGTAGATCACTGGCAAAAATTGGCCACTCCCTGAGGTGCTCTAATTTGTGTACGTGCTAATTTGCACTGCGTTAGTAAATCTGCCCCACTGACTTCAACTCTCCTGCCGTGAATTTCACTAATTCAATTCAATTCTATTTATTTTCTGGTTGATCACAGTATATTTGTGTTTGATTGTCAGTGCAAAAGGGAAGAGAGGAGGATGGAGAGGAGAGCGGGAGAGAGTGAATGAAGACCCAGGTGTGACAATAATAATAATAATAATAATAATCCCAAACTGTATTAAAATGTACAGGTTGTTTTTTTGTGTGTTTGTGTATGTACGTGTGTGTGTGCGTGCGTATGTGTAAGAAGGGTGGGTGTGTGGAGGTGGCCGAGCTCATTGGGTGCGCAGCACGCCTAAAGCTCTAATCCTAGAACTGCCCCTGTGGAAAAGTAAGATTGTATATGGGACAAAAATTGGCTCAAAAATAAGGAAATTCCTGGGTAATGCAAAACAATTGGCAACCCCATAACAAAGGCACTTTCTAAGATCATCCCTGTAAAAATAACACAGGTTAAAAAAAGATTGAGCATGTTACTGTTAAAACTTTAAACCTAATCTACGTATGGTGTAATTTGGAGTAATTTGGTCGACAGGATTTTTGCTTCATAATAAAATTTAACATCTCTCCCTCTTTTGTGTAAAGAGCTGTACAGCCTTACGAGTGACAAGTATTGCTCCAATCTTGTTAAATTTATGGTCCATTTCCTGCAACTATTTACTTTCAGAAAATCCAAGAGAATGAAACTCTTGACGAGCTCTTCGCAGATCTTGACCAGAACAGCGACATGAAGATTGATTTCCAAGAGTTCCATCACCATGGTGACCTCAGCTTGCCATGATGTCTTTCTTCCAGTTCACCAAAATCATTAATTATAGGGGTATAAGAAATATGCAATTAAAGATTGGCGAACACATTGATGCAGTGTATAAATCTTAAAGACTGACTCCTGTGGATATAAATCCCTATAAAAACAAATCTACATAGTCTAAAATGGTGTCTTATGTCCTTTTTTCTACAAAAAAACCCTTTCATTATCTTCTCACTTTTCATCTTCCTTCACATACCAGGATCTGTGAATAAGCTCACCCACATCACACAAGGCTAATGGTGGCTAGCACTACATTAAATGAAACACATCTGTGACAAAAAGACTTACTGGTTGAAGGACATGCCCAATTGTATGCACAGCGGCCCAGGATAATGACTGAAACTGCATTTTAAAACCCATCTTAATTTAGGTCAAGTTTTCAAAGCAGCTGTTCAACAATGCTGATTCCAGTCTGGTTTCACCCTCTTTCCCCAAGGACTGGCTCAACACTACGGACCCGTTATAGTGACGTCACCAGAAATGCCTCATCTAAACTTGCCTTTTTCCAAGGGGAGGAGCTTAACTGAAATTTCACATTAAAAAAAACAAAAACAAAACAAAACACAGACATGACACATTTGAGTGATTTCACTCTTGATATGTTAAAATGCAAATCTCATCCTTTATAGTTATATACAACTTACATGGATTACACACACTACTATTGTAAATGAATGAAGTGTGGCGGGGAAAGGGTGAGACTGTGGCATTCCAAAATGTATGCATGTGTTTATTCACATAACTACTGTACACAGAGACAATTGAGGGCTTGGCAGAATGCTGTGAAACTGTAGTTTAATCAGCAACAAAAAGAAAGTCACTTACTCGACCCACTGAGTTGTAATGAAGCCTTGAAGACAGGGTGACATTTGGGGACACACATGCACGTTGCGCATAAGGTGGGTTATTACTAGGATAATTGCATGAATTTACTCACCAAGAAGCCACCCATCTGCACAGTGCCAGCTAATAGTTTGTTCCCAACAATGCTGTTGTAGCAATATTTGATTTATAATTATGATCAAGTATAAAGATTATTTAATTTAAACTTGGAAGGGTATGCGGGAATGGGAATTTACCTCCCAGTTTACCCATAAACACCAGAAAACAATATCTATCACTCGCTGGGGCACCAGCTCACTCTCTTCTGAATAATTTATTAATTAATTCCACTTTATACCTGTTTAATCATCAATCATCAATCAATCAGTCTCAAATTAGTGAATGTGATACTGGGGCTTCGAAGACAGACCCAGAATGGAATAAATTCCCAACAACTTCTCTCATTTTACACATTTATTTAAATGAAGCTGATTAAATGACATCAGATTCATTGATCAACATTAACCATCATATTAAATTTGTAACTGAGGCTAGAGTAACAATGGAAGCACATCTATAAAACCATGGACTTTAGCATGAATTTGGAAGAGTTGAAATGAAAATTATGAATAAAATTGGACGCAAATTTATGGAGAAAATTAACTAATTATATAGAAAATTGTGAACTACTCTCAAGAAAGTAAAAACAAAATTTTAATAAAAAAATATATTTCTCTTTTAATTTTGTATCTGATCAGATGCTGAATTATTCTCAAATCTCAGGCATTTATTCACTTCAGCAGATGGAACAAAGAATACAGCTCACGTGACTCCTTGCATTGTGGTCCTTTTGGCTGCTTCCTCAGCTGAAGATTTCATGGATTATACGGGAAGTATCTGCCCGCAGATATTACAAAGTTCACAGTCCAACAACCTTCAAAGTCAAGCAGTCACAAGGCTGGATTTTGACTGTAATAATAAGACTCCTTCGTCTTCACTCCGTTGGTGTCCGAGCTCCTTCAGGGGCAGCTGTAATAGCGAGCTGCGTCGAGGATTTTCGTTGGTCAGCGGCTCCATCCAAGGGAATTCGAGAATAATTCAAAATCTGATCCCAGTGGCAAAATTAAAAGATATTCTTCTTCTAACTTTGTGGAGTTGAAAACAGCTTTCAGTGTGGAAATAAGCGATCGGTCAGTCTCTTGAAAAAACACAAAACACACAGTGGATTTAAGAAAAACATTTAAAAGGAGAAAAATAGAGAACGCCTAGGAACAGGAGTTTTTTAACTCCGAAATAAGATTGCAGACAGGAAAGAAAGAGTTAATTCCCAGATGTTTAGAGAAAACATTAAAATACAGTGACTTTCTCAAGACAACAGCAAAACTGAACCGACAAAAACTCTGTGATACTCTCTGTGTCTGCGCTCCAGGAAGGCATCTCCCTCTTTATAACTTCAGACAACTTTCATGGGCTCTCGGGGATTGACAGAAGCCCAAGCCAATAGTCTTCTTTCGTGGGCAGGTTTTATGAACTTCAGTCCAATGTCTTTTGTCTTTAACAACCAATAATATTGAGCAGCTGTTGCTAAGCAGAGACTGGCAGATCCCAGTCATATGACTTGGGGAAACTTTTTTTTTTTTTGCAACCTGATACACACATCTTAATACTGAAAATTCATCAATATACTTCTGTATAAAATGTAACCTACTTCAGTGATTCATGCAACTTTGTGACTAGCGCTTTTAAATTAACATGCAAGAATAAACATTCATTTAAACATTTTAACATGCACATATTTAAAATCAAAGATTAATATATTATTTCAAACCAATTAGACTTAGACTTAACTTTATTAATCCCTTTGGGATGACTCCCTCTGGGAAATTTAAAATTTCCAGCAGCACATAAAAGGAGCATACAGATCAGAAAAGCAAAAAAGCAAAAAATAAACACAACATAATATACACAATATAAATACAAAGCTAAATATGGCTTGTACAAGTATGGTTAAGTTAAGGTTATTGCACTATGAATACCCTACTGTCCTCTGTACTCTATGCCCCCCCCCCCCAAGTGAGGAGTTATAGAGTGTGATGGAATGGTGGACAAAAGAGTTCTTGAGCCTGTTAGTCCGACACTTGGGAAGGAGCAGTCTTTCACTGAACAGGCTCCTCTGGTCACTGATGACGGTGTGCAGAGGGTGGCTGACATTGTCCATGACATCCAACAGTTTATCCAGAGTCCTCATCTCTGCCACCGTCACTAGGGTGTCCAGCTTCACGCCAACCACAGAGCCGGCTCGCCTGATCAGTTCATTATTGATTGTCCACAGAATATCAGAGTCCCACAGAGGCAGTGATCTTCAACAACTAGTGTCCTTAGAATTGTCCTGAGAAATGAAACTTGAAGAGAGTTAATTTCAGTTCATCAGTGTACAGTCAAAAGTGAGCGTCTACTCCAGAGACATCCACCAGGGTTAGTGTCGAGCTGTGGATAATCCTAGGGCCTTAGGAAAGCCATTTAAAGCTTATGGGATGCCTGGTAAATGTCGGATAACTGATAACCAATAAACCTGTCTTAGTTGGGGAAGTTTCCAGTTCATTTATGATGTAAGTTAATCCGTTCCTTGCAGAGATGGAATCCTTATCTCTTGTACCTCTTTACAAAGGAATGTGTTCTCCACAATGTTCCTGAGATGAAAAAGCAGTTCTTGACTGGCCTTTTCCTAGGTGAAACAATGTCTTTAAGATGAAGGATAATTTTATTGATGAGAGCCAAAGCCAGATGATGCTACACTGTTCATTAGAATCATTAGGAAAACTGGCTCTCACTGCAAATATTACTTTGATGTTGGCCTGTTCAACTGCATTGTATGGGAATATGATGTACCTGGGTGACAGCTGGATAATGCCATCCCACACAGCTGGCATAGCTCGGCTCAGGGTTGACTGGGAAATCCCTGATTGGTCTGCCAGCTCCCTGTGGAATGCTCCTGTTTCCAGAAACCCCAGAGTTGTCAGCACCTGCACTGGGATGGGCAGCACAAGGCTTCTCACTGTGTCGTGCTCCAAGAGCGGCCATAGCTCTCGGAACAGTTCCACAAGGACTGCCCATGGACAACTAAACAGGCTGACAAGCCAGTCATCATTCTGAGCCAGAAAATCTTCTGTCTCTAAATACCCTTTCTTTTTTCACTGTATGATTTGCATTATCCTCTAATAATGCTAACACCATTGTTGTTAGAGGCATTTTCTGCACTTCTTTGCGCTTGCTTTTATATCCACTCACCTAATTGCACACACTTGGATGTTTGTTCATCATGTGTTTCTGGTGTGCACAATCATTTTCCCATCATTACTAGTCTCCCAACATCACCTCTAAGTGTCGCCAACGGACCAATATCAGTAGAAACGTACGTACGCCAGCCATGAAGTTGGCGTGTGGCTGGGCATGTTTCACCGGTCATTTCATTCTTGATACATCTGAAATTTTCCGTGGAAAAGGACGTACGCCATGTTTTTGTGCGTCAGTACCCTTTGTACATGAGGCCCTTGGTCCTTAGTTCATTTAGTAGTGTTTTTGTGATTATTCCCTGGCTGTTCTTAGTTCTTAGGTTTGCTCTTATTTTGAAGTATTTCCTGGTTTGTGTTTCTGCTTAGTCTTATTATTGTAGTTTCATTTCCTGTTTACTGTGTTGATTCTCTGCTTTACTTTCGGTTTCGTAGCTACACTCAGCTGTCTTGTGCTTAGTAATTATCGGTTTCTTTTATTAGTCTTGGATATCTGCACTCCCGTGTGGCAACATAATCTGGATATCCCTCTGGTTCCATGTCACGTTTGGTATGTACCTTTGTTAGCTTGTGAGTGTTATTAGCCTAGCCCGATTTCTTTATGTTTGCAGCCCCTGTGCTGCATTTATTTGCCCCTTTGTTAATAAATTGTGTTTGCACTGCAGAAAAGCCTGCTTAAGAGTCCATCATTCCTGCTCTGCCGGAGGACATACCTGACACAGGCAGTGGCAGTGTGTGTATATATTAGGGATGAGCCAATCCGATCCGCCGTATCGGTATCGGGTTTGATCCAGGCAAAGTGGCCGGATCTGTACCGTTAAGGAATAAAAGTAATTTACCAATATGATACATTAATAATATTTAAATGAAGGCACGATCCTGTTCTCAGCCGCGCTGCGCACAGCTTCTTTAAACAGAGGCAACAAGCGTCACATCACTGGAGCCTGTCTGTGGGACTGGCCTCAGTATGTTGCTGTGTGGTACCAGCATTTACAATTTTACACCACCAACTTGATAAAACACTTGCAAAAGTATCAGCAGCAAAAAAGTATGCTGAATTCTATCAAGAACCGAGCAGAACCAAGTGTGTTGTGCAGCAGCAGCCGCTGTTTTACTGCTGGAATACACTGAAAGTAAAACTAAAAGAAGGAAAGTGAAAGTAAAAACCAGAGGTGCAGGGATGGAGACATAACATGGGCTTACCTTTAGATGGACAGTCACAGCTGATGAGAGGTAGGTGACAGAAAATAAAATAAATGGCAAATTATAACCGATGAATTGAAAGCAGGACTATACAAGGACTAACAAGGCTACATGAAATGAAACAGGGATGACTTGAAAATAAGAGCAAACCTAAAAACTATGGACAGAGAATAAACTACTAAATAAACTGAGCACCAGGAGAATACTTATAATAACAATAATAATAATAGTAATAATAATAATAATAATAATAGATGACAAAAATACAACTTAAAGGGTAAGTTATTTTATTTTCAGATCTACAGCATTTTTTACCTCATGCACAGTGGCACTTTTAATTTCATCTGAATGTTTACTTAAATATTGAGCTTTAAAGTTTTGCAATGAACTTGCACTTAAAACTTCAGAATGCATGTTTACATAGTGCTGACTAGTGAAATGTTGCCAATGTTGCAAAGTTTATATTTAAAAAAAAGCAGCAGCGTTGCTGAACTGAGTAAAATTTGTAATATATTCTTTGATTTTTAAATTTATGTTTTTATATGTATGCAAAAAGCAACCAGTCATTACCAAAGTATGTTCTGTACTGTTGTTTAAATAAGAGAGACGGTATCGGGTTTGGATTGGTATTGGCCGATATTCAAAGTCACAGTATCGGTCTTGAAAAAGTGGTATCAGCTTATCGCTCAGCTATGACTTTCCCATATATATATACAGTATATATATATATATATATATACAGTGGGGTAAAAGAGTATTTAGTCAGCCACCAATTGTGCAAGTTCTCCCACTTAAAAGATGAGAGAGGTCTCCAATTTTCATCATAGGTATATCTCAACTATGAGAGACAAAATGAGAAAAAAAAATCACATTGAAGGATTTTTAATGAATTAATTGGTAAATTCCTCAGTAAAATAAGTATTTGGTCACCTACAAACAAGCAAGATTTCTGGCTCTCACAGACCTGTAACTTCTTCTTTAAGAGGCTCCTCTTGAAGATGAAACGTGGCTGGGTCTTTCAGCATGACAATGATCCCAAACACACCGCCCGGGCAACAAAGAAGTAGCTTTGTAAGAAGCATTTCAAGGTTCTGGAGTGGCCTAGCCAGTCTCCAGATCTCAACCCCATAGAAAATCTTTGGAGGGAGTTGAAAGTCCGTGTTGCCCAGCGACAGCCCCAAAACATCACTGCTCTAGAGGAGATCTGCATGGAGGAATGGGCCAAAATACCAGCAACAGTGTGTGAAAACCTTGTGAAGACTTACAGAAAACGTTTGACCTCTGTCATTGCCAACAAAGGGTATATAACAAAGTATTGAGATGAACTTTTGTTACTGACCCAATACTTATTTTCCACCATAATTTGCAAATAAATTCTTTAAAAATCAGACAATGTGATTTTCTGGATTTTTTTTCCTCATTTTGTCTCTCCTAGTTGAGGTATACCTATGATGAAAATTGGAGACCTCTCTCCTCTTTTACGTGGGAGAACTTGCACAATTGGTGGCTGACTAAATACTTTTTTGCCCCACTGTATATATATATATATATATATATATATACTGTATATATATACACACACACTAGGGATGAGCTCATACCACCCTTTATTAGAAATTATATATATATATATATATATATATATATATATATATATATACTACCGTTCAAAAGTTTGGGGTCACTTAGAAATTTCCTTATTTTTGAAAGAAAAGCACTTTTTTTCAATGAAGATAACTTTAAACTAATCAGAAATATACTCCATACATTGCTAATGTGGTAAATGACTATTATAGCTGCAAATGTCTGGTTTTTGGTGCAATATCTACATAGGTGTATAGAGGCCCATTTCCAGCAACTATCACTCCAGTGTTCTAATGGTACAGTGTGTTTGCTCATTGCGTCAGAAGGCTAATGGATGATTAGAAAACCCTTGTGCAATCATGTTAGGTCTGCAATGTTGTAATTGCTGCAAATGGAGGATTCTTTGACGAAAGCAAAGTTTGAAGGAAAAAATTATTATTTCAAATACAAATCATTATTTCTAACCTTGTCAATGTCTTGACTATATTTTCTATTCATTTTACAACTCATGGTGGTAAGTAAGTGTGACTTTTCATGGAAAACACAAAATAATTGTCTGGGTGACCCCAAACTTTTGAACGGTAGTGTTGTGGCGGTTTGGTGTAAACCCCCACAAACAGACTGGACAGACACAGCGCTCAGCTAGAGCAATTAACAGAACAGTGAAATGTGTGTATTAATGTCTACAGGCAGCCCCGCTTCTTCTGGCTCTCTACTGTGATGTTAATGTCACCTTTCATGCATTGTGTTCATGCGTCCTGTCCTTACAAATCTAAGTAAAACCAAATTTTAAAGGACATTCAGTCCACAAAATACATATTGCGATATGTATCATGTATCATGATGTAGAGAAATTATACCGCGATACATTTTTTGAGCTATATTGTCCAGCCCTAATTCCAATTATTAACACTAGGTGAACAGCACTGTGCCAAAAAGAGAAACTCACTAAATTCTGCTGAGGTCTGTGACGAGTGGACAGTGGACATCTGGACCAGCTCTAACTGTAAATTCACTACAGATTTCTGTAATACCATATGTTGGTATCTTTATTACAACATCATCACTGTTTTTTCTAAGCATTCTAATTTTACGTAATCTTTGAATATTTCAAAGGGTAAACAAACAAACAAACTACAAATAGCTCACAACTTGACTTTCCCATCGATTTAAAGGCATTTTTTCTGTTATTCTACTTTCAGACCATCACCACTGGCATCTGTATGGCAAAACGAATGAAATGTGCCCTAAAAATTTCCTCAGTTATTTCACTTATGAATTTAAATAAATGTAAACATACGAATAATAATGAACACTGTCACATTCATCTGTCAGAGATTTGTGTTAGGTTGGAAATGTGCCACATGTATAACTGCTCCTCTCATGTTTCCTCCTCCTCACTTTTTCTAATTACATCTGAGGAGTAATAAACAAGGAGCAGAGGACTAGGACAGGAAAGGAAAGGAAGAAAAGGCCTCATTTTTTAAAATAGAAATAAAGTCAGATACATTTTAGAGACCTGTGTTTAGATATCTAAAAGTCTTTTGACAAAACTATAGCTACATATTGTGATGAATTTAAACATCTTCAAACATTTGTCACTTCTGTTGATGATGTAGCCTGTGTTTCTATTAATGAGTAAACAGTTACCTCTTGTGGGGAAAATAAAATCTGCAAAATAAGTCCAGCTGAGCATTTTTGAAAGTGCTGCTCACCACCTCTGGGATGTTCTTTACACTTTAAATCAGTCCATTACTTCTCTGCATGCCATGCACGACTCTTAACAGGCACAGTCTGCATTCAACAGCCACATGTTCTAGCTCCATGGATTCATCGTCTCAAATTACTTTCCAAAAAATCTAGGATCTTCTTCCAGGAGTCTTCCTGGGCAGCGGCGTGTGGGGCAGGATGTCCTCCCCATATAGACATCACTACAGGAAAAAACAAACAGTGCACACTTAAAACCATAATACACCGCTTTCCAAATCATTATACAAATAAGATTTTATTTCATTTCAGTGAACCTGAAATGAATCTTGTCAGCATCTTGTCAGCATCTTGTCTCAGAGTGATGCTGAGAAGCTGATCCACGCTTTTGTTAGCTCGAGATTAGATTATTGTAATTCTTTATTATCAGGCTGTCCTAAAACATCTTTAAAAAGTCTTCAGCTGATCCAAAATGCTGCAGCAAGAGTTTTAACAGGTACTAGAAAGAGAGATCATATCTCTCCGGTTCTGGCCTCCCTTCATTGGCTTCCCATAGAGTTTAGAATTAAGTTTAAAATCCTTCTTCTTACTTACAAAGCTCTAAACAATCAGGCTCCTTTTTATTTAAAAGATTTGATACTACCGTATCATCCTAACAGAGCACTACACTCCCAAAATGCAGGTTTACTTGTAATACCTAGAATCTCCAAAAGTACAATGGGAGGCAGAGCCTTCAGTTATCAAGCTCCTCTCCTGTGGAATCAGCTGCCAATCTGGATTCGGGAGTCAGACTCGATCTCTGTTTTTAAGAATAGGGCTAAAACCTACCTTTTTGATATAGCCTACAATTAGGGAGGGATCATGTGTTTCTGAACCCTCCCTTAGTTATGCTGCTAATAGGTTTAGTCAGCCGGGGGACCTCCAGTAATGCACTGGGCCTCACTCCTTTCCTCACTCTCTATGAAATATTTTTTTTTTGCTGGTCATTAACATTTGTTTGTTCTCTCCCATAGATTGAGTCCCCATCGTGCTGTTTGCTCTCTACATGTCTGTTCTTTTCTTCTTCTCTGTCCCCTCACCCCCCAGCCAGTCGCAGCAGATGACTGCCCCTCCCTGAGCCTGGTTCTGCTGGAGGTTTCTTCCTGTTAAAAGGGAGTTTTTCCTCTCCACCGTCGCCAAGTGCTTGCTCACAGGGGATCGCCTGATTGCTGGGGTCTTTCTGCAACTGTGGGGGTCCTCCCTACAGTTGATAGTGCTATGAGATGACTGTTGTTGTGAAATGGCGCTATATAAATAAAGTTGAATTGAATTGAATTGAATTGAACCTGTAACCATGTGACTATGATCCTCGGGTCAGGAGCATTATACCAAATTAATCACACCTGTGGATGCACAACTTACTGTATATCCCTTGCATCCACCCATTCTTCCTCTTTCTATCCTCCTGGTCGGTAAGAGCTTATACCAGTCTTTTTGACATTATGTTTTTTGTGCTGTTCTGGCCTGCCTTACCGTTGGTACCCCATCACTGCGTCATATTTGTTGTGTTTTCTGCTGAGTGACAGAAGGTTTGCAACAGTTCTGTACAGCGTGACATGCACTATCCATATCTGCTTAGGTATGGGATATATATTTGCCTTCTTTCTTCAGCTGGAACTGTGAACAGTTTAATAGCATGAGGTACAGTATGTACTACCTTTATCTGCTTAAAGGTATGTGATATATTGTTGCCTTCTCTTCAGGCAGAAAACTGTTTAACAGCTTAACAGCATGTGATATGCTTTCTCCTTATCTGCTTGGGGGTATGTGATATATTTTACCTTCTTCAAGCAGGAATTGGTTAACAATTTAACAGCATGGTACAATTTTCCGTTAATTCTGTATCCACCTTATTCCTGGGGGTGCTGCTGTAGGAACGATTATGGGCGCGGAGCTTTCAGTTTCGGCTGACCCAGTCAATAACAGTGGGGTAGCAGGGGCATTTAAAATAGCGTTTTTAAAAGTTTTTCAAATTCATTTTAATGTATAGTCCACATACGTGTTTTGCACTCAAGTGGCAGCTACTGTAATTTCAGTTCTTCTAGTTTTTGTATTTTTTTGAATGTTTTGACATAGTTCTGGTACTTGTTGCTAGTGTTTGTGGTTGTGCCAGACTGGATAAATGGAAGCTTCTCACCATATGGTGACAGACAACATCCAAGCACGGTGTTGTGGCGTATGTCTGCTCTAAGGTAAATCTGATTATGTCCAACATATTTTAACAAAATGAAGCCAACTTTATTGCATTGGAGACGTGCTGGTTGGAATGCACACCGCATCATTATGAGTACAGGCAACGAGAAGTCATAAATCATGACTCTTTCTTTGTTTGGTAGTGGCAATGTCACAAGCCTTCCTGTGCGCTTTTACGCAGTGCACGGAGAGGAGTAGAAAGACGGACTTACGCGCAGGGTTACACCACAACACATTTATTCAAGTAAAGACAGACAGTTCCAAAAAAAAAGGTGAAGATGTACAAAAATACAAAGAACACTTACAGTGGGCGTTCAGGGGCTGGCATCGCCCACGAACGCATGAGGAGAAGCAGTTAACCACAGTTGCGCCCCAGAGCCGACATCGCTTGAAGGACGCAGAAGAACCACGGCTAAAGTGGAGTGGCTAATACTTGGTAGCACACAGTATACACACAACTACGTACCTCAGTGGACAATACAAAGACCCAGCAATGTGTGACTGGCAAAAGGCTGCTTAATTTCAATTCATTTCAATTCAACTTTATTTATATAGCGCCATATCACAACAATAGTCATCTCATAGCACTTTCAAATGTAGGGGAAACCCCACAATTGCAGAAAGACCCCAGCAATCAGGCGATCCCCTGTGAGCAAACTCTTGGCGACGATGGAGAGGAAAAACTCCTTTTTAACAGGAAGAAACCTCTAGCAGAACCAGGCTCAGGGAGGGGCAGTCATCTGCTGCGACTGGCTGGGGGGTGAGGGGATGGAGAAGATGAAAAGAACAGACATAAAGAGAGCAAACGTTAAAGGAGAGAAGCCAAGTACATTATTGGAGGTCACCCGGCAGTCTAAATCTATTAACAGTAAAACAAGGGGAGGGTTAAGAGACACAAGATCCCTCCCTAATCGTAGGCTATATTGAAGAGGAAGGTTTTTACCCTATTCTTAAAAACAGAGATCGAGTCTGACTCCCGAACCCAGATTGGTAACTGGTTTCACAGGAAAGGAGCTTGATACAGTGGGGTAAAAAAGTATTTAGTCAGCCACCAATTGTGCAAGTTCTCCCACTTAAAAGATGAGAGAGGTCTCCAATTTTCATCACAGGTATACCTCAACTATGAGAGACAAAATGAGAAAAAAAAATCCAGAAAATCACATTGAAGGATTTTTAAAGAATTTATTTGCAAATTGTGGTGGAAAATAAGTATTTGGTCAATAACAAAAGTTCATCTCAATACTTTGTTATATACCCTTTGTTGGCAATGACAGAGGTCAGACGTTTTCTGTAAGTCTTCACAAGGTTTTCACACACTGTTGCTGGTATTTTGGCCCATTCCTCCATGCAAATCTCCTCTAGAGCAGTGATGTTTTGGGGCTGTCGCTGGGCAACATGGACTTTCAGCTCCCTCCAAAGATTTTCTATGGGGTTGAGATCTGGAGACTGGCTAGGCCACTCCAGGACCTTGAAATACTTCTTACGAAGCCACTCCTTCATTGCCTGGGCGGTGTGTTTGGGATCATTGTCATGCTGAAAGACCCAGCCACATTTCATCTTCAATGCCCTTGCTGATGGAAGGAGGTTTTCACTCAAAATCTCACGATACATGGCCCCATTCATTCTTTCCTTTACACGGATCAGTCGTCCTGGTCCCTTTGCAAAAAAACAGCCCCAAAGCATGATGTTTTCACCCCCATGCTTCAAAGTAGGTATGGTGTTCTTTGGATGCAACTCAGCATTCTTTCTCCTCCAAACACGACAAGTTGAGTTTTTACCAAAAAGTTCTATTTTGGTTTCATCTGACCATATGACATTCTCCCAGTCCTCTTCTGGATCATCCAAATGCTCTCTAGCAAATTTCAGACGGGCCTGGACATGTACTGGCTTAAGCAGGGGGACACATCTGGCACTGCAGGATTTGAGTCCCTGGCGGCGTAGTGTGTTACCGATGGTAGCCTTTGTTACTTTGGTCCCAGCTCTCTGCAGGTCATTCACTAGGTCCCCCCGTGTGGTTCTGGGATTTTTGCTCACCGTTCTCGTGATCATTTTGACCTCACGGGGTGAGATCGTGTGTGGAGCCCCAGATCGAGGGAGATTATCAGTGGTCTTGTATGTCTTCCATTTTCTAATAATTGCTCCCACAGTTGATTTCTTCACACCAAGCTGCTTACCTATTGCAGATTCAGTCTTCCCAGCCTGGTGCAGGTCTACAATTTTGTTTCTGGTGTCCTTTGACAGCTCTTTGGTCTTGGCCATAGTGGAGTTTGGAGTCTGACTGTTTGAGGTTGTGGACAGGTGTCTTTTATACTGATAAGTTCCAACAGGTGCCATTAATACAGGCAACGAGTGGAGGACAGAGGAGCCTCTTAAAGAAGAAGTTACAGTTCTGTGAGAGCCAGAAATCTTGCTTGTTTGTAGGTGACCAAATACTTATTTTCCACCATCATTTGCAAATAAATTCTTTAAAAATCCTTCAATGTGTTTTTCTGGATTTTTTTTTCTCATTTTGTCTCTCATAGTTGAGGTATACCTATGATGAAAATTGGAGACCTCTCTCATCTTTTAAGTGGGAGAACTTGCACAATTGGTGGCTGACTAAATACTTTTTTGCCCAACTGTAGCTGAAGCTCTGCCTCCCATTGTACTTTTGGAGATTCGAGGTATTGTCATAAACTTCCTTGTGCGCTCCTCACAGCGCACGGAGGAAGAGAAGGAGAAATGAGGATTTAAACGCAGGAATTACCACACACACATTTATTGAACATCATTTGAGGGAAACCATACAAAACGGCTGGGCAGCTCAGGGCAGCTCAAGATGCTAGGCTGCACAGGGAGAAAGTGTAGCAGTTGTGCTGCGCAAAGAAATGCTTCCAGCGTAGCGGCACAACCGCACGAAGAAACGCTAGTTACTCACAGCCTGAGCAATCCAGGTCCTCCAGTTGAATGGCGAGCATAATCTTTCAACGATTGACGGTCACACGATGAAGAACGATGGTGTGACTCATACAATGGTCCAGCAGTGTTTGTCTAGCAAAGAGCTGCTTATGAACAAACACCGCTGGCCAAACAAATTGGAATCACCTGTGCGAGCCACAGGAAAGATAATTACCAGGGCTGGGAACAGCTGATGTAGTAAAAGGGAGAGTGAGGGGGTGTGGCTGGACCGACAGACTGTCAGCAGCGTGAGAGAAAGTAGGTCACCGATGCTGACTAACAGTTGCTGGTCAGGCTGTGGCAAAGGATATGGAATACAGTACAACAATACACAAAAATGCACATAACCAGTACAGGTTCAGGTTACTTTATTTGTACCCGTAGGTAGATTTGTAAAATAAACCAAGTAAACAGTACAGTAAACCCAAAACCCACAAAGAGATCGAGGCCGAGCCAGGGAAAGCCAAGCCGGTTCGGCTCATGACAGAGACCCCCTTTAAGGGGTGGATTCCCAGACACCCAAGGTAACATCCAAAAGACCCCCCTCCCCCAACAGGAGCAACAACTATAAACAACACAAACCCGGGTGGGAGGTAGGGGGAACAGGAAGGAGGGGAAACAATACCCCGCCCAGGGTCCACAATTAACCCCTCCAAGTCCATGGGCGTTGGGGCTCAGAAGGCTGCCCAGAGTCCCAGGCCCAGCAGAAGGTCCGGTGGCCGGTGTCTGGCGGCCTGCCAGAAAACGTGGGCCACCTGACCCGGGGAGTCAATTCTTCTGGCGGCCGGCCCGCATTGACTAGCAACCAGGACTGAAGGGGTGAAGCAGGAGGTGGCTTGCCCACCAGAAGGCTGACTGGTGGGTAACTGGACCAGGGAGAGGGAACCTCCACGGTGTCCACAGGGTGGTCCACAGTGGCACCCGCGGTGGCCACCGACCGGCCCGGCTTCGCTGCACCCATGATGGCCCCCCACCGGGCCGGCTCTGCTGCACCTATGATGGACTCCAGCGGGAGCCTAGCTGTAGCCGCGGTGACCTCTGGCTGAGGCCCTGCAGCACCCGCGGTGGACCCCAACGAGACCAATGCTGCGTCCTTGGGAAGCCGATCGGCCAAGGGGAGCACCATACCCAGGAAGCAGCCCACCAGCGGAACAACAGGTGATGGGGGCGTTGTGGAGCCCTCCAGCGGTGTTTGACCATCTTCGGCGACCCTGAAAGAAGGCTTGGAAAGAGGGCACAAAGAAAGGAGGTCAGGGTCGCCGGTAGCGGCGGAGCCCAGCGAGGTGAGCTCAGGTGCAGCTGATGGCTGCACCTGACTCTCCTCACCAAGAGCCAAGCATGATTTCTGTAAAGCAGAGTAAAGAAAAATGTAAAGAATCACTCACCTGAACGCGAGCTCCACCGCGGTCCAGGACTCCGTTGAGCCTGCTGAGGGCGATGGTTCGGGCGCTGATTCTGCGGTGGCGGCCTCCGCAGCAGGCGTGACGGTTATTGCGGTCCTATTGTCCTCCAGAGAGCTCTTCAATGCCGGTGACTCCTCTGATGAGGATTCTGGAGGTGGAGTCCCACATTGCGCTGGACCCTGGAAGACTGAAGCCGGGGGATGCTCCTCTGTCGGCGCAGGCTTCAGGTTGGTCCCAGCGCTCCTCCTCTGACCATTGTGGCTCTGCGGGGCTGGAGTAGGATTCTTCAGCACTGCGGCCCCCTCCCTCCTCTGAAGATCGAGCTCCAGGGCCGATGGACACTCAATGGAGATGGAAGGAGACATGGAGAGGGTAGGGGGGGTAATTTCTGCTTCAGCGGTAGGTGAGGACCCAGCAGACTGCACACACTAGGCTTCACTCCCATGCATCAGGCAAGATGATTTATCAAAAGAATTAATCAAATGAAAACACACTTGCCTGTTAATCCTGGGAGCAGTGGTCTTAGCTGCAGTACACCCAGCCTCTTGCTTCATATCTGTGGCGCTCCTGGGTCCCTTGGGAAATCCAGAGGGAGCTGCCCCCGCAGACTGGGAGACAGGCAGAGGAACGGAGGAGTTCCTCTTGCAGTCCAATGCTGGGTCATGGTACCGTGGAGGAAACAAAGCCGACGTGATAGGAGCTGACACACAGGAGACGAGACTGGGCCTCTTTCGCCGAACTCTTCTATGTGCAGGCGCCGGCCTCGTAACACACGGTGAGGAAACAGGTGGAGGCAGAGGCAGCAGCGGAGGGAGTGATAGAGCAATCACCCGGGGATGAAGGCGCAGGTAAGGTCTCTGCTCTACCAAGTTGGTTATTCTGCCCTAGCAGTCCATCTCGTCCCTCCAGGAGATACAGCTGTGTACGCTGGCTGCAAAACCCTCAATCACCACGATGGCTTGGCGGTCCTCCCGGCTGCACTGTCTCATTCATGCTGCTTCACCAGCTTGAGGTATAATGAATCCTCAAAACCGGTGGGTGAAAAAACAGTTCACAAAAAATGAAAAAGGTGTGTGGGTGCAACCCACTAAATCCTTTAATTCGGCTGGACCATTCTGTCATAAACTTCCCCATGTGCTCCTCACAGCGCACGGAGGAAGAGAAGGAGAAATGAGGATTTAAACGCAGGAATTACCACACATACATTTATTGAACATCAGTTGAGGGAAACCATACAAAATGACTGGGCAGCTCGGGCTAACAAAGAGTTCTCTTAAGATGCTAGGCTGCACAGGGAGAAAGCGTAGCAGTTGTGCCGCGAAAGGAAATGCTACCAGCGTAGCGGCACAACCGCACAAAGAAACGCTACAGTTACTCACAGCCTGAGCAATCCAGGTCCTCCAGCTGAACGGCGAGCATAATCCTTCAACGACTGACGGTCACATGATGAAAAACGATGGTGTGACTCATACAATGGTCCAGCAGTGTTTGTCTAGCAAAGAGCTGCTTATGAACAAACACCGCTGGCCAAACAAATTGGAAACACCGGGGCGAGGCGTGGGAAAGATAATTACCGGGGCTGGGAACAGCTGATGTAGTCAAAGGGAGAGCGAGGGGGCGTGGCTGGACTGACAGACTGTCAGCAGCGTGAGAGAAAGTAGGTCACTGATGCTGACTAACAGCTGTCGGTCAGGCAGTGGCAAAGGATATGGAATACAGTACAACAATACACAAAAATGCAAATAACCAGTAAACCCAAAACCCACAAAGAGATCAAGGCTGAGTCGGGGAAAGCCAAGCCGGCTCGGCTCGTGACAGGTATTACAAGTAATCCAGCATTTTGGGATCGTAGTGCTCTGTTAGGATGATAGGGTAATATCAGATCTTTCATATAAAAGGCGGCCTGATTGTTTAGAGCTTTGTAAGTGAGAAGAAGGATTTTAAACTTAATTCTAAACTCTATGGGAAGCCAATGAAGGGAGGCCAGAACCGGAGAGATATGATCTCTCGTTCTAGTACCTGTTAAAACTCTTGCAGCAGCATTTTGGATCAACTGAAGACTTTTTAAAGATATATTAGGACAACATGATAATAATGAGTTACAATAATGTAATCTAGAGCTAACAAAAGCGTGGATCAGTTTCTCAGCATCATTCAGAGACAAGATGCTCCTAATCTCGGCAATATTATACAGATGATTGAAGGCAGTCTTAGAAAAAAATTTAATATTGTTACAACTCGCCGCTCATTAGCGGCGCCAGCTGAGCGCACACCTGCACCTCGTCAGCGGTGGAGCATATAAGCCGCTCTGCCCTGGGCTTCGGCCTGAAGCCGTCTGTTCCCTTCGGCTACTTGCTTCAGAGGAACCCCCTCGCCAAACAGCAAGATCTCTCACGTAAGCAACTCTCTACTTGTGTTCCAGTCTTTCCCCTGTGCACAGGTGGACCTTTCCCGGCGGCGGACCCCGCCCCCGCATCACCACCTCGCGGCTGCTGTCAGGTGCATCGTCAGGTCTCTGTCTCCCAGACTCTCCTTTGTGCATGCCTGCCACCTGCTCTGCCAAGTAAGCCAACTAGCCTCTGACGTCTGGCGGAGTTTCTGCAGGACACTAGGAGCCCAGGTAAGCCTCTCCTCCGGCCATCACCCCCAATCTAACGGGCAGTGTGAACGGACCAACCAGGAGCTGGAGGCTGCTCTCCGTTGCGTCACTGCCTCGAAGCCTGCGTCATGGAGCAAACATCTCGCCTGGGTTGAATATGCTCACAACACCGCTCGCTCTTCAGCCACAGGGATGTCCCCTTTCAAAGTGTCCCTGGGTTACGACCCCCCTTTGTTCCCCTCGCTGGAGGACGAATCTGCAGTTCCCACGGTCCGGGCTCACCTCAGGCGGTGTCGCTCAATCTGGACAGCCGCGCGCAATGCGCTTTTACGCACGGCGGAGCGCAATAAGGCCACGGCGGATCGGCGAAGAAGACCTGCTCCTGCCTACCAGGTGGGCCAACCGGTCTGGGTATCCACGCAGGATGTGAACCTGAAGGGTGAGAGGAGGAAGTTGGCGAAACGCTTCATGGGCCCATTCCCCGTCACCAAGATAATCAACCCGGTGGCAGTGCGCGTTGCTACTCCCCCCTCCCTCCGCATCCATCCCACCTTCCACGTCTCTAAGGTGAAACCGGTGGTGTCTGATCCCATCTGCCCTCCTCCTGCTGCGCTGCCCGCGCCTCGGATGATTGATGGCCATCCGGCTTGGACTGTCTCGACCATCTTGGACTCCCGACGCCGGGGTCGTGGGCTACAGTATTTGGTGGATTGGGAGGGCTATGGTCCAGAATGGAGGCAATGGGTCCGTTCCTCGTTCGTGTTGGATCGCTCTCTCATCACCGAGTTTCACCGGAAGTACCCCAATAAACCATCGCCAGGAGGCGCTGCTAGAGGGGGGAGTACTGTTACAACTCGCAGCATATAAGCCGCTCTGCCCTGGGCTTCGGCCTGAAGCCGTCTGTTCCCTTCGGCTACTTGCTTCAGAGGAACCCCCTCGCCAAACAGCAAGATCTCTCACGTAAGCAACTCTCTACTTGTGTTCCAGTCTTTCCCCTGTGCACAGGTGGACCTTTCCCGGCGGCGGACCCCAGCCCCGCATCACCACCTCGCGGCTGCTGTCAGGTGCATCGTCACGTCTCTGTCTCCCAGACTCTCCCTTGTGCGTGCCTGCCACCTGCCCTGCCAAGTAAGCCAACTAACCTCTCATCTCCTGTTGTACTGGTTTGATGCCCGTCACCTTCTCCCTGTGTTCTCTTCCCAGGGTTGTCTGGCTGTACAGTTTCCTGCCTCCGTGCCTGACGCTGACGTCCACCACCAGTACATCCACATTCCACAAACACGCATCCATTTGTAACGGATGCCAACTAGCACTGTTCGGCGTAGAACGTTAGTAAACCTCCCTCCCGAAAAGCCTCATACAGTATCGGTAGCGCTGAGCTATCGGTCGGACCTTTAGCTCAGCGCGATCGTGCTGTGTCTCCCATGCTCGAACTGTGTAGTTGACTGGTAGGTCGCGGGTTCGTGTCCCAAGTGGGCGAACTGCGCAGGATGACCTCAGTTACACTGGTGCCGTGACCCGGATGGGAGTGAGGTTTAAGGGGGAGAGTGTAACGGATGCCAACTAGCACTGTTCGGCGTAGAACGTTAGTAAACCTCCCTCCCGAAAAGCCTCATACAGTATCGGTAGCGCTGAGCTATCGGTCGGACCTTTAGCTCAGCGCGATCGTGCTGTGTCTCCCATGCTCGAACTGTGTAGTTGACTGGTAGGTCGCGGGTTCGTGTCCCGAGTGGGCGAACTGCGCAGGATGACCTCAGTTACACATTCATCCTTGTTGTTGAATAAAGCTATTGAATTCACTCTGAGCCTGCGTGTGTGTGTCTCCTGAGCCGTGCGTTATGTCAAATATGTAAATTAAAAAACAGATCTTGATCAAAAATAACTCCAAGGTTCCTCACAGAGCTATTAAGAGAAAGAGGAGCCGCATCCAAATTAAGAGTTTGATTTGCAAAGGTATTTCTAAGGTTTTTTTGGACCAACAAGAATGACTTTAGTCTTATCTGGGTTTAATAGCAGAAAAATACAAGTCATCCAAGCTTTAATTTCCTTAAGACTGGCATCTAACTTGGCTAATTTGTTACTATCATAAGGCTTCATTGACAGGTATAATTGTGTGTCATCTGCGTAACAATGAAAATGTATACAGTGCTTTCTAATGATGTGCCTAACGGAAGCATATATAAACTAAAAAAAGTAGGGCCTAACACAGATCCCTGTGGAACTACATGACTGAGCTTAGAGTTGGAAGAAAACTCATTATTGATATGAACAAACTGAAGTCTATCGGACAAATAAGATCTAAACCACTGCAGCGAAGTTCCATTTAGTCCAACATAGTGTTCAATTCAATTCAATTCAACTTTATTTATATAGCGCCATTTCACAACAACAGTCATCTCATAGCACTATCAACTGTAGGGAGGACCCCCACAGTTGCAGAAAGACCCCAGCAATCAGGCGATCCCCTGTGAGCAAGCACTTGGCGACGGTGGAGAGGAAAAACTCCCTTTTAACAGGAAGAAACCTCCAGCAGAACCAGGCTCAGGGAGGGGCAGTCATCTGCTGCGACTGGCTGAGGGGTGAGGGGACAGAGAAGAAGAAAAGAACAGACATGTAGAGAGCAAACAGCACGATGGGGACTCAATCTATGGGAGAGAACAAACAAATGTTAATGACCGGCAAAAAAAAAATATTTCATAGAGAGTGAGGAAAGGAGTGAGGCCCAGTGCATTACTGGAGGTCCCCCGGCTGACTAAACCTATTAGCAGCATAACTAAGGGAGGGTTCAGAAACACATGATCCCTCCCTAATTGTAGGCTATATCAAAAAGGTAGGTTTTAGCCCTATTCTTAAAAACAGAGATCGAGTCTGACTCCCGAATCCAGATTGGCAGCTGATTCCACAGGAGAGGAGCTTGATAACTGAAGGCTCTGCCTCCCATTGTACTTTTGGAGATTCTAGGTATTACAAGTAAACCTGCATTTTGGGAGCGTAGTGCTCTGTTAGGATGATACGGTAGTATCAGATCTTTTAAATAAAAAGGAGCCTGATTGTTTAGAGCTTTGTAAGTAAGAAGAAGGATTTTAAACTTAATTCTAAACTCTATGGGAAGCCAATGAAGGGAGGCCAGAACCGGAGAGATATGATCTCTCTTTCTAGTACCTGTTAAAACTCTTGCTGCAGCATTTTGGATCAGCTGAAGACTTTTTAAAGATGTTTTAGGACAGCCTGATAATAAAGAATTACAATAATCTAATCTCGAGCTAACAAAAGCGTGGATCAGCTTCTCAGCATCACTCTGAGACAAGATGCTCCTAATCTTGGCAATATTACGCAAATGATAGAAGGCAGTCTTAGAAACAAATTTAATATGTGAATTGAAGGACAAATCCTGATCAAAAATAACTCCAAGGTTCCTCACAGAGCTATTAAGAGAAAGAGTAACTGCATCCAAACTGAAAGTTTGATTTGGAAAGGAATTTCTAAGGTTTTTTGGACCAACAAGAATGACTTCAGTCTTATCTGAATTTAATAGCAGGAAATTACAAGTCATCCAAACTTTGATTTCCTTAAGACAGGCTTCTAACTTGGCTAATTGATTAGTATCATCTGGCTTCATTGACAGGTATAATTGTGTGTCATCTGCATAACAGTGAAAATGTATACAGTGCTTTCTAATAATGTTGCCTAACGGAAGCATATATAAACTAAAAAGAGTAGGGCCAAGCACAGATCCCTGTGGAACTCCATGACTAAGCTTTGAGCTGAGAGAAAACTCATCATTTACATGAACAATCTGGAACCTATCAGATAAATAAGATCTAAACCACTGCAACGAAGTTCCATTAAGTCCAACATAGTGTTCTAATCTATCAAGTAGAATATTATGATCAATAGTATCAAAAGCTGCACTAAGATCTAAAAGGACAAGTACAGAAACTAGTCCATTATCAGATGCAATGAGGAGGTCGTTAGTGACCTTCGCTAAGGCTGTTTCAGTGCTATGATGGATTCTAAACCCAGATTGAAACTCCTCAAATAAACCATTTCCCTGCAGGTGGTCAAATAATTGCGTAGCAACAACTCTTTCTAAGATTTTTGAAATGAAAGGGAGATTAGAGATTGGTCTATAGTTAGCTAAAGCTCCTGGATCTAGCGTTGGCTTTTTGAGTAAGGGTTTAATTACAGCCGTTTTAAAAGCCTGCGGTACATGGCCTAAAGTTAATGAAGAATTGATTATATGAAGAATAAAGCTACCAATAAGTGGGAAGACTTCTTTAAATAACCTGGTAGGAATAGGGTCTAAAAGACAAGTTGAAGGTTTGGATGAGGAAACTATTTTGTCTAACTCACAAAGGTCGATTGGAGTAAACTCATCAAGACAGACATCAATAGAAGGAGTTGTAGTAGTTACAGTATTTAAGTTAACTGTGGGAAGAATCTGATTGATTTTATCTCTGATGGATGAAATTTTATTATTGAAAAAGTTCATAAAGTCCTGACTAGTAAGCTCTAAGGGGATGCTAGGATTGACAGAGTCCTGACTCTTTGTCAACCTGGCTACAGTACTGAAAAGAAACCTGGGATTATTCTTGTTCTCTTCTATTAATGCAGAGTAATAACTCGTTCTAGCTTTTCTAAGAGATTTTTTATTAATTAAAAGATGATTTCTCCAAGCTAAATAGATTTCATCTAAATTAGTAGAGCGCCATTTTCTTTCTAATTGACGAGTCTTCTGTTTTAAGCTACGAGTTTCTGTGTTGAACCAAGGAGTTAAAAATCTCTGATTAGACTTTTTCTTTTTTAAGGGGGCCACCAAGTCTAGAGCCTGATGCAGAGAAGCTGAAACACTATCCACCATGTTATCAATTACAGAAGGAGCAAGCTGTCTATAGCTTATTTCCGTTGTGTTGACACATGGCATAGAGGAAACAATCTGCATAAATTTGGAAACAGCATCATCTGAGAGGCATCTACTGTGATAATATTTTTCTTTAGGAGCCAAATAGTCAGAAATAGTAAAATCAAAGGTTAACAGACAATGGTCTGACAGTACAGGGTTATGAGGAGACACTACAAGATTTTCTATTTCTAGGCCATATGTCAGAACAAGGTCCAATGTATGGTGGAGGTAATGAGTAGAATTTCCTACTTTCTGAGAAAACCCAATCGAGTCTAATATTGAATTAAAAGCCACATTAAGGCAGTCACTATCTACATCCACATGTATATTAAAGTCCCCTACTATAATTATTCTATCAGATTTCAGCACTAAATCAGCTAAGAAATCAGGAAATTCGGATAAAAATTCTGAATAGGTTGATGGGGGACGATAAACTATGGCAAATAAAATTGGGTTTAACCTGGAATTGCTAAAGTGCCCAATACTGAGGACCAGGCCCTCAAAGGAATTATAACATGTTTTTTGCTTTACATTAACTAGTAATTTGGAATGGTAAATTGATGCTACTCCTCCTCCACGACCAGAACTTCTGGGATTTTGACAGTTTAAATAACCAGAGGGAGTTGATTCATTTAAACCAACATAATCCTCTTGCCCTAACCAAGTCTCTGTAAGGGAAATTAAATCAATCTGATGATCAATTAACAGATCATGGACTAACAGAGACTTGGGAGTTAGAGACCTAATATTTAATAAACCACATTTAATTTTTAAATTATGAGGAGGAACAGAGGCCAAATCATTCAATTTAGAGGCTTTATGTTTAATTTGAGTTTTACCAATAATTTGCTTTATCACTTTGGGATGCTTATACATTATATTTTTATTTACTTTGGAGGGAGCAGACAACGATTCTCTGATGGGGGAGACAGGGGCTAAGCTGAGGGGTGGTGGATGAAGAGGAGCTGCAGAGAGGCGTGTAAGACTGAGACTCTGCTTCCTGGTCCCAACTCTGAGTAGTCATGGTTTTGGAAATTTGGATAAAAAAGATGCCAGATTGTTAGATAAATGAGAAGCACCATCCAAAGTGGGATGAATGCTGTCTCGTCTCATAAGACCAGGTTTTCCCCAAAAAGAGCTCCAATTGTCAATGTAGCCCACGTCATTTTTAGGACACCACACAGACAGCCAGCGGTTCAAGGATGACGAGCGACTAAACATGTCATCACTGGTCAGATTGGGGAGGGGCCCAGAGAATACTACAGTGGCAGACATCGTTTTTGCAAAGTCACACACCGATTCTATATTAAGTTTCGTGACTTCCGACTGCCGGAGACGGATGTCATTAATGCCGGCGTGAATAACAATTGTGGAATATTTACAGTTACTTTTAGCCAGCATTTTCAAATTTGACTCGATGTCGCCTGCTCTGGCCCCAGGAATGCATGTGACTATGGCCGCTGGAGTCTCTAGGTTCACGTTTCTGACTACAGAGTCGCCAATGATCAGAGTTTTTTCCTCAGCGGGTGTGTCGCTGAGCGGGGAAAAACGATTAGAAACGTGAACAGGTTGGTGGTGAACCGGGGCTTTGCGACTAGGCTTCCTTCTCACCGTCACCCACCCAGTCTCCTCGCTGCTGAGGAGAGCCGGGGAACCGGTGACAGGGGGACCTAAGCTAGCTAGCTCCGCTGCAGCTAATGGGCGTCCGTCGAGATTAACTGGCGCAGACGGTGTTTCAATGCAGCGGAGCCGGGATTCCAAATCAGACAACCTCGCCTCGAGCGCCTCAAAAAGACAACATTTATTACATTTACCATTATCACTAAAAGAGGCAGAGGTGTAGCTAAACATCTGACAGAGAGAGCACACCAGAGGAGGAGAGGAAAGAGAGCTAGTAGCCATAGCTAGTGGCTCGAGAGCTGGAGAGCAAACCACACAGGCAGACAGCAAAACAGGAAGTGACGATACGTTACCACAAGGAAGTGTTGTATTCTATCAAGTAGAATATCATGATTGATAGCATCAAAGGCTGCACTAAGATCTAAAAGGACAAGTACAGAAACGAGTCCATTATCAGATGCGATCAGGAGGCCATTAGTGACCTTCACTAAGGCTGTTTCAGTACTATGATGAATTCTGAACCCAGATTGAAACTCTTCAAATAAATCATTTCCCTGCAAGTAGTCAAATAATTGCGTAGCAACAACTCTTTCTAAGATTTTTGAAATGAAAGGCAGATTAGAGATTGGTCGATAGTCAGCTAAAACTCTCCTGGATTGAGCGTTGGCTTTTTGAGTAAGGGTTTAATTACAGCAATTTTAAAAGCCTGCGGTACATGACCTAAAGTTAAAGAAGAATTGATTATTTGAAGAATACGGCTCCCAATAAATGGGAAGACTTTTTTAAATAACCTGGTAGGAATAGGGTCTAAAAGACAAGTTGAAGGCTTGGATGAGGAGATTATTTTATCTAACTCTAAAAGGTCAATTGGAGTAAACTTATCCAAACAGATATCAATTGAAGGAGTTGTAGTAGTTGCTGTACTTAAGTTTACGGTGGGAAGAATCTGACTGATTTTATCTCAAATAGATAAAATTTTATGATTGGAAAAGTTCAAAAAGTCATGACTAGTAAGCTCTAGGGGGATGCGAGGATTGACAGAGTCCTGACTCTTTGTCAGCCTGGCTACAGTGTTGAAAAGAAACCTGGGATTATTCTTATTCTCTTCTATTAATGCAGAGTAATAACTTGTTCTAGCTTTTCTAAGAGTTTTTTTTATAAATTAGGAGATGATTTCTCCACGCTAAATAGATTTCATCTAAAGTAGTGGAATGCCATTTTCTTTCTAATTGACGAGTCTTCTGTTTTAAGCTACGAGTTTCAGTGTTAAACTAAGGGGTTAGAAATCTCTGATTAGACTTTTTCTTTTTTAAAGGGGCCACCAAGTCTAGAGTCTGATGCATAGAGGCTGTAACACTATCTACTATGCTATCAATTACGGAAGGAGCAAGCTCTCAATCTTTTACTTCCATTGTGTTGACACATGGTATAGAGGAGACAATCTGCAAAAATTTGGTAACAACATCATCTGAAAGACATCTGCTGTAGTAGTATTTTTCTTTAGGAGGCGCCATCTTGGAGCTTTTGCTCCAAGATGGCGCCCACAGCGGTCGACATGGTGCTTCGCTGCGCTCTTTGTTTGTTTTTGTTTGTCAATTGTGTGTCTGCTTGCACTTATACCCGTGAAGAACTTTTAAATATCAGGACTTTGACCCCCACGGACCTCCTCCCAGTTTTTCTAGCCCCTGCCGCCGATCTGGTTTATTGTTTGGCTCGGAAAGTGAGACGGCGGAAGAGAGGAAGACGAGCGGGTGCTCTCGTACGACTTCGCAGGAGAGGCTCGCGAACGGCGCTGCCTGGCATATTTCTGTCCAATACCAACTCTCTCTCTAACAAGGTGGATGAACTGAGACTGCTGATGCGTTTTAAGGACCTCGCCTCCTCAGCTGTCCTCTGCTTTACTGAGACCTGGCTCCGGGAAAATATACCGGACAGCGCGCTGCGCCTCGACGGCTTCCAGCTCTTCCGTGCTGATCGTGACACAGAGCTTTCCGGCAAGACCACAGGAGGCGGAGTCTGCTTCTACATCAACTGCAACTGGTGCTCTGATGTAACGGAAATTTCCAAACACTGTTCTCCTGCCTTGGAATTTCTTGTTATCAACTGCAAGCCTTTTTATTCCCCACGGGAGTTTGCTTCTTTTATACTGATCGCTGTGTACGCCCCTCCCGACGCGGACACGCGCGAAGCTCAGCGCGTGCTCGCGGATCACATTCAACACACAGAGCGGAGTTTTCCAGACTCGCTGATTATTGTGGCTGGCGACTTTAATCAGTGCAATCTGAGCCACGATCTCCCCCGCTACAAACAGTTTATTAAATGCCCCACCAGAGGATTAAACACACTGGATCACTGTTACACCACAGTGAAAGACGCATATCGCGCTGTCCCTCGAGCTGCGCTGGGATTATCTGATCACGTGATGGTTCACCTCATTCCCACATACAGACAGAGATTGAAGCTCACTAAACCTGTTGTGAGCACTACGAAGATACGGACCAGTGATGCTGAGGAGAAGCTGGAAACGTGCATGGAAATATCTGACTGGGGCATGCTTAAAGGAGCCACGCATGATCTGGATGAGTACACGGACACTGTGAACTCATATATCCACTTTTGTGAAGAGAACATTCTTCCATCACGCACCAGGGTGAGTTACTCTAATGACAAACCCTGGTTCACAGCTAAGCTCAGACAGATCAGGAAGGAGAAGGAAGCAGCGCTGAAAAGTGGAGACAGGGACTGCTACAGGGAGGTTAAATACCGGTTTAACAGAGAGCTGAAGAGGGCTAAATCTGTGTACTCAGAGAGACTCCAGCAGCAGTTCACTGCTAATGATTCGGCTTCCGTGTGGAGAGGACTGAGGCAGATCACCAACTATCGGCCTCAGGCTCCTAAAGGTCAGGATGACAAAGCCCTTTGTCAGAGACTGTCCCAACACTATGCCCGTTTTGACACCTCGTCATCTGTGTCCAACTCCCCCCCTCCCTCCAGCTCCACAGCCTCCACATTCCCTACTTCATTTAAGGCACCCCCCCCCCACCTCCCCCCTCCCCTTATCATCAGTGAGCAGGATGTGCTCAAACAGTTCTCCAGACTGAACCCGCGCAAGGCCCCCGGCCCAGACGGCGTGTCTCCCTCCACCCTGAGACTCTGTGCGAAACAGCTGGCTCCTGTATTCACAGACATTTTTAACACCTCCCTTAAGTTATGCCACGTGCCGTCCTGCCTCAAATCCTCCACCATCATCCCTGTCCCCAAGAAGCCACGGATCACTGGACTTAATGACTACAGACCTGTAGCGCTCACCTCTGTAGTCATGAAGTCCTTTGAGCGCCTGGTCCTGTCCCACCTCAAGTCCATCACCACCCCTCTCCTGGACCCGCTGCAGTTTGCCTACCGAGCCAACAGGTCTGTAGATGATGCAGTCAACCTGGCCCTCCACTCCATCCTGCAGCACCTGGACTCCCCGGGAACCTACGCCAGGATCCTGTTTGTGGACTTCAGCTCCGCATTCAACACCATCCGCCCCGCTCTGCTCCGGGACAAGCTGTCCCTGCTCAACGTGCCTGACTCCCTCTGCAGGTGGATCATCGACTTCCTGACGGACCGGAGGCAGCATGTGCGGCTGGGAAAGACTGTCTCAGACTATACTAGCATCAGCACCGGATCACCCCAGGGCTGTGTACTTTCCCCCCTACTCTTCTCCCTTTACACCAACTCCTGCACCTCCAGCCACCAGTCTGTCAAGTTGATCAAGTTTGCGGACGACACCACCCTCATCGGGCTCATCTCCAACGGCGACGAGTCCGCCTACAGGAGAGAGGTGGCCCAGCTGGCGTCCTGGTGCAGCAATAACAACCTGCAGCTGAACGCTCTGAAGACAGTGGAGATGATTGTAGACTTCAGGAAAGTCACTACTCCTCTGCCCCCCCTCACCCTCTCAGGCTCTCCCATCACCACTGCTGATTCCTTCCGCTTCCTAGGCACTACCATCACCAGGGACCTCAAATGGGAGCTGACCATCAGCTCACTCATCAAAAAAGCCCAGCAGAGGATGTTCTTCCTGCGGCAGCTGAGGAAGCTCAAGCTACCCACCAAGATGTTAGTGCAGTTCTACACAGCCATCATCGAGTCCATCCTCACCACCTCCATAACCGTGTGGTACGCAGGAGCCACTGCCAGGGACAGACTAAGGCTGCAGCGCGTCGTGCGCACTGCTGAGAAGGTGATCGGCTGCAAGCTCCCATCTCTCCAGGATCTGTACATCTCCAGGACCCGGAGGCGTGCTGGCCGGATCATAGCCGATCCCTCACAACCTGGTCATGTACTGTTTGCCCCCCTCCCCTCTGGTAGAAGACTTCGGTCCATCCAGACTAAAACCTCCCGTCACATGAACAGCTTCTTCCCCTCTGCCATTAGACTGCTGAACACTAAGTGACTCTCGTGCACCATGTACAGCAGCTCAACCAGACTCATGTCAATCATCACTGTTTTCTTCCTGCATTACCGACTGCACTATATAGTTCTCCACAGTATCTGCTGCTGGCTAATATATATTTTAACTGTTGACCAGTATCACTTAATCTTATCCTACACTTTATTACATGTATAGTTTATTTCTCTTATCTTATCATGTTTAATGTTGCAGCATTGTACCGAGACAAATTCCTAGTTTGTGTACTACATGAACAATGGCAATAAACCTGATTCTGATTCTGATTCTGATTCTGATTCTGAAATAATCAGAAATAGTGAAATCAAAGGTTAACAGACAGTGGTCTGACAGTACAGGATTATGAGGAGACACTACCAGATTTTCTATTTCTATACCATAAGTCAGATCAAGGTCCAATGTGTGGTGGAGATAATGGGTAGAATTTTCCACTTTCTGGGAAAACCCCATTGAGTCTAATATTGAATTTTTTGATTTTTTTTTTTTTTGATTTTGATTTTGTATACTTTATTGATCCCCAGAGGGGAAACTGAGGGCATCCGCCTGGATGGATGAAGCAGCCACGGTACGGCGCTATCCCTTAACCATTCACACATACATTCACACCTAGGGCCACTTTAGAGTCTCCAATTAACCTAATCTGCATGTTTTTGGCATGTGGGAGAAAACCGGAGAAATCCCGGGGTAAACCCACGCCGATACGGGGAGAACATGCAAACTCCACACAGATCACTGTTGGTCAGGGGCTGGGATCGAACCAGGGATCCCATGGCCAAGGGTGAGTTGCTGTGCTGGTGCAGTGCTAACCACTGCGCCACCGCACCTGAATGCCTTATTAAGACAGTCACTATCCACATCAACATGTATATTAAAATCCCCTACTATAATTATTCTATTTGATTTCAGCACTAAATCAGCTAAAAATTTGGCAAATTCGGATTAAAAACTCTGAGTAGGCTGAGGGAGGACGGTAAACTATGGCAAAGAAAACTGGGTTTAAGCTAAGATTGCTAACATGCCCCATATTGAGGACCAGGCCCTCAAAGGATATTAAAACATGATTTTTGCTTTATATTAACTAGTAATTTAGAATGGTAAATTGCCGCTACTCCACCTCCACGACCAGAACTTCTGGGATTATGATAGTTTAGATAACCAGAGGGAGTTGATTCATTTAAACCAACATAATCATCTTGCCCTAGCCAAGTCTCTGTAAGGGACATTAAATCAATCTGATGATCAATTAATAGATCATGAACTAGTAGAGACTTGGGAGTTAGAGACCTAATATTGAACAAACCGCATTTAATTTTTAAATTATGAGGAGGAAGAGAGGCCAAATCATTAAATTTAGAGACTTGATGTTTAATTTGAGTTTTATCAACTTTTTGTTTAATCACTTTGGGATGTTTATACATTATATTTTTATTAACTTTGGAGGGAGAAGACAAAGGTTCTCTGAGGGAGAAGACAGGGGCTAAGTTGAGGGGTGCGGATGAGGAGGAGCTGCAGAAAGGCATGCATTTATCAAGTTATGTTGTATTTGTCTTGGGTTATAATATTTTGGGTAACAGGAGGCAGACACAATCTCTATGGGGTTATAAACTGAAGACTGATCTAAACAGTGAGGATTATTTGGATTAATAGGATTAATATAAGTACATGCATTAATAAGAGTACACGTAGCTTAAGTGCATGCATTGCTGGTGATGGTGAGATTGGGAGCATCTGGGCGAGGCGTGGGAAAGACAATCACCGGGGAGGAATCAGCTGGCTTTCAAAAGAGAAAGGGGGCGTGGTCGGACCGGCGAATGTTAGACAACACCCACACAAAAATGGGTCAAAGAGGCTGCCTAACAGCCACCGGCCAGAGCAGTAACTACATGCAAGGAAAAGAAACACAGACATAAACACAACAAGAACTCAAAAGATAACACAATACATACACTACTGTTCAAAAGTTTGGGGTCACTTAGAAATTTCCTTATTTTTGAAAGAAAAGCACTGTTTTTTTCAATGAAGATAACTTCAAACTAATCAGAAATACACTCTATACATTGCTAACGTGGTAAATGACTATTCTAGCTGCAAATGTCTGGTTTTTGGTGCAATATCTACATAGGTGTATAGAGGCCCATTTCCAGCGACTATCACTCCAGTGTTCTAATGGTACAATGTGTTTGCTCATTGTGTCAGAATTCTCCAGATTACCTCAACAAATTAACAGCTAGAATGCCAAAGGTCTGCAATGCTGTAATTGCTGCAAATGGAGGATTCTTTGACGAAAGCAAAGTTTGAAGGAAAAAATTATTATTTCAAATACAAATCATTATTTCTAACCTTGTCAATGTCTTGACTATATTTTCTATAGCCGAGCCGATCGATAAGCAATTGTGTCCCACGTTCGGAGGGCCCCCGCCGGGCTCAGGCTTTCGGGCGGCCGGTTCCTCTGGCCCAAAGTGGGCTCGGCTCCACCACCAACGGTTGGGGCGAGGGAGAGCGCTCTCCCCCACGCCCGCCAGTCACGCCTTTTAGGCGGGTTGGCAGAAGCGATCCGTCTGACCCAGGGGAAGGTCGACGGCGGCAGATCCCGCCCGGACCGGTACCGCTCCGGCGACCCGGTTCTGGCAGCTGGCGGTCCCCGGCCCGTGACGCACGTTTTCTCAAACCCTCGGCCGGTAAACGGTCTGGTCCTCCGCGATGCGTGTCGCCTGCCCCCCCCCCCCCGATGGGGAGGCGCGGGCCCCGTCTCACCGGCCCCCCTCCGGGTCGGGCGGTCACCCCCATCGCCGACGGGGGCCCATCGGCCCCCGAGTGCGAGCGGGGCTACCTGGTTGATCCTGCCAGTAGCATATGCCCGTGCGAGGACGCACAGGTAAAAGCTCCCAGTTCTTGTCTGTTTAAAAGGCAGTTAAACGCAGTTAGAACGCAGTTTGGAGCTGGTGTTTTGAGCTTTTTTTTGTTGCTGCCGCTGGAGAGTGAACCTGTTCGTGAGGAATAAGGAGGAATTTGCCAGTAGTAGCTAGTGAAGCTTGTGAATTGGCCCCGCGCCCCCCCACCCCTCGCGCTCAGGGAAAACAAAGGGATTTCTCCCACGTGCGTTTTTTTTTTTCCTACAATCCATATCAGCGAGCATCGGCCGGGATAATGGGTCCCAAGAGAGCTCTGCAAAATGAAGATGAAATAAAAAAGCGCTGGATTTCTTGGCAGAAGAGATTTCTGCTCTAAAGTCACAGCAAAGAAGCATCCTGGACCTAATGGAGGAGATTAAAGCGCTGCGGAACCAGAACGCTGAGAAAGACAGGAGGCTGGCGTATCTGGAGAGCAGAATGGCTGAGATGGACCTGAACACTCGGGCGAACGACATGATCATCACGGGGCTCCACATCAAACCCCGATCATACGCGAGAGCAGTTGCCGCAGACAGCAGTGGAGGTGAGCTGGATGAGGAATCCGCCGAGCAACAAGTGTCGGCCTTCATGCAGTCGAAAGGAATCCAGCTGGACTGCAACAACATAGAGTCCTGCCACCCTCTGCCCAGGAAAAACGGTGACAAACCTGCTGTGATCATGAGGTTTGTAAACAGAAAACACAAGACGGCGCTACTGAAACAAGGTAGGAAGCTGAGAGGAACAAACATCTACATAAACGAGTACCTCATGAAAGAAAACGCAGAAATAGCCAGGAAAGCAAGATACATGAAAAAGCAGAAAAAAATTCAAAACACCTGGACATCAAACTGTAAAATATTCATCAAATTAAACGGATCGCCTGAAGAAGCCAAGGTCATTAACATCCGTAATATTATGGAACTGGACAATTATCAATGAATATTATGAACTGGAGTCACAGCAACAATTCAGACAACTATAGGACACTGAAGGATTTTACTCATCTGCAAAAAAAAACATTCAACAACATGAATCAAAAAATCAACAAATAGGAACAACAGGAACTGAAAGTTTTTGAATACACAGATCACAACCCACAGGACGTAGAATATGACATAGACCCTGATAATAATTTTTTTAACTCAATCAATAATGACTGTAATTATTACACAGATGAACAGTTTAACACAATGATCACATCTGATTTCAATATTTCTATGATCCACTTCAACAGCAGGAGTCTCTATGCAAACTTTAAAAACATTAAACATTATTTACATCAGTTTAAAGAGCCATTCAATATTGTGGCAATATCAGAGACGTGGCTCAGTGAAGAGAAAGGAGTGGATTTTGCCATGGATGGCTATGAATTAAATTATATAAATAGAAAAGTGAAAAAAGGAGGAGGAGTTGCAATTTATGTTGACAAGAGCTTGAAATACAAGGTTGTTGAAAATCTGACAGTAACTGTGGATGATTTATTTGAATGTATTACAATAGAAATCTGTCTGGACAATGTGAAGAATGTAGTACTGAGCTGTGTATATAGAACACCTGGATCAAACATTGACTTATTTAAGGACTGGATGGAAAAAATGTACGCAAAACTAACTCATAAAGTTATGTTCATCTGTGGGGATTTCAATATATATCTGATGAACTCAAAACAGAAGAATTTATCAACACAATATACAGCATGGGCTTACATCCAATAATTACCGGACCTAGCAGAATCACGTCACACAGTTGCCACACTAATAGATAACATATTCACAAACATTATGGAAAATAATATCAGGAGTGGGCTCTTATTGAATGATATCAGTGACCACCTGCCCGATTTTTGTTGTCTTCAATGTGATTATAGGAAGAAAAAGTATACCAAAAATATTAAATATAAAAGAATAAGAACCGAAGAATCAATGTATTTACTGACAAGGGAATTATTAATACAAGATTGGAAGATAGTTTATGATGAAAATGACATAAATAGAGCATATGATAAATTTTTACAAATATTTCAATCATTATACAATAAATACTGTCCAATAAAACAATACAGTGACAGACAACAACAAAAAATATTCCTTGGGTCACCAAAGGGGTTAATAAATGCATGTAAAAAGAAGAATACATTATATAACATATTATATGACTTACACAATGGTCCCCTCCGGCATACAACTAGGAAATACCGGTCGCTATGGAGGGTGAGAATATGTATGGGCACATAATCATACATGTAGGATAAACTAAGTAGAGGGTTATGATGTTTCCATCCCCATCTAGCAACAATGCTCTGCACTGTGTGTGTTTATATATTTACATATTTATTCCATCTAGCTACAATGCTCAGCACTGGGTGTGTTCATATTTATATATCTATATATTTATTCCATCTAGCTACAATGCTCCGCACTGTGTTTTTATATATCTATATATTTATTCCATCTAGCTACAATGCTCCGCACTGTGTGTGTTTATATACTTACATATTTATTCCACCTAGCTGCAATGCTCCGTACTGTGGGTGTTTATATATTTACATATTTATTCCATCTAGCTACAAACGCTCTGCACTGTGTGTTTATATATTCATATATTTATTCCATCCAGCTACAATGCTCTGCACTGTGTGTCTGTGTGTGTGTATATATATATTTTATAGTAATATGTACATATGTATATTAGCTGCTCTTGCTTGCTTGTTTTTTTTTCTTGCCTTCTGATTGTTGCTCTGAGTGTTGCTATCCCCTGTGCTGTTGCAATCCTGGAATTCTCCCGTTGTGGGACTAATAAAGGCATTATCTTATCTTATCTTATAAACCAATTCATTAAATGCAGAATGGTGGGAAGCTGAGATCAAATATAAAGATATAAAAATAAGCTTACTACTATAATGAGGACCTGAAGAAAGAATATTACATCAGAATACTAGAGGATACAAAAATAACATAAGAGGAATATGGCAAGTACCTCAATGGGATTATTAGTAATCGTCTAAGAATGCAACTTATCCAGAATATTTTATCGAAAATGGCCGTTTGACTTAATAATATGGAAGATGTGGTCAGTGGTTTCAATAAATTTTTTGTAAACGTTGGTCCACTGAATTAGCAAAATCAATAGTGACACCGGAAAACAAACCCACAGTGGTTCTGTGAATGAAATACAGGATAGAAATCCAAACACTCTCTTTTTGGGTGCAGTTACTGAAAAGGAAAATTATCAAGACTGTGAGTAAATTTAAGAACAAAAATCCAAGGACTGGAATGAAATTGACATGACAATAGTGAAAAAGTAATTGAGGGAATTGTTAAGCCACTCACCACATCTGTAACCTGTCATTTCAAACTGGTACATTTCCGACAAAATGAAAATAGCAAAAAGTAATACCTCTATACAAAACAGGAGACAGTCATTGCTTTACAAATTACAGGCCAGTCTCTTTACTCTCACATTTCTCCAAAATACCTTGAAAAAAATCTTCACTAAGAGACTGGATGATTTCACTGAAAAACACAAACCTCCTTACAGATAGCCAGTATGGTTTTAGAGCAGATAAATCTACATCTTTGCCACTGATCGAACTTATAGAAGAAATTACTAGTTGTATAGATTAAAAAAGGTTGCTGTAGGAGTATTTATAGATTTAAAGAAAGCTTTTGACACCATTGACCACAGAATACTACTAAGGAAACTGGAAAGGTATGGGATAAGAGGGGTAGGACTGAGTTGGGTGGAAAGTTATTTAAGTAACAGACAACCACTTTGTACAAATTGGAGAGCACAAATCACCCTTCATGGACATCACTTGTGGTGTGCCCCAGGGGTCAGTTTTGGGACCCAAACTCCTTTATTTTGTATATAAATGACATATGCCAGGTATCAAAAATTCTGAAATTTATTTTGTTTGCGGATGACACAAATATCCTTTGCACTGGTGAGACATTTGCAGCAGGTTTTAGAGGTGGTCACAACTGAAATGGAAAAAAATTAACGCAGTGGTTCAACAAAAATAAAAATATCTCTAAATCTAAAAAACCCAAAGATTATGGTGTTTGGAAATTCTAAAATAAATCATGAAATAATGGATACGATAGGTGTACAGACTAGAAACAGTACAGGAAAATAAGTTTCTGGGGGTGACGCTAGACAATAAATCTGCTGGAAACCTCACATCAGTCACATCCGGGCTAAATTAGCAAAATGTATAGGCATACTGGGGAAGACAAGGACACATCTTGGACTATAAATCATTGGTCTTATTGTACAATTCACTGTTTTTACCTTAACTACTGTGTAGAAGTCTGGGAAACACCTACAAGTCCAACCTACAGGCAATATGCACATCACAAAAAAGAGCTATAAGGATAATAAACAATGCAGGATATAGAGACCATACCAATTCGTTGTTCTTAAAGTCACATGTCATAAAGTTCATCGATTTTAGTTAAATTTAAGACAGCACAAGTAATGTACAGGGCAATTAACAATCAACTCCCACCTAATATACAAATAATATTTAAAAAAAGAGACAATGATCATAATTTGAGAGGAGACTTAAACTTTACAAAATCCAAGATACGTACAACCAGGAAAAGTATGTGCATATCTGTCTGTGGGGTGGATTTGTGGAACAGTCTGGAGCCGGAACTGAAACTATGTACAAACAGAAATCAATTCAAAAAAGAGGTATAAGCACCATTTGCTGAAAGGATATATGTTAGAAGGGTAGTATTTATATGTACGATTCATTATGTTCACTCTGGGACATTATGGGACACTATGGAATGGTGGGTGGGACAGCACTGTGTATATCTGTGTTGTTTGAGACTGGTTTTTGGATGTATGGACTTCATTGTATGTTAGAATGGATGGGTGTTAATGTTGATTTGTAAAAAATACAGTAAATTGTTTACTTGGGGTCTTAAATTGGGGTCTTAATTGTTTACTTGGGGTCTTTTTTTTTTTTTTTTTTTCTCTCGGCGCCACACCAGTCGGGCTGCCTTTTGCAACAGCGGCTCGATTCCGGAGTCTTTTTCCCTTCCTCTCTCTTTTGATCCGTCTTTTTTTTTCACCCCACTTATATCACGGACACACAGATCGTCCTAAATGTCTCCTGAGCCGGTGGACGGAGCCACTGTTTATAGCAGGATACGATACAGCAGAGAACAGCTGCTAGCATTCAACCGCCACCCGGTCCCATTGGAAAAACTCGACATACCGAGAGAACTGAGGCGAAAACGCCGCGGCTGCCGGGCTGGAGTAAGGCGGAGGACAAAAAACATAAGGTACAGACCCTCCCTTCCATCTGTTGTCATGGGAAATGTACGGTCGATACTGGGAAAGTTAGATGAGCTAGCGGCTATCTCCCGTTATGATAGCACATACCGGGAGTGCTCTCTCCTTTTGTTTACTGAGACGTGGCTAACTGAACTAGCAGCAGATGCTAACATTGAGCTGGAGGGTTTTCACATGATACGAGCTGACCGAACACCAGACAGTGGCAAGGCTAGGGGCGGTGGAGTGATAATGTATGTTAACAACAACTGGTGCAGACCGGGACATATCACTGTTAAACAACGACACTGCAGCAAAGACATTGAGTTGCTAGCTGTTAGCATGAGGCCTACATATCTCCCGAGAGAACACTCACACGTGATCTGCATTGTTGTTTATGCAAATCCGACGGCGAACGCTGGGACAGCACGTGACGTCATCCATTCAGTAACCAGCAGGCTGCAGACAGAACACCCAGATGCTCTTCTCCTCATCTCAGGCGATTTCAACCATGTTTCACTGTCTCCCATTCTACCCACGTTCACCCAGTATGTCACATGCTACACTAGAGACAATAAAACACTGGATTTATTCTACGCAAACACTAAGGAGGCGTACACCTCATCACAACTCCCCCACTCGGGAGATCGGATCACAACTTGGTTCATCTCCGGCCGGTGTACAAACCCCTAGTGCACAGACAACCTCCGGCCATGCACACTGTGGAGTTATGGTCTGAGGAGACAATGGACACCCTAAAGGGCTGTTTTGAAGCCCACCGCCTGGAAGCAGCTCTGCGATCCACATGGTGAGGACATCGATGGCCTCATTCACACCTTCACGGGCTACCTCAGCTTCTGTGTGGACAAATCCGTTCCCACCAAGACCATACGGCGTCACTCAAACAACAAACCCTGGATCAACCCTGAGATAAAAACACTTCTGAGAGAGAAGAAGAGGATCTCAGGTCGGGGAACAGGGAGATGCTGAAGTCCCGTACAGAGGGAGCTGAGGAGAAAGATCAGAGAAGGCAAGGACAGCTTCAGGAAGAAGATGGAGGACAAGCTGCAACAGAGCGACATCAGCGGGGTCTGGAGAAACCTCAAAACCATCTCGGGGCTCCAGAATACCTCCCCCCAGGCCACAGGGGGC
Organism: Pholidichthys leucotaenia; assembly: GCA_020510985.1. Classification (NCBI taxonomy): domain Eukaryota; kingdom Metazoa; phylum Chordata; class Actinopteri; order Cichliformes; family Pholidichthyidae; genus Pholidichthys; species Pholidichthys leucotaenia. The sequence goes on from CM035837.1 coordinate 145,866,975, forward strand.
AGGGAGTGGGCGAACAACCTGAATCTGTTTTTCAATAGATTTGACCAACCGCCCTCCCCCCTGACTGCACAACAACCACTGCTGCCTCTAAAGAAATCAAGTCCTGCTGCCCACTCCCCACTCCACCAACACCCCCCCACTCCCAACACACAGCCCCCCATCCTGACCCTGACCAGGTCCCGGGTGAGGACGGAGCTGAGGAAGATCAAGGCGAGGAAGGCGCCGGGACCGGACGGCATCAGCGCAAAGCTCTCAAGTCCTGTGCAGACCAGCTGTGTGGGATTGTGACGTATATCTTCAACATGAGCCTGAAACTGGGGAGGGTACCACAGCTGTGGAAAACATCTTGTGTGGTACCTGTACCAAAAACTTCCCACCCCAAAGACCTGAACAGCTACAGACCGGTGGCCTTGACGTCCCACTTGATGAAGACCCTGGAGAGACTGCTCCTTGCTCACCTCCGCCCCCTGGTGGAACCAGCGATGGATCCACTCCAGTTCGCCTACCAGCATGGCATTGGGGTGGGACGATGCGGTGATCTTCCTCCTGCACCGTTCTCTGTCCCACCTGGAGAAGCCCGGGAATATGGTGAGGATCATGTTCTTTGACTTCTCCAGTGCTTCACACCATCCAACCGATGATCCTGAAGGACAAGCTGCTGCGCGCAGGGGTGGACCAGCACCTGTCATCATGGATCCTGGACTACCTCACGAACCGGCCTCAGTTTGTGAGAACCCGGGACTGTGTGTCCGACACGATCATCAGTAGCACGGGGGCCCCATAGGAACGGTGCTGGCTCCCTTCCTGTTCACTCTTTATACTGCGGACTTCTCACACAACACAACACACTGCCATCTACAGAAGTTCTCTGATGACTCTGCGATCGTTGGCCTCATCTCCAATGGAGATGAAGCTGAGTACAGAGGGCTTATCCAGGACTTCGTGGACTGGTGCCCATCGGAACTGCCTCCAGATCAACGCGAGGAAAACTAAGGAGCTGGTGGTGGACTGCCGCAGGCATGGGCAGCCCCTCACAGTACCAGTAAAATATACCAGGGAACAGACATCGAGATGGTGACATCCTACAAGTACCTGGTGTTCATCTGAACAATAAACTAGACTGGTCACACATTACTGATGCACTCTACAAGAAGGGACAGCGCAGGCTGTTCCTGCTGAGGAGACTCAGGTCTTTTGGTGTACAAGGGGCGCTGCTGAAGTCATTCTATGACACGGTGGTGGCATCAGCCATCACTTTTTGGAGTGGTCTGCTGGGGCAGTGGCATTACTGCAGCCGATAGGAAGAGACTGAACAAACTGATTAAGAAAGCTAGCTCTGTCCTGGGGCAGCGCCTTGATCCGATGGAGGAGATAGAGAGAGAAGGACGGTGGCATAAACATGTCATCTCTGCTGGAGTCCGAGTTCCTCCCTATGCAGGACATACTGAATGCACTGAGGAGCTCATTTAGCAGCTAGACTACATCAACCCAGGTGCACAACCGAGAGGTTTCGTAGGTCCTTCCTACCAACGGCTGTCAGACTGTACAACCTAAGCAGGGCTGCTCGCAGAGATAGCAAAAAGACGTAACAAACTAATAGTTTTTGTATGCAAAGAATGCAATAGACTTACCCAATGGTCCCCTCCGGCATACAACTAGGTAAATACCGGTCCGCTATGGAGGGTGAGAATATGTATGGGCACATAATCATACCATGTAGGATAACTAAGAGACGGTTATGCTGTTTCATTCCATCTAGCAACAATGCTCTGCACTGTGTGTGTTTATATATTTACATATTTATTCCATCTAGCTACAATGCTCAGCACTGGGTGTGTTTATATATTTTATATATCTACATATTATTCCATCTAGCTACATTGCTCCGCACTGTGTGTGTTTATATACTTGCATATTTATTCCACCTAGCTGCAATGCTCCGTACTGTGGGTGTTTATATATTTACATATTTATTCCATCTAGCTACAATGCTCTGCACTGTGTGTTCATATATTCATATATTTATTCCATCCAGCTACAATGCTCTGCACTGTGTGTCTGTGTGTGTGTGTATATATATATATTTTATAGTAATACGTACATATGTATATTAGCTGCTCTTGCTTGCTTGTTTTTTTTTTTTTTTTTTTTTTCTTGCCTTCTGATTGTTGCTCTGAGTGTTGCTATTCCTGTGCTGTTGCAATCCTGGAATTTCCCCCGTTGTGGGACTAATAAAGGCTTAAAGGCTTATCTTATCTTATCTTATCTTAAAGGTGGTAATTTGTATAAAATTCACATGGGTGTATCTATGGAAAAGAGGAGTTGGAATTAATATTGTTCACTTCTTCCTTCTCCCTTTCGAACAGTGTATACTGTAACTTTATTGCATTTGCCATTTGCTTGTTTTTTGTTATATTTTGTGTTCGAAATAAACTATCTATCTATCTATCTATCTATCTATCTATCTATCTATCTATCTATCTATCTATCTATTCATTTACAACTCATGGTGGTAAATAAAAGTGTGACTTTTCATGGAAAATACAAAATTCATAAAAAAAATTGTCTGGGTGACCCCAAACTTTTGAACGGTAGTGTAAATCATCCGATGCCCCGAGCCACAGAGAGCAGTCAGAACCAAGCCTACAGGAAACACCGGCTTGGTTCATGACAGCAAAGTCCCAGGAAAACCCCATGAGTGCCTGGTGTCATTGGAAAGCTTAGAAATCGTACTTTCTAAAAATACCTGTGTTTTTGCGGAAGACATAACTCCTGACCGATCGAACGCAAGTTTTCAACCTAGCTAAAATATAAACAAATCAGCTTTTCTCTGGGTCAGTTTTCACGCACTTCCTACAAATTAAATATCATTTTGAACATCTTTCAATACAGAATATGGAAATATTGTTACATCAGTTTTGAAATGTCCTCAAAGTGACTCACTTTGCCGGCACCAGTCCATTTCTTTACAGCGTTAGCATCTTAGCAGTGGTGCTAACTAATTGGAGCTACTGTCTACGGGGCCACTTTATAAGGTCATCTTCCCATCCCTTGATAGTCATGGGAAGCGGTATGATTATATTAGTGTTTTGAAGTGCGAGAGGCTGTGTTCCCGCATGTCTGATGCCTAAGTCAATTGTTTTTTTCCATCCATCCATCCATCTTCTACCGCTTTTCCGGAGGTCCGGGTCACAGAGGCAGCAGTACAAGCAGAGAAGCCAAGCCTTCACTCTCACCAGCCACCTGCTCCAGCTCTTCAGAGAGGATACCAAGGCGTTCCCATACCAGCTGGGAGACATAGTCTCTCCAGCGAGTCTGGGTCCTGCCCCGGGGTCTCCTCCCAGTGGGACGTGCTCGAAACACTTCAGTGGGAGGCATCCAGAAGGCGTCCTAATCAAGATGCCCATACCACCTCAACTGGCTCCTTTCAATGTGGAGGAGCAGTGGGTTCTACTCTGAGCCTCTCCGGATGACTGAGCTTCTCACCTTATCTCTGAGGGTGAGTCCAGCAATCCTACGGAGAAAGCTCATTTCAGCTGCTTGTATCCACGATCTCATTCTTTTGGTCATTACCCAAAGCTCGTGACCATAGGTGAGAGTAGGAACGTAGACTGACTGGTAAAGCGACAGCTTTGCTTAGAACTCAGCTCCCTCTTCACCACAACAGACCGGTACAAGCGTCCGCATCACTGCAGATGCTGCTCCAATCCGTCTGTCTATCTCTCGCTCCATTCTCCCCCTCACTCGTGAATAAGACCCCAAGATACTTAAACTCCTCCACTTGGGGCAGGAGCCTGTCCCCAATTGGGAGAGGAAAATCCACCTTTTTCCGGCTGAGGACCATGGATTCGGACATGGAGGTGCTGATTCTCATCCCAGCCCCTTCACACTCACGGCAAACCGCCCCAGCAAGAACTGTAGGTCATTGCTGGATGAAGCCAATCAGAGCAACATCATCTGCAAACAACAGAGATGAGATCCTGTGGTCACCAAGCATGACACCCTCCGTTCCTTGGCTGCGCCTTAGAAATCCTGTCCATAAAAATTATGAACAGGATTGGCGACAAAGGGCAGCCCCGGCAGAGTCCAACTCTCACTGGGAATGAGTCCGACAGAGTGTTGGCAATATGAACCAAACTCTCACAATGGTTGTACAGAGACTGAATAGCTCGTAACAACAAGCCTGATACCCCATACTCCCGAAGCACCCCCCCACAAAAAACCACGAGGGACGCGGTCGAATGCCTTCTCCAAGTCCACAGAACACATGTAAACTGGTTGGGCAAACTCCCACAAACCCTTGAGAATTCTTGAGAGGGTAAGAGCTGGTCTGATGCGTCACGCCAGGACGAAAACCACATTGCTCCTCCTGAATCCGAGGTTCGAGCCAATGGCCGGGACTCTCCTCTCCAGTACCTTGGCATAGACCTTCCCAATGAGGCTGAGGAGTGTGATCCCTCTAAAGTTGGAGCACACCCTCCGTTTCCCTTTTTGAAGAGAGGAACCACCATCCCGTTTGCCATGCCAAAGGCACTGCCCCCGACCTCCATGGCAATGTTACAGAGGCATGTCAACCATGACAGCCCTACAACATCCAGGGCCTTGAGGTACTCAGGGCGAATCTCGTTCACGTCCCCTCATGGATCGTCCCCCTTATCGTGGTGGGGGGTTTGTGTGACACAGTGATCCCAGGAGCTATGTTGGTCCGGGGCAATTTGCCTCTGATAGGGTCACCCGGGACAAACTGGTCCTAGGTGAAGGGCCAGACTAAGACAATCCAACAGACTCTCATGATAAAAAAAAAGATCAAGGATTCAGTGTTACCCCCCCGGTAAGGGATTACCGGGGCCCCACCCTGGAGCCAGGCCTGGGGGAGGGGCTCGAAGGCTAGCGTCTGGTGCCGGGTTCCACCCATGAGATCCGGCCGGGCTCAGCCTTAGAAGTTACATGGGTCCGCCCTCCAGTGGGCTCACCACCTGCAGGAGGGATCTTGGGGGGTCCGGTGCTATGTGGATCAGGTGGTGGTTAAAGGCGGAGACCTTGGTGGACAGATCCCAAGCTTTCTAAACTGGCTTTTGGTCATTGTTTTTTAACAAGGAAAAGTGTCCGTTTCAGTGACAACCATATGTTCTAAACTAGTACTGGAAGTTGCTACCATAATACATGCAAGGCATCATGGGGACTAGGAATAAGGTGGATTGTTTTCTCTTTTTTGACTGACAGTCGTCTTCTTAAAAAATAAAAGTCATCTTCTTTGTCTGGGTACTGGCCGTTCCTGTGCTTAGTGCACTCTCGCCACCTTTTGTGGGGGAGTGGTATTTGATACAAGTGGGAACTGAAATCTCATATTGCTATGATGTCTTCTGACTAGTGCGCTTGTACCTCCTGGAACAGTACTTTGGCCTCTTAATAATAATAATAATAATAATAATAATAATAATAATAACTGTCTTGTTTTCTCTCCTATTGTTCTCTTGGAGGAATAATGGCTTCTGTGGGGCGTGAAGAAGGGGGAAATATCCTAGACACTGGTATGCCACCAGTCCAGGGCTCCATCCCTTCAGGTTTAAGTGCTCAAGCTGGAACTGGGGAAGGCCAGCAGGAAGCAAAAGTGGACTGAAGGAAGCCAGCTACAGGGGTGTGAATCTGAATCCTGATTTCCCATTTTTTTGTATGTTTGTCACACTTAAATGTTTCAGATCATCAAACAAATTTAAATATTAGACAAAGATAACACAAGTAAACACAAAATGCAGTTTTTAATTGAAGGTGTTTATTATTAAGGGTAAAAAAAAAAAATCCAATCTACATGGCCCTGTGTGAAAAAGTGATTGCTCCCCTTTAAAACATACATTAACTGTGGTTTATCACATCTTTGGAAAGCTGAATTCAATTTTCTAGCCATTTCTAAGCTTGGGACTCCAGCGAACCACAATGAGTAGCCATTATCCCCCAAATGGCAAAACATGGAACAGTGGTGACTTTCCAGAGTGGCCGCGCTGACCAAAATTACCCCAAGAGCGCAGTGAAGACTCATCACAGAGGTCACAAAAGACCCCCACAAATCATCCAAAGAACTGCATGGCCTCACTTGCCGTAGTTATGATCAGTGTGCATGATCTCCACCTAAGAAAGAGACTGGGCAAAATGGCCTCATGGCAGAGATCCAAGATGAAAACAAACTGCTGAGCTAATAAGAACATAAGGCTCGTCTCGGTTTTTGCCAGAAAACATCTTAATGATCCCCAAGACTTTTGGGAAAATTACTCAGTGAGCCGGACGAGACAAAAGTTGAACATATTTGGAAGGTGTCTCCCAATACAATCTGGCGTAAAAGTAACACATCTATCATAGCAGTCAGTCACAGGGCGACATGGACATATTTTCATTTAGGTCTGATCAGATTCTCTACGCAGCTCCGTCCCTCGCCTCGTGCTGCCAGGAACACCCGACCACTAGCCAACACTGGGCGACGTCCGAGCCCGTATGAGATGCTTTCTAACTGACTATTACATGAAACTGCATGCAAAGTATTTGAGTACCCGCTAGCTTCATACTGGACTAGCGGCACATTCTTGGCAGATAGAGGAATTATCAGTAGTAAGGACAGCCAAAACAAACGACTCCAGTATCTGTTGCAGTGACTGACCAGATGATAGATTGGTTTATCTCTGCTCTTTGTGTAGTGCATGTCACAATGCACCAACTGGCAAAAGTCCACCACAGTCCTGGCGACAGATGTGCTTATCTGCCAGGATGTCCAGTCTCACCCTGTGTAACTGGAAGTGGTCCACCACAGACCTGTGACAGACATTGTTTTTAGTTCTGCCAGGATGCCCAGTTTCTCCCTCCATGCCCTCGAAAGGGCGGGGTTGCCGGTTGAGTGCGCCAACGGCCCGACCATGAGACAGGTAGTACCAGTTTTCATGGTTATCCGCTAGCAAGCAAACCAATAGCCTGAACATCATGCCAACAGTAAAATATGGTGGTGGTGGTAGTGTGATGGTCTGGGGCTGTTGGTCTGGGGGTGGCAGTGTGATGGTCTGGGGCTGTTTTGCTGCTTCACTACCTGGAAGACTTGCTGTGGTGAATAGAACCATGAATTCTGCTGTCTACCAAAAAATCCTGAAGGAGAACGTCCGGCCATCTGTTCGGAGCCTCAAGCTGAATCGCACTTGGGTTCTGCAGCAGGACAATGATCCAAAACATATAGCAAGTCCACCTGAAGGGCTTAAGAAAAACAGAAATGAAGACTTTGGAGTGGCCAAATCAAAGTCCTGACCTGGAATCTGATTGAAATGCTGTGGCATGACCTTAAAATGGTGGGCATGACTCGAAAACCCTCCATTTCAGCTGTAATCGTGCTGATCGCGTCACAGAGCTCTCCGGTAAGTCTATGGAGAGAAGTGTGCTACTATATTAACAACAGCTGGTGCTCTTATGTAACGGTGATTTCCAAACACTGTTTCTCCCGCCCTGGAATTTCTTTTTATTAACTGCAAGCCATTTATTCCCCGCTGGAGTTTGCCTCATTCATCCTCGCCGCTGTTGTACGTCCCTCCCGACGCGGACACGCGCGAAGCTCAGCGCATGCTCGCAGATCACATCCAATTTACGGAGCGGAACTTCCAGACTCCCTGGTTATTGTGGTGGGCGACTTTAACCAGAGCAATCTGAGTCACGAAGCTCCCCCGCTACAAACAGTTTATTAAATGTCCAACCAGAGGAAATAACACGCTAGATCACTGTTATACTTCAGTAAAGGACGCATATCGCGCTGTTCCCCGCGCTGCGCTGGGACTATCTGATCACGTGATGGTCCACCTCATCCCCAATCACAGACAGAGACTGAAACTCACTAAACCTGTTGTGACCACCACAAAGAAATTGACCAGTGAAGCTGGAGAGAAACTGAACACATGCATGGAAATAACTGACTGGGGCATGTTTAAAAGAGCCACACATGATCTATAATGAGTACACAGACACTGTGAACTCATATAATCAACTTCTGTGAGGAGGACATTCTCCCATCGCGCACCAGGGTGAGATTATCTAATGACAAGCCCTGGTTCACAGCTAAGCTCAGACGGATCAGGAAGGAGAAGGAAGCAGCGTTGAAAAGTGAAGACAGGGACTGCTACAGAGAGGTCAAATATCGGTTTAACAGAGAGCTGAGGAGAGCTAATCTGTGTATTCTGAGAAACTCCAGCAGCTGTTCACTGCTAATGACTCGGCTTCTGTGTGGAGAGGACTGAGGCAAATCACCAAACTAGCGGCCTCAGGCTTCTAAAGGTCAGATGACAAAGCCCTTTGTCAAAAACTGACCCAACATTACGGCCCTTTTTGACACCTCGTCAGCTGTGTCCAACTCACCCACTCCACCCAGCTCCACTGCCTCCTCATCCCCTAATTCATCAAAAAGCGGTCCCCCCCTCCTCCTCCTCCTCCTCCCCCCCTCCCCTTGTCATCAGTGAGCAGGACGTGCACAGACAGTTCTCCAGACTGAACCCGTCGCATGGCCCCCGGGCCGGACGGTTGTGTCTCCCTCCACCCTGAGACACTGTGGCGAAAGAGCTGGCTCCTGTCTTCACAGACATTTTGTAACACCTCCCTTAAGCAATGTCACGTGCCAACCTGCCTCAAATCCTCCACCATCATCCTGTCCCCCCAAGAAGCCACGGAGTACTGTGACTTAACGACTACAGACCTGTAGCGCTCACCTCTGTAGTCATAGAAGTCCTTTGAGCGCCTGGTCCTGTCTCACCTCAAGTCCATCCCACATCACCCCTCTAGACCCGCTGCAGTTTGCCTACCGTGCTAACAGGTCTGTGGACGACGCAGTCAACCTGGCCCTCCACTCATCCTGCAGCACCTGGACTCCCCGGGAACCTACGCCAGGATTCTGTTTGTGGACCTTCAGCTCCGCATTCAACACCATCCGCCCCGAGCTGCTCCAGGACAAGCTGTCCCTGCTCAACGTGCCTGACCTCCTCTGCAGGTGGATCACCGACGTTCCTGACGGACCGGAGACAGCATGTGCGGCTGGGGAAGTCTGTCTCAGACTCTGTTAGCATCAGCATTGGATCACCCCAGGGCTGTGTACTTTCCCCCAGGGCTGTGTACTTTCCCCCCTACTCTTCTCCCTTTATACCAACTCCTGCACCTCCTCCCACCAGTCTGTTAAGCTGATTAAGTTTGCGGACGACACCACCCTCATCGGGCTCATCTCCAACGGCGACGAGTCCGCCTACAGGGAAGAGGTGGCCCAGCTGGTGTCCTGGTGCAGCCACAACAACCTGCAGCTGAATGCTCTGAAGACAGCGGAGATGATTGTGGACTTCAGGAAAGTCACAACCCCCCTGCCCCCCCTCACCATCACAGGCTCTCCCATCACCATTGCAGATTCCTTCCGCTTCTTGGGCACCACCATCACCCGAGACCTCAAATGGGAGCCAACCATCAGCTCCCTCATCAAAAAGGCCCAGCAGAGGATGTTCTTTCTGCGGCAGCTGAGGAAGCTCAAGCTACCCACCAAGATGTTAGTGCAGTTCTACACGGCCATCATCAAGTCCATCCTCACCTCCTCCATAACTGTGTGGTATGCAGGAGCCACTGCCAGGGACAGACTAAGGCTGCAGCGCGTCGTGCGCACTGCTGAGAAGGTGATAGGCTGCGAGCTCCCATCTCTCCAGGACCTGTACATCTCCAGGACCCGGAGGCGTGCTGGCCGGATCATAGCCGATCCTTCACATCCTGGTCACGAACTGTTTGCCCCCCTCCCCTCAGGTAGAAGACTTCGGTCCATTCGGACTAAAACCTCCCGGCACATGAACAGCTTTTTCCCCTCTGCCATCAGACTGCTGAACATTAAGTGACTTGTTGACTCTCGTGCACTATGTACAGCAGCTCAACCAGACTCACGTCATTCATCACTGTTTTTCTGTTGCATTATCGACTGCACTATGTGGTACTTCACATTATCTGCTACTTGCTAATTTTTTAAAACTGCCTTGACTAGTACTACTCATTATTACTAGTATTATTATTATTATTATTATTACTTATTATTACTTATTTTTCTACACTTATTGCACGTTTTTAGTCCTTTAGTTTTTTAGTTTATCCCTTTTTCTCATCATGTTTTTAATGTTGCAGCATGGCACCGAGACAAATTCCTAGTTTGTGTACTACATGAACAATGGCAATAAATCTGATTCTGATTCTGATTCTGATGTGGCTGAATTACAACAATTCTGCTAAGATGAGAGGGTCAAAGTTCCACCACAGCACTGTAAAAGACTCATTGCCAGTTATCACAATCACTTGATTACAGTTGTTGCTGCTAAGGGTTGCCCATCCAGTTATTAGGTTTACGGGGCAATCACTTTTTCACACAGGGCCATGTAGGTTTGGATTTTTTTCCCCTTAATAATTAACACCTTCATTTAAAAACTGCATTTTGTGTTTACTTGTGTTACCTTTGTTGAATATTTAAATTGGTTTGATGATCTGAAACACTGAAGTGTGACAAACATATAAAACATACAAAAAATGAGAAATCAGGAAGGGGCAAACACTTTTTTCACACCACTGTACGTGATCCACGGGTGGTTTTCATGCAGAGGCAATTGGAGGAAATGCGTAAGACCATTGAACATATGGCTGCAAATCAACATCACCTTTCGGATATGCCACACCAGACTCCCATATGTGTCCCTGGCCCGCATCATCATGTAGGGTGTCTCATGACCTCTGATAACTTGGGTAAGACCAGCAGCTCTGGCTGTGGCTCCATTGGGCGAGTGGATGTCGTTCTACACTCAGTATTTTGAGTGGTGCTGCAAAGCAGGGCTTATGGTGCGTCAAAGGTGGGCCCTACCTTTGCATTGCTGGCTGGGTTCCTCCCACAGGTAACAAGTCTATCTGCCACCCTAACAAGAAGTGTCGTGCCACTGATGGTTTAGTGACTAGAGCCTACCAGTCTGTGACTACGGTCTCTAAGCTGGCAAATCCTTATACACTTCTTTTAGTGTACTTAGAAGGTCTGATAAGGGACCTAGAGTCAAAAGTGGAGCTGACCTTCTACCAGAGTTGGTAAGGGTTGTGGACACTGTAATTGAAGGAGCTAGCTTTCAGGCTACAGCGCTTGGGAATTCCTTGGCCCAGCTGACCATGGTCCGGTGGCATGTGTGGCTAAGCCGTCTTGATTGGCAGATACAGACAAAGCTGCTGTTTTGGAGGCTGCAGTAGAGCCTGGTGAAGTCTTGGGCTTGCAGCAGAGGCGGTGTTAGACGAGGTGCATAAGGTGAGACTGCACACACAGTCCTTTCATTGGCCGGGACCATCCAGGCCAAGTGTCCAGAGACCTCTTGAGGAGCGTGAGAATCCACAATGGCTTCGTTTCACAGAGCCAAGTTCCTCTTGGAGTTTGGGTCACCCGAGGCAGAGGGCCTCTTGGCAGCAGGTGCAAGTTCAACAGCACTCACGTACGCACTCTCAGTGGTGTCCCACATGCTGTGGGAGGGAATTAACTAACTAACTAAGCAAACTGGAGGTCTCCGCCCGATTCTATACCTGAGGCGGTTGAACAGGTATCTCAAGGTGCTTCCTTTCTGGTGCTCAGGCTGAGGACATTATTTCAGGCCATAAGGCCAGGCGACTAGTTCACAACAGTGGACCTTCACGATGCCTATTTTCATATTCCCATAAACCCGGCCCACAGGAAGTTCCTCAGGTTTTCATTTCTGGGCAAAGCCTTCAAATACAACATTTTATCTTTCAGTCTGTCCCTGTCACCTCGGACATTCGCAAAGTGCATGGGCACTGCACTCGCCCCATTGCGGCAGAAGGGCATTCAAGTTTTCAATTACCTGGATGATTGTCTGGGTTGTGCTCCATCAGAGGCCATGGCGAGGACCCACATGGAGACCATATTGGCTCACCTGGCTGTACTCGGGTTGCACTTAAATGCAGAGGGAAGCTGCCTGGTTCCAACCAAAGCTGTCAAGTACTTGGGGCTCACCCTGGATTCAGTTGCTACGAGGGCATCCCTAACTCCAAAGAGAAGGTATACTATCAGGAATACATCAAGGGCTGCATTTCACAGATGACTGTATCAGTGCAGCAGTGCCGGAGGATCTTAGATCTTTTTGCCACAGCTGCCCAGCTGGTGCCACTGGGTCTTTTACACACTCGTCCCCTTCAATGGTGGTTTGCACTTCAGAAGGCAGTTTTGCCCAGGGACATGAGGAAGAGGCTTGTTCTTTCCAAAAGGAGCCTCATGGTCCTCAGGCGGTGGAGACACTCATCAGCAGTCCGAGATGGTGTTCCTCTGGGCCAAGAGGGCTGCAGGTTGCAGGCTGAGTTGCAGTCTGGGCAGGCAGATCTGTTTGGGGACACTGGGGTCTGGCGCAGTAGTCTTGGCATAAAAACCATCCCAAGATGGAAGCGGTGCATTTGGCTCTGGGGCTTTTTCTTCCAGTCATTCAGGGCAGAAAAATTCTGGTACAGATGGACAGCACAGCTGTGGCGTCGTACATCAACTGGCAGGACGAACTGAGGTCTCCCTCTCTCCATGTGAGGGCATGCCATCTGCTCTTGTGAGCTCAAGCCTGTCAGGTCCACTAGGTACAGATGCTGTGAGTGCTGCTTAGCCTCCAGTGAAACTGTTTGCATTTCCACTACTGCCTCTTCTGCCAGCTTTACTCGCGAAGTTGAGACTACTGTCTGTTCAAGTAATTTTAATAGCCCCGAATTGGCCACAAAGACCACGGATGGCAGAGATCCATGAGATGATGGAGGGCCATCCTTGGTCTCTCCCAATCAGACGGGATATGCTCTCACAGGCACAGGGCATGATTTGGCATCCGAATCCCCAGCTCCTGAGGCTTCATTTATGGCCCTTGAACAGGAGCAATTGTGTAAACTTGGCTTAGAGAAGGACGTTATAGACACCAGGCAGGTTTCATGGACCCCATCTACCCAGATGCAATACAGTGTGAAGTGGAGAGTGTTTTTGAACTGATGTTGGACCAAGAGTGAGAATTCCTTGACATGTCTCATCTCTGTCATCTTGTTTTTTCCTCCAGTACCTCTTCGACCGAGGCTGGGTGGAGTTGACTATCAGCGGCTACCTGGCAGCTGTGTCAAATGTCCATGGAAAAATGTGATGGCTTGTCGTCTGGGGCCCATCCCTTGGCTAAGCAATTTTTGAGAGGCATGAGATGGAGTCACCCATCTTGGCATCCTTTGCTCCCCCCTTGGGATCTCCAGACAGTTCTCAGGGCTCTATGCTTGCCCCCTTTTGAGCCACTCTCCATTGCTGACCTTCATCTGATCTCTGGGAAGACTGTTTTTCTTTTGGCAATTGTCTTAGCCAAGAGGGTCAGTGAACTGAATGCACTCTCTGTGGACAAAGCATGTCTTAGGTTTGATGGTGATTAGTTGGCCCACCTGTGGCCCAACCCAGCTTTTAAACCCAAAATGCTGACTAGTGGGTTTGTTTCCCTCCCTCTCGTGCTTCAAGCCTTTAACCCTCCCCCCCACACACTTCTTCAGAGGCTGAGAGGCTCCATAGTTTGTACCGGTAAGGGCCCTTAAGCTTTATGTTGACCGTACGAGGTCTGTCCGCTCTTCAGACAAGCTTTTTGTGTTCTATGGGGAGTCCACAATGGGCAGGCCTATATCTAAACAGTGCCTGTCCCATTGGATAGTTGACCCGATTGCCTTTGCGTATGTTCAGACTGGAGTGGAACCACCAGCTAGGCTGGTGGCTCACTTGACACATGGAATGACCACTACATGGGCACCGTTTAGGGGTGAACCCCTGGAGGTTGTATGCGCAGCCACTGGCTGGGCTTCTTCTTCAACACTTAGCTACTTCTATAGGCTCAACCTGACCTCATCAGTCGTCCCCTCATCTGTTCTGGGGGTCGCAGCAGATTCTTAAGTTGCATCTTAGCTTTTTTTCCCCTCATTTAAGCCAGCATGTGTGCCTTGTCCTTGAAAATGCTTTTGTTTCATCTCCGGTTACATGGAAGAACCGGCTTAACTTGTACGCACTCAGTTAAGTACAGTAAAGCAGTTGAACTCATCTGGTTGTGTTCCATGCTTAATGGCATGATTACAGCATTGTGCTCCCTCGGCCTGTGGGTGACGCCACCTCCATTCTCCTCAGGACTCATTTGGTATACTGTTGTCACATGGTTACAGGTTCACTGAAATGAAATAAAACAAACGTTTACATATGTCAACACAGTTTTATGAATCAAAGTGAACCTGTAACCATTCATTGTCCTGCGTCGGTGGAAGCCAGCTCCTCCCAGTCATTAGAAAGAGGAAGAATGGATGGATGCAAGGGATATACAGTGGGGCAAAAAAGTATTTAGTCAGCCACCAATTGTGCAAGTTCTCCCACTTAAAAGATGAGAGAGGTCTCCAATTTTCATCATAGGTATACCTCAACTATGAGAGACAAAATGAGAAAAAAAAATCCAGAAAATCACATTGAAGGATTTTTAATGAATTAATTGGTAAATTCCTCAGTAAAATAAATATTTGGTCACCTACAAACAAGCAAGATTTCTGGCTCTCACAGACCTGTAACTTCTTCTTTAAGAGGCTCCTCTGTCCTCCACTCGTTACCTGTATTAATGGCACCTGTTTGAAATCGTTATCAGTATAAAAGACACCTGTCCACAACCTCAAACAGTCAGACTCCAAACTCCACTATGGCCAAGACCAAAGAGCTGTCAAAGGACACCAGAAACAAAATTGTAGACCTGCACCAGGCTGGGAAGACTGAATCTGCAATAGGTAAGCAGCTTGGTGTGAAGAAATCAACTGTGGGAGCAATTATTAGAAAATGGAATACATACAAGACCACTGATAATCTCCCTCGGTCTGAGGCTCCACGCAAATCTCACCCCGTGGGGTCAAAATTATCACAAGAACGGTGAGCAAAAATCCCAGAACCACTTGGGGGGACCTAGTGAATGACCCGCAGAGAGCTGGGACCAAAGTAACAAAGGCTACATCAGGAACACACTACGCCGCCAGGGACTCAAATCCTGCAGTGCCAGACGTAGTTAAGCCAGTACATGTCCAGGCCCGTCTGAAGTTTGCTAGAGAACATTTGGATGATCCAGAAGAGGATTGGGAGAATGTCATATGGTCAGATGAAACCAAAATGGAACTTTTTGGTAAAAACTCAACTTGTGTTTGGAGGAGAAAGAACACCATTCCTACTGTGAAGCATAGGAGTGGAAACATCATACTTTGGGGCTGTTTTTCTGCAAAGGGACCAGGACAACTGATCCGTGTAAAGGAAAGAATGAATGAGGCCATGTATCGTGAGATTTTGAGTGAAAACCTCCT
This sequence comes from Pholidichthys leucotaenia, assembly GCA_020510985.1. NCBI lineage: Eukaryota > Metazoa > Chordata > Actinopteri > Cichliformes > Pholidichthyidae > Pholidichthys > Pholidichthys leucotaenia. The sequence goes on from CM035837.1 coordinate 145,882,353, forward strand.
TCCATCAGCAAGGGCACTGAAGATGAAACGTGGCTGGGTCTTTCAGCATGACAGTGATCCCAAACACACCGCCCGGGCAACGAAGGAGTGGCTTCGTAAGAAGCATTTCAAGGTCCTGTAGTGGCCTAGCCAGTCTCCAGATCTCAACCCCATAGAAAATCTTTGGAGGGAGTTGAAAGTCTGTGTTGCCCAGCGACAGCCCCAAAACATCACTGCTCTAGAGGAGATCTGCATGGAGGAATTGGACAAAATACCAGCAACAATGTGTGAAAACCTTGTGAAAACTTACAGAAAACGCTTGACCTCTGTCATTGCCAACAAAGGGTATATAACAAAGTACTGAGATGAACTTTTGTTATTGACCAAATACTTATTTTACCGAGGAATTTACCAATTAATTCATTAAAAATCCTTCAATGTGATTTTCGGGGGGGGGGGGGTGTTCTTATTTTGTCTCTCATAGTTGAGGTATACCTATGATGAAAATTGGAGACCTCTCTCATCTTTTAAGTGGGAGAACTTGCACAATTGGTGGCTGACTAAATACTTTTTTACCCCACTGTATATAAGGTGTGCATCCACAGGTGTGATTAATTTGGTATAATACTCCTGACCCGAGGATCACAGTCACATGGTTACAGGTTCACTTTCATTCATAAAACCGTGTTTACATACATAAATGTTCGTTTTAGTGTCATAAACATTCAATTTTTTGTTTTTCGTTTAAACTCATGGATGGTATTGTGTCTCATAGATCTTTGGATCACTGATATCAATCTCTAGACACCTACGCAATTTAGCTTTGCTGTTTTTATAGTAATAGTAAATATAGTATTAACCATAGTGCAACTGCAATGTTAACTTTAACCTTTGACCCCTTGACCCCAAACCCATAGTTAGGTGAGGGTGTAAGTCGTCCAAGATGTGTATTAGATACAACTACTGTATCAATTTGAAAAATCTACATAATTTCTTTTAGTTATTGTGTTTAGAAGATTTAGGGAAAAATCTTACCCCTGACCATTGATCTCAAAGTCATCCAATGAGAGTGAAATTGCAATATACGCATCATCAAAGTATCTCAAACCATGGTATCAAGTTTCAAAACTGTTGGAAGACTGAACATCCCAATACTGACGGAGAGCAGTTTTAAACTTTTCAATATAATTACTGTGGCAGAACCAAATTATGATAAGCCCATCATCCATGAATATACACCACGTTCCAAATTATTATGCAAATAGGATTTCAGTGTCATAAACATTCAATTTTTTGTTTTTCAATTACACTCATGGATGGTATTGTGTCTCAGGGCTCTTTGGATCACTGATATCAATCTCAGACACCTGTCATAATTAGTTTGCCAGGTGAGCCCAATTTAAGGAAAACTACTTAAGAAGGATGTTCCACATTATTAAGCATGCTACAGGTTTAAAGCAATATGGGAAAGAAAAAAGATCTCTCTGCTGCTGAAAAGCATCCAATAGTGCAATGCCTTGAACAAAGTATGAAAACATTAGATATTTCACGAAAACTTAAGCTTGATCATCGTACTGTAAAGAAATTTGTGGCTTATTCAGTGCACAGATGGGTTTGTGCTGATAAAGGCATAATGAGAAAGGTTTCTGCCACACAAATTCATCGGATTAAGAGAGCAGCTGCTAAAATGCCATTACAAAGCAGCAAACAGGTATTTGAAGCTGCTGGTGCCTCTGGAGTCCCACAAACCTCAAGGTGTAGGAGCCTCCAGAGGCTTGCAGTTGTGCATAAACCTACTATTCGGCCACCCCTAACCAATGCTCACAAGCAGACACGGTTGCAGTGGGCCCAGAAATACATGAAGACTAATTTTCAAACAATCTTGTTTACTGATGAGTGCCGTGCAACCCTGATGGTCCAGATGGATGGAGTAGTGGATGGTTGGTGCATGGCCACCATGTCTCAACAAGGCTGCGATGTCAGCAAGGAGATATTGAGTCATGTTTTGGGCCAGAATCATAAGGAGAGAGCTGGTAGGCCCCTTTAGGGTCCCTGAAGGTGTGAAAATGACCTTGGCAAAGTATATAGAGTTTCTGACTGACCACTTTCTTCCATAGTACAAAAAGAACTGTGCCTTCCATAGCAAAATCATCTTCACGCATGACAATGCACCATCTCATGCTGCAAAGAATACCTCTGTGTCATTGGCTGCTATGGGGATAAAGGAGAGAAACTCATGGTGTGGTCCCCATCCTCCCCTGACCTCAACCCTACTGAGAACCTTTGGAGCATCCTCAAGCAAAAGATCTATGAGGATGGGAGGCAGTTCACATCAAAATGCACGTCTTTCAAAGAATTTCAAGCAGAAACTCTCCAAAAACTCTCAAGTTCAATGGATGGAAGAATTGTGAAGGTTATACCAAAGAAGGAGTCTTGTGTTAACATGTAACGGGCCTGTTAAGATGTTTTTGATTGAAATAGCTTTTGATTTCAGTAAATATGACCTCCTAATGCTGCAAATTCAACAAATGACAATTTTTAGTTCTTTACAACCGATAAAATGATTTGAAACTCTGTTGTGCATAGTAACTTGGAACAGTGCATTTTGAGTTTTTTTATTTTTGCAAAAAATAGTGATCATTTTTGAGGTTTGTTCAATAAAATTTGAATTATGCTCTAGCGGGGGACTACAGATGCAAATTAGCAGTTTTCCTAAATCTGGCATACATTTGTATTAATGCTCATTAGTATGTAATGTCCCCTTCAAATAAACATTAAACTAAAAAAAAGAAACGGTTGATGACTTGAAAATTATACTGACTGTCATTTGCATCAACTATTTAGGAAAATCAGAGACAAATATCATTTGCATTATAATTTGAAATGCGGTGTAAATTATGTCAAACAAAATGCACTGACAAGCTATAATAAAAGTGAAGATGTACTGTAGCCCTTGGAAAATGCTTACATTTCTGTGGTTTGATACTCCACAGGGACATTCTTTCATTTGGTGCATAAGGTGGCTCAATGAAGTGACCAGCCCCGGGGTATGACAAGCGAGTAAAAAGATGGGATTTCCCTGCAGACCTCAGGGTCTCCTCCATCTGAGGACAATATATCAATGTTAGCAGCTCTGTAAAAAAACAGTTTTCTGAAAAATATTAAAATGTATCATCTGTCTAACTTATAGCTAAAATAAGTGCATTGGAGAAAATTTCCCTGGACATTAAAATCATTTAATATCTAATAAAAGTTAAATGAGACAATCTACCAGATCTGCAGTCTCTAAGCTGGAAGCACCGAGGTCATCTTCACCCACAATGTACATCAGTGGACAGGTGAGGTTTTCTACCTGCAGAAACAAATGGAATTATTAGAGAGCAGTCTCATGAATGATTCAGTGGCCCATTTGTGTGCATCTGCATTGGTTGGTTGTGAGGAAAAAAGGATGTTAAGACCACCAAACACCTTCACTTTGTTCTTAGCAGGGATGTTAGAAGGCAAGGAGACCTTTCTGAAACTGACGCGGCCTTGATCATCAAACGTCCAGTGTTTCTGGTCACTAAAATAGGAACAATAGCAGAAAATTACACTATTTGTTAATTAGCCATCAGTTAAGCTAACATAAGATAACTTTATTAGTCCCACAATGGGGAAATTACAGAACTTGTTGAAAATAGTCCTAGTAGCACGTTTTCAGCTTCTCTAAAGCACTTTTAAATCCAAGTCACATGTCAGAAAATATAATAACTACAATTAATTCCTGCATTTTACCTTTCAAAATTTTCTGTTCTGCCACTTTCATCTACAAGTTTGCTTACACTTCCAATTGGGCCATTGATGCAAATCAAACAGGATGGCTGCAGATGAAATTGACAGAGAAGGGCTTCATATAATCAGGCATTTATAACATTTGAAAACCTATTCAATATGTTGATTGTACATAAGGCAGGTGTTCACAGTGAAGTTTAAAAGAAGAAAAAGATAACAGAGAAATATGGGGCATACTTTAACACCAATCTGAATGCCAATGCGAAGAGTCAGGTAAGCTCCGAAGGAAACACCAGTAACGCCAATTCTGTCTCCATCAATCTGACTATGATCTTGAAGGAAGTGGAAAGCTTTCTGTACAGTCAGAATAAAATTCAAATTGTAAAACAATCAAAAATAAAATTATTTAGTAGTACACATATTCAGAAATAATAATAGAAGTAGAGAAAGTGAAATCTGCAAAAACTCCTACCTTGAAATATGAATCACCAACATTTATGCATTTTTCTGGTCCAGGTAAGTCTTTGTGTCCAAAGTAGGCCAGAGACAGACTAGCATAGCCTCTGGATGCCAACAGGGCTGAGCGGTGCTCCAGCAGTCCTCCTACCATTCCAAACAGATCAAGCATAGCAGGAAATGGACCGGGCCCTGCAAGGAAATTCATACCTGATTTTTAGTGGTTGCTCATTATTTGCCACTGGCGTAGATCAACCTTTTAAAATATTATCAGTAGATGAATTAATCAAATGCTCACCAGGGGGCAAGAATAATGTTCCTACAATTCCATTTTGACGAATCTCGATCCTCCTTTCTCCTGGTGCCATGTACCAGCGTTCGGTGGTTACAGCTGCCAGCTCAGTAACTTGCCCCGCTCTGGGTGAGATGTGGCCCTCTAGTAAGGAGATATGGATGGTGTATGGAGACTCAACATTATTTTTCCTCAGCCTGTCAACAGAAAGCACATTTTAATAAGAAAACAGCCATTAAATATTCAAACAGAGAGATGTTTAGAAACAGTTTGTGTAGTTGGGGACTGGACTGACAAGACCTCTGGCTTCCTGCCTGAAATACTGTACAGAGCACCATACCACTCTTGTTCCTCTTGTAACTTATGGAACCAAGGAGGGATGGACCCATATGGCTCAATTGGGCTATGCCTGGCCAAACTCTGGGGTTGGGACTCAGTATCCCTAGTCCAAATAAGGTTTCTGTCATGAACCGGGCTTGGGCTCCTCCCGCGCCCGGCTTCATGGCGTCTTCCTGTTTCTCAGTTATCTGTGTTTCATGTTACCTTTTGAGTTCCATATGTTCTTGTCGTTATTTTACTGGTGTTTCCATGTTTTGTTGTATTTTGGTGCTTTTATTTGTCTGTTCATATTTTTGGTTATGTTATCATCTCTTGAGTTATTTAGTTATTCTTTAGTCTGCCTTTGGATTTGTTTGTATTTATTTTGTGACTTGCAGCGGTCAGGGGCTTTGGGCTTTGTTGTCTCCTTTCTGCTGTCAGCCACGCCCCCTTCTCCTGTCAGACTTTGACAACTGATCCCTGTTCTTTGATTACTCGTTCCGCTTCCTCACTCAGGTGCATCTTATCACTGTTACATTAGTCTGTGTATTTAGCCTGCTCGTTGTCATGTACTCACTGCTGGATGATTGTGTTTGTCATGTGTTTGCCTACCACGTTTCGCCGTGGTTTTGCAGTAGTATTCTCAGCAGTTTTTTCTCAGTAGTGTTCTCTGTAGCATTTTCTCCTTCATGTCTCGTTGTGTTCCACAGTAAGTCGTTCTCCTGCATTTTGTATGTCTACACTATTTTGGGACTTTAACAAATTTGTCTGTGGTGTAATCCTGCACGTGGATCCGTCTCCTCTCTCCGCCTCGCTAGATTCGAAACGTGATAGTTTCTGCTTTTTTTGTTCCTGTCTTCATATTAAACATTTTGTGAATCACACTTTGGACCCTATTATGACAATCTAAAGCACACATTTGTGATGCGCTTAACCTCTTGCGTCAATGGTTTTAGTAGTTTCCGGCAGTACGTTTTCTATTTTTTCAGGCTTTGTGCCCTTGTTGCCAAGTTACTGACTGAATGTGCTAGTTCTTTATGTTTAAAAAAGGTGACTCATTAAAAAGATGAAACTTCGCAGATGTAAATGATTGGCTCTATTTTTAGACAAGATCGCAAGAATGACAGTAATGTTGCAATGACCTGGGCACCAGAAGGAAAAAGGAAGAAAGGAAGGCAAAACCAATATGGAGACGAACGGTAGAGCTATAAAGAAAAGAATGGTAAGGAACACATGGGAAGAGGTGGGTGTTATGGCGACCGACAGGAAGAGGTGGAGGAGGTTTGTGAAGACCCTATGCACCACGAGGCACTAGGAGGATAGGAAACAGGTAACATTTAAAAGGGATGTGGCTGGGTGCAAAGTTGGCATGTTGCTATTATCTCGAATTTTCTGGCGTTATGCTTCTGACCAACATAAAGCATGTCTAGGTCCATATTAGACTATCTTGTGGAGGAACAAAATAAGTTCAGGCGAGACACGGCAAGCTGAAGGTTTCAGAGTTTTATTCCTCCATCATCTTGAGACACACTGCAGCCTAAAGTCAGCTCTTTTATACAGACCAGAGAGAATGCATGGCACATTTACATATTGATATACATATCAATCGCGTGATTAACTGGCGCCAGATTCCTCTCCTTACTCCAAGGATGAATAACAATAGTCATTGTTCTGGTTGTCCCCCTGGGGCTGTCTGTTCGGATGCAATCCCTGCTGAGCGTGAATACTATCAGTCTGCATTGTGTTGGGTGCCCACACGTGTGCTGAGTGCCCACAGTCTAATGAAAAGGGCATTGTAAAAGGTGCAAAACTCATTCGTGAGCATGTGAAAGTCCATTTTGCTATTATGGTGGTGAAAAACACAGACTGCTTTGGCGAAAAGGGCACAAAGGTTGTCTTAACTTTCTTAATTATTCATAGGTGTGTTATGGGCGTAACATGTAATAACCCATGTCAAGAGAGACTGAGTTTGTGAATAGCAACATGAGAGGACTGCTGTGATAAGGGCTGTATTATCATTTGTTGAAACACAGTACAGCATGAAAAAAGCTCAATTTGTCTTTAAATCTGTTGCATTTGCTTAAAAACATCCATCCATCCATCTTCTTCCACTTAATCCTTTTCGGGTCCTGGGGGGGGGGGGGGGGGGTTAGCCAATCCTAGCATCTTTGTCAAGAGGCAGGGTACACCCTGGACAGATCGCCAGTCCATTACAGGGCCAACACAGACAGACAGACAACCATTCACTGTCACATTCATGCTGTGTTCAAATGTATTATGTCTGAAATGTAATCTGTTTAAAATCTTTTCTGAATGTGGTTGTACCGACTGTTAGAAAGTATGTGTGAAGAGTTTCATAGGAGCACACGTGAGTAAATGTTAGTACATCATCAGAGATGGTGGTGGGAGGAGAGAAAAGAGAAGAGAGAAAGAGCTTAGGTGTAGCCAGAGCCGTATAATATGAGAGTTGCAACACTCTTCGATCTCGCCGCTGCCCGGTCACGTGGTTCATAGAGCTCCAAATAGTTCCAAACAATGGCCTTAGTGTTGCTGTTGTGTCCATCTCCTCCATCTCCAAACTCCCAGGCTGCGGGCGTTGCAATTCATCGCACAACTGCGTACAACCCACAGGCCAATGGGTTATGCGAGCGTTTTCATAGATCACTGAAAGCAGCACTCAGGGGTTCACTGACGGATGCAAATTGGGTAGACAGGTTGCCGTGGGTTTTATTGGGGTTGCGCTCCGTGGCAAAAGAGGATTTGGAAGCTTCCCCGGCAGAGAGCTTGTTTTTGCGCAGCCCCTATGGCTGACCGGGGAATTTCTGCCAAATAATCCCGCGCCGGACAGCTGCCCGTCTCAGCTTTTGCAGCATAGCGCAAACGCAGGCACGCTGCCGGGCCCGGCCCACCACTGTTTTCCGCGTGCTTTTGTGCCTAAAACTTTGAAGAACGCGGAGTTCGTGTTCGTCAGACATGACGACCAGCGCCCTCCATTGCGCCTGCACACATGTTGAAAATGGCCCTATCTGACAATGTTAAAGAATCCTTTAAAAAATTCCTGGATCCAGACAGTGATCCAGATCATCCCCAAAATTTAATCAGTTCTTCCTTGTACCATTTCCAACAACGCCTGAAAGTTTCATCGAAATCCGTCCAAAACTTTTTGAGTTATCTTGCTAACCAACAGACAGACAGACAAACAGACAGACAGACGCTGGCAAAAACATAACCTCCTGCGGCCTGCGGCCTGGCAGAGGTAATAAACACAATAATATAATGAACAGATTTAAATGGATTATGATATAAAGAGCAGCTTTAGTGTGTACTGCTTATGGGGATGAAAATGACAAATATAACACGAATATGAGTTTTGTACTGATTTGTCGCACTAGAGAAGACATGATAATGAAATGTCCTGCTTTTGATTTGGCAGGCAGGGAATTAAATATCAGTGACAAAGTCAAATATCTGGGATATTTTATTAATGATAAAATGACTGATGATGATGATGATATCCTCAGACAGGGGAAAGATTTACACTCAAGCAAATGTCCTTGCACGCAAGTTTAGTTTCTGTTCAGATGAGGTGAAATTAGTTCCTTTTAAAACTTACTGTTGTAGTGAAATTAAAGGGTTTTATAGGTAATTTAATCTTGGTACACGTATTAGTGTAAACATGAATGTGAGTAGGAATGAAGATTTACTTTCATCACACTCAATTCCTCGTTAGGGCACCATCCACGTTTTATAGAGGTGGAAACTCTTATGCACAAAGACTTAAGCTTAAGAATTTAGCAATTGGTAAGTTAAGCCTTAGTTAATGATCCTATTGAAAATATTTGATCTGTCTCATTATAAACCCTTGTGTGAGTTCTTGTCTCTGAGGATCAAGAAAATGGACATGAAATCAAACAATAACTCCCATATGTCTTTCAGTGATTTAATAAGAAATGTCAGAATAGGTTAACATATTTGCATAACTTTAAAACAGAGAATTTACATGTATCATGGGCATCATAGACTGTTACTGAGTTACTTCTGAAGCAAGCATTTGTGGAACCACATGAAGCATAGTTTAACTTGTCAGTATACTGGAAATTGGAAAACCATAAAATAGCATTGGTTGAGGAAAGTTGATGCGATTTTTATGAAGAAAATGATAATTAACCTTAAAAAAATATTAGAAAATTTGTTTTACTCTGAAAAAAGAACGTAGATTAATGAAAGGCAACATGCATTTTGAGATTCTGATGGGAGTTTGCATAAAATTAGGTTCAAGGAACTTATATCAGGAATATTCTGAAGACAAGTGTAAATTACATAACAGACCGTCAGCCGCAGAAACTTTGCATCCCAGTGGGTAGCAGGCGGGCCCACTGGATTTTGTTTCACTGGGTCAGCGTGGGTCTGTGGGGATACAAGGCTGGTCCCCAGCAAACTGGGCGAGGTCCTCTCTTACGCTCTGAAGAAGGAATTGGTTTATTGTGCAAAGTCTCATCAGCAAGTCAAATTACATCACAAACTTGTTTCTTCCTATGTTGGTGGTTTAAATGAGTTGATTTAAGCTTTAAAAAAAATTAAACAAAATCTTCTTGCACGATAATTTAAAGAAAAAGAAGAATAAAATAAGAAAAATGAATTTTAAAGAAAAGAAACAGGATTTACACAGAGCATGACAGGCTCTGGGCCCTTCTTAAAAAAAACAGGAGAAATATTGGAGAAGCAGAGAAAGCTGCTCACAGCTTTGGCCAACCACATCCGACCAGACTCTGAACAAAGAGCAATAAAACTTAACCCCTTGACGCCTATTGTCGCAAATTCGCATCAATCAAAAAACAAAAAAACAAACAAAAAAAAAAAAAAAGATTTTCAATTATGAAAAAAAAAAAAATTGTTAACAGTTGGAAATAAATTCAGGCGTCAAGGGGTTAAGTTTTCTCTAGTGTTGCAGGGTGGTCTCAAAACTTCATGAGACCTGAGGTGCCCCAACTGTATTTGAGCTTCTTCCAACAAGGATCATAAACTCTACCTAAAAAGGAAAATGCAATGAAGCTTTAAACTCTATTGGCCAGTTAAGTGCAGGACTCCTGAAGAACAGAGGAGAGGGGAGGGGGAGAGAGAGACATTTGATCTGAAAGTGAGACCCTCCTTTAAGACACATGTTGCTGAATAAAGCATAAATTCCTTAAACTTTAGTGAGATATTCTACTCAATAAAGGAGCATAAAATGCATCTACATCTACTGCAATTAACTTGTGATAATAAGCATAAATGGCAGAACATATCACAATCATATCAAATTGAATCATATCAGTGAAAGCATTTGAAACCCATACTGTCCATCCCAGAGTTCAATCAGATCTTCTGCAGCAGCTGCTGTCTTAAAAGAAAGAATATGGATTAGTTAATTTGTCCATAAGGCATAAATTCCACTGCAAAGGAAAAAGTTAAATGTTCCTGATTCATCCACCAGATGGCACAGTGAAACAGGTTGTTTAGTGGAGAGTCTTGGCTTCCAAAGTCTTGACTATGTCGATCATAAAACTGTCAACTAGAACATTCCTTTGCCAAAGAGTCTTGGAGAAAGGGATTAACTTCCACTTTATGGCCGATGGATAGGGTTACAGCTCTAGTTCTTGAGTGAGAGAAGCAGTCTCAAAAGCCAAACTTCTGAGTTGAAAAAAAGAATTCTTTAGCAAAGAATAATTTTATAAATTGGAACTCAAGGTCACGCTACACTGTACACCTCTATATACTGCTCATTTATGGACAAATGATAGGAAACAAAGCATGCAGAGATTACAGGTTGCATACAATGATGCCTTAAGAACTTTACTTAAAAAGCCTCAATGGTGCAGTGCTTCTGAGTTATTTCTGTCATTGTAGCGGACTTGAAACTGTTATCCGCGTCTGCGTTGTGTTGTGTAGGGAAATAACTCCAACGGTGGGTTCACAGCTGGCACTTATTCTATGAAATACAATCATTAATCAGTGGGATACATGCAGCAGAAGCACACTCTCTGCCCGTGGTCCAGCAGAGTCCACGCAGGGTCCACGGAGCAGGGTCCACGCAGTTTTTGCTGGGAAAACCCCTGCATGCGCAATAAGCCCATTTCCCGTGCCCCACCAATTAATGACCCACTAACAACAAGGAAAATCAGAACCTCTAAATTATGAATTTGTTCCACTGACTAAAAATGAACTAGATTATTAATATTGTCACTTTACTATAATTTTGAAGAAGTTCACTTAAAAATAAACATAATAAATATAATGCCTCAGCTACATCATCACGTGTTAATACACTTCAAGCTGTAATCAGGAATCTTATGTATCAACTCATTTGCCATCTTGATGCATCTGGAAATGAAATCATCCAGGTTATGTCTAACATCAGGCTAAGGTCTATCCGCTGTCAGTCTCAGTTTAGAAGGCACTGGTACAGTTGTCTTTTTAAGTTTTTTAAAGTTTGTATTGTATTTGCATTTTTTTAATATTATTTTGTCTTTTTATTATGTTGGACTATGAGTCTGGAATAAAGCCTGATTGATTTAAAAAGACTGTCAGAGTATGTTTTGGAGGAAAGAAGAACTGCTAATTCACACTGATGAAAGGGTTGCACACTTTACTCCTAAACCTTTCAAGTGAAGAGTTTCTGTGTGTGAATGTAAAGATAACACATTAGTGCCTTTCAGGAAATTTGAATATTGTCAAAAATGTATTTATTTTTTATAATTCAAAAAAATAAACTTTCATATGTTCAATATTCATTACAGGCACAAGGAAATATTTCAGGCCTTTTTTAAATTCAATTTTGCTTATAGTGTTTGAAATTAAAATGTAAATCATGATATTCTATTTACTGAGATGTACTAGTACATAAACATGACACTGTACATGAAAATTAGTGACAAAGCAGGGTGGAAAATATTAAATAGGATCCTTATATATATAAGGATCCAAATATAAAATTGGATCCTTGATTGTTTTGCACAGAGTGTGCCTTCCTGTGGTAACGTATCGTCACTTCCTGTGTTGCTGTCTGTCTGTGTGGCTTGCTCTGTGGTTAGCTCTCCTCATTCTCCTGAGGATTTTTGCCTTTAATTGTATTTTAATCCCTTTTTTCCTTCTACCGTGAGCTCTCACTTCTGTTTATCAAGCCTCTTGCACCTGTGTGCAAGAGGCTGTTTCTGTCAGGTCAGGCATTGGCTTGCTTGCTACCGGATAACCATGAAAACCGGTACTACCTGTCTCATGGGTCGGGCTGTCGGCGACTCAACCGGCATCCCCGCCCTTCAAAGGGCATGGAGGGTGAAACAGGGCATCCTGGCAGAACTAAAAAAATATCTGCCACAGGTCTGTAGTGGACCACTCCCAGTTACACAGGGTGAGACTGGACATCCTGGCAGATAAACACATCTGTCGCAAGGTCTGTGGTGGACTGTGCCAGTTGGTGCATTGTGACATGCACTACACAAAGAGCAGAGATAAACAAACCTATCATCTGGCCAGTCACTGCAACAGATACTGGAGTCAGTTTGTCTTGGCTTGTCCTTGCCACTGATAATACCTTTATCTGCCAAGAATGTGCTGCTAGTCCAGCAAAAGCTAGCAGTACTCAAATACTTTGCAAGCAGTTTCATGAAATGGTCAATCAGGAAGCAACTCATACCAGCTCGGATGTCGCCCGGGCTTACGAGGTCCGCGCTGATCTGTTCACACTCTGACAGGCAGCGAAAAGTAAGCTAGGAGCAGGAAGACAAAAGAAGAGGAAAACAGCAGCCTTGTGTGTAGCAGAATGGAATGTACGCACTCTGTTGGACACAACAACAACACAGCGCCCAGAAAGACAGACCACACTTGTGGCCCTAGAAATGAACAGGTACAATGTAGACATAGCTGCACTTAGTGAAACAAGATTGCCTGGATATGACAACTTGGAAGACCATGGGTACATCTTTTTTTGGAGTGGGAAATCAACTCAAGAAAGGAGAGAAGCAGGAGTGGGCTTTGCAGTTAGAAAGGAGATAGCAGCAATGCTTGATGAGGAACTGGTGCCAATCAACGACAGGATAATGACTATGAGAATCCCACTACAGCGGGAGATGTATGCCACACTCATCAGTGTAAATGCCCCAACAATGACCAACACAGAGGAGGTGAAGGAAGAGTTCTACAGTGATTTACGTGAGACTATCAAGCGTGTACCAACTGATGACAGGCTGATACTCGTTGGAGATTTTAATGCCAGAGTTGGTTCGGACACCGAGAAATGGAAAGGAGTGCTAGACAGTCTTGGAGTAGGCAAGTGCAATGCTAATGGAGAACTTCTACTTGCACTATGTTCAGAGTGCAAGTGATAACCAACTTGTGATAACCAACACTCTATTTAAGCACAAGGACACACACAAGAAGACCTGGATGCACCCAAGATCCAAGCACTGGCACTTATTAGACTACATCATAGTCAGGCAGAGAGACAGAAGGGATGTATTGGACACCAGAGCAATGAGAGGCGCGGACTGTGGCACTGATCATGTTATGCTGAGATCTAGATTAAGGATTTGGAGATGAAAACAGCACTGCAGGACAGGTGCGAAGCCACCACGGAAGCTAAACACTAGTGCACTGAAAGGCCAAAAGAAGCAGGAAGAACTTGCACAGGAAATGGATGAAAACTTGAAAGACTGGGACAGCAACAACTCAGAGAATAACATAGAAGAGAAATGGGCAACACTGAAGGATATGGTGTATCAGACTGCGAGTGATGTATTAGGCTGCCCTGAGAGGAAACATCAAGATTGGTTTGATGAGCATGATGAACACCTGAAGAAACTACTAGAAGTGAGGAATACAGCTAGGCAGGAAAACCTACAGTGTAACACAAGGTCGAAGAAGAAGAAATATTCAAAGGCTCAGAGTGAGCTACAGAAGTACACCAGAGAGATGAAGTTCAACTGGTGGGATGAAAACGCGGAGAAACTTCAAACTGCAGCAGACAGGAAGGACATGAAAACATTCTTCACATGTTTGAGAGAAATCTATGGCCCTAAACCAAGAGGACTGGTCCAACTAAAGGCTATGGATGGTGAAACGATTTTGCAGGAGAAAGATGAAATCCTGGACAGATTTGCAGACCACTTTGACCAACTACTAAACAGCCCTGGAGATCTCACTAAAGAGCCTAAAGAAGCTCTAGTGCAGCGACAAGCTGTATCAAGTCTGGATCAACCACCAAATTTTGATGAACTAATGGCAGCTATCAGGACAACACAGGATGGTAAAGCTCCAGGAAGGGATGGAAGTCCAGCAGAAGTGTAGAAATTTGGAGGTGTTCAGCTGACTAACTGCCTGCACAAGCTCATCCAAGAGATATGGGATGCCCAGAAAGTACCTCAAGACTGGAAGGATGCAAGTATTGTGCCTTTGCTCAAGAAAGGTGACAGGAAGGATTGTGGAAATTACTGAGGTATATCACTGCTAGCCACTGTTGGTAAGATTCTCTCACGTGTACTACTTAACAGACTCAGTGAACACAACTCGTAGAATGTACTACCGGAAACCCAGTGTGGCTTCACAAGTGGAAGAAGCACAATGGACATGATTTTCTGCTTGAAACAGGTTCAAGAAAAGTGTATTGAACAGAACATGCCGCTTTATGTAGTCTTCATAGACTTCAGTAAAGCCTTCGATACTGTTTCGCGACAAGGACTTTGGCAGGCACTCAAGAAACATGGTTGTACAGAGAAGTTTGTCAGCCTGATCGAAGCACTCCATATAGGTATGCAAGCAAACGTGGCAATGAATGGTTCAGTATCTAAAGACTTTTCAGTAAGCAACGGCGTGAAACAAGGGTGTGTGCTGGCACCTACACTCTTCTCGCTATATCTGGCAGCCATGCTTGAGGTGGCCTTCAAAGACACTTCACAAGGAGTATACATTCAAACAAGGAAAGAAGCAGACTTGTTCAATGTGGCACAGTTTAAAGCCAAGAGTAAGACATCGATAAAGATAGTAAGAGAAATGCTCTTTGCTGACGACAGTGCTCTAGTTCCCCATAGTGTGGAAGATATGCAATCTTTAGTGGAGAAATTTGCAAGACCAGCTAGCCAATTCAGCCTCAAAATCAACATCAAGAGGACAGAGTGCCTTTATCAACCACCAAAGTTCCAGTTATCAACAGCACTACCAGAAGAGATCAGCATTGGTACAAAGCCACTAGTCAAGTGCAAGACTTTCAAGTACCTAGGGAGTACTGTTTCAGAGAATGCTAGGCTGGTGGATGAACTATCTCTCAGAATGGGAACAGCGAGCGCTGTGCTTGGAAACTTGAGGGAGAGACTGTGGAACAATCGACATGTGTCTATCTGTGTGAAATGCAAAGTGTACAGAGCGACAGTACTGGCTACTCTATTGTACGGTGCTGAAACTTGGACTGTCTACAGAGTGCAGGTGAAGAAACTCCATGCGTACATGATGAGACACCTTCGAGCCATAATGAACATCTCATGGAAAGACAAGATAACCAACATAGAAGTGTTGAAACGAGCTGGTCTACCATCAATGGAGGACATGCTAATACAGATTAACCTGAGATGGCTCAGACATGTTGAGAGGATGGACCACCAGCGTCTCCCTCGGCAGTTACCCCACTCACAGTTATGCGAGGGCAAATGCAATCAGGGTAGACCAAGGCTCAGATTTAAAGACACTGTAAAAAGAAACTTGAAGAAGTTGGACATAGACAGGAGTTCCTGGCAGCTGAAGGCTAAGGACAGAGCTGTGTGGAGGAATCTGATCAGACCTAAATGAAACAGTCATTGTCGCCCACGACAGACTGCGATGATGATGATGATGATGATGATGATGATGATGATGATGATGATGATGCACCTGTGTGTGCACTCAGTGTCATCTAATCACCCTCTTTAGCCTTCTGTTCACCTTTCATCTGTGTTTTTGTTAGCTTCGGGTTAGCCACTAGCTATGGCTACTAGCTCTCCTTCCCCTTCTCCTCTGGTCTCCTCCTCTTGTCTTTTTGAGGTGCTCAAGGCGAGGTTGTCTGATTTGGAATCCCGGCTCCACTGGATTAAAACACCGTCTGCGCCAGTTAATAATGATGGACACCCCTTAGGTGCAGCGGAGCTCCCTAGCATAGGGTGGCCTGCTAGCGGTCCTCCAGTCCTCCTCAGCAGCGAGGAGACTGTGTGGGTGACAGTGAGAAGGAAGTCTAGTTGCAAGGCCCCGGTTCACCACCAACCTGTTCATGTTTCTAATCGCTTTTCCCCGCTCAGCAACACACCCGCTGAGGAAAAAAACTCTAATCACTGGCGACTCTGTAGTCAGAAACGTGAACTTAGAGACTCCAGCGGCCACAGTCAAATGCATTTCTGGGGCCAGAGCAGGCGACATCGAGTCAAATTTGAAAATGCTGGCTAAAAGTAACTGTAAATACTCCACAGTTGTTATCCACGCTGGCATTAACGACATCCGACTCTGGCAGTCGAAAGTCACAAAACTTAACGTGGAATCAGTATGTCCATCCATCTATCCATCTTCTACCGCTTTTCCGGAGGTCCGGGTCGCGGAGGCAGCAGTTCAAGCAGAGAAGCCCAGACTTCCCTCTCCCCAGCCACCTGCTCCAGCTCTTCAGAGGGGATACCAAGGCGTTCCCAGACCAGCTGGGACCCATGGGACCCGGCCGGGCTCAGCCCGAAGGAGTTACATGGGTCCGCCCTCCAGTGAGTTCACCACCTGCAGGAGGGATCATGGGGGTCAGGTGCTATGTGGATTAGGTGGCGGTCAAAGGCGGAGACCTTGGCGGACTGATCCCAAGCTTTCTAAACTTGCTTTGGAATCAGTATGTGACTTTGAAAAAACAATGTCTGCCTCTGTAGTATTCTCTGGGCCCCTTCCCCAAGCTGACCAGTGATGACATGTTTAGCCGCTTGTCATCCTTCAACCGCTGGCTGTCTGTGTGGTGTCCTGCAAACGATGTGGGCTACATAGACAATTGGAGCCCATTTTATGGAAAATCTAGTCTTATTAGACGAGACGGCGTCCGTCCCACTTTGGATGGTGCGTCTGTTTTATCTAACAATCTGGCATCATTTTTATCCAAATTTCCAAAACATTGACAACTCAGAGTTGGGACCAGGAAGCAGAGGCGCAGTCTTACACGTCTCTCTGCAGCTCCTCTTCATCCGCCACCCCTCAACTTAGCCCCTGTCTTCCCCATCAGAGAATCATTGTCTGCTCCCTCCAAAGAAAATAAAAATATAATGTATTAGCATCCCAAAGTGATTAAACAAAAAGTTGGTAAAACTCAAATTAAACATGAAGCCTCATTTGGCCTCTGTTCCACCTAATAATTTAAAAATTAAATGCAGTTTGTTAAATATTAGGTCTCTAACTCCCAAGTCTCTGTTAGTCTATGATCTGTTAATTGATCATCAGATTGATTTAATATCCCTTACAGAGACTTGGTTAGGGCAAGAGGATTATGTTGGTTTAAATGAATCAACTCCCTCTGGTTATTCAAACTGTCAAAATCCCAGAAGTTCTGGTTGTGGAGGAGGAGTAGCAACAATTTACCATCCCAAATTACTAGTGAATGTAAAGCAAAAAACACGTTATAATTCCTCTGAGGGCCTGGTTCTTAGTATTGGGCACTTTAGCAATTTTAGGCTAAACCCAATTTTATTTGCCATAGTTTATCGTCCTCCATCAACCTACTCAGAGTTTTTATCTGAATTTGCCAAATTCTTAGCTGATTTAGTGCTGAAATCAATAATTATAGTAGGGGACTTTCATATACATGTAGATGTAGATAGTAATTGCCTTAATATGGCATTTAATTCAATATTAGACTCGATGGAGTTTTCTAAGAAAGCAGGAAATTCTACCCATTATCTCCACCATACGTTGGACCTTGTTCTGACATTTGGCATAGAAATAGAAAATCTGGTAGTGTCTCCTCATAACCCTGTACTGTTAGACCATTGTCTGTTAACCTTTGATTTTACTATTTCTGACGATTTGGCTCCTAAAGAAAATTATCACTACAGTAGATCCCTCTCAGATGATGTTGTTACCAAATTTATACAGATTGTTTCCTCTATGCCATGTGTCAACACAGCGGAAATAAGCTATAGACAGCTTGCTCCTTCTGTAATTGATAGCATGGTAGATAGTGTTACAGCTTCTCTGCATCAGACTCTAGACATGGTGGCCCCTTTAAAAAAGAAAAAGTCTAATCAGAGATTTCTAACTCCTTGGTTCAACACAGAAACTTGTAGCTTAAAACAGAAGACTCGTCAATTAGAAAGAAAATGGCACTCCACTACTTTAGATGAAATCTATTTAGCTTAGAGAAATCATCTTTTAATTTATAAAAAATCTCTTAGAAAAGCAAGAACGAGTTATTATTCTGTATTAACAGAAGAGAACAAGAATAATCCCAGGTTTCTTTTCAGCACTGTAGCCAGGCTGACAAAGAGTCAGCCTGGCTACAGTGACTGCCAGTATGACTGGCGCCTAGCGGCTGCCCCGGCCTTGGATGCGCTCTGCAGAGCGTGCCCAAATGCCAAGTCACGTTTCGTTACCTTACATGTGTAATGACAATAAAGTTGAATCTCATCTCATCTCATCTCAAAGAGTCAGGACTCTGTCAATCCTAGCATTCCCTTAATGCTTGCTCGTCAGGACTTTATGAACTTTTTCAATAATAAAATTTCATTTATCAGAGATAAAATCAAATCAGATTCTTCCCACCATTAACTTAAATACAGTAACTACTACAACTCCTTCAATTGATATCTGTTTGGATGAGTTTACTCCAATTGAACTTTTAGAGTTAGACCAAATAATTTCCTCATCCAAGCCTTCAACTTATCAGGAAAACATATGTACAGAAACAAATAAAATACCAATCCACTCACACAACTAAGGCTGGGGGGCTGGGTAGACTACCAGTGCCCCCTACACAGCTGAGCAGGTTAGTCTACCGCTAAAAGAGAACAGTGAAACAAAGTAATAAAAAGCCATGTCTCTAACTATAAAATAATCCCCCATACTAATAATAAACACACATACAAAAACCACAATACATATACTATTGGTGCCCCCCCCCCAACTCCCACCCCACATTGGGCACACAAAAGAAAACAAAGTTGGGACATTCAATTAAATAAACCAAATAAACCAGGCAGTCCTAAATTTACCATTGTAATGAACACTCACAGAACCACCCCTATTCTGACTGTAAAATTTAACACTTATATACCAATCAAATAAAATACTTTCAAACATAGTGCAAAATAGGCACAACACCACACAGGCTACTAAGACTATCATGCAAACACACCACTCAGGTTTGCAACCAAACATCACATTATGCCTACCGCACTCAATCTTCTTTCACTCCTTCTTTCTTTTTTTTTTTTAACAATTTACTGGGGCACCAAATAGTAACTAACACATACAGGACTGAAGAAAACACAACAAACATGCAAAATCAAAACCCTCAGTCTTTGGATGGATCCCTCTCAAGGTGTCTTCGTCTCTTCACCTCAGGGCTCCTGCTGTGCCGTCTCCTCTCCACCACTGGCAGCCGCAGACCCCTCAGGTGTCTCCAGACATGAACAGACCTACGCCCATCTGCCTCCATCCGGCTGGGCTCCACCTGGAACCGCCTCTGGTCGTCCCGCTGCTCGCATGGACTGTGATCCTGACGTACTCGAGCATCAACCTTGGTCTTCGAGGGAGCCTTCTTCCTTTCATCCAGATCACCAATCCTGCGACAGGCCTCCGTCATCGATCGCTCCAGCTCGCGGGCTCGTCTCGATCTCCTCTTGGTGGGCCATCTCTGGGAGTGCTTTACGATCACCACACTCCGTGGTCTAGCCCCGTTTTCTCCCGGCGTTGGCGCCTCGTCCCCATGAGCCTCATCGGGGGTCCTGCCAAGCCGTCCAGCACCCTCGTCCAGGGTAGCCTGCGTGACGGCATCGGGCCCAGCCTGAGACGGCTCCGCATGGTGCAGTGTGTGCTCTCCCTTTGTCACTTTGTCCACCCAGTCTGAATCCCACACCTCAGCACCCTCCATGACTGGAACAGGTCGGCCCCACAGTCCACATCTGGAACCTTCGCGATGGAGAACCCAAGACTGTAAAATAGGTTACAACCCATTACGTTAACCCCGGATGCTGAAACGTTGATGCGAACACTGGGTGCCACACTGTCCTTATACCGGGCCTCCATTTCCACATAGCCCAAAATAGCCAACCTGTTCCGTTCATAACCATAATACTCTTCATACTGCCTTCTTATCTGTCGGTGGGGAAACAGTCTCTCCATGGTTTCCACATTCAGGACGGAAATCACCGCTCCAGTGTCCACCAGAAGCGGGATCTCAACGCCATCTAGTGTGACGGTGCAGCCGATCTTCCCTGTCGTCTGTGGGGAGATGGTATGCACAACCGTTGGAGTCTTCTGCGCAGCACCTGGTTCACCCCTACGGCTCCTGCGTACAAAGTTTTTGCACACCCTGGCAAAATAGTTCAAAACACCGCACTTGCCACAATGCTTTCCCTTCGCTGGGCACACCCTGGACTTACAGCGGTGCTCAATGGACCCACATCCATAACATTCCGGCGTACCGGGGCAGACCTTATCCTGACCACAGAGGCAAAATCATCCTCTCCACACTTGCCATCACAAGGGTCCAGGATCAGTGCCTTCGCGCAAGACTCATTCTTTTCCAGAGAAGCTCCTTCAGTAAGGCCCCTCGTGATGGTCTCTGCTGCCTCGAACTGTTGGGCAAGCTCGACAGCCTCAGCTAACATCATCTCCCCTGGGTGTGTCAACAACCCGAACCAGGCCGCCGGGCAGCAGCTGTGCTCTGCCAGCTGGTCCCAAATCATCTCATCCTCCAGGGCCCCAAATCTGCATTCCCTCGCCAGCTCACGGAAGTCTGC
This sequence comes from Pholidichthys leucotaenia, assembly GCA_020510985.1. Classification (NCBI taxonomy): domain Eukaryota; kingdom Metazoa; phylum Chordata; class Actinopteri; order Cichliformes; family Pholidichthyidae; genus Pholidichthys; species Pholidichthys leucotaenia. The sequence goes on from CM035837.1 coordinate 145,903,143, forward strand.
CACAAATCTTCTCACCGGCTCTCCCGACCACTGGCAGCGCTGTTGAAACTAAATGCACGTCACGGTGACGTTTTCCGGTGCCCTAAAGTACCGCGCCATTAGCTGAACCACCTCGTCAAAACTGTCAGCACCTCCAAGGTTCTCCAGAATCCTCTGCCCTTCCATTCCCAGTTGATGCACCAACACAGCTCGTGCTCGGAGCTTCTCCATCTCGCCCAGGTTTAAGACTATGAGATAGTTGGTGAAAGCAGCAAACCAACGAGGCCATGGCATAAGCGGCTCGCCCGTGGCCTCGAGAAACGGCCAAAAGCTGGCAACAGAACGCTCCATTACCACTTTTACTTTGTCACCAAATGTTGTGTCCATAATACTGAATGACAAGTGAGACTAAACTCGGTTAACAGGGTTTATTCAGGATAATAAATAATGATATACAAAAGGCTTACAGCACTCGCCTGCATGCCAGGTGGCTCCATGATGAAAGAGGCAGAGCCTTCTCCGCCCACACCCTTTATACCCCGGGTGACGTCACTACCGGAGACCGGCAGTCAGCCACCCCGGTCCACCCACATCCAACCCGGCCGCCATCTTACTAGTACCAGCCAGTTTCTATACATAACAATCTCTAAACTCCCTCTCATTTCAACAGTCTTAGAGTTGTTGCTATGCAATTATTTGATCACTTGCAAGGAAATGGTTTATTTGAAGAGTTTCAATCTGGGTTTAGAATCCATCATAGTTCTGAAACAGCCTTAGTGAAGGTCACTAATGACCTCCTTATTGCATCTGATAATGGACTTGTTTCTGTACTTGTCCTTTTAGACCTTAGTGCAGCTTTTGATACTATCGATCATAATTTTCTACTTGATAGATTAGAACACTATGTTGGACTTAATGGAACTTTGTTGCAGTGGTTTAGATCTTATTTATCTGACACGTTCCAGTTTGTTCATGTCAATAATGAGTTTTCCTTCAACTCAAAGCTCAGTCATGGAGTTCCACAGGGATCTGTGCTAGGCCCTACTCTTTTTAGTTTATATATGCTTCCGTTAGGCAACATTATTAGAAAGCACTGTATACATTTTCATTGTTATGCAGATGACACATAATTATCCTGTCAATGAAGCCAGATGATAGTACTGCGGCAGCACAGCAACTCACCCTTGGCCATGGGATCCCTGGTTCGATCCCAGCCCCTGACCAACAGTGATCTGTGTGGAGTTTGCATGTTCTCCCCGTGTCTGCATGGGTTTACTCCGGGAGTTCTCCGGTTTCCTCCCACAGACCAAAAACATGCAGGTTAGGTTAACTGGAGACTCTAAAGTGGCCCTAGGTGTGAATGTGTGTGTGAATGGTAAAGGGATAGCGCCGTACTGTGGCTGCTTCATCCATCCAGGTGGATGCCCTCAATTTCCCCTCTGGGGATCAATAAAGTATACAAAATCAAAAAAAAAAATCAAAAAAAAAAGTTAGAAGCCTGTCTTCAGGAAATCAAAGCTTGGATGACTTGTAATTTCCTGCTATTAAATTCAGATAAGAATGAAGTCGTTCTTGTTGGTCCAAAAAACCTTAGAAATACCAATAGCTCTGTGAGGAACCTTGGAGTTATTTTTGATCAAGATCTGTTTTTCAATTCACATATTAAATTCATTTCTAAGACTGCCTTCTATCATTTGTGTAATATTGCCAAGATTAGGAACATCTTGTCTCAGAGTGATGCTGAGAAACTGAGCCACGCTTTTGTTTGCTCTAGATTAGATTATTGTAACCCTTTATTATCACGTTGTCCTAAAATATCTTTAAAAAGTCTTCAGTTGATCCAAAATGCTGCAGCAAGAGTTTTAATAGGTACTAGAGAGATCATATCTCTCCGGTTCTGGCCTCCCTTCATTGGCTTCCCATAGAGTTTAGAATTAAGTTTAAAATCCTTCTTCTCACTTTCAAAGCTCTAAACAATCAGGCCCCTTTTTATTTAAAAGATCTGATATTACCCTATTATCCTAACAGAGCACTACGCTCCCAAAATGCTTGATTACTTGTAATATCTAGAATCTCCAAATGTACAATGGGGGGCAGAGCCTTTAGCTATCAAGCTCCTCTCTTGTGGAACCAGCTGCCAATCTGGATTCGGGAGTCAGACTCGATCTCTGTTTTTAAGAATAGGGTTAAAACCTTCCTTTTTGATATAGCCTACAATTAGGGAGGGATCATGTGCTTCTGAACCCTCCCTTAGTTATGCTGTTATTAGGTTTAGACAACTGGGGGACCTCCAATAATTGCATTGGGCTTCACTCCTTTCTTCACTTTCAATGAAGTATTTTTTTTTTTTGCTGGTCATTAACATCTGTTTGTTCTCTCCTATAGATTGAGTCTCCATCGTGCTGTTTGCCCTCTACATGTCTGTTCTTTTCATCTTCTCTATCCTCTCACCCCGCAGCCAGTCGCAGCAGATGACTGTCCCTCCCTGAGCCTGGTTCTGCTGGAGGTTTCTTCCTGTTAAAAGGGAGTTTTTCCTCTCCACTGTCGCCAAGCGCTTGCTCACAGGGGATCACCTGATTGCTGGGGTCTTTCTGCAGTTGTGGGGGTTTTGTGGTGATCTGCTCTGCCTGCCTGTTGCCTTATCCTCCACAGCTGCACGCACACCTGCTCATCAGCCTGACTAATTAAGCCGTGCTGCCCTCTGGTCTGCACGGAGTCGTCTTACTCCCTAGTCTGATGAGACCGTTACCCTACTTCGTCGTACTCCAGAGATTCCTTCTCTACTTTGTCGTTCTCCTGATATCCCTCCTCTACTTCGTTGTTCACCTGGGAGTTCCATCTCCCCAACGCCAAGTAAGCCTCCCTCATCACAGAGATGGCAACAGGAAATTCTGATTTCAGCTGAAATCTAATTTGGTCGATTGACTTATGGGGGGGCCGGGGGGCGCAGCCCCCCTGAAGCTGGGAGGTTTTCAGTAAAACAGAAGTAATTTAGACTGAAAAAAATGATTTAACAAAATGAAATACTAGACTTAGATAAATCATTAAATTTAATGAAAAGTTAACTTACTTTTTCTTCAATGTTGTCTCACTGTCTTTAGTCCAACATATTTAACAGTTCTATAAGAGTTTTTTACACTATTTACACTATTTACAGTGGTCACCAAGTCACTTCTAATGTGAAACTTTCTTCCTTTTGGCAGCAAGCTGTGTCAGTCTCTGAACTTTGAACTTCATCTCCTTTTCTGGTTTCTTCAGAAACTGTTCGAGTGTTTCTGTTACCTCATTGAACTTTGAGCCAATTTTCACCTTTACTGTCACTTCGCCCCCCGAAGCTCCTGGGTTTTTATGATTTTTAAGTACCAGAACTGTGCTTACATGACATAAAACAAACAGCTGAATGCCACTTATTACTGTATAATATTGACTTATGTTCCAAGAAGATAGCATTCCTAAACTAGAAAAGCACTCAGAGCGCATACCTCCGCCAAGGCTCCTTCCGTTTGACATGGATCAACTCCAAAATGTAATGGGTTTGTGTGTAGGCCTATAGATAGATAGATTAGTTTATTTGACAGGGACAGTGCAATAAACATAGACAATTAATCAATGACAATCAATCTGATGTGTTGCACATGGAGTGTATAGCTATTAGCTAATTTGCAACTCTTGTCCCTGGATGGGCTTTAGAAAAGAGAATCAGGTAAAGAAAAGAAAAGAAATAAAGAAAATACACAATAACCACATACATCAATGCAAAAAGATTATAAATATACAATTATAAATATTATAAATACTATAAATACACAATTATAAATATTATAAATACACAAATATAACAACCTGACTCACATTTGCCTATTTCAGGCCTCCCTCCCTTCGTCACTCACTATAAACAAACACATTCATTCCTTCCCTTCATTCACTCTCACCTTGTAGACAATCAATTCATACATGAGTACATTCTTGTTTATTTTTCAGCCAGTTTTTAACTTTTTTAGTGAATGTTTTAAAGTCCGTTATTATTTTAATTTCATTTGGCATTGTGTTCCAGATGTGACTGCCCTTTATAGAGAATGCTGTTTGTCCAAATGTGGTTCTGCGGTGGAATATTTTACAGTTATTGTTAACAGAACTCCTGGTGGCTCTGCTGCTGTCCTGTCTTTGGATGAAACCAGCAAGTGGCTCGGGTGCTGATTTATGGAGACATTTGAACGTTAATTTCAGAAAACAGAGGTCAATGAAACTCTCAAAACTCAATACGTTGTATTTTTTTAAAACATTACAGTGATGCCACCTAATGGGCTTTTTGTCCAAGATTTTTAGGGTTTGATTATATAATGAACCTATATGTCTTATTGTGGAAGGGGCTGCTTGAGCCCAGACTGTCAAACAGTATGATATGTGAGAAAAAACCATAGAGTGCATATACAGTACAGCTGCTTCGTAAGGTATGTAATATCTAATTAATTTAAAGCAGTTCAGATTTTTTTTTACTGTTTTTGAAATTTTCTTTATATGAAGATTAAATTTGAGTTGAGGATCTAGTACAATGCCAAGGTATTTGAATTCTGTAGCTAAACTGATGTCATGATCATGTATATTAACTTTAAAACGTTGCAGGTTACATTTTTTGATTGAAAAGCACATTGAGACTGTTTTCTGAAGGTTTAGCAATAGATGGTTCTGGAGGAGCCACTCTTGGACATCAACCATACTTGTAGACAGCACATCTGCAGCCTGTGCTGGAGTCTTGGCAGCTGTGTAAATAACTGCATCATCTGCATAAAGTTGGCATGTTGCAGCTGAGCAGTGTAACGGCAAGTCATTAATAAAAATGCTGAAAAGTAATGGACCAAGGATGGACCCTTGTGGGATACCCATGCGGTTGTTTAAGAATGAGGATTTATCCTGGTGAACTTTTACGCACTGTTCTCTATTCTGGAGATAAGATGCAAACCATTCTAATGTATCTGGGGAGAAGTTAAAAGTTACCATTTTGGATAAAAGCAAACTGTGGTTTACAGTATCAAAAGCCTTTTTGAGATCTAGAAAAACAGCTCCTACCACATTACCCCTGTCCAAGGACTGTTTGACGTTTTCAATAAGGCAACAATTTGCTGTTTCTGTTGAGTATCCTGGTCTAAAACCAAATTGATGTGGATGAAGGAGTTGATTGTCTTGTAAGTAGTCTATCAGCTGTGTAGCTACAACTTTTTCAAGAACCTTAGACAGGACTGGTAAGATAGAGATTGGGCGGTAATTGCATATATCGTCTTTACTGCCTGATTTATGAACTGGTATGACGACAGCTTTTTTCCAGCCAGATGGAAATGTACTAGACCTAATGGAGAGATTAATGAGATGAGTCAGTGGTTTGATTAATATTTTGCTGTGCGTTTTGAGAAAGGAGGTGCTCATGTTGTAGATATCATTAGTTTTTGAGTTTGACAGTGTTTTAACAATACCAGCAATTAACTCCTCATTTACCTCATAGATGTGAAAAGGATCTGTTGGAAGTATTGAATTTGTGTTGTTGAGCACATTTGGCGGCACAAAGTTTTTTGTCAAGTCTTCCACAGAGCCCACAAAATATGAATTAAATTCATTTGCCAATGTAGCCTCGTCACTGATGGTCTTGCCATTGATTCTAAGTTCCTTTACCCCCTTCTGAACATTTTTTTTATTAGTTAAGTTATTTAAATGCCTCCATATGGAACTGTTGTTACCCTTTGCATGATCTATCAGTTTATTGTAATAAGATACTTTTGATTTTCGCAGCTCTTGTACCACTTTATTTCTTAAACTTTTGTACACAAGGTGATCATTTTGCAGTTTAGAGGTTAATGATGTTTTCAATGCAGAGTCTCGCCTCTTCATAAGTTTTCTTATTTCATTATTTAACCATGGTAGGCTAATCTTCTGTTGTCTACTTTTAATTTGCTTTGTAAATTTTTCTATGGACTTAGTAATTGTTGCAGTTATAAAGTTACAACAATCATCTACTTCGTTTATTGACATGAGCTGCTCCCAATTTTGATTCTCTAAGTAATGTTCAAACTCCTCATTTTTTGATTTGGGAATAATAAAATTTGGTTTGTCAATATCAACTCCTCCAAAATATTGTAGTCGCTTTTTAGTGAGTTTTCTGACAGCAAGAACCATGTTATGATCTGAGAGACCAGTTACAAGATTATAGGTTCTGGTTATTCGTTCTGGTTTATTAGCGAATACCATGTCAATAAGTGTTCTCAATTGTTTGGTTATCCTGGTGGGTCCTTTGATCATTTGTTTGTAATTAAATTTAGTCATGAGGCTTTTCAGTTTCTGTTTTTCCTTATTATCAGACCAGTTGATATTGAAATCACCATAAAATATGGTTCCTCTGCTCCTCTCAAGTTGTTTAACCAGATCACTTAATTCATTATAAAAATAAGAATTGTGTGAGGGTAGGTTGTACAATACTGCGATGTTGAAATTCATTACCGGTGAGAGACATACATTAACTGCTAAACATTCAAGTGAAGTATTCAGATTAACCAACTGACATTTAAATTTCTCTTTGATGTAAATTAAAACACCTCCTCCCCTCCCTGGCTGCCTGTCTTTTCTAAAACACTGATAGCCCATAATATCGATCATATTGGTGTCAATGTTACTGTGTAGCCAGCTTTCTGAGAGACAAAGATAGTCCAGATTTGAGTCAGACAGCAACACCGAAATCTCATCTCTTTTGGGGATTATGCTTCGTATGTTTAGATGTCCGCCGAGGATCCCCTTTGGTTTAGCCTTTGCGTCCCAGAGAACTCGTGCATGATTAACAGTTTGGAAAAATAGATGTTGTTTTTGCTTTTGAACAGCACGGTTTTCGGATTTCGCCTCATTTGTAATTTGTTTAACCGCTCCTGTTTCCAAAATTTTGGTCGTAGCGCAGCTGTTTACAGCAGGATCAGACATGTGAGTCCGTTCAGTGCAATTCGACTCACCCGACTCGCTATGAAGGGCCGTAGATAGAAACAACCAATTCGCCAGCTCAGATGTTTGTGCTAACCCAGTGGTCTGCTGTTTAATAGTGGCAGGTCCAGGGTTAAGGTGAATATCCCCTGCCAGAAGTAGCAGTGTTAATAGTACTTTAACTGTAAAGCCTCTGCCATATTGTGATATTTGCTTACCCTTCATGTTTGTCTTGTTTTGGGAGCCTTTTCTCAGTGCTTTTGCAGACCAGATAGAGTACAGGGTGAAATGTCCATGTCCAAATCCATATAAATAAAACTTTTTAGCTTCACCTTTAGTTGAGTTGTCCGGAAAACCCTTCTTGTTGCAGTTACAGAGACACAAAGATAGTAATAAGAATAAGTATATAGGCAGAAAGTGTCCCATCAGACTAGTCCTCACTCCGGTGGCAGCCATCTTATTTGAAGTCATACACTCTCATAGAAACCATACATACATTCCCAAAGTGCTCAAAATAGGAGACTACCCCACAATAAATATTATATATAGCATGAATATCCTGAAAAAGCAGATAAGGGAAAGAAGCAATATAATTCTTTCAACCAGAGTCACTTCCTGCGCTACAAGAGGAAAACCTTCTGTCTTCAATCGAGCGTGATGCATTCACTGACTGTCCGGCCAGGAACTCCCGCTAACATCCTCCTTAGCCTGGAAGTTAAGCACCGAAGTGTCCGGAATCGTCCAAGGCCCTCTTGTACGCCTCAAGGAGGGAATGCTCCGTGCCCGAGTAGAGACGGCAGGCAGGTGACAAGTGGAGAGAAGAGGAGCGGCTCTTTGGTTCTGTTGTCCAGGAGGAACCTACAGCATACAATGCAGCACAACTTAGCCTCCCGTGAACGCACCGTGGCTAACAAAAATTCACCACTTGTGGTGAAAATTGCATCAAAGTCTGTCCATCAGTTTTGGAGTATTGATGCTAACACACTGTGAGAAGATAAGTGCCTTGGCTGAGGTATGAATTCTCAGATCATCACCAAAATGTAATGGGTTCCTCTCTAGCCCAAGAACCACCTCTGGTGAAAATTTTATCCAAATCCATCCAGTAGTTTTTGTGTAATCCTGCTGCACAAATACAAAAAAGCCCTTGGTGGAGGTATGCACCCTCAGATCATCACCAAAATCTAATCATCTGTTCCCCGTGCCATTACACACCTTTCCTGAAAATTTCATGAAAATCCGTCCATAACTTTTCCTTGCTAACAAACAGAGACAGACAAACCAACGCCGATGAAAACATAACCTCCTTGGCGGAAGTAAATATTCCAAAAAGCATTATCCATCACATGCTTTAACACTTGATCAAATCAAAATCAGTTAATTTTATCTATTCCATAATAGAAATAAAATTCCAACATACCACTACTTTTTATAATTTCAGCATTCATTTCAGATCACCAGTTTCAATCTCCATTGAGTCTTGAGCAGCTCATTTTCCTCCCCCACGCAGCCCAGTTCAAACAGCCTTGTACGCTGCACTCAAACGGAAACCGGCGGACAGAGTCGACTGGACTCCTGAACGGGAGCAGGCGTTCTGAGGTTAAAACAGCGCTCATTACCGACGCCTCGGACGTGGGCATAGCGGCCGTCGTGGAGCAATGCGTTGCTGGTTCTTGGCAGCCGCTCACCTTTTTTTTAAGCAGGTCTTTGCACGACAGTGAGCGTAAATACAGCGTGTTCGACAGAGAGTTAATGGCTCTCCACCTGGCCATACGCCACTTCCGGTTCTGGCTGAAAGGGCGCATCTTCACTGCGTTTGTGAACCACAAGCCGCTAACGTACTTAACGTACTTTATCTTCCTGGAAGATAAAATAAAGCGGAATTCGGCGAATTAGCAGAAAATCACATCCCTGAGAACATGCCGCCATGAATCTTTGAAAAAGCATACAACGAGCCATTTGATTGGTCCAATCGCAGGGCTGTCAAGCTACTGCAATATAGCAGTAGCTTGAACACAACACATCCGGGTTATCGCAGGAGACGACTTCCGGGGAAGCGCCAAGCGCTTATGTACTCGTGTTGATTTTCGCTAAAATCGGTAACAATAAGGTACCTTACCCCCCTAAAATTTTCTCAACGGATTTAGACGAGTCACAGAAATGATCAATTTGAAAATAAATCGGCGGAAATCCGTGGATCGGCGGAAAATTGCCATCCCTGTCATCATTATCACCACTCTACACTCTGCTCCCCTGTACACAGGTGGAAATCCGTGGTAGCGGACCTCCTCCTCCTGACGGCGGACCGAGCACTCCCTGCACTTCACCAAATCCTCCCTTCATTCCCTCTGCCACCGGGGCCAAAGACACTGTCTCTCAGGCCAGAGCCTTCGGGACCAAGCCTGAGCTGTTCACCGACTCGCCAACAGTAAGACCAAAAATAACTGAACCATCTCTCCAGAGAGTTGGCACTAATCCCCCTTGTCTCTGCTCTTCTATATGGTTGCCAGTCTGTACGGTGCTCTGCTCGCCTCGGCTGCTACACTAATACACACACGCACACACTCATACACACACTACACAATAAAAGATCCATCTATCCATCTTCTTCCGCTTAATCCTTTACGGGTCGGGGGGTGGGGGGGTGGGCTGGAGCCTATCCCAGCATCTTTTGGTGAGAGGCAGGGTACACCCTGGACATATCGCCAGTCCATCGCAGGGCCAACACAGAGAGACAGACAACCATTCACTCTCACAGTCATACCTAAGGACAATTTAGAATCCCCAGTTTGATGCCAATTAACCTGTTGCACTTCTGTGTACCGCGGGCGGGCACGTCTCTGCGTCCTAGAGCGCACGAGGGCGCACAAGTGCGCATGAGGGCGCTGCGTCCTAGGAGGCACTGAAAAAAAAAAAGCTGCATTTCCGTTCTTCCACTACAGACACAGCCGCGAACAGAAAGCCAAAGGAGTGCTTTGATTGGTTTAGATGTGATTGACCTCTCATTCGACTAATAACAGCCTTGAATTGGGTTTCTGAAACGTTGAAGAACCAATGACTGAAAACCTAGCAAGAAGGACCCACCTACCAACGGCTGCGAATGCAGCGAGCCAATTGAAGCACAGAAGTTCGAAAGCTGTTTTGTGTAAGGCTGGGTGAAGAGAGACTGACTGCTGCAGCAGATGAAAAAAGGACCCGCAGGAAGAACTGCCACAGACCCAGCAGCACGGAGACCACCCACAAGTGCGACCTGTGTGACAGGGACTGCCATTCGCGCATCGGCCTGTTCAGCCACAGGCGGTGGTGTTCCAACAGAGTTGACGTTTAGGATTCTCTTCCATGCTCATCATAGACAGTCCACATGCTGTTGTGAACAGGTAAGTGTTATAAGCTAAATTATTCTTTATCCCTGAAAATTGTAAACAAAAATGACTTTTGACCGAGCGGTAAATTACAACTGTGCGGCGCACGAAGTCCGAAGTCCGTGCGCCGCGGTACACGTTTCGTGCGCCGCGTCTGGACCGTGAACGCCCCCCCCACCCGCTACTCTTCTGTGGGGACCACGGGGACTGTGCGCCGCGGTCGCCACATCGCCACATGACTGTTCAGTCATGTAGTGATGGCCGATGTCCGTCCTCTGTAGCGGGGGGTGGGGGGGTGGGAGTTGTTATCTTCTATATTACAAATATTTTAGAATAATTTTTAGTGCACTGTAGGTTATTTTTTCTTGTAAAAAAAAAGCCACACATTTTTTACGTGGCATGCTTCTTTGTGAAGCCCTGAGTGTCACCTTTCATTAGAGCCCAAGATGGAGCTTCTATATTGAATCATTCAAAAGTTACAGACGTTTTTCCAAACTGTGCCATTTGGCACAATTTGGCACAGTTCAAAAACGCCTGGGAACAACCTGAGAACAAAGCTGTGTAATATATTCATTTTTTGTGGTATTGTTACAAAATTTTGACCTCAGCTGGATAACACTTGGTTCTACATTTCTGTTGCATTTTCCAGCCCGGATCTGAAGCTGTGTGTTATTTGCAAGCATTTGTATCCAAAAAAACACCCAGGCGAAATTTATTTTCTTCAATAATAATAATAATAATAATGCATCGGTTTTATATAGTGCTTTATCATATATACTCAAAGACGCTTTACAAATAGGTACATTATTCATTCACTCCAGACAGACAATGGTAGTGGCAAGCTACTTCTGCAGCCACAGCTGCCCTGGGGCAGGCTGATGGAAACGTGGCAGCTAATCTGCGCCAACGGCCTTTCCGGCCACCACCGAACATTTTTATACATTTATACACATTCATACCTAGTGTTATGGGCACTGGAGGCAATGCGGGTGAAGTGTCTTGCCCAGGGACACAACGGCAGGATATCTGTGGAGAGCGGGATTCGAACCGCCAACCATCGGGTTATTAGATGACCTGCTCTACCTCCCGAGCCACTGCCCCCTCAAGTTCAGTATGTTTAGATGACTGTTACTCAGTGGCCGGAGCCCTTAGAGAGATTATGACTGTTTTGCCAAAAAATTCAAAGTGTTTTCTTTTAAATGAGACCAACCCCATGAAGATGCTGCAAAGGGTTGAAGAACAGTTTTTGATTTACTTTGGGCACGTTATTTTTTGGCGTTTTTAGGGAAATTGACCAGAGTCCAAGGGGTTAATCTAACTTGCATGTTTTTGGCATGTGGGAGGATTATACTACGATAATCGAGTATCACAATAAAGATAATTGAGTTTATTTCTGAGTCTGTGTCTGCTTCCTGGGTCTTGAATCATGTCAGTACGACTCCATCAGAACGACCTAGCAGACACACAAAATTAACATCTTAGAGGCTCGAGTAGACCAATCATCACACCAACAACAGGTCATACTTACTCAGCTGGTCCAGATAAACTCCCGCTTGGATCGTCTGTCAGGTCCTCAGCCCTGTCCCCCGGCTTCGGGTAGCACGGCCTCTCCAGCTAGCTCCATCCCTTCTCCGTCTCCACCATCCCGGCTGACACCAATCCCCACGCCCACACGCTTCAACGGTAAGCTAGGGGAAGCTAGGGGATTCCTGTTACAATGTGGGATAGTGTTCCAGCGGGTTCCAGGGGATTTCCCTACCAGTCACAGCCGCATAGGCTATGTAGTTAATCTTGTGGAAGAGCGGACGTTAGCCTGGGCTTACGCAGTTATGGCTAGGGCTGATTACGCTACATTAACTTATGACCAGTTTGAGAGTGAATTTAACGAGGTGTTCGACCACTCAGACCGAGATAGCGTGCTTACCTCCCGGTTACTCAACTTAAGGCAAGGGAACAAATCAGTAGGTGACTACGCCATTGACTTCCAGGTGGTAGCCACGGAGGTAGGGTGGGAGGACGCCTCCCTTTGCAGCATTTTCGTCCATAGTCTTAGCCCTAGCCTGAGGGACAAGCTAGCCTGCCTGGAAAAGCCCAGTAAGTTAACCAAGCTCATTTCCCTGGCCATTAGCTTGGACAATCAGTTTAGGGAGCGGGCCAACGAGCTTAAAGCTTCCTGTCTCCCAGGCACTCAGTTTCGCCACTCCCTGCAGCTCCCCCTGCTGGCCCTTCCTCCCTCTGATTCACTCCCCTGAGCCAATGGTAGTAGGTCAGTCCAAGTTACCAACAGCAGAGAAACAGCGCAGCCGGGAGTTGGGGCTATGTCTGTATTGTGGCAGTGTCGAACATGAGCTCACTATTTGTCCCATCCGGCCAAAAGAGGGAGTCCGTGCGTTGCAGTAGGGGGACTCACTGACTCACTCCAAAACAATCCCCTCACCAAATTCTTGTTACCCATCCGTTTTGTTCATAATCATGTTGAGATTGCCACACATGCACTTATCGATTCAGGGGCCGATTAGAACTTCATCTCTGAGGAACTGGCAACCTGATTGGGGCTCACCTGCCACCAGTTAAGGACACCACTTAAGCTCATCACACTGTCCAAGGCTCCACTAGCTTTGGTGTCAAAACAAACTGCTCCGGTCTCGGTTATTGTGTCTGGAAATCACCGTGAGCAGCTCAGGTTGTTTGTGCTTCCGGTCTCTACCTCTCTGGTTATTTTAGGATATCCCTGGCTCCGGTTGCACAACCCCACTGTTGACTGGCGTGCTGAGAACTTAGTCTCTTGGAGTTCATTTTGTCTCAGTGCTTGTCTTCAGTCCACTGTTTGCTCACCTTCTGTGCCTCTCGATGCCCCTGACACACCTCCGCCTGATCTGTCCAAGGTTCCCCCGGAATACCACAATCTGAGGGCCGTCTTTAGTAAGTCCCAAGCTCTATCTCTTCCCCCCCACCGCCCATACGATTGTGCCATAAACCTCCGGTCCAGAGCTCCGTTACCATCTAGTCAGCTGTACAGCCTGTCAGTTCTGGAGCGGGAGGCGATGGAGACCTATATCAAGGAGTCCCTGAGCTCGAGCATAATTCGTCCATCGTCCTCGGTGGTGGGGGCGGGATTCTTCTTCTTGGACAAGAAGGATGGCTCGCTGAGACCGTGCATCGACTTCCGGGAACTTAATAACATCACCATTAAGGACAAATACACACTCCCACTCATCAACACGGCGTTCGACTCCCTCCGGGGGAACCTCCTGGTTCACTAAACTAGACCTCCGCAACACCTACCACCTGGTGTGGATTCAAGAGGGAGGCGAATGGAAGACGGGGTTCCGGACCCCTAGCGGTCATTTTGAGTACCTCGTCATGCCATTTGGGCTGACCAGTGCTCCCGCTGTGTTCCAACGGCTCATAAACGACATGTTGAGGGACTTTCTGGGCTCGTTTGTCTTTGTTTACCTTGATGATATCCTGATTTTTTTCTCAGTCCCTCGATGAACACCAGCTGCACTTGAGGCGAGTGTTGCAGCGGCTGCTGGAGAATAAGTTGTTCGTGAAGGCAGAGAAGTGCGAGTTCCACGCTGAAGCTACGTCATTTCTGGACTTCATCATCTCGCACAACAAAATCATTGCAGATCCAGCCAAGGTAAAAACGGTGGTAGAGTGGCCAACTCCCTCCTCCCGGAAGCAGTTACAGCAGTTTCTGGGATTTGCCAACTTCTATCGCCGCTTCAGAAAGAACTACGGCCCTTCCTCTTACTCACCTCACCTCCTCCAAGGTGCCCTCCCCCAAGGTGGACGGAGGAGGCTGAGGCGGCTTTTGTGGAACTAAAATCACAATTCTCCTCTCCTCCGATCTTGGTGCAGGTGGACCCCACTCTGCAGTGCTTGGTTGAAGTAGACACTTCGGATTCTGATGTTGGAGCCGTGCTGTCTCAACGCTTCCCGGTGGACGACAAGATTCGCCCCTGCGCGTTCTTCTTCCGCCATCTCTCCCCGCCGGAGAGGAACTATGACATCGGGGACAGAAAGCTCCTGGCGGTGAAGCTGGCACTGGAGGAGTGGCGTCATTAGCTGGAGAGGGCCTCCCAGCCGTTCATCGTCTGGACGGACCATAAGAACTTGGAATACCTCAGAACGGCTAAGCAACTGAACGCGCACCAAGCCCGCTGGTCCCTCTTTTTTGGCCGGTTTGACTTTACCATCACCTACCGCCCGGGGTCCAAGAACACAAAGCCTGGCGCTTTATCTAGGCAATTCGCCTTGGATGCTGCGGAGGAACCAGCGCACCCCATCACTGCCCCATCGTGCATCGTTGGCACACTCTCGTGGGGTATCAAGGAGAGGGTTCTGAGAGTGCAGGAGACCGAGGCGGACTGTCTGGGGCGAGGTGATTAATTGGGCCCACTCCTCCAAGTTCTTGTGCCATCTGGGGATGGCACACACAGTGACTCTTCTGCATAGGACCTTTTGGTGGCCATCGCTCCGGAAGGATGTCGGGGAGTATATCCACGCCTGTCCTCAGTGTGCCACCGGCAAGACGTCCTCCTCTCCTCTGGCTGGCCTGCTCCACCCTCTCCCTATCCCTGGCAGGCCCTGGTCCAACGTGGCCCTGGATTTCATCACTGGCCTCCCATCCTCTGCCAACAACACCGTCATCCTCACCATAGTGGACAGATTCTCCAAGGCAGCCCACTTAGTTCCCCTGCAGGGTCTGCCCACGGCGAAAGAGACTGCGGATCTGCTCATCCTCCATGTGGTGAGGCTGCACAGCATTCCTCTAGACATCGTGTCCGACTGTGGGTCCCAGTTCATCTCGCAGGTATGGAAGGCTTTTTGCAACGACATTGGGGCTACGGTGAGCCTGTCATCCGGGTACCACCCACAGAGCAATGTCCAATGTGAGCGTGCCAATCAGGAGCTGGAGGAAGCGCTACGGTGTGTCACCACCGCCAGCCAAGCATCCTGGAGCACCTACCTGCCATGGGTTGAGTACGCTCACAACACCACCATGTCGTCTGCCATAGGCATGTCACCATTTGAGGCCTCTCTGGGCTACAACCCCCTGCTACTTCCCGAGGAGGACGGAGATATTGCCGTACCTTCAGTACGGGCCCACCTGAGATGCTGTCGCCAGTTGTGGAAGGCTACCCGGGCCGCGCTGCGGCACACAGCGGATCACAACTCCACCATCGCCAACCGTCGCAGGACTGCGGCTCCACCCTACTCGGTTGGGCAACAGCTATGGCTTTCTACAAAAAATATCAACCTCAAGGCTGAGTCTAGAAAACTCTCTCAGCGTTTTATTGGTCCATTTGCTATCACCCATATTGTGAAACCTGTGGCTGTGCACCTAGCTCTCCCCCCCTCCGCATCTGTCCCACCTTTCACGTCTCCCAGGTGAAGCCATTCTCCTCCAGCCCTCTGTGCCCCCCTCCCAAGACGCCACCACCACCAGTTGTGATCGATGGCAACCCGGCATGAAAAGTCAACGCTATTGTAGCATCATCTCACTTTGGCTCAGCAATAATTATTCTTCTGCTTAAAGACATTTTGTTTCACCCAGAAGTAAGACAGTCAAGAACTGATTTTCTCCCCCAGGCCACAGCTGAAATCCTATTCCTTTGCTAAAACCAGTCTAAAAGAATTCCACCTATTTCCTCCTGTGCCCCTTTATTGCCCCCATAAACATGGAACAGACATGGAGCTCCTCATTGCCACACCGATCCACAGCTCAATAAAATTTCCTTAAACTTTGGGACATGCTGGATTTAACCAGTGAACTTTAAAGAACATTATTACAAACTCAATTCTAAACCTTCTCTTCTTTTCAGGACTATGAAAAGCAAATGGACTCTGATGTTTTTAATGTGGAAAATCAATAATATGTGTGAAATGCATTAATCTGTGATTTTATATATATGCATGTTAAAAATGTTTAAATGAATGTTTATTCCTGCATGTTGATTTAGAAGCACTGCTTATAAGTTACATTAATCAATAAGGTTAGCTTAGTTATACATAAGTGTGTAAAAGCATATTCCAGTGTATTAAAATTGTGTGTATTCATGGAAACCGGTGTCAAATGTCACCCAACGTTCACTGGGCTCCAGCTTCTCCATCCTATTGGTCCCTCGCAGACAAAGCCTGTCATTGGACTAAAGTTCATTAAGCCCACCCACGAAGGACGCTCATTGGCTGAGATTCCGGTCAACCCGGAAGCCCGCGAAAGCTCAACAGAACTAATAAAAATAGGAAGACCCCCTGCTACCTCCTCTTTTCGCCTCCGTTCAGCTCTTTTGAACTCGCTCTTTTGACACGCTCTTTCTGCTCTTTCGTCTCTTTTAACGCCTCTTTCGCCTCCGTTCGTCGCTCTCTTTTTTGTCCATTGTCTACACACAGCAAGAAAGAACTTTGGGAAGAACAAAGGACTGTCTGAACAAAGACTTCTCCCACATGTTGCTTTTCCGAGCAAAGAGGAGACAACTCGTAATTTGTTTATGTAACTTTGTATTTTAATGTTTTTTTCCTTTTTCTCTTATATGCCTAGGAATTCCTATTTCTTTGAGCTCAATTCTTAATCGGAGTTAAACTCCAATTTTTATTTATCTCTTTTTCTTTGTTAAACTTTCTGTAAAACCACCGTTTGTTTCAATTTTAATGTAAGTTTTAATCTTGACTTTATTTTTATAATATTTTTCTTAACCAATCACACACCAGAAGCTATTATTTTTATCTAAAGTCCGAAACTCTTTAATTTGAGATCGGATTAGATATCTTTAATTAATTATTACCGAAGGCCTCTGAGAAGACGCAGCTCCCCACATCACGCACAGCTGAGGAATCAGTGCGCTTCTGCAGGATTTGAACCATTGAGATCAAACATACGCTCTCATCCATCGTCGAGAATATTTGCAGGACAAATATTCTGGGTTTTGCCCCTGAACAACACATCAAAACTTCATGAGGACGACGAAAGAACGTTGAGCAGATCAACGGGGAATCATTGAAGAAGAATCACGTGAGCTGCAAACTTTAATTCATCTGCTGAATTAAACGTCTGAGGTTCGGTAATAATTTGTATATCTAATCAGATGCAAATTAAGAAGCCATTAATATAACTCTTCTTTTCATTAAAATTACGTTTTTATTTTCTTAAGATTAATCCAGGACTTTCCATATAATTAGTAAACTTTCTCCATAAATTTGCATTGTTTCCATAATCTGTTAACTCAAACTGATAGAAATTCATTTCTCAGTTTAACCCTGGTTCCAAAAATATTGACATTGTTAATCTATCATTTACAAGATTGATTTTATGATTAATGAAATTACTGCAATATCTGTTAATCATTTCATTTAATAAATATGTAAAAATGAGAGAAGTTGTTGAGAATTTATTCCATTCTGAGTCTGTTTCAAGGCCAGGTATCGAATTCACGGAAAAATTTTTGAGACTGATTATTAATTAATTTATTGAGAGATTAAACAGGTATAAAGTGAAATTAAAATTAAAATTGCTTCTTAAAGATAGAAGCTGGTGCCCCTACGAGTGTTAGTAACTTTTCTGGTGTATATGAAACAAAATTTGATCTCAGATTCCAATACATCAATATAAATTAAATAATTTATACCTGATCATATTTATTAATTTCATATTCTCCTACACTGGATGTTCGTCGCTGGGGTCGCGGCCTCCAGTACCTGGTGGACTGGGAGGGTTACGGTCCCGAATGGAGGTCCTGGGTGCATCCCTCCTTCGTGCTGGATCCTCAGCTCATCAGGGACTTCCACTGGATGCACTCGGGTAGGTTAGATCGGTCGCCGAGAGGCGTCACGTGGGGGGGGGGAGTACTGTGGTGATCCGCTCTGCCTGCCTGTTGCCTTATCCTCCACAGCTGCACGCACACCTTCTCTCCTCATCAGCCTGACTATTTAAGCCGTGCTGCCCTCTGGTCTGCACGGAGTCGTCTTTCTCCCTGATCTGATGAGACCGTTACCCCACTTCATCATTCTCCAGAGATTCCTTCTCTACTTCGTCATTCTCCTGAGATCCCTTCTCTACTTCATCGTTCACCTGGGAGTTCCAACTCCCCAACGACAAGTAAGCCTCCCTCATCATTATCACCACTCTACACTCTGCTCCCCTGTGTACAGGTGGAAATCCGTGGTGGCGGACTTCCTCCTCCTGGCGGCGGACCGAGCACTCCCTGCACTTCACCAAATCCTCCCTTCATTCCCTCTGCAACCGGGGCCAAAGACACTGTCTCTCTGGCCGGAGCCTTTGGGTCCAGGCCTGAGCTGTTCACCAACTCGCCAACAGTAAGACTAAACATAACTTGTTTAGTCTTACTGTTGTCCCCCTTGTCTCTGCTCTTCCATAGGATTGCCAGTCTGCTGTTCACCAACTCGCCAACAGTAAGACTAAACATAACTGAACCATCTCTCCAGAGAGTTGGCACTAATCCCCCTTGTCTCTCCTCTTCTATATGGTTGCCAGTCTGTACGGTGCTCTGCTCGCCTCGGCTGCCACGCTCACACACTCTCTCTCTCTCTCTCTCTCTCTCTCTCTCTCTCTCTCTCTCTCTCTCTCACTCACACACACACACACACACACACACTACACAATAAAGATAAGTGAGTTTATTTCTTAGTCTGTGTTTGCTTCCTGGGTCTCGAATCATGTCAGGTTTCCCCTGCAGTTGACAGTGCTATGAGATGACTGTTGTTGTGAAATGGCGCTATATAAATAAAGTTGAATTGAATTGAAATAAAAGAAGAGGCCTTTGTAACACAATGTAGTTAAGGTGCAACAGTCTGTTGCATGAAAATATTCAATATAGTACAAATGCCATGAAATTGTATTTTTTTTTAAAAATAAAAATGAATAAAAATGCAAAGACATGCTCTCATTTTCTCATTTTTCACTCTGAGTTTCTGCCTGACAAATTACTGTAAGCTAATACCAGTGAGCAGCATGTTGGCACCATTGCCTCCTCTTCCAGGTGGGACTGGGGTTACATGATTGAATGTAATAGACTAGTGCATGCCCGTAGAACACACGTATTCCTGTCTGAAACGGGTATCCCAATCAGGCTTTACAGGCCCAAATGTAGGCTGTGTTTGAAAGTGGAAAACAAAGAGGTGTAGCCTGTATGTAGGCAATCACATGTTAGACTTTGACAAATATAAAAGGGAGTAAATGGCACTAAGATTTATTTGATTGTGTGAATATTAATTACAGAATACCTAAACATTGAAAATGAATGGGACATCCAATATTAGCAACTGTTTCAGATCCCTTGTTTATTTGTTTGTCAGATCAGTTATTTGTGTGATCTTTTATCACTTACTGTATATTCATAATAGTGTATCTTGACCTTTGGGGAATGGAAGTTGTTCAGTCATCATTAAAATTATTTTAGTTTATATCACTGTTCAGTGATGAGTTCAATGTAATACTGAATTTAAGATAAGATAAGATAAGATAAGATAAGCCTTTATTAGTCCCACAACGGGGAAATTCCAGGATCTCAACAGCACAGGGATAGCAACACTCAGAGCAACAATCAGAAGGCAAGAAAAAAAAAAAAAAACAAGCAAGCAAGAGCAGCTAATATACATATGTACATATTACTATAAAATATATATATATACACACACACACAGACACACAGTGCAGAGCATTGTAGCTGGATGGAATAAATATATGAATATATGAACACACATATATTTCTTCTGTGTATCATCAATAAACTCGTGCAGTACTATAACAGGACATGTTTACAAATATTTGAGACCCATTGTAGTGCATAATTTTATATTTTAGCAATATTTTGTTATTAAAAGGATTTTTAAAAACTTTAATGCTAAGATTGAGGCGGTGTTTATATCGACACGCTGGAGCGATACTGAGGCCAAATAATGATCTGAACCTTGAGGGTGTGACTGACAAAGACTGAGCGCCATCGCTCTATTGTAAGCGTTTGTTTTTTATTCATGTGAGAAGATTATTTATTAGGGCCCGAGCCACTGACAAAGGCAGCGGGTGAGAGCCCTATTGTATCCGTTGCGTTTATTATTTTTCTGCCTAAACGATCGCCTTTTTGACCCTCTAAGCGTTCACCAAAATGCAGCGTTTTTTATTTTTTATTTTTTTTTTGCACACACTTCAGACCCGGTGCAAAATTCAATAAACTGGAAAAAATATGTGCCGCCCACCCCCAATTTCTGTGGGTGGGGCCAAACGTACAAGGTCAATGGAGACTGGTGACTGTAAAATTTGTTGTACAGACACGGAATTCGGATGAGGTGTGCATCACCTCAAGACATGCAAAAAACATAACTGTGACCTTACCCACAGCCAACAGGAAGTCCGCCATCTTGCCTCAAAGCCACCCCATCTCCAGTTTTGTCAAAAACCACCCTTCGCATTTGAACGAACTCCTTCTAGGGGCCTGCTCCGATTGAGTTCATTTTCACATAGAGGCATAACTCGAGCAAAACTTGTCTGATGTCCACCAAAGTTTCCATGATGGACAATAGTCCCGCCCTGAATGCATCTATATAAAAATACCTGACAAAAGATATAGCACCACCTAGTCGTTAAAGGAAGAATTGCTTAAAACTGCTTTATTTGTTACTCACACGCCGCTTGCCAGAATGACGTGAAATTGTAAGGTTTATCACAACACATGGATGATCATAACTGCTCATCAATTTTAGCATGGCGTTACTGCTGTTACCATGGACATGCCCCCCTCGCTATTCAATCCGTGATCGTGTTGGGAGGGTTGGGAATGACCTGGAATCATGAAATCTGGAACATAGGTCAAGGTGCCTGTCGTATGTAGTCCTATATGGGTGGGCAACACATAACTGATAGGTAAGTGTTGCCATGGCAACATGGCGAAGGATGACTCCTCGCCATGGAACATTGGACAGCTGTAACTTGGACAAACTTTGTCTGATTTTCACCAAATTTTCTACGATGGATATTAGTCCCACTCTGAACGCTCCTATATAAACATAATTAACAAAAGTTAGAGCGCCACCTAATGGTTAGAACATCGGACACTTGTAATTTAGACAAACTTTATTCGATTTTCACCAAATTTTCTATGATGGATATTAGTCCCACTCTGCATGCCCCAATGTCAAAATAATTTACAAAAGTTCTCATGCCACCTTGTGGTTAGAACAACGGACACTTGTAACTCGGACAAATTTTGTATGATTTTCACCAAACTTTCTCCGATCAATACTAGTCCCGCCCCAAACGCGTCTATATAAAAATAATTAACAAAAGTTATATCACCACCTAGTGACTAAAGGAAGAATTGCTGAAAACTTTTTTTTTTAAATTTTTCTCTCACCAGGTGCAAAATTGACATGAAGGAATGACTAGGACTCACTGACAGTACATGTGCATAGTACAAAATTGTTTCCATGGTGACCGGCATGCTTCAATGGCTTCCTCGCAATGCAAAACATGAGAGTTACAGCTCTGACATCCTTGTCTGATTTGGACCAAACTTTACACAAATCATACTAATCCCACTCTAAACACGTCTGTATATCAATATTCACAAATTGTCACAGCACCACCTACTACTGACATGAGGTACTGCACAAAATTGTATCAACTTTCGTGCAAAGATCAGTAGTCAGAATGACATGACATTTCCAGAGGTTTCTCAGAGCTCACTGGATTACCCTCAGTGGAAGTCACTTTTGTCCTGTGATCATCACAGTTACCATGGAAACCCACTCCTCACCATTCAATACATTTTTTACTTTGTAATGTTGGGAAAATCCAAGTGTCATGAAATGTGGAACATAAGTCAAGGTGACTCTCTTCTGCAGTCCTATATGAGTCTGCAACACGTACCTAACATATAAGTGCTGCCACGGCAACATGCCAGAGTTTCCCTCCTGTCGGACAGCTGTAACTTGGACAACCTGTCCAATTTACCCCGTAATTTACGTTTAGCCACCGTTCTGTCTCATGCCCAGGCAGTGTGGGTGGGGTTTGGTTTTGGATTGACTCCACCACAGCGCTCGGTGTGCAAAACAAGGAAGCGAAACGTGACAAATTTGAATAGAAAAAGATTATACTTAAGATTTAATGGTCTAAACGTAAAGACAAAATTTATAGTCTTTAACAACCATCACAACAATCCAGTACCCAAACTCAGTGTAAATGGTGTAGAGATTGAAAGGGTATCTGAAACTAAATTCCTTGGAGTAATAATTGATAACAAACTGTGTTGGAAGTCACATATTAATTATATCAAAGGTAAAGTTTCCAAATCAATTGCAATATTACACAGAGTGAAATATTTGCTGAATCAACCCACACTATACACCTTGTATCATTCATTAATACTCCCATACATGACATATTGTAATGAAGTATGGGGAAATACATACAAAACAAACATATATCCACTCTTTATGCTTCAAAAGAGAGCTATTAGAATAATAAACAAAGCAGCTTACAGGGAACCAACAAACCCACTTTTTCTTAAACAAAAAACTCTCAAGTTGAAAGATCTGGTTGACTTTAAAACCGCAATAATAATGTTCAAAGTGAAGAATTTATCACTGCCCGCAAATATCCAAAAGTTGTTCCAAACAAGGAAGAAACGATATCACTTCAGAGGAACATGTATATTTCAAAAGCCTACAGTGAGAACAACCACCAAGCAACACTGTATTTCAGTGCAAGGAGTCAGATTATGGAACGATTATGGACCTGAATTAAAATCATGTACAACGCTTGGACAATTTAAACAAAAACTAAAGGAAGAAATACTCCAAACATATTTACAAGACGACATGTAAACTCACATAAGGATTGACATATCCAGCCTGTGTTGTGTTGTAGCTTAGTTTTTTTTTTTCTCTCTGTGACATTCTGTCTTAGATTTGTCTTGAATAGTAACCGCTTAACTTAGCTTAGCTTAGTTTTCTTTTTTTTTTCTTTCTTCTCTCAGTCACACTTTGTCTTAGCTTTGTTCTAAATTGTAATCACTCTTGTCTTGTTTACTCTTTTTTTCTTTGAATTCTTGGATGGAATATGGGTGGGCAATATAAGCTGCGGCTTCAGCCATCACCCATTTCGGATAACTCACGTGGAATTGTTTAGTAGAAGGAGTCTTTGTCTAACTTGACCTTGTTGTTATATTATACAGTTTCTTTTAACCTGTACTGTATTATCCGAAATAAATTCATTCATTCATTCATTCATAATTGCTACGATGGATCTTAGACCCACCCCGCACAGTCCTACATAAAAATGACTGACAAAGTTATAGCACCACATACT
The DNA here is from genome assembly GCA_020510985.1 of Pholidichthys leucotaenia. NCBI lineage: Eukaryota > Metazoa > Chordata > Actinopteri > Cichliformes > Pholidichthyidae > Pholidichthys > Pholidichthys leucotaenia. Next base: position 145,926,762 of record CM035837.1, read on the forward strand.
GCTCACAAGAAAGTACTTCGCCAAGCAGTTTTCTTTATTATTCACGCAGTGCTGGCCACGACAACAGGAAATTTTCTGGATCCGACGGGCAGTGGGGTCCGTGGGAGGCGAGAGCCCGCTTACAGTTGCTTGCAGCTTTTATTATTATAAGATAAGATAAGATAAGATAAGATAAGCCTTTATTAGTCCCACAAAGGGGAAATTCCAGGATTGCAACAGCACAGGGATAGCAACACTCAGAGCAACAATCAGAAGGCAAGAAAAAAAAACAAGCAAGCAAGAGCAGCTAATATACATATGTACATATTACTATAAAATATATACTGTATATACACACACACACACACACAGACACACAGTGCAGAGCATTGTAGCCGGATGGAATAAATATATGAATATATGAACACACAGTGCAGAGCATTGTAGCTAGATGGAATAAATATGTAAATATATAAACACCCACAGTACGGAGCATTGCAGCTAGGTGGAATAAATATGCAAGTATATAAACACACACAGTGCGGAGCAGTGTAGCTAGATGGAATAATATGTAGATATATAAAAACACAGTGCGGAGCATTGTAGCTAGATGGAATAAATATATAGATATATAAATATAAACACACCCAGTGCGGAGCATTGTAGCTAGATGGAATAAATATGTAAATATATAAACACACACAGTGCAGAGCATTGTTGCTAGGTGGGATGAAACAGCATAACCGTCTATTTAGTTATCCTACATGGTATGATTATGTGCCCATACATATTCTCACCCTCCATAGCGACCGGTATGTTCCTAGTTGTATGCCGGAGAGGACCATTGTGTAAGTCTATTGCATCTTTTGCATTCAAAAAAACTATTAGTTTGTTACGTCTTTTTGCTATCTCTGCGAGCAGCCCTGCTTAGGTTGTACAGTCTGACAGCCGTTGGTAGGAAGGACCTACGAAACCTCTCGGTTGTGCACCTGGGATGATGTAGTCTGCTGCTAAATGAGCTCCTCAGTGCATCCAGTATGTCCTGCATAGGGTGGAACTCGGACTCCAGCAGAGATGACAGTTTAGCCACCGTCCTTCTCTCTCCTATCTCCTCCATCGGATCAAGGCGCTGCCCCAGGACAGAGCTAGCTTTCTTAATCAGTTTGTTCAGTCTCTTCCTATCGGCTGCCGTAATGCCACTGCCCCAGCAGACCACTCCAAAAGTGATGGCTGATGCCACCACCGTGTCATAGAATGACTTCAGCAGCGCCCCTTGTACACCAAAAGACCTGAGTCTCCTCAGCAGGAACAGCCTGCGCTGTCCCTTCTTGTAGAGTGCGTCAGTATTGTGTGACCAGTCTAGTTTATTGTTCAGATGAATACCCAGGTACTTATAGGATGTCACCATCTCGATGTCTGTTCCCTGTACATTTACTGGTGCTGTGAGGGGCTGCCCATGCCTGCGGCAGTCCACCACCAGCTCCTTAGTTTTCCTCGCGTTGATCTGGAGGCAGTTCCGATGGCACCAGTCCACAAAGTCCTGGATAAGCCCTCTGTACTCAGCTTCATCTCCGTTGGAGATGAGACCAACGATCGCAGAGTCATCAGAGAACTTCTGTAGATGGCAATGTGTTGTGTTGTGTGAGAAGTCCGCAGTATAAAGAGTGAACAGGAAGGGAGCCAGCACCGTTCCCTGGGGGGCCCCCGTGCTACTAATGATCGTGTCGGAAACACAGTCCCGGGTTCTCACAAACTGAGGCCGGTTCGTGAGGTAGTCCAGGATCCATGATGACAGGTGCTGGTCCACCCCTGCGCGCAGCAGCTTGTCCTTCAGGATCATCGGTTGGATGGTGTTGAAAGCACTGGAGAAGTCAAAGAACATGATCCTCACCATATTCCCGGGCTTCTCCAGGTGGGACAGAGAACGGTGAAGGAGGAAGATCACCGCATCCTCCACCCCAATGCCATGCTGGTAGGCGAACTGGAGTGGATCCATCGCTGGTTCCACCAGGGGGCGGAGATGAGCAAGGAGCAGTCTCTCCAGGGTCTTCATCAAGTGGGACGTCAAGGCCACCGGTCTGTAGCTGTTCAGGTCTTTGGGGTGGGAAGTTTTTGGTACAGGTACCACACAAGATGTTTTCCACAGCTGTGGTACCCTCCCCAGTTTCAGGCTCATGTTGAAGATATACGTCACAATCCCACACAGCTGGTCTGCACAGGACTTGAGGAGCTTTGCGCTGATGCCGTCCGGTCCCGACGCCTTCCTCGCCTTGATCTTCCTCAGCTCCGTCCTCACCTGGGTCTTGGTCAGGGTCAGGATGGGGGGCTGTGTGTTGGGAGTGGGGGGGGTGTCGGTGGAGTGGGGAGTGGGCAGCAGGACTTGATTTCTTAGAGGCAGCAGTGGTTGTTGTGCAGACAGGGGGGAGGGCGGTTGGTCAAATCTATTGAAAAACAGATTCAGGTTGTTCGCCCACTCCCTGCCCCCCGTGGCCTGGGGGGAGGTATTCTGGAGCCCCGAGATGGTTTTGAGGTTTCTCCAGACCCCGCTGATGTCGCTCTGTTGCAGCTTGTCCTCCATCTTCTTCCTGAAGCTTATTATTATTATTATTATTATTGTTATTATTATTATTCTGCCTAAACAGTCACATTTTTGACCCTCTAAATGCTTGCCAAAATGTATTTTTTTCACACACACCTCAGACCCAGTGAAAAACTTTGTAAACTGGAAAAAATATGTGTCCCATGCTGAAAATTTATCCAGGGTATGGTTGATACGCCGTGGAGCAAAGGCTGTAGGGTCTTCCCCCCATGCTGTTTGTTTTTAAAAGGTGGACCCAATCAGTTGATCGCTGCAACCACAGAGCTCAGCTGTTTTCCATGATAAATCAGCCTCAGGGAAAAAGCACATGCCATGCATTATATTTTTTTTCACTTTATTGAAAAGTGGTTAGCACTGCGGCAGCAAAGTAACTCACCCTTGGCCGGGGGATCCTGGGTTCGATCCCAGCCCCTGACCAACAGTGATCTGTGTGGAGTTTGCATGTTCTTCCTGTGTCTCTGTGGGTTTACTCCGGGATTTCTCCGGTTTCCTCCCACATGCCAAAAACATGCAAGTAAGGTAAACTGGCATCAAATTGGGGATTCTAAATTGTCCTTAGGTATGAATGTGACAGTGAATGGTTGTCTGTCTCTCTGTGTTGGCCCTGCGATGGACTGGCGATCTGTCCAGGGTGTACCCTGCCTCTCGCCCAAAGATGCTGGGATAGGCTCCAGCTCCCCCATGTCCTGAAAAGGATTAAGCGGAAGAAGATGGATGGATGGATGAAAATAACTTGCCAATAACAATGTGAGCGGTGCGGCTCTATTGTAAGCGGTTTGCTTTTTATTGATCAAATTTGTCGCATTTTGCTTCCTTGTTTTGTACACAGAGCTCACCCATGGTGCCAGCGATTCAGCTGCTGCCCCCCCCTTTCCTCAGCAGCACCTCGTGTTCTCAATGCCGAATTATCCATTAGACCTATGCAATCACAGCAACTTTATGGTATGATTTTTTAACCATTAAATCTTAAGTATAATCTTTTTCTATTCAAATTTGTCACGTTTCGCTTCCTTGTTTTGCACACCGAGTGCTGTGGTGGAGTCAATCCAAAACCAAACCCCACCCACACTGCCTGGGCATGAGACAGAACGGTGGCTAAACTTTTATCGATAAAAATTACATATTTTGACTGACCAACTCCATATGTTCTCCATGCTGAATTATCCATTAGACCTATGCAACCACAGCAACTTTATGGTATAAATTTTTAAGCATTAAATCTTAAGTATTATCTTTTTCTAGTCAAATTTGTTGTATTTTGTGTCCTTGTCTTGCACATGGAGCGCTGTGGTGGAGTCAATCTGATAAAAAATTACATATTTTGACTGAGCGACTCCATGTTTTCCATGCTGAATTATCCATTAGACCTATGCAATGACAGCAACTTTATGGTATAATTTTTTTAAGCATTAAATCTTTAGTATTATCTTTTTCTAGTCCAATTTGTCACATTTTGCTTCCTTGTTTTGCACACGGAGCACTGTGGTGGAGTCAATCCGAAACCAAACCTCGTCCACACTTCTAGAAACCTAGGCATGAGACACAGTGGTGGCTAAACTTTTAGTGATAAAAATTACATATTTTGACTGAGTGACTCCATTTTTGGGGATGCACACCCTCGTAACCTCAGGAAACCACGTTTAAAATCTGAGGCCAGTCTGACAAACAGTTCAAGAAATATGCATGGAAGAGACAGACACACACACACACAAGCACACAGAGATTGCATGAATTTATAGATATATAATAACAGCACCACTGATTCATAGAAAAGCAAGCCTTTTTTCTATTTTTTATTCATCCATACTGTAACATCACGTAATTGTGGAAAATGAATATTCTCCTTTAATGTCAGAAGGGTTTGACTTCAAAAATTGGATTTTGATGCCAAAAACAGTAAAATCCTAAATGTTCACAGATCAGGTTCTCGGCATGATTTTCTGTGCAGGTGATGGATGCACAAATCAAGGTGAGAACATGATCCAGATGTTTGTTTTCCAGCAGACACAGAAAGGAGGAAAGATGTCTGAGACAAGTTAGCAGAAACAGCATGACTTTAATGAAAGAGTACAACAACAGAAAACTTTATGCAGTACCTTCATTTCCACAAAACATTTCCATCTCCAAGCTCAAACATTTATGACTACATATAAATTGTTATTTTTTTTATGTTGAAATAAAACAATGATATTAATGAGGAAATTAAACTGAATCAATGTGCAGGTGCATTTTAAGAGGGAGTAATTCACAAGAATGAATTCACTTCCGCCTCCCAAAGAGAGCAGACGCTTTTTTCTTCTCTCCTACTCTGACTTATCTCCTTCCTCCTTTAACTAACTGGATCCCAGCTTGCTATCGTCTGTCTGCGTGTCTCTACTGCTGATTATCGAACGAAATTATGGATTTAATAAGCTGGGCTTTGAACGCAATTGACACTATTTTTTCAACGAGGAAAAGTGCCCCGGGGGAGGTTGTTTGCCCCACAGGAATGGCTGCTGCGGGCTATTTGAGGGACACAAGTAATTGGAAACTCTTGTGCCTGTCTGATCTTTCCATCGAAGATGTCGAAGATTTGTACGTCTTCGTAGTAATGGTCATCGGGATCGTTCTGATTGGATCTGGGATTGTCCTGGTGTACCGTAAATCGACGAAGATGGACATAGCCTATCAAAATGCTGGCCAGGCGAGGCTTAACCATCAAATTGAAAAAATGGAGAGGACTCTGACAGCGGCAAATGGAGAACTGTCTAGGAAAATGGATTACATCATGATCACGCTGAGAGCCGTCCATGAAGGATTCAACGTCCAGCACTGAAGGATCAAGTACTGAATCTGTAAGAGGATATAAAGTTTCTTTCTCTGGATCAGTACTATTCGACTAATCTGACCCCCTCACACAAGTCCTCCAGATTATCTGCAGTTTTTTGTTTTCAAAACATTTGAGCTGCATTGACTCCACGGACAGTCAGCTGCATGGCTCAAGGACAAATGCCAGCAGCTAAGACAAAACATCTCCTGCCAAAGAGACTTTGTTGTTCTTAACTGATACAAACACCTACACTCAACACTACACCCACACTGACTCAAAAACTGATGAAAAAGATCATTCACTCACTGCTCTCTTTGTGTCCTTGTGTACATTCTTGTCTGCTAACTGTGCATTGAGGGCTTTTTTTCTTGTAATCATAATATTGATCATATATGACCGGTATTCTGACAATCAATGGTTTTTTGCTCTTTCCTATTGTGTTATCCTTTTCCTCCCTATGCATCCTGTACCCATCTGATGACAGGCGCGTTCTCAGATGCTGCCGCGTCACCGGAAATGCAGGTCGTTTTCTGTGTCAAGTCAAATCCCTCGTATGTTATCAGTCCCTGTTAATGTACTTGGCAATAAATCTTTTCTGAGTTCTGAGAACCAAAACTGACAAACCCAGACTGAAGACTGATGCTGTCCTCCCAAACACAAGACAAGGAAGAGTCCAACAGTGACCATGGCTACATGGACATGAATAAACCGGCTATAATTGCTTTTCTGGAGTTATATGACTATTCAAGTTGTAGCACTGCCACATATGTGTTTGCATTGCCCCTTTTATGGATAAAATGGTACCGCATAAAAGGAGAGCCATGGTATCAAGTGATATGATGCAATATTTAAAATGCTCCATTTCATGTTTGTACCTCGTGTTAGTCAGGTTAATTGGTCGTTCTAAATTGTCCCTAGATATCTGTTTCCTATAGGCCCTTAGAATAGAGGGTTAGTACTAGTGAAAGCGCTTTGAGTGGTCTTTGTGACTAGAAAAGCGCTATATAAGTGCAGGTTAGTTAGTTAGTTAGTTAGTCATGTTCTACTTTCTGAATGTATGGATGTGAAGACATAATTTACCTGTCACTACATCAGCTGGTCATGGGAGGGGCCCCGCTGATTTCCAGCAGCTGTGAGCAGTGATATTAGGAAGGTGGAAGTCGCCGCGAGACAGTTGTTCACTGACAGACCGACAGGCCCGCTGTCACCAGGAGCGGCTGTCACATGGTGAATTGAAATAAAGGCCTTTCAAGAGACTATTGGAGCAACCAAGGGGAGTGTTGGTCCGCTGGGAGTCTACGTGGGACCGGCGGCTGACGGCACATTCCTCGCCGTGAAATGGCAGGTTGGTTGGCCTGGGAGGACGACTCTGGACCGGGGAATTTTGCTGTTTAACCTGCGAGAAGGGCAGCGGACCTAAAGCCGGTGAGGTCGTTCCCTCTTGTCTCTCGCTCATCCTTTTTCTTCATAATCACTGTGACTGCGCTCAGGGGTTTTTAGATAGCAATATAGGAACATCCTGTTTGGTTTTGGGTGACTTTAGTGGAACACTCTATTTTTCTCTTTTTTTTTTATTTGTGCCTGCGAAGATATGGGAACTATAATCGATAACTGAACACGATATTGAATCATTTCTGTGTGAATATAAATTGTGTAAATACATTGTGGGTGTGGTAAATAAGGGATGAGATTGTAGAAGAGCTTGGAAATGATGAGGCGATTTGATTTATAAACCAAAGTTTAATAATCAGCTCTCCTAACAAGTCTCATCTGGTGCAGAGTGGCAGAAGGAAAAAAGAGACAGAATGTCTCCGGCTCACTGGCTTTATACTTGCACACAACAAAAGACATGCATAACAAAGGCTGACATCCCTCATTATCTTAATCCCCCCATTGTCTTGGTATTTCCTCTCCTCGCCTCAGGGGGTGAGGGTGGCTCCTCCGGTCTCCTCCGCAGTGTCTGGGAACGTCTTTGTTCTTCACTCGGCGGATGAGAGCCTTTGTCCTTTCAGAGGTGTGAAGTTCTTTACATATGTAATTACTAAACATTTCCACATGCTTCAACATATGTAGGTTATGGAATATATGATTAATATAGACCACAGGCCCCCCAAACAACTAAGAAAGGACAATAGAAAGGTTCACAGTCTAAGATAATTACTATGACATACTAAGTGTTACATCACTTGCCACAGAAGAAACTTTCCAGCAGCCATGCTCTTAAGAGAGTTCAATGGTAATCATAACAGCATAGTAAAATCATAAGTCAGTCCTAAACTGTTGCAGCACAATTAGTGAACAATTGTGGAGTGGTTTGCATCAGTCCCTGTGCTGTCTGGGTTTTAATCTTCTCCCAAAACTGCTGTAGGTTGGTTTAGGCGCCCTGCTGGGACCTTCTTGTGAGGAATCTGCAGTGTGGGAAGGAGAGTGGTTAATTGTTCCCTGCCGGGGGGCTGAGTCTTTTCTCTTGGGGGGTCTACCCCGCCGAGGTGCTCTCGCCAACTGTGCAGGCTCGTCTTTCAACAAGAAGGCAGGCTTAAGTCTGTCAATGCTGACTGTTTCTTTTCTATCCCCAAAATCAAGCACAAAGTGTTTATCACCATGTTCCAGCACTCTGAATGGCCCATCGTATGCTGGGCGGAAAGTTGGTTTTAAAGCTTCGTGCCTAACAAAAACAAACTCAGCGTTTTTTAAAGCTTGAGGGACAAAAACCCGTGGGAAGGAGTGATGAGCTGGACCGGGGAGAGAGTCCGGTCCGTTGCTGCCTAAAAACCTTGGGACTGGAAGGTGGCCCTGGCTCTGGGTTCTCTGGTAAAAATTCACCTGGAAGCCTGAGAGATAGTGCAAAGACTAATTCTGCAGGAGAGGCGTCTAGATCCTCTTTACGTGCAGCACGCAACCCCAATAAAACCCAGGGAAGTTTGTTTACCCAATTTGTATCCGTTAGTGAGGCTCTGAGGGCAGCCTTTAAAGACCTGTGAAAACGCTCGCATAACCCATTAGCCTGAGGGTGGTAAGCGGTGGTGCGATGAATAGTTGCCCCTAAGCTGTTGGACATGGCTGACCAGAGCTCTGAGACAAATTGAGGCCCCCTATCGGGCGTGATGTCCGATGGGACGCCGAAACGTGCTACCCAGTTTGTCAAAAAAACGCGAGCGACTTCCTCCGCTGTGGTTGCCGCTAGAGGGACTGCCTCTGGCCAGCGCGTGGTGCGGTCTATCATTGTTAACAGGTGTGTGAAACCTTGGGAGGAAGGTAGTGGCCCCACGAGGTCGACATGAACGTGGTCGAACCTTCTAGCAGGGATTGGAAAAGGCTCCAGAGGGGCTTTTGTGTGTCTGTGTATTTTGGCGCGTTGACAAGAAATGCAAGTTTTTGCCCATTCTTTTACGTTTTTGCGCAGGCCTGGCCACACAAACTTTTCGGCGACCATTTTAACCGAGGCGCGCACACCTGGGTGCGCGAGGGAGTGAATTGCGTCGAAAATACGGCGGCGCCATGTAGCTGGTACTAACGGGCGAGGTCGGCCGGTCGAAACATCGCATATTAGGGGGGGCACGCCGTCGCATAAACCCTTTTTCTCCAGCCTTAACCCTGTTGGTCCAGACAGGAGTGCGCGCACGTCCGCGTCACCACTTTGTTCCTCCGCCATGGCTGCATAATCTATCCCTGCATGGATAGGTGCTGCGTATGTGTCTGTGTTAGTGAAGAGTTCTGCTGCTGAGGCAGTATAATCTGTCTCCTCATGCTCTGGTGGTGTCACAGCGCGAGAGAGACAGTCTGCTACTACGTTAAGTTTGCCTGCCATGTGTCGAATGTCTGTGGTGAACTCTGAAATCGCAGCTAGCTGTCTTTGTTGCCTGCCTGACCATGGTTCTGAAATTTTAGCCATAGCAAAGGTGAGCGGTTTATGGTCTACAAAAGCCGTGAAACTCCGCCCTTCTAACCAGAACTGGAAGTGGCGGATGGATAAATGAAGCGCTAGCAGCTCCCTGTCAAAAGTGCTGTATTTACGCTCAGTTTGGTTTAGCGATTTGCTAAAGAATGCCAAAGGTTGCCAGACCCCGCTGACAAGTTGCTCTACAACTGCCCCTATAGCCAGGTCCGAAGCGTCTGTGGTTAGCGCGATGCGGGCCAAGGGATCTGGGTGAACTAACAATGTGGCGTTAGCTAGGGCGCTTTTTACTTCCGCGAAAGCGCGTTCGCGCTCCGGGGTCCATTCGACCGCATTGGAAGCTTTCTTTTTTTTGAGCGCGTCATATAGGGGCTGCATGAGCTGAGCTGCATGGGGGTGGAAGCGGATGTAAAAATTAACCATCCCTAAAAATTCCTGCAGCGATTTGACCGTTTGTGGCCGTGGGAAACTTTCTATCGCGTGAACTTTGTCTGGAAGTGGAACTGCCCCCTTCGGAGAGACTTTGTGTCCTAAAAAATCAATTTGTGACACGCCGAATTTGCATTTGGCTGGATTGATTATTAGCCCGTGCTCTTCTAGCCTCTGAAAAACTGTAGTGAGGTGCTGTTCGTGTTCTTCCTCAGACGAGCTGGCTACCAGCATGTCGTCGAGGTAGATGAAGACAAAAGGAAGGTCGTGTAGGACCGCGTCCATCATTCGTTGAAAAGTTTGAGCAGCGCCTTTGAGGCCGAAAGGCATTCGCAGAAATTCAAAAAGGCCGAAAGGGGTTATTACCGCTGTTTTAGGAATGTCCTCTGCTCGGACTGGGACTTGGTCATAACCGCGGACTAAGTCTATTTTTGAAAAAATGCGCGCACCCGCCAGATGTAGTGAAAAATCTTGAATGTGAGGAATTGGGTAGCGGTCATGCGCTGTAGCGTTGTTTAATCTGCGATAATCTCCGCACGGTCTCCAAGAACCGTCGGATTTCGGAACCAAGTGAAGTGGTGAGGCCCAGGGGCTCTTCGAGCGTCTAACAATGCCCAATTTTTCAAGGGTTGTAAACTCGTCCCGTGCTATGTTGAGCTTGGCCGCGTCTAAGCGGCGAGCTTTGGCAAATACGGGTGGTCCCGTTGTGGGAATGAAGTGTTCAACCCCGTGTTTAGCCACAGTGGCTGAGAATTTGGGAATTGTGAGTGCTGGAAATTGGGTGAGGAGTTGCTCAAACTTACCTCCTGCCGTGGTGACGTTAGCCTGCACAGGTGGTGGAGAAACTCGGGCTAAGCATGGAATAGAAGCAAAGGACAGTGCATTAACCAAGCGCCTATTTGCTAGATCCACTAATAACCCATGTGCACACAAAAAATCTGCGCCTAACAAGTTAAAACTCACCACCGCTACAACAAATGTCCATCTGTAGTTGCGGCCGTGGATGAGGAGGTGCAGGCTCTTTTCGCCGAACGTGTCGATGTTAGAGCCGTTGGCTGCCACGGCTCCTTTGCCCCGGGTGCCCGTGGCTCGATCTGCGTGGGAGGGCGTGACAAAACTCAGCTGAGCTCCTGTGTCGATGAGGAACTGCTTGCCCGTGTGTCCATCCGTCACGTACAACAGCTTATTCTTCTCGCCGAGAACCGCTGCTGTTAACGGCTCTCGGCTTTGGCGTTTCCCGAAATCGCAAATTTGCAGGGGGGAACGCATTTGCGGGCCGTCTCGGCGAAGCGGTGGTGATAATAACAGACGTCGCTCTGTCTGTTACGTTTTGGCCGTGTCGCTGTCACCGTGGGCTGGGTCTGCTCAGTGGGTTGTGGCTCCTCGTGGTTCGGGGCGTCCGCGTTGAGGTCTGCGGATGCTGCTGTGGGTGTCAGCTCCTTGCAGGCGTTGACGAGCCGATGAGCTTCGTTGGCCAGTGCGCGGAAGTCTTGGTGGTTGTTGCATTTCATGCTGGCGAGTGTCCCTCTCATGTGTGGAGGCAGCGTGCTGAGGAATATAAATTGGAAGAGGAAGTTGTCATTGTCCTCCTCTTTAAGCTGTAGCAAATCCTCCATGAGGGCCTTAGGTTTGCACCCTCTGTGGCCGTAGACCGCCAGGATCTTCTCGGCTCTCTCTTCCGCTGATGGGACGTAATTCGCCACGATGGTTGCTTTGAGCGTCTCATATTTGTCCCGGGCCGGTGGCCACCGGATCATGCTCCGCACACACTTTGAAGTGGCGGCGTCGAGTTTGGAGACGATATGGTAGAATTTGGTATCGTCAGCCGTGATGCCCGCCAGTGTAAACTGGGCTTCAGCCTGCTGAAACCACGAGGCGGGGTCTTCTTGCCAGAAGTCTGGCAGCTTGACAGCGACGGCATTCGTGTATACCATCACTGCTGTGTCCGCCGGGTGAGAGTGCCTTGCCTCGGCTCTCACGGCGGTGCTGGTGCTCGGTTGAGCCCTCTCAATCTCTTCTGCCGGGGGGAACAGTTGTCCATCTGTTCCTCCGTCTGCGTGGTTGCTGGCGTCTGCCTGGGTCGCCACGGATGAGTCGATTGCGGGGGTATGCTTCAGGACCATACTCGCGTCAGGGTCACCAGTGTAGAAGAGCTTGGAAATGATGAGGCGATTTGATTTATAAACCAAAGTTTAATAATCAGCTCTCCTAACAAGTCTCATCTGGTGCAGAGTGGCAGAAGGAAAAAAGAAGGAAAAAAGAGACAGAATGTCTCCGGCTCACTGGCTTTATACTTGCACACAACAAAAGACATGCATAACAAAGGCTGACATCCCTCATTTTCTTAATCCCCCCATTGTCTTGGTATTTCCTCTCCTCGCCTTAGGGGGTGAGGGTGGCTCCTCCGGTCTCCTCCGCAGTGTCTGGGAACGTCTTTGTTCTTCACTCGGCGGAGGAGAGCCTTTGTCCTTGTGTGTGAAGTTCTTTACATATGTAATTACTAAACATTTCCACATGCTTCAACATATGTAGGTTATGGAATATATGATTAATATAGACCACAGAGATATATATTGTTGTATAATCATTATTTTGTGCACTTTTGAACGATAATAATAATCCACAAAACCATACGAGCCTGTTCAAAGTGAAATCATTTCATCCCGTGTATTAGTAATATTCTCTATGTCATAGAAGAGTGTTACAGATGGTGGTCCGTACGGGGAATATGATTTCTGGCTTTATGGTTTAATTGTGGGTAATTCAAAATGGCAACCAGAAAATGTAATGTTAATGCTGCTCAGGGTGGATGGCCTATTAACTCAGATTTCACGGCGAGGCCGGTTGTAACAAGAAGGACTTCACCAGAGGACATTTCATCATTATCAGAATCAGAATCAGAATCAGAATCAGGTTTATTGCCATTGTTCATGTGATACACAAACTAGGAATTTGTCTCGGTGCCATGCTGCAACATTAAAAACATAATGAGAAAAAGGGATAAACTAAAAAACTAAAGGACTAGAAACGTGCAATAAGTGTAGAAAAATAAGTAATAATAAGTAATAATAATAATAATACTAGTAATAATGAGTAGTACTAGTCAAGGCAGTTTTAAAAAATTAGCATGTAGCAGATAATGTGAAGTACCACATAGTGCAGTCAATAATGCAACAGAAAAACAGTGATGATTGACATGAGTCTGGTTGAGCTGCTGTACATAGTGCACGAGAGTCAAAAGTCACTTAGTGTTCAGCAGTCTGATGGCAGAGGGGAAAAAGCTGTTCATGTGCCGGGAGGTTTTAGTCCGAATGGACCGAAGCCTTCTACCTGAGGGGAGGGGGGCAAACAGCACGTGACCAGGATGTGAAGGATCGGCTATGATCCGGCCAGCACGCCTCCGGGTCCTGGAGATGTACAGGTCCTGGAGAGACGGAAGCTTGCAGCCTATTGAGTACGTGGTACATTGCAACTGATAATTTTGGGGATGATCGCTCTATTTACGGTGATGATGAATGTGGATGTGCTGTTTTAGAATCCAGGGATGAGGAAAATGGTGACATGGGGGAGGATGGCACACAGCCGGTCGCACAGGAATATGAGAAGCTACAAAAGCAGGTGGCAGGGTTGATACAGCAACTTAACAGGCTTGAAGATAAAGTTAAGCACTTTATTAAAAGCACTGTTAGTAGAGAGACACTTTTCCGAAAGGGCATTGACCGTAGCTTGGAAAAATTCACGGAGCAATTGGTAACCTTGCAAAAAATATTGTAAATTGCCTGAGGCGGCGGGACCAGCAGCGGAAAAGGCAGCCTAGTCAGTTACAGCTCACCTTCAGTCCCAAAGCTCAGAAAGCGACTGCAGTCTCTACACCCACTAGTCCTGTAGCTCTCAGTTTATCATTGGATCGGCCTGGTGTACCTGCTTATGATCCCAAACCTCCTGTGCACCCAGAGCTTCCTGCAGTTGACACCGCTGGGGACGCCGCAGATGTCCATCAACCATGTGATGTAGGTTGGGGCGTGAAAGCACCCAGGTGCACCACCCAGGGGGACACCTGCCTGTACTACGCCTTGCCAGCCGGGGGCGCCTGACCCTACTGGACTTCAACCGTAGGCGTGACTCCATCACAGACCGCAACACCGACTGCCCAGAGGAACCCCTACCAATTGCCAAGGGGTGGCCTACTACCTTGGCGGACGTTGGGGCAGAGCAGGGGAAGGACCAGGTGCTTCGTGACCTTAAACAGCACCAGTTCAACCACTCCTGGACTTACCATATCTGGTTTGTCATGCATCAGGGGGTGCTGTACCACCGGGTCTCTCTAAATGATCAAAGAGGAAAGCTTCAGGTGGTGGTACCACAGTCCCTCATCCCAGAATTCATCTGCCACTACCATGTAAAGCCCCAGGGCAGACATCAAAGTCCTTTGAAGACCATGTTGAGGGTTCTGGAGGTAGCCTGGTGGCCAAGCGTGTGTAAAGATGTATGGAAGAATACGAAAACCTGCAGCCGCTGCCAACAGGAAAAGAGAGAGCTCGGTAAAATGGGGAGACAGGTGCGGCAATTACCCGCGAGCTCCCACCAACCGATGCAGCACCCGGAGCACCTTAACCGGACACTAAAGACCGGAAGAGCCTCGTCCATGGGACAGTTCCACAACTGTAGGGACCAGTGGATCCCAGGGCTATGCGGGGTACCGAATGCTGCCCAACTGTGTACATCAGGAAGAACCCCAGCAGAACAAACCTTGGGCACTAAACTACAGGGACCACTGGAGAGGCTCATCCATCCACCATTCTCAAGTGACCAGTGAGCTAAAGGCATCAGGAAGGAAGAATGGCAGAAGAGGGTCGAGAGGGTTAAGCGGAGAGTGGGGGTGCATCAGACCGGACCAGCTAAGTTGGAGAATTCCCGCTGGAAAGAGGCACACTTGCAGCAGGGTAACTTAGTCCAGGCAAGAATACACCCACTCCCCAAATCCAATAATAACTGCTCGGCCAAGCTAGCGCCTATGGGGGTAGGACAAGCTAAATTCATAAAAGAGGTGAGGCCTATAAAAAAAGACAAAGTAGGATGGAGTTCCCCCACCTGATATTTAGATTAATTAGATTAGATTCAACTTTATTGTCATTACACATGTATGAATACAAGGTAACGAAACACAGTTTAGCACCCAATCAGAAGTGCAAAGGACAGCAGTGCAGTATATAAGGTAATTAACAGTATGTGCAATTTAAGCAAATATATGCAAATATATGCAGCAGTGCAGAGAGTTAAGAGTACTGTTATGTGCAAATAATGTACAATAAGTTAGATGGGCAGTTATGTACAGGTGAGGATGGTAAGAGATGATGGTAAGAGAGTCAGCGGGGAACTAAGTTCAATAACGTGACAGCTGTTGGAAAGAAACTGTTCCTAAACCTGCTGGTTCTAGTCCGAAGACTTCTGAAACGCCTTCTGGAGGGGAGAAGCTGGAACAGTCCATGAGCAGGATGGTTGGAGTCCCTAAGAATGCTGCGTGCCCGGCGCAGACATCTTTTCCTGTAGACGTCCTCTATAACTAGAAGTGGAGTCCCTGTGATGCGTTGGGCGGTTTTCACCACCCGCTGCAGCACCTTACGGTCTGCGACAGAGCAGCTCCTATACCAGACTGTGACACAGTTGGTCAGGGTACTCTCTATCACGCAGCGGTAGAAGTTGCCCAGGATGTCAGTTGACAGATGGTTCTTCTTCAGTGTCCTCAAGAAGAAGAGGCGCTGATGGGCCTTCTTGATCAGGATATACAAGATAAGTGTGGTGAATATCAAGATAGATAAGGGTGTTTTAACATAGTAGCCTCCAGCTGGGGGGGGGGGGACTATGTACCACTGCCACATATGTGTTTGCATCTCCCCTTTTATGGAGAAAATGGTACCACATAAAAGAAGAACCATGGCATCAAGTGATATGATGCAATATTTAAAATCCTCCATTTTGTCATGTCATACCTTA
Source organism: Pholidichthys leucotaenia (assembly GCA_020510985.1). Classification (NCBI taxonomy): domain Eukaryota; kingdom Metazoa; phylum Chordata; class Actinopteri; order Cichliformes; family Pholidichthyidae; genus Pholidichthys; species Pholidichthys leucotaenia. The sequence goes on from CM035837.1 coordinate 145,942,467, forward strand.
TGGACATTATGTATATTATATGTATATACTGTAGTTCTAGTTACATGTGTCAGGGATGTGTGAATGGCTGTGTTGGGGTGGGGGGGTGAGGGGGTGTGTGAGTGTGTCTTAAATTATGTTCTTTTTACTTATATGGATGCCTAGAGAAACGTAATTTCATCTTGCCTGCACTACAGTTGTATGTACAACAACATGACAATAAAGGTTGATTTGATTTGATTTCATGTTTGTGCCTCATGTTAGTCATGTTCTGTTTTCTCAATGTATGGATATGAAGACATAATTTACCTGTCACTACATCAGCTGGTCATGGGAGGGGCCCCGCTGATTTCCAGCAGCTGTGAGCGGCGATATCAGAAAGGTGGAAGTCGCTGCGAGACAGTCATTCACTGACAGACCGACAGACCTGCTGTCACCAGGAGCGGCTGTCACATGGTGAATTGAAATAAAGGCCTTTCAAGAGACTATTAGAGCAACCAGGAGGAGCGTCAGTCCACTGGGAGTCTACGTGGGACTGGCGGCTGACAGCACGTTCCTCGCCGTGAAATGGCAGGTTGGTTGGGCCGGGAGGAGGATGCTGGACCGGGGATTTCGCTGTTTAACCTGCGAGAAGGGCAGTGGACCTAAAGCCAGTGAGGTCGTTCCCTCTTGTCTCTCGCTCATCCTTTTTCTCCATAATCACTGTGACTGAGCTCAGGGGTTTTTAGACAGCAATACAGGAACATCCTGTTTGGTTTTGGGTGACTTTAGTGGAACACTTTATTTTTCTCTTTTTTTTATTTGTGCCGGCGAAGATATGGGAACTATAATGGACAATTGAACACGATATTGAATCATTTTTGTGTGAATATAAATTGTGTAAATACGTTGTGGGTGTGGTAAATAAGGGATGAGATATATATTGTTGTATAATCATTATTTTGTGCACGTTTGAACGATAATAATAATCCACAAAACCACACGAGCCTGTTCAGAGTGAAATTATTTCATCCCGTGTATTAGTAATATTCTCTATGTCATAGAAGAGTGTTACAAAGTGGCCATGTAACTATAGTCATTAACCCAAGGGGTTAAGATAAGATAAGATAAGATAAGATAAGATAAGATAAGATAAGATAAGCCTTTATTAGTCCCACAATGGGGAAATTCCAAGGATTGCAACAGCACAGGGATAGCAACACTCAGACCAATAATTTAGAAGATAAGAAAATAAGAGCAGTGAATATACGTACATATGTACACATAAATATAAAAATATACAGTATATACACAGTGCGGAGCATTGTAGCTAGATGGACTAAACAGCATAACCGTCTATTTACAGTAGTTACCCTACATGGTATGAATATGTACCCATACATATTGTCACCCTCCGTAGCGACTGAAATTGTCCTAGTTGTATACTGGAGGGGACCATTGTGTAAGTCTATTGCGTCTTTTGCATTCAATACTATTAGGTCATCACGTTTTTTTGCGATCTCTGCAAGCAGCCCTGCTTCGGTGATACAGTCTGAAAGCCATGGGTAGGAAGGACCTGCGAAACCTCTCAGTTGCGCACCTAGGATGATGTAGTCTACTGCTAAATGAGCTCCTCAGTGCGTTCAGTATGTCCTGCATAGGGTGGGACTCGGACTCCAGCAGAGATGACAGTTTAGCCACCATCTTTCTCTCTCCTATCTCCTCCACTGGGTCAAGGCGTTGCCCCAGGATAGAGCTAGCTTTCTTGATTAGTTTGTTCAGTCTCTTCCTATCGGCTGTAGACCACTCCAAAAGTGATGGCTGATGCCACCACCGTGTCGTAGAATGTCTTCAGCAGCGCCTCTTGTACACCAAAAGACCTGAGCCTCCTCAGTAGGAACAGCCTGCGCTGTCCCTTCTTGTAGAGTGTGTCGGTATTGTGTGACCAGTCTAGTTTATTGCTCAGATGAACACCAAGGTACTTGTAGGATGTCACCATCTCAATGTCTGTTCCCTGGATGTTTACTGTTGCTGTGAGGGGTTGTCCTTGCCTGTGGCAGCCCACCACCAGCTCTTTAGTTTTCCTCGCGTTGATCTGGAGGCAATTCTGATGGCACCAGTCCACGAAGTCCTGGATAAGTCCTCTGTACTCAGCTTCATCTCCGTTGGAGATGAGGCTGACGATCGCAGAGTCGTCAGAGAACTTCTGTAGATGGCAGTGTGTTGTGTTGTGTGAGAAGACCGCAGTATAAAGGGTGAACAGGAAGGGAGCCAGCACCGTTCCCTATGGGGTCCCCCGTGTTGCCGATGATCGTGTCGGACACACAATCCTGGGTTCTCACAAACTGTGGCTGGTTGGTGAGGTAGTCCAGGATCCATGATGACAGGTGCTGGTCCACCCCTGCGCACAGCAGCTTGTCCTTCGGGATCATCGGTTGGATGGTGTTGAAAGCACTGGAGAAGTCAAAGAACATGATCCTCACCATGTTCCCAGGCTTCTCCAGGTGGGACAGGGAACGGTGAAGGAGGAAGATCACTGCATCCTCCACCCCAATGCCATGCTGGTAGGCGAACTGGAGTGGATCCATTGCTGGTCCCACCAGGGGGCGGAGGTGAGCAAGGAGCAGTCTCTCCAGGGTCTTCATCATGTGAGACGTCAGGGCCACTGGCCTGTAGCTGTTCAGGTCTCTGGGGTGGGAAGTCTTTGGTACGGGTACCACACAAGATGTTTTCCACAACTGTGGTACCCTCCCCAGCTTCAGGCTCAGGTTGAAGATGTACTCCACAATCCCACACAGCTGGTCTGCGCAGGACTTGAGGAGCTTCGCGCTGTTGCCGTCCAGTCCCGAGGCCTTCCTCGCCTTGATCTTCCTCAGCTCCGTCCTCACCTGGGTCTTAGTGAGGGTCAGGTTGGGGGCTGTGTGCTGGGAGTGGGGTGTGGACAGCAGGTCTTGATGACTTTAAAGGAGACAGTGGTTGTTGTGCAGTCGGGGGGGGGGGGGCGGTTGGTCAAACCTATTAAAAAACAGGTTCAGATTGTTTGCCCACTCCCTACCCCCCGTGGCCTGGGAGGAGGTATTCTGGAGCCCAGAGAAGGTTTTAAGGTTTCTCCAGACCCCGCCAATGTCGCTCTGTTGCAGCTTGTCCTCCATCTTCTTCCTGAAGCTATCCTTGCCTTCTCTGATCTTCCTCCTCAGCTCCCTCTGTACGGACTTCAGCATCTCCCTGTTCCCCGACCTGAAGATCCTCTTCTCTCTCAGAAGTGTTTTTATCTCAGGGTTGATCCAGGGTTTGTTGTTCGAGCAACACCGTATGGTCTTGGTGGGTACAGTGTTGTCCACACAGAAGTTGATGTAGTCCGTGATGGTGTGAGTGAGGCCATTGATGTCCTCACCATGTGGATCGCAGAGCTGCTCCCAGGCAGTGGTTTCAAAACAGTCCTTTAGAGAGTCCATTGCCTCCACAGACCATATCTTCACCGTGCGCATGACCGGAGGTTGTCTGTGTACAAGGGGTACAACCCTCCAATAATCCATTTAATCAGTGCATGTAAACACAACAAAACCATTATAAGTTTATTCCCAGTGATTGGTCTATTGTGACGATGTAACCAGGGTCAGTGACGTGAGTAATAGAACCTCTACTGCATGTGATGAGATGTACTGTTCTCAAAATAACTTTGGTATGAATATGAGTCACAAAAATTAACCAAAATATCTGAATTCAATGAATATGTCACACCCACCTGTCCTGTAAAACTAACATGCCCATGTTGTCATTTCAGAGGTCAAAAACTTCTTAAGAAATAATTTAGTTTAGAGTCAGAATCATTTAAATATTTCTACACAATACTGCGTTCCACTTTACTCTAACAGCTTAATCATCATCATACCACAGCTCCTTCATCATTCCATTGTTCCAGCTGCTCCACAAACCCTTACTGTGATATCACTGCTCACAATAATGAAGACTCCACCGCCCCGATGGTCACTGCTTCAGTCTCCAACAACCTTCTATCAGCTGCAGAGAAATTACATGTCACTGTGCCTTAATACTTGATGATTCCTGCCCAAATAGGAAGGTTTTTCTCACGAATCTGTGCCTTTTTTCTTTTAATTCTACTACTTTCATTTATTCCTCCTAAACTTGAATCATTTTCCCATAAATTTGCTACTTTTGAGATGATTTTTACATTGAAATAAAAATGTTTTAAAACTCATTGCTTTTTTCTTAATTTTTATATTAAATGTGCAGCTTTTTCATGTACATTTTTAGTTTTTATGTATACATTAGAGAACTATTTGGAAAACTTTAGATTTTTCTCTTAATTGTGTTCACATGAGGAAAAAAATGTGGTGAGCTATTTGATACATGTGAATATTTTACATTTATAAATATGCCAGTTGTTTCCAGAATATTTTTGATTGGTTTTAGCATTCAATTCTTGATTTACTGTTAAAATAAACACAAATCATTAACACAACTTCCATTACTTCTATTCAATTAAGTTGTGTAGATCTAAATTGTTTCCACTTGCTTTAGAACTGTATTAAAAAATTAAACCTGTCTTCATCCTGAGTGTCTTTCTTATCATGTTTCTCACAAGAGTTTGTTCAAATAAGTATAGACTATTTCAGCAGATTCTTAAAATATTAATAGTTCTAATTTATGAATGTTAAAAATAGCATTGCAATTATCAGAGTTGACACTGAAGACTGGAGGATGTAAAGAACTGTATTTGGTCATTTCCTACCGTGTTCCACGTTTCCTCCTTGTAGAAAGCAGGTTTGCTGGTAAACATGTCAGTCTCTCATGGTTTCATGTTTTTCTCTATAAAAAGTAGAACGATTTCATTTTTGTAAGCTGTCTTTTAAATCCACCACCATAGTCCTGTTATGCTGCTGAACAAAATAATAAGTCACATCTTCTCTGTCACAGGTTTTCATGTCATGTTCCGTTATATAATACTACTACCAATCTTTAATGTCTCCCAGAAACTGTGCCTTCACCCAGTAACTGTACAACAGATTTTTGAAATAAGGGCTGACCTGGCTAGCTAGTTGAGCTAGTACAGGCTAATAACAACTACAAGTTTATAAGCTTTTACTGCACATGAACAAGAAAAAAAGCTGACAAAATAAAGCAAGATTATAGACTACAGAATCTACATGTTAACTTAAGTGGTAAAATGACCAAAACAGCGGCCATTCATGAACTTACCCCGGATTATTAAGCAGACACTCCCTGAAATGAATGGTGGTCTATGGAGAAAGATCCATTGTTTGGAAATATTCACCGCTCCGTGACCCATGTGACTTCCGCATTCCACTGTTTCTATAGAAGTCTACCGGAGTGTCGCAACTCTCACATTATACGGCTCTGGGTGCAGCAAGGCAAGGTGGGTTTAAAAAAAATGTTCCACTCACAAGATCATCCCAGTTGAGGCCAGAGGAAAGAGGAGTCCTGGGCCCAGGAGGGCCAGGGAGAAAAAGAAGAAAGAAGATAAAGATGGAAGTGGGCCTGCGATGATGCTCTCCCACCAGAGTCATAGCTCATCCCCAAAGGACACACCGGCGGGACAATGGGAAATTCACCACTCTTGGAAAATAACATCTGTGACAAGTAAGAAGAAATAAGACTATAAGGAGAGAAGAGGAGAAAGCCAAGCTGAAAGTTCCCATTTTCAGTAACAGAAAATTCCAGTATTTATAAGAGTAGTTTAAACAACTAGAAGTCCTGACTGAGTTATTTATCAACTTTCCTATTAAGCTATGAATTGGCATACGATGGTGGAAGGAATGCTAGACTCTCTGTAATAACTGAGGAATGAAAGTGGATAAGATTGACAGCCTTGTGTGTATACGCTGGTCATCTGGCTTGGAGTCAAACCTTGGAAAGGAAGAAAATATAGTGAAGCTATTTTTCTCATTTCTTTATTTAAAGTATTTCCCCCACCCAAATTCAGATCGAACCGTAAGGTAATTTCAAGTTATTTTACAAGTTTAGCTTTATTTAGTTAAAACTGGTTGAGTGATTTAAGCCGAGCACATCTTTTTCCACTTTGAGTGTCTATTTTCTGTTCATTTTATATTTCATTTTATTTTATTTTATTTCACCTTTATTTAACCAGGTAAAAATCCCATTGACATTAAAAACCTATTTTCCAAGGGAGACCTAGCCAAGAATGGCAGCATCACATAAAAACACAAGGTTACACAATTCAAAAAAAATAAAAACTATGACAAGGTATGGATTACAAAATGCATGTAGATTACTAAAACCAAGTACAAATAATGGAATCAGCCTCAAATACTTTCAATTTGGATTTAAATGCACTCAATGAAATCAATTCTGTCATTTTCCAGTTATTATGCTGCATGTAATTTGTGCAGAACAGACAAAAGTCCTTTTACCTATTTCGGTGTGAGCATTCGGAACAAAGAGCAACAGATAATCCTGTGAAAGAAAATCAAAATGACCAATACTTCGCGATTCAATAAGATCACAAATGTAAAACGGCAGTAGACTGAGAACTGCCTTGTAGATAAAGGTGTACCAGTGGCTAAGCCTTCAGGCAGCCAAAGAAGGCCGTTTCACTCTACGGTATAACTCACAATGATGTGTCAAACGCTTACAGTTTGTAATGAACCTCAATGAAGCATGATAAGCAGAATCCACCATACTAAGACATTCAGCAGTCTATGTAGTCTAGCATTTAATCTGCTCAGCGCCCTTGGTGCAAAAACACTTGCAGCGGTGTGTGTGTGTTTGGTAGCTGCGCTCACAAAACATTTCAACTTTTGCAGTACCGCAGCGCTCATCAGTGACATACCTTTCTAATCAGCTGATTAGCATTAGACAAAGTATACGATGATCAATATTTAACAGCAGAAGCTTAGAGGTAGGGCTGTCATGGTGGAGGAATTTACCCTGTGGTGACAGTGGATAGCTCAACACAGCGATATACGGTATTATTGCAAAGGTTTTTGGGACCCCGTGGTCGTGTAATTTAAACAGGGTTCATAACTTATGTGGCAAACGATGGAAGCTGTGAGAAACTCGCTGCAGCTCCGCTCTGAACTTGTGCATGTGTGACAATTGTGCGGCGCTCCCGTCTTCTTAAAGGCATGAACTGCTGATTCTGTTAAAAAAAAAAAAAAAACTTGATCATTTTCATAAAGCAGAGGCGGTAACTGCAGTGTTTCAACTACATGGTGTGTGGACTGATTGGAGACTGCAACGACATTCGGCTTATTTAAACAGAACAGCCTCCATACAGGACTCTGTATGGCTCTTGTCTCCGTGATTTTTGCTGCTGTCCAAAAAATCATGTTCAAACAAGCAATGCACTATGCAGTAATTGTTTCGCTCTCAGAGCTCAATTGTCAGGATCATAAACACTCCGCTCAGAAGGAAATAACATGCTTTGTGCCCTTTCAGTGCTCACTGTCACAGCAGTATTTAGCAAGAAGTCTGTCTAAAGAGTCCCCCACACGGTGCTGGCAGTGCTTCCACAGCTCCTCAGTTTGTCATGTTGTGCCCATTGAAAGTGGCCATCACAGTTTAACTTATGTTGTCACACTGGAGCATGCATGTTCCAGGATTTTTGTGCCCTGGAACCTGTATAACCGGTCACATGACCATGTTTGCCGGGATACATGAGCATGTGTGCTCTGGAACCTGTATAAAAGCACATGCTACACCATTGTTTGGTTAAAGGTCTGATGACACGATTTTGACTTCATCTAATTTTGCAACACATAATTTCAATATGACGAAATAGGTTGGTCTGTGCAGTTCTAAGTCAAACAGGCTTTTTTCACACAAATATCCAAAGTTTTTATGAGCGCCATGTCACAAATTGCGTCAGTGGCTGGAAAATACCCCGGCCATGTTGTGACGTCAGCGACGGAACACAGTGCTTGGGTTCCCATTGTACATGCAGGATGGAAGCGGTAGAAAACATTGATGATGGTTCCAGCACATGTAGTCTGAAATTGGTTTGTGTTGTCTAATCTTCAGATGATTATAGTTGAGAAGAATGGGATGACAATGAAGAATCTGGGGGCATCAGACCTTATAGGTTTGAGCCGTGCCAAGTGGGCATCGTGCCTAGTGAGTCAGACTCAGAGAGTGACGGTGGAGAGGCACACATGCCCGCTGCAGCAGCAGCGACAAACACACGGCAGGGGAACACAGAGTGGTATGCTTTTGTTGCAGATATTGCAACAAATTATTTGTTCATAAATATAATTTATTTAAACCCAATTTTTCAATAAAATCATAGCAGTGTATTCTCTGTGGCTCAGACATCGGGTTTATTATGTATTATCTTTTGAGTTCTTGTTGTTTTTATGTTTTGTACATGTGGTTTATGTCTGTTTTGACACACTTTCAGGTGGGCACTGTCCAAGATTCGCCGGTCCGACCACGCCCCCTCTCTCTTTGACAATCAGCTGTTCATGTTTTGTGTGCATCATCTACCGTGTTGTCAGCTAGCCAATATTGCCAACACTATCACGACGTGATAGCCACTCCACACAGCCATGGTTCTGTTGCGCCCCTTGAAGCGATGTCAGCCCTGGGGCACAACCGTGGTTAACACATCTCCTCTCCATGCGTTCGCTGGGCGATGTCAGCCCCGAACGCCAACTGTAAGTGTTTCTGTTTATTTTTCTAAGTCTTCACCTTTTTCGGAACTGTTGTCATCAGTCTTATGTTCAATAAATACATGTGCTGTGGTGAATCCTGCGCGTAAATCCATTCATCCTTCCCCTCCTCGTGCGCTCCTTGTCATGACCCTCCATGCGGTCTTACGCAGCGCATGGAGAGGGAGGATGAAAAAATGAGGATTTACGTGCAGGGCTCACCACAGCACATTTAATACAGAAAGACAGACATTTCACAAAAAGGTGAAGACGTACAAAAAACACAAACACATTTACTGATGGCGTTTGGGGGCCGGAATCACCCAGTGAACGAATGAGAGGAGACGTGTTAGCCACAGGCGTGCCCCAGAGCCGACATCGCTTCAAGGACGCACGAGAACCACGGCGAACATGGAGTGACTAATACGTCGTGAGAGTGCTGAAAATACTGGCAGACTAACAGCACAGATGACAATACTATGGACCAGCAGTGCGTGACTGGCAAACGGCCGCAAAGTACAAGCACTGCTGGTGATGGTGTGATGAGAAGCACCTGGGCGAGGACCGGGAAAGATGATCAGCGGGAGTTGGAATCAGCTGGTGATAATGAGACAGAGGATGTGGCCGGACCGGTGAGCGTCAGCATGCGCTCACAGAAAGTAGGTCAAAGCGGCCGTCTAACAGCTGCCGGCCAGAAAGTGGCTAAGGAGAGGAAAGCACACTGAAATACATATTATACATACATAAACAGCGGCACCTAAACCCACAGAGAGGTCTGGAATGAGCCAGGGGAAACCCAGCCGGCTCGGCTCCTGACACTCCTCCTGCATAAAAACGCATGAGGAGGCTTATGGAGAGAGTAGAGAACATCAAGTTCCTCAGAGTGCAGATCTCGCAGGACCTGACCTGGAGCAAGAATTCCTTGGAGATCAGGAAGCGAGCTCAGCAGAGACTACACTTCTTGAGGAAACTCAAACAGGCCTCTCTCCCCATCTGCATCCTCAGGACCTTCTACAGAGGTGTGGTGGAGAGTGTTCTGACGTACTGCATTGCTACATGGTACTCCAGCTGCAGTATGTCAGACAAGTATGTCTCAGGGATGTGTGAATGGATGGGGGGGTGGGAGCTATGTGGGAGTGTGTCTTAATCATGCTGCTTCTTATATGGATGCCGAGAGAAACGCAATTTCATCTTGCCTGCACTACAGTTGTATGTACAGCAATATGACAATAAAGTTTGATTTGATTTGATTTGATTTGATTTGATTTATGACAGTTGGAGCTGAAGTGTGTGATGTGGTCTTTCACAGCCTGCTGTTTATCTCAGCCTGCAACACAACGCAAAGGCATAGCTGTAAAATTAAAACAAGAAACCAGAGAAACTGTGAGCTACAAAGTTGCTGGCATTCCAGTCAACAACACCGAAATCCGTTCTGTTGCTTACATCATGGTGGTGCTGCCCTTCATTCGGTGGGCGGCACCACAGTACAGTCAGCGGCTGTGGTTTTTTGATGATAACTAGTTTATGCAGGTGCGGTTGTAAATATTATATTGATCATCGACAATGACATTTGGGTTTATACAACATGCTAAAAAATGTCAAAATCGTGTCATCAGACCTTTAACTTCCATGCCAGAACTGCCATGAAGGAAAGCCATCATGCTGGGTTAGAAGTCGTATCTGTTATGTCCTTGATGAGAAACTTGCACCCTTGGTAGGCGAAGTGAAGTATTGTTTTGTATCAAATACCATGTTTTGATTTTTGTATTGTTAAATACTAATAGTTATTGTGAAGTTGGAATTAAAATGTGTTTTAAAATAGTAAAACAAAGACGAAATGATGGAAAATTCAATATGTAAGTTCTAACTTAATGTTTGAATGAATTAAATAACTGAATAAGATGTGTATTTTTACACATTTTGTAATGTATTTTGTGGTGTTTTTATAGTTTCACGGTGTTCTACAAGGAATAAAAGATTTGACACCGGTTGAGCTCAACACTGATTATTTTGCAGAGGGCTGCTACACCCATCATCCCGGTTATTGTTTTCTGTGTCCCCACTTGGTCTGCTGTGTGAATCTCGTGTGTGTCCCCTGTACTTGGTTACCTATCGCTCTCAGTCCCTAGTGTCTTCCATAATCATAGCCACTTTTCCTCATGTGTTGCCGCTTAACCCCTGATTATTTATCCCCAGCTGTCCCGTGTTCCCCTGATTATCTGTTCCCCTATATATGTCCTCCTCTGTGTTCATTCTGTGTGGCATCATACTGTGGTTTCCCCTCTGACTTCTGTTCTGTGATTTTGCCTGTACGATTCCATGAGTTTTTTCAGCCTTTCATGGCTCGTTTTGTGCACAGCCCCCATACTGGTTTTACTTCATGTTTTGTTTTTGTTTTTTTAAATAAATCGAGTTAAACCATAGTCCTGCCTGCTGATAGAGGACATTATCAGCAATGTCCAGGCTTCCAGTACTCCTAAGGCAGCCTTGAGGTGTCTGGATGGTGCAGTGGAACTGATAGAGGCGTTCCCCAGCCTGCTGAGCTATCCAGAACTGACCGGGTTCCTCTCTTCCATTCCTTATATGCAACAGTTGCTTTGGCCGCTGGTGAGAAGCTCTTCTCCCTCTGTACCTGCATCAACGGGGACACGCCCCACGTACAGACATCCTCCACTTCTCACTCGTCAACAGGACCCTCTCCATGCCGCTCTTTAGCTTGAGTAGTTCCACCACTACCTATTAACTCCCCTGCCTGCTGCCTCCACGCCTACGCCATATGACCCTGAAGTCTGCCGGATCAGATTTGTGGCATCAGGGCCCCAGTTTCCTGTTGAAGAGGAGGAGCAGGAGGAGTGCCGGCAGGTTTTGCTCACACAGACTGAGTTAATATTGGACTACAAACCCTGGCTTCTCCCGGAGTATATACCCCTGTTGGGTTGGAACCAGCTGGTTATGGGAGACTCAGCTGCTCCAGCTTCCCGCTGCCAACCAGCTGCTGCTCTCCGTGGGATTTTGGCAGCCACCCGACGAGAAACACCTGGCCCATCTCTGGCAACAAAAGCAGAACAGCGGAACAAGCAAAGTACATACTCTTCATTTCTTTTGACCATCAAGTGAGATGTCTTGCTTCATTCTGGGTGAGGGGTCTCAATGGCAGCCACCAACTGTTAATTCAATTCAATTCAATTCAATTCAATTCAATTCAACTTTATTTATATAGCGCCATTTCACAACAACAGTCATCTCATAGCACTATCAACTGTAGGGGGGGACCCCCACAGTTGCAGAAAGACCCCAGCAATCAGGTGATCCCCTGTGAGCAAGCACTTGGCGACGGTGGAGAGGAAAAACTCCCTTATGTTAAGCCCCCACCACCTGTTTCTGCTGCCGTCCCTGTGTGTTCACCCTCACTCACCCTTGCCTTGTCTCCTGTGCCTGAGGCTGTCGCCCCTTCAGAGGTGATGGTTTCCTCCTCTGCCGGCATGCTGGAGAGCTCCCCTGCAACTGCTCCTGGTCTGCCAGTTCTCATTTCCATGCCTGAAGCTACTCCAGCAGCAGCAGTCTCCAGGTGTGGGTTCCAATTAGCTGTAGTTTCAAAGGAGTGAGCTCCATCGCCAGCATCGGGCTTCACGTCAGGGGTTTTGACTGCTCCTGCCACCATGCTTGTACCTCCAGTGCCGGCTCCACGTTGCTCTAAGCCTCCAGTGCTGGACCCACATTGTTCTGTGCCCCCAGCACCAGTTCCACATTGTTCTGTGCATCCAGTCCTGACTCCATGATGTGATCCAGCTCCTCTGTCCACATCTGATGCTCCATCAGCAGCAGTGCCATCGGGGTCCTCGCCAGCAGAGGAGCAGGAGTTAAGGCAAGTCCTCTTTATTTCTTCTACACCTGTTTTAGAGAGGTCTTGTCTTGCTCCTGGTTGGGAGACCCAGTTGCAGTTCCCATTTGCCTCTGAGCTCTCATCGCTGAGCTCTTCTGCTGGTGGTTATGTTTTGGACCAGATACCGAGCTGTGTTTCTTCCTCTCTGTCCAAGGTGGCTGTGTCAGGGATGGAGGAGCACATTTCGACCCCTGCAGTCTCGATGACCAGTGCACCCTAACCATCAGTTCCAGAGGCTGGTGTGCCTCCATCGTGTGTTCCTGAGGCTGGTGCACCTCCATCATGTGTTCCAGAGGCTTGTGCGCCTCCGCCATTTGTTCTAGAGGCTGGTGGGCCTCCGCCATTTCTTCCAGAGGCCAGTGCATCTCCACCATCATGTGTTCCAGAGGCCGGTGAGCCTCCTCCATCATGTGTTCCAGAGACCAGTGAGCCTCCTATGTCATGTGTTCCAGAGGCCGGTGAGCCTCCTCCATCATGTGTTTCAGAGACCAGTGAGCCTCCTATGTCATGTGTTCCAGAGGCCGGTGAGCCTCCTCCATCATGTGTTCCAGAGACCAGTGAGCCTCCTATGTCATGTGTTCCAGAGGACGGTGAGCCTCTGCCGTCAGCTCCAGAGGTCCGTGTGCCTCTGCCATCAGCTCCAGAGGCCGGTGCACCTCCGCTGTCTGTTGCTGAACTAAAAGTCCCCCTGCTATGGGGCCCTCTGGACTTGGGTAGACCCCCTGAACCATCTCGCCCCATGACCTGGTGGCCCTGGGACTTGGGAGGCCACTATATCCACCTTGTTCTCCAGTCTGGGGGCCCTTGGACTGGGGTAGGCCCCCTGACCCGCCTGGTTGTTTGGTCCAGTGGTCCACGGACTTGGGCTCTGGGGGGGAGTTTGTTTCGGCCCCCCTGGCCTTCTTCTCCCACCGCCCACCCTGGAAGGGTGGTTTCTTTTTGTTGATGTTACTCTGAGGGTCTGGGCATGGTCTTAGGATCATGCCCATGCTTTGTGTTTATTTTTGATCCCTCTGTGTTTTTTATTATGATTATTTGCCTGTGGTTTGCCTTCTGTGTCTCCTCTGGATCCTCAGTGATTGTTATTGTCTCCCCCGGTCCTCAGTCTGTCATGTTGTCCCCGTCATTCTAGTTGTTCTTGCTCTCTGTGTTCCCACTTGGTCTGCTGTCTAAGTTGCGTGAGTGTCCCTTGTATTCGGCTACCTATCATTCTCAGTCCCTAGTGTCTTCCGTAGTCACAGCCACTTCTCATGTGTTGCTGCTTAGCCCCTGATTATTTATCCCCAGCTGTCCCATGTTCCCTTCATTATACGTTTCCCAATATATGTCCTCCTCTGTGTTCAGTCTGTGTGGCGTCATACCATGGTTTCCCCTCTGGCTTCTGTTCCATGATTTTGTCTATATGAGTCCAGTATCTGTGAGTTTTTTCAGCCTTTCAAGGCTCATCTTGTGTGTAGCCCCTGTGCTGGTTTTACTTTATGTTTTTGGGAAAATAAGCCGAGTTAAACCATAGTCCTGCTTGCTGTAGAGTCTGTCATTCCCTGTCTGTCAGAGGTTGCCCATGACAATTCAGTTGTATTGCTCTTTTAAGGATTCTGAGTTTCATATGCGGTCTTCTTTAACTAGCTGCTTGTCTAGCATCAAACAGTGGTTAAGTGCAAACTTTTTACAGCTCAGCTCAGACAAGACGAAGATATTAATTATTGCTCCTGAAAACAGAATCCTGCTTATTAAACACCACATGGGTATCCTAGGTTCCTCTGCCCAGGCGAGTCTTTGGAATCTTGGTGTTAGTTTTGACTCGGCTATGTCTCTTGAGCACCATACTAATCAATTAATTAGAAACTGTTTTCTTCCAACTGAAGAATATTTGTAAGTTGAGAACCCTGGTGTCAAAGGCAGAACTTGAAATGATCATTCATGCTTTTATTTCTTCTCACTTAGACTACTGTAATAGTCTTTTTACTTGTCTGAGCCAAAAACATCTTCAACGCCTCCAGGTTGTTCAAAATTCTGCTGCCAGACTTTTAACCCACACTAAGAACACACATTACACCGATTTTAGCAGTACTTCACTGGTTCCCAGTTGATTTTAGGATTCACTTTAAAATTTCCATCCTCGTTTTTAGAGCCATTCATGATTAGGCCCTCAAACACATCACTGAGCTGCTTAAAGTGTATAACCCCTCACAGTCTCTGAGGTCCTCGGACCTCAACCATTATGGACCTGGACCTTAACGCACTCACCCACACAATAACTACCTCAGCTGTTTGCACAGAAAGACTGGCACACCAACAGTAATACATCTGCTGCTGTATGTTTCTGCACCTTACTGCAACCATTTGCACAATTGTCACACCTGCTGCTGTCTGTTACGGCAATATTGATCATGTGGAGTCCAATCTGTCACTGTCTGCACCTACACTACACATCAAACTTGCAACTACGAGTATTACTGTTCTACCTTTTTCTGCATATAGGATTGCTGGGTTTTATAGGTTTTATACGATCCAACAGACTCTCATGATAAATTGTATATAAAGGATTCAGTGTACCCCGCCCGGTATGGGGTTACCGGGGCCCCACCCTGGAGCCAGGCCTGGGGGAGGGGCTCGAAGGCTAGCATCTGGTGGCCGGGTTTCCACCCATGGGACCCGGCCGGGCTCAGCCCGAAGGAGTTACATGGGTCCGCCCTCCAGTGGGTTCACCACCTGCAGGAGGGATCATGGGGGTCCGGTGCTATGTGGATTAGGTGGCGGTCAAAGGCGGAGACTTTGGCGGACTGATCCCAAGCTTTCTAAAGTGGCTTTTGGTACGTGGAATGTCACCTCTCTGGTGGGGAAGGAGCCTCTGCTGGTGTACGAGGTTGAGCGATACCGGCTAGATATAGTCGGCCTCACCTCAACACAAAGCTCCGGTTCCGGAACCAGTCTCCTGGAGAGGGGCTGGAGCTTGGCCTTTTCTGGAGTTGCCCCGGGCGAGAGGTGACGAGCAGGGGTGGGTATTCTTGTATCGCCCCACCTTGCTGCCTCTATATTGGAGTTTTCCCCGGTGGACGAAAGGGTTGCTTCCCTGCGCCTTCGAGTTGGGAAACGGGTCCTGACCATCATTTGTACCTATGCACCAAATGATGTTTCAGAGTACCCACCCTTTTTGGAGTCTGTGACTGGGGTGCTGGAGGGTGCTCCTCCTGGAGACTCCATTGTCCTACTGGGGGACTTCAATGCGCACGTGGGCAACGACAGTGAAACCTGGAGGGGGGTGATTGGGAGGAACGGCCTGCCCGATCTGAACCCGAGTGGTGTTCAGTTATTGGACTTCTGTGCTAACCACAGTCTCACCATAACGAACACCATGTTCAAGCATAAGGGTGTCCATATGTGCACCTGGCACCAGGACACCCTAGGTCGCAGGTCGATGATCGATTTTGTTATCGTATCATCAGACCTGCGACCGTATGTCTTGGACACCCGAGTAAAGAGAGGTGCAGAGCTGTCAACTGATCACCACCTGGTGGTGAGTTGGATCCGATGGCAGGGGAGGAAGCCATTCAGACCTGGTAGACCCAAACGTATAGTAAGGCTGTGCTGGGAGCGTCTGGCTGAGGCCCCTGTCCAGGAGGTCTTCAACTACCACCTCCGGAAGAACTTCAACCACATTCCGAGTCAGTCTGGAGACATGGAGTCTGAATGGGCCATGTTCTCCACCTCTGTTGTTGAAGCGGCGGCCCAGAGCTGCGGCCGCAAGGTGGTCGGTGCATCTCGTGGTGGCAACCCCCGAACCAAGTGGTGGACACCAGTGGTGAGGGGGGCCATTAAGCTGAAGAAGGAGTCCTATCAAGCTTGGTTGGCTTGTGGGACTCCCGAAGCAGCTGAGGTGTACCGGCAGGCCAAGCGGAGTGCAGCTCAGGTGGTTGCTGAAGCAAAAACCCGGGTATGGGAGGAGTTCGGTGAGACCATGGAACAAGACTTTCGGTCGGCTTCAAAGAAATTCTGGCAAACTGTTCGGCGGCTCAGGAGGGGAAAGCAGCTCCCCGTCCACACTGTGTATGGTGCGGATGGGATACTGTTGACTTCAACTGGGGATATCGTCGGGCAGTGGAAGGAATACTTCGAGGATCTCCTCAATCCCACTGATACGCCTTCCACAGAGGAAGCAGGGTTTGGGGACGAGGGGGATGACTCGCCTATCACAGGGGCTGAGGTCGCCAAGATGGTTAAAAATCTCCTTGGTGGCCGGGCCCCGGGGGCGGACGAGATTCGCCCTGAGTACCTCAAGGCCCTGGATGTTGTTGGGTTGTCATGGTTGACACGCCTCTGCAACATTGCGTGGAGGTCGGGGGCAGTGCCTTTGGTATGGCAAACCGGGGTGGTGGTTCCTCTCTTCAAAAAAGGGGACCGGAGGGTGTGCTCCAACTTTAGAGGGATCACACTCCTCAGCCTCCCTGGGAAGGTCTATGCCAAGGTACTGGAGAGGAGAGTCCGGCCGTTGCTCGAACCTCGGATTCAGGAGGAGCAATGTGGTTTTCGTCCTGGCCGTGGCACATCGGACCAGCTCTTTACCCTCTCGAGAATTCTTGAGGGTTCGTGGGAGTTTGCCCAACCAGTTTACATGTGTTTTGTGGACTTGGAGAAGGCATTTGACCGCGTCCCTCGTGGATTTTTGTGGGGGGTGCTTCGGGAGTATGGGGTATCGGGCTTGTTGTTACGAGCTATTCGGTCTCTGTACGACCGTTGTGAGAGTTTGGTTCGTATTGCCAACACTCGGTCGGAGTCATTCCCAGTGAGAGTTGGACTCCGCCAGGGCTGCCCTTTGTCACCGATCCTGTTCATAATTTTTATGGACAGGATTTCTAGGCGCAGCCAGGGAACGGAGGGTGTCATGCTTGGTGACCACAGGATCTCATCTCTGTTGTTTGCAGATGATGTTGTCCTGTTGGCTTCATCCAGCAATGACCTACAGCTCTTGCTGGGACGGTTTGCCGCTGAGTGTGAAGCGGCTGGGATGAGAATCAGCACCTCCAAGTCCGAGTCCATGGTCCTCAGCCGGAAAAAGGTGGATTGTCCTCTCCGGGTTGGGGACAGGCTCCTGCCCCAAGTGGAGGAGTTTAAGTATCTTGGGGTCTTGTTCACGAGTGAGGGGAAAATGGAGTGAGAGATCGACAGACGGATTGGAGCAGCATCTGCAGTGATGCGGACGTTGTACCGGTCTGTTGTGGTGAAGAGGGAGCTTAGTTCTAAGGCAAAGCTGTCGATTTACCAGTCAATCTACGTTCCTACTCTCACCTATGGTCACCAGCTTTGGGTAATGACCGAAAGAACGAGATCGCGGATACAAGCGGCTGAAATGAGCTTTCTCCGTAGGATTGCTGGACTCACCCTCAGAGATAGGGTGAGGAGCTCAGTCATCCGGGAGAGGCTCAGAGTAGAACCGCTGCTCCTCCACATTGAAAGGAGTCAATTGAGGTGGTATGGGCATCTGATTAGGATGCCTCCTGGACGCCTCCCACTTGAGGTGTTTCAGGCACATCCCACTGGGAGGAGACCCCGGGGCAGACCCAGGACTCGGTGGAGAGACTATGTCTCCCAGCTGGTCTGGGAACGCCTTGGTATCCCCCTCTGAAGAGCTGGAGCAGGTGGCTGGGGAGAGGGAAGTCTGGGCTTCTCTGCTTGAACTGCTGCCTCCGCGACCCAGACCTCCGGAAAAGCGGTAGAAGATGGATGGATGGATGGATGGGTTTTATAGTTTCTCTTTATTTGCACTATGGGATGTCTGAGTTTTATCTATTGTCATTATCTGCACTGCAGGTAGCATTACTGTACATAGACTGTTGTTGTTTTTCCAGCATTATTCCTTTTTTTATATTGCACACACCACTGAAGAGAAAGAATTCTCTTTTCAATTCTGCATGTCCTATACGTATAGTAGTACTGACAAATAAAATCTTTGAATCTTGAATGTTTGTTGTTTATCTACAATTTATTTACAGTTACCATATTAATGTGTGCAACACCTTCTTCCAGCTGACTCAGGAAATATGTCATTAATTTTTTGTCTACTGTTTCTTCATATGATTTGGCTATATTACAGGGTACCTGTGGATAGGCTGTATTTATTTTTTTTAATCAAATGTAAATCAACTTTTAGTTTATGACCTTGAATTGCTTCCTCATGTGAGGGCCCTCTGTCATCACCTGCTGTCTTAGGCAGGTGATGAAGAAAACATTTTTTTTTAAGTTCACCGACTGAGCTACTCCATCCTTTACTTATGCGATTTCCTCCTCTTTTTTTTTTTCCACAATATCTTTATTGAACCTTTTTTTTTAACAAACATGATACAAACAAACACTAACACTAAAGTACTACAAAAAAAAAAAAAAAAAAAATGCCCTAAAAACACCAACAACCACCAACAAAATCAAGTCTTCAACAATGCTCCTCTGTTTAGTCTAGACAATCCAATACATTAGTATACATATTATGTTCACCAGTTTGGAATTTACAAGGTCCACACACATCATTCACCTTCTTCTTCAAGAGTTATGTTTAAATTTTTTACATAATCAATAAAAGGTCTCCATATATTCTCAAACACAATTTCCTTTGATTTCAGTATATATGTTATTCTTTCTAATGGAAGGTTTGTTAACATCTGTCTTAACCACTGAGTCACATCTGGTCTATGAGTCTTTTTCCATAATAGTGCAATACATTTTTTGGCATTAAGCAAACTGAGGTCTATGAATGTTCTTTCACTTTTATTGAAATTATGCTTTTCTGGGTACAGACCCAACAAAAACAGTTTAGGATTCAATATGATTTGTTTTGAGATTATTTTTTCAATTGTTACCCTCACCTCCTCCCAAAACATTCTTATTAATCTACATTCCCATAAACAATGAAATAGGGTTCCTTTACTTTCCATGCATTTTGTGCATGTATCTGGTATATTTTTGTTATATCTATTTAACTCCTCCGGTGTAACATACATCCCGCATTAACCATTTGAAATGTATCAATTTAAGGCGTGCATTTATTGATTTGGTTTGAGCTTCTGTACAAGCCAATTCCCATTGTTCCTCTGAAATTTCAATTTGCAGATCTTCTTTCCAGTAGTTTAATCTTTTCAGTGAATTTTCACTTGAAGATAGTGTCAATGAGTTATAAAACTCTGAAATAATACCCTTTCTTTTACTATCTTTCATCATCATTTTTTCCAAGGATGAATAAATAGGTCGAGTGAGAGCTTTATTTTGATTTGATCGAATAAAGTTTCTAAGTTGAAGATATTTAAAAAAATGTGTTCTATTGAGATTAAATTTGATCCTCAGCTCTTCAAAAGACATTATGTTGTCTGCACATGGCAAATATAAATCCTGAATCTTTTGTATCCCTTTTAAATTCCATACTTTAAATACAGCGTCCGCTCTCCCTGGTTTAAAATATTGATTACCCCATATTGGACTAAATTGTGACAATAACTGTGGTTCTTTTAAATAGTTTTTAGCTTCACACCATATTTTGATCATATGCTTTACAAATGGATTTTTAACTTGTTTTTGTAATTTTTTTGCCGAATCTGAGTATATGAATATGGGAAGAGGTAAAGGTAAATTGTATGATTCCATTTCAGTCCAGTGAGGGAGATCATTTGATGAAAAATAATATGTCATAGACCTCAGTTGTGCCGACCAATAATACAACATAAAATTTGGACATTTCAGACCTCCACGATCAAATGGTAAATATAATAAAGACAAACGTAATCTAGCCCTCCTGTTGTTCCATATAAATTCCACTAACTTTTTTTTTATTCTTGAGAATAGATCTAAAGGTGGTGATAAGGGAATGTATTGAAATAAATAAAGTATTTTAGGTAAAATATTACTTTTAAGTATATTGATTCTCCCGATCATCGACATTGGTAGTGACATCCATCTCTGAGTTAACTCATTGATATCTGACATTAAGGCTTCATAGTTGACACTGGCGACTGATTCTAGCTTAGGCATAATTTGGATTCCTAAATATTTAAACTGATTTACAACATTGAATTGATTTACCTCAGGGGCTGGGTAATTTCTCTGGGTCTCATTTAGCATTAATATTGAAGATTTAGTTTTATTTATTTTATATCCTGATATTTCCCCAAAATTCTTTATTAAATTCAACAAGGTTGGAATTGATTTTTTTAGATTCGACATAAACAAAATTATATCATCGGCGTACAGGGAGATTTTATGTTCTGTTGGTCCAACTTTAATTCCATATATTTGTGAATGTAAACGTATCGCTATCGCTAAAGGTTCAATTGCCCATAGTAAACAGTAAAGGTGAAAGTGGACAGCCTTGTCGACATCCTCTATTGATTTTTATTGGTTTTGAAATATTGTTATTTGTTAGGATTTCTGCTGTAGCATTATTGTATATTATTTGAACCCATTTTATGAAATTATTTCCAAGTCCAAACCTTTGTAGGACTTCAAAAAGAAAGGGCCATTCAACTCTATCAAAGGCCTTTTCGGCGTCCAATGATAGGAGAGCTGTATCCGGTGCTTCTTTATTAAAATAAATAATATTAAATAGTCTTCTTACATTATGGAAGCCTTGTCTACCCTTTATAAAGCCATTCTGATCTCGATTAATAATATTTGGTAAAATTTCTTGTATTCGTCTTGCTAAAATTTACAGATTATCTTAAGGTCGGCGTTTAATAGGCTTATTGGTCTCATATTTTCACATTTATTAGAGGGCTTACCTGGTTTTGGCAGCAGTATAATTAAGGCATTATTTATGTATGATGGTAAATTATTATTTTGAAATGCTTCTAAAACCATTTCCAAAAAAGGTTTTATTAATTTATTCTTAAATTTTTTATAAAGGTCAACTGGAAGACCATCTGGTCCTGCACTTTTTCCTGATTTCATATTATCAATGGCTAGCCCAACTTCTTCTTGACTAATTTTAGACTCCAATATCTCCCTGTTTTCATTTGGAATACACGGTATAGATAGTTCGTTCAAAAACCCATTTAGTTTGTTAAATCAGGTTCATTTTTGGTATCATATAATTTTTCATAGTAATCTCTAAAGGCTCTATTAATTTCTAAAGGATCTATAACTACCTGTCCGTTACTTATAATACTGGTAATTGGTGTTTTAATTTCCAATTGTTTAATCTGCCATGCTAATAATTTTCCTGATTTTTCACCTTGTTCATAAAAAGATTGTTTCAATCTTAGAAGACTCGAGGCAGCTCTATTCGCTGATTTTTTGTCGTATTCAGCTCTCAAAATCAGTAATTCATTCTCCAACCTTGGGTCTCTTCCTGCATACACTTTTTCCTGAAGACTTTTTATTTTATGTTCCAATTTAGCTCTCTCCTCTCGAGTCTTCTTAGATTTTGATCCTGTATAACTAATAATATGTCCCCTAATAAAAGCTTTGAAAGCCTCCCACTTTACACATGCTGATGTTTGTGTAGTATTGATGTCAAAGAACTCGTCTATCTGTTTTTCTATATACTTGACAAATTCCTCATCCTGAAGCCATTTATGCTGAAATTGCCATCTACCTGATTCCTTTGTCAATTTTTTATCTACATATATTAGACAACAGGGTGCATGATCAGAAATCACGATGTTATCATAAAAGCAGTTTTGAATCTTGGACCTTAATTCTGTGGAAATCAAAAAATAATCAATACGTGAGAATGTCTTGTAGGTACTGGAATAACAAGAATAGGCTTTAACTTGTGGTTTCATTTCTCTCCATATATCTAACAATCTCAATTCTTTCATAAAATGATTAATAGTCATCCTACATCCAATGTGCGTACAATCCAGTCCTGTTGATCTATCCACACCTGGATTCAATGTACAATTAAAATCCCCTGCTATTATATGTTGCCCTGTAAGTGATGATAAGATGAGAAATAAATTAGCAAAGAACTTCTGATCATCTATATTGGGACCATATAAGTTCACAAGATTTATATTTTCTAATAGCAAAGAACCTTGAATGATTACATATCTTCCAAATTTGTCTCCAATTACATTTTTCACCTGAAAAGGAACTGATTTATGTATGAGAGTCATAACTCCCCTGGCTCGGGATGAAAATGAAGAGGTGAATACACTTCCCTGCCATCTACTCCTAATTCTTTTAACATCCTCCTCTATCAGATGAGTTTCTTGTAAAAACACAATTCTTGAACCCATGTCCTTTATTTTATTCATAACTTGTTTAAGTTTTTTTAAATTTTGGTAGACCTCTGCAATTCCATGAAGTTAAATTAAGATTAACACTTTGGGTCCATGATCAATAGAGAGTTTAGGATTACCTTGCAGTGTAAACATGCTCATACAGAGAAGCAAAAACATGGGTGGTTGAACATTCATCCTACAAACTACACACAAACAAATTTCCCCTTCCCACACTTGTGGCAAACCCCCCAAAATCAAAAGAAAAATTCTGTCTCCCGATATAGCCATCGACCGTTCCACACCCACGGGGAACAGCCTAAGCCACTCCTTCTTCATCCTCCCAATCACCCTAACTCTACTGCTTTTAATGACGTAACATTAACTCTCCTCTGTAGTTTTCCAACTTAACTCCAAAATTTTTAACAACTTTGTACATCATAGTTTTTTTTTTTTTTTTTTTTTTTTTTGTTTTTTTAATATATAATACAATCTATATTTTGTAAAATTAATATTTACTTAAAGTCAGTCAGATGCCTGTGCAAATGCTTAATTATTCTACCTTATATTTTGTTCATGCTTAGCTCCCACCAGTCTCTTCTTCTTCTTTGATCTTCTTGATGAACTCCTGCGCCTCCTCTGGGGTCTTGAAGATGTGGGTTCTGCCCTCATACGTGGTCAGCAGTCTCGCAGGATAGATTACACCATGACGAATCCCAAGGTTGCGCAGCTCCTTACGTATGGGATCAAACTGCTTCCTCAATTGCTGGATTCCTGTGGCCAAATCTGGGTAGAACCGCACCTGCTGGTCCTGGTGTTTAATCTCTCCTTTAGCACGTGCAGCGTTGAAGATCTTCATCCTGTCTCTGTTGCTAAGAAACTTCATAATTAAGGTCCTCGGCGGTCCCTTATCTCTCCGTGGGCCAATACGATGTGCTTTTTCCAGAACCACTGCTGATTGCAACTCCTCGCTGCCCAGCACCTCCGGAATCCACTTTTCCAGAAAGGAACATACGTCCCGACCTTCTGATTCCTCTGGAAGACCCACCAGCCTCAAATTATTCTGTCTCGACCGAGATTCCAAATCCAAAATATTATCTTCCAGAGATTTATTTTTTTTTTCCAAAGTGCGCACCTTTAATTGAAGACGGGTGACGTCATCTTCAGCACTAGCGAGACGGAGCTCCATCTGCGCCGTTCGTTCTACACAGTCACCCAATTCCTTTCTTATTCCTTCCAACGCTGTCATAATCCCATCAAATCTAGAGGAAAAGTCCGCTCTCATTGAACTCATGGCAGCCATCAGCGCATCTGCGCCATTCCCCGCAGACATCGCACCGCCGCCAGCCTCCTCCGCCATATATGGAGTTTTGTTTGCTGCGTCACAGACCTGAAAGTCCGTTAATTTGGACTGTTTCGGCGGCTCGCTTTTTCCTTTTCCTGGTTTTCCAGCCTTAGGCTTCGCCGACATATCCTCGCCCAAATGCTGGGATACGTTCTGTCCCAAATGAGAGAGTTATTTGCCGATTTTTTTTTCTCCAGGAGCAGAGCAGAGCGAGACACGTCCGTCCTACGTGGCAGCCATAACCGGAAGTCGATTTCCTCCTCTTTTACTTTTAATATTGACTTCCAGTGCCAATGTGCACCACCTGTACTACTCTGTAGTGTAACAACACTAGATCTCTTTCGGTCTATGGAAACTTGATGATCGAACTGGCTTTCCTGAAGGAAGGCTTCACCTTTTGTTTACCTGCCATCATGGCATGTAGGCTCATCAGATTCATCAGCTACTAAGCAAATTCACTCACATTTGGCTGGTGGCTGTTGTTAATTTCCACCTCTGAAAGGGATGCCCTCTAAATGAGGTGTTTCGGGTGAGGCATTTAAGTCTGTTGGCTGGGTTGGAATCATTTCATTTCCCTCCTAAAAGAACAGGAGGTGATGGCTGGGGAGAGGGTGGTCTGAGAATCTCTTCTTATACTTCTGCTCCACTAACCCACAGATACATAGCAGAAAATTAATGGACAAAGTAAGAGTTCTGAAGCAGAAACATTTCAGGTCTAAACAACCCAAAAACCTCACAAAAAGTTTGTTTTTATCACCTACCTCAGACCTTCTCTTTGTCCCGGAGCTGGATGCAGTCCCCAAAAGAGTCCCATTGGCTCACAGCCCACATAAGAACCTCCGACTGAGTGATCACTGGTCACTATCAATGGTAGAGAGAGAGGTAAACAAAACAATGCATACAAGTCTGGTTTACAAAAATCATTGTAAATATAATGTGTCAGCTTGCGACTGTTTGACTTAAATTAGGAATTATTCAATTCAATTCAATTCAGCTTTATTTATATAGCGCCATATCACAACAATAGTAATCTCATAGCGCTTTCAAATGCAGGGAAAACCCCACAATTGCAGAAAGACCTCAGCAATCAGGCGATCCCCTGTGAGCAAGCGCTTGGCAACGGTGGAGAAGAAAAACTCCTTTTTAACAGGAAGAAACCTCTAGCAGAACGAGGCTCTGTATGTAGTGAAAAGTGGTTAATATCAAATGTAATATCTTTATAATAACATAATATACTATGCCTACTTATGATTCAGATAATTGAAATAATAATAAAAAATGATATAATGATATGGTATCTAATATAATAATAAATAACAATTATGGAACAAAATGTACTACTACCAGTGGGAGGTGCTGTTAATCCTGAACAGCATCCTCTGACCTGGCAGAGACAGATGAATTCAACAGTCTTATTCCAGTGGGTATAAATGACCTCCTGTTCATGCCAAGACCACCACACGTCTCTAAAACCAGTTTCCAAAAGCTTTATGTCACCTTTAATATTAAATAAAATTAAACTATGACAGACTATACAATTTAGTCAGTCTTTTCTGTTAATCACAATTTTTATAAACTTCCTACAAAATTTATTGCATCTGACATTCAGTGGAATCAGTTCTCATTTGTTTTAAACGTAGCAATAAAAAGCACTGATTTACTCACAGTTTATGCTGCCGCTTGAATTTGTATTGTAGTGGGCGAATGACTCCCACAAGTCACCATCCTCACTGTGCATTTGTGCATACACAGTGATGGGACTAAGTGGGGGCAAGAAACGCCCTTTAATGCAAATCTGCTCATCCATGAGGGCACGAACAGGAGAAGCTGTCAAAAGAGGGGCTTGTCTAATGCTGCTCTTCCGCCGAACTGCACCAACAGATATAAAATATGTGTGTGAAATCTTTAGAGAATTAATTGAACCATGATGCAACAGCTGCAGTATTTTATTTGATGTTAACTCAACCTGCTATGTTAGTACTCCCTATGACAAAAAAATTCAAAGACAAACCTTGATTCTTACCCAGAGCACACTGAAAACTTGGTAGATTCCCATGTAGATTAAGGCATGGTTTCTCCTTGATTCCTATGCGTGTTTGTATCTTTGTCGCAGTCAAGAATGCTCTGAACATTGTGGTGTTCCCCTCTATTCTGCAAGGAGAAGAGTGCATAGGTCACTGTTGTGTCATGGCACCATGGCACTGTGCAGCTGGCATCAGGTATTCAACATTTGAATATGGGGCTGACGTTGTGGAAGCAGTATCCGTGGCTTTCAAACTACAGTGCATCTGGAAAGTATTCACAGCGCTTCACTTTTTCCACATTTTGTTATGTTACAGCCTTATTCCAAAATGGATTAAATTCATTTTTTTCCTCAAAATTCTACACACAATACCCCATAATGACAACATGATAAAAGTTTGTTTTTTTTTTAAGATTTTTTTCAAATGTATTAAAAATAAAAAAAACTAAGAAATCACATGTACATACAGTAAGTATTCACATCCTTTGCCATGAAGCTCAAAATTGAGCTCAGGTGCATCCTGTTTCCACTGATCATCCTTGAGATGTTTCTACAGCTTCATTGATGCCCACTAGTAGTAAATTCATTTGATTGGACATGATTTGGAAAAGCACACACCTGTTTATATAAGATCCCACAGCTGACAGTGCATGTCAGAGCACAAATGAAGCATGAAGTCAAAGGAATTGTCTGTAGACCTCCGAGACAGGATTGTCTCGAGGCACAAATTTGGGAAAGGGTACAGAAAAATTTCTGCTGCTTTGAAGTTCCTAATGAGCACAGTTGCCTCCATCGTCCGAAAATGGAAGAAGTTTGGAACCTTCTCCCCCAAACTGAGCGATCGGGGGAGAAGGGCTTTAGTCAAGGAGGTGACCAAGAACCCGATGGTCACTCTGTCAGAGCTCCAGCGTTCCTCTGTGGAGAGAGGAGAACCTTCAAGAAGGACAACCGTCTCTGCAGCAATCCACCAAACAGGCCTCTATGGTAGAGAGGCCAGACGGAAGCCACTTCTTAGTAAAAAGCACATGGCAGCCTGCCTGGAGTTTGCCAAAAGGCATCTGAAGGACTCTCAGACCATGAGAAACAAAATTCTTTGGTTTGATGAGACACAGATTCAACTCTTTGGGGTGAATGCCAGGCGTCATGTTTGGAGGAAACCAGGCACTGCTCATCACCAGGCCAATACCATCCCTTCAGTGAAGCATGGTGGTAGCAGCATCATGATGTGGGGATGTTTTTCAGCGGCAGGAACTGGGAGACTAGTCAGGATAGAAGGAAAGATAAATGCAGCAATGTACACAGACATCCTGGATGAAAACCTGCTCCAGAGCGCTCTTGACCTCAGACTGGGGTGACGGTTCATCTTTCACCAGGAAAACAACCCCAAGCACACGGCCAAGATATCAAAGGAGTGACTTCAGGACAATTCTGTGAATGTCCTTGAGTGGTCCAGCCAGAGCCCAGACTTGAATCCAATTGAACATTTCTGGAGAGATCTGAAAATGACTGTGCACCAACACTTCCCATCCAACCTGATGGAGCTTTAGAGGTGCTGCAAAGAGGAATGGTTGAAACTGCCCAAAGATAGGTGTGCCAAGCTTGTAGCATCATATTCAAAAGGACTTGAGGCTGTAATTGCTGCCAAAGGTGCATCAACAAAGTATTAAGCAAAGGCTGTGAATACTTATGTACTTGTGGTTTCTTAGTTTTTTAAATTTTAATACTGTGACGTAGGCAAGGTTCACACAAAGAAAAGGAGCAGATAGTTGTGACGAACAGGCTTTATTCACACACACTCTGAGCACAGGCAGGAGGGGAGGTCATTCTCCCAGACCTCCGTTTAAATCATGGTTACACACACATAATAAATCTTGCCCTAATCCTGCCTATGAAACACTGCTGGGTGATTATAACGCAGTTATAATGACACAGCAGTATAATAACTCAGTAATAACATTTAATACACACATACAATAACGTCCACTGTTGCAAAGCATGCTGGGGAAAATCGCGGCCCCCCCCCCCCCACCAATACAGCCCCGATGTTACAATACATTTGCAAAAATCTCAAAAAAAAACTTTTTTCATGTTGTCATTATGAGGTATTGTGTGTAGAATTTTGAGGAAAAAAATGAATTTAATCCATTTTGGAATAAGGCTGTAACGTAACAAAATGTGGAAAAAGTGAAGCGCTGTGAATGCTTTCTGGATGCACTCTATGTACTGTGCCACCCTACAGAAAGTAGGGTGCAGCACCCCAGCACCCTGATTGCTGGGGTCTTTCTGCAACTGTGGGGGTTCCCCCTACAGTTGATAGTGCTATGAGATGACTCTTGTTGTGAAATGGCGCTATATAAATAAAGTTGAATTGAATTGAATTGAACGTACTAGTCTTCAAGAACCCTCAACAATAGATGGCAATAAAAAACTCATGCAGTCTAGGGTGGCACGGTGATTATGTAATGTGGCAAAATCATGCAAAAATTCTCTAATTGTCTAATGGGTCATTCTAGAATTGGAGGACAATTTAGGCTCCAAAAATGGTTTAAAAAAAATCAACCTTATACAGTGGGGCAAAAAAGTATTTAGTCTGCCACCAATTGTGCAAGTTCTCCCACTTAAAAGATGAGAGAGGCCTCCAATTTTCATCATAGGTATACCTCAACTATGAGAGACAAAATGAGAAAAAAAAATCCAGAAAATCACATTGAAGGATTTTTAATGAATTAATTGGTAAATTCCTCGGTAAAATAAGTATTTGGTCAATAACAGAAGTTCATCTCAATACTTTGTTATATACCCTTTGTTAGCAATAACAGAGGTCAAACGTTTTCTGTAAGTCTTCACAAGGTTTTCACACACTGTTGCTGGTATTTTGGCCCATTCCTCCATGCAGATCTCCTCTAGAGCAGTGATGTTTTGGGGCTGTCGCTGGGCAACACGGACTTTCAACTCCCTCCAAAGATTTTCTATGGGGTTGAGATCTGGAGACTGGCTAGACCACTCCAGGACCTTGAAATGCTTCTTACGAAGCCACTCTTTCGTTGCCCAGGCAGTATGTTTGGGATCATTGTCATGCTGAAAGACCCAGCCACGTTTCATCTTCAATGCCCTTGCTGATGGAAGCAGGTTTTCACTCAAAATCTCACGATACATGGCCCCATTCATTCTTTCCTTTACACGGATCAGTCGTCCTGGTCCCTTTGCAGAAAAACAGCCCCAAAGCATGATGTTTTCCCTCCCATGCTTCACAGTAGGTATGGTGTTCTTTCTCCTCCAAACACGACAAGTTGAGTTTATACAATAAAGTTCTATTTTGGTTTCATCTGACCATATGACATTCTCCCAATCCTCTTCTGGATCATCCAAATGCTCTCTAGCAAACTTCAAACGGGCCTGGACATGTACTGGCTTAAGCAGGGGGACATGTCTGGCACTGCGGATTTGAGTCCCTGGCGGCGTAGTGTGTTACTGATGGTAGCCTTTGTTACTTTGGTTCCAGCTCTCTGCAGGTCATTCACTACGTCCCCCCGTGTGGTTCTGGGATTTTTGCTCACCGTTCTCATGATCATTTTGACCCCACGGGGTGAGATCTTGCGTGGAGCCCCAGATCGAGGGAGATTATCAGTGGTCTTGTATGTCTTCCATTTTTCTAATAATTGCTCCCACAGTTGATTTCTTCACACCAAGCTGCTTACCTATTGCAGATTCAGTCTTCCCAGCCTGGTGCAGGTCTACAATTTTGTTTCTGGTGTCCTTTGACAGCTCTTTGGTCTTGGCCATAGTGAAGTTTGGAGTCTGACTGTTTGAGGTTGTGGACAGGTGTCTTTTATACTGATAAAGAGTTCAAACAGGTGCCATTAATACAGATAACGAGTGAAGGACAGAGGAGCCTCTTAAAGAAGAAGTTACAGGTCTGTGAAAGCCAGAAATCTTGCTTGTTTGTAGGTGACCAAATACTTATTTTACCGAGGAATTTACCAATTAATTCATTAAAAATCCTTCAATGTGATTTTCTAGATTTTTTTTTTTTTTCTCATTTTGTCTCTCATAGTTGAGGTATACCTATGATGAAAATTGGAGACCTCTCTCATCTTTTAAGTGGGAGACCTTGCACAATTGGAGGCTGACTAAATACTTTTTTCCCCCACTGTATTTTATCATTTTCTGTTATGCATTTATGAAAAACAAATAATAAACCATCAAAAAATTTGACGGCATTGGTCCAGCTCAGGCATCAGTGGTACACTTCTTATGATGCATGTTAATTGTAGTGTGCCGAATTTGGTGCAACCCTGTTACCAATACTCTAAAAAATGTAGAAAAGCAGATTTTAAAAATACTGTTAAATCAGTCTTTGACTGTTATGTTACCAATAGTCATACTCATAATAACTACCCATTTAATTTTATGATAAGACTTGATATATTAAAACAACTTTTGAGACTTACTTCTGTCATAAACTGCCCTTTTAAAGGGCTACAAAAGGACACCAAATGCTCACTGTGGTTCTCTGCACATTTATTAACGTAAAGACAAACAAACAGGGAACACTAAACATACAAATACGAAATGATGAAGCGCTGGAGGAGAGGTGGGCTCGGCGTCACGGGGGAACAGAAGCTTGGGGGCACCGGGCAAAGGGCAGAACCAGCCGGAGCACGCCTGAATTCCTGTGGGGCTCACGGCTGGAAATAAAGGGGAAAACCCACCTGGACGGCACTCTCCTCTCTCCTCAACAGCGAAGCACGAAACTCTTACAGTGGGACTCTGCATCTGAGGACGTCACAGTGATAGAAGGACACGACAATGAGGAAAGGTTGTCGTGCCCTTCTGTACCATTTCTTAACAAGCGACAGGTGTGGATACATGAGTGGAGAAAATAATACAATCAATGACAGCTGCGCAGCCCACGGACCAGTTTTAAAGCTGGAAGCTGCCCAGTGCTGTCAAAATAAAACACAAACGCCAAAATGTAAATAATAATACTACAAGTACAGACTGACAATAATTAAACAGGGTAAAATAAGTTATCAAACAAACAGAAAAAGACTAAACTTAAACTGGAGACTGGGCACGGCGCCCACCCGTGCCCAGGATCATGACAACTTCACCCAACTTTTTAAAAGTCACAAAAGGTCTTTCTAATAATGTTATTCATTTAAAACACACTATGCATATAATGAATCAAAGTATTACAAAGAAAATAGATTAAATTATTGTGAGCTGATGAAACCATATATGATCATTTTGATAAAAAAAATTTGATTAACAGGGTTGAAATTATGATAACAGGGTTGAATAAATTCACTGCTTTTAATTGTAGATCATGACAAATGTGAAAAATCCACATGAAAACAGAAATGGTGTTTAGCAGTAACTGACTGTTTTTAAGAGGAATTGCTAGAATAAGTCAGGATGATAAAACAAACTTTTGGGGGGGTAAGGACCTGTACTTATATAGCGCTTTTCTAGTCACAAAGACCATTCAAAGCACTTCACTAGTAGCTATACTAACCCTCTATTCTCAGGGCCTATAAGAGACAGATACCTAGAGACAATTTAGAGTCATGAATCAACCAAAAATGCATGTCTTTGGATTGTGGAAGGAAACCTGACGTCCTTTCAAAGAGCATAGAACTTATTATCTAGCAACAACTGAATTGAAATACAGAAAAAATATTTGCTGTTCATATGACCACATAATAGATGGTGCTATGCTCCACCAGACTGATTTGAACAGCCAGAACTAAATAAAATGAGGAGGCAGAACACGAAGGCAGCTCATTTCAGTATAAGCAATTGAATACGATAAGAATGAAAATTAACTTCATAAATCTTTTTTAACATAAACTGATATCGTAAATATCATGGCAGGCCTGCATTTAACATAAAACAGTAGACTAAAAACCTGGCAATGAAATGAATCTGTCTATTAAAAAAGTACGTACAGTGGTGTGAAAAAGTGTTTGCCCCCTTCCTGACATAATGCATGGCTCAGGAGACACACACGCAGGCTCAGAGTGAATTTAACAGTTTTATTCAACAACAGGGATGTGTGGTTGTGTGTCTGTGATATGTGGATGTACTGGTGGCGGACGTCTGCGTCAGGCACGGAGGCAGGAAACTGTGCAGCCGGACAACCCTGGGGAGAGAGCACAGGGAAAAGGTAACGGGCACCAAACCAGTACAAATGGCTAAGGATCTTGTTGGCTTACTTGGCAGGGCAGGTGGCAGGCGTGTACAAGGGCGAGCCCGGGAGACAGTGACCTGATGATGCACCTGACAGCAGCGAGAAGACGGCGATGCAGAGGCGAAGTCCGCCGCCGGGAATCCACCTGTGCACAGGGGTGAGATGGGAACGACAAGAGAAGGTATGCTTACGCTGTAGATCTTGCTGGAAGGCGAGGGGGTTCCTCTGCAGCAAGTTGGCCGAAGGGATCAGACGGCTTCAGGCCGAAGCCCAGGGCAGAGTGGTTTATATCCTGTGCTGCTGACGAGGCGCAGGTGTGCGCACAGCTGGCGCCGCTAATGAGCGGCGAGTTGTAACAATACTCCCCCCTCTAGCAGCGCCTCCTGGCGATGGTTTTTCAGGGTGTGCCCGGTGAAACTCGGTGACGAGAGAACGATCCAACACGAACGAGGGATGCACCCACTGTCTCCATTCAGGACCATAGCCCTCCCAGTCCACCAAGTACTGTAGCCCGCGACCCCGGCGCCGGGAGTCCAAGATGGTGGAGACAGTCCAAGCCGGATGGCCATCTATCATACGGGGCGCGGGCGGCGCAGCAGGAGGAGGGCAGATGGGATCAGACACCACCGGCTTCACCTTGGAGATGTGGAAGGTGGGATGGATGCGGAGGGAGGGGGGAGTAGCAACACGCACAGCCACCGGGTTGATAATTTTGGTGATGGGGTATGGGCCCATGAAACGCTTAGCCAATTTTCTCCTCTCACCCTTCAGGTTCACATCCTGCGTGGACACCCAGACTGATTGGCCTACCTGGTAGGCAGGAGCAGGTCTCCTATGCCGATCCGCCGTGGCCTTATTGCGCTCCGCCGTGCGTAAAAGCGCATTGCGCGTAGTGGTCCAGATGGAGCGGCACCGCCTGAGGTGAGCCTGGACTGTAGGAACTGCCGACTCGTTATCCAGCGAGGGGAACAGAGGGGGGTCGTAACCCAGAGACGCCTTAAAGGGGGACATCCCTATGGCGGAGGAGCAAGCGGTGTTGTGGGCGTATTCCACCCAGGCAAGGTGTTTGCTCCATGACGCAGGCTTAGAGGCGGTGACGCAGCGGAGAGCAGCCTCCAGCTCCTGGTTGGTCCGCTCACACTGCCCGTTAGATTGGGGGTGATGGCCAGAGGAGAAGCTTACCTGGGCTCCTAATGCTTTACAGAAACTCCGCCAGACGTCCGAGGTGAATTGGGGACCCCGGTCGGAGACCACGTCA
Source organism: Pholidichthys leucotaenia (assembly GCA_020510985.1). Taxonomy (NCBI): domain Eukaryota; kingdom Metazoa; phylum Chordata; class Actinopteri; order Cichliformes; family Pholidichthyidae; genus Pholidichthys; species Pholidichthys leucotaenia. The sequence continues at coordinate 145,975,977 of CM035837.1, forward strand.
ACTGGTATCCCGTGCAGCCTGACCACGTGTTGGGTGAGAAGATCTGCCATCTCCAAGGCAGAGGGGAGCCCTCGTAATGGCACGAAGTGGGCGGCCTTGGAGAAGCGGTTGACGATGGTCAGGACCGTGTCGAAGTTGTTAGAAACGGGGAGACCGGTGACGAAGTCTAACGCGATGTGCGACCAGGGCCTACCAGGGACGGGCTGGGGCTGGAGCAGACCCGCGGGGGGAGAGTTGCCAGATTTACTGGTGGCGCAGATGGGGCAGGCCCGGGCGTAGCGGGCGGCGTCCTTGCGCAGTCCCGGCCACCAAAAGTAACGTTGGAGCAGGTCAATCATCCGAGAGGTCCCAGGATGGCAGGCGAGTTTGGACGTATGGAGCCAATGGATGACCTCCCCCCGGACGGAGGATGGAACGAAGAGCCTCCCCTCCGGTCCGCTGCCAGGGTCCGGCTCCGATTCCTGTGCCCTCCGGACCTTATCCTCGATCTTCCAGGAAAGGGCCCCCACGACGCACGACCTGGGCAGGATGGTGTGCACGGCGTCCTCCGATTCCTCAGGAGCGAATTGCCTGGAGAGGGCGTCAGGGAGACCGTTCTTGGAGCCCGGCCTGAATGTAATGGTGAAACGGAATCTAGCAAAAAACAGGGACCAACGGGCCTGGCGGGCATTCAGACGCTTGGCAGTTCTTAAATATTCCAAGTTCTTGTGATCCGTTAATACCACGAATGGTAGGGCGGCCCCCTCCAACCAATGACGCCACTCCTGACGCGTGAGCTTGATGGCAAGAAGCTCTCTGTCCCCCACGTCGTAGTTTCGCTCCGCCAGGGACAAGTGCCGGGAGAAGAAGGCGCAGGGTCGTTTGACTCCATCCGCAGGTGACCGTTGAGATAACACTGCCCCCACCCCCGTATCCGAGGCGTCGACCTCCACGATGCACTGAAGAGAGGGGTTGACCTGGCTGAGGACCCGGGAGGAGGAAAACTCCGCCTTCAGCGCCTGGAAGGCCGCCGCGGCCTCTTCAGTCCACTGGAACCGGGTTTTAGGGGAGGTGAGACGGGTCAGAGGGCCGACGATGGCTCCAAAATTGGGTACGAAGCGGCGGTAGAAATTGGCGAAGCCGATGAATTGTTGCACCTGCTTCCTAGATGTGGGAGTGGGCCAATCTACCACCGCTTTAACTTTGGCTGGGTCTGGAAGTACCTGGTCGTGGGAGATGACAAACCCGAGAAATGACGTCGCCTTGGCGTAGAACTCGCACTTCTCCGCCTTCACATACAGCCGGTTCTCCAGCAGCCTCTGGAGGACCCGTCTCACATGCACCCGGTGCTCGTCCCTGGATTTGGAGAAGATTAGAATGTCATCCAGGTAGACGAACACGAATAGACCGATGAAGTCCCAGAGAACGTCATTGATCAGGCGCTGAAAGACGGCTGGAGCGTTGGTTAACCCGAACGGCATGACCAGGTATTAAAGTGGCCATTCGGGGTACGGAAGGCAGTCTTCCATTCATCTCCCTCCCGGATCCGGACGAGGTGGTACGCGCTGCGGAGATCCAGCTTGGTAAACCAGGTCGCCCCCTGGAGGGAGTGGAAGGCAGTGTCCATCAGGGGCAGGGTGTAACGGTCCTTCTCCGTGATGTCATTGAGGGCACGGAAGTCGATGCATGGACGAAGGGAGCCATCCTTCTTGCCCACGAAGAAGAACCCTGCACCTAATGGAGATGAAGATGGGCAGATAATACCTGCACTGAGCGATTCCTTGAGGTAAGTATTCATGGCCTCCTTCTCCGGCGCCGACAGGCTGTAAAGACTAGGGCTGGGAACGATCCCTAATTTCCAGAATCGATTCGATTCCGATTCTTGAGATTCTGAATCGATTCGATTCCGATTCAATCCCGATTCGATCTGGGGAATTACCATTTTAATAGCCATTTTACTTCCCATGAAACAAAAATCTTCGAGACCTAATGCTGCAAATTGTACCAAGAATCTTCTAACTTTGTTAATTCATAAATTATCACATATAGAACTGACCCAAAATCAGTTACAATAATGCACTTTTTATTATTTAACTTATCATTTCATAAAGTGCTCACAGGTGCTTTCTTTAGTGCAAAGGGTGTGTCGTGTCAAGTTAACCACCCAGAGTAAGTAAACAAATTCAATGCATGAACCATGCAGACATAATCTCACTGTATTTCAGTCCCTCCAGGATTTTGTCAGTTGTTTTTGTGATTGTTGTGGCCCAAAAAGCCTGGATTTGTGGGAGCTTTTCCAAAAAGTTATGGCACTTTTAGAGTTTTTTTGCACTCAAAGTTGTGTGAGGAAGTACAGATTTTAAAGCAGCTGCTTTTTCCATAGTTTACAGTGATGCTGTTCTATGTAACACCACAAGAAAAGTACAGGATCGCCAAAAATTTCTTGTTAAACAGTGATTTATTTAGAATTAAATGCTCAGTAAAATTGTAAAAAAAAAAAAAAAAAAAAAAATTACCAATATTGTGTTCTTGCTGAGAACTTTAAAAAAAGAAATAAAAGAATTTGTCATTACAACAACTAAATTGCATTGAATGCATGTTAGTGTGGAGAAAGTGATGGCAGCACCTCCTTGAATCTTGAAGGTCTTCTTCTGTGCTGAAATCCACATGAAGCAGGGATGGTTCCTCCACTGACGACCTCTGACCTTCAGAAGGTCTCATTGAGAATGAAGCTTCCAGTCTTCACACATCTGAAGGCAGATAAAAAGAATAGATTTCACAGTAAAATTAACATTCATATTTTTAGATCGCCACACCACAGTAGGGTTTAATAATTTAGTTTTTTTTTTAATATTTTAACTACAAATTAACTTTCAATGTTGGAAAAGGGTTTCAGTTCATTTCCTGAGAAGGTTTGTTCATTTCAATTTAGTTCTACTGAGTAACAATAGCTTGTTGTACTGCAGCCTTTATTAATTTTATTGTGATTTATTCTCTTCACATCGCTTAAGTGGCAGAAGTCCATAATCTCATAAAATATACCTTAATTCTGCATTTATTCACGGCGCTTAACCAACAGTTCTCTCTGTGTCCATAGTTTGTAAAAGAAACCACCATCATGCCAGATAAATTATTAATTGACGACATAAACGTTAAAACAAACAAATATTATACTTACAGTCTCAGCAGCTCCAAGTCTCCCTCTGCTTCATGGGTTTCAGTCTCCGCATTTTCCCTTTATCAGTCGTCAACTTGATGTTCCAACACAGCGCTGCACGGAGTAAAAGTCCGTTTATCCCCGCTTTATGAAAAATATTCAGAAGCTGTTGAGGACAGTCTATACGGTGACTTTTGCTGCTAAATTAAGAGACGCACGTTATTAACTCTGCGTCATGTAAAGACAAAAGACGTGTGCACGCGCCGCAGGGAACACAGAAGTTTTATTTATGAAAAATATTCAGAAGCTGTTGAGGACAATCTTTACGGTGACTTTTGTTGCTAAATTAAGAGACGCACATTAATATCGCCGCTCGTGTAAACACGAAAGAGCACGCGCGGCAGGAAACTCTTGCCGGATGACAACCGTTTTAACACCACAGAAGAAGAACTAGCATATCCGTTAGCTTGCTAGCTCCGTTAGCGCGTCAGTTGTTTATGGTTCTCGGCCGTTGTTCCTGGCTGACTGACCCGGTTTCGACCCGATTATACTCAGCAGACGTTCACAAACGTAAAAATATTATATTAAAACATATTAATATTAAAAGATCGATCCGCGGATTTTGTGGATCGATATCGGCTCAGTCAAACATGTATCGATACATATCGATATATTGATCTTTTGAACCCACCCCTAGTAAAGACGTCCCGAGGGAAGGGACGCCCCCTGGCGGAGATTTATGGCGCAGTCGTAAGGCCGGTGTGGGGGAAGAGACATCGCCTTGGACTTACTGAAGACTGCGCCCAGGTCGTGGAACTCCGCTGGCACCAAGGAGAGGTCTGGAGGCGCGGAATCCTTAACCACGGGAGGAGAGGATGGAGAGCAGGCAGCGGATTGGAGGCAGGTGCTCATGCAGAAGGTGCTCCAGGCTGTCACCCTACCGGTCTTCCAATCCAGGGCGGGGTTGTGGAGACGGAGCCATGGGTAACCCAGAATCACCGGAGACACAGAGGATGGCAGGATGTAAAAGGATATATCCTCTTGGTGGCTTCCAGAGACAATGACTGAGACGGGGTTCCTCCGATGAGTCACTTTCCCCAGGGACGCACGGGAGAGATTGATGAGGGCGAGAGGAGTTTTAAGGGGCTGACAACGGATGCCCAAACAGGTTGCCAGGCTTTGTGAAATAAAGCTGCCTTCCGCGCCTGAGTCCACCAGTGCGTGGGTGAGGTGCCCTGTGGGGTTATGGCAAAAGGGGATGGGCAGCGACAAATGTGTGAGGGGAGTTGACCGGCGTCTGCAAGGCCCCCTACAGTTACTCGCGGACCTCCCCGTTTGGCTTCTCCGAGCAACGCTCCACAGTGTGCTGGTTGTCTCCGCAATACCTGCAGAGACCCAACTCACGGCGGCGTTGTCTCTCCGCAAGGGGGAGCGTTGCCCGGCCTGTCACCATGGGTTCCGACTCCTCGGAAACCTCCGGTGGCGGTAACGCCAGGGGGCGAGCTTGGGACGGGCGTGACGAGGCACCCCGCGAGCGAGAGACAACTTCCGCTCCGAGGCGCGCTCGCGCAGCCGGTTATCCAAGCTAATGGTGACAGAGATTAGCTCTGCAAATGTTTCAGGGATGTCCCGACCAGCCAGTTCATCCCTCAGACCAGAATTTAAACTGCGGAGGAAGATGCCACAGAGGGCGCATTCCTCCCAGCCAACCTCCTCCGCTGTAACCCGGAAGTCAATGGCATACTCCGCGGCTGATCGGCTCCCATGCTGAAAGCTGAGGAGGCGATCGACCTGGACACTCTCAAAATGAGAGTGATCAAAGACTTCCAGGAACTGGTTAACGAACTGGCCATAGGTGAGGGTGGCATAACTGGGCCTTGCCATTACGGCATAAGTCCAGGTAAGCGCACGACCCTCCAGGTGATTACCTATATAGCCAATTCGACTGTGGTCAGAGGGAAAACCTCCGGGGACGCGCAGGAACACCGACTCACACTGCATAATGAACCCCCGCGCTCCACCGAGCTTACCGCTAAAGCGGGCAGGGGTCGGGATAGGCGTGAGTCGGGCTGGGACACCCGGAGCAGGCTGGACAGCCACTGAAGCTACGGAAACTGCGCTTCCCTGGCGAGCCGGGGGGAACGGATGCCGGGGGTCCAGGCGGTCTGACCGGTCAGTAATCAAAGTTAACTGATTAAGAATCACCTGTTGCTGATGAGCTATTAAATCCACCCGAGCCTCGAGGATGGAAAGTCGGCGTGTGAGCCCGCTGTCTGCCGAGCTGCTCCGCTGAAGCCGTACTGACATAATGCACGGCTCAGGAGACACACACGCAGGCTCAGAGTGAATTTAACAGTTTTATTCAACAACAGGGATGTGTGGTTGCGTGTCTGTGATATGTGGATGTACTGGTGGCGGACGTCTGCGTCAGGCACGGAGGCAGGAAACCGTGCAGCCGGACAACCCTGGGGAGAGAGCACAGGGAAAAGGTAACGGGCACCAAAACAGTACAAATGGCTAAGGATCTTGTTGGCTTACTTGGCAGGGCAGGTGGCAGGCGTGTACAAGGGTGAGCCCGGGAGACAGTGACCTGATGATGCACCTGACAGCAGCGAGAAGACGGCGATGCAGAGGCGAAGTCCGCCGCCGGGAATCCACCTGTGCACAGAGGTGAGATGGGAACGACAAGAGAAGGTATGCTTACGCTGTAGATCTTGCTGGAAGGCGAGGGGGTTCCTCTGCAGCAAGTTGGCCGAAGGGATCAGACGGCTTCAGGCCGAAGCCCAGGGCAGAGTGGTTTATATCTTGTGCTGCTGACGAGGCGCAGGTGTGCGCGCAGTTGGCGCCGCTAATGAGCGGCGAGTTGTAACACTTCCTAAATTTGCATTTTTTATATGTTTGTCACACTTAAATGTTTCAGATCATCAAGCAAATTTAAGTATTAGACAAAGATAACACAAGTAAACACAAAATGCTGTTTTTAAATGAAGGTGTTTATTTTTAAGGGTAAAAAAAAAAAAATCCAAACCTACATGGTCCTGTGTGAAAAAGTGACTGGCCCCTTGTTAAAACAAATCAACTGTGGTTTATCACATCTTTGGAAAACTGAGTTCAATTTCTCTAGCCACACCCAGACCTAATTACTGCCACACCTGTTCTCAATCAAGAAATCACTTAAAAAGGACCTGCCTGACAAAGTGCAGTATACCAGAAGATCCTCAAAAGCCAGACATCATGTTGCGATCCAGAGAATTTCAGCAACAAATGAGAAACAAAGTAATTGAGATCTATCAGTCTGGAAAAGGTTTGAAAGCCATTTCTAAAGCTTTGGGACTCCAGCAAACCACAGTGAGAGCCATGATCCACAAATGGCGACAACATGGAACAGTGGTGAACCTCCCGGGAGTGGCCGGCCGACCAAAATTACCCCAAAAGCGCAGCAACGACTCATTCAAGAGGCCACAAAAGACCCCACAACAACATCCAAAGAACTGCAGGCCTCACTTGCCTAAGTTAAGGTCAGTGTTCATGATTCCACCATAAGAAAGAGACTGGGCAGAGTTCCAAAACGAAAACCACTGCTGAGCAAAAAGAACATAAAGGCTCATCTCAGTTTGGCCAGAAAACATCTTGATGATCCCCAAGACTTTTACGAAAATACTCTGTGGACTGACCAGACAAAAGTTGAACTTTTTGGAAGGTGTGCGTCCCATTACATCCGGCATAAAAGTAACACAGCATTTCAGAAAAGGAACATCATACCAACAGTAACATATGGTGGTGGCAGTGTGATGGCCTGGGGCTGTTTTGCTGCTTCAGGACGTGGAAGACTTGCTGTGGTACATGGAACCATGAATTCTGCTGTCTACCAAAAAAATCCTGAAGTAGAATGTCTGGCCATCCGTTCGTGACGTCAAGCTGAAGCACACTTAGGTTCTGCAGCAGGACAATGATCCAAAACACACCAGCAAGTCCACCTCTGAAGGGCTTAAGAAAAACAAAATGAAGACTTTGGAGTGGCCGAGTCAAAGTCCTGACCTGAATCCGATTGAGATGCTGTGGCATAAACTTAAAAAGGTGGTTCATGCTTGAAAACCCTCCAATGTGGCTGAATTACAACAATTCTGCAAAGATGAGTGGGCCAAAATTTCTCCACAGTTCTGTAAAAAACTCATTGCCAGTTATTGCAAATGCTTGATTGCAGTTGTTGCTGCTAAGGGTGGCCCAACCAGTTATTAGGTTTAGGGGGCAATCATTTTTTCACACAGGGCCATGTAGGTTTGAATTTTTTTCCCCTTAATAATAAACACCTTCATTTAAAAACTGCATTTTGTGTTTATTTGTGTTATCTTTGTCTAATATTTAAATTTGTTTGATGATCTAAAATGTTTAAGTGTGACAAAAAAAAAGAGAAATCAGGAAGGGGGCAAACACTTTTTCACATCACTGTTTGAATTGATTGCTTCTGGTGCTTCAGTGTTGTCATTTATTTGTCATTGCTAATCAGAGTAGTTCACCCTTCTCTTTCTCGAAATGCTGCTGCCTCCTGTCTGGATCAGCATCACAAATGGCATGGTCGCGTCTCTGCTTTTCACCAGCACTTATTGGTGTCTTAGAGCTCTGTATAAATTATAAATTTCAAAAATATCTATTTACCAACGAAAAATAATTTGAACATGATTAAAATGAATTTGAGAGCATTTCAGTTTTTACAATCTTAATATTCTGCCTGGTGGCAACAAAAATATACTGACCATTTATATTCTTTAAAATAAAGTAAACCCTTTAAAACATGGAGATTATTATAAATCATAAGCACACAGTTGAATTTACTACAGACTGTAGATTATTCCTTCTGAGTAAAGGAGATGCAACCCTGTCACTATAGTGCAACCCTATTACTCTAATTATGGTAACAGGGTTGTAAATCAGTGCTTGCATGAGCCTTTTTTTACAGAAAGAAATGTTATTTGTTAGGGCTGGGCGATATACTAAATATATTCATTGTATTGGTACATTTGGCCGCAAGCGATACATAAAATGGCTGTATTGCGCATATTTGAGTATTTGTCATGTTAATGTGAGCAGTGACATCATGCTGTTCCCAGCTGCCGCTGCTGAATAGTACTGAGCCATCAGCACAGTTGCCCCGCCCACGAGTGTAGTGCATGAGCAGTGCATGCACTACACTGCAGCGAGATAAAAAGGAAGATTATGGAATAAAGGTAAGCCCACCTTCAGCACAAGAAACGGGTGTAGCCAGGAGAAGATAAACAATACCAGTCTGCACTCTGCAAGTGAAATAAGAGCACTCTGAGGCGAGTGCAATATCCCCCACCACTGTTTTCTTTTGAAGATCCCAATACTTACTGACAGAGATCAGTTTTCAACTTTTCAATATAATTACTGTGGCAGAACCAAATTATGATAAGCCCATCATCCACAAATATACACTGTATTCCAAATTATTATGCGAATACAATTTTAGTGTCATAAACATTCATTACCTCCGCCAAGGAGGTAATGTTTTTACCGGGGTTTGTCTGTCTATCTGTCTGTTACCAACATAACTCAAAAAGTTATGAACGGATTTTGACAAAATTTTCAGGAAAGGTGTGTAATGGCACGGGGAACAGATGATTAGATTTTGGTGATGATCTGAGAGTGCATACCTCCACCAAGGGCTTTGTTTGTATTTGTGCATCAGGAATACACAAAAACTACTGGATGGATTTGGATGAAATTTTCACCAGCGGTGGTTCTTGGGCTAGAGAGGAACCCATTATATTTTGCTGATGATCTGACAATGCATACCTCAGCCAAGGCTCTTATCTTCTCAGTGTGTTAGCAAAAATACTCCAAAACTGATGGACAGACTTTGATGCAATTTTCACCACAACTGGCTGTAGGCCTACACACAAACCCATTACATTTTGGAGGTAATCCATGAGAAACGGAAGGAGCCTTGGCGGAGATATGCGCTCTATGAGTGCTTTTCTAGTTTATTTTTTGTTTTTCAATTAAACTCATGGATGATATTGCGTCTCTGGGCTTTTTGGATCAATGATATCAATCTCAGACACCTGTCAAAATGAGTTTGCCAGGTGAGCCCAATTTAAGGAAAACTACTTAAGAAGGAATTTTTTTTTTTTTTTTTTGTTACTTATTTGTACCCGTAGGTAGATTTGGTTTGCAGTCTGGTGACAAGCCACCGGCTGCCAGTCGCTGCGTGCGCGAGCGCCCTAAACCTACATGTTTTTTGGTATGCGGGAGGAAACCGGAGAAATCCCGGAGTAAACCCACGCAACACGGGGAGAACATGCAAACTCCACACAGCTCACTGTTGGTCGGGGGCTGGGATCGAACCCACGATCTCATGATCCCCGCGATCCCCCGGCCGAGAGTAAACTTAATAATGTTCCACATTATTAAGCATGCCACAGGTTTCAAGCAATATGGGAAAGAAAAAGGATCTCTCTGCTGTCGAAAGGCATCAAATAGTGCAATGCCTTGAACAAGGTATGAAAACATTAGATATTTCACAAAAACTTAAGCGTGTTCATCGTACTGTGAAGAAATTTGTGGCTGATTCAGAGCACAGATGGGTTCGTGCAGATAAAGGTGGCCCTAGCGTTATGTGTTGTACAGTAATAAGGCATAAGGAATGTTAACAAGGAATGCCGTACATAAATACCCCATAGACTAATGAGCGGCAAGTAGAAACAGGTGCGTGGCGGGAGTCCGTGCATGGGTGTGTGTCAGAGTATAAGAGTGAGTGTGTGTGTGTATATGCATGTATGTGAGAGTGTGCTTGAGTGCATGCATGTGTGTGTGTGTGTAAGTGAGAAACACCAAGGTGATGGCAATCAGCTGGTGAGTGCCTGGCTGAGAGAGAGGGAGGAGAGAGAGGAGGAGGTGTGGCCTTAGACTGGCAGAGTAGCCAGGCTCAGAGGCTCTAATAACCTGCCAGCTGGAAATAATTTACAACTATCAGGACCTACAGCCACAGATCATGGTGAGGATGGAGACATTCACCCCCAATCCATGACACAAATAGTGCAATGCCTTGGACAAGGTATGAAAACATTAGATATTTCACGAAAACTTAAGCGTGATCATCGTACTGTAAAGAAATTTGTGGCTGATTCAGAGCACAGACGGGTTTGTGCAGATAAAGGCATAGTGAAATTCATCAGATTAAGAGAGCAGCTGCTAAAATGCCATTACAAAGCAGCAAACAGGTATTTGAAGCTGCTGATGCCTCTGGAGTCCCATGATCCTCAAGGTGCAGGATCCTCCAGAGGCTTGCAATTGTGCATAAACCTACTATTTGGCCACCTCTAACCAATGCTCACAAGCAGAAATGGTTGCAGTGGACCCAGAAATACATGAAGACTAATTTTCAAACAGTCTTGTTTACTGATGAGTGCCATGCAACCCTTGATGGTCCAGATGGATGGCGTAGTGGATGGCTGGTGGATGGCCACCATGTCCCAACAAGGCTGCAATGTCAGCAAGGAGGTGGCGGAGTCATGCTTTGGGTTAGAATCATGGGGAGATAGTTGGTAGGCCCCTTAAGATGTGAAAATGACCTTGGCAAAGTATATAGAGGTTCTGACTGACCACTTTCTTCCATGGTACAAAAAGAAGAACAGTGTCTACCGTAGCAAAATTATCTTCATGCATGACAATGCACCATCTCATGCTGCAGAGAATACCTCTGTGTCATTGGCTGCTATGGGCATAAAAGGAGAGAAACTCATGTTGTGGCCCCCATCCTCCCGTGACCTCAACCCTGATGAGAACCTCTGGAACATCCCCAAGCAAAAGATCTATGAGGGTGGTGTTACGTCCGTTAAATATACTGTATGTTATCGCCATTAGTCACATAACCGTTACTTTATTTCACACTAGTAAGTTAGCTTATATTTTACTGTAATTTTGATATGTTTATTAGAGTTCAGACCTGATTATTGACCTTGATTGTTTTATGCTGGTGTTTGCTGCTATTTGATATATTTGATTATAAGTGATAGAAAACTGAATATATTTATTGTATAACTGCATATTCATAAGTAGGTTATTTAATTTCTTTTGGGTTATTTCTTTGTATTTGCAGAACCATACACATGCAGTATACTAAACATAAACTTCTAAAAGAACTATTCATTAAATCTCCAAATAATATCTTGGCTTCTGGTTAATGCATTCTGAAAGATGCCCCATGGTGGACACAGTTTTGAAGACCAGCTAACTTAATACAGTCCTTTCAGTCATCCTTAACCTTTGGTCCCTTCGAGCTGGAGAGAGTGTTCACTATGTTATTGCCAAGATGTTTCCAGGCCAACACAGAATCTCACACCCCAAGGATGCCGTCCATGCTGAGAGACTAGGCCACCATCCTGGATGGACAGTTATGTTGTCTCCCTTCCTGCACTCCAGCAGCCTTTCCGCACAATTCAGTGTGAAGTCTACTCATCAGAGCCACAGCAGCACCATAGCATGGACAGAGCTTCAGAGAGACATGTTAGGATGACACCTCTCACCTCTTCACTGCTCAATGAAGATTTGACTCTAGAGCAAGGAGCAGAAGCTGTTTACACATGAGCCTGATTATTCAGACTCATTTCACCAGAGTACATCTGCCTTCTCTAGGCAGAGGCCTGCGCCAGAACCAACACATGAAATCCTTCATAGGCTGATGGAAAATAATCAAAAAGATGCAGCACCATATGATGGATATGCAGAGGAGACGCAATGCCCATAATCCCTGGGTTATCCCAGGTGATAACCCACCTCTGCTGCAATGGTCAACCCACAATCCTCCACAGCCTTCTGTTCCACCTCAGCCATATGTTGAAAGGGATGATGATGACTGGCCACCACCACCCCTTCTGTCTCAGATGACATCATTTATCAACCACCACCATCTGTACCAGACCCAGTGGTGGAGCTCACCACAGTGAGGAGAGACATGTGGTCAGCACAATCTAAGTTCTCATCCAATCAGACAAAGTCACAGCAGACAGCTCCTCCAGTGCAGACTCCAGAGTACTGTCCACCATATACACCCCTAACGACTGAGTTGCTGCGCACCAGGCAACTACACATACATCATACTGAGACTGTGTATCATGGCCCTAGGCCCTCCATTCTTACTTTCACCAAAGGAGACCCAAGAGAGTTTGCCAGACTTAAGGTCGCCCTGGACAATCTGCTGCCCCGTGATGCAACAGAACGCTTCAAGCATCAGATTCTGGTCGATCTCCTGAAGTATGAAGATGCTCTTCTCATAGCAGACTCTTACACCAATTCACCACAGTCCTACACAGACACAATGGCCAGCCTCACTGAGTATTATGATCAGCCACACTAGCTAGCTCTCAGAAAAATCACAAACCTGATGGAAGCCCCAAACATAGCATGTGGTGACACCAATGGTTTAGGAGGTTTGTCCTGAGAGTTAGGGCACTGGTTGGAATGTTATATCAGCTTTGTGAAAATGGACAAACAGATCTTCACTGTGGCTCACATGTCACACTGTTGTTGTCCAAGCTGCCTCAGGACATCCGTGCAGAATTCAGGAGATTCCTGTATCCCATGCATGTCACTATTCCCAGTTTCCTGCATTTCTCAGATTGGCTTAACTATGAACTGAAGAATCAAGAGACTGTGTACAAGTCCCTGTGTGAGGACAGGAGCCCGTCTGAAAAGAAACACGAGAGCTGTCATGATGGCAAGAGCCATAAAGGTACCAGTATCCTGAACACCACTGATCAGCCACAGACCACACCAGCAGCACAGAAACCATCACCCAGCACCATGAAGCAAGAGAGGACTCCATACTGCCCCTACTGTGCCAACACCCTGCATTTTCTTGACCAGTGCACAAACTTGGCACAGCTGACCACTGAACAGATAATAACACGGGTTAAGACAAACAAGAGATGCTGACAATATGGGCGCTCGCAACAAGCTGCACAATGCTGTCTTAACCTGTTGCACTTTGGTGAACCGCGGGCGGACACGTCTCTGCGTCCTAGGGCGCACGAGGGTGAAGAAAAAAAAAAAAAAGAAGCTGCATTTCAAGCTGCAATCATGGAAGCGCAAAACCGCAATAATGGAATTATGGTTTGACCGGGTCGCGTGACCAGAACCACGAGACCGTAACAAGCGGACCAGCTTCATGTTCGTCTGACAATGAGGAAGAAAAGATCGCCAGCGACACTGCTGTTGTGGACAGGTAAGTGTTATAAGCTAAATTATTCTTTATCCCTGAAAATTGTAGTCAAAAATGACTTTTGACCGATCGGTAAATTACAACTGTGCGTAGTAGACTGCGGTACACGAAGCGGACTCTGTGCGCCGCGATATACGGTTCGTGCGCCGCGTCCGGACCGTGAAGCCCCCCCCCCCCCCGCTACTCTTCTGTAGCGGATTGCAGATATTATTGCAGATATTTTAGTACAACTGTGCGTAGTAGACCGTGGCGCACCGTGACCGCGGCGCACCGGGCGATGTCCGTCCTCTGTAGCGGGGCGGGGGGGGGGGGGAGTTGTTATCTTCTACATTACAGATATTTTAGTATAATTTTTAGTGCACTGTAGGTTATTTTTTCTTGTAAAAAAAAAGCCACACATTTTTTACGTGGCATGCTTCTTTGTGTGTGGGGGCTTGTTTGTTCATTCATTCATTCATGACGTTTTTCCAAACTGTGCCATTTGGCACAATTTGGCACAGTTCAAAAACGCCCATTTTCCAGCCCAGATCTGACAGCTGTGTGTTATTTGCAAGCATTTGTATCCAAAAAAAACACCCAGGCGAAATTTATTTTCTTCAAGTTCAGTATGTTTAGATGACAGTTACTCAGTGGCCGGAGCACTTAGAGAGATTATGACTGTTTTGCCAAAAAATTCAAAGTGTTTTCTTTTAAATGAGACCAACCCCATGAAGATGCTGCAAAGGGTTGAAGAACAGCTTTTGATTTACTTTGGGTACATTATTTTTTGGCGTTTTTAGGGAAATTGACCAGAGTGCAAGGGGTTAAGGTCATCTGTAAGAAGTGCAAAGGGAAACATCTGCAAGCTCTTCATGAGGTGAGCATAAAACCTGCAACAGAAGGCACATCCTGCCTCGTGAGCACAACAAATGAGATTCTCTACATAGACAGAAGCTCTGGTTGCAGTCAGGTCCTGCTTAAAGTGAGTAAAGTACTGCTGCGTAACGGTGAGAACACATTAGAGACCTATGCCATCCTTGATGATGGATCTGAGAGGACTATTCTCCTCTCTGAGGCAGCACAGTGGTGAGACAGAAAATTTGGTCATCAGCACTGTTCATCAGGACCTCAGAGTTTTACATGGTGGAACAGTGTTCTTCTCCACAGCCCCTGTAGACCAGTCACATAAGTCCTTTAAGATTCACAGAGCTTTTACTGCTGATCAGCATGGCCTAGCTGAACATACGTACCCCACAAAAACACTCCAAAGAAAGCATAAAGACTTAAGAGGCCTCCCTCTCCAGGCATTTAATAGAGGGCACCCTCTGCTGTTGATTGGATCCGATTACCCCATCTCATTACGCCAGTCAAGCCTGTACATTTAGGACCACCAGGGGGACCAGCAGCAGTGAAGACAAAAGGGGGTGATCTTTGACAACACCTCCAACCTTTACAAATGCAGCAACAATAAACCCATTTTATCACGCAAACTGTTTCAGCAGGCCTCTACTCTGCTACATGGGGTTTCCCATGTATCAGCGGGTGGTGTGATGTCTATGCTAAATTGATCCTTTTATGCTTATGGGTTTAGCCAATTTGCTACTCAATTCTGCAAAAAATGCCACTAATCTGTGCAAAAAAACAATGCTCAGGGGAACTTAAGGCCTGAAAAAGGCACCTTCCCTGCATGAACTTATCCATTTCAAAAGATTTGCATGGACTTCATTGAATTAGATAAATGTGAAGGCAAACGATATTATTTGGTTATTTGTGACATGTTTACCAAATGGACAGAACCTTTTCCTCGTACTCACCCAAATGCTGCTACAGTAGCAAAAAAACTGTTAGCAGAAATTGTGCCCAGATTTGGAATACCTGAAAAGATTTACTCAGCTAATGGAACACATTTTGTAAATCAGATTATATCACACTTAGGCACAGCAGTCAACATTAACCTGAAAAACCACTCAGCTTACCGTCCACAATCTGCAGGATTGGTGGAACGCACAAATAGGACCATTAAAGAAAGGCTGAGAAAAACAATGTCAGAAACAGGACAAAATTGGATATATTGCCTACCCTTAGTTCTGGTTTACATGAGAATAGTTCCCACCAAAGGGGGGTTATCCCCATTTGAAATAATGTATGGCAAACCTTACCTACTCCCACCACAAAGGCCATTCAATTCAGGTGATGAGGAGGTGTGCTTTGCTGATTACATGAGAAGAATGTTGACTGGCAGAGATATTGTTCATGCTGCTCTTCCCAGGAAGGACCATAGTGAAGCACCTATCTTGGCCAAACCGGGGGATCTGATCCTTATCAAAGTCAACATAAAGAAAAACTGGGCCGACGCTCCCTGGCAAGAACCACACAAGGTCATCCTGGCAATGGCAACAGCCGTGAAAGTCAAAGGATGTGACTCTTGGGTGCATTTGACACAGTGCAAACTTTACCCCATTCAAAACCCTCAGCAAGAGACTGTTTAATCCACATTGCAAACTTTATTCCACTAAAAATCCTCAACAAGTGACTGTTTAACTGTTTCTCTATACGAGTGTTGGCTGATGGTTTGCCCCAGTAACGGCTTGTGTAGGGAAACAACTGTTGTTTATCATGGAGAAACAAAATGCAAGCGAGAGAAGGTTGGCAGCAGAAGGACGTGAATGGTACACCTGTTTTTTCATCATCATCATCATCATCATCATAATCATCATCATCCTTGTGGTGACACTTTTGTTTTGGTTGCTTTTAGGGACACCATTACCTATTTATCGCAGGGCTAGGTACGTTACTCACACACATCATAACTGGTTAGAAGGACCAGGCTATGAGGACCATGTTTATGCTGGTAATATGTGGTGGAAGTATGCTAACTACACAACCAAAACAGTTTATCGTTCAAATTCTTATGTGTGTTTTGTGCTCCCACTCTGAGCTGGCCAAATATCTGCTACCACTAAACCAATGGAACTGTTAGAATGGAACCAATAGAACTGTTAGAAGCTGTTTGCTTCTTGCAAAAGGCTATGTACGGAAATAGTACAGCAGGCATTGACTTGGATCACACCTGCCACATTGTCTATGACTCCACTGACTGGAGACACGATGACACCCCTTACTCGGTGAAGGCAAGGCTAACCTCGCCGGGGAATTTTTCCTTTTTCCTGAAAGGGTGTGGAAATGTCTCTTTGGGCAATTTATCATTTTCCAGGTGTGCAACGGTGCATAGTACGTCTCACCTCTGTACTGCTACCTGCCGGACCAGCGTAGTGGGCAAAAGCTGCCCTGAAGATCCTTATTGTCAGTCTAGAAGTCTGGAAGGCGATGTCACCCTGAAGGAGCACTGTAGTGCAGCAATATGTGATTCTCACAAATACGGTACGCATATGGTGACAGCGGGTTGGTGGCTGTGTGGCTTTCGCGCCTACTCACAAATGCCCATGAATTGGGGAGGGGTGTGTGCCCCCGTGGTGGTGACTGACCATACCATCATAATGATGGCAGGACAGGTGGGCAGGGTAAAGAGAGATGTCTCTTTCGCACCACATGATCCCATCTGGGGCACAGATGTGCCAAAAGAATTCAAGTTAGAAACTACTGGGCAGAAGGTACTTCATTCTCTGTTTCCTTGGGTGGGAGTGGCTTAGAACACCTTGTGGATTGAAACAACTAATTATAAATTACAATCAATTGTGAATTTTTCCTTGTCTGCTTTTACTGGTATAAATGAGGAGTTAACGGCCCTTAGACTTATGCTGAACCAAAATCGAATGGTTCTTGATCAAATAACTGCTGCCTGAGGGTGTGTGTGTGCAATTGTGGGTGATTATTGTTGTACTTTTATCCCTGAAAATGATGCAGATGGTCACATGATTGCGTCAGCCATACAGAACCTGATCGCTTTGCAGGCTGCCATGGCCAAGGACAATGTTACTGATGAACATACCTGGTTAAGTTGGTTACTCTCTTCATTGAGAAGTCTCATCATGAGCCTGTTAATGAGTTTTGTGGTATTATTTTTCGTCTTTTCTTGTGTCATTCCCTGCATCCGTAGTATGATGATGAGACTTGTGCATGTTAACTTAGTGATGGACCATGGAGCAGTTGCCGGGGATGATGGGAATGATGAACAGTGTGAGCTCAAGATGTCTCTCCGTGACCCAAGTACAGAGTAAAAGTATGACTGACATGCAGAAAATCGAAAGGAGTTGCATGATCATGATGTGAAGTTGAAATGTACTACCTGTAAATACATTTATGAAGTTTGAAACATGACTTTTATTTTGTTTTTATATTACTTTTATCTCTATTTTGATATTTTATTATTCCTGTTTTGTTTGTTTCTGTTATCTTTTATGTTTGTTTTTATACAAGCTGCAAAAACACACATATATCCTTATTATATCTTTACTATTATTTTATCATCATTCTGATTTCACTGTTTTTACCATTAATTACTTTCACCATTAATTAATGAGTTTTATTGTTCCATTTCTCCTCCTAAAGGACTAAAATGTTAGCCGATACCTGGGGCAGCAGGGCTGATGGTGGACTTTCCCTGTCACTAACTAGTTAGGATCTGTTGCACGCAAATGCATTGGAGCTTAGTATAGCTGCCACATGGGGTTTTAGATGCCATAAATTGTTCTTTAATGATGCCTTTCATGGCATCAAAGGGGGGAAAATGATAAAAAAGTTGCATATTTATAATTTGCTTTGTCTCAGAGTCTGTGTGAAAGTGCTAAAGATGCTGATGCGGCTGTGCTTTGTTATCACTTTGTTTTAGTTCGCATGTATTGTTCTGGTGTGACTGGTGCTGAGAAAGTGTGGCGGTTCCTGAGAAAGAACTCAGAGCAATAATTAAGAAGATATGAGAAATATAAATAAGAGCAGTGGATATACATACGTACACATAAATATATAAATATATATACAAAGTGCGGAGCATTGTAGCAAGATGGAATAAACAGCATAACCGTCTACTTAGTTATCCAACATAGCGTGAATATGTACCCATACATATTGTCACCCTCCGTAGCGACTGACATTGTCCTAGTTGTATACTGGAGGGGACCATTTGTGTAAGTCTGTTGCGTCTTTTGCATTCAATAATATTAGATCGTCACGTTTTGGGGTTTTTTGCTATCTCTGCAAGCAGCCCTGCTTAGGTTATACAGTCTGACTGCCGTAGGTAGGAAGGACCTGCGAAACCTCTTGGTTGCACACCTAGGATGATGTAGTCTACTGCTAAATGAGCTCCTAAGTGCGTTCAATATGTCCTGCATAGGATGGTGGCTAAACTGTCATCTCCAGCAGAGATGACAGTTTAGCCACTATCCTTCTCTCTCCTATCTCCTCCACTGGGTCAAGGCGTTGCCCCAGGACAGAGCTAGCTTTCTTGATCAGTTTGTTTAGTCTCTTCCTATCGGCTGCTGTAATGCCGTTGCCCCAGCAGACCACTCCAAAAGTGATGGCTGATGCCACCACCGTGTCGTAGAATGTCTTCAGCAGCGCCCCTTGTACACAAAAAGACCTGAGCCTCCTCAGTAGGAACAGCCTGCGCTGTCCCTTCTTGTAGAGTGCGTTGGTATTGTGTGACCAGTCTAGTTTATTGTTCAGATGAAGACCAAGGTACTTGTAGGATGTCACCATCTCAATGTCTGTTCCCTGTATGTTTACTGATGCTGTGAGGGGTTGTCCTTGCCTGCGGCAGTCCACCACCAGCTCCTTAGTTTTCTTCGCGTTGATCTGGAGGCAGTTCCGATGGCACCAGTCCACGAAGTCCTGGATAAGTCCTCTGTACTCAGCTTCATCTCCGTTGGAGATGAAGCCGACGATCGCAGAGTCGTCAGAGAACTTCTGTAGATGGCAGTGTGTTGTGTTGTGTGAGACGTCGGCAGTATAAAAGGTGAACAGGAAGGGAGCCAAAACCATTCCCTGGGGGGGCCCCGTGCTACCGATGATCGTGTCAGACACACAATTTCGGGTTCTCACAAACTGTGGCCGGTTTGTGAGATAGTCCAGGATCCATGATGACAGGTGCTGGTCCACCCCTGCGCACAGCAGCTTGTCCTTCAGAATCATTGGTTGAATGGTGTTGAAAGCACTGGAGAAGTCAAAGAACATGATCTTCACCGCATTCCCGGGCTTCTCCAGGTGGGACAGAGAACGGTGAAGGAGGAAGATCACTGCATCCTCCACCCCAATGCCATGCTGGTAGGCGAACTGGAGTGGATCCATCGCTGGTCCCACCAGGGGGCAGAGGTGAGCAAGGAGCAGTCTCTCCAGGGTCTTCATCATGTGAGACGTCAGGGCCATTGGTCTGTAGCTGTTCAGATCTTTGGGGTGGGAAGTCTTTGGTACAGGTACCACACAAGATGTTTTCCACAACTGTGGCACCCTCCCCAGCTTCAGGCTCAGCTTGAAGATGTGCTCCACATTCCCACACAGCTGGTCTGCACAGGACTTGAGGAGCTTCGCGCTGATGCCGTCCGGTCCCGCGGCCTTCCTCGCCTTGATCTTCCTCAGCCCCGTCCTCACCTGGGTCTTAGTGAGGGTCAGGTTGGGGGGCTGTGTGCTGGGAGTGGGGGGGTGTTGGTGGAGTGGGGTGTGGACAGCAGGTCTTGATGACTTTAGAGGCAGCAGTGGTTGTTGTGCAGTCGGGGGGGAGGGCGACTGGTCAAACCTATTAAAAAACTGGTTCAGATTGTTCACCCACTCCCTGCCCCCCGTGGCCTGGGGGGAGGTATTCTGGAGCCCAGAGATAGTTTTAAGGTTTCTCCAGACCCCACCGATGTTGCTCTGTTGCAGCTTGTCCTCCATCTTCTTCCTGAAGCTGTCCTTGCCTTCTCTGATCTTCCTCCTCAGCTCCCTCTGAACGGACTTCAGCATCTCCCTGTTCCTCGACCTGAAATCCTCTTCTTCTCTCTCAGAAGTGTTTTTATCTCAGGGTTGATCCAGGGTTTGTTGTTCGAGCAACACCGTATGGTCTTGGTGGGTACGGTGTTGCCCACACAGAAGCCGATGTAGTCCGTGATGGTGTGAGTGAGGCCATCGATGTCCTCACCATGTGGATCGCAGAGCTGCTCCCAGGCAGTGATTTCAAAATGTACAGAACCAATCACCATGGACATTTTCTCCTCCACCTCTCGGAAAACAGAAAGCTTAACGGACTGAGCGATGTACATATGTTTGAGTCAGAATGATGCGTGAATAGGCTCTGAGACTGTTTTTGTATTGTTCTCCACTGGCCAGTGTAATTAAATTTGCTCAAACTTTGATCCTACCTGATTCTTGACTGAAGGATAAGAAGATTTTTTTCTAACAGCTGGACACTTCAAGGGCCAACTAAGTACATGAAGCAGCAGTCAATCACCCAACAGTGCCTCCGCATCTCCACTTTTTCAAGTGCTGCTGAGTTGCTGCCAAATGTAGAGAGGTTGTGGCAATTAGATGTCCTTCCTTAAAGGAGTGAGAAACTCGTGACACATTCCAGGCAGGCTCAAGAAGCAGTCCACCTGTTGGAAGCAAAAACCACATGAGTAGAAGTCGATGGTGTCCAACACCATGCCACTCCCCTCTCTCAGGGTCAAGAATATGGTCCAGCTCGATGCACCAAAGCAGGCGGTTCTTGCCAACCTTCGCAGCATTGACAGGTGCCTATTGTGAGATGCTCCAAAAGCTGCTGCATACTGTGCAGAAACTGCCAAGCTAGAAAAGGCAGGTTATGCAGTGAAAGCGCCTGAAGAAGATGTCAACAAATCAGATGAGTCATGGTTTATTCCCCATTACATGGTCAGCCATAATAGGAAGAACAGGCTAGTTTTTAACTGTTCCTTTACATATAAAGGAGATAATCTGAATGACTTGCTCTTGTCCAGCCCCACCTTGAGTTCCAGCCTGCTTGGTGTATTGTTACGCTTCAGAGAGCATTCACTTGCTATCAGCAGTGTCATCAAGAGCATGTTTCATCAAGTGAGGCTGCTTCCTGAGGATCAGCCACTCCTTCGATTCCTGTGGCGAGATCTGAAGACAGAAGAACCACCCAGCACCTACACATGGCAAGTCCTTCCTTTTGGTACCACCTGCAGTCCCTGTTGTGCTACCTTCGCACTACAGAAACATGTATTTTACTACAGTCTGCCAGGTGAAGATGCTTGTGTCTGTATAGAGAGATCCTTCAAAATATGTAGACAACTGTCTGCACAGCCTCTCTTCTGTAAAAGAAGCCCGACATCTAGTTGACAAACTAACATCACTTCTTGCCAAGGGTGAATTTGAATCATGTCAGTGAGCCAGCAACACACCACAGGTCATCAACCACCTGCCCAGAGAGGCTCAGTCAGAGAGCAGTGAACTATGGCTCAGTGATGCAGGCACTAAACCACAAGATCTCACCCTGGGACTCTGCTGCATATGCAGTTCTGATACCCAGAGGTATAAATACCAAATGTCGGATCAACCCACACCCACCATGAGAAATATCTACAGAGTCCTGGCACGCGTTTAGGACCCCCAAGGTTTCCATATCCCCTTTATCACACGGGCTAAGATAATAGTACAACACCTGTGGGCTACATAAAGAGAATGGGACGATCCATCACCCCCTGATGATGTGCTACAGTCATGGTTGAAGTGGGATGAAGAATTGCAGCATCTCCCAAAGATATCATTGCTTCGCTGTTATGTAAGCCCTAGAATGGACACTTCAAATCTACATAGAGACTTGCACATCTTTGCTGATGCATCAGAGAGAGCATATGGGTTGGTGGCCTACCTGTGTTCAGAGAGCCCACAGGGTCATGTGGAAATCTCTTTCCTGGCTGCCAGATCCAGAGTGGCCCCAAAGAAACAACAATCAATGCCTCGACTACAACTACTGTATGTGCTGCCCTGACAGCTGCACAGTTGGCAACAGTTCTGCAAAAGGAGTTGACTGTGAACATCAGACACAATATTTTCTGGTCAGACTCCACAACCATTCTCACATGGCTCCAGTAAGACTCCTGTAGATACAAGGTGTTTGTTGGGACATGAGTAGCTGAGATCCAGGAGTTGACTGACATGAGTACCTGGAGGTACA
The DNA here is from genome assembly GCA_020510985.1 of Pholidichthys leucotaenia. NCBI lineage: Eukaryota > Metazoa > Chordata > Actinopteri > Cichliformes > Pholidichthyidae > Pholidichthys > Pholidichthys leucotaenia. Next base: position 145,998,417 of record CM035837.1, read on the forward strand.
TACATGGACTCTGGCAACAACCCAGCTGATGAAATCACACGGAGAAAGACCCTGCTTCAGCTGTGTAATAACAACAGGTGGAGTCATGGCCCTAACTTCCTTCAGCAACCTCCAGACCTTTGCTCCACAATTCAATTCATTCATTCATTCATCTTCTTCTGCTTAATCCTTTTCGGGTCACCGGGGGGCTGGAACCTATCCCAGCATCTTTGGGCAAGAGGCAGGGTACACCCTGGACAGATCGCCAGTCCATCGCAGGGGCAACACAGAGAGACAGATAACCATTCACTCTCACAGTCATACCTAAGGACAATTTAGAATCCCCAGTTTGATGCCAATTAACCGAACTTCAGCTTTATTTATATAGTGCCATTTCACAACAACAGTTACCTCAGAGCATTTTCAACTGTAGGGAAAACCCCCACAATTGTAGAAGAACCCCACCAATCAGGCGAGCCACTGTGAGCAAGCGCTTGGCAACGATGGAGGGGAAAAACTCTGTTTTAGCAGGAAAAAACCTGCAGCAGAACCAGGCTCAGGGTGGGGCAGTCATTTGCTGCAACTGGCTGGGGGGTGAGGGGATAGAGAAGAAGAAGAAAAGAACACACATGAAGAGAGCAAACAGCACGACGGGGACTCAATCTATGGGAGAGAACAAACAGACGTTAATCGTCGTCGGCCTCCGTCGGTCTATGATGACCATGGAAGAGAATCCTAAACGTCTACTCTGCTGGAACAGCACCACCTGTGGCTGAACAGGCTGATGCGCGAATGGCAGTCCCTGTCACACAGGTCGCACTTGTGGGTGGTCTCTGTGCTGCTGGGTCTGTGGCGGTTCTTCCTGCGGGTCCTTTTTTCATCTGCTGCAGCAGTCAGTCTCTCTTCACCTGCCTTGAGCTGTCTGGTCAGGGTGCCTCTCCATTTGGAGCGGTCCGTTGCAAGGTCCTCCCAGGTCTCTGTGTTGATCTCCAGGGTCTTCATGTCTCTCTTGTAGGCCGTGAGCAGCTGCCACTTTTCGTTCAGTTTTGTGGCACCCAACGGGGAACTAAAATTTTAGTGTTTCTAAATTAAGATTACATTATTGTAAGACAAAATATCGATGTTCCCACTTCCAAAGGTGTGGATAGCTGTATGAAAAATGCAATTGAAGTCAGTCGGTAATAATTGTCTGGCTACCTTAAACATGGCCCAGTCCAGGACGTTTTAACCAATCACTGTCGTCCCTTTGGTCATGTGACAACAAAATGGCAGCACCCACAAGGGTAGTGTGCGCTGAAAGCCTCTCCTGTGTTATTCACATTTCCGATAAGTTTTCGGGCAGTATCACTCGTTTTACTGAAGCATCGTGGGCAAAAGTATGTGAGTGTGCCCAAAAATGGCTTGTACTTGACGGACCCCAACAGAAAGTAGCAGAACAACGTCGCGACTTGTTCGAGAAAGGTGAGTGGCAGCTATTGTTTATGGTTGTACTGCGTGTGTCCTGGAGTCGTTTGGCTCCGATCATTTGTAACTCTAAATATGAACTAAAATGGAACCCTAGATGTCTAAAACCTTTGTCAACCGCTCACAGGGTGACCTAGTCCTGGTCTAAGACTCCAAGTAGGCCGATCTGGGGGTGTGGAGGCTAATAACCAAGGGACTCTGGGTGCCAGGTAACATAGTCCTAGTATAGATCTAGATGATGCAGATCGACTCACTCTGATGATGTATCTATCCCCAGAACCCACCCTGGGCCTGAATTATAGTCAAAATATACCACTACCACAAAGTAGCTCAAATGGGAAAAGGGTAGCAATCCCAATGAGCTTAACTCTGAGTCTGAGGGTTGGATGTACTTCTCAGCCCAAGCCCAAGGGGGTGCAGTGTACTAGTAGGTGAGGGAGGAACAAGTTTGGGCATACATTTATATAGTTTGCACATAGTCACACCCATACTATCAAGCCTTAGGCGGATGGAAAATGGCCTGTTAAGGAAAGCCCATATGTTTGTGATGTGTCACCCAAGAAAGGTTAAACTCATGGCAGCAGCAGTCGCCTGTATACTTTATGCTCTCAGTAAATATGGGCACACGGTCTGTGCTTGCCATTTTGCAAGTTTACATTGAGCAGTGACTAGGTTGCACAAGGTCTCTATTACAAGCTCACTGTTAATGTGAAAATTATCTGCAATCTATATATGTTTTATATCTATATGGGTACAAGGTAGGCCTAATGTTATAATACCCTATGGTCCATATAATATGTTTTCAGATCTAAACAACCTTGATCCAACATTTGGCTACCATCGTGTGTGCTATAGCCGTTTTACGGACAAAACAAGAGTGGAACGTGCTGAAGCTCGTAAAAAACGACTGGCTGAAGCCCACATTCCTGAGCCTCAGGAGCAAAGCGGACCAGAACTTAGTCCCCCAACACCATCTCCTAAAAAGCGACTGCGATCTCACCATGCTGCAGCAACCATCAGCCAAGCATCTGCAAGGTCAAGCAATGTGTTGCCAAACATCTGCGACATCTGCAAGAAGGAAACGCTCAGAGAAGGGCCACGGACAAATTGTGTCACTGTAAAACTGATGCAAGCTGAGACATGTGATGCTGGTAAGAAAATTGGTAGATCTTACAATTTGGAGTGGTGAAAGTTTAAAGAAAAATAATGTCTATTTAATCTTAACACATATTATATTACTGGTATGTTATTTCTCATATCTTTGATACTGAAATACTTGTGAGCCATTAGTGATGGAATAGAACAGGGAGGTTGACTGAGTTTTACTATTAATTTAATGTCTTTTGATTTATTTGCACACAGGTCTTTTAAGACAAACAGCTACTGAGAAAGCAGATGAAACCATTCTCAGACACATAAGAGACCGTGATTGGTGGACTGATTAAAAAAGTTCATCCATCCATGACGGCCATTTTTGATTTATGCAAATAAGCGGAGTTCTTTGACCCTCAATCACATATTTGACCTCAGAAATCGATTCCTCGGGTCAACATTATGCAGAAAAGACGTCTCAAACGTGATTCTAGGTAGAATGGTTAAGAAGTTGGACTATCTATGCCTGTGGTGGCCATCTTGGATTTATGCAAATGAGTGGAGTTCTTTGAGCCTCAATCACAAAAGTGACCTCAGAAATCGATTCCTGGGCATAACGTTATCGGAAAATGATGTCTCAAACGTGATTCTAGTTGTACTGATAAAAAAGTTAGGCCATTCATGGCAGCCATCTTGGATTTATGAAAATTAGTGGAGCCCTCAATCACATATCTGACCTCAGAAATTGATTCCTCGGGTCAACATTATCCGAAAAAGACGTCTCAAACGTGATTATAGGTAGAGTGGTTCAAAATATAGTCCATCCACACCCATGGTGGCCATCTTGGATTTATGCAAATTAGACTCAGAAAAGAGTCTAATTTGCAGACTCAGAAAAGATTTATTGCCAAGTACATTAACAGATCACTGATAACATACGAGGGATTTGACTTGACACAGAAAACGACCTGCATTTCCGGTGACACGGCTGCATCTGTGAACGCGCCTGTCAACAGAAGGGTACAGGAAGCATGGGAAGAAAGGATAATACAATAGGAAGGATCAAAAAAATCATTGATTGTCAGAATAGTGGTCATATATGATCAATATTATGATTACAAGAAAAAAAAGCCCTCAATGCACAGTCAGCAGACAAAAAAAATTCACAAAGACACAGAGAGAGCAGTGAGTGAATCATCTTTATCATCAGTTTTGTGAATCAGTATGAGTGTAATGTTGAATGTAGGTGTTTGTATCAGTTAAGAACAACAAGGACTCTTTGGCAGGAGATGTTTTGTCTAACTGCTGGCATTGTCCTTGAGCCATGCAGCTGCCTGTCCGAAGGCCGTGAGCTCAATGTTTTGAAAACAAAAAGCTGCAGAAGATCAGGAGGATTTTTGTGAGGGAGTCAGATTTCGTCGAATAGTACTGATCACAGAGAGAAAAAACTTTATATTCTCTTACAGATTCAGTACTTAATCCTTCATTCATTGCTGGACGTTGAAAAAATTAGTGGGGTTCTTTGACCCTCAGTCACACTAATGACCTCGGAAATCGATTCCTCGGGTTAACATTAGCCGAAAAGGACGTCTCCAACGTGATTCTAGGTAGAATGGCTAAAAAGTCAGTCCATCCATGGCAGCCATCTTGGATTTATGCAAATTAGCGTGGTTCTTTGACCCTCAATCACACAGTCAACCTCAGAAATTGATTTCTCGGCTCAACATTATCCGAAAAAGAGGCCTCAAACATGTTTCTAGGTAGACTGGTTGAAATGTTAGGCCATTCATTCCCTTGGTTAGTTGTGGCAGCCATCTTGGATTTATGCAAATTTGACATAGCTATCCACACCTTTGACAGTGGGAACATCGATTTTCGGATTAAGCAGGTTTTTTTTACATAGAAATCATCAAAGATCCCGTAGTTCCCAGTTGAGTGCCATGAAAATAATTTTCTAGCCACATTTTGAGGGAGCTGCTCACGGCCTATTGCAGACGTCTCTAAAGCGCAGCTGTGGGCGGCCAACATCTCTCCTGCCAGTCGCCAGTTCTCCATAGAGGACGTCTTTGGGGATTCTGCCATCCTCCATACGGTGAACGTGGCCTAGCCAGCAGAGCCTGCGGTGCCTGAGTAGAGTGAACATGGAGGGAAGGCCGGCGTGGGACAGAACTTCTGTGTTGGGCACTTTGTCCTGCCAGGATATGTCCAGGATGTGCAGCGCAAGTGGAAGGAGTTCAGTCTCTTTTCCTGCCGGGCATATGTTGTCCACGTCTCACTCCCATAGAGCAGTGTGCTGATGACACAGGCGTTGTACACTGCCATCTTCATCTTGACAGAGAGTTTGGGATTCTTCCACACTCGTGTGGTGAGGCGAGCAAGTGTGAAGGCTGATTTTCCAATCCTCGTGTCGATCTCTGTATCAAGGGAGAGGTTGTTGCTGATCGTGGACCCCAGGTACGTGAACTGATTCATGACCTCAAGCTCGTAGTCGTTGATGGTAATGGTTGATGGTGCTTCCGTGCCTTGCACCAAGACGTTAGTCTTCTTCAGGCTGATGGTAAGCCCGAAGTCCTTGCATGCCTGGGAGAAGCGGTCCATCAGGGTCTGAAGCTCCTGCTGTGTGTGGGTTGCGACTGCAGCGTCGTCTGCGAACAGCATGTCTCTGATTAGAGCCTCGTGTACTTTGGTTCTGGCTTTAAGGCGGGCGAGGTTGAAAAGCCTGCCGTCAGATCTTGTGTGCAGGGAGATTCCCTCTGTTGCTGTGCTGAAGGCATGCCTCAGGAGCATAGCAAAGAAAATCCCAAAGAGGGTTGGCGCAAGTACACAGCCCTGTTTTACTCCGCTGCGTATGTTGAATGGCTCTGAGACGTTGCCGTCATGCTGCACTATCCCCTGCATGTTGGTGTGAAACAATTCAATGAGGCTTTGCAACTTTGGTGGGCATCCTATCTTTGGCAGGATCTTGAAAAGGCCCTCTCTGCTGACCAGATCGAACGCTTTGGTGAGGTCGATGAAGGCGACGTACAGGGGCATGTTCTGTTCTCTGCATTTCTCCTAGAGTTGGCGGATGGACAATATCATGTCTAGCACAGAAGCCACATGTCTAGCGCGGAAGCCACACTGAGACTCGGGGTAGAAACGTTCGGCAAGCTTCTGTAGACGAACGAGAACAACTCGTGCGTAGACTTTGCCAACAACGCTGAGGAGGGAGATGCCCCTGTAGTTGTTGCAGTCGCTTCTCTCCCCTTTGTTTTTGTAGAGGGTGATGATCTTGGCGTCCCTCATGTCCTGTGGTATGGCACCTTCCTTCCAGCACTGGCAGAGGACGTCATGCAATGGCAGCAGTAGGGCAGTCTTGCAGTGCTTGATCAGGTCGGGGGGTATGCCGTCATTGCCGGGTGCCTTGCCAGCGGCCAAGCTATCAATGGCCTTGCTGAGTTTGTCGATGGTTGGCTCGGCGTCAAGTTCGCCCATGGATGGCAGGCAGTCGATGGCATCAAGGGCTGACAGTGTCACGGTGTTCTGTCTGGAGTAGAGGTCGGAGTAGTGTTCCACCCATCTCTCCATCTGCTTGTTCTTTTCTGTGATCATCTCCCCAGTGGAGGATTTGAGGGGGGCCGTCTTGCTCTGAGCCGGACCAAGTGCTTTCTTGATGCCATCATACATACCACGGATGTTCCCTGTTATGGCAGCGGTTTGAATGTCTTGGCTGAGCTGAGTCCAGTACTCGTTGGCACAGCGCCGAGCAGTCTGCTGAACTTTGTTTCTCGCAGCCCTGAGAATCTGGAGATTCTTCTCGTTTGGGTACGTCTTGTACTTAGTAAGTGCTGAGCGCTTGGCTTCAATGACGGGGGTCATCTCGGTCAACTTGGCATCAAAAAAGTCCTGTGACTTTGAGGTCTTCCTCCCAAAGGTAGCCAAGGCTGTGCGGTGGATGGTGTTTCGCAGCTCTTCCCACTTGTGCTTTGCAGATTCTCCTTCTTGTGGTACACCAAGTTCTTTCTCAAAGGTGGAGGCAAATTGCTCAACAAGTTCTGGTTGGGCCATCTTGCTGGTGTCAATCCGTGCCTTTCCAGGCTGTCTAGCACAATGGAATTTCTTCAGCTGCAGCTTGACCTTGCAACACACCAATGAATGGTCTGTGTCACAATCTGCACTCTGGAACGAACGGGTGATTAGCACGTTCTTCAGTGAGGTGCGCCTGGTCAGGATCAAGTCCAGCTGGTGCCAGTGCTTTGAGCGCGGATGTCGCCAGGAAACCTTGTGTCGGGGCTTGGTCTTGAAGAACGAGTTTGTGATGCACAGATCATGATATGTGCAGAACTCAAGCAGCCACTGTCCGTTGTCGTTCATTCTGCCCACGCCAAATGGTCCAAGACAGGAGGGCCAGGAGTCGTGGTCAGCACCCACTCTGGCATTGAAGTCTCCAAAGAGAATGAGTTGTTCAGAGTTGGGGATGAGCCTGACAGTTGTTGCGAGATTCCCGTAGAACTGGTCTTTTGCCTCTGGTGTGGCTGTCAGTGTTGGGGCATACACACTGACGAGGGTGACTGGGCCTTGAGTGGTGTTGAGGCGGAGGGTGAGGAGTCATGCAGAGCCATTGCTGCCCGGTTCCACCATCTTCAGCAAGGTGTTCTTCACTGCAAAGCCCACTCCGTGTTCTCTGTGTTCGTCACTGCCCTTTCCCTGCCAGTAGAACGTGTAGTCCTTCTCTCTCAGTGTGCCTGCGTCAGCCAACTGTGTTTCCTGGAGAGTGGCGATATCCACTCCCAGTCTCTTCAGCTCAATATTGATGATGGCAGTCTTCCTGGTGTCGTTGATGTCCTTGAGGTTAGCAGCGAGTCCTGTCATCATAGTGCGGACGTTCCAAGTTCCCAGTTTTAGAGTTGGTCTCTTTTGTTTTTTTGTCTTGCCTGGTGCGAAGGTTCTCAGCCTGCTGTTCGGACTTCTCCTCATCCCCATGCACCCAATGAGGAAAGCAAGCTGTGGCGGGACAACACCTTATTGGCTGGGGGCTGCCCAGCTTGAGGCGGGCGGTAGCTGTCCAGTGAGATCCGATGATCCCTCCCACCATTGGGAACAACCCCTGGCGCTGCGCTCTACACCAATTGAGTGGTGGCTTATAACCGTTAACTGTCATTCCCTGTGTTTTGTCTACGCCAAAGGCGAAGCTGGAGTGTCCTCTCCAGTGATCCAGTGTTCTACCTTCCAGCGTTGGGCGTTGGTAGGATTCAAGCCTGGGCAGGAAGATATGGAGGACAAGATGTTGCCCATGCAGCATGTCCCCCCTCTCCATGTCACTGATGAATCCAAAGGAACAGCAGGGCTGCTACAGTTTTGCACCAGCGCCGTCGCAGGAGCTGCCAGAATGATGTTGAGCACAACATAGAACTGCCTTAGGGGCTCCGACTCCGGATTTTTCCTCAGGGTTGACTCCCGAAGCCTTTCCCGTGACCGGGTGTGCTGCAAGGCAGCGGAGGTTTGAAATCAGGGTTTACCTTCCCCTAGATGGGCTACCTTCCCAGATTGACGAGCCACCATCTACCCGAAGCATCTGGTTTTAAGGCGCCAGAGATCCGCCCTCGCCCCTTCTCCTATTAGTAAAAGCAGTTCCGCCGGGCTTAGAGACTAAACCACACGGGCAGGCTAGAAGTTGGACTTAGTTGTCAGAGGCTTTTCGAGACGCACGCCATAAGGAGCATTTTATGAGCACTGGGAGCTTAACCCCCTCATGGATCGTCACCTTATCGTGGTGGGGGGGTTTGCGTGCCCCAGTGATCCCAGGAGCTATGTTGTCCGGGGCAATTTGCCTCTGATAGGGTCTCCCAAGACAAACTGGTCCTGGGTGAAGGGCCAGACGAAGAACGATCCAACAGACTCTCATGATAAATTGTATATCAAGGATTCAGTGTACCCCGCCCGGTATGGGGTTACCGGGGCCCCACCCTGGAGCCAGGCCTGGGGGAGGGGCTCGAAGGCTAGCGTCTGGTGGCCGGGTTTCCACCCATGGGACCCGGCCGGGCTCAGCCCGAAGGAGTTACATGGGTCCGCCCTCCAGTAGGTTCACCACCTGCAGGAGGGATCATGGAAGTCCGGTGCTATGTGGATTAGGTGGCAGTCAAAGGCGGAGACCTTGGCGGACTGATCCCAAGCTTTCTAAACTGGCTTTTGGTACGTGGAATGTCACCTCTCTGGTGGGGAAGGAGCCTGAGCTGGTGTACGAGATTGAGCGATACTGGCTAGATATAGTCGGCCTCACCTCAACACACAGCTCCGGTTCCGGAACCAGTCTCCTGGAGAGGGGCTGGAGCTTGGCCTTTTCTGGAGTTGCCCCGGGCGAGAGGCGACGAGCAGGGGTAGGTATTCTTGTATCGCCCCACCTTGCTGCCTCTATATTGGAGTTTTCCCCGGTGGACGAAAGGGTTGCTTCCCTGCGCCTTCGGGTTGGGAAACGGGTCCTGACCATCATTTGTGCCTATGCACCAAATGATGTTTCAGAGTACCCACCCTTTTTGGAGTCTGTGACTGGGGTGCTGGAGGGTGCTCCTCCTGGAGACTCCATTGTCCTACTGGGGGACTTCAATGCGCACGTGGGCAACGACAGTGAAACCTGGAGGGGGGTGATTGGGAGGAACGGCCTGCCCGATCTGAACCCGAGTGGTGTTCAGTTATTGGACTTCTGTGCTAACCACAGTCTGTCTATAACGAACACCATGTTCAAGCATAAGGGTGTCCATATGTGCACCTGGCACCAGGACACCCTAGGCCGCAGGTCGATGATCGATTTTGTTATCGTATCATCAGACCTGCGACCGTATGTCTTGGACACCCGAGTAAAGAGAGGTGCAGAGCTGTCAACTGATCACCACCTGGTGGTGAGTTGGATCCGATGGCAGGGGAGGAAGCCATTCAGACCTGGTAGACCCAAACGTATAGAGAGGGTGTGCTGGGAGCGTCTGGCTGAGGCCCCTGTCCGGGAGGTCTTCAACTCCCACCTCCGGAAGAACTTCAACCACATTCCGAGGGAGTCTGGAGACATGGAGTCTGAATGGGCCATGTTCTCCACCTCTGTTGTTGAAGCGGCAGCCCAGAGCTGCGGCCGCAAGGTGGTCGGTGCATCTCGTGGTGGCAACCCCCGAACCAAGTGGTGGACACCAGTGGTGAGGGGGGCCATTAAGCTGAAGAAGGAGTCCTATCAAGCTTGGTTGGCTTGTGGGACTCCCGAAGCAGCTGAGGTGTACCGGCAGGCCAAGCGGAGTGCAGCTCGGGTGGTTGCTGAAGCAAAAACCCGGGTATGGGAGGAGTTCGGTGAGGCCATGGAACAAGACTTTCGGTCGGCTTCAAAGAGATTCTGGCAAACTGTTCGGCGGCTCAGGAGGGGAAAGCAGCTCCCCGTCCACACTGTGTATGGTGCGGATGGGACACTGTTGACTTCAACTGGGGATATCGTCGGGCGGTGGAAGGAATACTTCGAGGATCTCCTCAATCCCACTGATACGCCTTCCACAGAGGAAGCAGGGTTTGGGGACGAGGGGGATGACTCGCCTATCACAGGGGCTGAGGTCGCCAAGGTGGTTAAAAATCTCCTTGGTGGCCGGGCCCCGGGGGTGGACGAGATTCGCCCCGAGTACCTCAAGGCCCTGGATGTTGTTGGGTTGTCATGGTTGACACGCCTCTGCAACATTGCGTGGAGGTCGGGGGCAGTGCCTTTGGCATGGCAAACCGGGGTGGTGGTTCCTCTCTTCAAAAAAGGGGACCGGAGGGTGTGCTCCAACTTTAGAGGGATCACACTCCTCAGCCTCCCTGGGAAGGTCTATGCCAAGGTACTGGAGAGGAGAGTCCGGCCGTTGCTCGAACCTCGGATTCAGGAGGAGCAATGTGGTTTTCGTCCTGGCCGTGGCACATCGGACCAGCTCTTTACCCTCTCGAGAATTCTTGAGGGTTCGTGGGAGTTTGCCCAACCAGTTTACATGTGTTTTGTGGACTTGGAGAAGGCATTTGACCGCGTCCCTCGTGGATTTTTGTGGGGGGTGCTTCGGGAGTATGGGGTATCGGGCTTGTTGTTACGAGCTATTCGGTCTCTGTACGACCGTTGTGAGAGTTTAGTTCGCATTGCCAACACTCGGTCGGAGTCATTCCCAGTGAGAGTTGGACTCCGCCAGGGCTGCCCTTTGTCACCGGTCCTGTTCATAATTTTTATGGACAGGATTTCTAGGCGCAGCCAGGGAATGGAGGGTGTCATGCTTGGTGACCACAGGATCTCATCTCTGTTGTTTGCAGATGATGTTGTCCTGTTGGCTTCATCCAGCAATGACCTACAGCTCTTGCTGGGACGGTTTGCCGCTGAGTGTGAAGCGGCTGGGATGAGAATCAGCACCTCCAAGTCCGAGTCCATGGTCCTCAGCCGGAAAAAGGTGGATTGTCCTCTCCGGGTTGGGGACAGGCTCCTGCCCCAAGTGGAGGAGTTTAAGTATCTTGGGGTCTTGTTCACGAGTGAGGGGAAAATGGAGCGAGAGATCGACAGACGGATTGGAGCAGCATCTGCAGTGATGCGGACGTTGTACCGGTCTGTTGTGGTGAAGAGGGAGCTTAGTTCTAAGGCAAAGCTGTCGATTTACCAGTCAATCTACGTTCCTACTCTCACCTATGGTCACGAGCTTTGGGTAATGACCGAAAGAACGAGATCGCGGATACAAGCGGCTGAAATGAGCTTTCTCCGTAGGATTGCTGGACTCACCCTCAGAGATAGGGTGAGGAGCTCAGTCATCCGGGAGAGGCTCAGAGTAGAACCGCTGCTCCTCCACATTGAAAGGAGTCAGTTGAGGTGGTATGGGCATCTGATTAGGATGCCTCCTGGACGCCTCCCACTTGAGGTGTTTCAGGCACGTCCCACTGGGAGGAGACCCCGGGGCAGACCCAGGACTCGGTGGAGAGACTATGTCTCCCAGCTAGTCTGGGAACGCCTTCGTATCCCCTCTGAAGAGCTGGAGCAGGTGGCTGGGGAGAGGGAAGTCTGGGCTTCTCTGCTTGAACTGCTGCCTCCGCGACCCGGACCTCCGGAAAAGCGGTAGAAGATGGATGGATGGATGGATGGATGGGAGCTTAACCCCAGTGCCGCTCCTGGCTATGACAACAAACAGACGTTAATGACCAGCAAAAATATTTCATTAAGAGTGAAGAAAGGAGTAAAGCCCAGTGCATTGTTGGAGGTCCCCCGGCTGTCTAAACCTATTAGCAGCATAACAAAGGCAAGGTTCAGGGGCATCTGATCCCACCCTAACTATAGGCTATATCAAAAAGGAAGGTTTTTTTTACCCTATTCTTAAAAACAGAGATCGAGCCTGACTCCCGAATCCAGATTGGCAGCTGGTTCCACAGGAGAGGAGCTTGATAACTGAAGGCTCTGCCTCCCATTGTACTTTTGGACATTCTAGGGATTATAAGTAATCCAGCATTTTGGGAGCGTAATGCTCTGTTAGGATGATAGGGTAGTATCAGATCTTTTAAATAAAAAGGGGCCTGATTATTTAGAGCTTTGTAAGTGAGAAGAAGGATTTTAAACTTAATTCTAAATTCTATGGGAAACCAATGAAAGGAGGCCAGAACCGGAGAGATGTGATCTCTCCTTTTAGTACCTGTTAAAACTCTTGCTGCAGCATTTTGGATCAGCTGGAGACTTTTTAAAGATGTTTTAGGACAACCTGACAATAAAGAGTTACAATAATCTAATCTAGAGCTAACAAAAGTGTGGATTAGTTTCTCAGCATCACTCTGGGACATGATGCTCCTAATCTTTCCTAGTCTTAGGAAATAGTTTATGTGAATTACACAACAGATCTTGATCAAAAATAACTCCAACATTTCTCACAGAACTATTAAGAGGAAGATTAACCACATCCAAACAAAGAGTTTCATTTGGAAAGGTATTTCTAAGTTTTTTTGGACCAACAAGAATAACTTCAGTCTTATCTGAATTTAATAGCAAGAAATTGGAAGTCATCCAAGCTTTGATTTCCTTAAGACAGGGCTCTATTTGGTTAACTGATTACTATCATCTGAATTGAATTTATTGAATTGAATTGAATTTATTTATTTCGGATAGTACATTACAGGTTAAAAGAAACTGTATAGTATAACAACAAGGTCAAATTAGACAAAGACTCCTTCTACTATACAATTCCACGTGAGTTATCCGAAATGGGTGATGGCTGAAGCTGCAGCTTATATTGCCCATCCATATTCCATCCAAGAATTCAAAGGAGAAAAAAGAGAAAAACAAGACAAGAGCGATTACAATTTAAAACAAGGCTAAGACAAAATGTGACTGAGAGAAAAAAGAAAACTGAGCTAGTCTAAGTTAAGCGGTTACTATTCAAAAACAAATCTAAGACATAATGTCACAGAGAAAAAAAGAAAAAAAGAAAAACTAAGCTACAACATAACACAGGCTGGAAATGTCAATCCTTATGTGAGTTTACATGTCGTCTTGTAAATATGTTTGGAGTATTTCTTCCTTTAGTTTTTGTTTAAATTGTCCAAGCGTTGTACATGATTTTAATTCAGGTCCAAAATCGTTCCATAATCTGACTCCTTGCACTGAAATACAGTGTTGCTTGGTGGTTGTTCTCACTGTAGGCTTTTGATCTGGCTTTATTGACAAGTATAATTGTGTGTCATCTGCATAACAATGAAAATGTATACAGTGCTTTCTAATAATGGTGCCTAGCGGAAGCATATATAAACTAAAAAGAATAGGGCCTAGCACAGATCCCTATGGAACTCCGTGACTGAGGTCTGAGTTGGAAGAAAACTCATTATTGGCATGAACAAACTAGAACCTATCAAATAAATAAGATCTAAACCACTGCAACGAAGTTCCATTAAACCCAACAAGGTGTTCTAGTCTATCAAGTAAAATATTATGAGTATCAAAAGCTGCACTAAGGTCCAAGAGGACAAGTACAGAAACAAGTCCATTATCAGATGCGATAATGAGGTCATTAGTCACCTTCAATAAAGGTGTTACAGTACTATGATGGATTCTAAACCCAGACTGAAACTCTTCAAATAAACCATTTCCCTGCAAGTGGTCAAATAATTGCGTAGTAATAACTCTTTCTGATTTCTGAAATGAAAAGCAGATTAGAGATTGGTCTATAGTGAGCTAAAACTCCTGGATCCAGTGTTGGCTTTTTAAGAAAGGGTTTAACTGCAGTGGTTTTAAAAGTCTGCGGTACATGGCATAATGTTAATGAAAAATAGATTATTTGAAGAATAGCGCTACCAATAAATGGGAAGACTTCTTTAAATAACCTGATAGGAATAGGGTCTAAAAGACAAATTGAAGGCTTGGATAAGGAAATTGCTTTGTCTAACTCTAAAAGGTCAACTGGAGTGAACTCATCAAGACAGATATCAATTGAAGGAGTTGCAGTAGTTACTGTATTTAAGTTAACTGTAGGAAGAATCTGACTGATTTTATCTGTGATAGACGAAATTTTATTATTGAAGAAGTTCATAAAGTCCTGACTCGTAAGCTCTAAAGGAATGCTAGGATTGACAGAGTCCTGACTCTTTGTCAGCCTGGCTACAGTGCTGAAAAGAAACCTGGGATTATTCTTGTTCTCTTCTGTTAATGTGGAATAATAATTTGTTCTCGCTTTCCTAAGAGATTTTTTTTATAAATTAGAAGATGATTTTTCCAAGGTAAATAGATTTAATCCAATTTAGTGGAGCGCCATTTTCTTTCTAATTGATGAGTCTTCTGTTTTAAGCTACGAGTTTCTGTTTAATAGCTCGAGTAGGTTCATTTTGTCTTCTTTTAATTATTTACCTTTTGTTCTTATTAAAGACAAAAATAAAAAGATGTTTTTAACCTTCTTTACATGTTTTGACTGTTCACTGCAGACGAAGGCTGCAGTGTTTAGCCGCGTGTCCCCAAAGCTGAAGACTATCAAGACGCAGAGAGAGAAATCCTGAGATGGGCACAGCAAGACAGCTTTGGGATGGAGTTCAGCCTTCTAAGTTCCAGCAAGCCAGTATCTGTCTCTAGCAGGTTGCTCACCTTAGCAACAGAGTATGATGACAATATGAAACTCATTCGAGTTGGTGGTCGACTCTGCCGCAGAGCTACATCGCAAATACTGGATCCTGCAAAGCTGTGAAGCTATCAGGCACCACCAACTATCTTGCCCTAACTGTCAGAGATGGAGAGCGGTTCCAGCTGTATCCCAAATGGCAAACCTTCCATCATGCCGACTACGACTGTTTAAAGTCCCCTTCTTCTCTACAGGCATGGACTGTTTTGGGCCCTTCAAGGTCAAAATTGGCCGCCGACATGAAAAAAGATGGGGCATACTCTTCAAGTGTTTGACCACACGAGCAGTGCACTTAGATGTCCTCTCCACCCTTGGCCAAGACTCATTTCTGATGGTCCTCTGCCGCTTCATCACACAGAGGCAAACCTGCAGAACTGGTTTCTGACCAGGGCACTAATTTCAAGGGAGGCACAAAGGAGCTTTGGGATGCATATAATTGGAGTGGGTTCAAAAGATCGATCCAACGATCTGGATCAATCCACATTTGACTGAGCTGATACTGATCCACAAAATCCGCGGATCGATCTTTTAATATAATGCTTTTACGTCTGTGAATGTCTGCTGAGTCTGATCGGGTCAAAACCGGGTCAGTGAGCCAGGAACAGTGGTGAAGAACCAGAAACACCCGGAGCGCTAATGGAGCTAACAGCTAATAAGTTAACGGATAAGCTAGTTCTCTGTGGTGTTAAAATGATTCTCATCTGACAAGAGTTCCCTGTGGTGCACTTCCGTATTTACATGAGCGGAGTTGGTGTGCGTATCTCTTAATTTATCAACAATAGTCACCGTAAAGACTGTCCTCAACAGTTTCCTAGTATTTTCCATAACGCGAGGATAAACTGTTTTGTACTGCGTGCAGGGCTGAGTTGGAACATAAAGTCAACGACTGATAAACACTTGAAACTGAAAGTGCAGAGAGACTGGCTAAAACTCGTGAACACAGAGGGAGACTTGGAGCTGCTGAAACTCTAAGTAAAATATCATTTGTTTGTTTTAACATTTGTGTCATAAATTAATAATTTATCCAGCATGATGGTGTTTTCTTTAATGGATACAGAAGTTAAATGTTGGTTAAGCGCTGTGAATAAATGCAGAATAAATGTATATTTTTTGAGATTATGGACTTCTAGCACTTAAGTAAGAGATTTGAAGAGACATCACAATAAAATGAAAATTGCAGAATTAATAAAGGCTGCAGTACGAGCCATTTTTTGTCATGAGCCGAGCTGGTGGTTTCCCAAGCTCAGGCTTCATGGCGGGCTCCTGTTCTTTATCA